>CM048748.1:42464077-43775577 GCA_026315105.1 Locusta migratoria
AATGTTACGACATGGACGTGAATCGAACCCGGGGCCTCCTGCTAACTGGGCAGGGAGTATCACATCTGTGAGAATTACCCAAGTACGCTGCAGTCCGATCCAGACTCTTGTATGTCTTCCTACGTCGATCGAGGTTCTCCATCGCTCTCAGCAAGCCCTGTATTCCGCCCAGGTGCGGAGGTATCGTGAGCACCTACAACGAACTAAACACCTCGACAAGGGTGGATCACATTTAAGAATTGTGGTGTCCGTTCCTTTTAACATGCTCCAAAGGAAAGACATCGTAGTTCTTAATTGTAAAAGTAACAATTTGTTGTCCTTACTGTCATCATATACTTTACGGTCACACGTTTTCTCGACTCTTCTTCTCCTATCCTGCACAATATTTTTGTCAGTCTTCGACGAGCGGAGAGACCCAGCCTCGATTCAAGCACATACGAAGACGTCCAGTAAAGGTTTAAACGAAATGTCAGTAAACACTACTATCAGAGTGGCACGACAGTACAACGCGAAGGCTTTCCAGACTTTATGGCATCCGGTGGTCAACGTATTCATTCTGTAACGAAAGTCAGCACAGTTACAACCTGTAAGTTGCACAATTTGATAAGCTTTTGAGATAAAATGCTCTATAGTTACACCCACGAACAATGGCGTATCTCGCTTGTCTAGACAAAGATGGGAAAAGCATCTTTTCCCGTTTCAAGCGACAACTGAAGTGCCTTTATATACGAGCTTTACCCTTGAAGAAACGATTTTGACTGCAAATAATGGGTGTCACTTGCTTAGAATTTTTTTGCTTGTCGGGATCACCAGATATAACAACCTGCCACAAACAATACAATCTTCTGAATAACTCCATACAGTCAACCTTTGCAATGCCTACGACAGTCGCGTCAGAGTGTTCAAAATAACTCTGAACGCTTATTGGCTGTAGAAGAATACGTGACGTAGATGCGAATACCAGTTTTAACCCGACCGCTATCTTTCCTGGTTATAACTAAAATTCAATTTTTTTTTTAAACTTATGGGACTTAACTACGGGGTCATCAGTCCCTAAACTTACAAACTACTTATGAACTACTTACGAACTAGGACGGCACAAATATCCATGCCCGAGGGAGGATTCGAACCCCCGACCGTAGTGGGTTATAACTATAAAAATATCAAACAGACGATTCCATTTGCAGCCACATGCAGAGCGACCATATTAATAACGTTAATAATGCTTGAAACAGCTTTCGTCGCATGAAATTTGTATTTGACTATTGCATATCGATTTCGGTCATTGAATGGCCTTCGACAGTGCTAGAAAAGGAGCCCTGTGGACCCAGATTGACTAGTAATTGGCATTTTAACATAAAATGTGTAATAAATCCAATACCCCGTCCTGATTTTTAGAGCAATATATGTGAATATATTGACAAGTAACTCATCCTTCGATAGATATAGGATTTTGCGTAGTACATATAAAATTTAAATTGATTGTTTGACTGTGACAAAGAATAACTAAAAAAACGAATGAAGGATCTATTGAATCACGCTTTACGTAGAAACGGTACAGAGAGTAAATAAAAAAGTAAAGTTCTTTAGTTCGTATGGTCGACCGCTAACACCCCTTCTACAAACTCCTCTTTTCTTATTACTAACTTGGGTAGAATAATGTTGCGAAGATAATCTCGGCCGCAATTCTTTGTAGAAGTAACGCATTAAATATTCGGATTTAATTAGCTGAGGTTATTACTCCGTTCATTAATTCCGTTCATTAAAACCAACTCATTCGGCGTATCTATTAATGTATAATCCCTGTTCGCCGTTTCTCCTTCCTTTAATTTAACTGGCTGTCTCCGTGTACCTCGTTTCACAGCCAGCTGACGTTATATTATCAAGCACAATTATAGCTTCTGCCACAGGGAAACTTTAATTTGCAGGTAGGTTTACGTTGCATTTGTTACAGACACGGCAATTATTCCACTGAATAACAGCGTAGTCAAATTATTGGAAGTTTTAAAAATGCGTAGCAAATGACGATCGCTAACAAGAGGCATGAATAACTGTGCCACTCTAATTGAAAGCTTAAGCTTAGTAATATATAAGTGTTGTTCAGTAACAATTTTTATCATAGTCCGTCAAGGAAGTTTTATATTCTCTTCCTTTCCTTGAATGAATTCTTGTAAGTTAGTTAATTATTATACTAAATCTGATCCGAAAACATAAGGTATAAGATGTCATCGCTTTGGTTTAGCAACTAAATTTAGAAGACCGTTTATTTTTTTTTTTTTATTATTTTAATGAAAGTGATTCTGAATGTCTTCACTTCACTGTTTCAATCAAACTGGCCGAAATGGATCACAGATATGTTATTACATTCTCCATTTTGGAAAATATACATTTCCGTGCAAGTTCATTAGATACGGATGAACAGTGCAATAATAAACGGGTAAAATGCTATATTACCATTTGAACATTTGTTCTGTAAGAAGGTACAGTCGTTCCCATACACACACATTAAAAAAAATAATAATACGAAAACCTTCAATGTCATAAAATGATGTTATAAATCCATTACCTAGAAATAGATGAGCCTAATGTAAAGGAACGAAAGTTACTGTATTTGTGCTCTTCAGTCCGCAGACTGTCCTGTGCAAGCCTCTTCATCATAGAATACGTTCGGCAACCTACATCCTTTTGAATCTGCAAATTGTATTCCTCTAGGTTTTTTACCTCACACACGTCCTTCTAATGCTAAGTTGTCGATTCCTTCATGTCTCACAATGTGTCCCACCAACGTATCCCTTCTCTTAGTCATATGCCAGAAACTCCTTTTCTCCCCAATCCTGTTGAGCACCTCCTCACTAGGCAAGTGATTTACCCATGTAACCTTCATCGTTCATATGCTGCACCACATTTCGAAAGCTTCTGTCAAATTTTCGTCTGAAATCCTTATTGTACACGTTTCCCTCCTATACAGTGCTACACTACAGACAAATGCTTTCAGAAAGGACTTCGTAACATTTAAACTAATATTGGATGTCAACAAATTTCGGTACTTCAGAAATGCGTTTTGTGCCATAGCCATTCTGAATTTTGTATCTCCTTTACTTCGGCCATCGAAAGTTATCTTGCTATCTAAACAGCAAAACCCTAATCTAATTCTTTCAGCATCGCCTGATGTTCTGACTCTACATTCAGTTACCTTCCAAAACACTGTCCATTCCGTTTAATTGCTCTTCCAGATCTTTTGCTGCCTCTGACAGAATTATTATGTCGTCAGCAAACTGCTACCTTTTTATTACCTCTCCCTGGACTTTAATTCCCTCTACAAATATCTCCTTCCATTCCTAAAAGTATATTTCAGTCAACATTATCAAAAGCTTTCTCAGGATGTACAAATTTTAAAGACGTATGTTTCCCTTTCCTTAATTTATCTTCTAAGTTTTGAAGTATTGCTTCGCGTGTTCCTACATTTCCCCTAAATACAAATTGATCTTCCCCTACGTCGGATTCCACCATTCATCTGTAAATAATTCGTGTTAGTATTTTGTAACATTTATCAAACTGTTAATTCTGTTATTTTTACGACTGCACTTGCTTTCTTAGAAATTGGAATCACTATATTCTTCTTGAAGTCTGAGGGTATTTTGCCCCGTCTCATACATCTTACATACCAGATGGAACAATTTGTTTCTGACTTGCTCTCCTAACGATAATAGCAGTTCAAACGGGACATCATCTACTCCAGCGGCCTTGTTTCCACTCAAATCTTTTAGTGCTCTGACAAATTCTTCTTGCAGTATAGTATCTCCTGTCTCATCTTTCTCTACTTCGTCTTCCATTTCTGCAATAGTGCCTTCAAGTTTATTTCCTTCGTACAGGTCTTAACAGAAATATTTAGTGTCTGAATAGCTCGTAAGTTTCTTGGTTAACTATTTATCATTCTGAAATCGCAGGTAGATACGTCCGTGGTAAATAAAGACCGATTGAGGTTATTTTAGGAGATGAATCAAATGCAATATGCGGCATATCCATAGGCGTAGTATCGTACAAACTTTCTTTCGCTATTACACAACCAGTTAACTGGACTTTCAGCATATATGACCCGTTTGGGTTCGCACTGATTTAATACCCATCAGTTGGTCCCAAAAACTCTTCAGTTAATCCACATTACAAGGAAACACAAAAGTGAACAGAAAAAAATGAAGTCAATATAAGACACACCGTTTCAGCGTTCAGAAGAGTATGAAAAGTGTTCACAGTATGAAACGTTCATTCTGCAGCGGTGTGTGCGCCGATGTAATAGTGTCACTTGCCTGGAATGAGGCGTCATCATTAGAAGTAAAAAAAAAAAAAAATTATTTCCAAACTGCTGCCGTGTCGGAAGAATTTGGTGTTGATCCGAACGATATACGTGGCTCAGTATGTCTGGTAGAAGCAGAAACTATGCACAATAAAAGTTCCAAGTTTCTAAAATGACTGAAGGAAGTTATTGTCATTGTTGTCTTTTGTGATCATAAGTGAAAAGACTTGTTTAATTTTGCTAGTATTTGCTTTGCAAGCATCATCTTCTCTGAATAAGAACAGTGACTCACATTCTATTGAACCTGCTCACTGTATTCGTCTCTCGGTACCTTCTGCGATGTCGGCCTCTTATATCTCTCCATTGGTAAATTTACTATCCCTTGATGTCTAATAATATGTTCTACTGAGAGACATTTTAGCTTATACAAGATATTTCAAAATATTTCTCCCCATGTGTCTTGTTACACCAAATTTAAGAAGTTTCTATCTTCTTTCTGTCTGAACAGTTTATCGTCACACATTCACCTACCAGACTACATGCCTGACAAATCCCTTCGGAAATAACTTACTAAAAACCTAATTAATATTCGATGTCTACAAATTTATCTTCTTCAGAAATACTTTCATTCTCATAGTCACTTTGTAATTTATAGACCTGCTTTCTTTCCTTCGGCCATCGTACGTTGAAGTGGCACACGATTCATCGGGTAGGTCACAGTTATAATTTTATGGCGAGTCGGCGTCTTTCTTTTCGCCGCAGAAATTATCTCGCTGTTTGACTTTCTTTTATTTCCTTGCTGCGAAAGAAAGACGTTCGTTCGTTATCTGTTCTGCTCTTTCCGTTGCAATGGAAGGACGTGTGCATTCCCCGCTCCTGATAATTAGACATTTTTAATGTATGATTTTTTTCCGAGATTAATAAATTACAGTGAAAACTGACTTTGAAATAATTATTAATATTGATAGATGTGAAGCATTGAATTAAAATTTGTGGTGCGGCCGGGAATCGAACCCGGACCTCCATGCTTACCAGGCAGACGTCTTAACCGTTAATTATTAATAATTAATATTAATAATTAATAATTAATTATTAATATTTTGGTCACTTTTTTCAACATTGGCGTTAATGTTTAATTATTTAGTCTTATGGCGATCGGACGCCATTATGGTGAGATGTATCATGTACAATCGTATTCCGTGTAGTATTTCACGAATAATGCATCAATTCCTTATTTCACATTTTACAGTACCGTTAGAACCTGCAGTCATTCTTTTCTGTTGCAAATTATTTATTTATTTAATCGAAGTCCGATACGTATTCATGGAAAACATTTTTTGCTAAATTCCATTGTTAGGATTAGATTTAGAGCATTCTACTGAGTCTCGTTGTACATGATACTATACTAATAACTGGTCCGAGTCACTTTAGGAATAAGTTACCAACAAAAAGATTTCAAGATTTGCAGCATAAGGGACAGCAGTAGCAGCATCTACAAGAACATGAGGTAACTTTGTTCCTAATTATTATAGTGCTACTCGCCGACTTATTTATGACCTTCATGCTCAAATTATAAATCAAATTTTAGTCAGTTATCAGTTTTAGGCCCCATTTACAGTCCAGTATATTTTCTCTAAATTTTATTCGCGATCTTTTGCAAGGTCTTAGACTTAAAAAATATTCCGTAATCCAAACAGGCAGTAGTATTATAACGTCCTTTTAGTACTCAAATTAAAAATCTCATCTACTACTGTTATTGTCCTGTCCCGTGCAATAATTCGTTCGGCATCGTTTGATTATGTTGAACTACATTACATTACCCTTTCTTTGCTTCTCCATTCAACACAATATCCATTCCATTGATTCGATCTTCCATTACCTTTATTGTCTCTGGCAGAACTGCTGTGCCGTCGGAAAAGTTCATGTTTCTTCTCTCTGAACTTTAGTTAAGTTTCCAAGTTTCCTTGCTCAGAGTACAGATTGACTAACATTAGAAAAGGCTACAAACCATTCTTACTTCACTTCCAACCAATGCGGCCCTTTTACGGTCTTCGACTTTTAGAACTGCTGCCTATACAAGTTGTATATAATAAATTGTATGCAGGTTTTAATTGTGTAAGTTTTCTTCCCTATTTATTACCGTGCTATCTTCATAATTTTAAAGTGCATATCTCTGTCAAAATTATCAGAAACTTTATCCAAATCTACAGAAGCTATAAATATAGGTTTTTCATTCCTTTACCCACACACGAGGATTGGAACTTTAATAGTGACAACATATACGAAAGCGTTACATGTTTGCAGCTGTTATTGTATTCAAAGTAGTCTGTCCTTCAAACTAATCACCAGCGTTGTGTAGAACCCGTTGCCAACAATGTGGAAGGCGTATTACCCCGTTAACAGAGCCTGTTCTCATGACGCGAATAGAGCGGTCTACTGCCTATAGAATCTCTGGAATAGTTCTGAAGCGAATGCCGCGAAGTGTTAGTTCTTCTTCGGAGTCAAATCAAAGTCACAAGTCCGGGGAGTATGATGGATGGTACAGTACTTCCCAGTCCCATCGACCGAACAGAGCAGCCACGGCTTGCGGTGTATGCGCCCGCGCATTGTCGTGTAAAACGGTGGGTAGGTTGCGCAGAATGTGTTTTAGCTTCTTTCGCAAAGCTGTTCGCAGCGATGCTCCAAAAACGAACTGTAATACTGTGCATTGACAGTCTGTCGTGCAGGAACGTAATGCGTTAGGAAAACACCGTCACAGTCGTACACGAGAATCACTGTAAGTTTCGCCATACTGGGGCTCAGACGCAATTTTGACTTTCAGAGACGCTAGGACGACCTGCCCGATGCATGCCTTCTTCCAAGGTTGTTACCCAACGTGCCACTGTTCTGTACCACAATGCCGATTACCCGCACACCTCTTGAAGAACTTGATGACACTGTCGAGCTGTACGACCTCTGGCACATCCAATCTTGATCCAACGCAGTTGTTCCTGTTTCGAAAACATAGTGACATTGTTACGTTAGAACGTTCGATCACAAGTAAATTTGTTTCCCTCGACTGTGCGCACGGAGGTAAGGTGGTGTGTCAACAATACGTGATATCAGCGATGATAATAGATTGTACTGCATAGTGTCACCACAGGAGTGTTGCCACTACTTAAGTTTCAACCCTCGTATTAAGATAATTTCTGCTATGAGTTTTGCCCCATGATTCGCACATTTCTTCGAAATCCAAACACAGCTTTTCCTATGTCGAATTCTAGAAGTGTTTGGATAGTTCCGAAAATATCTCGTTTAACTACTTTGGAAACTTTTTTTTTTTCTGTAAAGTTCATATTTTTCTGCACTAGCTTTCTTGGGAACTGTAGTTATTAAATTTTTCTTTAAGCCAATTTCACCTGCTATATACAACTTCCGCACTACTTGAGACGACTGGCTCTTTTTCAAAGTGATCCACTCCAAGGGTGTTTTCTGACATAAAACGTTTCAATGCTTTGTCATCTCCTAGTATCGTATCTCATACCTCATATTCACCTGCTTGCTCATATCTTCGTAAAATATTCACTTGAGGTTCAATTAAGGGGTATATTCTCTACTTATTCCTTGTCTCTTTCAATAGTGTTTACTTTCCATATTAGCTCTTGTTATCGAGACATCTGCTATTCTGGCGTCCAAACGTCTGTTTCATATCCTGCTTGCGGTATCTTTCTTTCAGTTTCTACCATCTTCTAGAGAGTTGCATTTTTTCTCATTTCACGGCTGATTAGCTAATTAGCACTTCATTTCAAGCTCATTTGTAGCGGTCTGTACCATTTTGGCCTGCTTTAAATTTTTATAATTTCGTATTTTACTTGGAATCCGCGATCACTCGCGTTGTTAGAAAATAACGTTTACGATTTTACTTGAATATTCCATCACATTTCAAAGCTAATGAACTGACCTTCTAGAAATGCATACTTTCATATCTCACGATTCAAGTAATCTGTGACTCGACAATCAAATTTCAACAATAGCTTGTTAGTTGTGGCATTATTTTAAGTGGTGCGCAGTGTTAGATTTTTTTCTAACACTGGAGTTTTAACGTAACAATTACTTCTCCTTCCGTGGAAAACCGCCTTGCTTCACTTTTAGTCTGTTTCTTGTTCTTGTAACATGTTCGTTTGCTTTCTCCTGAAACTGTTCAGCACATGTTACGTGTTTTATGAGCAAAGTAGATATTCTTATTGAATTTTACAAATTGAATGAAGCAATTGTTTATACAGAGTACATGATATTCTCTGTCGGATATGGAAGTATATAAAACTGAAAAACAGTGTAAGGGGCCAGCGGTTTCTTCTTGAAATACAATATTCTGATTTAGAACGGTCGACAATATCTACACCTCCTTTTTTCAGATTGTGGAGTGTAACTTCTTTAAGTTTGTTCGCTTCGCCACTGTCAGCGTCTACAGAAACGTCGCTGTGCATGCTGGATAACATTAGAACGTTCTTTTTCTGTTTTTATTTATTTTATTTTATTTTATTTTATTTTTTAGACGTTTCAGCAAATGAAGCAGTTGTTGCTTGGTTTTTCTCCAAATGATGATGTTTACTTGCCTACATTTTACGTCCAGAAATTCCGGTGGAATTTCTCTTTTATTCTTCCGTACAAAATCTACTAATGTGAATCTATGGTTGGCATACATTTTGTTACCCAGTGGTATAGATGTGAAATAATTGTCCATCGTCACGTTTCTGCCTGTTTTGTCAATCGGTCTAATCAATCGTAACACCACATTCTCTGCATCATTTGCTACTTGATATGGCCCAGTAGGCTGTTTGCCTGCATGTGCTTCCATATGTAGCGTATAAAGGGTTCTGGCATCACAAAGCGCATGTACCTTGATTCCATATTTTGCAGGCTTGTTTGTTATACACTGCCTGAATTTGAAACTTCCGCAGAATGGTTCTAACATCTCGTCTATCTTTGTCAGTGCGTCGGTACTATAGCTCTTCTTGCAAACATCCACAAATTCGTCAAATGACATGTTCCATACCATGTTTATACTAATTTATAATGCTTTGGTAATAACAAAGAAATGATTTATTGTATAAACGTGTCTTTGTTTGGCACAAAGAGATGAAAAGGTGCAAGATCTCATTGTTAGAAAATATCTAACATGGGAGTTATCGCGTGACAACAATATACGAGAGCGACTGTGGATTAAGTTCGATATGTCTTGTATTTCTACAAACCGTTTTGCTTCTATTTCATGATCTTCATTCTTCACTATATTTTCTTTAGAAGTTACCGATTCTTCATCTACAGTATTACTTTCCCCATTCCAGTCAATCGATGCCTAATGCTTCCTATCAACAGGTTTCTCAATTTACCCATATTTCATCTCAGATTTTTTCCACCTTTTTTCGTTTTCTTAAGTCATGATTAGATACCGTATTATCTTAAACCCATGTCTTACCACTAAAAATGAGAATAATCGTAGCGTTATCAAGTCGTAACGATTTGGAGACTTATTTTCAAAAATTAGGAAGAACGTTGCACGGACGATCAAGAAGATTGAAGTAGAGATAAATTCAAGATCAAATAATAAACTTGACAATTTCAATATCTGCTAACTACAAAAAGAAAAAAACTATAAAAAGCAAAATTCACTGCTCCACAATCTCTTGACATTACTTAATATGAGTTCCTTCGAATACAGATAGCACACGACATCAAGGAAATTCATTACATTCCTGTTACATTCAAATTAAAGCGGCACATCACGGTTTCTAATATTATCTTTACATTAAAACACTATTTATTAAAACTTATTGAAAAATTAACTAATATCCATATATAAATTGCAATATGATCTTAACATTACCTGAAGGAGGTCGAAAGTTATATAGTGGGAATTCTTGGTTGACTTAATCATGGCTCTTGAAGTATAATTTCTCAATAAATCTCTTCCAAGCATCGATATTCCATATTTTACGGCAACAGTATAATTACCGTGCTATTATTTACTAACGAACGTATTAGAGGCACAATTATTCCACTTCACCAACCACTTTATCCTCGCGATGGGAACAGGTACTGGTCTCGCTGTAAGCCAGCCACGGACGATCAATATCACACAGCAACTCAACCGAAAATTCTCCGCACAGCACCTTCGCGTCTCGTGCGTTACTCTTTCCTTTGTTGAATTAACTCATCGGATCTTTTAAAATAATACACGAAAATGTTGTCCCTCATACATTATTATTGCAATTTAGAATTTAATGTGAACTGCCGCACGGGAATGGACGAGTCTTCTAAGTCACCTTGCTACCGAGCGTGTGGCTCCTCCCAATCAGTTGTTCGAGTTCTCCATCGGTTTTGTATGTGTGTGTGTGTGTGTGTGTGTGTGTGTGTGTGTGTGTGTGTGTGTGTAAGTCTAGTGACTGATGGCTAATACAGTTTGGTCCCACAGCTTGTTAAACGTTTTAAAATTTAATCTGAACTTTAAAGACGCCCTTTCATAAAAATAATCTTATTTTTTTAAATACTAATAAAGCGAAACAAAATAGGATACAGCTTTACAGCTTTCTCAGAGTAACATTAGTCGCAAGCAGTAGGGAATCACAAAACATTAATACAGTCCAAACCGATAGAAGTGTTAAAATGTACTAGCAATTCCGAAGAATTTTCAAAAAAAAAAAAAAAAAAAAAAAAAAAAAAAAAATTGTAAGTTTTTGATTTAAATTTATACTTTTCATATTATAATGTCGCGTTCTGTAATACAATTTTTCACCTAGTGGAATTACTTCATTAAGCTATGCAAAAACATAATATTTGCTTTCTCTCTGTATGAATTACTGATATGAGCAAATCCTCCGTACAAGAAAACGGCATAGACAGCCATCGGGTTATATCTGTTACACGTATTTCGATTTATTGTATGGAATACTTCAGTATATATCTCGGCAGATAACAAATCTCGATCTCAGTTTATGGAAGCGTAGGTCTATGTAAGTTGCCATAATGATATGGCCTTCAGACTTTACAAATCCTGTACGCACCGCAAGAGTAGACCGTTAGGAAGTTAGTGGGACGCTCTTAGTATCTACGACTGCTGTATGGCGATTACACAGGATATTTGATTAAATCAATGTTCAACAGTTGGAGCTAAAATAGTGGGATCTATTTATTCACAACCGATACGAAAGCGTTACTGTTCTTAAAAGTAGTGACCAGCGTTGTGTAGACCCCGTTTGCCAGCGATGTGTAAGGCGTAGTATACCGTTAGCAGAGCCTGTTCTGTTAATGATGCGAATGGTGCTGTCTACTGCCCGTTGAATCTCTGGAAAAGTTCTGAACTAAATGCCACAAAGTGGTTCCTTCATCTTTGGAATCAAATCAAAGTCACAAGGACTTTAAGTCCGGGGAGTGCGGTGGATGGTACAGTACTTCCCAGTCCCATCGACGGAACAGAACATTCACAGCTTCGGGAGTATGTCCCCTTGCATCGTCGTGCAAAATGATGGGTGTGTAGTGCAGAAAGTGTTGCCTCTTTCTTCGCAAAGCTGGTAGCAGGTGAGGCTCAAGTATCGTACAGTGATACTGTGCATTGATGGTCTGTCGTGGAGGAACGTAATGTATAACATCACAGTCGTACACGAGAATCACCATAACAATTCAACATACTGGGACTCTGACGCACTTTCGATTTTCGCGGAGCCCCATAATAACGCGATTCGTTGGATTGGTGTCTTAGTTTTGGCTCGTACGTTATGGCTCATGTCTCATCCACTGACAGCGTTTCGTTAGATCCTCGCTCACAAGTGACTGTGTTTCCCTGTGTAGTGCGCACACCGGTGACGTGGAATGGGCGAGTGCATTTGCTCCGAGGTAAGGTAGGTACGTCCGTGTACTATCAGCGACAATAGTAGATTCAATTGCATAGTGTCTTCACAGCTGTGTCGCCACTATTTAATTTCTAACCCTCGTATGTGCTTCCACCTATATTACCCGTAATTTCACAAAAAAAATTTCATGACTATTTATCAAGTTATATACATCCACTTACTTTGTGTCTATTACGGTATAGTAGTCCACTACCATCAATCGCATGATTTAAAAATGTGTAGTCGTTGATGCGGTTTGGTGCATTGTAAGGAAAAATACCTTCGAAGATTATAGAAAGGATGTTAATATTCATAAGACGTTTTTCTTGATGTGTTCTGAAGTAATTAATGACCTTTCTGGTACCTCACTTCAGCACTTGTCCTTTGGATAATATGCTACGATCCTTGATTACTTTTTTTAGGCGTGACGGCATCTATGGATATAAGACGCGAATGGTATGCTGCATTCACCTGGTTGAAACTTAATCTGTAGTGGTTGACAATGTGTCACAACAATGCAATCTTAGTTTCATCATATACCACTCATTTCCGATTCGAGTAGACTATGGAGATCAAGCAGGCCAGGGTAAAAGGCACACATACTGTGATAACAAGAAGGTACGTGTTAATGCATCATCATGTAATGGTACATAGTCTGGCAGAATAGGAGTCTGCCGTGTCCTGCGAGTAGGGTATTTCTACGGGACGCAGGATATCGTTGACTGGTCACAGTCACCATCTATAAACTGCGGTTGTACTTAGTAGCACTCCTTGCCACAAGCCTTTCATATGGGGATGAGTGTCTTATACGAATGCAATGACGTCTCTTCCCCGTCTGCAGCGAACCAAAATGCTGTCATTATGATCAAACAAACATGACATGCCATTCCTACTCGAGTGAGGTGGTACATACACCATTACCGTCTAACTTGAGTCTCAACATTCGACGAAGTTAGGCGGAAAGGCGCACGACGTGCATGTATTAAGTGCCGCAATAAACGGCAATGGACTGTAACTCCCGATAGTGTAAGACGTGTTACACAGTTCCGCTGTTGCGTCAAATACGAGCAAGACGCAGAACTTTCCTGCAATGCCTTTCAGATGAGGTTAAGGTCTTCTCGTAAGAGGAGGTGGAGTGATCCCGATTGTTGTTCATCCATCTCGTCGTCTTCTACGGCCTTCTTATGAAGACATACACGTTGAATTAGTGAAACAGTCTCACAGGAGCAGCAACATCCCGAATGGATGTTTCATGTTCTGTCATGCCAACTAAGGGCTCTCTTTCAAAGTAACAATTTCGACAGTACGATTCGTGCATACGTCTGTGAAGCGTCCTGCGCCGCTGCTCAAGTCACACTGATCCATCACGTTCGGTTAATAGCGACAACGAGAGTTGCACGTATATTTCACCGGAACATAGATACTCTGTACGTCATACTGAAGTACATGGCAAAGGGTTCATCGGGCCAGTTTTATGATATTTCTCTGCAGTTCCATTCTCTAATACAGCGAAGGAAAAAGAACACTTGAATCTCTCTACTTTCTATCTGATTTATTTTATTGCTATGATAATATATCACAATGTAGGTGGGAATTAACAAAATAGGCTCATATTCGAAAAAGAAAGTTGGTGAAGGAAACTTCGCAAATAGATCTCGCATGGAATGGGCCTGACGCTCAATGATTTCCACCCCAACTCGTGCACTCGCTTCACTATATCGCGAGAATACAAAACGAAATTTCCTTCTCTGAACTTTTTCTAAATCTTCCGTCAGCCCCACCTGGAGAGGGTCCCACAATGCGCAGCAATACTCCAAAATAGGACTCACGATTGCAGTGAAGACAGTAGAACTGTTGCATCTTTTAAGTGTTCTTCTAATGACACGTAGTCTTTCGTTCACCTTCCCTACTAAATTTTCTATATGTTCCTTCCAATTTATGTTGTTCGTGAGTGTCATTCCTAGGTATTTAGTTGATTGACGGCTTGTAGGTTTGACTGATATATCATGTAGCTGTAGTTCAATGGCTTTCTTTTAGTAGTCATGTGGATGACCTTCCACGTTTCATTGTTTAGGATCAATTGCAAATTTTTACACCATGTAGATGTCTTTTCTAAATCATTTTAGAGATGTTTCCGATCTAGTGACTTTACAAACCGATAAATGACAGCGTCATCCACGAACAGTCTAAATCGTGTATAATAATAAGGAACAGTATGGGCCCCATAAAACTTCCCTGGTGAACCACATATATCACTTTTCTTCTACTCGATGACACCGTCAATTACACTTCACTGTCCTTTCTGACAGGAAATCACGAATCCAATCTCACAACTGTGTCGATATTACATAAGCAAGCAATTTGATTAGAAGATGCTTGTAAGGTACAGTGTGAAAAGCTCTCCGGAAACCTACAAATAAGGAATCAATTTGACATCGCTTGTCGATTTGAGTAAAGAGCTAGATACGTTTCACAAGAACGATACTTTCTGAATCTGTGTTGACTATGAGTAAAAAATGTTCAAATGTTTGTTACGCTTATGGGACTTAACTGAGAGGTCATCAGTCCCTATACTTACACTTATGAACTAACTTATACTTACGACAACACAAATATCCATGCCCGAGGGACGGTTCGAACCTCCGACGTGGGAGGCCACGCAATTCGTAATGTAGCGCTCCAGACTGCACGGTTACTCCCGCACGGCGACTATGAGTCAATACGTCAATACGTCATTCTCATCGAGGTAATTCATAATGAGGAAAGTATATGTTGTAAAATGCTGCTGGACACTGACGTCAGTGATACAGGTTTTACGAATCCCTCCAGTTGTATTCCTTGAATGTTAGATTGGCCTGCGCAACTTCCAGTCTTTATAGGGGAGTGAGTGTCACAGAACTGATGAATCATTGAAAGATGAAGTTATTCGTTGCAGCGACCATATTTTGTTAGAAAAGAACAAGACGCGATCATAATAGTAAAATATTAGAAATAAAATTTAAAATTGAAAGATTTCGGTGGTCCTTTTTCCTGCGCACTATTAGAGAACGGAATTGTAGAAAAAATCGTAAATGGGATTTGGTGAACACTCTGCCACGCATTTCACAGTGACTTGCACGGCATTTATGTAGATGTAAAATACGGGAGTTATCCAACTTTGGGAGGCAGAAAGTTAGGAACAGGAATGAGTAACATTGCTATGACTGGACAGCAAAAGGTGACTAAGGCCTGATAAGAATAGAGGATTTAAGAGAGGAAAAAAAAAGCAAATAGAGTTATTTACGAGTTCCAAAAACAATGAAGGTAAACCCATTGTGTATATGTTGTGGCTTAACTGCATGTTAAGTTTTGCACGTACCTGTGACGCTTTGGGCTATCAGAGCTTTTAATTTTGACAGGATTTCGTTGTTTATTCATTGCAGATAAGTACAGTAAAATAATCAAATGAACGCGTTTATTGAATTTCTTGTGAATATATTTGGAAGACCTATTACGCAACACCAATCGACTTCGACATTCTCGTTTTGTTGCTATTATTAGGTACGTATTACACGTTATTATGTATTCTACTTGCCAAATTACCTAACATGTGCATCATATGTCACACATGAAACTACATTTGAGTATTTTGTACCTGTAACATATCGCATAATTTACACATGTAATGGATGATTTTGACACATAGTAAGTCGCATGTGAGGTTTGGCACATGACGGTGTATTTTGACATCTACCTTGTAACACGTCATATATTGTGAAACCTGCCAAGTGTCTAAACACATATCAGATCATGTCATGACCTTATCTGTCAAAAGCGATACCCTACGTCACATCATGTAATATTGTGCACCATGATATTCTGTGATAATACTGAATATCATAATGTAAAACAATGCACTGGTTCGTGTTTAACGAAATAAGACGCAACTTTACGTTACTTATTGCATCATATTTTGTCATATCACATGACAATTTCTTTTAAAAAGTATTGTGTATATTGTTAATTAAAGTAACGCGTCACAAGATAACATATCACATTGCGTAACGTCATGAGAGACCGCAATACTCCTTAGGTGCAATGTGCCACTATATGTCATTGAAATTTAGATTACTTCTTCACTCAGTATTCATTGCATCATAGACGTGTTCAGCCCACCGACCCCCTTTTTCCAGTGGTATCAGTTACTATTTTAATTACGTAAATACTGTAGCTATGTTACTTTTTATATGAACTACGAACCTAGGGTGGTGCCCAGAAAATTTACACGATGGTCAATTGAAGTAAAACTAATGCTCAGCTACTGGTACCGTTATTACATGCACCATTCGTATTTGGCCCGTAAAAACTGTTTTTGGAGCCACATTTAAACTTAAAATGTCCAGATTTTTTATGAAGCTAGACAGTGAATAAAATCAAAAAGAAATATTTTCATCCTATCATCAATATCCTTCATCGAGATATGTTGAAAAACTAACCGTAGCTAGAACCACGACAAATAGTGAGACACGTCTAATTCCTTCAACAAAAGTTGTCAATTCATTTGAAATTAATGCTCGCCCCATGACACAGTTTCTATGTGAGTCGTTCGTATTGTATGCAAATTAAAATAAATAGAAAAATAAACTTGAGTTTTGGTGGATTCTTAAGACCGTTCTTTATTCCTAGTATTTTTCTGTGATTCACTTAAGCGTTTGGTCGGACATCAATGAGCGGAAAAGTAAATACAGTTTTTTTGTCGGATAGACTTATCCTGTTGTGGAGATATCGTGGCTTTATTTATAGCTAAATGTAGTACGTGCCTGTGTCGCGTTGGACTTTCAGACAATTGTGGCAGTTAATGAGCATTTTGTTGTTTATACGTTACAAATAAATACAATGGAATAATCGAGAAAGTATTTATTTAATTTCTCGCGAAGAAATTTCGAAGAACTTCCAATATGCAACACCAGTCAAATCCGATAACTTATAAACTGTGGTAGAGTAAAAGTTGGGAAGGAAAACGAAATATTCTGCTGTCAGACCACAATAAAAGGCAAGTATTTCCTGAACAAATAGGCTATGTAAGCGAGGAGAGTTGAGTTCTCGAATAATCTGCCCGTTTGAAAGATGCTGAAGTCAAAATTGCTTGATATATTCGCACATTCTTATTTGTTAACCCTAATTCACTAGAGCAACGAACTCTCGAATAGGGGATGGGTTGTAACTGTGATACGAAATATTTATAATGGGCCATATGATGTCTAGTTACAGGACATGAACAATAAAATGTTCGATGACGTAATGCCACGCGGTATTTTATTTTACGTGACATTATATATAAGCGTTAATAGATCAAGATTTTGGCATTAGGTTCCGGTAGTAACACTAAAAGTGGACTTTGCGATCGCCTTCTGACAGCTCTGAAGTTAAATAAAAGTAACGGCGTAAGTGTCCATATTACACGAAAATTGAATACACGAATTTGTACAGGAGAAAATTCAATACAACTATGTTCTCTTACCGTTTTTCATATCTCGCATCGTATCAAAGATATTTTCAAAAATCAACGGCGATTGGACACTGTAACGTGATCCCACTTTTTATGTCGCACTGGTCAACAGATCGACACCAAATTTTCTGAAATAATCGTAGTCCACCAGCGACGAGAACCACCCTTTCTCAAATGTTTCTGATAAAAAAAGAGGTCAGTAACAGTAAAAATAGACCTTACGCGATGACCATTTGAAAGCAGGATCTATAATTGCAATGAACGCCAAAACCGTTCATCTGAAACGACACTTGAATAAAGATATTTGTAGAGGAGACAGTTCGCTAAAACATTGCTCTCTTATGTTAATTTAATAACTCTTATCGGTTCAGAGATATTTGCAAAGATAACGGCGAATTGACACTTACACTCCATTTAACATACACTAGTATAGCCAAAGAAAATCTACATCTATATAGATAATCTGCAAATCACATTTAAGTGCCTGGCAGAGGATTCATTAAACACTTTCATAACCTTCCTCTACCGCACCATTCTCTAATAGCGCGCTGGAAGAAAGAACACCTAAATCGTTCCTTTTTCGATCAGATTTCTTTTATTGCGATGGTCATTTCTCCTATGTAGGTGGGTGCTAGCAAAATATTTTCACATTTAGAAGTAAATCAAATGTTTGTATAGTCTATGGGACTTAACTACGGAGTCATCAGTCCCTAAACTTACAAACTACTTATGAACTACCTACAACTAAGGACTGCACAAATATCCATGCCCGAGGGGGGATTCGAACCCCCGACCGTAGTGGCCATGCAGACCATGACTGGAGCGCCTTAGTCCACTCGGCCACCGCGGCCGGCATTAATTAAGAAGTAGGTGATTGAAATTTCTCAAATCTCGGTGCAACGAATAAGTCTTTCTTTTAATGATTTCCACCTCAAATCGTGGAACATTTCCGTGATATTTCCCACCCCCACCCCCCGGAACGCGATAAAACAAACCGAGCAGCCCTTCTTTGAACCTTCTCAATGTCTCCCGTCAGTCCCACCTGTTGAGGACCCCACACTGAGCAACAGTACTGCAGGAGAGGACGCACAAGTGTGATGTAGGCAGTCTCTTTGGTGGAGCTGTTGCATCTTCAAAGCATTCTTCCATTAAAACGTATCCTTTGGTTCGACTTCCCCCACAATATTTTCTCTGTGTTCTCTCCAGACTACGATGTTCGTAATTATAACTCCTAAAATTTGGTAGAATTTACGACCTTAAGGTTTGACTGTTTTATCGTGTAACTGACGTTCAGCGGATTTCTTTTAGTGGTCATGTGTATTACTTCACACTTTTCACTATTTAATGTGAATTATTCCTCTGGGAGTAGGGTCCAGAGCCAGATCCGCCCCCCTTCCCTCCCACCGTAAAACAAACTTACGAATTTCTCTACGAATTTGGAAAATTTTGTGATTAGTTGTTAAAGAACGATGCGTTAGTGAAAAAGATTGTAGACATGAAGAACAGTCTTTTCTGGTGTACCTTAAAAGTGACGGGCGTTCACCTGCCGGAATACTGGCTGTTGTCGAAGAGGTTTTCCGGCTATATTACTGTAAATTATTTGAACATTACATACAGAATAAGCCCATTTTTCAGAGCAAAAGTAATCGCTGTACGGATTAGTAAATTAGAATTACCTTCCGCACTACCACATATGACTCAAGCCTTCAGACAACATATAGGGGAGACCAGGAGAATGGCGCCACCGTAGGGGAAAACATTTTCATACCCTATTAAAGGTGTGTCTTTTTCGTACAAAATAATACTACAGCTTCTACAGTTAATATTACTTTATTATAATATTTTTCAGGCATGTATCTTGTTAAGTTTTACTGTAAAAAATATTGTTGAAGTATACGCAGTATACATTTAAAAATCAAGGATAAACCTACACGATGAAAGAGTAGTAGTAAATTGTTACGAATGTTGTAATTTATACCTATCACTTTTCTGTATTAGACATTTAGAAGCCAGCCGCAGTGGCCGAGCGGTCTGCGGCGTGCCAGTCACAGTCTGCACGGCCGCTACGGTCAGGGGTTCGAGTCCCGCCTCGGGCATGGATGTTTGTGTCGTCTTTAGTATTAGGTAGTTCATTAGTAGTTTGTAAGTTTAGGGACTGATGACCCCGCAGTTAATCCCCTTAAGCTTAACAAACAATTGAACATTTTTGACATTTAGGAGGGTTGAAGTACTTGTCGATGTAAAATTGGAAGATGAAATATATTTTACAACTTAGACTTGATTAAGACACAGTTCTGTCTTTATAAGATTTTGTATCATTCATAAATGTATCAGTCTGAGAAGATTTTTGTTGTTCTCCAATCATAAGGTAGTGTAATCATGATTGCTAATGATAATTGAGAAAGTTAAACTTCTTTACCTGTTTCACTTTTGTAGTTAGAAAGCTAACCTTCTCCCTTTCATTGAAGTTATTGACTATTAAAATCAAAGCATAGTATTGATTTAGCTGAGTTCGATTAACATATTTCTTTATTGATATGACTTTTAATGATAATAGTGATTGTTGTGCAATACTGCACAGCTGAACAAGATAGTAAGTTTCAACAATTAGTCAGCGAAATAAATTCTTGCAGTTGCATTATCAGTAAGTGGTTTGCGTTTTTCCAGATTTCTCTCGAAGTCAAATTTATAGTGTAGTCAGTGAGTCTTTTGCAGACTACGTATTCTTCTTGCTGTGTTCAAAATATCCGTTGCACTTTCTATCAGTTTAAACCCACTGTTTCGTACTGAACTGTGCAGGTATTAATATTAGGGCCATAACTAAACAGAATTATAGTGTTAATGGATAATAAATGTGTTCAATTAATCTTTAATGAGCTGGAAAGTTAGTTATCGTGAAAGTTAACTACCAGATGATGATAATTATTAGTGCTGCATTTAACATCAGATCAGTTTCGAATGAGTAGTTTTTAAGCATACCTACTTTACCTGGTTCACAAATGCCAAATTCCTGTAGCAACCCTGTTTTTCCTAGCAATAGAATATTCTCACCTTTATTCCATCAAGCAACATACCAGTTTTAAGACAAGAAAAGTTCTGGGTGGGGTGGTTGAACCCCCTCGTTCCCCCCACACCCCGTATCTACGCCTCTGGTCAGAGAGAATATTACGTGTTGAATGCACAGATATTATTACAATAGTATATGGTAATCGTAATTAATTTTTGTTCTGAAACGTTTGTTAAAGTTTTTAAGTTAAGTGATATGAGTAGTTTTCATTCTGGTTTACAGGGTGATACAAACAGGTACGGCCAAACTTTCAGGAAACTTTCCTCACACACAAAGAAAGAAGATATATTATGTGGACATGTGCCCGGAAACATTTAATTTCCATGTTAGAGCTCATTTTAATATTTAGGGATGAGGCTTCATTCCAACGTGATCAAAATGTAAATTTTCACAATCAACACGTGTGGTCTGACGAGAATCCGCACGCAATTGTGCAATCACGTTATCAGCACAGATTTTATGTGAACGTTTGGACCGGAATTGTTGGTGATGTCTTGATTGGGCCTCATGTTCTTCCACCAACGCTCACTGCAACACCTTATCATGTTTTCATACGGGACACTCTACCTGTTCTGCTAGAAAATGCGCCTTTACAAGTACGACACAACATGTCGTTCATGCACTATGGAGGTCCTGCACACTATGTACCACTATGTACCATTGCGTGACGTATTTACATTTCCAATTATGCTGGTTTCTTTAGACAACAAAACTACGCTTCCTTCTCCTAATCGATACATTATCAACATCACTTGAACTGTCAACAGAATCTTGATTATTGACAGTATCATCTATTTCCTCATATAACTCATTTACAAGCCTTTCGGTTCATCACTTAGAAACCGACTAGCTATGTTGACAAACAAAATCAAACTGTATATGCGGTCGTTATACAGAGTTCCACAACAATGTGAAATGCAACTGACCCATTTTAGATCATACAACAGTCACAAGTATTTCTAACAATCTATTCGCAGAAACTAAATAAAAATTTCCGCCTTGGTCTAAGAGACCTATGCACAATAAGTGTGTCAAAGCTACGTATCTCTGAAAGTATTTTAGATTTTGAGACGAAAATCGAGGATAATATGAATTATTATGTATTTGAGGAATGCATAACGCTATGTTGCAAAATAAATAACATTTAGGGATGTATGTTAATTTTAGTAAACGAACTGGGTCAGTTCCATTCACAATAGGAAGGTTAAGAAAGGAATTGAATAACTGTGGATTTCAGTCGATGTGTTCGTACGTTTCTCAACAAGAGATTCGGTGACCGATGGATTGGTAGAGGCGGACCAATTCCATGGTCTCCACGCTCTCCTGACCTCAACCCTCTTGACTCTCGTTTATGGGGACATTTGAAAGCTCTTGTCTACGCAACCCCGGTACTAAATGTAGAGGCTCTTCATGCTCGTATTGTGGACGGCTGTGTAACAATACGCGATTTTCCAGGGCTGCATCAGGGATTCCATGCGACGGATTTCTGTAAAAAAGTGTTTGAAGTCAGGCTGGTACGTTCTGTTGCTGTATGTTTCCATTCCATGATGAATGTGATTTGAAGAGAACCAATAAAATGAGCTCTAACATGGAAATCAAGCATTTCCGGACACATGTGCATCTTTTTTTTTTTTTTTTTTTTTTTTTTTTTGTGAGGAATGTTTCCTGAAAGTTTGGCCAGATCTTTTTGTAACACCCTGTATATTGATCTTCACCTGACCTTGAAATATATTTATATTTCCCTATGACGGTTCAGTTTTTAAAGACTAAGGAACGAATGAATGTCTGGGGCGAAAAAAAGCTTACCACAATGAGTAGGCCTTGAGTAAACAGCAGCCACAGCCTTTTTCTGAGGGTGAGGTCTTTCATACTGACGCCTGTCTCAAAGAAAGGAGCAACGCGTCTCTGAGGTTTTAATTCCGAAAACACGCCGCCACGTTATTTGCGAACACCAAAGAGACTGAAAGACGCGGGTTATAGTGTTTGAAGTCAGGCTGGTACGTTCTGTTGCTGTGTGTTTCCATTCTATGAATCATGTGATTTGAAGAAAATGTTCAAATGTTTGTGTAGTCTATGGGACTACGGCGTCATCAGTCCCTAAACTTACAAACTACTTATGAACTACTTACGAACTAGGACGGCACAAATATTCATGCCCGAGGGGGAATTCGAACCCCCGACCGTAGTGGCCGGGCAGACCGTGACTGGAGCGCCTTAGTCTCCTTGGCCACCGCGGCCGGCTAATTTGAAGAGAAGTAATAAAATGAGCTCTAAGATGGAAATCAAGCCTTTCCGGACACATGTCAACATAACATATTTTCTTTCTTTGTGTGTGAGGAATGTTTCCTGAAAGTTTGTCCGTACCTTCTTGTAACACCCTGTATATTGATCGTCTACTGACCTCGAAATATATTTCCCTATAACGGTTCAGTTTTTAAAGACTAAGGTACGAATGAAACTCTGGGGAAAAAAAAGAAGCTTACCACAATGAGTAAGTCTTGTGTAAACAGCAGCCACAGCCTTTTTCTGACGGTGAGGTCTTTCACACCGACGCCTGTCTCAAAGAAAGGAGCAACGCGGCTCTGAGGTTTTAATTCCGAAAACACGGCGCCACGTTATTTACCAACACCAAAGAGACTGAGAGACGCGGGTTATAGTGGGAGTCGCGCTGCTGTTAATTTCCCATTACGAGTTTGATTACTGCCGCAAGGAAAGCTCACTTCCCGCCGCACAGGAAACTCGAGCTAAAAATCCGTTTTTCATCTGGGCAGGGCGGCGGCCCTTTCAAGGGCGCTGCCCTCCCCCCGCCCCCGTCTTTCCGCCCCCACTTCCTGCACACTTCACACGTACCGACGCCCGCTTCCCGTCTGTCTCGGTTCGCATTATTGCTCGCTGGCAGCCGCGGGCGGAGAGATGGCCAGCGCGCGCTTCTGTCGCCAGTAATTAAAACCGCCTCCAATTAAAAGTGGTGCACCGGACTGGCGCCAGCGGCGCGCCGCGCGTGCTTTCCGCCGGAATATCAAACGGACGGCGCGGCGCTGCGCGGCAGAGACCTCTTCCGGTCGAGGCGAAAGGCCCCGGGCGCGACGCGGCGAACTTCGGCGCGACGCTGTTGATAATTAAAAAATTTCTACAACTTTGCGGCCGCCGGGCGGCGCGGTCGCCAACGAAGACGCGGAGGTGAGGGCGACTAGGCGAGGAGCAGCACGTGCGGCTGCAGAGGTTGGAAAACTTGCCTGGAAATCCGCAGCGGAGTTGGTAGACCCGGCTGAGATATTCACTCGTGGGCTCAGTAGACGTGTTGGTTTTCAACGATGGTTGAAGACGGAAATTCGAATACACTCGAAGATGGAAAATCTATGCACAACCAAAATGTTACTCGAATGCGGTGGGAATCGCTATAATAAATACTGACACAGTCATTGGGTCAGCCAAAGGTTTGGGTGTAGTTCGCGAACAAACTAGTTGGGAAGAGCGCTCCCACACGCGAACTACTAGTTCGCAGATCACTCGCCTCGTAGTTCGTCCGCTACTTTTCCGAAGAACAGCGAGAGGACGCGAGAGCGCGCAGAATCGCGTGATTCCCTTCTGCCAGTTACCGAGCGAGGTGGCGCAGTGGTAACGCACTGGACTCGTATTCGGAAGGATGGTGGTTCAAATCCACCTCCGGCCATCAAGATTTAGGTTTTCCGTAATCTCCCTAAATCACTTTAGGCAAATTCCGGGATGGTTCCTTTCAAAGGGCACGGCCGATTATCTTCCCCCATACTTAACCACAAATCCGAGCGTTAGCTACGTCTCTGATGACCACACTGTCGACGGGACGTAAAACCCTAAGATTCCCTCCCTTCCTTCCTTCTGCCAGTTTCCGTCATTTCGAGCTGAGATGCAGCTCAGCTGTAGTTTTAGTAGCGGTAGCAAAAGCCAAAATGAGCGGACGAACTAAAAAGAGCGACCTACTTCGCGGCCAAGCTGCAAACTAAAAGGAAAGCTACCGGTCGCGAACCGAAATATGCGCGATAGTTCGCGAACCAAAATATGCGCGATAGGTCGAGAACTAAAATATGCGTGAGGTCGCGAACTAAAATATGCGTGATTGGTCGCGAACAGAATTAAAAATCACGTGTTTTTCTTCTGCTGATGAGGTTACCTTGTGCCTGCTACATTACATAGTTCTGTGCTACAAAATATCTGCTTTGAAGTATTCTGCACTCTTCAATATCTGTTGAGAATGTTGAACAGATCTGGCATAACTTCATCATCATCATTGGAGATTTTATGCCTTTCAGCGTTCAGTCTGGAGCATAGTACCTCTGATAAAATTCCTCCATGATCCCCTATTCAATGCTAACATTGATGCCTCGTCTAATGTTATGCCTTCTACTTCAAAATCATTCTTCACCGAATCTAGGTCTACCTCGACTTCCCCTCCGCTGCCGAGATCATGAGTCTCTTAGGTAACCTTGCTTCTCCCAAGCGTGTAACATGACCCCACCATCTCAGTCAGTTCGCTCTAACTGCTTCATCTATGGTGTTCATTCCCAGTATTTCTTTGATTTCCTCATTGTCACTGTTCCCATCTATTAGTACCTGAAATCATTCTTGCTACTTTCATATCTGTAACCTATACCTTATGAATAAGGTAACCTGTATCCACCCATCTTTCACTCCCATACAACAGAGTTGGTCGAAAGATAGAGCGGTGCACTGCTAACTTAGTCTTGGTACTGACTTCCTTCTTGCAGAAGAGAGTAGATCTTAGCTGAGCACTCACTGCATTAGCTTTGCTGCACCTCGATTCCAGTTCTTTCTCTATGTCGCCATCCTGTGTGAAAATACATCCCAGGTACTTGAAACTGTCTACCTGTTCTAACTTTGTTCCTCCTATTTGGCACTCAATCTGTTCGAATCTCTTTCCTACAGACATTACTTTCGTTTTGGAGATGCTGATCTTCATATCATAAACCTTTCACCTCTGATCGAGTTCTGAAATATTGGTTTGCAACCTTTAATTCGAATCGGCCATTACAACTAAGTCATCGGTATATGCGAGACTGCTTATATTGTTTTCCCCTATACACTAGAAAATGAAAAACCTATGCACCACTAAAATAGTACTCGAATGCGGTGGGAATCCCTATAATAAATACTGACACAGTCAGTGGGTCAGGCAAAGGGTTGGGTGTAGTCTTGTGTAGTTCGCGAACGAACTAGTTCGGAAGAGCGCTCCCACAGGCGAACTACCCGAACTAGTTCGCAGATCCCTCGCCTCTTAGTTCGTCCGCTCCTTTTCCGAAGACTGACGGGGAACACCGAGAGGACGAGAGAGAGCGCGCAGAATCGCGTGATTCCCTTCTGCCAGTTGCCGTCATTTCGAGCTGAGATGCAGCTCAACTGTAGTTTTAGTAGCGGTAGCAAAAGCCAAAACGAGCGGACGAAATAAAAAGAGACCTACTTCGCGGCCGAGTTGCGAACTAAAAAGAAAGCTACCGGTCGCGAACTAAAATATGCGTGATAGGTGGCGAACTAAAATATGCGCGATAGGTCGGGAACTAAAATATGCGCGATAGATCGCGAACTAAAAGATGCGTGATAGGTCGCAAACTATAAGATACACGATAGGTCGCGAACTAAAAGATGCGTGATAGGTCGCGAACTCAAATATGCGAGATAGGTCGCGAACAGAATTAAAAATCACGTGTTTGCCTTCTGCTGATAGTCATTTCGAGGTGAGCGTCTGTCTGCTAGATTACGTAGTTCAGTGCAACAAAATTTCTGCTATGAAGTATTCTGCGCCCAGCAATATCTGATTAATAAATTCCATAATGCCAAGATATAGAGATAACTGTGAACTTAAACGCGATAAATTATCCACAAACTGTTTCTTTTGGTTTACGTGATATAGTTAGCGGTTCAAGCAGCAAGCGCTTGAAGCAGCTAGGTGGGGGAACTTCTCCCTCCACCTGCATGCGCAGACCGCGCCGCTCAGCCGTCACTGGGAACGGACGGACTAAAAGAACAAACTAGTTCGCAGCAGAGCTAATGTTAGCGCTCCCGATCGCGAACTATTATGCGCAAGTCTAGTTGGGTGAGTATGGGCCTGCAGTTCCACACCCCTGGAACACACTTGTTCCTCCTTACCCTACTGTAAAAAAGAAAAAAGATCGGCAGAAGAAGCAGATAGGTTTTCTTAATCTAGTATTGTATGACGTTAGAAGTTACAGCCCCTCCCACAGTTTTTCTCCTTCTTTCTCACTCATCTTACCCTTTCCTCAGACCACTACTCATACATGTACTAAATGTGGGACAAGTGTACGCTACAACATCGTAGTATCCAAAACTCTCTTACAAGGAAATTGTTGTAATAAAGGAAATTGGTTTTTGAAGCCTACGATGCAGTAGGTTGGCTCCGGCATTAGCGGCTTCCTACAGCAGACTGTACAAACATAAGTGACAACGAGAGTATAAAAACAGTAGATTGGTTTCATAGCGACGATTGTACATCTGGAAACAAAGAGATAAAGTCGGCCTTGTTTGCCAGAGGTCCGGTGTCTAAAGGAAGAGGGAGCTGACGTAGAAAATATACTCCAGGAATTTCAGGAGGTGTGGAAAGGGTGTCATATCGTATTTGACATGTAGGCGATGTGAAGGGCGTGGCACGCAAGGATCTGGAGCGACTTGTAATGGGAAGGAGAGGCTGAGGCAGTTTCCACATTTTTGAATTGGATAACAGTGGATAGTAACCTGCCGCAAAGAGCCACACGACCTTCCAAGTGGCTTGTGGATGGGCGGTCTCTCGTAACTTTCGACCACAACACCGCCAAGCAACAGACCTCCAGATTTATGCCTTTCTTAATGGTGCAGTGTTCGTGAAGCAGTAACACCAATGGAAACTGTGTTTCCAGTTCAAGGTGACACTATGGACGGCTGTTCCTTCGATCAGTTATTACCGAGAATTGAGTAAGCTCGGCAGTTATCTCAAGTGCATACGGTACAGGCTCAGTATAAGGACATTCAAAGATATAACGCAAGCAACCACCCTGTTTTATTCTAGTCTAGTGACGTCGTCTGGGTCTTCAGTCCTGTCGCAAAGATGGGCCGTACAAGGTCACATGTTACCTATCCGATTTTTCTTATCAAGTCTCAGATTGCGACCACGGCACGACCTGATGTAAGGTTATAAACAGTCTACGTTCTTCTAATGAAGCCATATAGATATCCCACAGCTAAAGTTAAACTCCCAGTAAGACTCGACAATTTACAATGAAACGAAAGCGATAATGACGACTAAGAGACGATCCACCGTAAAAAGAGCACCAACAATTGGGGCTTGCAATAAATGGGGCACACGAATCGTTGCTGCCAGTAGGAATAGCAGGGCCAACCACACGTTCCCAAAGCAAGAACATGTGTAAGTCTACGCGCTAAGGAGGGAGAAATTTCGCTAAAGAGGAGCGTCTTTGTTCCGTAATGACTGAAGTGTTGCAGTTTTAATGTAGCTCTACGGCATGTAGCACAGTGAAACGAGGACAAAGAGGTAATTTCGAGACTAGGAAACTAGAATGATCTCTATAAAATGGTTGAATCTTAGAAAACGTAGACTTTGCACTTCGACATTACACACAATTAATTAGTGAGAGACGTTCCTGTCTCAATACTCGGACTGTATTTGCGGCCACATTGTATGAATGACACGTGACCGTCCATCGATTCACCACCACACAGAAACCGTCGAAAATAATAACGATCAAAAATGCGTAATACGTCATACTGCATGCATAGCTTGAACACCCGAATTTTCCGATAATTATTTATCTTCGCTAAGTGCAATCCATACTGTTGCATACGTTAACAAGCGATCGCACATAAAGCGTAGACACAGAATTTCTAACACAAAAAAGGCTATTCATTACGATCTGGAGTGAAGCATATTAGCTCGCATTAATAATTCACAGCAGCCGGTCGCGGGTTTGTTACACCAAGCGCTACTGCGTAATATCACTACGTAGCCCAACCACCCTCTCAACAGCCAATCGCGAGAGCAGGACAAAGGTACGTCATAAATGCCTCATTATAAACGAATATCAGGTTTTAAAGTCCCATCGATACTCATGATGGGCGGCATTGCACGATTAATACACATATCAAAAAGGCTGAGTGAAGATGAAAAAAAAAAAAAAAAAAAACATACAAGGATACCTAAATAACATATATTGGAAATGGAATGTACAATGTACGTACCACTAAATCTAAGAAATGAATCCCAGTATAATCAATGAAGGGTGGTGTGGAACCTCCTTCCTTTACTAATTTAAAGGTATTCTTCTGAAAATATATGGTCGGAGAAGATTCGCTCTCTAGAATTTTGTACAACATTCCATTACATTCAACCGTATTTTACAACATTCCACAACACTCAAGAGTATTTTAGATAATTCGGCAAGATTCCACAATGTTCCGAAAAGTTCCACAGTGATCCGGAGTAGTCATTTACGAAGATATACGCCCAAGAACACAAGGTTCCTACGTAGGAAGCAGGATACCAACAGCCGTATGTTTAACTGAAATATTTATTCCTTAACTACGTTTCGGCATTCCATTATGCCCTCTTCAGGCCACTATATCGGAGTATTATATCCATTAAATAATTTTCGAAACTGGTTGCGTCGATTTCTAGCTCTCAGTAAGAAGCAAGAACAACAGTTTCAATCCTTGTTTAATGGATGTAATACTCCGAAATAGGGGCCTGAAGATGGCATAATGGAATGCCGAAACTGGTAGTTAAGGAATAGATGTTTCTGTTAGACATACCGCTGTTGGTATCCTACTTCCCACGTAAGCTCGACCAGCCGAAGTCCCAGATCCACCAGTAATGATGGATTCAGTAAGACGAAGTTCGTAGATCTGGCTGTCATTTCGCCTCCCCCACCCTCCCCGTAAGATTAAAATGTCGTATGGTCCTGGTTCAACAGACCCACACAGTTTGAGCTATCACTATAAATGTTAGCATTATCATCTATATATGTTTTAGTAGAAACTGCATTAAATAGCATATAGGGTACCTTACAATTCTTTTCACTGATCACGCTGTATGTTGACAGTAAGTTTTCGTACAATTACTTGGACCGAGGATGAGGATTTTGGCTGCTGGGTGGGGAGAGAGTTGGCGCGGGAGAAAGGACAGATGAAAAAAAAAAAAAAAAAAAAAAAAAAAAAAAAAAAAAAAAAAAAAAAAAAAAAAAAAGAATATGTGAAGATACTGAAAGATATTGGAAAAGAGGAATGAAGGAGATTAGCAGGTAGACAGATCAATGTGGAAACCGATGAGGAAGCGAGACAAAAATAGGGAATAACGGAAGACTGTAATAAATACGTAATACATGATATGTTATTTTGAATTATATGTAATATCATTTGTGAAAGAGAGATGACAGGAGATGCACTCTTGGGCGGATAGTGTGGGACGAGGAGGCGGTCGTGGTGGTGGTGGTGCTGGACGCGGAGCAAGAGGATCAAAAGGAAGTAGATACAACACAGGTTGTGGCGGAGAGCAGAGATAGAGAGGCGTAGGAGGAAACTGACACAGAGAGGAAGAGCAAATTGACAGAGAGGAAGAGGAGTTTGAAGCACAATTTGAGTGAATTAAACGCAGGCACCATTAAAGGAGTCGAGCGTACTCAAGCAGCCAATACTCCACGCTTATAATGCACAGAAATAATGCTGCAATGAATCTTTGACTGATTTACTTATCGGAAGCACCTACACTCTTAATGAGTTGAACAGGTATTCTTTTAATTCATCGCAAAGATTTTGTAAAATATGTTTCAACAGATACCGCTTTTAATCAAACTGCGTGGTTATGGAATATCTGGATAGAGGATTTCCTGTCAGATAGGACACAGTTTGTAGTAATCGATGGTAAGTCATCGACTAAAAGAGAGGTGATATCCTGCGTTCCACAGGGGAGTGTCATTGGTCTTCTGCTTTTCCTTATCTACATAAGCGATTTAGGAGAAATTCTGAGCAGCCACTTAAGTTTTTTGCATATGATGCCGTCTTTTATTTAGTAAAGGCATCTGAAGATCAAAACCAACTGCAGAACGATCTAAGTAAGATATCAGTTAAGTGTAAGAATTGGCAATTGCCTCTAAATAATTCCGCGGTGGAGTAGCCGAACGGTCTAAGGCACCTCCCTGGGGCATGTGTGTGTGTGTGTGTGTGTGTGTGTGTGTGTGTGTGTGTGTGTGTGTGTGTGTGTTTTGCCCCTAGCTTAGTTTACCTTACTTTAAGTAGTTTGTAAGCTACGGACTGACGACAAAGCAGTTTGGTCCAATAGATTTACAAATATTTGAACTTACGAAACTCCAATCGCTAACGTTGTCCTTCGAATGCGAGAAATATATTGTTGAGGCCACCTACATAGATAGAAAAGATCATAAAAATAAAATATGAGAAATTAGAGCTCAAACGGAGAGATTCAGATGTTCTTTCTTCCCGAGCGCTATTCGAGAATGGAATGGTAGATGTATAAAGGTGGTTCGATGAACCCTCTGCCAGGCACTTAATTATGATTTGCAGAGTATCCCATGTAAATGTAGATGTAGAAGCGATTTTCCGAAATGAAACCATACTGTAAAAACATATAAATTTCCATAGACAAGAAAGTAAAAATACATGCTTATTTACGAAGCACGTGTCTAGGAGGGTATGTATTGTTTTATCATCCACGGGGCAGCGTAAAGAGATGCTCTGCAAAATGCGCAACCTGTCTGGCATATATATTCTGCGGGACACTTCAAAATGTTCAACTGACACGCCTGGATCAAAAGTTTCTAGATGTTACGAGACTCTCCTAAAATTAAATTCAGTAGTTCCTTCTATTTGGAAGTACTTATACACACAATGTTTCAAATTCTTTTCTACTTAGTATCCTTCTTTTGTGTTCATGTAATTCATACCATCTCGTTTCATTTTATATTCAACTAACTAGTGGTCAACTGTCTCCTTGCCCTAGACAAGCTTCCTACGACATTGCATTCTATAATCCCTTAATCCGTACACGTCGCTGGAACAGCACACCACGCCCTTTAGTTGCTTCTTATTACAAAATGTAAGTATGTACTTACGTCGTATTTACGTGTAGCACAGTTCTGTTCCTCGTTTCGTGTTGTTATTCGGTCATTTGTAGGGTTTTAGGAAAACTAACGCAATGCATACTTTGGGACTTCTTATTGATACTATGATGTCTAAGGTCAACCAACATTTCTCTACACGTCTCATCAGCGCACTGTTTCAGTATTCAGTAATTCCTGAATTACATTTGACTTGTAGATAAGTGCACATTGTCTTGCTGTTAGGGCGTAACGTGTCGTTACTGAGCATTGATAAACTGTTTCACAACGAAGACGGATTTTATTTGAAAGTAACATTTCAGTGGTTACTGTTGCTATGGGTATACTGTTTATGTGGGTAACTAGGATTAAGATAAGATCCCTAATATGTATCAGGTTGTTGCTTTTTAGGTAACATATTTACTTGAGCAAAGACACCTCTGTTGAGTTTCTCATCAAAAATTAGGTGAAATTACATGGAGACGATACAAATATTACGGGAGACCTGAACACTGTTTCGTAACTGTAGTTCAGACTCATAGATTAATCATCGACGCCATCGTACTTTATAATTGCAGAGATTCTTTTTGCGAAACACGAATCTAAATTGGTCCTTTCTGCTGTGGCAGCCCCTGACCGTGGAGAGTACCCGCATAACAGGCAGCCAAAGCGGGCTGCTGAGCTCCCTTTCGAAGGCGCCACACGTAATAACATAACCATAAACAATGGCCAACTGCAGAAGAAACGTCGCTGTACTGCGGCACTACATTGCGGCCAAAATTCTCTGGTAGATGACCTGTCTACAAAACATTTGGCAGCAACTAAAAACGTTAAATAAAAATATATGCCGTGCTAGTTACAGTAATCAAAGAATGTTGACTACATTCAAGAAAACACTGTCGTCACAGGTAATCATCGCCACCAAAGCAAGCAAAGGAAACAGTTTGCTACTCGACAAGTCGGACTACATTGAAAAAGTATTTACATTTCTCAATCCTGTTTGTTATAATAAACTTAAAGGCTTCATAGTCTATGAATGACACATATCTTTGTAAAACCTTTGCACTCGAAACACAGCAGCTGGTGTGATGTGGATAATATGCAGTATTAAGTTATCTGAAGATGGCGTAAGAAGTCGAAAGCTAGTTCATAACAAAATGAATACAATTGTGGGACAAATATATAGCGTACACAGTTACTTAATATGACTATGTTCCACCGAGAACAGACGGAAGAGTACATAAATAGTAATATATTAAGATACACATATGATATGGAAAACCAATAATGTTTCTTATGAAACTAACCCTGAGACATTGAGAAGCGAAGTTCACGTTTGAAGTAAATGATCCCGAATGGAGAGCACAAGTACAGGGGGCGTGAGCTTATCTCTCGAGTTTCAGGACTTTGCCGGCTACGCAGTAAATTTATTTAAACCATTACATCGATTCTCAATTTATGGGAATGTAATTGACGTATAACGATAAAAGGAACGCCTGTACTTTGTGATTTTCATGCTTTTGATTTCCTAAAAAATATTTCGGGATTTCCGTTAAAAAAGTAGGTTATTTGGAAAATGATACTTTTTACGTTTTATAATGCCTGGTACTATTCACTTTCAGAAGCCCTTACTGTACGTTGATGCCCGTGAAAATATTTTTTCAATATTTATTTTTGTTGCAGAGATATTTCAATAGAAAAGTCTATACGGCATGTATGGAGGACGTTGCTATCTTTGGCAACCAATTCACTGAAGCGAAGATTTCAGTTGGCAGCGGGGCATTGGGGGAACAGGGGCGTACGAACTGTGTTTTCACGTTAGAGGAACTTGACGAGAAGACGACTCTTGCAGTCGATGATGAAGATTATCGTGTCTTCGGATCTTGTTATTCGGATGCTTTTGCTTTGCAGCCGGCCGCGGTGGCCGAGGTGACTGAGGCGCTCCAGTCACGGTCAGCACAGCCACTACGGTCGGGGGTTCGAATCCCCCCTCGGGCATGGATATTTGTGCCGTCCTAGTTCGTAAGTAGTTCATAACTAGTTTGTAAGTTTAGGGACTGATGACCCCGTAGTTAAGTCCCATAAGCTTAACAAACATTTGAAAATTTTTTTTTTTGCTTTGCAGATTGACCTACGGCTCAAAATAATCGCACAATTTTGTTCAGTGACATTGCGATTCGAAAACGCACGCTCTTCATCTTGATGTAGCAGTAAAAGTATCATTTCTTTCATCTTCAGTCCCTTCATCGTATGATGCTGCATGTAATGCGTAAAACATTTGGGGTAATTGAATTAATCTTACATTATTCATACAGAATGCCTGATGACTACTTTCATTCTCAGTGATTACCGTCATCCCGTTTTCTGCCAGTAGTCCGTCCATTCACAGTATGTGGATGGCTAGTCGAGCTTTTCTCGCGGATCACCTTGCAGTGATGAGCACCTTCCCCGAAATCTCCTCTGTAGCTCGTTCGCACACGGCAGGTGTGCTCTATTAACAGTGCACGTGCGAACACCCTTTTCGCGAACCACAGGATATTGGCCACCAGAAAACGAGCCACGACTTCCTTCTTTGCTGGCCTCAACGTAATTGCTCCACGAACACAGTACCCCGTTACCATCCAAAGTCACACGCCAACTTAGATCACGACCGCTTGCGACAGTAATAAATCATTCTGGAGTAATACATATAATCAAACACTGTGGTCTGTGTTAAACGTTGCATTCCACCACAAGTGACATTTTAATGTTGAGAAACAAAGTAAGATGATATAAATGACGTGGGAAAATATATGTAATTTAATGATGACAGTGTATCATTACATTTTCGATAAACAGTATCAAGAAACGCCTGCAAAGACTAATCATCATTTCGGAAACACATACGTATCCTGTACACCTGATCGTGCTAACATGAGTACTCAAATTGCAGATGCGAAGTTATGGTGGAGTAGTTATAAGCCTGTGGAAGATAATAATGTATATTAAAGCTACGAATTTACAATCAAAATTACTTTTCAATTCAAGAAGACCACATTAGTTACAAACGATGATACGAGTATGTCAATGCCAACCTTCCATTCACGACGTATATTGCAACACAATCATTGGTGCAAAAAATTGACAGTGAATCACACAGTGACGAGTGATTCTGAAATCAATGTCCCTCTTCCACCTCTTATTAAGTACTTCTTCGAATTCCCGCATCTGAACTGGAGAACTACCATAAGTACTGTCATGTGTATACTATATGTGTCTTTTACTCAATTGTAATTACTATTTGCAAAGAATTTTTGACACTGTTTATGGGAAATATAATTTTATGCTGCTGTCATGAAATTACATATAACTTCCCTCGCTAATTTTAGCATATGATACTATGAAACGATACTGTAGTATCAATCCATTTGACTTACTTGAATTTATACGTGTTTCATGCAAGCCACAGAATTGTGTGCACATCACTTTCTAATTTTATTTTTGTTTGACCTTTCGTGCCACCTTAATCATTCATTTCGGGGCTAGTGCTAGGAGCAGTGGAGACAAGAATGCATGATGATTGTTATTGCTATTGTAATTACAGGCGTAATAAGTTAGCCCCGCTCACATAAGGAGCTTTGCTCCACAGCAACCATCTCCCCATCCTACCAAGTGTGTGTGTGTGTGTGTGTGTGTGTGTGTGTGAGGTTGCACCTGGGAAGGCAGCGATGCTCATAGTTAGATGGTATCCTAACTTTATCTCTGTATTGGACAGAGAAGTCTCCTGGAGGACGTGGTCCACAGTTTCTGTGATTTGCGATTCCATCACGCAAGTTGGCAGGATGGTCCCGTGTCCCGTTAGACGACTGGACAATTGCAGGACGGCTCTGGACAAGTTGAATGGGAAGGGCGGATAGGCTAGAGGGCAGCCTTTTTTTTTTTTTTTTTTTTTTTTTTTTTTTTTTTTTTTTTTTTTTTTTTTTTTTTTTGGCAGAACGTTTCCAGGGCTGTCTGAGGACAGACGTGGGTATGTTGGTCTCTGAGGGTAATGTATTTGGAAGTGTGTGTGATTTGTGACAATTGGGAACGTTTTCACGTAATTAGGACGAGTTGTGTTCTTTGCAGATTAGGCTCAGTTCATAAGGGAATCTCTTGTGTACCAAGATGGCTATATTTCAATATAGTTAGAGTGGGATGTGGAACGATGTTCGCTTTGTCAACTTGAGATGCTACTGTGTGCGCGGAGGAAATTTCTTAATGAAAACTCGTGTAGCTTTGTTAATCGTATTGTCGTCCACTTATGTTCATGTGCTGGTGACCATGCGACATGGTGGGCCAAGTTACACAAAAAGAAATGGACGTAGAACCCTCTTAATCGGATTTAAAGTAACTGCAACAGTCGTCCATCACATAAGATTCTGTGTGATCAATTATTTCGTGGGGATTTTCTTTGAGGAACTTTGAATTTACTTGTGTGTCACCACGTGGGTAGTACATTATGGTATTACGAGTGTCGAGTCCAGCCAGAAGACAAAGAGTGGGAAAGCTTATGGCACCTTTATAAATCCCTCCACGAAATATTAATTGTATTCTAAATGTTTTAACTGAAATGTTCAGTAATATTTCTTGCTTAAGTGAGTAACGACATGACCTGTAAATAAATGTAAATTTTTTAAAAGATATACTGGTTTCTTCATACTAATTCCCCGTCCTTTTTTTCTTTTGTATGCATGATTTTCAGATAGGAAATCACGTTAGGCACATCCATTGAGGTAAGCTACTGCCACCGCTACCCAATTAGTTGTCGTAGTTTCCCTTAGGCGAATTCCGTTGCGCGTTATTTATATAATCAGGGCACTAAGATCTGCTTTAACGTCTTTTTATACCCGGAATAGGAACAGATAGGAAAGCGGAGGGTGGTAAGCTTACAACTAATACGAGAAGACGACCGGCAGTTTAACAGATTTTGAAATGCACTGGCAACATTTAAGTTCTTCGGTCATCTTAATTTGCTGTTACTATTTAATCTATGATTGGAACCACGTGAGCTGGTAGCAGCTTGAGCAGCTTGGCGTGCTCCCAAATGAGTTTGTTGCATCAGATGTAGTTTCAGTGCGAACATCACCCCGATAATCGAGCACATTATGAGGCACGCTTCTCACCCTCACAATACGATGCGGGATACGAAATTTTGGACTAATGGTTAATGATGGATGTTTATCGGAGTCCTACTCCTGTTCGCACTGGGGCGTAAAATAAATGACGTGGCACGCAATGTTACTTGCTATATGAATAACAACAAGAGATCACGAACGAATGTTCTGTTTCTTTTGCAGTTACAGATTCTCTCCTCAAGAGAACATTAATACATTTTAACATGTGTAAAGCTCAGAAAACTGTAAAAATAATGCAATTTCCGTGTGTACGCGTACAGGTCTGTAGATATGAAAAGCAGTTCGTCTTCGATTTTTCGTGAGGTGTTTCAGCACGATCACAGATTTCAAGAAAACTGTGAAATGAACCAAAGTCATTTCTGCTAAACCAGTGCTAAAAAATTCGATGCGCTGTTTCTTTACGGAGAAGTTACCCACTGCAATTAAAAAATGCCACCATTAAATTTTTATGTAAGATGAGGTGTTGAGATAATTTAATAAATGTGAAAGTTATGTGAATAATATTACAGTTTTCTACAACCGTTCAGATTCTTGAAGCAGTAAGTGATTCAAATTGACGAGATTCGATAGAAATGTTGAAGCTCTTGAAGTGAGATCAGTAAGAATAGACGGTGTGACAGTAGGTGATCACCTCGGCGTAAGGGAAATATTCAAGGAAATGAAAGAAACCCATAGTAACTAAAGTCCCGACAAGATTCACACTCAGAAGTTACAGATCATTCTCACACGTCACAAAGTCACATGAAATCGTGCAGAACGGAATAACACAGTATTCACGGTTATTATCATGTAACTCTCTGTGTCATTTCTTTCTAGTTTTACACTTCCAGCTAAACTGGTATCGGCAACCTACAGAAAGCATGAATATGAAGTTTTCAGCCCTCTGCATGTCAATCTACATTAAATGGCAATAACCTTGCGTGTTGAGTAGCTACCAACACCGTTTCTCAAAACCATCATTATCTTATGTATTATCCCGAGAACATTATACTCTTCTCAACGGTTCGTCCGAGCGGGGTGGCGCAGCGGTAACACACTGGACTCGCATTCGGTAGGACGGTGGTTCAAATCCCGGCCATCCAAGATAAATGTTTTCCGTGATTTTCCTAAATCACTCCAGGCAAATGCAGGGATGGTTCCTTTCAAAGGGCATGGCCGATTTCATTCCTCATCCATACCCAAAACTTTGAGCGTAAGCTCCGTCTCTAATGACAATCCTGTCGACGGAACGTTAAACCCTAAGCTTCTTTCCTTCCTCACTCAACTGTTGGTCTTGTCATATTTTGACTATAATACCTCACTCCCAATTCATTATTACGATTAAAGCACTACAGCAACGGCTGTGCTACACACACACCACACATACGATTCTGGAGGCAAGTTATCAGAGCTCCATATTTTAACTATCAGAATAAAATAATTATGACCATTTACCAAAAAGTGTAGAAGCTCAGCCAAGACTTTTCAGGAAACTTGGAGATTCGCGAGCGCGAAAGGCAAAGTATCAAACGTAAAAAAACTCCTGAAACTCTGAAAAATAAGCTAATAAAATCAGGTGCAAGGGACCTGCGTCAAAGCAAGATACACCTTCAAAAAAAGTGTGTGGGGGTAATTGATGGACACGATAAGCCAGAGTCGACGCGGAAGCTGAAGGTTGCAGAAGACAACGAGGTCGCGGCGTCTTTGAGAGGGTAGCAGGTGCTGCAAATGGACGCCGGAAACTTCAGCTACAAGATGGCGGTGATAATGCTGCAGGGAAGCAATTACAACTGTTGCTTAAGTGGCAATCCTTCCTCACTTGAATAATTTTGGACACCTTGTCTCTATCCCTAACAGCCCTTGAGCTTCAATAGTAACGATACAAATCTTTGTCGATTTCTTGTTCCCTAGAATAAAGTGAAATAAGTATATAACATTGAGGGTGAATCTGTAGAAGAAATATACATGGTAAGTGAAAATGGTCTAACAATCTACATGTTTTGCGTTATTAATTGAAAAGGCTAATTTAAGAATCCAATATTTGCTTACCTCTTCGGCAGACCACATCTGAAATCCCTGTTGCTTACAATGCCCGAAGAACTTACACCTACCAAAATTTAGGGAGCCTAGGCGTAAGAAACGTTATCACAAACCCACACTGTGTTCAATGGCCTTACTGCACCACGTCGGACCTACCCATATCATACTGAGGCACGAGACATGTGCTGAGACGCGACAGTTACTTCATCCTTTTTATTTCACATTATGGTTGTAATACATCATCATCATCATCATCATTACAGACTGATTATGCCTTTCAGCGTTCAGTCTGGACCATAGTACCTCTAATAAAATTGCTCCATGATCCCCTATTCAATGCTAACATTGATGCCTCGTCTTACATTATGTCTTTTACTTCAAAATCACACTTCACCGAATCTAAGTACTTCGTCCTTGGTGTACCTCGACTCCTCTTACCCTTCGCTGCCGAACTTACGAGTCTCCCTTGCGTTTAACATGACCCCACCACCTCAGTCTGTTCGAACTAACTGCTTCATCTATGATGTTCATTCCCAGTTTTTCTTTGATTTCCTCATTATGGACACCCTCCTTCCATTGTTCCCATCTATTAGTACCTGCAGTAATTCTTGCTACTTTCAATTATGAATAAGGTAACCTGTATCCACCCAACTTTCACTGCCATACAACAAAGTTGATCGAAAGATAGAGCGGTGCACTGCTAATTTAGTCTTAGTCTGCTGAAATCTCTTTTCCACACACTTTCGTTTTGTAGATTCTGATCATCGTATCATAATCCTTGCACCACTGATCGAGCTCTGAAATATTAGCGTGCAACCTTTCAATCGAATCGGCCACTATAACTAAGTCATCCACATATGCGAGATTGCTTATTTCGTTTTCACCAATTCTAAACCCGCCCTGTTAGTCTACTGTTTTCAACATATGATCCATGAATAGTATGAACAACAGTGGTGAGAGGTTACAGCCTTGTCTTACCCCTGAAACTACCCTGAACCATGAGCTTAATTTTCCATCAGAGCAAATTGGTTGTAATAAAAAATTAAAAAAATTAAAAAAGAGAGAGAATCACAATTCCGCAAATCTTCATTTTTTAAGTTTTGGATGTTTCGAAGGAAGAAAACTGTCAAGTTTCACCAACATCTCTATGTTTGACACATAAATTCTCTCTGAGATGATAGTTTGTCATTGTGGAATATGCAAACAACAGTATTGCGTCAGTTATAACATAGATGTCATCTTCAATTAGTTATTATACTGTGAATGCCTAGAATGCTTCACTGTCTTCTTAATTTGCAGAAAAATGGTACGTTGTCATTTACATGTGTATTGCCAAAAGTTATCTTCAACAGAGGGGAAAAAGCTAAATATTCTGTAACATATTTATTAAACTTTAAGAAGCAGGTATAACATTCATACTTGCTGCCGTGTATCTGAAGTTATTTCGGTGCATCTGTCAGCATTCAATAAGTTTTGGAAACTGACAGGTGACACAGATTTCGTAAAGGATATTCCTTGTGCTACCATAAACAACACACACTCATTATAGAAATGTACTTAGTAACGGACTAATACCTTTCGCTTAATATTGAAAGTAGGCAAAATTAGCATATTACACAAAGCGGAATTAATTATAAAAACAAATATTAATTAATTATGAACAAATAAGCAACATATAACCTCTTTGAAAGCAAAAGAAGACATCAAAAGTAGAATAGAAATAGAAATTTTTTTAAAAACAACTCTGTTCACAAACTTGTTTTAAGCATTATTGTATTGTCTGTAACTTTCTTTGCTGCATATCCCTAGAACGTTTTATAAAAGCGGAAATCATTGGCAAATTGTCCAAACTCTCATTCCTGATGGCATAAAGTAGAAAGTACACAAGGCATTCGTTTCAAATATTTACGTAAGTCACCTAAAACTATGAACCCAATAAATGCCAACCACTGTCGTATTCAGTTACAAAGTTTGTATTGTAATATATCTGTAAGTGCTGATGTGTAAGCTGTAGAAGTACAGTTCGTTTACATTGTCTTATTCCACTCAAATAGCTCTTAAAAGCAATGAATAATGTAAAAGAGTGTCTTATAAAGAGGGAAGGCCACTACGATGTTTATAAAAAAGGAATAACTTTTTGATTCTTTTAATCAATTTGACCATTTTCATTGACAATTATTGACATATTTGCTTTTCTTGTAATCCTTGGGTAGATAAACACATCGTTTCATTTCCGTGACACTCGTCAGTGACTTAACTACTTTAGGTGAGACGAGTTGATGATGTACTCATAAATCACTACTAATAAAATCATTCGTAAGCAGAGAGAGTTAGCATTATGTTATAGTACTATATTAACTGAATTTTATTTTGGGAAACCGTTAAACGAAATGGAAAATGAAACTTCCTGGCAGATTAAAATTGTGTGCCGGAACCGGGACTCGAACCTGGGACCTTTGCCTTTCGCGGGCAATTTTAATCTGCCAGGAAGTTTCATATCAGCGCACACTCCGCTGCAGAGTGAAAGTTTCATTCTGGAAACATCCCTTAGGCTGTGGCTAAGCCGTGTCTCCACCATATCCTTTCTTCCAGGAGTGCTAGTCTTGCGTGTTTGCAAGAGAGCTTCTGTGAAGTTAGGAAAGTAGGAGGCGAGGTCCTGGCGGAAGTAAAGTTGTGAGGCGGCATCGTGAGTCGTGTCGGGGTAGCTCAGTCGGTAGAGCCCTTGCCCGCGAAAGGCAAAGGTCCCAGGTTCGAGTCCCGGTTCCGGCACACAATTTTAATCAGCCTGGAAGTTTCATATCAGCGCACACTCCGCTGCAGAGTGAAAGTTTCATTCTGGAAACATCCCTTAGGCTGTGGCTAAGCCATGTCTCCACCATATCCTTTCTTCCAGGAGTGCTAGTCTTGCGTGTTTGCAATAGAGCTTCTATGAAGTTAGGAAAGTAGGAGGCGAGGTCCTGGCGGAAGTAAAGTTGTGAGGCGGCATCGTGAGTCGTGTCGGGGTAGCTCAGTCGGTAGAGCGCTTGCCCGCGAAAGGCAAAGGTCCCAGATTCGAGTCCCGGTTCCGGCACACAATTTTAATCTGCCAGGAAGTTTCATATCAGCGCACACTCCGCTGCAGAGTGAAAGTTTCATTCTGAAATGGAAAATGTTTATATGCTCAGTGGGATCTCGGTAAAGCACCTATCAGACAGTGGTGGCATTTTGTAAAATCAGTGAATATTCTCACAGTACAGTGCCTCACATTTTTATAGCTGTGTATCACAGTATTAATGGTACTTTAGCGACTGTGGTATGTTTTCTGGTAATAATAAGAAAGCACATTACATATATTTTGTTTCATTTCCACATCAGATATTGTATTTACGACGTAGAGCATCAATTTATGCACACAAGCAAATTGGTGCCTCTCGTAAGCATTAATGTCAAGTTTTAGGGTTGTGAAAATATTAAAACGAGATACCTGTGCCAATGATCTTAAAACTAGAGTTCTTCTTATGACAAAAGATTTTATTGGCCCACTTTAGGTTACGGTAGTCTTTTAACAGCTAGAACTTTAAATGAAAATAACGGCTTAACTATTCATCTGACACGAAAATTGAATAACCAGATTTGTAGAGGAGAAAATTCTCTACAACTTTGCTCTCTTATGTTTTTTTCATATCTCGTAGCGTTTCAAAGATATTTGGAAAAGTAAAGGCGATTTTGGGATGTATGTCTGTCTGTCTGTCCGTCTGTCTGTCTGTCCGTAACGTGTTCCCTGTTTTTAAGACGAACCGTTCAACCGATCAGCACCAAATTTTACAGACATGAATGTAGGCCGCCAGAGACCAGAACCACCCTTTTTCAAAGTTTCTGACAAAAAATACGTTAGTAAAACCATAAAAAGCCGTTTGTAATATAATTGTAATTGCAAACGAACCGTTCATCTGATACGAAAATTAAATAACCTAATTGGTAGAGGAGAAAAATCTCTACAACAAATCTCCCTTACGTTTTCTTCATATCTCGTATCGTTTGAGACATACTTGCAAAAATAACGGAGATTTGACACCCTCCATTGAATTAACGAAAACCACTCGTTTGGAGATGTCACCTGACATCCCTCGCGTATTTGATGATTTTCTTATTGTAACTTACACGTTGTCATTTCAAAGCAACGGCACACTGAGGAATTAACAAAAACACGTCGTTTTTCGTACGATAAATGATAATCTAATGTCTACAAATGCCATATAACATCTGTTAACAACGGCCATCAATAGTATGAGATTTGGTTTATACCCGTAGCGTAGTGGGCAAGGTGCTCAACTGTGACGCGAAAAGTCGATGGTTCAAAACCAGCCACTACCTAAATTTTTTTCATAAAAGGGTTTCAGACACTCTTATTAATTAATTATTATTTAGATTATTATTTTGGTCCAAAATGTTTGCAAAAACTTATAAAACTACAAATCTAAAGTGGGCCGTAAAACACGTCAGTGCAGTTTTTTTACTTAACATACTGCCGATACAACGAAATTCGCATATGTACGTTTAACGAGGATCAGCATAGCTTGGAGGAGGTTGTAGTTTAGGAGAATTCCAAGAAAAATGCCACATTTCCTGTGTCCACTGATCATTGAGTACAGCGATAAGTATGATTTCAGTGCAGTTTTTATTTCGTTTCTGGGTACATCGGTGCTGTGTTTGTATTTATCAAATAGCAGCAGTAGTATCTTGACGTTCAACTCGTAAAGTAGTTAACACTGAAGATTTAACTGTTGTACGCTGGCCATGTTGACTGCACTGTAGTGTTTAACCATAAATCATGTACTGGTGTATTCGTTTTGTACTGCTGCTTGTAGAGAATACGACGGCAATTCACAGTAGTGGTCCAACGGAAAGATACAGGTTTCTCTGTAAATGAGTGTTGTAGTTTCTTGGAGAATCAGTTGATTGGTCTGTTCTGTTATTGCATCATCTTACATAACCCCGTTAGGTATACTTCCTAGAAAGTAGTCTCCGAATAGTACTGAAGTGATTCCTTTCACTAATAGACTAAAAATGTTCAGCCATAATGACGGGGATCTTACACATCCTAATCGTCAGTTGGTACATCATCTAAACCTAATATTTAACTAAAGATGGATCACTTATTTTTGAAACATTTAGTTACTTTATGATAATTTTACATATAAAAACAAAGCGCAATATGGGTGGTTTCCAAATAGTTTCAACACAATGTTGTGCCATCTACTGACTGTTGCTCCAAGATGGTGTGGAATGGTAAAGGAGCAGCGAGTTCTTCAGGTGCTGTAGATTTCGGTATATTGGGGAAATTTTGGGAAGGTGTGACTCGTCTGTAGAGGAGACCGCGTATAAAACGCTTTTACGACCCCCGTCTTGAGTATGTCTCAAGTGTTTGGGATCCCCAACAAATCTAGTACAGAGGCAGTTCGGACGCCGGCAGTTACGTGTAAAACCGGTAGATTCGATCAATGAACAAGTGGGACTGAAATTTTAATGTGTTTCAAAGGGCAGTCGCTGAAGAAAATGCGACGTTCTTTCCGAGAAACACTGTTGAACAAGTTAGAGTTTGAAACAACTTACGGGTATGCTTCCGGGTGATATCGTCGACAACCGACGATATTTCGACAGGAGGCACAACAGCACTCAAGGAAGTAATGTGCCAATTTATTTAATACCTCCGTTTCCAAAGAAAGATAACACACACACAGTATAGGACACTGCTGAGGGAACACGACCTAAGATGACCAAACATCAAAAATATCGATAGTGAATATTGATCAACTGGTGTGGCATAATAATTCTGTCCCTCTGTTTTTTGACGAGAGATAGTGACGGATTCAAATCAGAATTTAAACAAAAGCCACTATCTCTGTTTATAAGGTCGCTTGCTAGTTTAATTTCAGCAGCTTCCTTAATAACACAATCTCAACACGTACAATCCGTGTTGTTGTATTCCATAGGATAACCGGTGCCAAGACAGTGTTCTGCATTAGCAGATTTGTTTAGCTGTTATAAGAGTCTGTAAAGTTGGCGTTTAATACACCGGCCTTAAACAGTACTGATTGTCGGACCAATATATGACATGTCACAACTGCAAGGAATACGATGTACAGCTACCTTGCGCAAACCAAGATCACCCTTTAAGGATCCCAGCAGGGCGTTTATCTCAGAAGATGGTCGAAAAATACATTTCACATCATATTTCCGCAAAAAGCGCCCAATCTTGTTGGAAATGCTTCCTTCGTGAGTCAAAAAGGCCATAGATTTAGGTGGCACTTCATTGCTATCATCACTCAACCACTGCACAGTACGCTGATAGCGCAACGCACCTTTTATCTGCCTCTAACTACAAAACGATTCTATTGTTGTCAACCTACATTTCGCGCAAAGACCACAAATATCAGAGTATTAGATGCGTAGAAAAGTATATCACACGTTACATATGAGAGTGGAACAGGAAAGCAAGTAGCTAGTAGTCGTAATGACAAGGAGACAACAAAGGTATCTGATTTTAGAATTTCTTTATATTTATGAGACGTAAATTTCAGGTCTTGCATAACAATCAGCCAAAGCCATTCGACGCAACTCTCAAAAATTCTCAAGGAAATCAACTTTGAATTTTTGCAAGTACACATAAGTAAAGTAAAGCAGTCATCAGTCCGAAGATTAGTTTGAACACCACAGTGCTTCACTAGGCATAGCCCTGTTTGGAGGTGGTATGCCGTTGCCTTCCTCCGAACTGATCCAGCCAGTTATAGGACGTTCAGTTTAAAGTGGTTCCTAACCACGGTACTACTCGGTATTTTTCACATGAGCAACACTGATAGAGGTGACAGAAGTGGAAAGTGACAGAAAAAATTACCGTTACCAGGCGGGGATCGAACCCGCGACCATCGGATTTGTAGTGTGGCACTCTACTACTGTGCAACCGACGCGCACACACATATGTACCAATAATTAAAACAATTACACTATCTTTCGGTGTAGCTCAGGTGGCAGCGTCCTGGCTTTACAACCATGGTGTCAGTGGATGAAATCCCCATCAGACAAATACTTTTTCTCGTTGTTTTCGAATGTAATGGTATAAAACATTTGAGGCTCGGTAATTACAAGTGTTGCGTTAGTTTTTGTTTATGAGTATGTAGACGAGCTGAAAACATTATCGTTAGGTAAAACGATGGTTGAGTACGTTAGCAGCAAATGCTCAAATGTTTGTTAAGCTTAAGGGACTTAACTGCGGGTCATCTGTCCCTCAACTTACAAACTACGTATGAACTACCTTATACTAAAGACGACACAAACATCCATGCCCGAGGGCGGATTCGAACCCCAGACCGTAGCGGCCGTGCAGACTGTGACTGGCACGCCGCAGACCGCTCAGCCACTGGGGCAGGCTCTGATCTTGGAAAGTTATTACTAGCTATGGAGATTTTCCAAAAACAGCGTCTTAGCTCTTCCCAAACTAAACAAAAAATACTACCATCGTAAAGTAATAGTGGAGTCATTACTGTAAATATTTAACTCTTTTTTTTTTGATGCATCGTTATTAAAAACCTTTTACAAAATATAGAAAATTAACAATAAACAAAAAATACGTCAATTTTACGTAGAAATTAACATTAGATTTTAAAATTGCGTAAGTATTCGAACACAACGGAAAAAAACGTCACGGTAGGATTCGAACCCGACCCTATGGCTGGAAGACTAGAACGCAACCAACTAAGATACACTGACAGATGGCGGTAGCTCTTTTAACTTTTGGTACTGACGAGTACTTGCAAAACTTCAAAATTCGATTTTCTTCAGAAATTTTTAGAGTTGGATCCAATGGCTTTGGATGATTGTTATTTGTGTTCTGAACAACAGGTGCATGCCGATTATCCGAACGTTAGTCAACCGAACGACCGCTTAACCGAACTCTGTACTCGCTCGTATCTGTTACTATCCCAGCCTACCGTCCATCATCCCCGTCACTCCCAAACCAAGTTTCCCACAGTGGTCACCGCACTGGGCCACCGCTGGCGGAACATTGCTTCTAATGTGCCTTCACAAGGCGCTGCTGACCAGCTAAGCAGCCAGTCACTGTGTTTCAACAATCAGCACACTTCTGTCGGCTTGGCACTGGCAGTAGAAGTAGCGACAGTATCAAAGCTGTTCACAGCAACAGCTGCGCCAGCCTAGAGTTGAGGCCTGCCGCTCCGCGCAGTTTGAAGGATATTGCGCTCCCCCGTGAGCTTCTCACGGTGCGAACTCACCTTCTGCTCTCTGTTATGATCACTTGTGTGCTGCTGCGTGAAGAAGTGAACTTGACGATACAAAATGCTTTAACGTCATTTCTATGAGGGACAAGTACGAGATTATTAAATGGTTAGAAGAAGGTGAATCTGCATCCTCTTTATCCAATGAGTACAAGGTGGGGAAGTCGACTATTACGGATAAAAAAATAAAAGTAAAAAAAAAAAGACGAGCAAAGTAAATTTTATAGCTATGCTTGATTCTACTGATGGATCAACAAGCCGTAAAACTATGAAGCTCGCCACTAACACAGATCTAGATTATGCTGTTTACAAGTGGTTTACACAAAAGAGATCGCAAGGAGAACCTATCTCAGTTCCCATTTTGTGTGAGAAGGCAATGCAGTTCAACGTACAGTTTGTGAGGCGTTCACTTGATTAGATACTTGGTTTGAAGCCCAAGATGAAAGTGACTAGTTTCAGATATCTGTAATGAAAAAAGTACGTGACTTAGGTGCTCGCAAGCGTGTAGGCTTGCTTAAACAGATAAAAAAAAGAAATTTATACTGTGAGTATTGTTCATGCAAAATGCGTATGTAATATGTATATATATTTGTTTAATAAACTGTACCGCATACTATATATATTTCTATTGAAGTTGCCTTTGTACGTTACTTTGTAATACTAAAAGAGATGGCTGTTTTTCTAGCTTAAACCCGCGGCTCCGCTCGCGCGTTGGTTGATTATGATAGATAAGCTATCTTTCAGTAGTGTGCTATGAGACTGGTTTTGAAGGTTGACATGAAATACAAATACCTTATTTAGAAACAAACTAAAAACTATTCCTATCAGATTGCAGAGGTCTGTACTCTTACCGTTTATCAGGAAAGTAAGTAGTGTAGATCAAATCAGACGTTCAAATGCACTCGTTTCGAAGAATCCAATCACGAAATTCTACAATAACGATCGTAATAATATCACAGATCGATCATTTGATGTAATGCGCAAAACGTCAAATCGATTTTTTTTAAAGAGATGTGTTAAAAGAAATTTCTTTTTACTACTTTATTTATTCTTATATTTCCTTATTCGTATGCTTATCCTTACAGAGAAAGAGCTGAAAACACTGTAGTACGCATTATAGCATCAGGTTTCGCTGTATGTAACCTTCTTGATACAGAGTCGCAAACGGCATCGCTGGCCTTCACTCTGATTTTTTTTTAAATAATTTGACGACTTTCAATCACTATATCTTCCATCCCTTATAGCTATCGGCATGGTACTGCTATGGTGTACAACGGGAGACTTCGGACAACAATTTACATACAGACCATTCGTTTGCGTTCTGTACTTTTCGCTGCAGAGCGAAATATTAACACACACACGTAGAATTTTATATACACCTATAAGTTTACATCCCAATATACTCCATCCTTTTATCATTATCAACCTCAAGCAACAATGCAACCAATAAAACCATTTTCAAAGAGTAAATATAATTTTCAAAGAGTAATTATTGTTCCGCATTTCGCGTTATATTCTTCAAATTACTTAATATCTATCAGATTGCTATAAACCCGTTCCTATAACCTTCCTCAGGTATAAATTAGTAACTGTACAAATATTTAAGTCTCTACATCTTGTCGTTTGGACGTGATTTGCGTATACTGTACAGACATTCACATTAATATATATATATATATAGCTACATAGCTATCGCATCACCATAAAACCGTGCCTAAAGCCTTCCCCGGGTAGACATTAGTAACTGTGCAAATTTTTAGCTCTTTATGTCTTGTGGTTCAGACGTGATAAACGTACACCGAACAGACATTCACATTCATAGATATACGAGGCGCGTCCAGAAAGTAAGTTCCGTTTGGCAATAAAATTGTACACAGATATAGAAGAAATTTTTATTACACAAAATTCTACAACTCTTAATCTACTTTTCCACATAACTGCCGAAATTTTGTAGGCACTTGTCATAGCGTGCCACAAGTTTTTGGATGCATCCTTCACAGACGGTTGCCGCCTGTGTATTCAACCATGTGGTAACAGCTCTTTATCATTGTTGAAGTGTTGACCACTAAGGACAGATATTAGGTGTAAGAAGAGATGGAAGTCGCTAGGAGAGAGGTCCGAGCTGAATGGAGGATGATCAAACAGGTCCCATTGAAATTTCCGTATAAATTGTTTGGTCACATTCGGTGTGCGAGGTCAGGCATTATCGTGAATAAAAAATAAATAAATAAATAAATAAAAAATAAAAAATAAAACTTTTGACTGTAATCCTCTTGTTACACCTAAAATCTGTCGTTGGTGGACAACACTTCAACTATGATGACGAGCTGAAAGAACATGTTGCCACATGGTTGAATACACAGGCGGTAACCTTCTGTGAAGGATGCATGCAAAACTTGTGGCAAGCTATGACAAGTGCCTACAAAATTTCGGCAGTTACGTGGAAAAGTAGATTAAGAGTTGTAGAATTTTGTGCAATAAAAATTTCTTCTATATCTGTGTACAATTTTATTGCCAAACGGAACTTACTTTCTGGACGCGCCTCGTATATCTATGAATGTGAATGTCTGTTCGGTGTACGTTTATCAGAACATGTTACCACATGGTTGAATACACAGGCGGCAACATTCCATGAAAAAGGCACACATAACCTTGTGCCATTCTATGACAATTGCCTACAAAATTTCGGAAGCTATGTAGAAAAGTAGTTTCACAGTTGTAGATATCTTTTCTGTATCTGTACCCGTTAGTTTTATATAATCAAACAGAACTTACTTTCTGGACGCGCGTCGTAGATTTACTGTACAGTACTTCTGTTTGGCAAATAAAATGTACCGTTCGATTATCCGAACAAACCAGTTTTCCGAACACCCATGTCCCCCAATTACTCCGGATAATCGACCATAGATATAAAAAGATTCTAAAATCTGATACTCATATAGTCGCCTGGTGAGAAGTGGTAGCCTTGGGATGGATTGCTGAGCATGTTGTGGGTGTATTTAAGTCAGTAGGAGGCCGCGAGATGTCTCCGTGTTCGCCTCTGCGGCTGCGTCCGCGGCTGCGCCTGGTGCGCGCGGCTCGGCCAGTGACGTCAGCAGGCAGCTCCGCGCCTTCATCATTAGGCGGCAAGTCCTCCGAGGGATCTGCGCGCGCGCGCAGCTGAATATCCACCAATAAGCCTGGCCGGCTCCGGCGCTGTATTAACAGCCACCTGCCTGCTGCCTGCTAATGGGCCGCCATTTGCGTGAAGCTGCAGCCGCCCACGCGGTTGCCCGCAGATCTCCACTTGCCGTATTGCGACGGTCGACTCTTCAGCTAATCCGCCGCCGGCTTACGAGCCGCGAAAGGAAAACAAAACGGAGACCAACTAATCACTACTCGCGAAGTGGTCCGACGTTTGGACTGATAACGCGTCAGTACTATTTATTTATATTTTCAGATTTAATATAATACATAAACACAGTAAAAAGTTACATCACAGCAGATATTATGTGTTACACTAGTCTTTAAATTATTAAGTCCAGAACGGCTATCCATTCGACGCAAGATGGTGTGGCGTTGAAGAATTCAGCCTTTACCTACCCCTGTTTATAGGCCCTTCATGCAAGAAATTATGCATGTATCATTCTGATTTTCCTTAGTACACCGTGATCTCCTCTCCATCTATTTTAAATTGCTGTTACGTTTCCAAACTTGTACTTTGCATTCAGACTCCGTCAGTAAATTCTCTTCTAGCCTTGTACTACACCGTTTATTAGCTTGCTTATGAAATACTACGTATTTCTAGGGGTTGCATGCCGTATTTCTTAGTTGATTTACTCCGACTTTAAATTTATTCCAATTTTCATATTTTTGAAGATTGGACTTCGTCCATCCGTGTAAAACCTTCCAATCGTGTCTAACTATATTTCTTTAGATACCTTATGATATGCTACGCATTTCTAAGGGTTGCATTCCGTAGCTAATTTTCTTTATTTTTAGGAAACTGTATTTTTTCATTTTTATTGGTTTTCGAAACCACGTCACTTGAGTTCTCCCCACTGCTCACGCACCACTCCTTTGCCATTGTATCTTTATTGCTTCAGCCCTTATTGGCTGAAAGCAAGGGGACACTACAGCCGTTATTTCTCCCGAGGACATGCAGCTCTACTGTATGGAAATATAATGATGGCATCCTCTCGGGTAAAATATTCCGGAGGTAAAATAGTCCCCCATTCGTATCTCCGGTCGGGGACTACTCAGGAGGATGTGATCAACAGGAAAGACAATACTGGCATCCTACGAGTCGGAGCTTGGAATGTTAGATCCCTTAATCGAGCAGGAAAATTAGAAAATTTAAAAAGGGAAATGGATAGGTTGAAGTTAGATATAGTGGGGATTATTGAAGTTCGGTGGCAGTATGAACAGGTTTTCTGGTCAGGTGAGTACAGAATTATAAATACAAAATCAATCGGGGGTATCACAGGAGTAGGATTGATAATGAATAAGAAAATAGGAATGCGGGTAAACTACTAAGAGCAGCACAGTGATCGCATTATCATTGTCAAGATAGATACGAAGCCAACACCGACAACAGTAGTACAGGTTTATATGCCAACTAGCTCTGCCGATGATGAGGAAATCGAATAAATATATGAGGAGCTAAAGGAAATTATTCAGTCAATTAAGGGAGAGGAAAACTTAATTGTTATGGGAGACTGGAATTCGGTAGTAGGACAAGGAAGGGAAGGGAAGATAGTAGGTGAATATGGTCTGAGCAAAAGGAATGAAAGAGGAAGCCGCCTGGTAGAATTTTGCACAGAACATAATTTAGTTATAACAAACACCTGGTTCAAGAATAACAAAAGAAGGTTGTATACGTGTAAGAGACCAGGAGACACCGGGAGATACCAGATAGATTTTATAATGGTAAGATATAGATTTCGGAACCAGGTATTACAGTGTAAGACATACCCAGGGGCAGATGTAGACTCTGACCATAACTTGTTGGTTATGAACTGTAAGCTGAAACTGAAGAAACTACAAAAAGGTAGGAAAATAAGGAGATGGGACCTGGATAAATTGAAGGAACCTGGGGTTCTTAAGAATTTCAGAGGGAGCATTAGGCAACAATTTACAGAAACAGGGGAAAATGAAAAAGTAGAGGAGGAATGGGTAAAATTGAGATATGAAATAGTTAAGATAGCAGAGGACAAAATAGATAGGAAGGCAAGACCTACAAAAAATCCTTGGATATCACAGGAGATACTAAATTTAATCGATGAAAGGAGAAAATATAAAAATGCAGTAAATGAAACAGGCAAAATGGTGTACAGACGACTAAGAAATGAGATTGACAGGAAGTGCAAAATGGCTAAGCAGGAGTGGCTAGAAGGCAAATGCAAGGATGTAGAAGAATGTATAAACAGGGGAAAAATAGATACAAACAGGAGAATGCACCGGGTATCAACAACCAAATTCAATCGTCATAAGGGTGGAGCCCGAACAAGATACAGAATAAGTATGTATCTAAATAATGTAAATTAGCGTAGAACAAACAGCTCCCTGTAACTTAACACAACAGAAAACTAAATTTCAATCACCAGCAACAGTCCGAACAAGTTACAAGGCAAGCAGCACTAAATATCGACAAAATCATTAACAGGTCAGATGACTCCACATAGGAAGGGAAGGAATGGTGCCCAACAGCCTAACGGGAACTACAGCCCTGCCGAGCTGAGACTTCGTGCACAGAATAAACACCGAATTACAATCGTGGGGCCGGCGATACCAGGCGGAGAGAAAATGATCTGCAAATTGGTACAACCACTGCCCGTGCAGATACGAGTCTGTGGAGGGGAACAAATCAGGGAACTTTCCCCCGTGGTGCTTACCAAATTCATTTAATTTGAAGGTAAAGGTCGCACAATGCAAGGGTAGTGGGAAGAGTTGAAATAAGAAACCGAAAGCTTCAAGAAACGGTAAGAAAGACGGAAAACACGGACTAACAAGGTATAGGGGGAGGGCGGCCCATAGGGGTATCGGCGACCAACCCTGACTTCAACTCAAGACAAACACGCACAAGCACAACTAACCCCTCTATTTGCGAGATACGAGAGAGAACCACCAATATAAAGTATTTAGCTTGTCCCAGCAATGACGGAAATTACTAAGTCCTTCTTTCACATCGCCAACAGTCAGCAAACCATGTAGGTGAGGTCCATGCAGCGAGATGGACGGAGATGCGGCTCACACCGCGGAAAGGCGCACAGGCTATAAGCACGGCCCGAACAGGTAGGAAGTGTTGAGCACGGAGGCACAGGGCAGGAAACTGCAGTCAGATTCAACAGACACCAGGCCCGCAGCCGCAATAGAAGTGCAAGGACGACGTAAACACGTCTCGCGCCGAGCCACTGTCCAGACTGCCCTTCTCGTGTCACCTCCAACAGCCCAACTGACAGTTTCTCTCTGACGTCATAGCAGTAATGCACCAACTGACCTCTCCCAACTCTGCGCGCCAGTACTAATAGCGCCACTCGCGGCAACGATGATGCGCGCTAGAAAACAAGTGAAGCACGAGAGTCAGTACAGCACCACAAACGGTGAAAACATAGCAAGGTCGATCCTGAATTATGCCAACAAAGTGACACAGAGAGAAAGAGAGAAAGAGCACGAGCCGGGACGGCTCAAAGACTGTAACTCCTTTCATATTGACAAACAAGTAGGACATCAGAAAGACATATGGCGAACAAGTGTCACTATGAACTATAAAACGTTCAACAGTCAGTCACAGGCATCGAGGACAATCTTAAGGTCTTACGCTTTGTTGACAACGGAGGCACATTTGACCTTTTGAAGGATTTAGAAGGATACACAGTTTTCCTTTATTGTAATTTCAATTCTCCTAACCGAGCGGGCTGTTAGTGCAAGCAGGCGCTCTTCAGCCAAGAGACAGGAAATATCAAAGAAAAGGAACATACAAAAATAAACATACGGTGATAAATACAGACGATAAGTGATATTAATATGAAGAAAATAATATATGACTCAAAATGGAGACAATAACGGAGTCTATATGCATGAAGATGACGACAATCATGAGTGGGGAAAATAAAGAAAACAGACACCCAGAGACACTTCTCCACAAAAAAATATCTAAAAGAATTCACCAGGTATCGGCTGCGGGTTGGCCGTACTCTGCTCATAAAATAAAACACCAGGATGTAGACACTGAAAACAAACTCGGAGATATTGTAGCACATAAAACATAAAAAAGAAAACACCAGGTGTCGGCTACAGGTGGGCGATTCACTGTTCACAGAATAAAACACCGCAATGTAGACACCACATTCGCAAAGCACCAAAGCACTCGTCAGACACACAGGAGATAAATAGATGGTGGAAAGAGGGTGAAAGGCGGGGAGCTGGGGTAGGGTGGTGAAAAAAGAGGGGAGTAGTATATGGGAAGGGCTGGGAGGCGCCACATGGCCAGGAAGAAGGCTTACGGGGTGGAGGGAATCGGAAGAGAGGAAAGGAGGGAGTATCCCGAGGGACATACGGGGGAGTTGAGAAGAGGTAGAAGGTAGGGATGGGTGGGTCCTCGGGATGGGCAGAGGGAGGAGGGGGGTAAGATAACAGCTGATAGGAGGGATAAATTTCAGGACAAAGGGCATCATCCGGGAGGGGTGTGTGCGGAAATGTCCACAGCAAAGGATTTTGAAAAGGGTGGGGTAAGGGACACATAACGGAGATGTGGAAAGAAGGGATGGACGAGAGGATGGGGCAGGTCTAACTTGCAGGAGAGGTAGCAAAGACGGTTGTGTTCAATGAATTTTATACACATGGCCTTCAGCATGGTTCATAGGACATGGTATATTGCAGTAAATGTGTCACTGTTCATCACTAAAGGTGATGGAAACACGTTATTTCTCGTTAACAGGTAGAGGAAGAGGAAGAGATGTCAGGTTTTGCATCCGCCAAACCTTAAAATTAACCATTCCATTTTCAAAGCTGGAGAAGGCGCAGGAAAAACACGAAAAGAAGAGGGGTGGAGAACTGAGGAGGTAGAGTCGAACAGACACAGGACGAAGAGAGAAACTGGATCCGATAAGAGAGGGACAGGATGAGTTGACCTGAGTTAAAATGGAAGAATTGTAGAAAGGAAGAGGAGGAGCGGAGATAAAGTATAAAGTAGTGTGGAATAAATAAATTTCCGGCTAATCTCTAGCTATATGAAAGCGAAAGGGCACTCACTCACTCACTGACTAAACACGAAAACTCGAAAACTACTTCACCCATGAAGCTGACATTTGGAATGTAGTTTATAGGCAGAAAACGTCAACTAAGAAAGTATTTTGTGATAGGAGCATGGCGGAGCCTACTTCTCCTACAGACATGAAATTTACAGATTCATTCCGATCTTCACGAAATTTCGCATTCTTGACCTTCAAAACAAAAGGAATGTTACCGTCTACCTTACGTTTCATACGTTGCATGGGGGAGGGTTCTTTGCAACATAAAAATGGATCCCTAAATACCTTGGTCGCACCATAACTTGAAAACGCCTCGAATGATTTCACAGATTTATTTATTTATTTATTTATTCGTTATTCTCAGAACAAGAGTGTTGTTCAACGTGACCCTGCATTTTTATTGTAAAAATGATTTTTTAACCTTAAGGGTCTTAACCGCGGAGTCATCAGTCCCTAAACGTACAAACTATTTATGAACTACCTTATACTAAAGACGACACAAACATCCATGCCCAAGGGGGGCGGATTCGAACCCTCGACCGTAGCGGCCGTGCAGAATATGACCGACACGCCGCAGACCGCTCGGTCACCGCGGCCGTCGTTTCTTTTGCATAGAAATCTATAATTTTGTTCCGAAATTGATGAAATTTTGCACACTCTACCTTAAAAACAAGAGGATTGTCACTGTAGGTATAAAATTGGGTTCGGTGCATGGTGGAGGGTACTTAACTAACGGAATTTTACAAAATGCATAGTTTTGATCCAATCTTAATTATTTTTGCACACATGACCTTTAAACCAAAAGGAAGATCACTGGGTACATAAATGTTAGTATGGTACAAGACAGAGAGTACCTTGCAGAAAACTTAGCCGAGAGAGGGATAGGTGCAAACGAACAGAGAGATGGGAGAGAAAGAGGTGATGAAGAGAGAGAGGGTATATAGCTAGTGTCCTATAAATGTTCGGCGGAATTCAAGTCGGCATGTCGGACAATATGGGTGGCCATATCTTTCGCTGGGATTGTCGGAAATGTTCCTCAAACCAGTCAAGAATACTTGAGGTGGCAGGATGAACTGTCATGCATAAAAAATCCTCTATTTAACCGAACGTAGCCATTTCTGCAAAAAAAAAAGAAAAAAAAACTCTGTTTTTAAGAAACCACCACCTTGCACAGTGCCTTGTCCAGTCCATAGCTTCGTGTCGTCTACTGAACTCTTACCCGCTGAAATAGTGACGCTTCTGACCACGCCAATGTCGCAGTGTCCAACCTATATGGTCAAAAGCCGAGGAGAAGCACTGAAGACCGTTTTGTACTGGTAGCAAAGGCAGACAAGTCACCTATGTGTCGACGTCGCCCATAAACGACCACCTGCACCTCCCTGTTCTGACTGACTGTTTGGTCGTTGGTCGGGCATTGATTTCTGCTGTTACTTCGCGCAGTGCTGCTCGTCTGTTAGCACTGAAAAACGACGCTCCTCTCCGTAATGCAGTGCGGGCCATTACCCACTGCGTAGTACGCGGTGAGAGGTAATGCCCGAAATTTGTATTTCCGTCACAGTCTTTACACACTGGATCTCAGAGTATTGAATTCCCTAACGATTTCCGTGCATTTAGCACCAATTTACATTCCGCGCTTAAATCCTGTTAATTCCCGTTGTGCAGTAAAAATCGTGTGGCAGATCGTTCCACATAAATCATCAGAGAACAAACGCCGCTTTGCCAATTCACCGCACTTCTATTCCCTGTGTAGGCGATACTATCACCATCAGTAACTGTGCATGTCGCTGTTATTGTTAAGGTTATCCAGTACGGAGACTGGTTTGTTACGTTTAAGTTCCTTTTTGCACGCCGTAATCTAAACGAACTTCAACAAATAATTCTGTACACTATATAGCGGTCAGCATAGAATACATGCAGATGTAGATAACGCAAGCCGGCCGCAGTGGCCGAGGGAACTAAGGCGCTCCAGTCACGGTCTGCACGTCCACTACGGTCGGGGGTTCGAATCCCCCCTCGGGCATGGATATTTGTGCCGTCCTAGTTCGTAAGTAGTTTGTAAGTTTAGGGACTGATGACGCCGTAGTTATGTCCCATAGACTATACAAACATTTGAACATTTTCTTCAAATCACATGATTCATAGAATGGAAACACACAGCAACAGAACGTGCCAGCCTGACTTCAAACACTATAACCCGCGTCTTTCAGTCTCTTTGGTGTTCGCAAATAACGTGGCGGCGTGTTTTCGGAATTAAAACCTCAGAGACGCGTTGCTCCTTTCTTTGAAACAGGCGTCAGTATGAAAGACCTCACCCTCAGAAAAAGGCTGTGGCTGCTATTTACTCAAGGCTTACTCATTGTGGTAAGCTTTTTTTCGCCCCAGACTTTCATTCGTACCTTAGTCTTTAAAAACTGAACCGTCATAGGGAAATATAAATATATTTCAAGGTCAGGTGAAATCAATATACAGGGTGTTACAAAAAGATCTGGCCAAACTTTCAGGAAACATTCCTCACAAAAAAAAAAAAAAAAAAAAAAAAAAAAAAAAAAATAGGTAATTGATCATGACGTTCTTGTCGACCTAGTTCCTTCTTTAGAAATGCCACCCGTCGCCTCATATTTCTCACGACTGGTGTATCGTCTTGATAAACCCTTAGCATATGGTGGTGGGTTTCAATTGGCGCGTTCGAATCCCCCCTCGGGCATGGATATTTGTGCCGTCCTAGTTCGTAAGTAGTTCATAAGTAGTTTGTAAGTTTAGGCACTGATGACCCCGTAGTTAAGTCCCATAGACTATACAAAAATTTGAACATTTTAGATAACGCAAGTCCTAATTGTGAGTCTGCGCCTCATGGTCAGTAAAGAGCACTTACTAAAGACTGTACTACTATTAGTTTCAGTGAATATTGTAAAAACTTTTGCCTGGTTTTCCTATCTCCGAATCGGCTTAATTTTCTTCTTGCTAAACTCATGTGTTAAAAACTAGACGGGGGATAGTAATTTTGCCCCGGTAGAGAGGCCGAGCGGTCTGAGACGACTTGAAGCGGGCCGCGCAGTTTCTCGCCGTCGGAGTTTCAAAAAAATGATCAAATGTTTGTAGAGCTTATGGGACTTAACTAATAGGTCATCAGTCCCTAAATTTTCAAACTACTTATGAACTAGCTTATACTGAAGACCGTACAAACATCCATGCCCGTGGGGCGATTCGAACCCCCGACGGGGAACGGCTTCGCGCATTGTAGCTTAGCGCCTCAATACGCTCGGCTGCTCCGCTGCGGCTTCGGGCATGGGAGTGCAAGTTGTCCTTAGGTAAGTTTAACTTAGTTTAGTAGTCTGTAACTTGGGGACTAATAACCAAAGACGTTACGTCCAATAGATTTAAAAACATTTGAGGGTTGGAACTTAAATAGTGGCATCTATTTATTTATAACCGATACAAAAGCGTTACGTCTTTGCACCTGTTACTGTCCTTCAGAGTAGTCACCAGCGTTATATAGAACCAGTTGCTAGCGATGTGGAAGGCGTAGTATACTATTAGCAGAGAATTTTCTGTTGAAGGTGCGAATGGAGTGGTCTACTGCCTGTCAAATATCTGGAGCAGTTCAGAAGTGTTTCCTTCATCTTCGGAATCAAATCAAAGTCATAAGTCCGCGTAGAATTGTGGATGGTACAGTACTTTCCAGTTCCATCGGCCGAACAGAGCAGCCAAAGGTTGCGCTGCAGGCGTCCGCGCATTGTCGTGCAAAATGATGAGTGGGTTGCGCAGAAAGTGTTGCCGCTTCTTTCGCAAAGCTGGTAGCAGATGATACTTCAGAAACGAACAGTAAACTGTCCATTGACGTTAGGATAAAATCTTGACAGTCGTACTTCGCGACACAGGTACGTTAGACCGGTCGCTCACGAGTGACAATGTTTCCCTCGATTGTGCGCACGCTGGTGACGTGGGACGGGCTAGTCCATTTGCTCGGAAGTAACGTCAGTATGTTAATAATGTGTGCTATCAGCAACAATAGTAGATTACATTGCATAGTGACGCCAGCAGTATACCACTTTTGAAGTTCCAAATATTTTGGTTTTGGTTTTGGTTGGTTATTGTAGTTCGCTGTGCAAAGGAAAACACATTTCTGATGATAAAAATTGTTATGAGATTCCCATGATATGTATTTTATTTCGGCAGTCTAAATGTGTAGTAACCTGCCCACTAGGTTTTCACAATGTTTAGACAGTCCGATCTTCGGCAATATTTAGAGAAGACACACAAAAAACTAAATATATGAGACCAAATTTTAAGTTGATGGTAGGTGGAGAGGTGCAGTGGAAAATAGAACTAAGCACTTAACAATCTAGTGATAACATCTGTGGGCAATGTTTGCCGTTCCCTATCACATACAATAAATATATAAATCTATTGGACCAAATTGCTGTTGTTATCAGACCTTAAACTTGCAAACTACTGAAATTAACTGATGCCAAGGGCAACATAAACACCTATGCTCGAGGGAGGACTTAAACCTCCGGTAGGAGCGGGCGCACCATCCGTGTGAGACACGTTAAGCCGCTCTGCCAGTTCCGCTTAGCTATCGTACGCTCTTGATTTGTGTCTCTTTTAATTATTTAATCTGAAAAATTATATACCTTTTGCCTTGAAAGGCACTCAGTTTAAACTATAAGATATAGCTCATGTTCTTGAAACTTTGACACTTACGTATAGATATCTGCATTTTTGTGCAGATACACTTTCTCATTTTTCTGATCCATCTAGTTGAATCCTAAATAGCCAAACGATATTTGTTCCAAAAGAATATCGATAGTCACCACCTATGGATGGTCGAAAGCCTGCCGCAAACACTAGTTACTCTTTATTTTTATAGCTGCGGACCATCAGCAACGTCTGTTCCTTAGGAGCAAACGTATCATTGTAAACTCGTTACTCTTTTCTAGACAAAGAGTCACTTATGTCAAATTACGTAACATGCATCAGTCAACGTGGATATAGTTGTACCTCTGCATATTATATGATGATTTTACGTTACCAGTTTATGTGCATCCACTAGCAAAGGCAGCAAAATCACCTACCTGTAAAGAGAAATGAAATATTTTAAGTCTGACACACTGAATTACGTGAACAGCAGCTGAAAGATTTTCTTGTTTTATTTTTATTTTATTTTTTTAAATTTTACTGACACACTTATGGCATGCTGAATTACACACTTTATGAACAGGTACATTACACTCCATTAGTAACACTGTAAAAACATTCATTCCGCTTCAATTAATGAAAACATGAGAGCAACAACACATTTTCTTCACTGTTACATTGCGATGAACATGAATTTGGCTTGATTGCTATCGAAGATATTTCCGGTTTCCTTACGTCACTCGAACGAGATAATATTTGGAAGTGTGATGATTAAACGAAATCTCAAGCAGTAAAACGCGAATAACCAATTATAGGAAAAGAATGCATGCATAATAGCCCTAAACCAAATCACTACAGGAAACGTATAAATTGAGTTGCAGTCATACATTTCTAACTTTTACAAACGGCATAAAACTGTTGGATTAAAAAACTATTAAACAATTGAAGAAGGTTAACTTCAGAAAGGGAATATTCAGTCAGGACAATAATTTTAGTCCAACATTAAAATTTCCTCGTGGAGTTGTAAAAATCAACACAACAATACTTTTATCTGCTGAATTATGGTAACATTTTGTACAGGTTAATAAAATGCAACCGCTCAACCATCAGGAACACATCGTCCGTATAATTTTCACGTTTCATAGCTCGACAACTTTAAATAGAAAGGAAATGGCAGGAATATGCTATTTCAATTACTCTGGGAGAAATATAATGCTAACACCAAATCAGTATCTTGGGTCTTTCACTTTCGGACTACTTATATACTGTTCCCCTCTCGTATAGCTTATAGGATAAATCAACCCGAAATTTTCGGTTCGGGTTCTGATTTTCCTCATGTATCGATGTATTAAATATGTGAGAACTCGCGATTATTTATGGTCCTGATATTCGGGAAATATTTGAGACGCGGTCTTTCGATGGAAAGTTATTAGTTTAGCTCGGAGAACTGCCTATGTTAACGGCCATTCTCGGTGCAGCCACGTTGAAGTCTATAAGCAAAGTTTGAAGCACGAATCGTAGCTGGTTCAGAGGCAAATTATACGAACTGAGAAATTCCTTTCATAAAAGATTGGACTGAAATTAATGCTCATGATATGGTGCCGTTTTCATGAGTACCATTAGGAATTTATTCATATTTTACGTGTAAAAAAGGTATTTAACTTGGAGGTTTATGAAATGCGACCCTTTTACACTTCAGCAGTGTTGTAACCAATTGAAACTCTGTAGAACTGCTGCGAAAAGAAAAAAAAAAAAAAACTCACGACGAAGTTATATGTCCATTTTTAATCCAATAATCACTATGCTTGGTCAAAATGTGATTAAAGTCAAGCCAAATTCAGCACATTTTTCTTGTTGATCGTGGCGCCGGATCATTCGCTCAAGAAAATCGATTGATATCCTTCCTGAGAGATGACATTTTCTCTTAAATTAATGCTCAGCTAATGACTCACTTTTATTATAAATGCAGTGTCGCGTTATTGTAAGAAGTTTCTGAAGTGCGTCACTTCTACACATTAAACATGAACGAATCGGTTCTACCTTTGCAGGAAGGTAGGTAAGTAATACAGTCAAAACGACTTAATTTTCGAGTAATTATTATCCACTGCCAGGATATCAGGATTTCACAAGCTACAATTAATACGTGCTGAGACACGTTGGACAGTGGTAGATAAAAGTACGCAGTATTTTGACAGTTTCATTATCGTTTCGTTCTTGTGTGTGTTAATTGCAGTATGCTTTTAAGTGGGGCAGTATGATAATCCATTTTGTAAAAGATACAGTCTTTTTATTTAGCCACACGTGATTAATTATTGTTTGGGCTTTATTAAGACAGCTGTGAACGTTAAAACTTCGCTTCATTTATAGTGTAATGAACGTCTTAGATATTTATCTAGTTGATAAATGAACTTTTGTTTCGCTTTGATGAAAAAAACGCTGATAAGCTTTCACTGTGACAAATACATCACCGATGTTTTAACCGATAATTTAAGACTAATAAGGCGCGGCTGCGAGAACATTAAATCGCGCATGTTACTAAAGCTTGACAACGAACAACATGACGACATTGGCACAGCTACTGAAACTATTGATCACCTTATATTTGATTAATCCCTGTGAGAGTATCAATTGAAAATAATGTGCATTATTTTATTATAATGTAGGTATTTCGGTTATCCGTCTATGCAACTGATTTAATGAAATATTTTTATTGCCGTACGCATTTCGCCTTTATTTGGACATATGTACATGATTATGTTTTACAATATTTGATATTTACATTTCTTAGCATTTTTAGGTTATGAACAGTTAGGATGCGTTATTTAATTATAGTTACTGATATTTGAATGATGTACTTACAATATTTCCTGGATATTGCTTTATATCTAGTGCTCATTGGTGGCTTTCGGCTGTTCTGCTTCAGTTATGTTCATTGTTGTTTGTTGTTCCAGCACTTCACAGCTAGCACCACTTGGCACATGCCATTTTTGTTTGTGTTGTGTTTTTGTTTTGGTTGGTCTTGTCAACTGTTGAGTATGTGTTTGTCCTATCTTTGCTTTATGTCAGTGTGTGTGTGTGTGTGTGTGTGTGTGTGTGTGTTTGTGTGTGTGTGTGTGTGTGTGTGTGTTTGTGTGTGTTTTTTGTGATTGCATAGTGAACAGCACCAGATACAGATATATTAATTTATTTATTTATTTTGTGACTCCTGATTGTGAAGAGAAATAGAACAAAGTTAGAGACAGAGAGATAGAGACGGACAGATACCACACACAGCATCACTGCTCTCATTTGACATAGAAAGTATGTACACATCCATCCCCATCAAAGAAACAATAGAAATCATACAACATAATCTGACAGCCCACGGCAATCTCACTATGGAAGCAATATCGGAAATAACAAGTTTGCTGAAATTAACTACCGAACAAAATAATTTCCAGTTCGGGAACTAATACTACCTACAGGGTGAGGGACTTCCTATGGGTTCCCCAGTATCAGGAACCTTAGCTAACATTTTCATTAGCCACTAAGAAAAGCAGATACTTGAAAAGGTAGAGGCAGATGGAATATTTAAAGTCATATATTGGCACAGATACGTAGATGATATCATATGCCTGATAGATGAGCCAATTGAAAAAATAAACGAACTTCACTCTGAAATGAACAACGCTCACAAAAACATGAAATTCACAGTTGAAAAAGAACATAACAGGGAAGTAAATTTATTTTATATAGCAATAGAAAAAAGAAAATGGTAAACATTCATTCAATATTTATCGTACACCAACAGCAACATACACGATTATACATTCCACCACCAATCATCCCCAAAACCAGAAACTAGCTGCATTTAGACACATGTTACATAGGCTAAACAGAATCCCTCTCAGCAAGAAAAAGTAACAAACAAACAAACAAAAATGAACACCATCATACAAATAGCAAGGAACAATGGTTACGACACACAAACAATACAAACACTCGATCAGAAAATTAAAAGACTAATACGAACAAGCAACACATTTCAAACAAAACCAATAAACAGCAAAATACACAATACCCAAACACATAACCACAAACAAAACAACAAACACACACAATGACAACACCACACAGCAATAAACCAAACGGTACACCATGACATACACACACAAACTGAGACACAGAGTGACAAACATACTGAAGAAACAAGGATTCTACACAGCATACAAAACTGTCCAATCGCCAGAAAAAATCTACAATCAAAAATCAAGAAAGATATATTCCAAGGATCAGGGATATACAAACTTGAATGCCGAAGATGTGATACGGAGTACATAGGGCTGACGAACAGAGATTTCAAAACACGATACAAAGAACATATCAAATATTTAACAAACCACTCCACATTTGCCGAACACGTAAAACACCACCCACCATCAGCCAACCAATATAGACCAAATAATGAAAATTATTAGGATCAACAACCACAACGAACACCTCATCCAAACACAAGAAAACTACCATATACAGAAAGCCATAGCCGAGAACAAACAAGTCATAAATGAACAGACAAACATTAATGAAAACTCACTGTTAAATCTTGTCAAAGACATGAAATAGTAATTAAAGAGTGAAAAGAATTGGCACACACACACACACACACACACACAGAAACGCGAAATTTAATAATAATAATGAGTGGGAGAAGAAAAAAAATCACAAAACTCTCTCTCTCCCTTTCCCACAATCCCTGTCTCTGTCTCTCTCTCCCTGTCCCTCTCTATCTCTCTGTCTCTAACACTGTTCTATATCTCTTCACAATCATGAGTCACAAAATAAATATATAAATTTATATATCAGTGTCTGGTGCTGTTCTCTATGTAATCACATAAAACACACACACACACTGACATAAAGCATAGATAGGACAAACACATACTCAACAGTTGGCAACACCAACCAAAACAAAAACACAACGCAAACAAAAATGGCATGTGCCTGGTGCTGCTAGCTGTGAAGTGCTGGAACAACATGTGACACAACAACACAGTGACCAACAGTGCTTTCCAGTCATGTGTGCGTACAGGGTGGTATATAAAACGATGCTTTATGCATTTTTCCTCATTATTTGTATTTTTTATAATTTATTATGTATTTGTATATTTTGTTTCTGTGATATATTTGCATTGTCCTGCTAATTTCCATATAATTATGTCAAAAATATTGTAAATGTAGTAGACACGCTGAGTTAGCAAGGGCTTTGCTATTGTATAGAATCATCTTTGAGTAGGGAGTTTTTTGTCGCTGGTAGCGCAGAGGCGCACAGCTAGAAGGAGTCGTTGTTGAGAAGTAGCGGCTGACAGACGCATTGTGTGCTCAATGTTGTACGGAAAAAGTACGTGAAGGAGAATGCATGTTGGATTGGCACTAGTGGAGGAGACGGCGAAGAGGCAATATTACTTATTCATACGGCCACAGCTTAAATAATTAATAAATGCATCAATAGGAATGCTGTGGGCCCTGAATTGTAATTAACATTCGTCGCCAAGAAGAGCCTGTGTTTGCCAATTGTTAAGTGCCAACAGTCTTCAATCAGCAGCACTACGTCGCACACCAAATTCAGTAAGATCTGTCCAATTTGTCTTAGCATGTACAGCTAACCAGCATATTAGTGATGATTGTTCAATAGCGAACACTGTTATTTTTGAACCTGTGTTTAAAAATCATTACCCATAGTCATTGTCCAGACAGGTTCCTTCCTCATCCATTGTTTTTCCGAGGATATTCACAAAGTTATAGAAAACTAAAAATCAGAGTCATTAAAGACAATGTGACAGTCGTTAATAAAAAATGTGTTCAGAAAAGTTTTACTAAACGTAGCTTATGCCAGTGTTGCTGATCAATAGGTTTGCTAAGTTGAACGAAACTGCTAGATCAACTTTCAATTTCAAAAGATATTTCAATAACAGTGTAAAATATTAATTGTTTTCCACTGCATATTATTTTGATGTAAAGTTGGTTTTAACTTGCAAGTACTGACTAGTGAGAATAGTAATTGTTTACAAGTGTTCGAATGCTAATAATTCCTGGTTAAAGATAGAGCAAAAGTTATTCAGAAGGTTAAATGGTTCTTCTCTAAATGTTCAGTGTTATCACGACAAGTCATTAATTAATTTTTTGAGCTTGCCATTAGTACAGTTAATAGTTCATTACAACTTGATTATTGCTAAAGCGCATGGTATACTCACTGTAGAATAATTATGGTACTTATATAAACGATTAATTATTTGAAGCTGTAAATAGTAAGTATTAAGGTGAGAGTTTTGCATGATATAGCCTCCACTACATCATCGGCCTCCTTACCGATAGCTTTTCCACCAAATTTAGATAATTAAGCACACGGGACATTTTTCTAATTATCATATTCTAACCGGTGGTGTAGGACGGGTAGGGTTATAAACAAACACAGCAAAATGAACATAACTGAAGCAGAACAGCCGAAAGCCACCAATGAGCACTAGTTATAAAGAAATATCCAGGAAACATTGTAAGTACATCATCCAAATATCAGTAACTATAATTTAATAACTCATCAGAACTGTTCTTAACCTAAAAATACTAAGAAATGAAAATATCAAATATTGTAAAACATAGTCATGTATATATTACAGGCCACTGATGATGCCTTCCAAATACAGGCGAAATGCATATGGCAATAAAATTATTTCATTAAATCAGTTGCATAGATGGATAATCAAAATACCTACACTATAATAATATATAATATCAACTGTGGGAAAAACAGGACAAAAGGAAATAAAAATATGTATTATTTTTCGACATTTATATTTTCCATGAACTTTAAACAATTTGGTTTTGCTCTCATTATGTTTTTATATTTTCGCAAGAACATTTCATCCTGTTGGTTATTGCACTTCAGCGACCAAATTAGCGTGACTCAGTATCCAAAGGAATCGGACAGATTCATTAATCGCTTCATACACCCTATTAGGATCTCGCTGTCGATTCTGGGGGATGATATTCGCTGTGATGAAATTTTTCAGAAAGCCATTAAAAACCACGGGTTTTCAACGCGTGGCTTCGAAACTTTTTGATCCTTAAAGACGCTTCAAATGAAACGGTAAATGTGTATGAGAGGGCGTTTGACGGTCTTTCAACGTCGCGTGTCACTCACACAGTAACGCTGAGAAGAATTGTGGTTTAATTTAGGATCAAAGTCGCATCTTACTCAAACTTAAACATCACATTCTATTCCTTCTTTCACACTTGTCTTTATCTTTTTGTTTGATGTGTCACCATGGATACCGTCGTAGATCACTGTAGTTTTGTTCCACGACAGGTGAAGGTTGTACGAAATCTGATCCTAATTCTAGTCTTATTATGAACAATGGAAGACAGCTGCTGGATTTCGAAATAGTTGTATGGAATACTTTTTACCCAGTTTCATTATTTATTTTTATATTTTAGTTTCGTTACCGAGTTGCGCTAATGAGAGGTATGATGAATACTTGCTTACGTTCTAGGCTAGAAAACGACTAGCACTCCCATAGTTTTAGTTCTAAAATTGCCAACAACAATGTGTCGTGCCAATATTGGAAATGCCCAGTCAGGTAGTAATAAAGAAACCGGAATGACCTGATTGAAAATGTTCAAATGTTTGTAAATCTAAGGGACTTGACTGTTGCTGCTATCAGTCACTAGGCTTACAAATTGCTTACTCTAACGTATTCTAAGGACAACACACACACCCATGTCCGAGGGAGGAGTCGGACCTCCAACAGCGAGCAACCACGCGCTCCTCAGCAAGGCACTTTATATCGCTCGGCCACTCCAACGCCGTGGTAGTCCTGGATACAAGCACATGAAGCATTTGTTATGGTTATAACTGCAACGTTTGCTTTGCGCGACAATAATCATACAATAATATGTAAGAATTTTAACTAGTTATTTTTCTATTAGGAGTGTGAAACTATCATTAAAATACTTTGGAGACACTGTGCTATTTGGTACATCTCAACAACGTACATGAGGTAGTACTTCTACCAGAAAAAAATTTGTCTACAGAAGTCGATGTGCGCCACGGTGTGCATGCGGTTTTGAGCGTTTGTAGTATGTGTAACTTTCTTCGGTGTGTAATTTGCGTTAGAAAAGTATGTGGACCGGAAACGGACTTGGGCAGTAATAAAGTAGTACTAAAAGTGATTTATGGATATATTTGTCCAATTAATTCAATCCATCGCCCAAATAAGGGCTAAATTTGTCAGTTGTCCGACCTATTTCGTGAACTACTGTCAATCCCATGAATGCAGAAACCCTTAGATTCTCTGCAGGGAAAAATTGCTAGGTACTACAATCAGTCAGTTATGGAACATTTCATGCGGTGTACGGGCGACAGTTGACAACGATACTGTGATTCAGATCCGGGGCAGATATTCCGTGGGTCGAGCGCCGCGCTAAGTGGATAACTGATTGCTCATTTCGCTGCTGACGAAACTTCCCGGAGGACGCAAGCGACGCACGTGGCTTTCCAATTACTTGCGCTGAATTGGCCACTAATTTTGGTCGTTTTCAGTTTCTGCGCGTGCGAGCCGCGATGTAATTGCAAACCCGGTGTCGCGCTGCTCGTTAGTTCCGGTAGTAGCCGCGCGATATGCTCTAATTAAATATTTGGTCTGCGGCGATTCCACGGTCGGGCGGCCTGTCGAAAAACGCAGGTCGGTTCTTGTAACGTGACGAATTAATTGGAATCCCTGCACACGCCTGCAACGGGACATATCCTGAATCAAAGCACGGTGATTACGAATGTATAACAATGTAATTTTCACGCATGTCATGGCAATTCGCATTATAACAAGCCAAGGAGCCGCTATTGTCAATCGATGCCTATTAGATCAGAAAGATTGTTTTATAAGGAAAGAGAAATGAATGCTATGTACAGGGCTGCAACAGATAGCTTATTAAAATTAAATATTAGCTGAAAATGCGGCGTTGCCCTGGTATTTATTTATTTTTTGAAACCTTGCGTGAGTAGTTCTCCTATCCCTTCTTTCTCCGTCCATGTGCTTTTTTCTGCAACGAAACGCGGTGCGTTATGATAAAAGTTTTCATCAATCGCAGTGTATATACGCTCTCGGTTTTATTGAGATATACGTTTTACAATTGTATAATTTTCCAGGTATTTATTCATTTGTATAAGTGCTGTATGTCTGTAAAATCTGTTGTGAATACAGTTAGTACTAATACAAGTTATATATTAAAACTTGGTGCGTGACGGGGCGGTATTCAATTAACGTTACTGTTATGATCATATAAAAAAAATGTTCAAATGTTTGTTAAGCTTATTGGACTTAACTACGGGGTCATCAGTCCCTAAACTTACAAACTACTTATGAACTACTTACGAACTAGGACGGCACAAATATCCATGCCCGAGGGGGGATTCGAACCCCCGACCGTAGTGGCCGTGCTGACCGTGACTGGAGCGCCTCAGTCACCTCGGCCACCGCGGCCGGCGATACAATTTCGAAAGTACATTCAGCTATATGTGTGTATACTGTGTGTAAAATGTTTTTCGGCTACAAATTGTAGTTTACAAACTATAAATTGTAACGTCATCCCGTATGCCGTAGTTTTAGTCCGTCAACAGCGGAAAAGTACTAAGCGAGAAATCTTTTTCCTTTCATCATCTTCCTATGGTGGGTAGCGAGAAAAATTTTAGCAAAGGTTTGAAATTAGGTTAAAAGTTTGTTGCAAGTCGTTAAGTACTGTCATTCTCATGTTGTATATTTGTAAATTCTCGTCGTATTATGTAGCACTTTCTTGCAGAGCCTTTATCTCCTGAACCATGTGTCATATGTGGTTCTTAGCCATGCAGCAATTATTGTCAGCAATTAATATCTCATGGCGGAAATATGTGTACCAAATTTGGTTGAAATCGGACCAGTGGTTTAGGAGGAAATGTACAGCATTGTCGCTTGGCCCAGCAATTTTTTACGCATCTCATGGATTATGACATCCTATCTCGTGAACTATGTGTTGTTCGTGAACATTACCCTTACTGCGACCGTTCTCATGGATTCAAACTTTCGCTTGCCAAGTTTCATCAAGATTGGAACAAAACTGAAACACACACACACACACACACACACACACACACACACAAACACACGGACACTCTGTTTTATCTATAAAGATAACATTTATAACTGCACATGGTTAATCACGTCATAGTCAACTGGTATCTTTTTCGAAACATACCAGATGATCAGTACAATGTCGGAAAATTATTGTAGACGTTGACTTCGATTTTGATCCTATAACGGCAGACAAAACTAGAGGGCTAGTAGATCTTTACATTGTGGAGTTTATATCAGCACTGAATGCAACAAGCTTTAATTTAAGGAGCACAACCGGTTTAAAGTGTTATAGACGTATCACAAGGTTCTTAAGTTATATTTTAAAAACGTTTATGCCTTTTAGCCTCTTCTCGGCATTCACGTCAGACTTTTAAAATATAGAACGCTAGCTAACGTTCACGTTAAAACGATTAAAACTATTAGCGCTAACTGTTTTAATCGTTTTAACGAGAACGTGCAGGTGAAGGTGATCGTGAATCGACTAGTTCTGGTCGTACATACATAGAAAAGTATTAACACAGATTATTCAAATGTACTAAATGAAATAAATCTGGGTGATATATATATATATATATATATATATATATATATATATATATATATATATATATAAAGAGCAGGCCGACCGCGGTGGCCGAGGAGACTGAGGCGCTCCAGTCACGGTCTACACTGCCACTACAGTCAGGGGTTCGAATCCCCCCTCGGGCATGGATATTTGTGCCGTCCTTAGTATAAGGTAGTTGATAAGTAGTTTGTAAGTTTAGGGACTGATGACCCCGTAGTTAAGTCCCATAAGCTTCACAAACATTTGAACATTTTTTGAAAAAAATTGGAGGAGTCAAATTCACTAAAAATACAGTGGTCATGGGTGTGAAACGTATCAGTAAAATACGTGGTGTATGGATTATTTAAGTATAAGTCAATCCAAAAGTTAGCCAACTATGTGACTTCGCCAATTCCGACGATGAGACTCGATGTTACATTTGATGTTTTTCATTGGAGATTGGGATACGATTCGTGAATGTACAATAAAATATACGCAAATCACCTCTTGCAGAGACTCGTGTTACAGTCTGACAACAGTCTATCAGTGCTTTGAAACTTGTTACCAACTGACAGTTGCACTGACACAAGTGCTCCTAGTGGTGGGCAAGCCGCCGAAAGAGTGATGATTGCTGTAATTCTTTGTGTACGAAATTAACGATATTGTATAATTCTTGCGTTACAAGCATTAGTGACACATCAAGAGACATACGTAATACGGAAATTAATGCAGGAACAGCCGAACTTAACTCAGTAGTTTAACAAATATCTTCGTTATAAACCAATGATTGCGAATATATGTATATCTGAAGCTTATTCCGCGCACAGTAAGTAGACTATAAACATACCAGAGACATACGTTTCTGTCATTGTTTGTTCATATTATGACAAAGAGTATTTGACATCTATCATTTCGGTCTTGAGTATAATAATTCGCACATTTTAGACTTACTTCGTCTTTCTTCTACGTGCATATTCTTTTGAATGTGATTACTTTAGCTTAAGAAGACTATGTCTTGAAGATAGTTTCCATTTGTGGTTCGGCTGTACCAACAATTGTGGAATTGGGTTCTTCTCTGTTGAATAGAGATTGATTGGTTTTCCGTTTTCTTGTCACATATGTAACTTTCTCCTTCAGATAAAGTTATGGTGGATGATTTGGTATGTTAAATATTGTAGTTATGGCATTCTATATTCGTTTCGTTCCTAACTGATTTTACTGGTATTGTAGTGAAGAAACGTTAACGTTCTTGATTAGAAAAGCAACAGATGTCTCCAAAATAGCAGGCCTTATGGTGATTCTTAGCCATTTTTCTATTTATAATAGTAATTGGGGGTATCACAGGAGTAGGATTGATAATGAATAAGAAAATAGGAATGCGGGTAAACTACTATTCAAATTCAAATTGTTCAAATGTTTGTTAAGCTTACGGGACTTAACTACGGGGTCATCAGTCCCTAAACTTTCAAACTACTTATGAACTACTTACGAACTAGGACGGCACAAATATCCATGCCCGAGGGGGGATTCGAACCCCCGACCGTAGTGGCCGTGCTGACCGTGACTGGAGCGCCTCAGTCACCTCGGCCACCGCGGCCGGCTAAACTACTATGACCAGCACAGTGATCGCATTATCATTGTCAAGATAGATACGAAGCCAACACCGACAACAGTAATACAGGTTTATATGCCAACTAGCTCTGCCGATGGTGAGGAAATCGAAGAAATATATGAGGAGCTAAAGGAAATTATTCAGACAATTAAGGGAGAGGAAAACTTAATTGTTATGGGAGACTTGAATTCGGTAGTAGGACAAGGAAGGGAAGGGAAGACAGTAGGTGAATATGGTCTGGGCAAAAGGAATGAAAGAGGACGCCGCCTGGTAGAATTTTGCACAGAACATAATTTAGTTATAACAAACACCTGGTTCAAGAATCACAAAAGAAGGTTGTATACGTGGAAGAGACCAGGAGACACCGGATGATACCAGATAGATTTTATAATGGTAAGACATAGATTTAGGAATCACGTTCTACAGTGTAAGACGTACCCAGGGGCAGATATAGACTCTGACCATAACTTGTTGGTTATGAGCTGTAGGCTGAAACTAAAGAAACTACAAAAAGGTAGGAAAATAAGGAGATGGAACCTGGATAAATTGAAGGAACCTGAGGTTCTTAGGAATTTCAGAGGAAGCCAGCAATTGACAGAAACAGGGGAAAATAAAACAGTAGAGGTGGAATGGGTAAAATTGAGAGATGAAATAGTGAAGGTAGCAGAGGACAAAATAGGTAGGAAGGCAAGACCTACAAAAAATCCTTGGATATCACAGGAGATACTAAATTTAATCGATAAAAGGAGAAAATATAAAAATGCAGTAAATGAAACAGGAAAAATGGAGTACAGACGACTAAGAAATGAGATTGACAGGAAGTGCAAAATGGCTAAGCAGGAGTGGCTAGAAGGCAAATGCAAGGATGTAGAAGAATGTATAAATAGGGGAAAAATAGATACAGCCTACAGGAAAATAAAAGAAACATTTGGAGATAAGAAAACATCTCTATGAATATCAACGACACTGATGGAAAACCAGTTCTCAGCAAAGAAGGGAAAGCTGAAAGGTGGAAAGAGTATATAGAGGGACTCTACAAAGGAAATGAACTTCGAGACAATATTGTAGGAAGGGAAGAGGATGTAGATGAGGATGAAATAGGAGATACTGTACTGAGAGAAGAATTTGACAGAGCCCTGAAAGACCTAAGTCGAAACAAGGCCCCTGGAGTAGATGATATTCCCTCAGAGCTACTGAAGTCTCTGAGAGAACCAGCCATGACAAAATTGTTTCACCTGGTGTGTAAGATGTATGAGACAGGTGAAGTACCCTCAGACTTTAAGAAAAATGTTATAATCCCCATCCCTAAGAAAGCAGGTGCAGACAGGTGTGAAAACTACAGAACCATCAGTTTAATAAGTCATGGCTGCAAAATATTAACGCGAATTATATACAGAAGGATGGAAAAGCTGGTAGAAGCCGACATCGGGGAAGATCAGTTTGGGTTCAGGAGAAAGGTAGGAACACGGGAGGCAATACTCACTTTACGGCTTATCCTAGAAGATAGATTAAGAAAAGGCAAACCTACATTTCTAGCTTTTGTAGATTTGGAGAAGGCTTTTGACAATGTTGATTGGAATAAACTCTTTCAAGTTCTGAAGCAAGCAGGAGTAAAATATAGGGAACGTAATGTTATTTACAACTTGTACAAAAACCAGACAGCGGTTGTCAGAGTTGAAGGGCATGAAAGGGATGCAGTGGTTGGAAAGGGAGTAAGACAGGGTTGTAGTCTTTCTCCGTTGTTGTTCAATTTGTACATTGAGCCAGCTATAAAGGAAAGCAAGGAGAAATTTGGAGAAGGAATTAAAGTTCAGGGTGAAGAATTAAAAACATTGCGTTTTGCCGACGACATAGTAATTCTATCAGATACAGCAAAGGACCTGGAGGAGCAATTGAACGGAATGGACAGTGTGCTGAAAGGTGCGTATAAGATGAATATTAACAAGAGCAAAACTAGGGTAATGGAGTGCAGTGTAAGAAAATCTGGTGATGCTGAAGGAATTAGATTGGGAAACGAAGCAATAAAGGAGGTAGATGAGTTTTGTTACTTGGGCAGTAAAATAACAAATGATGGTCGCTGTACAGAGGATATAAAATGCAGAATGGCAATGGGTAGAAAAGCATTCTTGAAAAAGAGAAATTTGTTAACATCGAATATTGATTTAAACCTAAGGAAGTCCTTTCTGAAGGCATTTGTATGGAGTGTTGCCTTGTATGGGAGTGAGACATGGACGATAAACAGTGCGGATAGGAAGAGGATTGAGGCTTTTGAAATTTGGTGCTACAGAAGAATGCTGAAGATTAGGTGGGTGGATCGCGTAACTAATGAGGAGGTACTGAACAGAATTGGGGAGAAAAGGAATTTCTGGCATACCTTGACTAAAAGAAGGGATAGATTGGTAGGACACATTCTTAGACATCAAGGAATTGTGAATTTAGCGTTGGAGGGAAGTGTGTGGGGAAAAAATCGCAGGGGAAGACCAAGAGATGGATACAGTAAGTAGATTCAGACAGATGTAGGTTGTCGTTCTTATGTGGAGATGAAGAGGCTTGCTCATGATAGGGGATTGTGGAGAGCTGCATCAAACCAGTCTCCGGACTGAAAACCACAACAACAACAATAGTAAAAGATAATAATCAGTAAAAGCCTCTAGGTTACAAGATAATTGTAAAACAATGCTGCAATGTACCCTAACGTAACTTGTCAGGGTTCTTAGAAAATCTAATAAATACTAAGTTGGAGATTTTTTTAAGTTACTATCTATTTTATGATACTACATACGTCCACTAATGTAAAATTATGTTAAAATAGAGATGACACTATTCATAGTGTTCCAATATCGAATTGAGAAACGTAGGTTCACCGGCCGCTTGGAGCGCTGCTGTCGGAGTGTATAACAAAAGTCCGGGGAGAGTGTCTTGACTATATATGTTAGACTGTGGTCTACCTCTGATTTTGTTATTTACCTATCATTTTCATTGTTTTGATGTGGCCTGATTATATAATCTTCGCCTGCCCTTCAACAATTTATATGGCATGGTATGACTCGTGCTTGAATTGCACGTGGCGTTAGCATATTGATTGTAAATAAAAGTGCAGTTAGGTTCTTAGCGGACCGCACATCGAGCTTCACAAATATTATCGTGCGCTGCACAAAGCACATTTTGGAAATTTTCTTTAATTTATTTGTTGGAGCTACTGTTCTGTGTTAATAAATACAAAAATAAAACTGTACGATGGGTTATGGAGTTTTCAGAGGTAAAATTGAATTGCCTGAAGTGGGTACGGTGGATATTAATTTATGCATTGATCTGAATGAAATGTAATTAATATACCAATATACCGAAATTTTATTTAAAATTGAGAGCAGCCGAATACTGATTTGATTCTCGATAATGTTTAAATCTGACAGACATTCGCTGTGAAACTACAATTTTTTATTCTACCTCCCCCCCACCCCCCTCGCACCGTACCTACCTTTATATACTGGCCACGGCTTCTCATGTTGCGCTGTCAACAGAGATGTAACTGTATCTAATCTGAACGTCGCCAGTTCCAAGAAAGGATAGCGTTCCGAAAAAAGCTAAATTGCTGCTCAGCGTAGTGTCTCCATAGAGCGACCTTGAATGGCACATTCATTTACTTTCGCTTGCCTGAACTAGCTCGCAGACAATCAACTTAGTTAGTACGAACAGTATTATCACCGGCCTATGCAAAATTGAGAGGGAAAAATGAAATATATTATTTTTATGTCATTATATCATATAATCCTAAAGGCTGATTACCACAGTATTTAAATCCAATAGATTTACAAACATGGGAACATTTGATAATGGGTTGTCCCTTAGCATGTCAGATTGCAGAGATCTTTCTGCATCTCTGGATGGCGCATTGTAACCTAATGGACTCGTATTCGGGAGGATGGTTGTTCAGATCCCCTACCGGAAATCCTAATTTAAGTTTTGTATGACTTATTCTACCTGGTATGCAAGATGTATGAGACAGGGAAAATGCCGTCACACTTCAAGAAGAATATAGTCATTCTAATACCTAAGAAAGCAAAAGCAAAGAAATGTTCAATAAGTCATTGTTGAATAATACTAACACGGATTATTTACAGACGAATGAAAAAACTCGTGGCATATGACCTTGCGGAAGATACGTTTGGAGTTACGAGAAATGTAAAATCACGCGAGGCAATACATTACGACTTATCTTAGGTTAAAATAAGCATTTGTGTATCTGGAGAAAGTTTTTGACAATTTTGACTGGAATACACTTTTTAAGTTCCTGAATGTAGCAGGGCTAAAATATACGGAGCGAAGAGCTATATTTATCTCGTACAAAAACCAGACAGCAGTTATTAGAGCCGAAGGGAATGAAAGGATCGCAGTGGTTCGGAATGGTGTAAGACGGGATTGTAGTCTTTCCCCAGTGTTGTTGAATCCATACATTGAGTAAACTGTGATGTGATGCAAGGAGAAATTTGGAGAGGGAATCAAAGTACAGGAAGAGGGGATAAAACCTTTTCAGTTTGCTGACGACATAGTAATACTGTCAGACACAGTAAAGGACCTACAAGAACAGTTAAATGGAATGGACAGTGTCTTGAAAGGAAGATATAAGGTGAACATTAACAAGAGTAAAATAAGGGTAATGTGTCAAAAAATCAGACGATGCTGAAGGAGTTAGATTAGATAATGAGACGATGGAAGTAGTAGATGAGTTTTGTTATTTGGGTAGCAAGATAAGTTCTGGTAGCCAAAGTAAAGAAGATATCAAATGCAGAATGGCTATGGTGGAAAAGCGTTTCTGAAGAAGCGTAATTTGTTGACATAGAATATTAATTTAAATGTCAGGAGTCCTTTCTGAAAGCATTTGTCAGGGATGTGGCACTGTATGTGAACCCACCCAGGAGAGACTTCTAAACAAGCTGGAACAGTGGAGAAAAGCTCTAGAGGAAAGGGGAATGAGAATTACCCGGGTGAAATATTATGTACAAAGAATGCCAAAGATATGTATATTAACCAGCAAGAAGAGCAACTTACGCTGGTCAAAACATTTAAATATCTGGGCTCTTAGATGAAAAGTTGTGGAGGACTGGAGGCCGAAATACAGTACAGGATAAATAGTGGATGGATGAAGTGGAGGAAACTGAGCGCAGTATTGTGTGATAAGATGGTTAGCTGTCGAATGAAAGCTTTACAAGTCCGGGGTAAGGACTGTGATGCTGCATAGTGCAGGAACAAGGCCAATTACAAAAGCCCAAGAGAAAAATATGCAAATGGCAGAAAAGAGAATGTTAAGGTGGATGAATAGGGTGACACGAAATTATAGAAATGAGTACATCAGGGAAGCAGTGAATTTGGGGTCCTTAAAGAAGAAGATCCAAGAAAGTAGGCTAATATGGTACGGACATGTGCAGATAAGAGGGGAGTACTATGAGTGGAGATGAGTTCTGGAAATCGAAGGTTAAATGAGAAGAGGAGGACCGAAACAGAGATTGAAAGACAAGGTAGCAGGGTACATACGGGAGAAAGAATGGCTCAGAGAAGCACTCGATCGACATTTCTGGATTAGAAGGGTGCAGCAAAATAACGCCGACCCCATATGACGTGGGAAAAGGGTGAGATGTTGATGATGAGTGAAACTTTGACATTAAGGAGTTCAGTAAAAAAAAAAAAAATGATAGAAGCTTTCGAAATGTGGTCTTACAGACGAATGATGAAGGTTAGGTGTGTATATCACGCAACTAATGAGGAGGCGCTCAACAGAATTGGCGAAAAATGGAGTTTCTTGCATATCCTCACTAAGAGAAGGGACTGGCTGGTGTGACACATTCTGAGACATCACGGAATCGTCAACATAGCGTTAGGAAGGAAGTTTGTGGGGTAAAAATGGTAAAGGGAGACAGAGGGACGAATACATTAAGCAGATTGAAATGCATGTAGTTTGACGTACGGGTTCTCAGACGAAGATGCTTGCACAGGAAAAGGTAGCGTGCAGAGCTGCATCATCTACATCCACATCTACATGGGATACTCTGCAAATCACAGAGGGTTCATCGAACCACCATTATACTATTTATCTCCCATTCCATTCTCAAATACCGCGCGGGAAGAAAGAACACATGAATTTCTCCGTTCAAGCTCTGATTTCTCGTATTTTATTCTGATGATCATTTCTACCTATGTAAGTGGGAGTCAACAATATATTTTCGCATTCGGAGGAGAATGTTGGCGATTGGAGATTCATAAGTAGCCCAGGTCGAAGCGATAAGCGCCGTTGTTATGATTCCCATCCCAGATCCTCTATCATCTACGTAACGCTGTCTCCCTGTATCGTGACAATACGAAATGAGCTGCCCTTCTCTGGACTCTTTCGATGTCCTCCGTCAAACCTACCTGGTAAGAATCCCACACTGGGCAGCAATACTCCAAAAATGGACGGACAAACGTAGTTTATGTAGTTTCTTTTTAGTTCTGTTGCATCTTTTAAGGGTTCTACCAATAAAACGCAGTCTCTGGTTCGCCATTCGCACGATATTAGCTACGTGTTCTTTCCAGTTTAAGTCTGAAGTAATAGTAATTCCTAGATACTTTGTGGAGTGTACGGCATTCATTTTTGATTGATTTATCTTGTAAACAGACTTGAACGGATTTCTTTTCGTACTCATGTGGATGACTTCACATTATTTAGAGTCAAGTGCAAATTTTTACACCATAGTGATATCTTATTCAGATCGTTCTGCAGTTGGTTTTTATCTTCAGGTGATTCTACTAGACGGTAAATGACGGCGTCACCTGCAAACAACCTAAGTGAGCTACTTAGATTTTCCCCTAAATCGTTTATGTAAATAAGGAACAGCAGAGGGCCAATAAAACTACCCCGTGGAAAGCCCAGACCAGTCTGCAGACTGAAGACTACAACAACAACATGACTTCTCTGAATTACTCCTGGCTAATTGCTGGGTGGTTCCTTTAAAAGGGGAAGGCCGATCTTCTTTCTCATGTAAATAAGGAACAGCAGAGGACCAATAACACTACCCTGTGGAACACCCAGACAAGTCTGCGTACTGAAGACTACAACAACAACATGACGTCTCTGAATCACTCCTGGCTAGTTGCTGGGTGGTTCCTTCAAAAGGGAATGGCCGATCTTCTATCTCATGTAAATAAGGAACAGCAGAGGACCAATAACACTATCCTGTGGAACGCCCAGACAAGTCTGTGGACAGAAGACTACAACAACAACATGACGTCTCTGAATCTCTCCTGGCTAATTGCTGGGTGGTTCCTTTAAAAGGGAATGGCCGATCTACTTCCTGGTGTAAATAAGGAAGAGCAGAGGACCAATAACACTACCTGTGGAACGCCCAGACAAGTCTGCGGACTGAAGACTACAACAACAACATGACGTCTCTGACTCACTCCTGGCTAGTTGCTGGGTGGTTCCTTTAAAAGGGAATGGCCGATCTTCATCCTCATATAAGTAAGGAACAGCAGAGGACCAATAACACTACCCCGTGGAACGCCCAGACCAATGTGCAGACTGAAGACTTCAACAAGAACATGACTTCTCTGAATCACTCCTGGCTAATAGCTGAGTGGTTCCTTTAAAAGGTAATGGCCGATCTTCCTCCTCATGTAAATAAGGAACAGCAGAGGACCAATAACACTCCCCTGTGGAACGCCCAGACCAGTGTGCAGATTGAAGACTACAACAACAACAAGACTTCTCTGAATCACTCCTGGCTAATAGCTGGGTGGTTCCTTTAAAAGGGAACGGCCGATCGTTTTCCTCATTCCATATCCGGGCGTGTGAGACGGTCTCTAATAGCCAGGAAGTGTGAGGTACGCCGAACCGCTATCCTCCTTGCGTCGTCTCTGGCCGCGGCTGGTCCCTGGTGCGCGGCCGGCACAGTGGGCGCAGTAATGCCGGCTTCCGCGGCCCGCACGCTGCCGGCTGTTGGCCGCGCGGCCGCCTCTGTCGCCGCGGAATCATTAGCCGTAATGAAGCCCCCGCCGCTGTTCAGCTCCTTGATGGCTGATGATGGATCAGCGCGGCCCGCGGCCCGCAGCTCGTGATGAATCGACCGCGCCGCTTACGCCGCATCTATCACCGCCTGCGCCACCGTTCCATGCCGGACGTGCTCGCCGAGGGTCGTTTGCCACACGAGTGGCATGCCTGCAACCACACTGCGGACACGTCACCAACTGCTCTGTAGGAATCAGCATAGGTTTCGGAAAAGGCGATCGTGAGAAACCCAGCTCGCGCTCAGAGGGCCATAGACGCGGGTTCCCAGGTAGATGCCGTGTTTCTTACGCAAGGGGTTTGATACAGTTCTACATCTACACGGGATATACCTCTAATAAAAGGGTCCGCTTCAGCTGTTTTACTTTTTTTAAAAAGACGGTCGGTTTCGTGACTTAAAGTCGCATCTTTGGGTCACATACATTTAAAACATAAAACCAGGGGCGTCCAGCCACGCCGCTGTCCGTGCCGTTTAGCTCTCCGTTCAAGCTCTGATTTCTCGTATTTTATTCTGATGATCTTTTCTACCTATGTAAGTGGCAATCAACAATATATTTTTTTCCATTCGGAGGAGAATGTTGGCGATTGCAGTAGCCTACGCTGCAGCAATACTGATTCCCTTCCCAGATCCACTGTCATTCCCGTAACGTTGACTACCCTGCATTGTGACAATAGATAACGAGCTGCCCTTCTTTGGACTCTTTCTATGTCCTCCGTCAAACCCACCTGATAAGGATACCACACTGGACAGCAGTACTCCAAAAAAGGACGGACAAGCGTAGTGTATGCAGTTTCTTTAGTAGTTCTGTTGCATCTTTTAAGGGTTCTGCCAATAAAACGCAGTCTCTGGTTCGCCTTTCCAAGGACATTGTGATCTATCCAATTTAAGTCTCAAGTAATAGTAATTCCTACGAATTTAGTGGAGTTTACGGCCTTCAATTTTGATTGATTTAACTAAGCTTAACGGATTTCTTTTCGCATTCATGTGCACGACTTCACACTTTTTATTATGTATAGTCAATTGCCATAGTGATATCTTATATAGATCGTTCTGCAGTTGGATTTGATCCTCAGATGATTTTACTACACAGAAAATGACGGCCTCTTCTGCAAACAATCTAATAGAGCTCCTTAAATGTTCTCCCATATCGTTTATGTAGATAAGGAAGACCAGTTACACTACCCTGTGGAACGCGCGATATCACCCCTGTTTTAGTCGATGCCTGATCATTGATTATCACAAACTGTGTCCTTTCGGGCAGGAAATCAGGTATCCAGTCGCAAATTTGAGGTGATATACCATAAATACGCGATTTGATTAAAATCGTTTTGTGACAGTGTCAAAAGCCTTCTGGAAATCAAGAAATACGGAATCAATTTGAGGTTCCTTGTCGATAGCAGACATCACTTCTTGTGAGTGACGAGCTAGTCGTTTAAAGAACAAAGTAAGAGTATATCGTCTATCAAACCAATTGTGTTCCTAGGTAACAGACAGCAGCATGTCATTCTCTATGGAGAGAAGTCTTCTGAAGTAAGAGTGATATCAGGTGTGCCACAGTGGAGTGTCCCCGGATCGTTGCTATTCTATATATAACTTTGTGGATAACATCGGAAGTCCGTTTTCTTTGCGGATGATACTATAGTATACACAGAGGTTGTAACAATGGAAAATAGTATCGAAATGCAGGGGGATCTGCAACGAATTGAGGCATAGTGCAGGGAATGGCAATTGAATCTCAATTTAGACAAGTGTAATGTGCTGCGAATACACAGACAGATAGATCCTGTATCACTTAGCTACACTAAACCACTACGGTCGGTGGTTCGAACCCTCCCTTGGGCATGGATATTTGTGCCCTCCTTAGTATTAGCAAGTTCATAAGTAGTTTGTAAGTTTAGGTACTGATGACCCCTTAGTTAAATCCCATAAGCTGTACAAACATTTGAACATTGAGCTACACTTATGCAGGTCAGCTACTGGAAGCAGCTAATTTCATAAATTATCTGGGAGCAGGTATTAGGAGTGATTTAAAATGGAACGACCATTTAACATTAATCGTCGGTAAGGCAGATGCCAGGCTGAGATCTATTGGAAGACTCCTAAGGAAATGCAATCTGAAAACATAGGAGTAGATGTCTTGCGGAGCATGAATGTAGATGTCCATTGAAATCCTCTTTCTTCGCTCGGGCCACACAAGTGGACCTGCTACATCTACAGTATACTCAAATGTTCCAATGCTTGTAAATCTATTGGGCAGATCTTGTGTGGTCATCAATCCCTAGAAACTACATAACCTTCTGTCTGGCGCGGTGTGTGTCGTAATGGAATCGGGCGCGGTGTATCAAATTGATCACATCATTTACTCGCGTGATAATTTATTAAATTTCAGCATTGGTCTACGGTAACATACGGTGACAACGTCAATTTTTGACACTGGATCAAATAATAGGACAAAATTATTAATTCACTTGGTTCGTCGTCACTTTAGTACTGTCGTAACATATGAGGAATTTTTCTGCAATCAGAGCAAACTTTTCATCCCAGTCCCGTTTTCCTCTTTTTAGATTTCGTCTTCTGCTTCTTCTTCAGACGTTGGCCTATAATGTTGAAGTCCAAAGTGTCCAAGCTGCTTTGAACCAAGTGGAGTGGAACTGACGCATGAGAGAGTTGATTTAGGAATCCTTTTCTGTGGATATCATTCTCGTTGTTGCCATAGTAAATTATTTCTGAATTGATTCCAGTTTCAACATTCCACAGGCGTTCTCGTTGCTTTCGCCGCGAATGTAGAACCAGGTGGGTACTGTACTGTAACGTACACTCTGCGATGATGGTTATTCCATTTTGTGCCTTTATTCCTTCCATAATAATGGTCGTTTTCTTCAACTACTTCCTCGTCGTATTCACTGTCGTTGTCCTCTGTTTCTGAATCTTCCAGACGAACTTCGTCATCACAATTTGGGTGCAATTCATCTTCAGCCGGCCGCGGTGGCCGAGGAGACTAAGGCGCTCCAGTCACGGTCTGCACGGCCACTACGGTCGGGGGTTCGAATCCCCCCTCGGGCATGGATATTTGTGCCTTCCTAGTTCGTAAGTAGTTCATCAGTTATTTGTAAGTTTAGGGACTGATGACCCCGTAGTTAAGTCCCATAGACTATACAAACATTTGAATTTTGAACTTCATCTTCAAAATCCTCTTGAATGTCATTGTACGCCTTAATGTAGCCATCCAGGATCAATTATCTCCCACCTGAAATTACAACATTCCTATAACACAGTAAGGCAAAGTGTATCAATTTGATAATTTTATTCCTCATATTCAGACTTCTTAACTGACGATTAAACGGTCTGAAAAGAAAGGAAGTGCATTTTACATTTTAAATTAACTTTGTGTTACTTACTAAGCAATGTTAAAAAGAAAAAGAAATGAATTGCTGAAACGGAACACCAACGGGCGCATAGTATCAAACTGACCAGTCGGCACATATCTCGACATTAAAGCAGTCGTATCGACACTGAGCCACCCAAGAATGATCTGCGTCCGGAGAAGGCAAGCTACTAGCGAGAAGGCGTTAGCATTGCCAGTCGCTGACAAATAATTCACTGTGAACTTCGACGAGTATCAGTTTGAACAGCGGCGTCCGACGGATGGTTAAACTTAGAACAACCAACACGCCCATACCCAAGGGAGGATTCCATCCTCCGGCGGGAACGGCCGTCCAGTACGTAGCACAACGCCTCAGAGAGTGAGGCTATTCCGCGCGGCTGTAATTAACTCTGCAAATCACATTTAAGAGCATCGCAGGTTGTGAATCGACCTCTTTTCAAAAATTTTCTCAACTACTTCATTCTCTAATACCACGCAAAAAGAAGGAATACCAAAAGTTTCCGTTTCTGACCTGATTTCTCTTACATTAGTATCATGATCATGTCTCCCTATATAGGTGGGTTCCAACAGAAAGTGATCGAATTCGGAAGAGAAATTTTGCAAGGTATTTCGCAAACAGATATCTCTGCGAAGAAGAACGCTTTCTGTTAATGATTTTCACCCTAACTAGTGCATTATTTCCACCACATTATCTCTCCTGTTTCTCGATAGTAAGGAAAAAGCTGCCATTCTTTTAACTTTTCCCATATCCTCCATCACTCCCATCTGGAGGGGCTATCACAATGCGAAACAGTATTCCAAATTAGGACCCACAACTGTGGTGTGTTTCGCAGAGCCGTTGCATCTTCCAAATGTTTTTACTTGCCTACGATATTTGCTATGTGTTCCATCCAATAATTCGAAATTGTAATTCCTACACATTTAGTTCAATTTACGTCCTGTAGATTTGATTCATTTATTGTTTCAATTTAAAATTTAAAGGAATTCTTTTAGTGCTCATATCGATGACAGCACACTTTTGATTATTTAGGATAAAAAGACTTTTTCAAAGGCTTGTATAAATATGAGAGCAAATGGCAGAGGTAATCGATCCATAGACCTACAAACTACATAAACTAACTTATGCTAAGGACAACACACACATGCACACACACACACATACACACACACACACACACACACACACACATGCCTGAGGGACGACTCAAACCTCCGACGGGGAGCGGCCGAGCGCTTCGCAGTACGGCGTCCTACAGCGCATGGCCATTCAAACGCGGCTATTTAAGGTCAATTACAAATTTTCGCGCCATGCAGATATCTTATTGATATCGTTTCGTAGTTACTTTTGATCTTTTGATGTCGAACCTATAAATGACAGCATCATACGCGAACAGCCTAATAGAGCTGTTCATTTTGTCTTCTGAATCGGTTACAGAGACAAGGATCGATAATGATCCTATAACATTGCCCTTTGGAACGCCTGATCTGTAATTTGCTCGAACACTTTCAGTCAGTTACTACGTACTGTGTGATTTCTGACAGGAAACCGCGAATCAATTCGCACAACTGCGGCGATATTCTGCAATACGCACGGAACTTGTGTACAAGAAGCTTCTGAAGTACAGTGTCAAAAGTATCCCGGAAATAAAGAAATGATGTCGATTTCAGATCCCTTGTTGACAGCAATCTTTATGTGAGTGCTGTGTTTTACGAGGACAGCACTTTATGAATCATGACTCTGGTAAATAGTTCGTCCTTAACAAAAGAGTTAATGTTTGAGGAATATTCTAAAATCCCGCTTCAAACCGATATCGATGATATCGGTCTGCAATTTACTGGTTCACTCGTATTGACTTTCTCCAATACTGGAGTGACCTGTGAAACTTTCCTGTTTGTGGGTACGGATGTTTTACTGAGCGAGCTGTTGTGTATGATAAGAATGCCGCAGTTCTTTAAGCATACTCTCAAAGGTCCCTAATTAGTATTTAGTCTAGACATAGATACTGTCTTCTCTTAAGTGATTTAAGTTGCTTTAATACTCCAAGGATGTGTACTTCCGAAATAAGCATGCTGGTAGCTGTTCTTGATTCGAATTCTGGAGTATTTGCATCGTTTTCTCTTGTGAAGGAATTTAGAAAAGCTGTGTTCAGCAATCCTGTTTTTGCAGTATTGACATCAGGAGCATCGCCGTTGGTATCGCGTGTTAAAGGTATTGACTGCGTTTTGCTGCTAGTATACTTTACATATGACAGCGCTTCGTTGTCAAAACTATTAGAAGCCTCTCGGATTGAAGTTCGAGCTAAGTTTTGAGTTTCTGTAAAAGTCTGCCAGTCATGATGATTTTGTGTCTGTCTAAATTTGACATTTTTTTTTTTTTTTTTTTTTTTTTTTTTTTTTTTTTTTTTTTTTTTCGTTGGTTTCGCAAGAGTGACCTAACCTGTTTTATGTACCACACGGGATCAGCCCTCTCTTTTGTTAATCGTTTGGTACAAATCTCTCAATAGCTGTCGATATTGTTTCTTTGAATGTACGTGACATCTGATCTACACTCGCTTTGTCAGTTCACAAGGACTGTACACCCACACTCAGGAGCCAGTTTCGTAATATCCTGCAACTTACGGGCTGTAAGCTTGCTATTACGACGGAGAATTACTTCGAAAAGGCTGATAAAAAGCTGCTTAAATTATTTTTACGGTAGCTAAACGATTCATATGGTGTACAAGATAAATAAGAGGCACTTCAGTGATTGTGTTTTTCTGCAAAACAACTAATTTTAGCGTTTTCTCAGAAAATTACTAATTGCCGCGTTTAAAGCAGAGATTTTTGAATAGGCACGGTAAATAGCCTTCTTAAGAATATTTTCCGAAGCTGTGCGGTATTTTGTATCGGGCTAATTAAATGCCACTCATGTTGTTGTAGTTTTTTTTTAATTAAGGAAATGGTTGGCTGATCATTGGCCATTCGAGTGGTTTACGAATTTCATTAATTTATGTATGTATTTTAAAGTTATCAATATACATATTCATATTCACGGAATACATGACATTAACTGCTAATGGGTAAAGATGAAAACGTGTACCCAGTCGTGACTCCAACCCGGGGTCCTGCTTTCTAGAGAGTTCCGCTGACCTCTACACACTGGGGACCCAGCGATCACCACACCTGCACGGAATTACTCAAGTACGCCATCCAGCAGATACAAATTCTCAACCCCTGCCCACTATAACTCAAATTCGTTGTAATTGTACACTAATTACCGTAAGAGTAAGATTTTAGGAGTGCCTGCGCACTGAAGAAAGGATCATTGCCCGATAGCGGCATTTATGTAAGTTATATATACGTATCTCAAGTCATTCTTTTGTTATCTATACTTTAGCCTGATCCGTCCACTCTCTGATCCTAGAAGCTTTATCTAAGACGTATCCCACCTTTTAAAGAGGGGTTTCACTTTCATGTTCGCTAAATATTCAGAATACTGAAAATTAGTTCATATATCTGTCCACGGTGGGTTGTGGTTCAGTTTGATTGAAGTAAACAGGAAGAAAGTAGAGTACGTCTTGCGGTCAAAGACGAACCGAGAAAATATATCAATCAAATCAATGCCCTGTCTTGTGATACTGCGGCTACGTGGAGGAAAGGAAAATTAGGAAAACGTTTTATTTCAGCAAATCATTTATTTTAAAGCCGAAAGAATTGCTAGAGTTTATTTCATTTTTCTTCATAATCATAGAAATCTGATGGTTTATAGAATGGAGCATGTAACGTACACCGAAGAGCAAAAAAAAGAAAAAAAAACTGTTGCTTGCGTGGGTATGTAAAAACAGAGATATGTACTCATAGGCTGTTGCTGCGGGGGACAACGCCTATACGGGAATCAGATGTCTCGCGTAGGCCTTAATCAATTCATGGTGCCACAATGGCAGATTATCACGATATAGAAGTGCCGCAACTTTGTGTCGACGAACGAGAGATGTGACACATCATCTTCGATGTACGAACATTTCACACGTGCACAGCGAATATCGGTAATCCGGCAAAACATCAAATCTCATTCAACGCTGTGGCTGGGAAAAGATACAGCAAGAACGGAACCAACGACAACTGAAGAAAATCGTTCAGCGTTACGGATGTGCAACCCTTCCGCATATTGTTGTAGATTTCAATGCTGGGAAATTGACAAGTTTCACAGTGCAAACTATTTAAAGAAAAACGGTCGATATGGGTTTTTGGTTCGCCTTTGCTGACTGCACGCCCGGACCTGGGCCCGTCAACACCGACATTAGGCTTCATGGATGAAAACATGTAGCGCGTTCTGCCAGCAGGGGACTGGTGAAGCTAGTAGAGCGTGGGCAGCTGGTGTCATAAATTACCTCTGATACGTATAGATCTCTGACAGGTGATCACTCTGACATCATTATGTGCATTCCGACGAAATTGGGCAATTCCAACAAGGCAATGCGACATCCCACACGTTCATAATTGCTACAGAGTGGCTTCAGGATCACTGGTCTGATTTAAACATCTCCGATAGCCACCAATTCCCAATCCATGAACGTTATTGAGCATATCTGGTACGTCTTGCAATGTGTTCTTTAGAAGAGATCTCCACCCCTCTCGTACTTTTACGAGTTCATAGACAGACCTGCAGGATGCGCGGCATCAATTTCCTCCAGCACTACTTCAGACAACAGTCGAGTTCATGCTACGTCAATGCACTTCTACGTGTTTACAGGATCCCTTCACGATGTTAGGTACGTCTACAGTTTCACTGGCTCCTCGCTGTATAGTTACGCTGCAAAAAGGTATTCGTTTCCAAATTCTGTCCGGGGAATGGTATGACCGATCACCATTAATGTTATCAGTTACATGTAATTGCTCATTTATATAGGAGGTGATGCACAGAAAGGCTGAGGAGAAAATGGAGAGAGAGAAGAGAAAGGGAGAGGAGATGGGCCGGTCGAGGCGATGGGGCAAGAGTGGGGTGAATTAAAGAAAGAGGGGTGATTGGTGACTGGAACAGGTGAACAGAGAGAGGGTAGAGCAAAGTGAAACGAAAGAGTGAAAAGAGAGAGATGGATCAATGAAATAGTGTAATATAGGTATACCAAACTTAGGAAATGTACTGTGAATTGCAAGTGCCGATGCTTGTAACAGAAAGAGGCAGGAGCTGTACAGAACAGAATAAATTATAGATTTGGAGTAGAAGGCGATAGAGGAGGAGGAGTGGAATGTTGGAAGTATATAGAAGGGGTAGGGGAGGGGGATGAAACAAAGAAAGATGGTAAAAGCAGGAGATGGAGGAAATGAAGAAGGTGTGTGTGAGAGAGGAGGATTGACTGACAGAAGTACAAGATAGATAAACAGCAACGACGGTTTCAAAAGATAGTAGTTTTTATGTACCTCAAACTAGGGTTGTAGTCCTTAAAAGTGGAAATCAGCCAGCACTAAGAACTCATCAAGTATCGACACTCGTGCACCGAAGACATATTTTTCCACCCTAAGTTGGAGACAAAGTTGAGGTAAGCAGAGTGTATTGGTCACCTCTTCCTAGGTGTGAATTGCACTCGCATATTTCTGTCTAGATTGCAGGAAGCCAGCCGACTTAGTTGGGAGGTCACGGGGACTGTGATGGAAGGTAGGGGTTGGGAACAAACTGCCTCCCGTTCCTGGAGAACTCGTGAAAGTGGAGGGCCAAGTTATCGCTTTTTTATTCCTTATGCGCCGCGACAATTTTTTCCACCCTCCGCACGACAAATTTATAACTCCCACGGAGGCCCGTGTGTGAAAGCGAGCTAGGTGCGCCTGCCGACAGAGCGGGCATCGGGAGCAGCGCCGGGGGCGGCGGTGGCGGGGGCGGCGCGGGGGCGGGGGCGGAGGCGGCCGGCTCTGCCCACGCCTCGCATGACAATGGACCGCCGGACCTATCTGCAGCAGCCGCTCCGCCACCCCACAATCTGTATGGGACGGCCAGGGGGTGGGCGGGGAGGGGAGGAACCGCTCCTTGTCTCCCCACACCCACCGAGCTTCCGCAGGCTTTCCTCATAAAATTTCTATCTACGTCCGTACCTCCCCACCAGCTTCGCCAACTCCTTACCACGTGGTCCCACCCATAAGATTCTCGCCACGTTCGCATCAACTTGCAGCGTATAAAATTGGCCCTCGGTATAAAAATTTGCTTCTCACTCGAGATTTTCGTCCTGAGCTAAAATGTGGAGTCGTATGAATAACGACGTAAACGATTAGGGTAAAGCTGGGTACATGGCAGGGGTTCTTCAAATTCCAGTACCAAACTACATTTCACATTGTAAAATTTACAATTCTTCCTATACCAAAAGGACTAAAAGGAAAAGTTCTTCTGTCAACCAGTTGTACAAATTTGGTAAAACTTCAATACACAAACAACACAAAATCTAAAAATTAAAAGTTAACTTCAATAATATAAAGTCCTCGGTGGAGATGTTTAGAGAAAATCGCAAAGCGTGTTTATTTCGACACAAACAGTTTCACATCAGTATAGATGCATCTTCAGGCGACATTAGCAAAATTATTACATGATATTTAGAAAACAGCGTCCAGCTTTCAGGAGGCCTTGCTAAAATAATCTCACAATAGGGTGTGGTCGTTATTGATAAATAACATCCCCGATTTGTCCATATGTTATTTATCAATGATTACCACACCCTATTGTGAGAGTATTTTAGCAAGGATTCCTGGAAGCTGGACGCTGCTTTCTAAATATCATGTAATCATTTTCCTAATGTCACCTGATGTGAAACTGGTTGTGTCGAAATAATATACACGTTTTAACTTTATATTATTGAAGTTAACTTTTACTTTTTGGATTTTGTGGTGTTTGTGTATTGAAGTTTTATCAAAATATATCTAAGCTGTTGTTGCTCTTTTTAAGAAAATTATTTGTAAATGTTCAAATATTTGTAGAGTTTATGGGTGTCATCAGTCCCTAAACTTAAAAACTACTTATGAACTAGCTTATGCTAAAGAAGGCACAAACATCCATGCTCGAGGGGCGATTGGAACCTCCGACCGTAGTGGCAGTGCAGACCGTGACTGCCACACTGCAGACCGTTCGGCCACAACGAATGGAAACCTACATTCTTGGACAGAATAAATGATGAGCTCACTAGATTTATCAGTCATTTAGCATCTTATATATTCAAGCACAAGTAGAGCAGGCTAACATAGTACATGCCGCACAGCAAGACATAATGTCATGCAACATAGCATTTGTGATTTCATATACGTCCGTTCCGCCTTCCTTGAAAATGTGCAACTAACGTCGCAAGACTGTGCTGCCCTGGATTCCAACTCTTAAGCCGCCCTAAATCGTTGCCCCGCGTGTAGCACTGGTCCCTGGCTAACACAAAACCGAATAGTTCCTGCCCGATACGGATCTTTGATGTACAAACTGACCTGAACCTAGGAACAACGTCGGTGGCCATGAAAAAACAGTACGCCACACTGTCAGCGACTGTCCGCTAAGGCGTTCAACAACATTGATGACGACTTCTTGAGGATAACACTACAAGCTGTGAAGTGGCTGTTTAACTGTGGAACTAAGAATCTGTGAAAGTACTGCAAATTGAGGATTACATTTTTTTTATAACGGTATTTATACATTCATTGTTATGTTTTGGTGTCTATGTTCAATTTACATTATTTTGTTACGTTCCTATCTTACACTTTGTCTTTTATGCTGTTCCAATGGAGTATGTCATGCCACAAACTACATACATAAACATGCCACTGAACTTTACCATGCATGCCTCACTTGGGAGTATTTGCTGCTTCAAGTCTTCCAAGAGAGTCCATTTCTGGAATTACGTTGAACTCGTAACAAGGCGCGAATATGTCAAAACGTTTTGATTTAAATCTAAATTTATTGCAAATAAGCGGAAGCATGGTTCTCCCATTTAACACCATTGACTCTGGATTATGTATGTAGAGCCGCAGAAGACTACCATGCTGTAATGATTTGGTAAAAGGAAATAAAAAATCTGCTTGCCGAACGACGGCCGGAGAGAACACTAGAGAAATTTAAATGCGCAAACTTTCGGAGCTAGTGATTCACTCTTTTGATAGAAATGTTGAATGGAAAGGTACTCCATTAAGAAAACGTACTGGCCAGTTTAAGCCGGCCGCGGTGGCCGAGGGGACTGAGGCGCTCCAGTCACGGTCTGCACGGTCACTACACTCGGAGGTTCGAATCCCCCCTCGGGCATAGAAATTTGTGCCGTCCTTATGATTAGCTAGTTCATAAGTAGTTTGTAAGTTTAGGGACTGATGACCCCCGTAGTTAAGTCCCATAGACGCTACAAACATTTGAATTTTTTTTTTTTTTTTTTTTTTTTTTTTTGGCGAGTTTAAGCTATGGAAGAGACTGGGAGAAGGCACCCAGAACAGAAGTCAGATTTGACTTCGCCGACGTGATTACAAGGAAAGATTGTTCAGGAGTATACGCGGGAGAAGATTTGTAATTCTGAGAGCATAAACGCGGACAAAAGGATAGCAAGTAAGATACAAATAATTGAAAGACCCTCTCGTAGAACATAATAAGAGCGAAAATTCTACTTTTATTGTACCTAGTGGGTGAGTACGAGAATTTGTGGTGAATAGACAAGCCCTAAAATAATAAAGAGAACTAGGAGGGAGTGGAGAAAAGAATACTCAGGTCACCCAACTGAGCCGCGTGAAATTGCCGCGTTGTCTATGACGTCATGCCGTTCCCTTCCGAGTTTGGAGTCCTCCCTCGCACATGTGTGTATGTGTGTGTTTTGTCCTTAGTTTAAGTAGTTTGCAAACCCAGGGGTTCATTAGGTTTAGAAGCATTTGAAGGTTTCACCAACTTCGCCTGGAGTGACGTTAATTTATTTCTTTTGCCTTTTACTTTTCTTCACTTCCTCCCAGTTTTCTATTTCATGGATAATCGAAGTAGTCTGTCTCGTTCTTGAAATTATGAGAATTGATTCACTTCCAACCGAGGCGTTATTTGAAACTGAACTTTCTGTACCATTCTTCCATCATCGTCAAAAACTAACAAAATAAAAAAAAAATACACATTTGCCCGCATATGATTAGTGGCACCATACAACGCAATTAATGTAAAGGATAACTCAATAAGACTTGTCATTATGACCAGCATTTTCTTTTTCTGAATACCTTCACATAACAGTACGTAATAGTGCTGTACAATTTATCCCATTGATTGACAGCTTCAATATACAAGACCATTTACGCAAACGTTAAACACGGGATCAATGTATCTACATTTCTCATCGATAACTACTCAAGGAACTTAGATTCACAAATTGTAAAATGTATACATCGCTTGAGAAATGAAGTGAAGAATCAACGTAACCACTCTACAATTTTCATTTTGAGCATGCTGTCACCATAAGCAGTAGATGTTTGCGTAAATCGAAGGAGAGAAGTATTGTACTTCCACCTGCATAGGGACTGAATAACTGTCAACAGCATAAAAAATGTGTACATCCAAAGAATAATGCTGTTACAGCATGACTGAATAAAGCTGTATTTATTATTACGAACAACGGTAGCAAGATCTCTGTTACCTAAGAGATAGACAGTGTTAGACATCAGCGGAGAACTACGCTTTAGACAAATATGTACCGACTGAAAGTTTCAGGAATGGAAAATATCCAAAGTGTTTCAACAAACAATTTATACTGCTACCAAAGCAAAGAGAGCTCCTTGCAAACTTCAACGTAAAAAACGAAAGACAGCAATAGCTCGAGGCCCCATGCTCACCATGCACGTGCTCACGAAAGAACCGTGGGTCCCCTGGGGCTTAAAGAAATGTCTGCAGGATGATCTTGAGTGAACACCAGCAATTTTTGCGATTACACACATTCGCGATGAATATCCTTTTACTCAGTTATGAATTACCCCAAAATATGATAACATATGAGGGAAATGAATGGAAATAGGCTTAATGTAATTATTTAATGAAATGTCAAACATTTTCAATAATCCTAATAGCATAGCAGCTGAATTCAAACCTTCCAGCAGTTCATCTGTGTTTCCTATTGCATCTCTCATCAAAGTAGAAACCGAAAATATTTTAATAATCTACATCTGAAGACTTCTTCCAAAAATCTTTGTTTATTAATTGAGCAGAAAACTGTATATCCTGTGTTTTATGGAAATATAACGAGAGACCATTTGCAGAGGACCACAATGATTTTCCTTGGTCCATATATTAAACATTTCCACGATTTTCCGTCGCTCTTGGACTGAGAAAAACATCCACAGAGTAAAGCGGCAATTTACACATTCTTTTCGTTCTTACCCCGTAGAATGCCTTCCGCAAACGCAAATGAAACGTCAGAGGAAAATTTAAAGTATGGACCACGGCATCTGAGTACAGATATGATTACCCGCTGTGAAATTCATTGTACGGTCATTGGCCTTTATGCGTTTACAACGTGCGGCTCGGTAGCACAAGTGGTAGAGTGCCGGACTATAAATCCAAAGGTCGCAGACTTAGTCTCCGCTAGGTCCTAGGATTTTTTCCGTTACTTTCCACGTCTTTCACCCCTGTCAATGCTGCTGATGTGAAAAATATCGAGGACCAACGTGGTTCAGAATCCACGTTAAACATTACGTCCCCATTTAACTGACTGGGTAAGTCAGTTCGAAGGTCGGAGGAAGGCAACGTCTTATCACCTCCAAACAGGACTATGCCAAGTAAGTCACTGTGGTGTTCAAATCAGTCTTCGGATTGTGGACTGCTTTACCTTACCTTAACATATTTTCACTCCCATTAACCTTTAACTGGGGAGGTGAGCGTTCATAACATAACTAGGGACGTGCGGTGTTCACAGGACCGTACATAAATATGAGACTAAGGTTTCTATTTTATTCTTAAATTGTTTATTATACAATAAACAAAGCATTTAGTCTTTCATTAATTCGTTTGAGAACAATTTTAATCACTGAGGTACTCGAATAATTATCCATAACTAATAAATCAATAACTTGTGTGCAATGATTTCAAATGTTCGTATTCATACTATTTTTCAATTAATCAAATAAGAAAAGTTTTAACCATTTTCAAATTATAGAGAGATGTTAACAGACAAAGCAACATTCATATTTAGATAACTCAAAACAATCTTTCATGTCAAAAGACTAGAGAAAGATCACATTTTCACATTGAACATTATCATCATCACTGGAAGAAGATTCTGATTTAATATATTGACTGCGGATGATTTTCATATGATTTAAATACAGAAAGTTGTTACGTTTGCAATAGGAGAGCTTCATTTTTGTCAGCATTTCTTGCACAAACTTTACATCTTCCTGATGTACATTTATTTCTTTGAACTGCTAGAATATACTCTTCCATGTTTGAGAACTTACCTGCCTCCAGTGGGAAGTATCTTGGTACAGCTGAATTTGTAGCTCTTTTTAAAACCTGAGGATAAATATAAAGGTTGGTGCACTCTGCTACTGAGCGAATTCTTTGCGCATTTGTGAGCACAGCAAAGTATTCTATATTAGTCTTGCAGTTTTTAGCAATTAGTTTGGTACCAGAAAGCTGAGTTACTATATTTTGCTTCCTTATTCTGATATTATTAGGTTTCGGTATAGTCATCCATTTAGTTACTTTATCGTCACTAAGCATAAACGTCTCCGGTGCTGCTGAAAAGGAGGATGCCATATCTCCAGCAGCATCGTCATGAGATTGATCACTTTTAGTTCATTGTCATCGGAATCTTCAAGCTCTGGAATCTCACAACTTTCATGATCATTAAAAACTTCCTCCAATATCGTTCTAAGAAGTTTTTGGTCCTTCACGTATGACATCATGATGTGCACAGAAAGACACTACTAGGTAGGTGGGGGTGTTATCAGCACCCTTGCGTATAAAACTTGTTGTATACTGTGTTGCGTACTTTTAAAAACACGAACAATGGTTTCACAACACTGTACATCCCTTTTAACGAAGGTAACAAGCTGCTCATCAGTGTGACCAACAGGCTTCACTAAATACCAGTAAACTTTTACAGTTGGGGTGCTGTGAACACCCCACAGCCTCAGTTAAAGGTTAAAATGTAGACTATTACATCAGAGGAATTGCTGCATAAGATATTTGGGTGAGAACGTAACTGACATTTGATATGAAAGGAATAAGGGAAGAGATAATGGAACTGCATCTACCAGTGTTTCAATTTGCGACGTGATAGGCAGATGCTTCTTTTGATGGCGTTAGTGGTATAATTTCTTCATTGGGTTTACAGACCAAATATTTGTCTGACTGGGGCCTGGCTTTCATGAAAGCAAACATCTGAGCGCTTAACTGACACGCAAACGTGATGCCATCAGCATATCAAACAGCAGACAGCGCTGTGCACACGCGTGAAATTTCGATGAAAAGGAAAAAAAAATAAGCCACAAGTGCAGATTATACGTGACGTGGCATTACAGGAGGGGTAAATTATTTGTATTTGGTTGCAGGCGCAAGATAATTATATTTATCGTATTCCAGAGAGATTTTTCCTGCCGCAATAGAAAACGAAATTTTGCACGCTGATTGAGCTACATGGACTGACTCAATTGCTCATACCATCATTTAAGGCAAGCTCTATATATGCCACACTACACTGCTGGACTTGGGACTCTGTCGATAACAGACCTTATCATTTAATTCTGCGTTTGCTACATTTTCTACTTATTGTGTTTTCATAAATTACAGTGGCGGAAAAAAATATTAAGTCGTCCACTTTTATTAAATTGCGACAGATGGCACCTAGGGGATAGTAGATGTGTTGATAATGTTGTAAACGTCTGCCCACAGATACCGTAGTGTCATAGGTATTTAAGTGCCGTCTGTGTGTTTCCCTTGATAATAAATACTTACAGTCATAAGATTCATTCTGAAAACAGCTTTCACAGCAAACGGGTGTAATGCCAAGAGGACGTACTCGTGTTTGCTACATCCACTTCTGTTTAGAGATGTCAAATTGTGGCCTTCCTTGTTCCGGGACAGTCCTTTCGGAGAATTACATAACTATTGGACGAGCTGCTTTAGTTGGGAGTCGATGTTGGTGGTTATGGTCACATGAACCATCTCACACCTGTAGATGAGGTTGTGGACAATCACACACTTGGGGACCATCAGAAGTGTAAGTAACGGATTTTGATGGGTCTCGGACACGTTGTAGAGGAGCACACCATGAGTGTGAAGCTATCCGATCGACTATCTTTAGTGTAGGGCCTGTGGCGGACTAAGGGGAGGACGGAAGGGGAGGGCTGCCCCTGGGCTCTCGTCTGGGGAGGCCCCCAAATGCCTGTCTGGAAACTACTATTTTTTTTATTTTTATTTTTATTTTTATTTTTATTTTATTTTATTTTAGGACCTTTTTCGTTCTGGCGCCTACAAATTTTGCAGGGTATTTTTTTAGACTAGTGTCTCTCTACCTGGGATCCTCCTAATCTCAAAATTTATTTCTTTATAGTAATACATGTATTCCCAAGTAGACCGGGCCACCGACAGCCTTCGTTTGCCACTGTGTCGGGCCTTGGTTTCCGAAAGAATTGATGTTGAAGTTCATTGTGCGCTGTGAGTTCTCTTTCATCAATTAACTTTGATGCGAACTATGTGTATTTGCACATCTTCGAGAGAGCAGGTCCCTTGACTTGATGCAAAATTAATGACTGTAGTTTTACGACGAATATCATTCAGATTTGCAGTATAGCAATCGATGCAGGTGATAGCGAGTAAGATTTTGGAATAGTGACGTGAAAATTAAATTTATGTGTCATAACTGAACATTTCTTACTAATTTCACACAATGTCCATCGTTTGCCGATTGTCTGTAAAATAAAATGGGAAAATTTAAGAAATATCTGATTAAAAAATAAAATCAAAACGCGAAGGGGATTCGTACACGGTATCTGGAGACCTCTATAATACATGGATATTGAAAATCAGCTGATAGAGCGTCCCAGACATAGATGTTCAGATCTCGTTTCTTGCCAAATTCAAATATTGAGTTGATTTATGTTCTAGGAGGCGATCCAATTATGATATTGTACAAAGATATAAAAGAACCAAGATCGCTGATCATCAATTTTTATTAAAGACGACCGGTTTTTTTTTTTTTTTTTTTTTTTTTTTTTTTTTTTTTTTTTTTTTTTTTTTTTTACAACCTATGGGACTTAACTACGGGGTCATCAGTCCCTAAGCTTACAAACTACTTATGAACTAGCTAAGACTAAAGGCGGCACAAATATCCATGCCCGACGGGGGATTCGAACCCCCGACCGTAGTGGCCGTGCTGACCGTGACTGGAGCGCTCAGTCACCTCGGCAACCGCCCGGTTTAATTATACAGTTAGTTATCACTGTGAGTGACAATAGCAAACTCAGTGCACATATGCACTGTAAATTATGTTATACAGCAACTGACTGACATTACAAGATTATGGCCTTGTAAAATGATTTGTTTGGACCAGATGATGCTGACATAGTTCAGCGAAACCGGTCATCTTAATTACATTGATGATCAGCGATCTTGGCTCTTCTATATCTTTCTACAAATTCAAATATGGCTACTACGAAATATTAAAATAAAACGTAAAGAAAATACGTTTCGTTTCGGCTTCTATATTAGTCTATTACATCACGTATTGACGTAAATTTCAAATCAAGAGATAAACAAGCAAATATTTATGACGTAATAACGGATGGAAATTCGTATGTCAAATTTAACCCAGATGCGGTCGCGCGGCTTTTCGCAACGTTAATAGTCGCGCGCGGTGTTGCTAACACCCCAAATAAAATTATCTATAATGACATAGTCGTGCAACATATCACTGATATAAATACGTTTACTTCACAAATGACTATTTAGAATGTTATCCCCTGGTACATTATCGTTTTATTTAATATTACTTTAGTATTAAATTGGTTTACATGAAACATATGCAATACTTACAATACTTTGTTTAATTATATATTTCTCTTATTCTTCACACTGTATTACAGGTATAAGACATTATACATGTAATTAAACATTTGTTCAGTCAACTCATACAATAATTACTGAAACAACTTGACGTGAAAAATTCGAACACTTCTAATGTTCAAATATTTGTTAAGCTTAAGGGACTTAACTACGGGGTTATCAGTCCCTAAACTTACAAACTATTTATGAACTACCTACAACTAAGGACGGCACAAATATCCATGCCCGAGGGGGGATTCGAACCCCCGACCGTAGTGGCCCTGCAGACCGTGACTGAAGCGCCTCAGTCCCCTCGGCCACCGCGGCCGGCGAACACTTCTCTGAACGCCGCTAGGCGATCAAGTTCTCTACGCTGTGGTCTGTTTCGAATATCATCGAGTCTCGTACAACGCAACAATAAACGAAAGCATGTAAACTCATTGTTGCATTAAATATTGCAATTCCAAATCCATTTGTGTCCTATAAGTCTTCCATATTTTGGTGTCCTCCCCGTAGTGTCCAGCCAGTATCAACAGACCTAGAAGACATTTGATTTCATCCTCATTTGTTGCTTTGGCATTACGTTATCTTGTGAAATTTGATGCAATGTGTTGTACGTCAATATTTGTGCACTATGTAATCATTCTAATTATTATGTCATTTACAAATATTGAAAAACAGTCAAAAGCGGTTTCGCAGATTTTGCGATAGCTTTCACACCAGGGAGATGACTAACACGGTCTACATTTCTAGTCCTTACGTTGCGACTTGGACAATTTTTCATCCATTTTGTGCCCTTATCCTTTCCAATAAAAATCATGCTTGCTTTCATTATCCGCTGCACTTGCTTGCGGTTCGACTTCCAGATTGTCTGCATCCTCCGTTTCGTGTAACTGTGATGAGAGAGAACGTGACAGCTATCTGCTTTCTCCTCATCCCCTTCTCCTCCACCAAACGTTTCGTCTAAGACCTCTTCCAGAAGCTTCCTCATCCTTTATTGTTGTATTTCATAACATTCCATAGCTGTTTTAGCTGCAAAGAACACATTAAGATGCTAAGGAACACAATCGTGCGCTTTTTCGCAGCATTGTAACGTAAAGAGTCGCGCGGGGTGCCGACAACACCCCAAGGCACATTGTTGCGCGTTTTCTTGGAACTTGCGCTTCCATTGTAGATTCTATTGCTACTCAAAACTTTCATATTACGTCCTAGAAAGGTACCAAAAAACATGACGGTCTACTCCTATCCATTATGTAATAATCTATTGACAAAGATGACTGGAGTGTTCATAACACCACGCGCGACCGTTTAAGGGTTAAACATTGCGGAAAATGCGGAAACTTGTGGAAAACATCTGAATGTGCAGGTACGCAGCATTTGTATGTTCAGAGACGAGATGGAAGCAGCCCGGACATAAACGGAACAAAATTGTACTCATAAAAACCGTATTGACAGAGTCCAGTATATCTTCAGCACAAGTGGTGTAATCTGTTCTCAAAACATAAATCCCTTAAATCATTCGTCAGTGTATCTCTACCATGTTACTATGTTTTCACTATTTATCGGATGTCGGTAAAGCGATGTTGACAGTGTATGTATAGAGAGTAATTATTAAAAATAGGTGATGTGGGAGCATCTTCTAATCACAACGGAACCTGAAAAACTGGAATTATTTACAAAAGCCGGCATTACGGTCAGAAGCCATCAACCAACTTCACGCATTGAAATGTTGTGGCATCTTGTGCCATCTGAAGATTAATCTGAAAAGAATCTAAAGCCGGATCATGAAGTAAAGCTGAACCGTTTAAGTTTAAAGTGACTGCTTGCATTTTTCATAAATATTACTGAATCGAGTATAATAATGAAATTTAAACAAAATATTAGTACGATGTAGGATAATGAATTGGTAAGAGGAGGAGGGGTCAATCAGACTTCGCAAGGGTTGGTATTCGCGTCTGGTACCGGCTGGCGTACCAATTGGAATTCACGTCCTTACCGTCTACGTGCAGTGGGAGACGTAATTAGCACGTCCTGCGTTGGTCACGTACGCTTAAATCCCAATTTAAAAAAAATCTTTACCGGAGTTACTACCTTTTACACCTGTTGGCATAAGGCAAAGCTCTAAAATGTTCATGCAGTACGGATGTAGAGATGCCAGAATATCATTTCACTTGCTATAAATTTAAATTTTTTCCGTAGGTTTGTCTCTAACCATATTCACGAAACTCACAACAGAAATGTAATTGCTGGTCGTACCACATGCAGGAATTCGCTTTTCAATCTCACATAAGTCACCAAATGCCTTAGCGCTCTCGTACAAGTAACATCTAGTTCTACTTTTATATGAATATCCCACAATTTCTTATGGATAAAAATCTCCTACAATGTGTTACAAACGATAAGATTTTAAAAAAAGTCAGGTAAGGAATCTGGAAGGCAGTTTACAGCGCTAACCATTACACAACGACATCTTGAAGCCATTGGTACTCCTTGTGTCTCATCTTAATATACATAAAAACTGAGGTTTTTGTGCCTGTATTTCACTCTGCAGCCAAAGCTACACATCGTAAACGAATGGTGTTTGTATGTGGTAGTAGGTATGAGTCTACCATTGTGCAATATGGTGATAGACGGTTGACAACGATAAAGGGGTGGAAAACATGAGAGTTGAAAGTTACTAACTTATTATAATTCTACTTGTCGATGTCAATATTTGCTCTTCAGAAAAAAACTACACATTTGAGCCGAACGACGTCTCTGTGTTGTTGTAGTACAAAGTCTTCCGTTCTACACCATAGCAGTTCTGTGTCGATAGCTGTAAGAGGGTGGAAGTTAAAGCTGTTGAAAGTCATCAGCTTATATAAAATTGGGACTGAAGAGCAGCGATGACTTTTGACACTGAAATAGCAAAGAGGTTATATACAGCGAAACTTGATGCACATTCTTCAGTTGGTTTTCTACAACAAGCGTACGGAATAAGAAAAGTTTGGGAAGTAAAACTACCCAGAAAGAAGCCAAAGCTTAAGAAATAAATTTCGTTTTCTCAATCCGTTTGTAAAAGACAGAAAACGGCGCTAAAAAGTGAATCTGTAGACGATAGAAACTTGAAATTTGTGGGCGTTGTTTATCTTACACTGCAGGCGTCAGCGATTTTTCGATATTCTTATCACTAAGGGGGTGAAATAGGGGATGAACGGTTGTTTCGGAAAATTTCTATAAATTGCTATTCAGGCAATTCTGAAGCAAGAAATACAAAACTTCGGATTTAGATTTTTATTGGAATTAAAAACACGTGTATCGATATTTTTGGAAATTCCACCAATAAGCGGGTCAAATAAGGAAAAATATTTTAAGGGTGCTACTAAGATAATTTTGATGCTATAAATGCGGAAATTTGGATTTGGAGTCATGGTTAGAGTTAAAAAAAATTGTTTCCGGATGGTTTTAATTTTGCCATCATTGGTGCAATATGGGTGGCAAGTTGTATCAAAATACTTTATTAGGAAATCATTTTTAAAGATAAATCTGTGAAAATTTATAAGTAGAAACAACCAATGCTGACCACCCAGTCTTCGCGTGCGAAGATGTGGGAATTAAGCTAGTTATAAATAATATCGTTCTCACAGTTTTTCCCACTGATCTTACGTTTTTATTTACATTTATTTATAAGAGATGAAACCAAAGATTATTTTCTGATTCATCTTTAATACGATGTTGCCGTGAAAAGGTTTACTGTTAGTTATAAAACCTAAACTGTCAGGTATATGGCAGATCAAGATGGCGTTTGCGACATGGAAGGAACTAGTGAATGTTATTTTGACGTCACTTTCCAGGTCGTCGCCCATTTATTAATGTCACGGCGAATTTCGCTGGTAGGAAAGACATTTTTTTCTTGGGATGTAAGAACTCCTGCGTTGGATGAGCTGTGCTGTTGTCTCACCCCAGGTCCGACCCTGGCTTGCGTGGGGCACTGTGTAAACCTTACGAGCAGGGCTCTCATTTCAGTATAAATGACAGTAGCATACTGTTATACTGGTATGTAACTTTTAGTACAATGACATAGTGCACCTGTGCACTCTAAATTAGTTTACACAATAACGGTTGACACCAGAAGATAACGGCTGTATAAAACATATTTAGACCAGAAGATGATGGCATAGACCAGGGGTGTCCAACTAAATTTCGACGCGGGCCACTGTGGCAGGCCAGACAAAAGAAAAATGCAAAGCAATCAATTAATAAACCAGTGGTAATAAAACACCGATTTTCTAGTTAGACAGATAGGATGTATTTGTAAGAGAACATTATAAACTTCAAAGAAAAATAATATTAATAAAAAGAAATGAGTAAGGAAAACAGACTAATAACATTTATTTTTGCTTGCAGTGTTCAAAAATTCAAATGTTTGTTAAGCTTATGGGACTTAACTACGGGGTCATCAGTCCCTATACTTACAAACTACTTATCTACTACCTTATACTAAGGACGGCACAAATATCCATGAGATATTCGGGGGGATTCGAACCCCCGACAGTAGTGGCCGTGCAGACCGTGACTGGAGCGCCTCAGTCCCCTCGGCCACCGCGGCCGGCTTGCAGTGTTCCTCGATATTTGGTGATACGTACAACGTAGAAATTCGGAGAATTTCGCTCAAATGGCCATCTGTTAACGTAGATCTCGTTTTTTCATATTCATCCGTAAAAAAAAAAAAAAAAAAAAAAAAAAAAAAAAAAAAAAAAAAACCTTTTCACAGATATATGTACTTCCGAATAAGGACACCTGTTGAAGTGACAACTTGCACAGGTTGCACAACTTGCACAGGACAGAGGTATTATTGAGAAGATAAAGTTAATTAGGAAGTGGGCACCAGATGATTGGCTATTACACAAATATGAGTATTTGGACCAACTTGGGAAGCAATGTAATAGGGATCAAACTTACTATAGCCTGGTAAAAGACTTAGTGAGTGGGGACAATGAATACAATGAATTAAGGGGATTAGGCATGTGTGCTGTAGACCAAAATGAAGTAGATGAGGGATTTTGTGTATTACAGGAGGGAATAGATAATGATAAGGAGAGTGTACAAACTTTTGTAGTATACAACAATGAAAATTGTAAGGAAAGTGATTGTGATGGGGTAGGAGCAGGGTGGATTGATAAAGAAGTAAGTGAATATGGTCCAGATGATTGGGTCCAACTCCTTAGACATTTAAAATCAGTGGAGCCAGTATCATGGGTAGAAGAGAAATATGGGTATGCAAGGAAACTTGGGGAGTTGAGTGCAATAAACTCAGAATTTGGGAAAGCATTCAGTGAAATATTTGGAAATGATGAGGACATACAACCATATTGTTATGTAGGGGAAGTAAATACTATGGTTAGGAACTGTATGCAAAAAAATTGAGGAGGATTTGTTGGCAGAAAATGAACTTAAGGAAGATGTCATTGAAAATGTACAACCCGTTATAAATGTTAAGGTAGAAGGGGTCTGTGAAACTGCATTGATTGATACTGGAAATACAATTAGTGGTATCTCAGAGGATTTCTACAATCAAATCAAGAGTACAGGGACAGTAGAGTTTCCAGTCACAGGGGTACGGATAAAGAATGCTACTGGCAGTTATAGCAAACCAGTGAATAAGGAAGTAGTGTTAGACTTGATGATTGAGGATGAATTGTTTAGTCAAGGTTTACTTGTCATAAAGGGACTTTGCATAAATTTAGTGTTGGGAAATGATTTTTTTGTGCAAATATAGGGCACAACTAGACTATAAGGATAAAGTGCTAGAATTAAGTCTGGAGGGATGCATGAAGAGGGTGAAATTCAAAAATTTTATAAGTGATAAAGATTTAATGGCATGTTTACACAAGTAACTGTCATGAAGTATGAGATTCAATGCATTGTAGATAGTAGGTTAAGAATATGTGTATATTTATTCTGTGGTCTGTGTTAGTATCTACTTGTTTGTTTAGATTTAAGCATTGGGGTCAAGTTTACAAGTGTCCTTTGTAAATGTTTTTCTTTTGTTGTTTGTGTTAAAACATGTGCTTGTATCAGATTTGCAGTTCAACAGTGGTACATGAGGTAAATAAGTATGTATGTATGCCAACACCAAAGGATAGAGGAAGTGGGAGTGTACTGTTTATGTGTGTGTATATGTGAGCAGGGCTGGATATGTGATGTGAGTTGTGGGGTGACTCGGAGAATGAGAAAGTGGTGGACATTGATGCAGGCAGTGGGGTCTGTGGCTTAGATAAATTGAGATGAAAATGTCAGCTGACAGTGTTGCATATGTGGGTGTGACTGACCACATGGGTCAGAAGTGAGGAATGTATGTTTGTTGTGGCTGTTTTGGCTAAGGGTGGGTTGGATTGAGAAATGTTTCAATGAAAGAAAGTGTTTGCTCTTTAATGTCTGTCTCTTTGAGTGTTTGGTAGGTAATGTGTCTAATAGGGAATGCTCTGTATTGTTATATTAAACTGATTCTGATAACACATTTTGGTTTCTTTAATGGTCCTCAACTGTTGACTGAACAATTTCTGCAACAACAGTTGACGAGAACTATTTTTCTGTCTAGCCTGAGTATCAGTAGAGTTGGGTGATGCTTTATTAAAAAAAAATATATATATAGATATTTTGTGAGAAACTAATTTCGAAATTAGACTTTAAACTTAGATATTTTATTGTGGGGAATACTTGTGGAAAGCACATGAGGCTGATGACAGCGATGCAAATTTAACCTCACACCAGCAAAAATTTTTTTTTTTGGGGGGGGGGGGCGAGGGCGTAGGATTTATATTTATAAACGTGGGTGTCATGTTGATAGAAGAGAACATTCTCTATGATAACATTCTTTTGGTAATATTATTTGAGCTTTAAGATATATTTTTGACATGGGGAGGTTGTTTTATTTATTTGATGGAGTAATACTCCAAGTAGGCCACATATTCTCTTGTCTGTTTCATCTGAAGCTATGGCTGATGAGAGTGCAGGCATGGTGGTTTCGGTTAATCTGATAATGACTAACAAAGCCACTTTCAGTTCTTAATTCTGTTGATCTACATGTTACTGTACATGTCTCAATGCTTAGTTTCAGTTGCACCAAGTCTGGATGGCAGGGGGGTGGGATACAAATCCAACCGAATCCTGGTGTCCAGACAAACTTTTGTCTATGTTGACTCATGAGTGCCTTCTGCTCTTCCTGTTCCATGTAGGGTGCATATGACGTGTGTGAACAAGAACGCTTGATCCAGTGCCATGAATCTAAGCTGCAACAGCATGTTGGTTGAAATGACAGAGACATAGGACCGTACACCATGGACCAGAGTTGCTGCAACGATGACTCTGGGTTTCCCAGTGTCAAAGTGGTGAGAGATTTCCTTCAAACAAGTGGAGTGTACACCGTCAAAAGTTTTTATAGTGACAATTCTAGTTTTTCCATGTAGGACAAGGTTCTCTAAAGACTAAAGTTTAATAATATTATAAATTTGGTGCCAATTCTGTATATAAACAACAGGCACACTTAAAATTCATGGATGTAATTAGTTATAAGGATCCTTTTCTTAAAAATATGCACACACTATAAGTGGTCTTAATGGTACAAATATTGGGAAATTATCTCACTGCCCTGTTTATTTATTTATTTATTTATTTATTTATTGCATTAGTTGAGGTCATAATTGGCATAGTGTTTGAGCCAATCCGATTCAATAATTTTGTAATTTAAAAGTTTTGTTCATTTGAATGCATTAACTTTGGTGCTACTTGCGCCATCCTGCACATGGTTTGGATGCCGCAAGTGGGGGTATTGTGAGATTACCGCCCAACAAAAAAACTGGTAATTAATAGCATTTGATAATTAAACAGTATGAAGTTCACTGCAAACATTGACCGTGCCAATGCACTAAATGTTACACAATTTTAATCTTATTAATTATGGTAGCAATGTATGTACACAGTTGGGTGACAACATTTTTAGTTAGGCCATAGGTAGAAATTCTCCACGTTGAGATTTGCTGTTTGCTTGTAGCTGACGGGAGGCCAGCGAGCAGGCCAACGTTGGTGGCTTGTTCCAACTTAGGATTTTACAGTTCGTTTCCGGTGAGGGGAGAGAGGGACAATGGCGAGTGCCAGGCACAGTGCAGTGCACAAATATTGTAATACTATTGACATTTGAAGTAATACGATGCAGTTAGGAACCTTTAAGGCCCTCATTACAAAATAGCCTGTTGATAAATAAACAATACATTAGCTGATATAGTCACATCTAACGTAATATGTTTAATTGACAATGAAAAGTAATAAATTACCAATAAATACAAGACAGTTACACAACTAGCATGGCAATGTTTGTTTATAAAAATAATATATTAACTATTTCTCATTTTATTTTTAATTAATCTTTTGTATTTTTATCTTGAAGTATTCAGTTAAATCACTTATCTGTGGTATAAGAAATTGCACAATTATGATAAACAGTAAAAAGGATGTTTATATTAATATAAAAACGTAAGAAAATATTTGTTTAATGTGTAGTGTAATTATTTTGATTTTAAGTAAAGTTTTAGAAATGTATTGGCTGAGTGCTGTACGTTGGCAAATCGGTTACAACAGCTTACATGGGGAAGTTGATGACGTAGGGGAAAAAACCCCGGCAGTTGAGTTTTGGCGCACGCGCGCGCGAGGGCAGGAAGTGAGGACTCCACAGAGAGCACATAGTGTGGCTGGCCTGGCGGGGTCGCGCTGCCTCAGTCGGCATGTGGATCTCGAGGTGGTGACTTGAGATTTGTCTGTGGCAATCACCACATCTACATCTACATCGATACTCTGCAAATCACATTTAAGTGCTTGGCAGAGGGTTCATTAACCACCTTCATAACTTTTCTCTACCGTTCCATTCTCTAATAGCGTGCGGGAAGAAAGAAAACCTAAATCGTTCCGTTTTCGATCTGATTTCTCTTATTTTATTGGGATGGTCATGTCTCCCTAAGTAGGTGGGTGCTAGCAAAATATTTTCACATTCAGAACTAAAAGTCGGTGATTGAAACTTCGCAAACAGATCACGCCGCAATGAATAACGTCTTTCTTTTAATGATTTCCACCCCAATTCGTGCAACATTTCCGTGACGCTTTCCCCCCTGTAACGTGATAAAACAAAACGAGCTGCCCTTCTCTGAACCTTCTCAATATCTTCTGTCAGTCCCACCTGGTGAGGGTCCCACAAGGGGCAACAGTACTCCAAGAGAGGACGCACAAGTGTGATGTAGGCAGTCTCTTTGGTGGAGCTGGTGGATCGTCTAAGCGTTCTGCCAATGAAACGTAACCTTTGGTTCGCCTTCCCCACAATATTTTCTATGTGTTCTCTCCAGTCAAAGTTGTTCGTAATTGTAACTCCTAGGTATTTGGTAGAATTTACGACCTTACGGTTTGACTGATTTATCGCGTAATTGAAGTTCAGCGGATTTCTTTTAGTGGTCATGTGTATTACTTCACACTTTTCTTTATTTAGTGTCAATTGTCAATTTTCGCACCAAGTAGAAATTGTCTAAATCGCTTTGCAGTTGCTTTTGATCCTCTGTTGACTTCACTAACCGATAAACGACAGCATCATCCGCGAACAGTCTAAGGGAGCTATTCAGATTATCTCCTAAATCGTTTATAAACACGAGGAAGAGTAGGGGACCAATAACGCTTCCCTGTGGAACGCCAGATATCACTTCTGTTTTACTCGATGACTTACCGTCAATTACAACGGACTGTGTCCTTTCTGATAGGAAATCGTGAATCCAATCGCACAATTGGGGAGATATTCCATAAGCACGCAATTTCATTAGAAGCCGCTTGTGGGGTACAGTATCAAAAGCCTTCCGGAAATCCAGAAATATGGAATCGATTTGAGATCCCTTGTCGATGGCACTTAACACTTCATGTGAATAAAGGGCAAGCTGTGTTTGGCAAGAGCGGTACTTTCTGAATCCGTGCTGACTATTGGTTAATAGGTCGTTCTCTTCGAGGTAGTACATAATATTCGAACAAAGTATATGTTCCAAAATCCTACTGCAAATCGACGTCAATGAGATAGGTCTGTAATTTTGAGGATCACTCCTATTGCCTTTCTTGAATATTGGAGTAATTTGGGCAACTTTCCAGTCTTTGGGTACGGATCTTTCGCTGAGTTATCGGTTGTAAATTATAGCTAAGTACGGAGCTATTTCATCAGCATACTCTGAAAGGAATCTAGTTGGTATACAATCTGGCCCGGAAGATTTATTTTTGTTTAGTGACTTAAGTTGTTTTACTACTCCAGGAACATCTACTTCTAAGTTTCGCATGCTGGCAGCTGTTCTTGGATTGAATACTGGAGTGTTCACTTCGTCTTCTTTGGTGAAAGAATTTCGGAAAGCTGTGTTTAGTAATTCTGCCTTAGCAGTACTGTCGTCGGTAGTATTACCATTGCTATCGCGTAGTGAAGGTATTGTTTGTGTTTTGCCGCTAGTGTACTTCACATATGACCAGAATTTCTTTGGATTTTCTGCAAGATTACGAGACAGGATTTCGTTGTGGAAACAACTATAAGATTATCGCATTGAAGTCCGCGCTAGGTTGCGAGTTTCAGTAAAAGATTGCCAGTCTTGCGGATTCTGTGTCTTCTTAAATTTTGCATGCGTTCTTCTTTGTTTCTGCAACAGTGATCTGACCTGTTTTGTGTACCACGGGGGGTCAGCCCCCTCTTTTATTAATTTATTTGGTATAAATCTCTCGACTGCTACTGATATTATGTCTTTGAATGTAAGCCACAACTGATCTACACTCGCATTTTTAGTTTTGAAGGACTGGAGACTATCACTCAGGAAAGCGTGAAGCGGATTTTTATCTGCTTTATTGAATAGATATATTTTTCGTTTATTTTTGGTGCATTTGGGAATTTCGATATTCAGTCTCGCTACTACAACTCAATGTTCGCTAATCCCTGTATCTGTTTTGATGCTCTTTACTATCTCGGGATTATTTGTTGCTAGGAGATCAAGAGTATTTTCGCAACCACGTACTATTCTAGTGGGTTCATGAACTAACTGTTCGAAGTAGTTCTCAGAAAAAGCATTCAGAACTAGTTCGAACGATGTTTTATATTTGCCCCCGGTTTTGAATACGTAATTATGCCAACATATCGAGGGTAAATTAAAGTCGCCACCGATTATAACAGTATGCTTCGGATACCTATTTGAAATATGATTCAAGCTTTCTTTGAACATTTCTGCAACCGCATCGTCTTAGTCAGGGGGCCGATAAAAAGATCCAATTATTAATTTATTTCGGTGGTCAGGTATAACCTCTACCCAGACCAATTCACAGGAAGTATCTGCCTCAATTTCGTTGCAGGATAAACCGTTTGTAACAGCAATAAACACGCCACCTCCTGTTTTATTTATTCTATCCTTTCTGAAGACCATTTGGCCCTTTGAAAAAATTTCGGCCGAATTTATCTCAGGCGTCAGCCAGCTTTCAGAACCTATAACGATTTGTGCCTCAGTACTTTCTATCAGCGCTTGGAGCTCTGGAATTTTTCCAACACAGCTACGACAATTTACAACTGTTACACCAATGGTTTTTATGTCTACTTTCTTTCCGTGTCTGACCTGCCCCCTTTGAGACTGAAACCCATTTTGTGTATTCCCGAGGCCATCTAACCTAAAAAACCGCCCAGTCCACGCCACACAGCCCCCGCTACCCGTGTAGCCGCTTCCTGAGTGTAGTGGACTCCTGACCTATTTAGCGGAACCCGAAAACCCACCACCCTTTGGCGCAAGTCGAGGAATCTGCAGCCGACACGGTCGCAGAACCGTCTGAGCCTCTGATTCAGACCCTCCACTCGGCTCTGAACCAAAGGTCCGCAGTCAGATGGTGAGCTCCGCTTTCATCTTGCAAGCAAGACAGGCAGTCTTTACCACTTCTGATAGCCGCTCAAAACCAGAGAGGATCTCTTCCGATCCAAAGCGACACACATCATTGGTCCCAACATGAGCCACCACCTGCAGTTGGCTGCACCCTGTGCTCTTCATGGCATCCGGAAGGAGCCGTTCCACATCCGGAATGACTCCCCCCGGTATGCACACGGAGTGCACATTGGAATTCTTCCCCTCCCTAGTAGCCATTTTCCTAAGGGGCTCCATTACCCGCCTAACGTTGGAGCTCCCAACTACCAACAAACCCACCCTCTGTGAGTGCCCGGATCTTGAAGGCAGAGGGGCGAGTACAGGACAAGCGACACCATCCGCATCCGGAACATCCCCTGCCACAGACAACGCCTCGAATCTGTTGGCAAGACTAACCGGGGAGGCCTCCACTTCGGTCCCCCGGGAAGTCTTACGCCGCCTGACACGCGCTGAAGGGACCTCCCAATCCACCACGGATTGGGGGGCTACCTCCTCGCGGGCAGTGAGCGGGCTGGCCACAGCCGCAGGCCGATCGGAGGGCACGACAGTCGCACAGGGCGTCTGCTGCACCCCCGCGAGCGGCTCACAACAGCGGCGCCACCCACCGCAGTCTCAAGCGTTGCCAGCGAACCCAACGTCGCCTGAAGCTGCGAGCTAAGAGTCACCAACTCTGCCTCCATCCGTTCGCAGCAGTCACAGTTTCTAGCCATTCTAAAAACCTTTGTTTCTTCCAAGTAAGTACGTCAGAGGACTCAGTAGTTTAATAAACAGTGAGCTTTGTAAAGTATAGATCTAACGCTGAACTGTTTATTAACGGCGAATCTGAAAAATATATACGCGAGCTAATAAATAAAAAAATTCAGTAACTGAGCTGACAAATAAACGCGATTCTTAATAAACAAACACGCGAGCACACTAAAGTATAAAGAGCTGCAAGAGAAAGTACACACGAAATGTAAATAAGTCGCTTCTATTAAGAAGCCGGTTACCGTACAATGTAGAGCTGCTGCTGGTCACGTGTGCACTGGCCGCCGGTCACTGAGCAACTGTGGTTGCTCGTCGTAGACTGCACCAAGTTAAATCGAGTGCTACTGTGTGTTTGTGAATATTTAGCCGGTGGAACAAGGTGTGCATCGCATTGAATTAAAGTGACTGTGATTTGTTAATGTAACACGTGTCGTCGCATAGGCATGAATATAAACGGTGTTTGAGACAGGCACGTGGTGTGAAAACAATTCGCGACGAATATTCATTTTGTCTGGGGACTCTCGAGCTATAACTTTATTTGATAAATGTGCCGACGTACAGACGTATCAGCCACGGGGTTCAAGTATTGTGAAATAAACAACATAAAGTGAACTTTCACGTGTTTTCAAAAATAGTAGTTAGTACACCCTTTTCTCTCACGAATTTGAATTTATTATGAATTTGTTTTGTTAATCATATGCAGGGAAAGAAATCTGCGAACGTGTGATATCATCCCGTAGAAAACGAGTCAAACAGTCGCAACAACAGTTCCAGTGTTTTTGCATGTTTAGGAATTTGGTTCGCAGCTGGTGGTTGTGAGTTTCAAAAAATTAATCTTTCTCTAATTTTAAACTCTCACCCCGACCTTCACGCTCGCAGTTTGAAGTTCTGTCAACTCCATCTGCCGGTGTAACATGGTGTCTTCAATCTTAACATCAACCGGATTTCGGAACACATTCATGTAGGGCCCTTGATTTTTAAAATCTTTAAATCTTTCCTTACTTTTCGCAGCAAAGGTACTTACTCGTCCAAATCCAATATCTCTTGATTTTATGTACACAATGACCCAGCTATCTTTCCCCTATCTGTTTCTCGAACAAGCTTCAATGTGTTCATACATTAATATACATAGTTGGTTATTATCCTGAAGTTTTAGATTCAGGTCGGATAGATATTTAGTTACGTCAACTAGAAAAACCAGGTCATTCAACCGTTGATCATTCTCCAAAAATTTTACATCATGTCCTTTACTGGTCATAAAGCTTTTTATATCTCCCAAAAGAAAATAATATCGTGAAAGTGTTGCTGATCTGCTGAACCACCGACCTCGCCTGTAATACATGATATCGTCATGCACAGAGCCTATTTCAGACAGGAGGGTCTGAAATTGTCGTTGATTTAGTCCTCTCGCGCGAATGAAATTGACCATAACACCTTCTCCATCACATTCTTCAAGTCGAGAACTTGGGCACACAGTTTTTTTTTTTTTTTTTTTTTTTTTTTTTTTTTTTTTTTTTGGTGAATAATGCAGTGGTGTTTTACAACCCTGTGTCTCATATTATAACTCATCAATGTTACAAAACCGTTTCTTCTCCCTGTCATCGCTGGTGCACAATCTGTTATAAGCCGAAAAGATTTTCGGTAAGACAGCGAGTAACTGCAGCAAGAGGACGCTGTGGCTCGTCTCCCGTATAGACGAAGTGCATATGCGTGACACGTGTTTACGAATCTCCCATAACGCTGCCGGGAAGGAGTGAAATGGACATCTCTAGTGGAGGACTGCGTGGCAGGACCAGCTGTAGAAGAGGGCAGCTAGTAGATTGGCTGGTAGGCAACCACCCTCTCGCCCCACATGCATGTTTATTTACGCTGGAGTGAAGCAGGTTAATATCAAATCAATGTTCCCAGCAAAAGGAAAACCCCTCACAACTTCATCAGGCTATGGTGGGCCGGATTTCATTGCGCAGCCTGCCACATTGTGGCCCGCAGGCCATATGTTGGACAGCCCTAGCATAGACCATATAGTCACCTTTAACATTTGCCGGTAACTGTTTCTTCGCATGCTGCTAATTTCTTGAGATATTTGGCACGGTCACAATCAATATCTGGGAAACAGATAGATTTTTTCTTAACATTTCTTCGTACGGAATTATAAAGTGATAAAGTAGTGATAGCCCAAGTTACAAACTCATCATACGCCACTCGTTTATTCACATTCGTCACGTTCAAAAGATTTTCGTCACTCAAAAAACATTCTACAGCAGACCTACTGTTCTGACAGGAAAATAATTAACTGGAGAAGGAATCTTAGTAAGTTTGTCATTTAGTAAAATGTTAATAATGAAAATCGAATTAGCTATATGACTCATCGCAATTTATTGATATTCAAAATCGAAAAAGGTTCACAATGGTAGTTGTGGATGTACACTAACATGTTTTCAGCACTTCGCTTGCTCTATATTGATAAGATATTAGTCGTAGTTTATCAACACTAAAGTTACTCTGCTTTTAGAACTTCATACAAAACTTCAATTCCTTACATTTTGACGAGCATATTCGTCATTAATATCTTAAAAATTCAATTATGACACTACGTCCTGTTCCACTGACGACATGGTAAGAGTAGGAAGGCGCTCTTGGAGATTCTGCTTCTGAAATCATATTAAGACGAAAATAAATTTCATAAGGCCAATAAATGTATGCAATGATTATCTATTTCCCTGTCCACCTCCGTAGATCAGCGCTTCTGACCACCAGTGCAAGGGCCCAGGTTTGATTCTCGGCAGGGGACTGGGATGATGTGTGTTTGTCGTCGTCAACACTGTCGTCATCACCGACACATAAAAAAGACTTGCAGTAGGCAGCCAAAACCCGATGGGTAAATCGCGGCCAATATGACCCATACGATGATTTCATTTCTTATTGCCCTGAGGTAGCATTTCGCTGCGTCATAGCAGTTATGAATAGGAGCGGGCAGGTGACAAAACTTGCAGCGGTAGCTGCTTCCCAGACTTGTGCCGAGTAACTCGCCGTCCCACTAACGCTTAACAGGGACCGGAGCAGGATGCGCTTCGCAGCTCAGCCTTGTGGGAAACACCTGCTAACGCTCGAGTGTTATGCTTGATTAATAGTCAGTCAGGGACGTGGAGACGCGCTGAGAAATAGTGAATCGTGTACCTCTTCATTTAGGCACTGTTGAAACTGGATCTTACTGTAACGCATCAGTATCTTGCCCCTGGTTCCTTCGATGATGGCATTATTTTATAAATCTGAGACGTACTCCTGTGACCGTACTCCTGTGACCGTACTCCTGTGACGGTCAGCACTTTATCCGCATACAACAAGCGGATATCCGCGGATATGTCCTTCGGATATCCGCATCCACGCAGACCTCTACCTATTGATGTCTCCGGTCACGAGAATCCTGGGTGGCTGGGCAGACGTTAGGACTGTGACACCCGTTACAGTCAATGACGATACACCGACACATGCGAAACCGAATTCGTGCCCAACTGCCGGAAAAAACTTTTCCGTCCATCAGTGTCAGCACACAACGACATCGAATGGCCGCGGTGGAGTAGCCGAGCGGTCTAAAGCATCTCGTTACCGAGCGCGCGGTTGCTCGCCGTGGAGGTTCAAGTCCTCTCTGGGGCATGGATGTGTGTGTTTGTCCTTAGGTTAGTTTACCTAGATTTAAGTAGTTTGTAAGCTACGGAGATTTACAAATATTTGCTTTTTGAACGTCGAATGTTACGCAAAATAACCGCATAGCCAGGCCGCAGGAGGCTTCATCTGTGCCGCACTATTCCGCGACATTTGACAAGTTACTGTTCCGGAGGAGATTAAGTTTTTACCTCTCCACAAACACGTTGAAAATGCACTGAAAACAAGATTGCACTACGTACAAACCCCTATTTATCTGCACGTTTAACATTCGCATTTGTTCGTGCTTCTGTTATGAGGTATGCAAGCTTCTGTGTAACGACGTGCCATGTTTGTCGTCAGCAGTTAAAAGGGCAGGCTTTTGTCTCGCCGCGGCGCAACAGGGACGCGCTTGTTGCTAGTTAGCTCGACGCTCCCGGCGGAACCATATTACAGGCCGGGTGGAAATGAGACGACCAGAAACATGCACGGGGACAGAGGCAACGGGAGAAGATTACGACCACCGTGGGAGGCGCGGCGCTGTGTGGTGTCAGCAGAGGGCGCGAATAAACCAAACGCGTGCAGGGACAACGCCGCCGCAGAACGGCCGCTAACTAGCCAAGAGGCAAATTGAAGATACACTCGCCAGACGCGAAGAGCCCTGTATACTCGACTAAGCGAGCTCCTACAGCACAGTAGTTTAGGCCCAGTGTCACCCGTTTAGTTTCTTTGATCTACGGAAGCTTAATGATAGAACCTAGTCGAGGTCGGTTTAATGCACAATAGGCCGCTTAGCGCGTCAAGCTAAAGGAGGCATCAGAGACACCCAACTGCAAAATAGATAAATAGAAATAACTTAGATAAACTTGTAATACTTGTAATATTACACTCTATATGCCACTATTTACTGTATCTTCTAACAGGGAGACCGCATGGGCATCGGATTTTAGAATTTATTGATGTTTCTGATACGTGAAGTTCAGAACTCAAACAACAATCATCCAAAGCCATTCGACGCAACTCTCAAAAAAATTCTCGAGAATATATATATATATATATATATAGTGCTTTACTAGCCATGGCCCTGTTTGGAGGTGGTATGCCGTTGCCTTCCTCCGACCTTCGAACTGACTTACCCAGCCAGTTATAGGGGGACCTTCAGTTTAACATAGGTTCCGAACCACGGTACTACTCGGTATTTTTCACATGAGCAATACTACCAGATGTGAAAGAAGTGGAAAGTGACAGATAAAAATCGTAGGACCTGGCGGGGATCGAACCCGCGAGGTTAGCAAGTGCTAGGCGCGCCTTGTCTGTGTTGTGTCGTCGTTTCTTTCAAACTCTGGACGTTGAATGTCTCTGGGCGAGAAGAAGGTTTGCGAACTGCTGATGAGAACCCAGTCTTACCAAAGAATCCTAATGTAGCTTGCTCGTAACCTCCTTGGCTGGGGGTTGGTCAGGTTACCTGCCTGATGAACGGTGACGCTCTCTGGGCTCCCCTCCACTACCCCTCCTCGGTAATGGCTAGGCAGTGGTCAAGAGAGTTTTTCATTCGCTTCTTGGTTCCTGATAGGGTAAGTCCCTTTGGGTTTGGTTCTGCTGTGGCCTCGTGGCTCGACTTAGTTCAGGCTCCTTGGTCATACTTATGCTTTTCCGCGAGTTTAATTCTGGGAGTAGCAGCTACACTATGTGTAGTACTGAGATTTTCCTTAATTTCGTACAGGATTGCTAATTTTCTGTCGATTTTTCCTGGAATTTGATTCCGAGGCTCTGATGGTGTTTTGTTAGCATAGTTCTTGCACTTTATAACTTTTAAATCATTTCTTCACCTGTTTAAATATGTTCAGTGTCTTTCATGTTCTTATCGTAGTTGAATTGTAATATTTTCAGAGACTCTAGGTGCCTATACTGTTCGTACTTTGTCGACAGAACACGTGGACGATATCAGACTACGCCATCAGCTTTTCCATCATTCAGTGCATATGAGTGCTTAATAATTGTATAGTTAATTTGCTAATGTGTTTACTAGTGAGCGTTATAATTTTCCTCGAAAATTGTCCATTCTAACTTGTAATCTGTGTACTTGTCGGCCCACTTGTGCACCGATTAGTGTGTTCCCTGTCGTGGTTATTACCATTAAATAGATTTTTTTCCTCTGTGTAGAAAGAATCGTTGCACGACGTCTATCGTGTTATTAATTTTCATGACATAGAATTATTTCACTTTCCTGAATTTTTGTGACCGAACTCTATATTGTGCTGTAGCAATCTGTAACCTTGCTTATCTAATAGATATCATTCCTCTGATCAGAAAGAATGGTTACACGATATATTTAGCGATCTTATTCTCTTCAAAATTGATTTCGTTAACTTTTTGCATATTTTGTGTTCCGACTGTAGTTATCTTCTCCCTAAACGAATGCCAGAGCGACCGTTTTTAGATATTATTTAATGAAAACTTTATTTAATGTATAGTTAGAAGTTCTAGGGAAACTTTAAATTCCGTCTGTACACTGCACTTTGTGGTCTTAAACCAAGTGCGTTTGTTTCTGATAGTTTACCATGAGCCTAAGCCACTAGCTTGACACGTTATGGAAGCGAAGTACTATTTCATTGTACGCGAGTGAACCTTCGATCTTGCTTGGCTATCGTCTTGGTGTATTGGTGTCGGGTGCTTGGTAAGTACTTGCATGGCTTGGCGTATGAATCTGTGTGTGAATGTGCTGCAATTCCTCCGTTCCCACCTATGAAACGTGATCGTAATTAACCTGTACTCAATTTTGCAGGTGGGCAATTTTAGGGCCATGTAATTGTGTATATTTTGAATATATTGTAACGTGTATTTTTATTGTAATTAAAAAAATTTCTTCCCCCCTTGTTGTTCTTGTTTTGAACAATAAATTAATTTGTTACACTATAATCCTTTTGTGCTAATTTAAATTCTCCCCTCATCATTTATTTTGGATTAATGTGGGGTAATTTGTTCATGTATCTTGTGTCTCTGTTCTTTTCTAGAGTAGAGAATATTTGAGTTTCCGTTGGCAACATTTATTTTTGATTTATATCCATGACTGTGGATCATTACTTAATAGTATGCAGTTTCCTCTAAAGATTACAGTAGAGGTAGAACAGTTTGCTTAACCTATAGAATCAGTGTTTTGCTTAAGGGAACTGTATACTTCCGCCACTGTGTGAATATCGCCGTAATTAAATTTTGTGAGCAAGCAGTCAATTGTTAACTTCACAAACACGGCTAATTAGAAGTCAAAAGAACAGCTGGTGAGTTTCAACGTTTACTTTTGTTTGACTGTACATGTATTACCTCAGTTTTTACGCTTCCCAGGTACTCTGAAGATAGGTTAATCCCGAAAGGCGTCATTACAAAAGGAATAAAGATTTTACCGTCACCTGCATGGTTTTATTATCAGCAGCCAATCAGCTTTTTGTAACTTCTTTCTTATTACATTTATGTCTTCTTGATTGAAAACATCATTATTAACTTCTATAAAATATAGAAAACTACGAATGAACAAAATTACGTGCACTTTTGGTAAAAATTACCATTAGATATTAAAATTGTGGAAGTATTCGAACACAATGGAAAAATTAATAAAATTGGTCCTCACACGATTCGAAACACCTTCCCTAGGGTTATAAGGCAAGAGTGCTACCACCTGATCTACATCTGCAGATGCTGCACGTCCTTTCATGTTTGGTACTTACGCTTGCTTGCAAAACTTCAAAGTCGAGTTGCGTCGAACTGTTTTGGCTGATTGTTATTTGAATTCTATGAATATCAAGAAATTCTAAAAATCCGACGACAATGTGGTCCCCTTGTAAGTAATGACCGTATAAATCGTAATTCTGTTATGTTACGAGAGGATGGCCCATATTCCATTCTATTTCTTCATATTCCTTTGCTCTTTGACACCCCAGACCGTTGTAATGCATTAGCTGTATGAAGAAGATATGGACGTGAAAATGTCTTAAGATCGGAAAAAACCTGCCTCCATCTGAAAGACAAATCCCATCAATAACATAAAACGTACAAAAATGCAAGTCTTGCGAAGAATTCCTTCCACTATAAAATGTTCTGAGATATCATGGAAAACCAAGTCGGTTATTTTAGTTAGTGTTCATAGAACCATCTATTCAACACCTAGTCATAAAATTTATATAATTAGTTACATACCAACATCTGTAGTGACTATATCAAAATTATACATCTTTATTTCTACAATAAATATGAATTTTCGATCGCACCATGATATAAAGAAATAAGAATAGATATAATTATCTCGCAATTGTACATCGTAATAGTGATATAACAATAATTCATATGCGATTATGTAGCCAGACGTAATCACATAATAATGAAGTACACTCATATGTGCATGCAATTTAGTTTATGTTCCCATCGGAAACCAAGTTAGTTATTTCAGGTACTGTTCATAGAACCTCTTATTTTTTATCTAATTAGGAATCTAACAACAATTATAGCGACATCAGAATACATTTAATGATCGGGAAATGACACTTCGACATATAAAAGTAATTTAGATTCATCTATTAACCAAACGTAATCACGTAGGAACGAAATACCTCACATTTGCTTAAATTATATATCTGTTTACGTTGCCATGCGATTTCGAAGTCATTATATTTACCAGCTGAAAAATTCCCCTGCCGGAGCACGGAAAAGGCGAATATGTTCTCTCAAACAAAAGTGTGGAACCAGATGCCTCAATCCTCATTCCGACTCCCTCAGCTTTACTCGCCTGTCCATTTATGCCTACATCATAACAGCAAAAACTTTGTCACACACTTTTTCATGATAATAATTTTTTTCTTTAATGTTGGACGTTTTTCCAATTCAACTTTCAGTGTTAATGAACGTGAATAAATTTTTCTTGTCTTTCAGATTGTATAGCAAGATAAAAGGGCCGAATGGGAAATGCAAAAAAGACTCCGAAAGAAATTATTTTCTTCAGATGTGTCTCCCCCAGCGGACTCACGGTTCTTTTGAGTATGTGCGTGACATGCACGGGGCACCGAACTAATGCAGTGTTTCTTCCTTTCCTCCCTGGACTGCATTTCCTTTCCCTTCCCCTCCTTTCCAAACCTTACTCCTTTCCGTCTCCACAGGGGGACTGGGGACTGGTGGGCTAGACAATTTGTTCCCCCTGTCCAAATCAACCTACACATGTATGTATTACTACCTCAAATGCCCAGGAAGAAATTAAACATGTTTAAAACGCAGCATCTGCCAATTAGTCTATTGCAAAGCAATGAACACCGTTTCTAAAGACGACTATTAACCATCAGCTGTTTATTAAAACGTTTGTTACCTTTCCGTTTCAATAAATCTCCATCAACGCGGGATACAAGTTTTAAAATAGATCAGGGAAATACATAGTTTAATACCATAACTTTCTGATGATAGAGATAATCTATTAAAAAGTTCTGATTAAAATGCATTTCATGTGAGTCGTATATACAGAAGTGTATTACGAGCTGTTCATGAGTTAATTTGTTCATATCCGATGTTACATATAACACATTCCAATATGAATTTATTAATGACTTATCACAGTTAAGAATAGGTTATAGATTGATATCACGTATTTTCCTAACTTGTTTTAAAACTTGTAGTCAATGACTGAGATCGGTAGATAATAAATGTTTTAATAAAACAGCTGATGGTTAAATGCATTTAGAAAATGTGTAATAGCTGTTAAGTCATTTGTCTAAAAGATTGGTAATCAACACCAATAGGTATGTTCCGTGCTCCTTAGGATTGCAAACGGAAAATGGTTCATGTCCTGAATGCAGCGATTCTTATATATGACACCGTAGTGAAAGGTAGAGAAAAATTGATACTGAAAATAAATTTGATGTACTCGCTAAACATGTTGCTACACAACTAAATAAGATGCTACTCAACGATGCTATCAACCGCGATCAATAAAATATAATTGTGTGAAGACAAAAAACGAATGGGACTTGAGACAGTCTCTGTACCCAAACCCATCTACATTGTTTTCTCCTTCTCCAAATGATACTACTTCCCAACGTGTTCAAATAGTAGAAGATGGTAAATATTAGCCATACTCATTTGCAGTTCATTGCGTCAACACACAACGTGTAGAAGGTTAAATCTGATATATCTGTCAATCTAAAAGTATAATTCTACAGAAAATAAATAAATACTGTAAATTTAATGATTTCATGAAATGACTTACTGTAATTATCTTAATAATATTAAATTGTCGCATACAGGTTAACAAAGTTCCTTAAAAATATTTAATTTTAATTGTCTTCTAGACGGTATATGGAGGCAAGGTTTGAAAATGAGTCCCATGTTTCTAAATACACTATTGGTATTAGTATTTCAGCCTTGGTAAAGCTGCTTGACGGTTCACATTGACACATTTCTTTATGAGCGACAGATTTTTCAGTAACATTCTTCCAACTTCTTTTTCCGCTACCATCAAATTTCTGTATCCTTCACTAACTATAGTAACATTACTTTCCTCACCAATGTCTCCGAAGTTCTTAAGCGACTTCTACTCAATATTCACAGTTTCACCCAAAGAGACGCTTTTCACAGTTATTTCATAATAGAACTCTACGCAGATCTTCTTGTACGTTAATAGAATAGCTAAGTATGCTTTTCTACTTAGTCCACGTATGTGAAATCATGCAGCGTGATGAAGCTACTGCAGTAAGATGTAAGATTGAAACCAAATTAAACACATTGAAGGAAACCGAAAGTCTAAAAATCAATTTCTGTTGGCTTTAGGCAGAAACTGCAAGTTCATGAACTGTTCTAAATAATTGTGTTTACAGTTGGAGAGGACTGACTTAACGAAAGAACAGATATGAAAAGAAGTCGCAGAGATACAGGTCGCTCAGAGATGCCGATAATAGTAAGAAATAGTATGGTAGTATATTCATGAAGGTGTTTATTAACAGGAGATACAACAGCTTAAAATAAAAACTGATTTCCTACGTTTGAAAATTACTCTGTTTACCTGTGGTCTTCATATAGTTAAGTCAGTATTCTTTACGTAAATTCAGGAAACACTAATCAGAATGTCACAAACATGTGTAAATTATGCAGTTACAACAGGCAGTATTTATTGTAACCGTTTCTATACAATGAGTACAACGTGTTTTGCAACCGAACGGAAGTATTATCATTCTCACAACTATTCATAAAAACATACATCCGGGTAAATTCGATAACTATGCATCGGGTCAACCTACTGTAAAGTTGAAATCGCCTCGTATGTCGTCATATAATAACTGCGACATATAATATCCCAGGCCATATCTCCTTGTGGGTGAAGATGGCTAATACAAAACGAAAGTAAGAATCCTCAAATTCTAGTGAAGATATTGACTCCTAAGTGGAAAATACGAAAGGTTTATGTCAAACATATTTTTATATTCGTGTCGAATGTCTCAGTAATCGACAAAAATTAAAATAGTATATCGAGAAAAAGTGAAATAGAGAAATGAAAGTAGAGGTATGTTGAAAGATTATAATATCCTCCACCTACACGAATCCAAGATGGGAAAAGATAATCAAATAACATGAAATTATGCTTTCACTTCCGAAAGAAAAGTCAGCTCTATAACATTTCATTGCTTTAATGAAGGCCGTTATAGTTCGTTTCACAGTGATATTGCTGCATCAAGCGGTCATGTATACGTCTTTGCGAAGGAATACAGCATCCAGTATGACCTATCTAACGAATTGATTGGGTTTTTGCTCCTGCATTGCTTGCGAATGGAGGGATCATGCTAAACAGCACATGGATCGACTCTTAGTATTTTTTTTTTTTTTTTTTTTTTTTTTTGTGTATTTCAAGATAGAGCTTAATTTTCCAAGGATATGATACCCATTTCGTATCTTGTAAACTACAGCATCACCTAACAAAAAACAGTTACATCGAGAATGCGTAAATAGTAGAGTCCTTATTTATACAACAAGGAGACAACGCGTTTTTACACCTGTTTTGTGCCGTATCCTCTCATCGATCAATTCGTGGAGTTTGTAAAATGTGAAGAAAATCACTCTATATACGTATGAACATGATCTTAACATCGAAAATATGATGGTCATTCTGAAAGTAATGCCTCCTATTCTTGCTCATGGAACTACAAAAGACAAATAATCCACAACAGCACAGCAATATTTCATGTTATTAATCCACATATAGTAGCACAATTCCATATATACTTTTCCAAAGATAAATAAAAGCCTGAACCCCCACGCTTGCAAAAATCGGAACCAGATGAGGATAAAAACGCCCTTCCAGTATTTACAACACCATCAGTGTATCACCTACAATGACCACTGTGGGAGTACGGCCCAACGAGTAGCACTTAGTCTGAAGAAACTAACAGCCAGCACCGGAAACACTGACCTTTTCAATGCACAAAATTCTTACACCCTTTTATGTTATTAATTATGGTAGCACATTATCTTTGTAGAAAGGTGACATTGATGGGAATCCATTATCTGTATAAATCTGTAATTTAGAAAAATTATGTTTAGCAGCCGTGTGGCTAGCGCTCGTAGTGGGGCTGGCCATTGGCACAGAGTAACATATATTTGTCTGTACCATTGGAGGACTTGATGGCTGACGGGGAGGGGGGGTGGAGACCGGAGCGGCTTGAAAAACCGTGACGTCAGGAGGATTATCTGTGCAGCCAAGGAAGGCGACAGTGTATTCCATGTGATAAAATTAAAAAGAATAAAACGTATTTGACACAGAGAAGTGCAGCACAGTTTCTGAAAGAATTCCGTATGACACGTCTGGTGACGCACAGACATCCTTCCTATCAAGCATAAATAGTTTAATAGAACGAAAAATACGACAATTTGGTAATTAGTTAATAAATTCATAACTTTCAAACGATTTAAGATACAGAGACGCGCGAGGGATCGTATGAAAGGATTCAACAATGTGCATCACCTTACATTCGACGTACGATAAATATTGATCACAGGAAATATAATTCACTAATACGATTGCATAAATTTGTTAATAACATAAAGAATAAGACAAATACACGATTAGCATGGCAATGTTTGTTCGCTGGTGTCGTAATACAAATTTTTATACCAAACAATTATATTGTTCGAATGTTTTCTTTGTTTAAATAATTAATTTTTATATAATCGTCCACAACTGTTTAGTCTGAGATGGTACGCCAAAACAGCTTGTTTCATTGTAAAGAGCAGGCTAAAACAAATATATAAAAACATGTTTCATACAGATTTTTACACTAACGTTTATCACATAATTAAGTTTAAATGCGGAAAATAATAATGCAAATGGCGGGAGAGATGGTATTGATGTCTGAATCGCTCCATAGGAGATATAAAATCAAACCTGTTAATTATTATAAACAGCTTCATATTTATTTGTGTTCAGTATAGGTGTTTAAAGATGTATATGTCTGAAAGTACAGTATACGTGGCAAAGCATTATACGTTGGCGAGAGATGCCAACTGAGGATTTTCATGAAGTAGGAGTTTAACCGGAGAACCGGTATAAAGGCTGGGTGGTTGAACTAGGTTGGGCAGTGTGTGCATCGTGGTGGCGAAGCTATGCCAGTCAGTGCCGCGAGTTTCAGAAGAGTGAAACTTTAACAGTTTTCAGTGTGCGTAAAGAGCCTTCGTACTTTTACGAGTGTGGCACTTTACAGTTAGAACTTGCAAGGTTTCTTCTTGAGACGCCGAGTGCTACGTTGGCTTGAAGATTGCAGCGTGTGAAATTTAAGCACTGTGACTTCGCTGAATTTACATGGATCAGATCGGTTATACCACATTGTTGGGAAAAGAGTTGTTAAAGTGCATCTCGTCAGGAAGTGTTCAGTGTGTAAAAATTCATTCATTCCACTGCCTTGTGCGGATATCTGTTCAAGAACATAGTTTTTCTGTCAAATTAACTGTGATTCGAGTGAATCTAAAGACAAAGTTTTCGCGGTAAGGCACAGGCTAGAGGAACGGTTCACGCAATTAACAGTAGCCTGGTAGGCTGATTCGAAATATTTGCGGCCCATTAAATTTTGTTTGTGGGCCCATGAGCTGTGTTAGATACACAAATGTACAGTGCTGTTACCAGTGAAAAGTGCTTTGATCTGATAAATAAACATAATACGTTAAGTTTAAACGAAAGTGTTGTGAAAGTTATTACTATGTAATGCACCCTTCTTCTAATTTTCAATTGTGTTTCATTAACCACATGCAGGTGGGAACTGTGAACTTTATTGTGTTAACTTCATAAAAGATTCTCCACAGACTGCCCCACTCAGAGCAGAAAATTGTCACGTCCAGCATCATGTTGGTGTAGCAGGTCCCACCAAATTTCCATTCCATAAGTTCTTTTATTATTATTGTTATTGTAAGCATCCATGGCATCAATTTTGCACAGACGTTGCGGTATCAAAGCTGCTCTAGCATTGTTTCCAAGACGTCACAGACGACATTAAGGTTTCCACACCATTATGTGGTCGTTACCCTCTGCTCAGCATAGGTAATTGATCATGACGTTCTTGTCGACCTTGTTCCTTCTTTAGAAATGCCACCCGTCGCCTCATATTTCTCACGACTGTTGTATCGTCTTGATAAACCCTTAGCAAATGGTGGTGGGTTTCAATTGGCGCGCCGGCCGCGGTGGCCGAGGGGACTGAGGCGCTCCAGTCACGGTCTGCACGGCCACTACGGTCGAGGGTTCGAATCCCCCCCCCCCTCGGGCATGGATATCTGTGTCGCCCTTAGTCTTAGATAGTTTATAAGTAGTTTGTAAGCTTAGGGACTGATGATCCCCTAGTTAAGTCCCATAAGTTCTACAAACATTTGAACATTTTCAATTGGCGCAGTTTTTACAGCGGTAAGGAATTCCATAACACATCGGTATTTTGTACAAGAGTCTATATCAGACTCCATTTCGGTAAGTCCTCTGCTGGCACTAACAACCTCAGAACAACGGAAGCACATGTAAATGAAAGGGACGTCTGTTGCGTGGCCATCCAAGATCGCCACATTGTTACTTTACGTTCAGCCGCGTGGGAGTGGACGTATGTCATGGAGCGCCATGTTACGGATCGCACGACCACACACGTCGGAGGTTCGAGTCCTTCCTCGGGCTTGAGTGTGAGTGTTGTCCGTAGTATAAGTAATTTGTACGTCTACGGACTGCTGAACAAAGAAGTTTGGCGCCTCAGTATTACATTTAAAATTTTCATTATTTCGGAACAATTCTCGTAGAAATTGGAAGAGAGGGTTTTAGAGAGAGAGAGAGAGATACATGTTCACTGTGCATTGGGGCGAGCTAAGGAGAGCGTAGACAACAGAATTTCCAGTGTTGTGGGATTATTAGCATGTCCGTAGTTTGGAAAATAGACACGGAGAGCGTACGTGATCGACCAGAGTCATGTGGTGCAAAACATGAACGGATCAAGGACGCGGTGAAGAGGCCGAGCTTACTAATTTAAAGCACGAAGTTGCTCGCTGTCGGAGGTTCGAGTTCACCCTCGGACATGGGTTTGTGTGTTGTTAGTTTAAGCAGATCGTAACCCTAAAGACTAATAAGCAAATTAGTTAAACATAGATCGGAATATCCCTCACTAAAAGTGCCTAAACCGTTCAAACAAACATGTTTCAGTACCTTACCACTGTCGCCAAATGCACGGTCCAAGCATGGACTTGTGAAGAGGTTTCTTACTGCAGTCATAATTATTACGGACACCGACAGAGCAGTATTTGGTAGGGAATCTGGATGGGCGTGTGTTTTTGTCGCTACAGCTTTGTTGCAGGACGCCGGGATGGGTATGCGTGACAGTGATACAGCGACGCTCCATTAACGCGGAAAGCATAAGAGCAGCGTGGGCGACGCAAAACAGCGTCAGCTGTTGAAGGAAAGGGGCCCAAAAAAAAGGGGGGGGGGAAATGGGAAAGGTCCCACCTGCGGGCACTGCTCAATTAGCGGAGCTGTGGTGTAAATTAGGAAAAATGCTGTCGGGGCGACGGCGCAACAGCACTCAGGGTGGCCTGTATTAGCGTGCGAGCTGCTGTGATGAATGGAGTAGCGTCGCTGTGGTCGTCCTGTTGTGTCAGAAAAGAGACGGTAGGTGGAAAATGTTTCGTCCCAACGGAGGTACAAAATTGTTGATATAATTTGTGATACTCTTCTCGCCGGCCGCGGTGGCCGAGGGGACTGAGGCGCTCCAGTCACGGTCTGCTCGGCCACTACGGTCGGGGGTTCGAATCCCCCCTCGGACATGGATATGTGTACCGTCCTTAGGATTAGCTAGTTCATAAGTAGTTTGTAAGTTTAGGGACTCATGACCCCGTAGTTAAGTTCCATAAGCTGTATAAACATTTGATACTCTTCTCTTCAATGTACGTTTCGCATCTATGTCAGGTTTCGTTACACTGAATCTTTTACCGTGTCGTCGTACGTGGGCATTTTGAATGACACGAGTCCTCAGCAAATAAATTCTAAAAAAGAGAAACAGCGGTCAGGGGGGTAATTTTTCATGCTATATGTAGTGATATGCAACAATGGTAAGTTGTATATTCGTGGTGTCCGCAAGAACCGACATTTCACTTGTGTAACTTAAAATAACATAATGACTGCCGATGATGAATTCGTCAATGCGCATGTACACTAGGGTGAGTCGAAAAAAAAAAAGAACTTTTGAGTATCGAATTGTAATAGGGTTCGGAAATTGTCTACTTAATTGCTGATTAACATAAAAATAATTTTAAAAATCAAACTTCATTTCTTCAGTTCGCGCAGAAGGCTTTAAAGTTCAAGGAAATTGTATAAAATCTGTTAATTTTCATAATTTCATAAAGCTCCGAAACAAATTTGTGCTGGAGCGCCACGTTACGGATCGCACGGCCTCCCGCGTCGGAGGTTCGAATCCTCCCTCGGGCATGGATGTGTCTATTGACCTTAGGTCAGTTTAACATCTACATCTACATATCTACATAGATACTCTGGAAATCACATTTAAGTGCCTGCCCGAAGGTTCATTAACCATTTTCATAACTTTTCTCTACCGTTCCATTCTCTAATAGCGCACGGGAAGAAAGAACACCTAAATCGTTCCGTTTTTGATCTGAGTTCTCTTATTTAATTGGGATGGTCATGTCTCCCTAAGTAGGTGGGTGCTAACAAAATATTTTCAAATTCAGAAGTAAAAGTCGCTGATTGAAACTTCGCAAACAGATCACGCCGCAATGAGTAACGTCTTTCTTTTAATGATATCCACCCCAATTCGTGCAACATTTTCGTGAGAAGAGTATCAAATGTTTGTATAGCTTATGGAACTTAACTACGGGGTCATGAGTCCCTAAACTTACAAACTACTTATGAACTAGCTAATACTAAGGACGGCACAAATATCCATTCCAGAGGGGGTATTCGAACCCCCGACCGAAGTGGCCGTACAGACTGTGACGAGAGCGCCACAGAACGCTCGGTCACCGCGGCCAGCTATCGGGCACATTTCTCCAGAAAAAAGCAACTAGTGGTATAGCTGCGTGCACTCTGAAGTACCTGGAAGCTAACATTAATGAGTTAGAAGCCGTTGGGTGTGATGCAATTTCAATAAACAAGTTGGAAAACTGGCGTTATTCGCAATATAGATCTAAAAGTTCAGCAACCATTACAGAGGTTTCTTTGTTCAGTTCTTGGATGAACTGGACCATCTTCGTTTAGTGGAATAACAGGAAAAACGAAAAACGAGAAGCCAAGGAATCTCTAAACAAAAAGAGAAAAGTACTTTCGACGTATTTGGAGGCCCCCAAGATGACAGTAAAATTTCAGATTTTGGTCACCTATTTTCTGATTTTTATAACTTATTTTTATAAGTGATGTAACTTATTTTAGGTACCTAATTTAAGATATTTAGCACCGACAAGTCCGAGGTCTAGTTGTGAGTAATCCCCATTGTCTAATGTTACACCTTATTTCATTTAATTTCTCTAGCAAAAGAACCTGCAGTTGGTCAATTTTTTTTCCCTTGCTGTCCCACAATTCATATAATTTTCATAATATTAAACTTTTTCACAGTCAGCCACATATTTCTACGTGAGGCTAATATGTTAAAAATATATATACTGTAAGACGTTCCCAAAAGTTAAGTGATCTACTTAACAAACAGCTTTTTTGCAGCAAATACAGATGCCTGTGAGCAGATGAGTAATTTTGAGGTAACTTCTTGATAGTTTTGAAAGTGATATTTCGAGCCTATTCTCACAACATTGCTTGTTACATCCAGCATTTCATCCCTTTATTTATTTACATTGTCGTTTTAGATTCTACTTTATATGGATTGGCTTTATGTGCCAATTATCTTCATTATCACTGGTAATTAATCGAGGATTCTTATACGTAATGTAGGGGATTTTTTTCAAATTCACCTACACGGAGAAACAGAGCAGGCGTATCGCTATAATACCCACTGTCAAGCGCATAATTTTATAACGGTAAATGCTCGTCCAGGAATTGTAGAGCCACGCTCTCCTTCAGCATCTGGCATTGGCGTTTGCCAATTATCTCAGCGACACTCTCAGGCTTGCTAAATAAACCAGTAACGACGCTTGCTCCTCTTTTCTGGTTTTTTCTAACTCCTCTGTCATTCCAACCTAGTGCAGATACCATAAATAAGAGTCACTGGAGATACTACTAAAATATGCGAAGACTGTAAGCACTGTAGCTCTCGTTATTACAGGTCAACAAACATGTAAAGAATCAGACATGCACAGATGATAATGCTATCGACCTTTCCATTTGCATCAAAGAGGATACTGAACTGTGCACAAAATTAATTGTTGCATTTCATTGTGGAATCGTAGACCCTACATGATTGCTTTTATCCTGTATAACAAGTCTTTCAGGTTTGAAAAGATTATACCTGATTGCTGCTATAGCGAAACTACATAAATTACTGTCTGTAATCCTAAGTAAAAGCGTTACATAACTTTTCTGTGAAATTTCCTGGAGTGAAAACACAGCAGTTATTTTTACGTGTGGTCAAAAAAAAACTTCTGAAGCTAGTGAAATAGGTTTTTTAACAACGAAATCCGCAGTAATTACGAATGCCGAAACATAATTTACGGCATTCAATTATATCGATATTCATAAGGTAAAAGACAGAATGTCTAACCCATGGGATCGAACATCATATCCAGGGAAAAATTCCACCACAGGCATCAGTCCTCCTGCCTCTTTATTTTATAGGAATATACCGCAAACACGACACAAACAAAATAAACGTTTTACTAACGACACATACAAAATAAACGTTTAAATATTAAACTCAGCAGTAGTAAAGTGAAATAGTTTAGAATCGGACTAAATAACATTAATGTATGTACAACGAACTCGATAGTGCAGAGAATATTTAAGAGAAACAGCCGATTAAATGACAAGAAGAAACAAAATCGTTTATGCTACAAACCCAGGAGAATCGACTGGTCCTCTTCTCTCTACCTTTAGAACTCTGAATACAGTATCCATCTTTGCTTAAATAGTCGATATTCAGAAATATATACAATTAAGCTATACCATGAAAATCATTGTTAGATACTATCAAATCAACATTTTCAGAATATAGTTTCCAAACTGAAAAACAAAGATCGAACATTAATAATATGTTAAATGACGACGGTTTCGGTGCACTGTGTCGCCATCATCTGGTCACATATGTTACAAGCTGGTCATCTTGTTAAAAAAAAATGGGTATAAAATAACAAGTGCAACAATGCACATAGTCACTATATAAAAAATACACAAGTTAAAAACATGACAACTTACGAAGTATTTTTTAAGCTGTCATGTTTTAACTTGTTATTTTTAACAGGATGACCAGCTTACAAACATATATGTGACCAGACGATGGCGACACAGTGCACCGAAACCGGTCATTTAATAAATTAATAATGTGCGATCTTGGATTTTCGTTTTCAAAACTATAAAATGATCAGATCGCCTCCAATCGCGACTATTTCAGATAATCTTAACTCTTTGTATTTAAAATAAATCAACTTTACAACATTTGGTTGAAGAATACAGTTACCTGATTACTTGTTTACGAAGTCCATTAATCTCCTCATGGAAGTTCCTTGGTGCTGCATGGAATTGCGCACAGTAGTACACCTCTTTGACTGTACAGCAGGTGTTCACAAATGTTGAGGCCTCATTAATACCTCAAACAGATGGACACACACACACACACACAAAAAAAAAAAAAAAAAAAAAAAAAAAAAAAAAAAAAAAAAAGCGAGAGAGAGAGAGAGAAAAAAAAACCTCTAGACCCTTGTGCAATATATATTATCTTAATACACATTGAGGTGTTTGTGCCTATATTTGGCTCTGCTGCCAAAACTACAAATCGCAAACGAATAGTGTTTGAATGTGGTAGTAGGTATCAGTCTCACATTGTGCACTATGGTGGAAGGTATGGGAGTTGAATGTTACCGACTTATATAAAATTCTACATGTGGGTGTCAATATATTGCTCTTCAGCAAAAACTACCCAATGGATATGACCGATCTCTTTGTGTTGTAGTATTACAAAGTCCGTTGTACACCATAGCAGTTCCGTGTCGGTAGCTATAAGAGGGTGACAGATATAGTGGTTGAAAGTCGTCAACTTATATAAATTTCGGACTGAAAGCCAGCGATGACTTTTGACACTATAATAACAAAGAGGTTATATACAGCGAAACGTGATGCACATTCATCAAGAGTACGAGTAAAGAAAAATAAGTGCATATTGCAGTTTGAGAAGTAAGACTACCAAGAATGATGTCAAAGCGTAAGACTGAAATTTCGCGTTCTCGATCCGTTTCTAAAGGAGAAAAGGGCGTTGAAAAGGGAATCTACAGACGACAGAAACTTGAAATGTGTAGACGTTGGTTATTTTAATCTGTAGGCATCAGCGATTTTTTGACATATCCATCACTAATGGGGTGAAACAGGGGTTAACTTTTTTTCTTTTTTTTTTTATACGCTGCTACTTAGGCAATTTTGAAGCAAAAAATACAAAACTTCGGTTTTAGATTTTTGAGTGTAATTTAAAAAAAACATGTGTTAATAAAGAAGAGTCTAGAATGCATTAATTTATTTCATTCAACTAGTTTCAGTCTTATGTAGACAATCTTCAGGAATTTGTCTCTGAAATATATCACAGTTACATTTAGAGGAGTTTGGAGCAATATACATTACTGTAACAGCTAAACTAAGTTAATAAATAGAAATAGAACAAAGTAAAATAAGCGATGTTATACCCATCGATGTTGTGGAGCTGGCAGGTAGCTGGGAGCCTTCCAGTGCGTCACTGCTGGCTGGAGCAAGGTTTGCTGCTCTTAAATAGCTGAGGCTCCGCCCCTTTGCCAGCTCCACCCATCTTTGATAGACAATGAAAAGATTAAATACATCAATATAGCCAAAATATATAAAATTATAATTAGTAACAAATTTCTTGATTAATGTCTCAAATAAAATAATTATGTTACTATGTTGTGTTGTTATTAATTATAATTTTATATATTTGGGCTATATTAATGTATTTCATCTTTTCATTGGCTATCAAAGATGGGTGGAGCTGGCAAAGGGGCGGAGCCTCAGCTATTTAAGAGCAGCAAACCTTGCTCCAGCCAGCAGTGACGCACTGGAAGGCTCCCAGCTACCTACCAGCTCCACAACATCGATGGGTATAACATCGCTTATTTTATTTTCTTCTATTTCTATGTATTAACTTAGTTTAGCTTTTACAGAAATGTATATTGCTCCAAGCTCCTCTAAATGTAACTGTGATATATTTCAGAGACAAATTCCTGAAGATGGTCTACATAAGACTGAAACTAGTTGAATGAAATAAATTAGTGCATTCTAGACAGTTCTTTATTAACAAATTTGAATAGAATGCTGTTAACCCAAAAATAGAGAAACAAAAGTGTTTCCAAAAATATGTAAAAAAACATGTGTTTCGATATATTTGGAAATTACATAATTAAACGGGTGAAATAAGGGAAAATTTTTAAGGGCTCTGCTAAGACGATTGTGATGCTAGAATATTTGTATTTGGAACCATAGTTAGAATTAAAAAAAAAAAAAAAATGTGGTTCGGGATGTTTTGAATTCTGGCAGCATTGATGCAATAGAGACTGGCAAGTTGTTTCAAAATACTTCATTAAGGAAAGCATTTTTGAAGCTAAATCTATGAAAATTTATATTTAGAAGTGGAAACAAGCAACGAAGACCATCCAGTGGCTGAAGAATCTAGAGTGAAAGTACGATATTTTGTTTACAATCTGGAAACGTGCTGGAAAACTTGAGATGGCAATTTCAGTTAAACTGTTTCGTATTCAAGCAACATTTTGCTAATAGAGGTAATAGTCACTAAACAAGGTTCTCATGTTATAGAAGCTTTTATTTCATTTAAACAAAAGTCATTAAAATGATTTGGGCACCACAGTGGATCCTTGGAGAATCCCTTTTCTGAAGGGAGATTCGCAGAAGAAACCCCTGCAGTTAGAAAGTCAAATGCGAACTTTATGCAGAAACTCAAGTCCCAACTCTTAAGTGTATTCATACGATCTCCTGCGATGCTAGTGAAAGAATGGCATCTGCGATTAAGTCTTAGAATGACATATTGCAAATCTTGGAACAAAATTCTGTATTTAAATTACGTTTGTGGCAGTTATCACGTATGTTCTCTGATTCTTTTATGACACTTTAAAACTTACTGGTAATTGCGGTTCTTTTATATTTTAAATTACCTTCTTAATCGTTTTAAATGCCCAACAAGTTAATAAAAACAAACATACAAATATTTACGTTCGCCTTTATTACGTTTTCAGTTCGAAGTTTCCAGTCGTGTAGTTCAAAACTGTTTCTCCCCACTACTAAGTAGCGTCATCGCGACTCGTCTCACGTGGCAGACAGGCAATACAGAAGCTGACGCTTATTTCCTGCATCGCACATTATGGAGGGTACTAAATCTCTAATTGTATATACAGGTAAAAAACGGTATGACTAAAAATGTGAAGTTTCAGGTAATTTATAAATTTTACAGCCTCAATTATCGCCTCATGTGTTAGTTGTTTTTCCTTCCCTGATTAAAAATGGTACTACACTGATGCTTGTGTGAATCGTTAGTGATAATAGTAGAGTGCCAGACTATGAATCCAAAAGTCGCGGGTTCGATTTCCGCCAGGTCCTTGATTTTTATATTTTGCTTTCCACTTCTTTCCCCTCTGGCAATATTGCCGCGAGAGACCACGAACACTGACTGCCGGCGTGGCGCAGGGGATAGCGTCACGGACTATTATGCTGAAAGTCACGGGTTCAATCCCGCCAACCGACAAAAAATTATTTCTTTGTAATTAACTATTGAAAATTCTACTTGTCTCTTATGTTAACTGTTCTTCTAATTTCTGGTAAATTCTGTCTGTGTATAAGTAGCAGAGCACTCTGCCTGGGAGGCGGTCAGTGCTGCGTGTATGTTGAGTTCGTGATAAACATGCTTTGAGTATAAGTGCTGTGTTCAGTTGCCTTCGAAGTCAAGCCTGCTTCCATTTCAACGCGACATTGTTGGTGGACGCGCCGGGTACACTGTGCAACAGCTGCATCACCGTGGCTCCGATTAGGCAACGTAGAATCCGTCGCTTACACGGACTGGAACCGGAATACAAGGGATACACCGAGTATATCCTTCCAAAAGTCCGTATCATAAGAAGAACCTTGCACACGAAATCAACGGTAAGCCAGCTGAACATCAGACAGCCGTCGGTGTTCTCTGGAGACGCTGGACAGGATCCCAATAAATTTCTAAAAGGATTCGACCGAGTCGCCAAGTACAACAGGTGGGATCATACAATGTGCTTGGCCAACATTTATTTCTACCTGGACGGAACAGCCCAGCAATGGTTCGAGAACAACGAAGACAAACTGAATGACTGGGAAACGTTCCAGGCGGAACTTAAGAAGACGTTTGGAGACCGACAGCGACAAATACGCTCGGCGGAAGAACAACTGAATAACCGGGCCCAACGACATGGTGAACCGACACAGTCTTACATACAGAATGTTTTGGCCCTGTGTAACACTGTCAGTCCTAACATAACTGAGGCCGACAAAATGATGAAGGGTATAGCAGAAGACATGTAACAACCCCTTCTGATAAAAGACGTCGCTACTACAGAAGAGTCCATCAAGTGGTGCCAGCGTATTGAAAAGATGCAACAAAGGAGGGTTGGACGCAAGAAGTATGAAAGTGTCCCAAATGTAGTCCCTATGGCCGTAGTTGAAGACCAGCATGACTTCGCTTCTCTCGTACGACAAATTGTGAGAGAAGAATTACAACAATGCATGGCAGCCGGGACTATTAGACCGAGCGAGCGTCAGATTATAGCCATGGATGTAAGCCATGTAAGTCACGAGGGAGCGGACGTCGCTGAGGAAGTGGTATTTCAGACATTAGCTCCTGTGTGCTCCGCCAATCGCACCCGACGTGAAGAATGGCGTCGCCCTGCTATGACATACGCTGCAGCCGCCAGATGGCAGCCTATGAACCGGCCGACGCGGCCACAACCAACTCCCCCAGCAACAATCACGCCCCGCAGAAGAACAGACGTCTGGAGGACAGAAGACAACACACCACTGTGTTTCCACTGTGGGCGCCCTGGACACGTCGTACGCTACTGCAGAGAGAGAAGGCGAGTATTCGACGATTATTTTGCCGCAAGACGTCAGCCATCAGACCAGTTCTATCCCAGGCAATCACCTGCTGATGATTTCAGTCGACCTATGGGAAGAAGCCCATCGCCGTACCCTAGACGATGTCGCTCCCCGACACGCCGCAGCCGTTCACCGTCGCCGTACAGAGGTACCAGCCGCTTCCCTAGCCGCCCCGCCCAGGAAAATTAAGCGAGGCGACCATCTACGGAGGTGAGGCCGCCGCAGATGAAAATCCTCCATGGACGACAGTCGCCAAGATGTCGGGAAATCTTATTGACGTCATAATCGACGGCCAACCTGTCCTGTCACTTGTTGATTCAGGAGCCTCTTTTTCTGTATTGTCGAAAAATTACCGCCGCACACTAAAGAAGACAATGTTCTGTGATACGGGGGCAACTGTGCTGAAGGTCGCGAATGGAAAGTACGTCCATCCAGCAGGAACTTGTGTCGCAAGAATAACCATCAACAACAGGACCCAGCCGTTTGAATTTGTCGTGTTAAAAGAATGTAGTCACAATGTCATCCTCGGATGGGACTTCCTTCAGGAATCCCAAGCTATCATTGACTGTGGAAGACCTGAGCTGCAAATTGAAGACGTTGTTCCGCCGGATACACGTAATACAGAATTTTATGGGAAGTTATTCATCGTTGACAATGTGACGATACCGCCGTTGACAACGAGAAGAGTTGCAGTCAAAAAAACAGATGACCGGTTAAACTGTGAAGTTCTTGTTGATAGTAAAACGTTTATCAGGCTCACAAAAGAAATTTACATACCAGCGGCTATCATAAGCATTACCGGTGGTCAAGGAGAGATTTGGATCACAAATTGTCACTAGCAGTCACAACGTATCCCCAAGGGAATGTGTATCGGGACAGCTGAACCAATCCAGGACGGTAAGCTCAACGTAACAATGAAGACCCATGCCCTGCTGTTAGTACAGCCAACACGGTGGAGGAAACAAACGTGAAACTGCCAATAGGGCCTGGACTGACCAAGGAAGAACGCCAGCGGATGTTAGGTATACTACGCCAATTTTCGGGTGAATTCACACCTCAGCAGGCGAAGAGTCAGACAAAACGGCCCACGATAAAGCACCGTATCAATACTGGGGATCATACGCCAATTAGCCAGCGTTCATATAGTGTGTCGCCAGATGAAGGGCGGATAATTCGGCAGGAAGTGGAGAAGATGTTGCGAGATGACATTATTTAACCTTCGGAGAATCCTTGGTCGTCTCCGGTAGTCCTCGAAAAAAGAGGAAGGATGGCACGTAGCGATTCTGTGTCGACTATCGGCGCCTGAACAGAATCACAAAGAAAGATGTCTACCCATTGCCGCGTATTGACGACACCTTATACAGCTTGAAAGGAGCTACATACTTCTCAACTATGGACATGCAGACAGGTTACTGGCAAATCGAGTTTGACGAAGCTGACAGGGAGAAGACGACTTTTATTACACCTGACGGCCTCTATGATTTTAAAATAATGCCATTTGGATTATGTAATGCTCCAGCCACATTCGAACGCATAATGGACAACTTGCTTCGGCACCTTAAGTGGACGACGTGTCTCTGCTATTTAGATGACATTGTCGTTTTCTCGAAAACGTTTGAAGAACATCTGAGTCGCCTGTCAACTGTGTTGATGTGTGTTCAGACTGCAGGTCTCCGCCGTAATCGAAAGAAGTGCCTCTTCGTCGCCAAAGAGATAAAAATCCTGGGGCACCTAGTCAACAGAGATGGTGTCCGTCCTGATCCAGATAAAGTAAGGGCAGTCACAGAATTTCCAACTTCTCAGCACATTCATGATGTGAGAAGTTTTCTCGGGCTGTGCTCATAATACCGACGTTTCATAAAAGGATTTTGTAACAAGGCACGTCCTGGTTTTACTGGGATGAGACAAAAGAAAGAGCTTTCCAGGCACTTAAGGAGGCTTTAAATTCCGCACCAGTCCTAGCCTTGTACAACGAGAATGCAGAAACGGAACTTCACACAGAAGCCAGTGGTTATGGGATTGGTGCAGTGCTTGTACAAGTTCAAGAAGGTGCTGAAAAAGTTATAGCCTATGCGTCAAGAGTACTCTCAAAGTCCGAGATAAACTACTCTACAAGTGAAAAATAATGTCTCGCAGTTATGTGGGCTATCAACATGATCCGGCCGTATTTATTCGGCAAACCATTCACCGTCGTGACAGACCACTATTCTTTGTGTTGGCTGACTAGCTTGAAGGCTCCATCAGGTCGACTAGCAAGATGGGCACTAAGACTCCAAGAGTACGATGTCACAGTGGTATTCAAGAACGGGCGCAAACACAAGGATGCCGACTGACTTTCGAGGAATCCATTAGTGGAACACCACAGCATTAATGAAATTTCAGCCCTCACTGAATTAGATGACGTTACAGCTGAACAGAGGGAAGATCCAGCACTATTAAAAACGATAGAGGCCTTGGAGAAAGGAGAACCGACCAATGGAGAATTCCAACTTATAAACGGAACATTGTACAAGAGTAACTACGATCCACTGGGCCCCAAATGGCTACTGGTTGTTCCAGCTCATCTCCAGCCAGCTATTCTCAAATATTTCCACGATGCTCCAATATCTGGTCATCTGGGATTGGTGAAGACCCTAGACAGAATCAGACGCAGGTATTACTGGAAAGGTCTCTACCGATCTGTCAAGCACTATGTGAGTCACTTTAAAGAGTACCAGCGACGGAAGCATGTGCCGCAATTACCTCCAGGGCATATCGTACCGATTCCGCCGGCAGCAGCTCCATTCCATCGAGTTGGGATCGATCTTTTAGGGAGGTTCCCGAAGTCGACAACCGGTAAGCGTTGGATAATAGTCTGCACTGACTACCTCACACGCTACGCTGTTACCAAATCTGTGCCGACTGCAGAAGCTCCAGAGATCGCAAAATTCCTTGTAGAAGACATTATTTTGAAGCATGGAGCACCACGTGTCATGATATCTGATCGTGGAAAAGTATTCCAGTCAAAACTAGTATCAGAGGTAATGTCACGGTGCGACATTGTCCACAGAATGACAACTGCATACCATCCTCAGACAAATGGTCTTACGGAACGTTTTAACAAGACGTTAGCCGACATGCTGTCGATGTACGTCGATGTTGAGCAGAAGGATTGGGATACAGTTCTGCCAGTCGTGACATTTGCTTACAATACCGCAAGACAAGACACCACAGGCTTCACTCAATTTTTCCTGAACCATGGCCGTGAAGCTGAGACGACAATGGATATGTTGTTCCTGTTCCAACCGGACGACACTCATGATGACTATGTTAAACAGCTCATCACCAGGGTCGAAGAAGCAAGACAGCTGGCTCGCATACGGACACTGAACGCCCAGGAGAAGGACCGTCAGCGGTATAATGACAAGCACCGACCTGTTGTGTACAGCCCAGGAGATCTGGTATGGATTTTTACCCCTGTACGGAAGGTTGGACTGTCAGAAAAGTTATTGAAACGATACTTTGGTCCGTATCGTGTCATACGCCGCCTGTTAGACGTCACATACGAAGTTGAGGATTATGAGCCGTCGTCGAAATGTCAAAAACGAAGGGACATTGTTCACATCCTGCGCGTGAAGCCTTACTAAAATCCTGAAGAACAGGTATACGACAATGGCTTCTTGTTCAAGTACTCTAAGGGCGGTAATGTTCCTGATGAAGCCACGACAGGAAGGTCTGTCGTCGATAATCGTGGAGAAGGGAAGGATTCTGTTGAACTGTCATACAGAGGACCCATGACACGGTCAAGATCTAGGACATTGCAGCTGGCTCCACAGGGATTATTACAGCGGGTCGCTGTTTCTCGAGGAGAGGGAGCAATGCGGTCGTGGCGCAGGGGATAGCGTCACGGACTGCTGTTGCCGGTTCAATCCCTCCAACAGGAAAAAATTTATTTCTTTGTAATTAACTATTTCAGAAGGTTCTACATCTTTCTTATGTTCACTTGAAAATTCTACTTGTTTCTTATGTTAACTGTTCTTCTAATTTCTGGTAAATTCTGTCTGTGTATAAATAGCATAGCACTCTGCCTGAGAGGCAGTCAGTGCTGCGTGTATGTTGAGTTGGTAATAAACGTGGTTTGAGTATAAGTACTGTGTTCAGTTGCCTTCGAAATCACGCCTGCTTCCATTGCAATGCGACGATATTGCTGGTGTGAAAAACATCGAGTATTACCGAGGTTCGTAACCCACGTTAAACTGTATGTAACTGGCTGGGTAAGTTTGAAGGTCGGAGGAACAATGCCTAGTAAAGCACTGTGGTGTTCAAACCAATCTTCAGATTGTTGACTACATTACTTTCCCTTTTTTACTTATGCTCTGAAAACAAGAAGACCTTCAAATATCAATGACAGGAGGTTTATATTGACAGAAAAGATTAGCTTTTGAACCATATCAGCCAGATGGTTCACGGTCAACATCGATACCTACAAGTAAAATTGAGCTACAAATCTCATCTGTGTCACTTCAGTAAAAGTGCTGAATCTGTCGGAGACTTCTGCGTCGATTCAGTGCGTTTAAAAGAAGGCACATTATAGGCGTGTAGTACGAGATATCTTCCTTCTGTAAACTGCTGTACGTATGAGACGAAGTATTTTGAGTTTTTTCAACGGGTGTGTGCCGAATTTCGAGAAAGGCCTTAGAACACGAAGAAATTTGTCAGGTCACACTAAACAAATACAACTCGAGAAGATGTACACCTCTTCCCAATGGCATTTCAGGCCAGATCCGCGATATCCTGCGTAGTTCTATGGGACCAAACTACGCTGGTTATCAGTCCCCTTGGCCAACAAACTACTTAAAGCAAGTTACACAAACCTAAGGACAAATCACACACACCCATTACCCGAGGGAGGTCACCAACTCGCGACGCTGGAACCCGCGCCATCCGTAACGTGGCACTCCAGACCACGAGGATACTCCCGCTAACACTGTAATCAGCAGCCCGTCCAAACCTAACACATGTGCAAAGGCTGCTCTCCCCCACATCTTTTCAAATGGTTAAATATTTGTTACAAGGAAGAGTATAAATGAAACTTTCAATCTGCAGCGGAGTGTGCGCTGATATGAAACTTCCTGGCAGATTAAAATTGTGTGCCGGAACCGGGACTCGAACCTGGGACCTTTGCCTTTCGCGGGCAAGCGCTACAGACTGTGCTATCCCGACACGACTCACGATGCCGCCATGAAAGGATATGGTGGAGACAGGCTTAGCCACAGCCTCCTTTCTTCCAGGAGTGCTAGTGTTGCATGGTTCGCAGGAGAGCTTCTGTGAAGTTTGGAAAGTAGGAGGCGAGGTACTGGCGGAAGTAAAGTTGTGAGGCGGCATCCTGAGTCGTGTCGGCATAGCACAGTCGGTATTGCGCTTGCCTGCGAAAGGCAAAGGTCCCAGGTTCAAGTCCCGGTTCCGGCACACAATTTTAATCTGCCAGGAAGTTTCAAGAGTATAAATGTCAGTTACCCTCAAACTCGAGTCACTTTCATGTGGCGCGTAACATTACAAAATAGTTGTATCCTTATCCGTTAAAAAGGAGATTGGGTTTAAGAAAATAGCTTGCAATTGGTCTCGAACCCATTAGTTTCCATACCACAGCGCATTGCCGCTAACCACACGGCTATTCTTGCCAGGTAGACAGGTGTGACGTCATTAATATTGATGACCGCATCTTCTGAAGGCTTTTCCAGTCATTGTTAATACAATGACATATTTTACCAAATATGACGTGTTTCTTTATGTCCTTCAATGCGCCAAAAACAAATATGAAGAGTGGATGTAACATTCATGGAGTATTTGCTCATGCGCAAGGCGAGATACGCAGTAGCTCCTTTGTCTTGCTTCGGGACGATTCATGCACCAGCTCCAACGCCAAAATGCGACGTTTCCCCTTGCCCCTCTGCCATGGGAGCGCGTATATGATGCTTCCAGGGGGTTCAGAAGAGAATCTGAACCTCACCCACTCATGCTGCGGCCACATCCGCAAATATTAAGCGGCCGCACTATGACTCGTACACGTGCTGTCTCCGCGACATATAATTTTTCTCATGCGATAAAATATACATTGTTTAGTAAAAGGTTTTCCGCCAAGAACGCTTACTTCTTTTAATTATATGACCGGTTTCGACGTGCTAGACGCCATCTTCAGACCTGTCGTAATTTTTTATATCACTGCTATAACGACAATTTCTAATATTGAAATATAAATTTTATTTGCGTGACGCATAAATATGGATGTATACCAATGTGCTATATTAGAAATTGTTGTTATAGCAGTGATTTAAAAAAATACGAGAGGTCTTAAGATGGCGTCTACCTTGCTGAAACCGGTTATATAATTATAAGAAGAAAGCGATCTTGGCGGAAAACCTTTCACTAAACAATTATAGAGCGCCCTAGCAATGTGTTCCTTATAAAACATACTTTGAATGTACATACTAGTGCTGGAAACTGAGCGGTTTTTCCGGAGGCGGAAATTTCACGCCATTTTATTCGGAGCCTTCGGCTACCTCCGGTTGGACATATCGAACGGAGCAGAGGCCATTTTGGAGATGAATCTTCCCGTGTTTGTTTGATTTGACAGTGTATTTTGCTTAACATGAAAATATGCTATTTTCCAGCATCAATTCCGTAAATATAAACCTCGATCAAAGTTTTCTGATACGAGTTTTTTATAATAAAAGTGGTGTAAAAGTAGGATTACAATTATTGGTAAAACTTCAAGATGGTTTTATAAGACTGACGAAGCACGCCATAGCTCAGTTAGTAGCGTTTTAGTTTGTCCAGTAGAAGGTCCTGTGTTCCGATTCCCAAAAAGTGTGAACATTTTAAGTCATCATTATTGTTGAAAATTTCTTTTTCTCTCATACTTCTATTGCAAAATTTTATAATTATAATTATTTGAGGTAATAATTTTGTACATGTCATTTATTTTTTATCAAGTGATGTTATAGCTTTCTGTCAAAAACTCATAATCTGTTAATGTATACACGTCCTCATACAAATTTGTCTCTCGTTTTGTGATATCAATTTGTAGTGAACACAGGGTAATGTGATGACCGAGTAAGTGGAGACAAGCGTCTATACTGAACAATTTTAAAACCGAAAGTATCACATTGCGAGCTAGTGTACACGTATTATGTTGTCGATTAGTCTGCCAACAGCAATTATTCAGAAACTGTGTATAAGAGGAAATGTACGGAGTGGTATTAGTGTTCTGTTTTATCATAGTTTTTGTAGCTTTGCTTGTGCTAGTTGTACCGTAAAATTTCGAAGTAAAGCTTTGCAGCTACCTCTGCATGTCTTTCACAGTTACAAATGGTTGCATTGTGGAAATAATGAAATATATCAAGGTTGATAGTATCGTGTATTTTCCTTTTATCCACACTTTATTTACCATTCTCAACCACTTTCGTATTGTTTTGGCCTTGATATTGCAGGAAACTTTATGAAATCCTTTTAAATGGTCATGAAGATTAGATTTTCCTCTACCTGCGGCTATAATCGTCCAAAAAACTTACATGTAGTCTTTTGGCATCGCCATCCGTTGTGTCAAGGAACCACCACACATCCGATATACGTTCACATTATTTTACGATTAAAAATGAAATTTTTACTCAGGTAAGGAGTTGTCACTCTTAAGAAAACGTTGCGAACATTATCTTCAAACTACCTGCTTCCATATGGAATACAAAAATTACGAAAGTTACACATTCCCGCAAGTTCAAAACAACCGACTCGTTTGTTTGGCCTCTGCGATATTACCAGAAATGTCCGTGTAGAGCGCCTTCATCGTAAGCTCCTACTGGCCAGCGATATTCCATCGCGCCTCCGTCTCCTCCGGCCAGCCTCCGAATTAGTCTGGTGCCCCCTACGGTAATACCGGAGGTCACCGGATGTGGCGCACTAGTCGCACTTTCGTTTTATCCACCAATTAACCGCATCCGCGTACCAGCACTAGTACATAAAAACTGATCTGATACAAAAGCGAAACGAAGAATGATTGTTTAAAAACACTTTATATTTTATTTATTTATTTTCCTTTTTTCACAACATTTTTTCTTCCGGGGGTTCACTGAACCTGTGAACACAAAGGACGCGCCCCCATACCATTCATTAGCTTTTAAATCCGTTTGATTAATAGACGACCGCGCCGGGAAACCACCCTAGACGGCTTTACGGAAACGGTGACCAGGCGGCAGGGGTTGCGCAGGGGAGAATAGGTTAATGACGAACAGCGGGCAATACCGAACATGTATCCTTCCCTCTCCAGAGGCACAATATCTTAATTCCGTGAGGTGCTGCAGTCTAGTGGAAACAATGCGAAACCTCACCGCCAACCACAACCACGCCAGTTTGCCAGTTCAGTTGAGTTAGTGAATGACGAAAGTGCGTTTTCAGTGTTTACGATCTAAGAACATCACCTTATCGTTTAAGGTACGTATATGTAATTATTTAGTAATATGCACTTAGATTGTTCAATACATATTATATATGAATATAGTTAAGATTTAAGTAAATAGGCAACCGCTTCTTCACAAGATTTTTTTTTTTTTTTTTTTTTTTTTTTTTTTTTTTTTTTTTTTTTTTTTTAAATTGAGTCCTAGTTTCGGGTAATGACATACACTGTTCAGTTTTCCCCGCCGGTTGTTCGTCTACCCTCCCCAAATTTGTCGCTTACTCTGTACGTTTTGTAGTGTGATTTAATTGTGCAAGATGCCAAACAATCGCAAACGTACAAGAAATATAAAGCCAAGTGGTCTAAAGAAACACTGGAGGTGTCCCTGCAGGGAAAGGAAAATGACCAAGAAAATCGAGCCAAAGGCGAAGAAAAAACTCCTTATGGAATTTTAATCCTCATCGGAATAAAATTTAAGCGAAGTCTATGTGTGTGATACAGAGACCGACAAAGAAAAGACTTTGGCCAGGATGGTGAATTTGGTACAGGTGCACTTCATGTCGAATGTGGGCACATCCTTTGTTCTCTGGGTGGGACATTCCACAGTGGTACCAGTGTGATGGATGTGGGTTGCCGTTCTTATGAGGAGATGAAAAGGCTTGCTCAGGATAGAGTAGGGTGGAGAGCTGCATCAAACCAGTCTCCGGACTGAAGACCATAACAACAACCAGTGTGATACTCACGTAAAAAACTGTCACTTGTTATTTGTAAGACTGATACGGTTTCCTTATCCAAAGTGGAATGTGCAAAATCGATAAAACTTGCGTTGTCTACTTTTTTATTAATACTTATCCAAATCGTCATTACAATCGAGCTCTGCTGTCATTCAAACCATGAAAAGCATTCATGTGCACTGATAGTTTATTATATGTTGAGAAGTGCAATACTTCTGAATACGTATTGTCGTCGTTCAAGAAATCATTGTTGAAAGCCCCCAATACTCGTCATCATAACAGTTTGCTGTGGCGATGAAGAAAGCCTAATGGCATGTGTCCATGCTGCTCTCTTAACCCGGCATCGATAGTCGTTGACATGCACTCGCTTATTAGCGGTGACTGAGGTCCGTTGGTCGTGTGGCTGTATACTAAAGTTAGTAACACAGTAAAGGCGTATAAATAGAATTGGTTTACGAAGTGTAGTAGTTAAGATATAAGCAAAAGAACCGTTTGCAAAAAATGTTCAAATGTTTGTATAGCTTATGGGACTTAACTATGGGGTCATCAGTCCCTAAACTTACAAACTACTTATCAACTAGCTTATCCTAAGGACGGCACAAATATCCATGCCCGAGGGGGGATTCGAACCCCCGACCGTAGTGGCCGTGCAGACCGTGACTGGAGCGCCTCAGTACCCTCGGCCACCGCGGCCGGCGAACCGTTTGCAAGATAGCATTCGCACGTGGGTATTTGCGAGCTAATTTCGCCGCGGAATCTCCGCAAGCGCGCAGCGCACGAGCTTGTGTGGCGGCAGAGAGCTGCAGCCGACAAAGCGCGGATGCCACAGCGCGTGTGTCGCGCTGTGCTACGCTGTGAGGCGGCTATCGATTGTGCGGCCGCCGCGGCGCATGTGCCCGCTTATCAGCCGCCGCCGACACTCCATCGGCGCTGGCTGCGTTTCCGGCGCCTCGTCACCCCCCACCCCCAACCACTGCCACGCCACCTCCCCATTCCCCTGACACACCTAAAACGAGCGCGCCGTTTGAGCGCCGTTTCTGCCGCTCCGCGTGACAGCTATTCTGCGCTGCCCAGAGACCGCCAAGGTTGCACCATCGGCTTCGTTGCGTATAGCGCAGTGTAGGGGAATGGCGAACACTTAAGACAGTTACTTTTACCCCGAAAAGGCTTGCCCTAATTTTAATTAGTGTATATCTTAAACCCGCGGCTCCGCTCGCTTGTTGGTTGATTAAGATAGATAAAGCGCGAAACGTCAAAGGCTTGCCCTAATTTTAATTAGTGCATAAACCCGCGGCTCCGCTCGCTTGTTGGTTGATTAAGATAGAAAAAGCGCGAAACGTCAAATCGATTTTTTTTAAAGAGATGTATTAAAAGTAAGTACTTTTTTACTGATTTATTTATTTATTCTTATATTTCCTTATTCGTATGCTCATCCTTACAGAGAAAGAGCTGGAGACATTGCAGCACGCACAGACCAAAGATATGGTCTGCGGCATCACGTTTCGCTGTACGTAACCTCCTTGCTATAGAGTCGCAAACGTCGTTGCTGGCCTTCAGTCCGAATTTTTTTTACAATTAGACGACTTTCAACCACCATATATTCCACCCCTTTATAGCTATCGGCATGGAACTGCTATGGTGTACAATGGGAGACTCCTGACAACAATTACACACAGACTATTCGTTTGCGTTCTGGAGTTTTCGCTGCAGAGCGAAATGTTAACACACACAACCACACTTAGAATGTTATATACAACGATAACTTTCCATTCCAATATATTCCACTCTTTTATCATTATCAACCCTCAAACAACAATGCAACCAATAAAACCATTTTCAAAGAGTAATTATAATTTACAAAGTGTAATTATTGTTCCGCATTTCGCGTAATATTCTTCAAATTACTAAATATCTATCAGATCGCTATAAAACGGTGCCTAAAACCTTCCTCAGGTATAAATTAGTAACTGTATAAATATATAAGTCTCTGCGTCTTGTCGTTCGGACGCGATATGCGTACACCGAACAGACATCCACAATTTTCAAAGAGTAATTATAATTTTCAAAGTGTAATTATCGTTCCGCATTTCGCGTAATATTCTTCAAATTACTAAATATCTATCAGATCGCTATAAAACGGTGCCTAAAACCTTCTTCAGGTATAAATTAGTAACTGTATAAATATATAAGTCTCTGCGTCTTGTCGTTCGGACGCGATAAGCGTACACCGAACAGACATCCACAATAATATATATGGTGAGTGAAAATGAGGAAAAATATTTTGTGCCAAGTTGTCACACCCGGAGCTACAAACATAAATTTGTATTCCTCCTGTTCCTGTGTCAATAAATGACAATGCAATTGAATGATAAAAATCTGGAAATATGGATAACTTTTGGGTCTTACTGTGCTCCGACATTGCCCAACGGGACAGATCAGCAACAGGAGAACAGGGTAAGACTTCCTTTCCTTGTGTCAATAGCCAAAATACGTAATTGCCAGTCAGCGAAAACGTTACGAGATTGATGTGTGCGTTGTCATTGCTCGCAGTGTCACTCAGACCGTCGCTTGATGCTGCATTCCTCGCCTTTTCGTTAGCGGCTAGACTACCTACATACTCTCGTGCTGTGCCCTGTTGCCGACCTGTCCCCTTGGCCAATTTTGGCGCACAGTAACACCCAAAAGTCCACTTCATATTTCCAGATTTTTACCATTGAATTGCATTGCCATTTATTGACGTAGGAACATGTGGAAATCGAATTTATGTTTGTACCTCAGTGTGTGACAATTTGCACGAAATATTTTTTCATTAATTACTCACCGTGTATGTAGTTTGTGAGTATTATATTTCATTAATTTATATATATTTTTAATCTCTAAAACCTTTGCACTGTTCGGTATTGCCTGCAAAGTCGGGTAATGGTGAACACATTTATTCCAATACTAATGACAATGGAAATTAATAATCCTCACAACATTTCAAATGTGACATCAGGTTTATTTAATTTTTAGGCAAAAATTGGGACACGCAACAAGTCAAAGCACCCCATCTAAATTAAAAGATACCTGAAGATTTACCTTTAACGGTACGAAACCGGTAGTAACGCAATAAAGGCGTAGAAAAACAGCTAAGGCGGACTGCAATAATTCATAGAAAGCCACACTGATTGTTTATATCATTTTCTACAATTGATTTACAATGTATTTCAGCTATGGATGCCCGAAGTGTAAAATAGTTTGTACTACACTGCATAAAAAATTATACCTTAAGTACTAAACTTCATACAAAAGCTACAGTCGCTGTACAACATTATTACAGTATTTGTACATCTACATCCGTACTACGCAAGTCACCTGACGCTGTGTGGCGGAGGTTACCTGGAATATCACTATCGGTTCTGATTCCTATTCCAATCTCATATAGTTCGCAGGAAGGTAGTCAGCATGGCTCTAATCTCTCTGATTGTACCCTCATGATCCCGTCGTGAGATATACGTATGAGGGAGCAATATACTACTCGACTCCTAGACAATGGCGTAGCTAGAGGGGGGGGGGCGGTGGAAGCGACCCGCCCCCGGAGTCCCCCGACTGCAATGTACTCAGGTTGCTTTTCAAAGTAAAGGCTTGAGTATTGATCAGTCAGTTATAAAAACAGTCACTTCGTCTTTACATGGAAAAATATCGAGGTCGTTTTGTAGAACAGGCAATAGGTCATGCTGAGAAAAATCGGAAGACGACGACGTTCCAATAGCAAGATTAATTCGTCCTAAAAAGAAATGGCTGGTGAACAGACCACCGATAGAGAATTTTCACTGAGAGCAGAACATCAATTGGATGTTAAGGGTGAAGCATTGAGTTAAAATTTGTGGTGCGGCCCGGAATCGAACCCGAACCTCCATCCTCACTATGAATTATCTCGAACAGAATGATCTATTGACCCAAGATCAAAACGGATTTAAAAAATGTTGTTCATGCGAAACACAACTACTACTTTACTCACACGAAGTGATAAGTGCTATCGACAAGGGTTTGTAAATTAATTCCATACTTCTTGATTTCAAGAAGGCTTTTGACAACTTACCTCACCAATGGCTTTTAATCAAATTGCGTGGTTATGGTATATCGCCCCAAATTTGCTACTGGATAGGGGATTTCCTGTAGTAATCAATGGTAAGGCATCGACTAAAACAGAGGTGATATCGGGCGTTCCACTGGGTGGTGTTATTGGTCCTTATTTACATAGGTAGAAATGATCATCAGAATAAAATACGAGAAATCAGAGCTCGGACGGATTCATATGTTCTTTTCTCCCGCGCGCTTTTCGAGAGTGGAATGGGAGATGAATAGTATATAGTTGGTTCGATTAACACTTTGCCACTTAAAAGTGATTTGCAGAGTATCCCATATAGATGTAGATGTAGACAGGCGACTTAACCACCGCACCACTAGCGATTAAGGGGCATCATAATAGTCTGAGTACCACTTTCGTCCACACCACAAGCTTCTGTGTTCCATGAAATATTGCCACAACTGCCACGGCTCCCTACGCTCTCCATTGCTGAGGTGCTATTCCGTTATTCCGCACACATGCCAGCCATAGACGCCGATGAGCATTATTCACAGGCACACATGCAACGACGTTCTCCTAACGGTGGGACAGATATTGTAGGTAGTCCTGCTGTTCATTTGAGCAGCCTATTGTCTATCAGTTCCACGTGTATTTTCCGTACAGGGATCCGCGGCTGCGGTTCATACTCCGAACAATGGCCCGGTCTCAGTGACAATATTGAATAGCGCCATTTTGCCAAGCACGGTAAACGTTAATAAGGTGGCAAGCAAACAGGTAGCCTATTCGAAAATGCCTCCTCTCTCGTCCGGAACACGATTCCTGTTTAGGCGTCACATAAATGGTTTCCTCTGTACATCACGATACTAACTTCACTATTTTCCGCGTGGAGTGGTTATAGCACTTTAACATCGAAAATAGACGACGGTCACGTAAACACGACAGGATCGTTAACCAGAACTTTAATGCATCCATGTTTTTGTGAAATGACATGCAGTAGAAGATCTACCTTCTCCCACACTTTTTTGTGTTCCATAACTGGAAAATACAAAGAAAATTTATATTAAGATTGCTTCTTTTTTTTTTAATTTTATTTTATTTAATTTATTTTTTTATTTATTTTTTTATTTTTATTTTTTATTTTTTTTACCTAGGAACTCACTTTTAAAGAACCAATTTTGAACTTCAAACTAATTAATAGTATCTTGGTAATTTTTTATCCTGTGTTCAAAAGTTTTTATTGTCATTCATTTATTGTAATGTATCTAATTATTTACTTGAAGAATTATATATGTATGTATATTTAGGATAGGTTGCTACTCATCACAGAGACATCCCGGGAGCCGCAGAAAGGCACATATAACGAAATACAACTTATAGCTAGCTTGTTACACCTGTGAAGAGCGATATGTTTATAATATTAAAAAAATACACCTTCTTGAGGTTATTAAGGTAATGTTTTTATTTCTCTTTACTGGTTTCGGTGATTTATATCATCTTCCTCAGAAGGGTTTAACATCTTCACTTAGGAGAACATGTAAAATAAAGGTTTTCTCGTCGAAATGAATAAATAAAATCATGATCAACATGTTAAAATATACATCACCAAAATGGATCGTCCTATGATATTAAAAGATAGAGTAAGACTGTTTCTCACAGAGTCTTATACTTACGTGAGAAACATTTAAACATTTAACTTTTAATCTGATATGACGATCAATTTTGGTGACATATATTTTGACATGTTGACCGTGGTTCTTTACTCATATCCGTTTCGACGAGAAGTCCTTTAATTTACGTGACCTTCTAAGTGGAAATATTAAACCCTTCTGAAAATGATGATACGAATAGTCGAAAACGATAAAGAGAAATAAATATATTTTAAAGGATATCTTGGCTTCACAGCATGAAGAAGGTGTATTTTTATTAATATATTACAACTTTAAAAATATAAAAAAACTACAGTTTAATTGCAGATGCAAAAAAACGTACAAACGATAGCGACTGGAAACCGCGTCAGAATGGGCGAGGCGGCTCTCTGGGAAGCAAGAACACCACCACCGATTGTGCTACAAATTTTCAGCTGGCGTCCTAAGTATTTCAGTGCTTGGAACAGCCGAGGTCAGAAATTTCTGTTTCTGGTTAATCGCTGTTCAGTCGATCGACGGTGTTTTATTTATTTTCTCATTTTCAAGAGAGTAGACACCGTACATTCACGAGGGTTGGAATTTAAAAAGTGGCAACTTATAATTCACAACCGATAGAAAAGCGTTACAAGTTTTCACATGTTACTGTCCTTCAAAGTAGTCGCCAGCGTTGTGTATAACCTGTTGCCAGCGACGTGGAAGCTGTAGTATACCGTTAGCAGAGCCCGTTCTGTTGATGGTGGGAATGGAGAGGTCTACTGCCTGCCGAATCTCTGGAACAGTTCTCAAGCGATTGCCACGAAGTGGTTCCTTTATCTTCAGAGTCGATGCAAAAATCACAAGGACTCAAGTCCCGGGAGTACTTCCCAGTCCCAGCGACCGAACAGAGCAACCACAGCTTGCGCTGTATGCGCACGCGCATTGACGTGCAAAATTGTGGGTGGGTTTCCAGAAAGTGTTACCGCTTCTTTCGGAAAGCTGCTAGCAACTAATCCTCCAAAAATGAAAAATAATCTTGATGAAACCTCGTTGTTACGTTAGACAGCTCGCTCACAACTGTTTGTGTTTCCCTCGATTGTGCACACGCCGATGACGTGGGACGGTCGAGTCCATTTGCTCGGAGGTGTGGTAGGAATGTCAACAACGTGTGCTATCAGCATCAATAGTAAAAGAAAAAAAACTACAGTTTATGTGCTGATGTAAAAAAACTGTTCAATCGTTAGCGACTAGCTGAAAAATAGTAATCGTGTCCGAATGGCCGAGGTGATACAGACGATCGTGCAGTGAAGCAAGAAAATCGCTGCCCATTGTACTACAAATTTTCAGCTGACATCGTTATACACACACACACACACACACATATATATATATATATATATATATATATATATATATATATATCAGTCCTTGTAACATTCAAGGTTAGAAATATTTATTTCATTCTAGCAAACCCGGCAACGCTTCGCATTAGCTAATGTGTATGGTATATATGTCCTAATCTCTTCTTTTTTCCCCTAAGTCTATCCCTTCCTCCCACCTCTATTTCCCCAACGCCTCCTCCCCCTATCTTTTTCACCTTCACACCACTCCATCTTATCCCACACCATATCCATCTTCCATCTCCTCTCTGAGTCTGTATTATCCTCCCTTTTTAAACCCATTTCATTCCCCCCTTTTCCATGCTTCGCCTCTGTGATCTTATTTATTGTTATTGCAATCTGGACCCTGATCCCGGATGGATAAATCAATTTCAAACGGGTTATTAGACAGACTTTCCGAGCTGCTCTATTTGTGAGGTTACTAGTTTTAATGAGCGAACTTTTAATGCTTGTATTCTACGAACAGGTGTGATTATAAATTTAGGAAGAAAAACAACTTTTTTGTTTTATGTTGAAAATGACTAGGAAAAGGAAAACAAAACGTCACATTTTTCAGCTTTTTTGAGAGTCTTTGAATCGAATACAATACAGCATGATTAATGGTAGAAAATCGATATGAAACAAAACAATTCATATATATACAATAAGTGGAATTAACATATAACGTTTGGAATTTCTTTGTGTTGCGTTCACTGTAACGCTCGTTGTTGAACGATATTTTTTGTCTTTCCGTCCGCAGAGAAAACGAACATTGCACATGGTTTACCAACTCTCGAGCAAGCCACTTACAACTGTAGTAGGACTGCATTGCACATACGCCGACCGATGCTGCCAGGATGGAGGCATTGTTGTAAAAAAATAAACCATGTTTCGTATTCAATTTGTTTGTAACACTCAAAAATACCGCAAACTGACATCAATCCTATCTTTGCAACGCTCCAAAGAGACGATTACCACCGATAACACCTTAGAGGCAAGAATAATACGAAGGGGCTTCTAAAGAAACAATGTTTCGTATTAAATATGTCGGGCTGTTTTAACCTTGTGTACATAACGCCATCTTCCTTTATTCTAACTTTCTTGGCGTATTTGTTCGCTCAGTTACAGCGTATTTGGTCGCTGAGAGAGAAGCGAATGAATAAGCTGAATGTTGGAGAGTCTAGAATATGATGCGAGCTGGAAGCGTACTTTCAGCTTTTCTCAAATTCTGATATTTTGCTGTGGATATCCCAAAAATTTTCTTTCATACAAACCTTGTCCTTAGAATTAAGAACACAACATAGGAAAAAGATCAGCCAAATCGGTGAAGCCATTCTCAAGTGATGCGCTTTCATACATGTGACAATGCATTTTCATTAATATAGATTAATTTCTGCCGAGTCGATCCATGTTGTCTTATTTATTTATTTGCACATTTTCGAGTAAGCAGACACCGTACATATACAAATTTTTAAAGTCTACCGGTGATCTTTGTCCTGTGTACTACTAGTATACTTTTGCCGCGGTGGAGTAGCGGTCTAAGGCGTCTCGCTGCGGAGCGCGCGGTTGTTCCCGTGGAGGTTCGAGTCCTCCCTGGGGCATGGGTGTGTGTTTTGTCCTTAGGTTAGTTTACCTAGGTTTAAGTAGTTTGTAAGCTACGGACTGATTACCACGCAGTTTGGTCCGATAGATTTACAAACATTTGAACATTTGTACTAGTATCCTCCTGTAATCCTTTTTATCAGAAAAAAGTGATTTTTATACCGTAATATATCTAAAGAGATATGTTGTTCAGCTGGGCTTCTCCATATTCTCCTACTCCTATGATTTGCAGCTCTTACGCTTAAACCACAACTCAGATTTTGAGCCTGCATTGCATCTCTACCTTCCTTATTGAAGGTCATATAGTACAATAAAGGTGAGCTTTCCTCCATCGGTATTAATTCAGTTATTAGTTATTCTCTGACTTAGATGTCTGCGAGACATTTGAGTTCCAAAACGGTAACCATTTTCCTAATTTACGTCACTGTACCAAAATTATATTTTCATGCCTACAAATACTTGTTTATATTTTTTAATCGTGTGACTCAGGTTACCTCATCTTGCGATTTCTCACGTACATGTGACAATGTTTAACATATATACTAAATCAAATCTATCCTTGCCTTGGATGCTTGTTTTAGATCCATTCGACTTTTTTTTCCTATGAAACTCTTGCTGTAAAATTTTGTACAGATGAGGTAGGAGACCATCTCACAGCCACAAACGTAGGCACCAATACATTGTGGAGTATCTTTTGCTACGATTCGTTCTTTTAATCATTGCTTACCAGCCTAAAAGGAAAAACCTACGAAACCCATCACGTTTGTTTGATGCGTAGTCTCACTGCAATATGCTTTAATAAAGATCTGTGTGGTTTTCAGCCGTATCAAGTGGTTAACTTCCGACAACCTATCGGTTGAATTTTCCTAGTCCAAGTTGTTGACGGGCGTAAATATGGTGCTGCCAAACATATCTAGTCGTGCTGTCCCCAGTGACATGATTGCTGGTTCTGCGCCCCGTATGGTAACAATTTCGTAGAGTGACGACCGTTCTCGCCTTAAGTCACTAATCATAAGGTCCCTTGCTACTAAGGCATTACCATAAATGGAGTGGAACCGACCTGGAATCCACTTGACTATGGCAGAAGACATGTCAGCTTAAAACTCGTATGGATTTACCCACCGAATGCGGCAGAAGCCAGAGGAAAATTTCAAATTAATTGCTTGAAAGCTGTAATCTCACTGGTGAAACAGTTACCAACCAGACATTAAGTTACCATGAACGTACAGCTCCTTAACGACAGCTCCCGAACAACTTATGGATTACAGAGGCATTACTGGTCTGGCATAAGTTGTAAATCTAGTTGCAGCTAGAACAGACTGTTCTTGATTCCAAAGAGTTTTGCGTACAATGTGAATTTTCGATCGTTTCATAATCAAAAGTAATTATACTAAAAAGTATATGGGTTTATATCAAAGACGAGTATAGTGTAAAAATGTTCGAATCATTAGGCTCCATATAGAATTTATACACGACAAAGAAAGTTTCTATCATATAGAAAAAGACTACAAAAGGAATTAATGTTTCTTGTTGGTTTATATTCTCTCACTTTCAGCGGGAGTAGGCTACAAAATATACACATATTCATGAGTATTTCCTCATGAATAAGTTGTTGTTTTCACATTTATTACACGATTATTTATGTCTCTCGATATTTACTAATGTTTGGAACGGAAGAATTACGTAAATTCTTTGGTTAATTACGTAGATTATTTATTGCAAACAAACGTTTCTCTTACGGCACCTTGCCCACCACTAGTAGCGCTAGTGTCGTTGCAGTCTCAGTCGGTAACAACTTTCACAGCAGCGAGTGTTGCGACTGTGTATGTTAGACTCTCATATTGCGGACTGTGTAAAATACGCGGATAGGCTTATTTCAGATCATTATTTGGTTGATACGGTTAAAAGAAGATTGTGAGGATAACTAAATAACTCGAAAGTGAGTTAATTTCATTTCCATGTCAATCATTTATCATAAAAAAATTTCAGATTATAAATTGATTTGGACCAGACCTATGAGTGTTAATATCTTTGGTGGACACGATCATTTGGAAGCCTATGAAATATAATTGATTTGTCGATCAGTGTCGTTATTAGGAAGTGGTTTATGCTGTATAAACTTGAACAGATAAATAATCTCGAATCATGAGAGACATTTTGCAGATTAATACATTAAACAGTGTGTGGCTGTTTGGTAACAATAGGACCGCTTAGCAACAAACTATTTTATCTTTTGAATATATAACAGAGAGCTAGAGACGAATTTAGATTGACGCGAAATTATAAACTTTTATCAGCAATCGTGGTATTAAATGAGATTTTACAACTAGGCAATAGTCAGACTGTTTGCAGCTCTAATTATAGAGTGTGTTATAACTCCCAGATCCAGTTTCGCCAAGTTAAAAGTAAAGCTTGAATATTAACAGACGGGTGCAAGTGGCATCTGATAGTGAAGGGTAAATTCTGGATTTTACGGAACATTGAGTGTGAATCGAACGAGCACAATTCTACATGCAAGAAGCTAAATATTATTTCTCCTCACGTCCGCTCTCGGACGACGTCATGTCGGGCAAGGTTATAGGTTATATAGCCGCCAGACGGGAATTAACCATAACTGTCAGCGGATGTCAGAAATAGACGTTTCGCAAATCTAAAGATCAAAGTAGGCCAGAAATATAAATTTCAAGCTTTATCTCTCACCACGGTCAACTGACGGCAATCAGAGAGCAGTGCCATTTGCTTAAGGGTTGCTGGTGCTAGTAGATAAGCAACACTGCGCGAAATAATCCTAGAATCGGTCATACCGTTAGCACGATGCAATATGGCCTTAGTCTTTTATGGCTGAAGACGGCCGCCTACAATGCCTTTGCTAGTCTTTTCTGGGCTGGGGACTATATATCTCGGATCTTAGACGACTGGGAAACCGTTAGTGTAGTCCCGATATCAGTCGGTAAGATCTGATGGTAAAAATTGAGGCTGAGACTCAACAAAATCAGGGTCCCAAGTTGTCAAGACGGCACTGTGGTAACATCTTAACGGTGTGGACTGTTTTTGCATTGAATGGAATAGGTTCTCTCGTCCAATTACACCAATTATTCACTGGAAATGGTTATATTCGGGTAAGTGGAGACTTCACAGACCGTATCTTCCCAACTATCCATCTAACATTTATTTATCATAATAAACAATATCATCGGCCATAATTATCATCGGCGATAATTGTTCTGGACATTTCCAGTGGGTGTCTGTAAATTCCGACATTGTCTGGATGGAGATTGGGCGGCTTTAACATTAGTTAAAATTCATAAGAATTTAAAAAAAAATATTTAAAATTGATAAAATAGCCTAGACCGCAAAGTGAAATGTTTTATTTACAAATTGGTGACCGGTTTCGACTTCAGTCATTTATGAACCTGTAAAGAAGCAAAAGAAAAAAAAAATCAAAATAGATAACATTTTTTTAAAGGTGTGACATTTCATTCATCCCTGTAAACGTCATATTTTAATACATCGTGTAATCTATTTGGAGAGTTTTTCCTTTGCTTGTTTACAGGTTCGTAAATGACTGAACAGTTGAAACCGGTCACCACTTTGTAAGAAAAAAATTCACTTGGCGGTCTAGTCTATTTTATCAATTTTAAATAAATTGCTTAAAAATTTATCAAGTATGTGAGTAGGCTACACAGATCGCCCGGCATGAAATCCCGTTAAGATTTATGAAACACCATCAACACTTTGCAATTACGGACAGCTAGAGAAGTAGCGACAGCTGGGCTGTCACTAAAGATCAGATGCAACGTGTAATTGCCGGGGAAAAGCAGGAGGTATCTCTTGACTTTTGTGATCTCATTTTGTTTGATGTGGAAGATTTGAAAATTCCGTTGCATAGGACGTCGATACTTGATGAATTATGAACACAAACATTTGCCCAGTTTTTTAGGAGTGATGTCTACCATATTGTACCAAATGTTAGTACTTCTGTGCTCATGCTTTGATTTGCTAGTTCGTAAACACATGGAGTCTATTCTGGGGAAGCGTAGTTATAGATGGTGCACTGTAAGTGTCGACGGCTGAACTGACGAGTCTATTTTTTACGCGAACGCATTAGCGTGTCAGGATGGAGAGTGTGGCGCGCAGCGGAAGTTCTCTGAACGGTATTTCAGCATATTTACAGAAAAGAGACAAAGTACATTTTCGCATAAGTCAAAACGACTATGTCCAAACTGCTTCGAAAGTTTCCATGTAAAATGGAAAAGCTACCACGAAGAACTCTGGAAATCCGAATTATCATTTTTCCATTGACATGACTGTATTTTTGTCAGTAGTGGTAAATTTGAAAAAAAAAGTATTTTATGAGAACTGGCGTTGTTCTTTATTATAAAAACCACACTTCTAAAACATTGCAGATGTGTGGTCACAACCTTTACAAGAAAATTTAAAATATTCGGATAGAAAATGTCGAAGACGTCTGAAGAATACCGATCTTATGGATCCTGGTCTGTAATTTAGTGGATAATTGGGAGTTACGTTATTTATCAAAAAACGAAAGAGATGTTTTGATGCATCTAACTTCAAATGTTCAAATGTTTGTAAAGCCTATGGGACTTAACTACGGGGTCATCAGTCCCTAAACTTATAAACTACTTATGAACTACTTACGAACTAGGACGGCACAAATATCCATGCCCGAGGGGGGATTCGAACCCCCGACCGAGTGGCCGTGCAGAGCGTGACTGATGCGCCTCAGTCCCCTCGGCCACCGCGGCCGGCCCATCTAACTTCCGCTTTTCAGATAACAGGTAGTCTTACCAACGAATCTTTTAGCAGGTGATTCTGATTTTATATTAAAGGAATAAAACTTAACAACAGGGGAAGACTGCAAATACGGACAGTTCGAAAAAAGTGCCTAACTATATTCTTAAACAAGTGTTACTCTTTATATATATACTTATAATACACGCAAGTTAATCTTATACGACTCTTTTGTCTTATAGGGTTTCTGTTTTCTAATTAATGACAAAAAATTGTTGTGAATAGGGTAGGGGGACAGACCACAGACCAGAAGGTGCCTACAAATCATAAGTATATTCTTAATCTAACACACTGAAATGTGAAGCAGTACGTTACAAAGGTTATAAAGGTTTCCGCCTAGTGGTGGCTGCAATTCAGGGAATTACTTTACACCAGACGCGTTTCCCATTCTATTTGTAAAGCATTTTTTGTGGTTCTGTAAATCATACATAAGGGTGTACAATTAGTTTCGTATAAATGGATTAAAAAAAATGATAAGTACAAACCGATGGTTCTTTCACAAAACCACAGATGATGCTTTACAAATAAAAATCTTAAAGCGTCTGGTATAAAATAATTATCATAGTTACAGCGAGGACAAGACGGAAAACCTCTTATAGTTAACTGTAACAGCCGCTGCTGAAAACTGCCATACAACCACGAACATAATTACATTTAAAAAACGTTTAAAACACAGTATGGTAATACATTAACTGAGAACAAATATTCAAGGTGTACGATTATTCCCTTAATTCATGCAGCCCTCACTGATAGTGTTCGTAGGAGCAATGAATATATCTTTTTTCCAAGAGAACGAACTACTGAGCGAAAGTAGGCGCAGCTCAATGAAATGCAACGAAAACATATTTCGCACACAGCGCTCTAAATAAAAACCGCTGCATTTAACTCGCGACGTACTTGTTACAACTGTTACGTCCATGGCTGCCACGGTAACTTAGAAATTACATCTACAACACTGTGCACAAAAGATGTTCGCAGTCCTACACCATGTAAGAGCAGCGAGCAACTGACGATGAGGGGGAATGTGGAGAGGACCTCCCTCATCGGTTTTCATTCTGCGTGGGTCGCACTGAAGTATGCGTCCACCGGTGGAATATTTCGAACTTGTTGCCAACCTCTGCAAAGTTACCTTTAGGACTGATTTTGGACCGCAGAGTCACATTTCACCGTTCATAGGTTCTAAGGCCTGGAGTGGTGACCATTTGTTCGAATATTGGAGGAGGAGGGACAGACTGGTGTTGCTTCCCGCAGAAGTAGCCCTGTCCAGTGAGTGAAATTAACGTCTGGAGAAGCCGAAACGGATTCATTTTAAACCCAGGGATAAGAGACCGTGATCGATGTATAATATTTCTAGACTTTAGCCTGGGGCTATATCGTCTACTTCTTCCTTGGTTCCATGAAAAAAAAATAGATATATATCCTCACCGAAAGAGACAGAGCATATTCTGAGCGTGGCGATACTCGCGACCTATCAGATGAAAACAGAGTAAACTACAGACTTTTTTTTTTTTTTTTTTTTTTTTTTTTTTTCCTCGAGGACAAGCAAAGATGTTTAAAAGTTTGTAGTTCTATGGGACCAAACTGCGTTGGTCATCAGTCCCTAGTCTTACAAACCACTTAAACAATTTTAAACTAACCTAAGGATAACACACACATCCACGCCCAAGGGAGGACTCGAACCTCCACGCGGGAGGCCGTGCAATCCGTAAAGTGGCGCTCCAGACCGCTCGACTACTCCCACGCGGCGAGGACATGCAACTCTATTGTATCTAATATGATGATGGCATCTTCTCGGGTAAAATATTCCGGAGGTAAGATAGTTCCCATTCGGATCTCCGGGCGAGGACTACTCAGGAGAATGTGGTCATCAGAAAAGACAACAATGGGGGATCAGAGCATGGAATGTTAGATCCCTTAATCGAGTAGGGAGATTAGTAAATTTAGTGTATGGATAAGCTGAAGTTGGATATAGTGGGTATTAGTAAAGTTCGGTGAAAAGAGGAACAGGATTTCTGGTCAGGTGAGTACAGGATTATAAACAAAAAAATCAGTTTTGGGTATTACAGAATTAGGTCTGATAATGAATAAGAAAATAGGAATGCGGGTAAACTACTATTGGCAGCGAAATGATCGTATTATGTTAGTCAAGATATATACGAAGCAAACACCGAACACTGCATTACAGGTCTACATGCCAAATATCTTTGTCGATGATGATCGAAGAAATCTATGAAGAGGTGATGGAAATTATTCAGACAGTTAAGGGAGAGGAAAACTTAATTGTGACGGGAGACTGGAATTAGGTACTCGGAAACGGAAGGGAAGAAAAAGTAGAAGGTGAATATGGACTGGGCAGAAGGAACGAAAGAGGAATCCGCCTGATAGAATTTTGCACGGATCGTAATTTAATCATAAGAAACATCTGGTTCAAGAATCACCAAAGAAGGTTGTATACGTGGAAGAGACCAGGAGACAACGGCAGGTAACAGATAGATTTTATAATGGTAAGACATAATGTTCGCAACCAGGTTTTAAACTGTAAAAACATACCCAGCGGCAGATATAAATTCTGACCGTATTTTATTGGTCATCAACTGTAGGCTGAAACTTATAATACTGCAGAATTGTAGGAAAATAAGGAAATGGGCTCTGGATAACTTGAAGGAACCTGAAGTTCTTGAGAATTTCAGTGTTAGCTTGAGGCAAAAGCAGTTATCAGCAAAGAAGGAAAAGCTGAAAGGTGGAAAGAGTGCATAGAGGGGATCTATAAAGGAAATGCACTTAGAGCACTGAAAGACCTAAGTCGAAACGAGGCCTCTCAGAACTATTGAAACCTCTGGAAGAGGCAGCCATAGCAAAACTATTTGTGGAGTCTGTTCCGAAAGGATAGACGTTACTTTTGATCCTGCAGTTATTATTCTTTCATATTCACAGAATATATTATATCAACCGCGAATGGGCAAAGCTGAAAATGTGTACCGAACAGGGACTAGAACCCGGGTCTCCCGCTTTCTAGGCAGTAGCGCTGACCACTAAACTACTGGGGACACGATCATCATTGCACCTGCAAGGACTACCTAGTCACGTCTCCCGTCAGACACAAATTCCCAGATTTACGCAAACTCGTAGTTTCAAAATCTAATTCCCGTAATAGTAAGGGCCCAGAACTTCCCCACCCCACTAACGCAACAATCATTGTCCGTCACCGGCATATATATTGAAATCAGCAAGAGTACAATATGCGGAACTGAAGGTTATTTACAAAGTATACAAAACCAGGCAGCAGTTATGAAAGTTGAATGGTATGAAAGGGATGCAGAGGTTGGGAAGGGAGTAAGACAGGGTTGTAGCCTTTCTGCAATGATATTCAATTGTACATTGAGGAACCTATAAAGGAAAGGAGGTATTTCGAGAAGGGATTAAAATTCAGGGTGAAGAAATAAAAACATTGCGTTTGCCGATGACATTGTAATTCTGTCAGAGAAAGCAAAGGACCTGGAGGAGCAATAGAATAGAATGTACAATATGTTGAAAGGTGCGTATAAAATAAACATTACCGAGAGCAAACGAAGGGTAATGGTGAGCAGTATAACAACAGCTGATGCTGTAGATATTAGATTAGGTTACGAAACAATAAAGGGGGTAGATGAGTTTTGTTACTTCATCTACATAGATACTCTGCAAATCACATTCAAGTGCCTGCAGAGGGTTCATTAACCACTTTCATAACTTTTCTATACCGTTCCATTCTCTAATAGCGCGCGGGAAGAAAGAACACCTAAATCATTCCGTTTTAGATCTGATTTCTCTTATTGTATTGGGATGGTCATCTCTCCCTAAGTAGGTGGGTGCTAGCAAAATATTTTCGCATTCAGAACTAAAAGTCGGTGATTGAAACTTCGCAAACAGATCACGCCGAAATGAATAACGTCTTTCTTTTAATGATTTCCACCCCAACTCGTGCAATATTTCCGTGGTGCTTTCCATCCCGTAACGTGATAGAACAAAACGAGCTGCCCTTCTCTGAACCTTCTCAATGTCTTCCGTCAATCCCACCTGGTGAGGGTCCCAGAAGGGGCAACAGTACTCCAGGAGAGGACGCACAAGTGTGATGTAGGCAGTCTCTTTGGTGGAGCTGGTGCATCTTCGAAGCGTTCTGCCGATGAAACGTAACCTTCGGTTCGCCTTTCCCACAATATTTTCTGTGTGTTCTCTCCAATCAAAGTTGTTTGTAATTGGAACTCTTAGGTATTCGGTAGAATCTATGACCTTAAGGTTTGACTGATTTATCGCGTAATTGAAGCTCAGCGGATTTCTTTTAGTGGTCATGTGTATTACTTCACACTTTTCTTTATTTAGTGTCAATTGCCAATTTTCGCACAGTGAAGAAATTTTGTCTAAATCGCTTTGCAGTTGCTTTTGATCCTCTGCTGACTTAACTAACCGATAAACGACAGCATCATCCGCGAACAGTCTAAGGGAGATATTCAGATTGTCTCCTAAATCGTTTATATATACGAGGAAGAGTAGGGGACCTATAACGCTTCCCTGTGGAACGCCAGGTATCACTTCTGTTTTACTCGATGACTTACCGTCAATGACAACGAACTGTGTTCTTTCTGATAGGAAATCGTGAATCCAATCGCGCAATTGGGGAGATATTCCATAAGCACGCAATTTCATAAGAAGCCGCTTGTGGGGTACTGTGTCAAAAGCCTTCCTGAAATCTATAAATATGGAATCGATTTGAGATCCTTTGTCGATGACACTTAACCCTTCATATGAATAAAGGGCAAGCTGTGTTTCGCAAGAGTGATACTTTCTGAATCCGTGTTGACTACTGGTTAATAGGTCGTTCTCTTCGAGGTAGTTCATAATATTCGAACAAAGTATATGTTCGAAAATCCTACCGCAAATCGACGTCAATGAGATAGGCCTATAATTTTGGGGATCACTCCTATTGCGTTTCTTGAATATTGGAGTAACTTGGGCAACTTTCCAGTCTTTGGGTACGGATCTATCGCTGAGTGATCGGTTGTAAATGATAGCTAAGTAGGGAGCTATTGCATCAGCATACTCTGAGAGGAATCTAGTTGGTATACAATCTGGCCCGGAAGATTTATTTTTGTTTAGTGACTTAAGTTTTTTTTTACTACTCCAGGAACATCTACTTTTAATTTCGCATGCTGGCAGCTGTTCTTGGATTGAATACTGGCGTGTTCACTTCGTCTTCTTTGGTGAACGAATTTCGGAAAGCTGTATTTCGTAATTCTGCCTTAGCAGTACTGTCATCGGTAGTATTACCATTGCTATCACGTAGTGAAAGTATTGTTTGTGTTTTGCCGCTTGTGTACTTCACATATGACCAGAATTTCTTTGGATTTTCTGCAAGATTACGAGACAGGATTTCGTTGTGGTAACTACTATAGGCTTCTCGCATTGAAGTCCGCGCTAGGTTGCGAGTTTCAGTAAAAGATTCTGTGTGTTTTTAAATTTTTAAATTTTACTTAGGCAGTAAAATAACTTATGATGGTCGCAGATCACAGGATATAAAACGAATATTGGGAATGGTTATAAAAGCGTGTTTGGAAAAGAGATATTTATTAACATCTAATATTAATTTAAGTGTAAGGAAGTGGTTGATGAAAGTCTTCTGCATATTGGACCGCATCCTCAATATATAAAATGTTTCACCGCCGTTTCGGCCACTATTGCAAGCAGCCATCTTTACCCAGGTTGGATCGCCTAACTAATCAGCAGGTACTGAACAGAATTTGGATGAAAAGGAATTTCTGGTATACCTTCACTACAAGAAGGGATCGATTGGTAGGACGCGTTCTTAGACATGAAGGAATCGTGAATTTAGCGTTGGAGGGAATTGTGTGGGTAAAAATTGTGTGCCGAAATTATCAGACAGCTAGTCAAAGCTCGTGGTATATGAAACTAACTACCGTTCCTCCGTCCCTTGTATGAAATTTGAAATTTCCGTCAGGGAGAACAACATCAAAGGCGAACACACTAACGCTTTAATCTTGCCGCGCCTCTGCCTGGCTCATAGGCGTGGACACGGTACCTCGTGTGCAGTGCCTTACTAATGGAAAACTCTCCGGCACATTCTGTCGCAAAGGACAACGCTGGACACACGTGAGGCGGGAAAGCACACACCCAGCGCCTGCTGGCGGTCGACGGCCTTTGTCGCAACTACGGCACGCCGCTGCCATTGTCTCCCATGTACTGTAAGAAGTGCAACAGAACGAACCTGTTCAGATAACTTACCAACCAATGGAAGCTTTATATAGCTCTGATGAGATGATACGTTGCAGGGTATTCTCAATAAGTAACAACTTCTCTATACATTTTAACGACGAGCCGTAGATTGTAGCCATTCGTAGCGGCAATAAACCTCAGGATTTTATACTCATTATTAATGGCTAAAATACTAAGAGCGACATTGCAAAGGCGATGTTAAGAGTAGTTAGGCTGTCGCAGAAATGGCACTCTAACAATAATTGTACCATTACATACCATGGTTTTAAATACTGTTATTACTACTACTCATTCAAATCTTCAATATCTGCGGATGCCGATAACAAACTTGCGAATGTGGATACAGTACAGTAGATGCGGATGCGGATGCTGTTGCGGATATGGGCCTTGCGAATGTGATGCGGATAACACTTTTCTGACCCGCACAGACCTCTAACTACAGTGCTGCACGTCAGAGATATCGATTAGCTTCTATTGTTCCGGTATAACCGCCCTAGTTGTAATTCTGACGGAACTGTCCGCTAGGGATTCAGGTGGATGGCGCTGTAGGGCTCTTAAGCGCCAGCGTGAGGAGCAGCAGGTGTGTTCGCAGAGAGCCGACAATGGGCGAGGGCTGTTCTGAGGGCAGCCATTGCGGATGGGGCTGGTCGACGCCGGCGGCGGCCTCAGGACTCAGCACACTGAGTTCACCACCTGAGGTTCTGTCAGCGCTCTCAAAACGGGTTGCGACTCAGGTTTCTTACTACTAGTACAGTTCAAATGTTTCTATAGTCTATGGGACTTAACTACGGGGTCATCAGTCCTTAAACTTACAAACTACTTATGAACTACTTACGAACTAGGACGGCACAAATATCCATGACCGAAGGGGGATTCGAACTCTCGACCGTAGTGGCCGTGCAGACCGAGACTGGAGCACCTCAGTCTCCTCGGCCACCGCGGCCGGCTACTACTACAGTAATGGCGTTGCAATTTATACGGGTGATCGGTTTGCATATACAGGGTGTTACAAAAAGGTACGGCCAAACTTTCAGGAAACATTCCTCACACACAAAGAAAGAAAATATGTTATGTGGACGTGTGTCCGGAAACGCTTAATTTCCATGTTAGAGCTCATTTTATTACTTCTCTTCAAATCATATTAATCATGGAATGAAAACACACAGCAACAGAACGTACCAGCGTGACTTCAAACACTCTGTTACAGGAAATGTTCAAAATGTCCTCCGTTAGCGAGGAAACATGCATCCATCCTCCGTCGCATGGAATCCCTGATGCGCTGATGCAGCCCTGGAGAGTGGCGTATTGTATCACAGCCGTCCACGATACAAGCACGGGGTTGCGTAGACAAGAGCTTTCAAATGCCCCCATAAATGAAAGTCAAGAGGGTTGAGGTCAGGAGAGCGTGGAGTTCATGGAATTGGTCCGCCTTTACCGACCCATCGGTCACCGAATCTATTGATGAGAAGCGTACGAACACGTCGCTTGAAATGTGCAGGAGCTCCATCGTGCATGAACCACATGTTGTGTCGTACAAGTAAAGGCACATGTTCTAGCAGCACAGGTAGAGTATCCCGTATGAAATCATGATAACGTGCTCCAGTGAGCATAGGTGGAAGAACATGAGGCCCAATCAAGACATCACCAACAATTCCTGCCCAAACGTTCACAGAAAATCTGTGATGATGACGTGATTGCACAATTGCGTGGGGATTCTCGTCAGACCATACATGTTGATTGTAAAAATTTACAATTTGATCATGTTGAAATGAAATTTACATTTAAAGACAAATACTAAAATGAGCTCTAACAAAGAAATTAAGCGTCTCCGGACACATAACATATTTTCTTTCTTTGTGTGTGAGGAATGTTTCCTGAAAGTTTGGCCGTGCATTTTTGTAACACCCAGTATACAAGGTGCTTTCTTCCACTTTTTTCCAAATTCGAAGGACTGTTCGAAGCGATGATACAAAATTAAATAATCGCACTGGCATGTCTTATGGTCCACTTTAGATTTGCCTGTGGTTTTATGATTTTTGCAAAAAAATCGGACGAATTTAATAAAAATGTAGACAATCAAAATTTATGGATGATACGAGTACGATTCTACTATCGTGATAATATCCATGTGCCCAACACGGTGTATTCTTTCTGACCATATTTTAAGATAAAGCCTAGATTATTTGATATTTGAGTTTAGCTTTAACAAACGTACCCTGTTTGAACTTTTAGCTCACCACACTTTTGTTATTTTAGCAGTAAAAGACAACGTAGTCACGGGCTGAAACAGAATACGTGCTCTTTATTTTCTTTCTCAGAACAAAGTAACATGAACAACGCCATACAGAAAAGGTAATAAAATCTACGTTAAAAGACTCCATAGCAAACAAGCTAGAGGCAAACATTGTAGTCTCCACATTGATTCTAATTAATTACTTTCAACATATTCCATAAATAGTGAATAATTGCTTAGAAAAAGAAGATAATAGGTAACTTGTTGCAATGTATACCCTTGCGTTTCATTAACGAACGACAGTTCCCACTTATGTATAGAACTTATTTATACAGGGTGAATCTAAATAAGCGCACTTGGGCTTCGCAGCACGATTCCTCACCTGCCAACAATGAAAAATGTCTCCCACAAAATTTCACCCTGCGCATGTTTCCGCCAGTAAATGAACGTGAAAGACTGAGAGGCCTGTGTGCTCCATATGTCAGTGTGTTTCATAATTACACCAACAAACTAGTAAGGTTTATATTAGGCGTCTTGAGGAACAAAATCAGCATTTGGAAATACATAACTCAGGGTAGTAAAAGTTTATGGCTCGTTGTCTCTGTTCATAAGGGTGAATTAAGTATGTCAGCTTCTATGCCCTAAACAGCTATCCAATCTGTTTACACGAGATCAATAATTATTCTGTAATGAAACTCTCACTCTGCAGTGGCTAAGCCATGTCTCCACCATATCCTTTCTTCCAGGAGTGCTAGTCTTGCGTGTTTGCAAGAGAGCTTCTGTGAAGTTTGGAAAGTAGGAGGCGAGGTACTGGCGGAAGTAAAGTTGTGAGGCGGCATCGTGAGTCGTGTCGGGGTAGCTCAGTCGGTAGAGCGCTTGCCCGCGAAAGGCAAAGGTCCCAGGTTCGAGTCCCGGTTCCAGCACACAATTTTAATCTGCCAGGAAGTTTCAATTATTCTGTAATTTAGCCAGTCTATCAGTCTGCATATGATGACGTGAAAATATATTTAACAAACATAAATTAAACCTCTGAAGGACCAACAAAACGGATTCCAAGATAAAGAAGTGATTCACTCACGAAGTGATTCCTTATAAATGGAGTTTATTTCTCTTATTGGAGATGAAATGTGGAGGTGGTCCTAATTTATACATCGGTAAATAACTAAATATTTCCCCATTGTTCATGAGAGGCACAATAAGTATCACATGCACTCCAGAGTAAAAGTTGGAAATTATCACTCGTAAGGTTGAGTATTCCAGAGAACTTTACAGTTCGAAGTTAATCCGCGATTAATGAATTTGTTATAAAACACAGTTTGTCATCACACTGGTGCATGATTGCTGAATTATCACAGTTCCACAGCCCTACTACCGTGCATAGTTTATCACTTTTTAAGCAGAGACTAAGTTCTGCAGTCTCAGTCCCGTAAATTTTCTGAGTCCACACCTGCCTATCTCTTCAAATCACAAGTTCGTAAAGCGGCTTCAGAGCGCCCAATGTCACAACCTTTCACCACCACGTCCAAGTTACGAGTCCCTTCCCAAGCTTTCAAAAAGCGTGCTCTACCTGCTCCGAAAATTGTATCCTTCCACGCATCCCAACGCCTATCATTAAAATACAATTTCCCTTCCAAAAAATTATACATTTGAGTATCACACAATTAAATGCTTTGACCACTTCCCTACAATTGTTGTTTACGTTTAACAAACAAATATATATTTAACAATACTAAAAACAGCTGAGACTGAAGCCCTTTGCTCGGATAGCCATTAACATGGCATCTCACTGTTGAAATATACTGCCGCCGTCGATAGTTACACAATTAATTTTTAATTTGTCATGGATTTTTATACATATATATTCAGTTCTTGTCCACAAATATTTATAATTATTTATATATGAATTATCTGCTGAATATTCATTATTTTTATTCGGCTATGAAATATTTTTAGTGGCAGTCTTCAACACAAAACGAACGTTACTAAGAATAATATTAAATGTAATAAAATACATGTATAAATGCAATGCGCGTTCCTGGGTTCATGTTTTGTGTTTCTGTGGTGGAATCTATGATCTGACACAAGAATATTACTACCTCGAGGAAAAGCAGAAAAAGAGTAAAATAAAGTTTATTGAAAGAATAAGGCAATAACGTGGTACGTCTTTTTAGGTAGGTAGCGTGGTACAGTGTTGCCCATTTGCTTCTTAAATTGTTACTGATAAACACAACGTATCAATAATTGCAAATATGTCTTATAATAATAATATTATTATAGTACTGAAATTTGTCGGCTTTTTATCTGTAAGGGATATTGAAATTATAATTACTGCGTTTGATTCTATCAATTCAACTGAATCCATTTATATAATTATATTTTCCGTATGATCATTTCCTGATTTGATATGGATTTTTAGAATAATGTGTGTGACTATACTGTATTTCAGTTTCATTCTGGGATAGCCGCCCTCGCTCATTCAAGAGCGCTGTTTCCGGTTTTCGGCCACATTAGGAAAAAACTGACTACCTGCTGTATCCCATTCACTAGGTACAAACTGGTAGCCGGCCGGCTGGGGAACCCAACACCTTGGCAAAACCAGCGTTTCACATGGAAACAATCAGCTTTCCGCACAGGGAGAGAAATTATTCTTTTGCTATGTCATAAGTTCACGGGATGCTTATAGATAGCAATGAAATATTTACCCTATAAATTATTTTGTTTGAAAGACTCTGGTTGTGGTGATAAACCGTTCTATAAAAATGCTCGAAATATAATTTTTTCTCTGTCTGTGAGATCGTTGTGCGAGAAATGAACATTGGAACAGGAAAGACTGCCTGTCGAGAATCAACCTGAGTGTAGGAAACAATGTTCATGAACCACTGGTCAGTCGTGAAGAATATTTTATTCCGCCATTACAAATTAAATATCAGTTTGTTATACTTTAGTTAGGATTGACTACTGTTTCAGATATATCTGTGACTCGTTTCCTGGTCTCAGTATAGAAAAGATAAAAGGAGAAATTTTTTATGGAACACGAATACGCACTCATGTAAACATCACTGATTTTACTAATTACATAACTCAAACTGAATTGAAAGTGTGACCAAGTATAGTATCAGTTGTCAAGAATTTTCTGGGAAATCGCAAAGCTGCAGAATATTCCGAAATTGTAAACAAAATGCACAAGAATGTCATGACACTAGGAGCTACTATGAGTTTACACTATTGCATTTTCTTTCACGATGATTTAGAAAATTATCTTCATCTCGCGCTGTTACAGCGACGAACAAGGGGAAGGGATGCACTAATTAATCAGGATTATGGAGATTAGTTTTCAAGGCCGTATGATGACGAACTAATGCTGGAACTTGCTGAGAGTCAGTCTGCAGCAAAAACAAAGAAGTAAATTCCCATTGACATGTTCCTGTTGTTATGAAAAGTTGTGCAATTTTTTATCATTTTTGGTACATTTTTAGTTTGAAATCATGTCATAACTTTAATATAAACATACTAAAATTTTTACATTTTAATTTCCTCCGTAAACGGCCATTATCTGAATAAGTAGAGTCAATTCAATAAAAATAGTATTCTTTTTTGTATGCATCGGATAAAAATTGCCTGAGGCCGCGTAATGTGTTACATGTGCACCGGTTAACGTGGACGCGATGCTCTTGTCCTTTATACTTGAAACTGTGAGACTTTAACTTTTCCCGGCGTAAGGAATGTTCAAACAACTTACGGGTATGCTGCCGGGTGACGTCGTCGACAACCGCCGATATTTCGGCAGGAGAACACCCTGCCATTCTCAAGGCACAACTGCACTTAAGGAAGCAATGTGCAAGCGTATTTAATACCTCGGTTTGCAAAGTGTAAACAAGGAAGATAACACACACAGTACAAGTCACAGCAGAGTCAACACAACCAAAGGTGACCAAACATCAAAAATAACGATAGTGACTTAATCAACAGGTGAGGCAACATTAATTTTATCCCTCTGTTTTTTGACGAGAGACAGTGCCGGATTCCAAGCAGAATTTAAACAAAAACCACCATCTCTGTTTATAAGGTCGCTTGCTAGTTTAATTTCAACAGCTTCCTTAATAACACTATCCCAATAGGTGGAGGTGCATGCCAGGATCTCCGTGTTGTTGTATTCCATAGGATGACCGGTGTCGAGACAGTGTTCTGCAACAGCGGATTTGTTGGGCTGTTGTAAGCGCGTGTAACGTTTATGTTCAATACACCGGTCTTCCACAGTCCTGATTGTCTGACCAATATATGACATGCCACAACTGCAAGGAATACGATATACACCTGCCTTACGCAAACCAAGATCATTCTTTACGGACCCCAACAGGGCCTTTATCTTAGAAGGTGGTCGAAAAACACATTTCACATCATATTTCCGTAAAATACGACCAATCTTGTTGGAAATACTTCCTGCGTAAGGCAAAAAGGCCATAGATTTAGGTGCCACTTCATTACTATCGTCACTCACCCGTTGCACAGAAGGCTGATAGCGCAATGCACGTTTTATCTGTCTCTCACTATAACCGTTCTGACGAAAGGTCACCTCGAGATGGGACAACTCAGCTGACAAACTGTCAGGGTCTGAAATGACATGTGCCCTGTGAACCAAAGTACGAAGTACTCCTTCACGCTGAGCTGGATGGTGACAACTATCAGCTCGCAGATACAAATCTGTGTGAGTAGGCTTCCTATAAACAGAATGTCCCAATGTACCATCAACCTTCCTTCTGACCAACACATCAAGGAAAGGAAGGCAGCCATTCTGTTCCACCTCCATTGTGAACTGAATATTCGGGTGGATTGAATTTAGGTGTTCCAAAAAACCATTTAAATTCTCACTACCATGAGGCCAAACAACAAAAGTGTCGTCTACATATCTGAGAAAACACGCAGGTTTCAGAGTCGCTGACGCTAAAGCACGTTCCTCAAAATCCTCCATAAACAAATTGGCCACAATAGGTGACAAAGGGCTTCCCATTGCAACTCCATCAGTTTGTTCATAGTACTGACCATTGAATAAAAAGTAAGTGGAAGTCAGCACATGTCGAAAAAGGTTTGTTAACTCGACACCAAACTTAACCTCAATTAGCTGCAACGAATCTGACAGAGGAACGCGAGTGAAGAGAGACACAACATCAAAACTCACTAAAATATCAGAGTCATTCAAACGCAATCCCTGCAATCGACGTAAGAAATCCGCCGAGTTCTTAATGTGGTGTTCACACCTGCCCACCATTGGACTCAACAAACTAGCAAGATGTTTAGCTACACGATATGTCGGAGCACCAATGTTAAACACTATAGGCCTCAGAGGAATGTTCTGTTTGTGAACCTTAGGGAGGCCATACAATCTAGGTGGAACAGCACAGTAAGAATTAAGACTTTTGATGGTCTCCGGTGAGAAAGGACTTTTCTTCAGGAGGTTATTAGTCTTTCTCTCAACACTCTTTGTGGGGTCAGCACCGATCCAACGATATGTCGAATCAGAAAGTAAACATTGCATCTTTTGAATGTAATCATCTTTATTCATCAAAACTGTGGCGTTTCCCTTGTCCGCAGGTAAGATAACAATATCAGGATCCATTCTGAGAGACCGTAAAGCAGACGCCTCAGCTGCTGTTATATTACACTTGGGTGGACGGGCCCCAGTCAACACACGACAAGCTTCCCTCCTAGCCTCTTCTGCAGAATCGGAAGGTAGTTTGGAAACAGCCTGTTCAATAGAACTTATGAAATCAACGACCGGCAAATGCTTAGGCGTCGGTGCGAAATTCAAACCCTTCCCCAACACAGATAAAGCCGCGTCGTCATAGGTTTTCTCCGTGAGATTGATCACAGATCGTTGCGAAACTACATTGGAATCAGACACTGAGCCAAGGAAACGTTCAAATTTCGCCGAATGCCGTGCCGTTACAGATTGAAATTCCCAATCAGACTGTGTCGAAGAGGCACCGTCCAACCAATCCCAAGAAAATTGAGACACATTAGCAGCAATCATCAAATGAAGCCGAAATAACTCCTTCGAAACAAAATCTAATTGACGACGAGTAAAGTGGATCCTTTCACGAACAAGAGCCAAGCCAGCACGTTGCTTTATACGATTGGCGGCAGTAGACTTGATATGGTGGCACAAAGATGTCCAGTTGCGAGAAGAGAGGTAAAGATGCGAGATAGGGAAATAATGAAAGAAAACTGTTATATTTTATTCCAAAGCCTTGAGATACACAGTTATTAGCTGCTGTCAAAATACTGCAATATATATGGTAAAAGCAGTATGGTGAGCAGTATAGGTGATTTCATGCTGTCAGAAAAGGCACCCGAGTCCCCAATGTAATTAACATCAGACTTCGCCTCATTGTCTGCCGGATATGTTTCTCGTACGTTCCACATTAATTGCTACTGTTTACCTGAGGCAGTGCTTCATATCCATTAGAGCTGACTACGCAATTCCTGTAATTGGCATCATTAGAATATAAGGGGTGAATCTCATCTCCCATGACGTTAATTCCGTACCAGAAAACTTTCAACACGATTCGCCTGCGCACACAGTAGTGTTCCGCCATAGTACCATACTGTCACACCTCGTATCTTTGCGTGTCACTATTCCATGAGATTTGTCAGGTTTGTGTAAGTGCGGGTTGTGACCCCGAAAGTTAATTTTCTTTCGTTACCCTGACAAATTTGTGAAACAGGAAGAAGAGGTGGGATCAAGGAATAGAGTTTTCCAGACAATAACTTAAGATCGCTAAAATTGAAATTTATTTTAAGAAAACACATGTCAAGGTTGGTGACTTAAGCAGATAATTCTTTTACTATTGATAGAGCAGTTACAGAAAACAAATGATCAACTAAAAAAGAAAAGCCGGAAACGAGAAGGGCTTAGCGGCATATCTGAACAAATTTACAATTTACAATAACTAGTGTTTTTAAGGTACAGACCACCTTCAACAAGAATAGAATACAAATAGCCCCTGAACATACCCAAACAAATTTTCTGTAGGAGACTACGCACTTAAAATGATGCATAAAGAACACAAGATAAGCCCTTAAATCCTAAAATAACAATTGAATAACAAGAATGCTCAAAGTTCTTTACATTATCAGGAGAAAATTCAATGGCCTGTATAATTTATCAATTAAGCGCCCCAATAAGCTTAAGACAGAATGGTCCGACTTAAAATCATCAGTATTAAATCAGCTCCAGACGACTTTTATTCAGAACAATACCAGAAACATGGGTTTCGAAGAGGGCGATAAAATTAAGACTTAAAATAGAATGACAATTTATGTGATCAAGTGGGACTGATAATATTGAACAGGCGAATCACAAATCCTTCAGGCAGGTAAACATTTAGATATTACTGTAATAGTAAAAACATAATGATCAGTCAAGGAAAAGGACTCAGCGGCGCATTTGAAAGAATGAAATCAAATTTACAATAATTTTGTAGGTACCAAATAACAAGCAAAAAGTATTTCAGTAATTTACCATACTTGAAAACTAGCTCAATTTTAACACGGTAAATTACAATACACGATCTGCTCCGAGCTGGCTTGTTGGTACACCCCCTGGGAACATAAACGAGATAGCATACTGCCGAGGAGCAAACAAGTTCTAGCCCTGGCCACTCGATCGTCACGGATGACAAATATTACACAGCTTATTGAAACAAAGCCTCACAACAAGAACCAACCCACTGAAAAGGCAATTATAAAATGAGGAATGGGCCGAAAGGATGCAGCAATGATACCAAAAAAAAAAAAAAAAAAAAAAAAAAAAAAAAAAAAAAAAAAAAACCTTTTAATTACAACCGTTCGAGTACAGGTAACTCAGGCTGGAGGGAAAACCACTGAACTGAATATACGATGACGCCTAGGGATAGCAACCAAAACGCTAAAGCACATGACGCCAGCGTATAAACCACTTGTTAAGCGCACATAAGTTTCAAAACAAGAAACACACTGCAAGGGGCACCGCTGATGCTATAACGGCGCACGATCAGACAGTTGAACTTAACTCTCCATATTTCGGTACATGTCCGGCGACATTTCTCACACCACAGCGCCAAAGAGTCTGCCCACCGTCCAAGTGGTCCGACGTCTCAAGGAGCTAACTCGGGTAGGAGAAGGAAGTAGAGCCGTCCGGACTGTCAACAAACCATAGGAACTTTCCACTTAAACGCCGGCCCATACGTACACACTGCCCTCCGCTCGTCTGCTCACAGAGACTTGGGCGCTGAGTCCCAGATATACACGGCGACCGCGGCGACTGCCACCGGTCTCGAGACAAATGACGAAACCAGGAACGCCACGCCACCCGCAGTGAAGTAAGAATGAATATCGATAGGTGGGTGACGGGTAACTTGCGCCAACACTAGTCGAGCCGACACGGCTCACGGGTTAGGTTTGTGGTGCAAAGTTTGGTGCTAGATGCCGCCATTAATCTAGGCTCATTAAATCTCACGTTTACTGTTGTTAACGTACATCAGCAGAGACTTTCGGTATGTCGACAACATATTCATTTTTAACGAAAATTGTAGGAGCGAACTGACGATACTGCAGTAGGGAATTTAAGTAATTCAGAGGCAACAGTTGAAATGTCACGACGATTAATGATTCGAATCTGGGTCCTCTGCTCCTGACTAGCGGCCGTCATGATCCCTTGGACAACTGAACATGCCTCCCATCCACATTAGGTGCCAACAAGTAGCACGCTACAGCTCTAGTGCCCCTAGAGGCACTGTCCTCTTATCCTCGCCATTCAGATGTTTACGGTTCTTTCAACAGTACGCCAATGGCTAGAACAACATATACGGCGTGTTTCAGTAGGGATAGTAAATATTTTACAGACGGATAGTATAGGCGAATTGCAATTAAAAGGGTCATTTAGGAAGTGTGAAAATTTTATCGAATGCAATGATGAAGCTGTTGGTATGTAATACAAACTTTGTGTTTTGCAGCTCTTACATATTCCATAAAGACATTTTACATATTGCACCAAAGCTGCTAGTTTCTCTGTCCATTTTCTGAAGCCACCTTCGTTTATAACTGTACACTGTGTAGATCTCGTTGTTTATTTTCAATAAGTAAATTAATAAAAAATACGTGACCTACATTATGTGGCTTACAGAAAAGGCCAAAACCGGAAACTACAAAATCAATGAAAAACAGCTGTGGTGCAATAAATACTTTCTTTTCTACAATTATTATTTAGATCGGCGGTTTTCACCTTCAAAAGGCATTCTCTCTTAAAATAAGGACGATAGGAGTGCTATTTTCTTAGAGTGCTACCTGGGATAATTTGAGATGGCCGTATGAAGGCGTACTCAGATAGCCCATAAGTTAAGACAACCATTAGCCGTCATTAAAAATGCTATCTCACCTTAAAAAATTTTAAGTACTAATGGCAAAATAGTTTTTTTTTAATGATACCTACTTCTTTATCATGTACACTAGTGCCACTTGGCAACAAGTTTCGTTTACTTGGACGGTGCTGCCTGCTACTTTCTTTGAGTATAGTTCACAAGGTTCATGAAGTTATAGAATTGTATGAAATTTTAGTCCAGGTTTACGATGTATTATGTCAATTTCTTTTAATAATTCACTTTTTGTAACACCATACTAATTGATGGGTATAAAATTGCAAATTATGACGATGACAAGTTCGAAACGTGTGAGTAAATAAAAAGCAGCATCACCACCTTGGCCTTTGTATTTGGGCAGCGTCCCTTATAGTACTAAAATTAATAACAAAAATTAATAACGAAAACTGAAAATAAAGAAAAAATGGGCACATTTCTTCGGCGACTTCATGTCACACTCTTAATTGATGATCAGGGGCCTTTTCAGTAGTAGTTACCAAAGATTAGGTGTCAACATAGGTACTTGTGTCGGTTGTGCAGGCCCGTCTTTAGGAGCGTTCGAAATCAAATTTTTATACAGCTTATGGGACTTAACTACGGGGTCATCAGTCCCTAAACTTACAAACTACTTATGAACTAAGGACGGCACAAATATCCATGCCCGAGGGGGGATTCGAACCCCCGACCGTAGTGGCCGTGCAGACCGTGACTGGCGCGCCTCAGTCCCCTCGCCACCGCGGGCGGCAGGAGTATGTTCAGGAGTATGTTCAGACACAGTTATTCTGTGTCCGGTATTAAACTCTGATGTTACTTCCACCACTGTTTGAAGCCTGTGCTGTTTCAGCAGTATATGCAGCCTACGGCGTCAGACCTGTAATTAGGGATGGCAAGCGAACTCCTCGACGTTGCGACACGGTTTGACCACGGTTTCTCAACTCACCACCGCACTGCTCTACCGAACACAAGTCGTGAAGTTTCGGAAATGCTCGTGTCCGAGCCATCAAAACCTGTCTTCTTTCATACTGTGATGTATGCCGTATCTTCCCCATTCTATACATGGACAGCACACACAGAGATGCTGCGTGCCCCGTACGTGTGTCTTAATACCAGTCATACTTTCTCAGATGACGCAGCTATCGCCTAGAAATTTTTATATCGATAGTAGATAATGTTATGGATTATCAGTGTACGTCTTTCGCTTCATAGAATATACATCTGTATCTATATGAGGCAGTGGTACTCATGCCATCAAGCGTGCCACTTGTTATAACCCGTTTCGCCAGATTTTGGGGATAGTAAATAATTAAAATGAAATGAGACGTCAGAGACCGTAAACTAACCATTGATTTCCCTAATGAACACTAACAAACGCACAATAACGAAGTTTATGTTCTCATCACTTACAATGCTTTTATTCTATGTCAGCTGCACAAATCACACTAGCCGGCTGCGGTGGCCGAGGAGACTGAGGCGCCTCAGTCACGCTCTGTACGGCCACTACGGTCGGGGGTTCGAATCCCCCCTTGAGCATGGATATTTGTGCCGTCCTAGTTTGTAAGTAGTTCATAAGCAGTTTGTAAGTTTAGGGACTGATGACCCCGTAGTTAAGTCCCATAAGCTTAACAAACATTTGAACATTTGAAATCACACTAAATAAACAAGTAACTGATCGTAGGCTCTGCTGTCTCTTCATTAAAGAGAAGGTCATTGATTACACGACTTCGGTTGTTATCCTTAACCCGGTGGTCTCGCTTAGTACCTTACCGTTTAACCCTTACTGTTGGATTGAACTGATCGGCGCGAAGCACGTAGAGTGCTATGTTGGCGGACGTAGACACCACATTAACTGCTTCGTCTGCATACAATAGTGCTAATGTTATTAAAGCGGCCATAAAATAGAATATAATTTGTACACTTAACAAGTTATTACGGAGATGTTACCTGCTTTGATAGTCATTTAAAAATGAAGAATACTTAAACAGAATATTAATAATGGAATTGTGCCTGCACCTTATTCTATTTCGTATATCATACTTTCAGTCACCATTCTCTCTCAACTGCGAAGTGAAGCTTCGTATTACTTATTACGATTCTCAGTAATATTACACGGGAAAGAGGTATTCGGTCCTATAATCTTGTTATTACTTGATCAACTTCCGCAGTTCTAACGTAGTTTTGTGTAATAATAGCTGCTTATAGCGGCGCTCAGGAAATTATTCAGTGCCATAAAAAAGTTGGTGTCATTATTCCGCAATCATACAATCTAAACGCCACTGCCTTGCATTTAGAAATTTTTCATGTTTTCTGATACATGACGTACCCATGGTAGATTTATTAATTTGGAATGGAGTATTTGGGTGGCTCAAACAGTGTCTCCTACAGGCCGAACATAACAAGGAAATACCGCTACTCTCTAATAAAACGGGTTGTATTGACATCCATTTCCTCGTCTATGTGGAACACATACATCCTTGCTGGATTAAATCGGTAAAGCGTCTCGTGGCGGAGCGCGCGGTTGCTCGCCGTGGAGGTTCGAGTCCTCCCTGGGTCATGGGTGTATGTGTTTGTCGTTAGGTTAGTTTACCTAGGTTTAAGTAGTTTGTAAGCTACGGACTGATGACCACGCAGTTTGGTCCGATAGATCTACAAACATTTGAACATTTGATTAAATAGGCACATAGCGCCAATAACTCCTGTCTTACTTATTCTCAGCCATTGACAGGTGCAAGGCACCTCTCTCTCCCTCTCTCTCCCTCTCTCTCTCTCTCTCTCTCTCTCTCTCTCTCTCTCTTTCTTTCTTTCTTTCTTTCTCTCTCTCTCTCTCTCACTCTGACAGGCAGTTCAGTCAGAACACTTCGGAATATCTCCACGATCAGAATGAGGGGGTAAACCTCTGCTCCTTCTATTGACATGATAACGAGAAGTCTCGCCTGTTCTCTGAATATCGGGCTGCGATTAGCATCGACTCATTGGATTCCACAGGGACAGATAAAAGGGGCGGAAATATTGGCTCCTACACCGTTGGCTTTCAAGTACTCAACCCCATCACCTCTTCTGTGAGCGAAGTGTCAGGAGCATACGTTGACGTAATACAGTGGTTTTATTTTACGTTATTGTTTCCTTCGTACTTACAATATTTGCAATAACAGTATAGGTGTTGTCTTTTTGTTCCTATATATATATCCAATATATATCCCATGTATGTCCTGCAAACCAACAGCAACAGCGACCAACATGTGTCTGCTGTTTGACTTTATTGCTATTTATGTTTCATTCTAAAATTTTTATTTCTATCCTCGGCAATTGTCAAATTGTACACTAGAATCAAAATTGAAAATAAGAACAGAAAATACAGTTTCATGATCTGACAACTTACTTTGTCATAAAATGATCGTAATTTTTTTATCTAATTTGTGATTTCATCACCCGCGACCTTTACAGACCTGGGATGGGCTAGAAACAATCAATTCTATCTACTCGTCAGCTAATTGAAATCTAACTAAACATAAATTGGGAAAAATACTAAATTGAAGGTGATATATTTGAGAGTGATTAAAGAAGCTTAAAAGATTAAATCTGTGGATTTGTTTCTTGTTTAAAACAATAGTAATAATGAAAGGGTAAAATTTAAAAAATTAACAAATGTAAAGACAACATTTAAAACATGATGCAGGAGGAAATGATCTTTAAAAGAAACTCATCGCTCTCAGTGAAAACTCATGGGACTGCCCTGACATGCATTGTTGTGTAGGCAGGAGAACTGTTGCTGGTTTAGGAGGGTAGAAGGGCGTGTTATTCGTAAGATTGACTACTGTGAGTTGTGAAGGAACTGAAAAAGAGGGAGAAGATGGTGGTATTAGTGAGACTTAGAGGAAGAATGAGTTGGGTGTAGAACGGTGGAAGGGAGTAAGAGGTAGAATAAATAGGGAGCTCGAGTCGGGAGAGTAGGCCTTCATAAGGTGCGATGAAAGGGGTGAATTTTCTAAAGGTATTACGAGAAGATAATGGGACGTATTTTATCAAACGGGAAAAGGGAATGGTTAATACTTCTTTGGAATATTATGTGCAGGTATTGGTTGTTAGTATGTGTAAGGAGAAGGGGTGGGGAGAATTAGTTGAGCCGGTAAAGGATACGCGTCTCAGTAAGGTAAGCAGCTGAGGAAAGCGATGTGGAATGCATGGAGTTTTAGGAACTGAAGTGACATATATAACTTGGGAGCCGCGATGGATTAGCCGAGCGGTCTAAAGCACCTCGCTGCGGAGCGCGCGGTTGCTCGCCGTGGAGGTTCGAGTCCTCCCTGGGGCATGGGTGTGTGTGTTTGTCCGTAGGTTAGTTTACCTAGGTTTACGTAGTTTGTCAGCTACGGACTGATGACTCCGCAGTTTGGTCCGATAGATTTACAGACATTTGAACATTTTTTTATAACTTGGGAGGCGGGCGATGGGTAGAAGATATCCATGCACAACGAAACTTCGTGCGTATGTAAGTACTGTAAGTGTGGAGTACAGTGGAAGTGTGGAATCTCCGATTAAGGCCTGTTATAAGTTTTTGGCTATTGGCATTTTGCTCTGTCTGTAGTCAATTTGTTCGAAGAATCGGACTGACATCAATTCAAACATTGCAACACTCCTTGCAGGTGAGAATAATACATAGGGCCTTCAAAAGAAACAATGTTTCATGTTAAATCTTTGTTACTGCTTTAACCATGTGTACAGGTTTGTCGCTAGTTTTAGGAAGAATGTTGCACTGTAATGGTGGAGGGTCATTTTTTCGGTGCGATTCCTCCCGTCTGGAAACGTACTTTCAGTTTTTCTCAAATTCTGATATTTGTGGATAGATTTTCCAATAGCTCCCCGGCTTCAAGCAATGCCTTTTTCCGAAATAAATAACGCTATCTCCATTTATTCTAACCTCCTTTTACAGTATATTTGGTCGCTAGGCGAGTAGCAAATGAATGAGCTGATTGTTGGATAATCAAGAAAATGAATCCAGCTGGAAGCGTACTTTCAGTATCATTAAAATCACATGTTAGTCGATAAACTGTCAATTTTTAAATCCTCTAAGGAACAATTCCAAATTGACATTTGAAAGAACCGGCAAAAGCCATGAAACTAACAAATGAAACAATGTAATTATTTAACACAGGTTTAGTGTTTTAAATACGTTCTGATGCCTCCGTGCAGGCGTGCAGCCCATAGTGGCTAGCTCTCTCTCTAAAAAAATTTGTTTTAAACTTTTTGACGGCAGCTTTACAGCTGATTTGTAACTTTTATTACGTGACCTGTTTTAATTTATAATTTCTGATGAAGGCAATCATAGTTATTTCCGAAACCAGAAATAATTTTAATTTTGCGACCGAGGGCTGCATTTTTATTATTCGACGTCGTAACGGTCGCTGACAATAGCAGCTATGTGAAAAAAAAGTAATAATATAACATGGCATACATGTGTTGATTTTGCCGCGGTGGAGTAGCCGAGCGGTCTAAAGCGCCTCGCTGCGGAGCGCGCGGTTGCTCGCCGTGGAGGCTCGAGTCCTCCCTGGGGCATGTGTGTGTGTGTTTGTCATTAGGTTAGTTTACCTAGTTTAAGTAGTTTGTAAGCTACGGACTGATGACCACGTAGTTTGGTCCGATAGATTTACAGTCAGTTGAACATGTGTTGATTTTAGATGCTTTCCATTTCCTGTTATGAAAACTACAGACGCCAATACTACAGATATTCAGCTCTTTCCGTAATCTTAAAGACGTTAATTTATAGTGAATCTTATTTCAATAGTATTTACTAACTATAGTTAAGTTCTTAAAATAGTATTAATGTAACTTGTGTAACAATTTAGTCAATGTAATATGATAGTAATCCTATATTATTGTTCTGGTTCCTAGCATTCTGGATGTTGAGTGTGCCGGCCGCAGTGGCCGAGGGGACTGCGGCGCGTCAGTCACGGTCTTCACGGCCACTACGGTCGGGGTTCGAATCCCCCCCCCCCCTCGGTCATGGATATTTGTGCCGTCTTTATTAGTAGCTAGTTCATAAGTAGATTGTAAGTTTAGGGACTGATGACCCCGTAGTTAAGTCCCATTAGCTCCACAAACATTTGAACATTTAAACATTTTTGATGTTGAGTGTGCCCCTCCGGCCCTAAACGGCCTGCCGCAGTGGAGTGGCCGAGAGCTCTAAGGCATTCTCTTGCGTTTTGACTGTACATATTATCCCAGGACAGAGAACAATACCATTATGGGGCTAATCGGGAGTTATATCCATTACATGCTAATGAGTGGGTTTGACGTTGATCCTTGTGCATTCTCTCAGTATGTGGTCATGGCCCATTGGAAGTGGTGTAAGGTGTATGGTGAACTGTTTTAAAATATGATTCACCTTATCTTTAATCGACAAGGATGTGGAAGAGTTGGAGCCTCCAATTTCGTGTTTGTTGTTTAAGTATGAAAAAAAGAAACCGAAAGAAATTATATAAATAAAAATAAAATCGACTGGTAATGAAAATGAATACAGAAATGCTCATCTCAATTTCCTTCCATTCTTTTGTTACTTTTCCCACAGGAGCAGTGTCAGTTAGGGGCCCACGCAAGCCTTCGATCTCAGCGGACGTTGGGCGTAGCATGAAGAGCTGCAACACGGAAAAATTGAATTGCTGGTCACCTGTGTCGCTCCCTCGTGATGTGTTAATGATCCATAACCAGTGAACAAGTATATACTATTTTTTCTTGGGTGGCGTCCGATAACAATTCAGAATGATCTATGGTTTTACATGAAATCATACTTTGTAACAAACATATAAAAGATTTCTTGTCCACATTATACAATTAATGGAACCAGAAGACAAGAATAAATTCATGTTAACTGCTACATTGGTGTTGGATTGAAATAAAATTATATTACAATATATTTATTAGCTTTTTAGTTGGAAGTGATAAAACGAAGAAGCCCAGAGTTATACTGAAATTTATAGATATATCTACGCCTTTTGTTTCCGATTTTGTAGCTCTCGGTAAAAGCAGTATCACAAGATAAAAATAATTTATCACTTATGCCCGAGATTAAAGTAAAAATGAACTAAGTAATAAACAATAGATAATAGTAACAGTAAAAAAGTGAAATTATCTCCTTATAAGGGATATTGGAAGTAGTGGCATACGTGACGTTTACCTGTTTTATGTGGGACACGCTGTACTGTATTTCAACCCATCCCCAATTTCAAAGAACTCTACACGGGTCTCAGAATTTTATTATTTATTTATTTCGTTATGAAGCTATCTGGTGGTAATTGCGTTTCTACAAACATTTTCTGAATCATCTGTTGACAATTTTCTTTGTCTCAATGGTACTGATTTAGTTTAGCCTCAGATACTACTGGTAAATTCAGTAAAGAATGAGAAGCGTGTGTCACTTTGTTTCTTGTTGCGTTTTGATTTTTGCTTCTTGGTGGTCCCCAGCAACAATGTGTCCTCACCCACTGTCAGCTGAAGATCGTAGAAAACACAGTGGTGACCAAAACTTGTTCACTGCCGTCTACTTAGAGCCAGCTAATAGTTCGTTGATTTTGTTATTTTATTTCTGTTGTTCTCAAACTGTAGTGACTCATCGGATGTCAATCACATACGAAACAGGTGGTAATGGACCCATCCAATGAAATTCGACTGACATTTAGGAGAGTTTTTCCTTATGAAAACAGCCACGAAAACATTTCTAATTTTGAATTCATTTTACAGAATTAATAGTAATACAAGAAAAAATAAACAGGATATATTTTCACAAGTGTTACTTAAAAAAAACTTTCATACAGAGTGACTTGTATCGGAAACAGGCTGCAGACTTGAGATAGTTGTGCTGCAGAAGCAATACCATAGGCCAGTGATTTTTCAACATTTTTGAACGCGCGAGCCCCTTTCTGAGTAAAAATGTCCGGAGACCCTCCCCACCCTAGGCCCGAAATAAAACTGTCAGTGATTCCAAAGACGACAACGAATTTATTTTCCTTTTCTTAGATGTATCTAAGATCTACGCAGACATTCGCGTCTGGTGAAAGCTGGGGTATCGGAAACGAATAAAAACTGAAAACAAACTTTATGACTACACGTATTTGATGTATGGTTCTTCTGTCATGAATAACAAACCACAATGGGTAATTTGAGACGACGTGTTGTACATGTGACAGTATAAAACCATCACGGCTGATGCATCACTTCTTAATATTTCAAAGGTGCTCATAACATTGGATTTATTTCGAAAGGATAGCTAAAACGCTGAAGTAGCAGCAAAATACTATGATCCACTAATAAAGTGGTATTGTTGTGTAAAGACTAAAAAATATTATATTAGAGATATTTATTTTTCTGACATGTCAATATTTGAACGCGTGAGAAAGTCGTACAAGGAGATTGCGAGTATTGAAAATAACATAGCAGTACTGCCGTTCCGTTGCTTAATTAACAGTTCGTCGTGAGGTGGAAAAATGGCTTCATTGTTACGCGTTTCGGTTTGCCCAACTTCAGAATTCTCAAAAGTAGCATAGGTAAATCTTGTACCGTCACTCTTTAAATGCCTCATTGAGGGCCACTCGAAACGTCTCACAAAGGTAATTTTCTACCTACGGATGACTTGGTAATTAAGCGACTTTTACGAAATCCTGTCACTTTCTTGTAGCACCTCTGCCAAAGTATTTGAACGCCACGAAACGTAGGTTTGCTATCGAACCAGCCCCTACTATATCCTCCTGCGACTGCAACCCCTGAGCATGACTTGGTGACCGCCAGGGTGTCGCGACTCACAGGTAAAAAAAAGTATGTCTGCCATAGGGCGGACAATGCGCGACGTCATCTAAAATAGACGCGCAGATGGTATTCAGAAAAGGATCATAAATAATGGGGGCGATTATATTTATATTGTGTAACGGTAAGCATCTCTGTCAATAATGTCGTCTCCTGAAAAAAAAAAAAATAAAAAATAAAAAATAAAAAAAAAAAAAAAAAAAAAATCGCACTGACGTGTTTTACGGCCCACTTTAGATTTGTAGTTTTATAAGTTTTTTCAGACATTTTGGACCAAAATAATAATCTAAATAATAAAAATTTAATTAATAAGAATGTCTGAAACACTTTTAGAAAAAAAAAAAAACTTAGGTAGTGATGGGCTTCGAACCACCGACCTTTCGTATCATAGTCAAACGCTTTCCCCACAACGCTTTTTTTCCCTCTCTATTGGTAGTTCTCTTCGTTGCGGAAGTTGCTCGTGTTTGTTTGTTCTTGCTTGGTGTGTTCTTGGCTCAGCTTTTTTATTACAGAGGGAGTTGAGCCCCCTGACCGGGCGTGCTGAGCCACGGCGCCCGGCTACTATGGCTATCAATCAGAAGATAAGTCCTATAATCTCATACTATTCATGGCCGTTGTTAACTGATGCTAATATGGCATTTGTAGACGATGTGTTTTTCTTAATTCTTCAGTGCACCATTGCTTTGAAATGACAACGTGGAGTTACAATAAGAAAATCATCAAATACGCGCAAGATGACGTATGCCACAGAGAGTTCTGCGCGAGGAATGTCACGTGACATCTCCTAACGGCTGGTTTTCGTTAATTCAATGGAGGTTGTCAAATCTCCGTTATTTGTTTGCAAATATGTCTCAAACGATACCAGATATGAAAAAAAAAAAAAAAAAAAACATAAGGGAGCTAAGCTGTAGAGAATTTTCTCCTCTGCCAATTAGGTTATTCAATTTTCGTATCAGATGAACGGTTCGTTTGCAACTACAATTATATTACAAACGGCTTTTTTTAGGTATTACTACCGTATTTTTTGTCCGAAAAATTTAAAAAGGGGAGGTTCTGGTCTCTGGCGTCCTACAATCATGTCTGTAAAATTTGGTGATGATCGGTTGAACAGTTCCTCTTAAAAATAGGGAACACGTTACGGACAGACAGACGGACGGATAGACAGACAGACAGACATACATCCCAAAATCGGTTATTTTTGCAAATATCTTTGAATTGCTACGAGATATGAAAAATACACAGCAGATCAATGTTGTAGAGAATTTTCTCCTCTACAAATTAGGTTATTCAGTTTTCGTGCCAGATGTATAGTTAACCCGTTATTTTCATTTAAATTTCGAGCTGTCAAAAGACGATAGCAAAGGCACACTTTTAGTGTTACTACCGTAACCTAAAGTGGGCCAATAATGTCATTACTTTTTCTTTCCGAACATGACTTCGTTATCACAAATGTCAGCCTCCTTTACAATCCCTAGAACCATGGGAACGCGATTCTAAACATAGAACTAGAACATAGAACTATTTATCTGGCATCTGACAGGCTCACCTCAATCTACAGACTACTTACTGCAGATATAGATTTACCAACAGTCTCATTAATCTATTTACAAAGAGGGATATCCTCAGAGCTGAAAGTAAATATGAATAGAAACAGAGAATCCCTTATCTTGTTAGAATGTAGTTCACATTTTGCTGCAAAGCTCTTGTATATTCAAAACCCTCGTACAGTTTTCTGCACTGTTTCGTGATGTTAGGGCTTTGGAAACCATCGTGGAACGAGAAGACAAACTGAATACAACTCACCAGGTGAGACTTGCATGGCGCAGAAACATTCAACACGGGGTACTGACCTGGAACAGAAAAAAACGAAATTCCGTTCAGAACACGGATACCATTAAAACAGACATTAAAAATACATCCTCTAAAAGTATCAGCTAAAACGAAACCGTGATGAGATCACATCCCCACACAATAACAACAGCTTTTAAGCAGATTTCATCTGTAAAATGTGTAGCACAAAGGGAAATTGAATGATTTGATTCCTACTGTACTCAGAGCAAAGCAAGGCAAACGGAGTGCTTTCTACTGATTGTTTGCGTGGGTCATATTCATTGCTCATGTGGGTCACCGATTAATGGTTACGTTTCAGTTGTTGTTTGTGTGTGAATGACGGTTAGCGACAGCTTCAAAAATTACTGCTCGTGCCAGTTATGAAGTGCATGCGATCCCCATCCAATTAAAAATATCCTGGAAACCCTTCTGAACCCCCCTCCACACAAAACTGTTCGGTATCTCAAAGGCAACGAATATAATGTCATTTCTGTTGATACAGCTTTCTCGCAAATTGTTGGACGCTCTTTTTAATGTGTATTTTTCAGAGTGGAAGGTTTCTTTTTTACATGGTTTCCGACAGAAATGTAAATTTTGCCTAACGAGGCTTCCGAACTGAGGCAAGATTCAAAACCGAATTATGCTGATTGAGAAAGCTCCCACAGTATAGCCAACATTTAAAGAAGTAGACGATTTTTTAATTTCTTAGACTTTATTATTGTATCTTGTACATTTATGCAACGAATGGTTCCTGAAAACAGTTTCCAGACTTTGCGCTTAGTCATCGATGACACACTGTAATACAAAAGAAATATACGTACCATTCAATTCAGAATTAATGTTAAATAAGGAATTACACAATTATAACAAAAAGTAAATTTCTTTGTTATTAGGTATATACTTTTATATTATGGGACCGTTTGTATTCAGAGGTGCACTGGGCTGGGTTTGGAACGGTGCAGGTACTTCCTCGTGTGACGGCGATGCCCAGAGCAAGTGTTTGCGACTCTTCTGGAGGTCGCGACTCACAGGTAGAAAAACACTGCCATAGAGCATAGCCGAATCGGCTCGCGCCGGAAATGTTAAACATTTCAAATGTCGTCGCTCGGCGTGAGCCAGATGAAGCAGAGTCGTCTTGGCCCGGCCGGAAGTGTGAACAGTGCAACTGGAAACAGTGTGTTTAATGTGTCGGCTCGGCTCGCCACGGCTCGGCTCGGCTCGGCTCGACCCTGCCGGCAGTGTGATCACGGCCGAAGTGTACGGCCAGCAGGCAACGTGTCTGTGCACGGGCTGCGACTTCTTGCGTGAGGTATACTGAGTGATCAATAAGTATAAATTTGAAAACAGTAGACTGGCAGGTGAAAACAAAATAAGCAATCTAGCGCATGCGGATGACTTAGTTGTAATGGCCGATTCGATTGAAAGGTTGCAAACTAACATTTCAGAGCTCGATCAGAGGTGCAAGGATTATGATATGAAGATCAGCATCTCCAAAACGAATGTAATGTCTGTGGGAAAGAGATTCAAACAAATTGAGTGCCAAATAGGAGGAACAAAGAACAGGCAGACAGTTTCAAGAACCTGGGATATATTTTCTCACAGGATGGCAACATAGTGAAAGAACTGGAATCGAGCTGCAGCAAAGCTAATGCAGTGAGTGCTCAGCTAAGATCTACTCTCTTCAGCTAGAAAGAAGTAACTACCAAGACTAAGTTAGCAGTACACCGCTCTATCTTTCGAACAACTTTGTTGTATGGGAGTAAAAGTTGGGTGGATACAGGTTACCTTATTCATAAGACAGAGGTTACAGATATGAAAGTAGCAAGAATGATTGCAGGTACCAATAGATGGGAACAATGGCAGGAAGGTCTCTATAATGAGGAAATCAAGGAAAAACTGGGAATGAACACCATAGATGAAGCAGTTAGAGCGAAGAGACTGAGATGGTGGTGTCATGTTACACGCATGGGAGAAGCAAGGTTACCTAAGAGACTCATGAGCTCGTCAACGGAGGGTAAAATGAGTCGAGGTAGACCAAGAAGAAATTACCTAGATTCGGTGCAGAATGATTTTGAAGTAAAAGGCATAACATCAGACGAGGCATCAATGTTAGCATTGAATAGGGGGTCACGGAGGAATTTTATTAGAGGTACGATGCTCCAGACTGAACGCTGAAAGGAATAATCAGTCTCTAATGATGATGATGATGATGATGAATAAACCACGGAATAATGTAGATACAGTGGTAATAATTGACACACATGCTTGGAATGACATGTGGTCTTACAAGAAAAAGAAAGGTTTAAAAAAGTCCATCAGATTGCGCTTCATCTGATCAGGAAATCAATAATTAGCATAACAAATTGAAGCAAAGATCATGTACTTTACAGGAAATGCTCAATATGTTCACAATCATTCCTGTAGTCGAGGAATAATGTTGTGAACAGCACTGTAAAGCATGTACGGATTTATGGTGAGGCATTGGCGTCGGATTGTGTCTTTCACCACCCCTAGAGATGTCGGTCTATCACGATACAGCCGGCCGCGGTGGCAGAGGAGACTGAGGCGCTCCAGTCATGGTCTTCACGGCCACTACGGTCGGGGGTTCGAATCCCCCTCGGGCGTGGATATTTGTGCCGTTCTTAGTATTAGCTAGTTCGTAAGTAGTTTGTAAGTTTAGGGACTGATGACCCCGTAGTTAACCCTTAGATGCATGACTTTCTTTTAATTTAAAAAAAAAATCCGTGTTTTATAAGTTGTACAAACAAAGGGAAAAATAGTAAAAATAAATCCTATATTGCTAGTTTTCCAAATATAAAATAAATAAATAAAAATAAAGCACTAATGCAACATCCAGAAAACTTGTTATATAATTTTCAGAGTTGGATAGTATAAACAAATTTTGTGCTTATTATGATTCTCCATACCTGTCTCAATTGGTGTGATTTTTTTCCTCCTTCCAAAATTGACTCTTTATATGGAAAACAAAACGTCAAAATCTGCACTATCTGGCGTTTTCTCCAAACACAAGCACAGATGTTAACAGAAGTTCACACTGCAGACAACCTTGACACAACAAACACCACTGATACTTTCTACAAACTCTGCTGCATTTTTTAAACACGTGTTAGTTCACAAAATTATCACTAGACGCGGATAAAACAATATTAAAATCGATGTTGCAGATGAGCTACACCATGCATTTAAGGGTTGAACATATTGAACATTTGAATCTATCACGATACACTTGGGACTTCAGGTAACCCCAAACCCAATTACCACACGGACTGATGGCTGGGGACCTGGGAGGCCAAGCATGGCGGAAGTGACGGCCTAACACAGGATCATCACCAAACGACGCGCACAAGAGATCTTTTTAGAACTTTGTTGTTGGTTTTTTTTTTTTTTTTTTTTTTTTTTTTTTTTTTTTTTTTTTTTTTTTTTTTTGTTCTAATAAAACCCCATCTCATTCCTAGCATGTGTGTCAATTTTTACCTCTCTATCTACATTATTCCGTGATTTATTAAGTTTTCAAATTTATACTGACTTTTTGATCACCTGGTACCATCTTCTAGTCTGATGAGATTGTTATTTACGTACAGTATTAAGCCTTTTAAATGCTTCAAATTTCTCTTGATAATCATGTATGTAAAAATGGTATTTAAAATGAATTAAGAATATACTGTACATATTTTATTTTACATGCGACATATCATTTCTGTGTAACTGTGCAAATAGCGGATCGTACCACTGCGTATGCAAAACCTGTCGTCATCCTAAATACGAGTGCGATAATGTTTCAAATGGTATCAAGTGGAGTACTATTGCTTCTGTCCCATTATAAGCAAAGTAATTCCACCATCCCTAAATCGATATAATTGAAGCTATTCAAAAGCACATACAACGTTTTGTTTCACTGAGGAATGGATATGGCAAGTTTAGTCTATACACATACACCCATTGTCTCCGTACGTTATCGATGGCCATTGGAAATGGAGGTCGCAAAGGTTTTATATGAATGGCGTATTTGTTGGAATAATTGGCAACATTGCATTATCATGTATACATTTCCCTTTGAACTGCAGGTTTGAGGACAATGTTTACCGTTTTCACTGAAATTCTGACATATCTATAATTATAGCGGATATACATTCGACAGAAGAAAGCCAGGTTAAATTTCAATACCCTTTCAGGCGTCAGCAGCGTTCCTGCCTGTCAGATGATTTCTAGAAATTTTTATAACTGCAAACACCTCCTTGATTAATTACTTTATTAATGCCATGGAACATGGTCCTTTCATGTGTTATTTTGTTTCGATGTTGCGACTGAAGCACTGAGATTGTTATTTTTTCTCATGATTTATCTACCTCTGATAATCGTAATTTTGTGCAGTATTCGGAAATTTATCACAGTCATTTCATCTGTGTTTCTGTGAGCTTCATCGAACGTTTGATGGCAGTCTGAGAGAAAGAGGGATTTGTGGATTCACCTTTATCTTTTCCCTACTAATGAAAATGTATTTGCAGGAAAGTTTAAAAGTTGCATCGTGCTTTATTTGCGTGTGCATATTGGGTTTCAGAGTGAGGTCCTGTATGTGTAGCCATGAAATGTCATTTTAGACATGGATTAAACTCATTAAGGGGGAATGCAACATAACTGGCAGTGTGTTTCGGAATCTCCAGAGCTGAAAGTGAGAATACATTAGAATATATGTTCATTTCTTCTCATGACTATGTTGTTGCTGTGTGCCCTAGTACATTTAGTACATAAGGTTTGATTCCATTACATGGAATGATGTGCTCCACGCCCACAAAACCTTATTACAAATATTAAATGAAGCGGGATTGCCCGTAAAAATCTTTTGCACTTACTGTCAAAAAGTAACTGAATTTGATTTGCGACAAGAAGCGCAAAAGATTTTTACTGCCAATGATGCTTCATTTAATGTTTGTAACATTCATTTCACGTAAAGAAATGATATGAGTACTTTACCCATCAAAGACTTTATTGATATTGCATACTTAATCGTTGCTTGGCACTATAAAAAACGTTGCTGTAATATAAGTTAATGCGACTGTCAGTATTAATATCTGATCGTATGGTGGCCGAAATAAGTGAAATATGATGAATTTTGTTTGTGTCATAAGGAAAATGTAGGAACATTGGATGCATTGTTTTGGAACTAATATCGATTCACAACATGTACAAAGTACGTCGACATCAAAGAGTATTTACCGCTCGAAATCGGAAGATAAAAGGTCGTTTAAAGGACGATTCGGCACGTCTATTCCCAATTGTAATTGTGATTGTTAGCGATTGCTAAACATGCGCCATCACTTGAAACTACGGTCTCGTTACGCAATTATGGTCTGAACTGAGTGCCTACATCTTTATTCTTTGCACGAAAATGTCATTTGGATTAGCTGCGAAAAACGTTTTCAAAATAATCTCAGTTGACGTATGTATTTTCTATTGGAGAACACTGTGGCGTTGATAACAACATTGGAAACTGTAAATCTCTGCGGTTATGTGAACTTCCTTTCACTTTGCAATGGATTCCATGAAAAACAAAGAAACGTGTACCTCTCCTTTTTAAATAAGGAGTTCCAGAATGTGATCGAAATCAGTCCTCATAAAAGCAGCTGCGATGATGTATATGTAACATCTGTCAGTAAGGTGGGGTAACTGAAATCTAGGACCATAACGACTGTTCCCGATAGAATACATTTTACAAACGCTAATTACCAACACGTGTTTGGAGATCAAAAGAAAATTTTACACATTGGTGGAGAAATTTTATGTTATCAATTAAGGAGACACATTATGAATCAAATTATAAATCGAAGAAACGACAGCCACAGCTGTATTATACGAGAGTGCTACGAAAATACATGACAACATTAGAACTTGAAATACAGTCTCTTGTACACAAATAGAGATATTAGAGCCTGGCCAATATTTCTGATCAGGTTACAGATGGTACTTCCGTATGAGACGCCGTGTATCTCACCTAAGCATTTTACACAGCAGATCACTACCTCAAATCGCATTTGGATCCAATTCTGTAGGTGTATTTAAATTCGACGGCCAGTTTAGTGGTCATATATGAGTGTAAGTTTCTGGCATATTAAAATGGTGTGCCGGAACCGGAACTCGAAGCTGAGATCTTTACCTTCCTGGGCAAGGGCTCTACCGACTGAGATACCTCAGCCTACTTCACGGTCCGTCCTCACAACTTTACTTATCAGTACCTTGCGTTCTACTTTCCAAACTTCACAGAAGTTCCCTTGCAAAACTTTGCAGAACTAGCACTCCTGGAAGAAAGGATATGGTGGAGACGTGGCATAGCCACAACGAAAGTTCCAGAATGAAAGTGCAGCGGAGTGTGCGCTGATATGAAACTTCCTGGCAAGTTAAAATTGTGTGCCGGAACCCGGACTCTTAACTGTGAACTTTACCTTCCGCGGGGAAGCGCTCTACCGACTGAGCAATCCGCGTACGCTTCATGGTCCGTCCTCACAACTTTACTTCTGTCAAAGGTCCCAGGTTCAAGTCCCCTTTCGGGCACACAATTGGAATCTGCCAGGAAGTTTCTTATCAGCTCACACTCCGCTGCAGAGTTTCATTGACGAATAAGGGTGTATACGAATCTACATTGACCTGAACGTGGGCTACACCAGCCTATGTAGAGGTGAAGTTTGAAATGAGGGACACGCTGGTATCTTTGTCCCTTGAGGTGCTGTATTACCTTTGAATTTACACAGCGTCCCATACCCGTCAACCAATTAAAACGTACTCTTGGCCTTGACTGAATTGAATTGAAAATGGCAACATAGATTCACTGAAACTAGTTGTACAAAATAGAGAAACATTATAATATAGCGACTGCGGCACATAAGTCCATTGGTTAAATGTGTTTATTAAAAAAAAATCCAGTCGTTCTCCTTAGGGACAATGTCTGAAGTTACAACCATGTGAGTCGAGCTGTGCCATCCGTGACGAGAAGCAAAGCAATTGGACAACATAGACTGAAAGAGGTAAAAATAATGGTGGTTCTGGAGCTAGGAGTGTGTGATCAGCTGTTGCAGTAGAACCATGCTAGGACCGAACCGTCGTCTGAGGACAGTGTAGTAATACATTAATGACTTCTTTTTAAAAATAACTTGTGCGATGCTTGTCGCTGACTTCTGCCCTCTCTCTGCCAGCTTATCGATAAACATATGACATTTGCACGTTCAACTTTTTTTGCAACAAGCTGAAGGGAGAGAGCGGAACTGTTCGTCACTTACTTTCTTCTCCTTAATGTGTTAGGACGCATTCCAGGACTTTGTCTAATTGTTGTGTGAGCTTCTCTTTTTAATAATTTCAATAAACTCCCACAGTTAATTTGAAATATCTTACTTACTTACAATCCCTTCTCCATTCTCACTAATTTTAGAGTTATTTATATTCAGCAAATCCAGTGCTTCATAAAGTGGTGCTCGGGTATTGTTGCAACTTGTTTCGCGATTGTACTAGAACATTATCTGTGTAACTTTCATTTATTTCGTTTATTACATTTTAATGCCTGCAAAAAAAAAAAAAAAAAAAAAAAAAAAGCGATGTTTATGAAGTCCGATAATTTTGCAATTTTTGTCAACTATCATGATTAATTTTCAACACGGTCATAGAACAATAGTAAACGAAATGCACAATCCCAGCATCAATTTATCGAAGTAATATTCCAGTCATCTCAGCTAGAATAACTACAGAATATGACCGAAATATTAGTACCAGTTCTCAATAAGTTAAAATTTAGATTCCGCCGACTTCCCGACTTCTTCTGTAATGTTGCTTTTTGGTGTTGTATTTGCTACCGAAGTCACGAACGCTACCATTTAAAGGCGGAATCCAATAATTTTATTTAAATTGTCCCTCCCTTGTCAAAATTGCTCAGCAATTTCATTTAAAAATATTTCACTACCTGATAAAACTTCATTTGCGATCTCCAACCGTAACTTTATTACGCAACACCCATTTTCATACGAAAGCAGCATTACAACGCGCCATGCTGTGAGACGCCGCTGCACACTAATGAGGTGCACCGTAGCTCGGGTCGGACGCCAAGCTGCCGTCGCCAGTGTTTCGCGGTAGTCAGCGATATCGGGCAGCATCGGGGACCACAGGACTGCTGCCACGGCAACGACATCGCTTCTTGTGGTGCCCGAGTCACTGAGTTAGACATTGCTGTACTCCAGACTGCCGACATAATTTGGAGGAGTGCTGTATCAAGGAAAGCACTGCACAACAAGGAGCATACACACCGCCTCTCAGCACTTCCCGGTTTCACACCTCTTACACTGGAGTCAGGAAGCGCGAAGCTCAAAGTTGCAGCCCAGGTGGAGTGAGTTGCAGTTGTACTGTTTGCATAGGTTAGATTACCGGCTTTAGTAACTGAAAATTTAATTCAGACGAAACTAGTTTCGCTCCATTGCAAAGCATCTTCAGTGGTCAACTGTACAAGAAATTTTTTGTTTTACGTTTTTGTGTGGTTGATTACTAAATTCGATAGTAAACAGCTGTAATGTTATAGGTTTATTTTATTCTGAGTAAACTGATCTACTGAGATTACTCGCGTTGTTATGTCGCCTTTTCACATGGTTTTTGTAACACTCAGATCTTATGCTGTCGCTTTTTCCAATTACAATTTCTTATTAATGTTGCCGAAAACATATGTAGTCTGACGTGCTGCGTTTCACTTGTGTGTGTGTGTGTGTGTGTGTGTGTGTGAATGTGTGTGACTTTGCTTATAAATTCATTGACTCGCGTTATGAGATGGGTTCTTGTTTTGCTTCTGTCAAATTAGGCGTCTAATAGCAGTCTGTGTAAGATGTCCTGACTGTATTGTGTTTATAAATATGATTTAATTTCAAAATGTTCAAATGTTTGTAATACTATGGGACTTAAGTGGTTGTTACTAGTTCCTAGCTTACAAACTACGTAAACTAAGTGAAACTAACCTAATGACAAACACACACATCCATGCCCGAGGGAGAATTCGAAACCCCGCGCGGTAGGCCGCGCGATCCTTAACGTGGGGCTCCAGACCCCTCGTCTACTTCCGTGTGGCTGATTTAATTTAATCTAGTGACGGTACGTGTATGTGTGTGTGTGTGTTTGGGGGGGGGGTGATTTTGTGCGTGTATTTAAACTAATAAAAATACATAGTGGATAATTTGATGACAAAAGAAAACAACAACCACATCTACACTCAGAATATCAGTTACAAACACACACACACACACACACACACACACACACAGAGACCTTCGCTAGTTGAACTAAAATCATATTTATGAAAGCAAGCACAATACAGTCAGAACATTACACAGATTGTTGGCACACTCCTATTTTGTAGAAACAAAACAAGAGCACATCTCACGATCATACCGAAAGAACGTATAAGCAGTTTCACACACATGTAGACAACAAACAAAAACAACACGAAAGACAAATGCAGCCCGCCAGGCTAAAGAAATGGCAAGCTTTCGGCAACTTTTGTAAAAGTAATTGGAAGTAGTGACAGCACAAGAGCCAATATGCAGAGGGAAGCATAAAAACGTAATCCCAATAGTTCATTTAATTCAGAATACAATATACCCAGGACATAAGAACTGTTCATTGTCGAATTTAGTAAAAACAAAATATTTCCTGCATAGTTGACCACTAAAGATGCTTTGAAGTAAAGTGAAACTCGTGTGGTGTAAATTACACTAATTATTAGTTGCAAAGAAAGGAAATCTAAGCTATACAAACTGTCTGTTATTTGACAGCTTTAGGTTGGAAGGCAGTGTGAACAGGCGAGTTGCTTTGATGTAATGGACATATAGTGTTGTAATAGTATGTACTGGATACCTGTAGAAAGTTCTTTTACGGGAATTATCAGAAAAATCTGTTTCCGGTAAGAATAGGTTTAGACATGGATAAGGTAAAACAGTGTGGAGGATTAGTAATGATTCACAGAATTATCTAGATTCCTTATTTTTAAATACGATGACTAAGAATAAAGGCGTTTGTTGACAGGAGAAGCAAAAGTGTACACATGGTTTAAAAAGACCCTGAGGTAGGCGGAGATATTTGAGCAGTTAAAACCGGCAACACACGCGCAATGGAAATATTTTAGACTTTATAGCTACGAACAGGCCTGACCTTATTAACGATGTCTGTGTAGAGACAGGAATTAGTGATCATGATATCGTCATACCGTCGTGGTGACCAAAGTTCATAAACCAATCATGAAGGCTAGGAGCGTGCGTTTCTTGGGAAGATCCGATAAGCAAATGTTAGCATCGCACTTTGAAAATAAATGGGCATAGTGAAAATCGGGACTATGGATGTAGAGGAATTGTGGACTAAATTTAAGTGCATTGAAAATAAAGGGTTAGAAAAATATGTGCCAGTGAAGACGAATAAGGATGGAAAAGATCCACTGTGGTATAATAATAATGTTAGAAAGCTGCTCAGAATGTAAAGACTGCTGTACTCTCGATTCAAAAAAGTACACGCAAATGACGACGGGCAAAAGCTAGTAGAGATTCGTGCGTCTATAAAAAGACCGATGCGCGAAACATACAATAATTACCACAGTCATACCTTACCAAAAGATCTTTCCGAGAACCCGAAAAAAATTCTGGTCCTATGTAAAATCGATAAGCGGGTCAAAGCCCACTGTCCAGTCACTAGTCGATCACTCCGGGGCAGTAATAGAAGAAACCAAACGGAAAGCTGAAGTTATAAATTTAACCTTTAAGAAATTTTTCGCGCAGGAGGACCGTACGAATGTACCATCATTTGATCAACGTACTAATTTCGAAATTGAGGACATAGTAATAGGTGTTTCCGATGTAGAGAAGCAGCTGAGAGAGCTAAATACGAAAAAGTCTGCTGGTCCGGATGGAATACCAGTTCGGTTTTACAAAGAGTATTCTGCGTCATTGGCCCCCTACGTAGCTTGCATTTATCGCGGATCTTTAATTCAGCGCAAAGGTCCTAGTGATTGGAAAAAAGCGCAGGTGACTCCCGTTTATAAGAAAGAAAAGAGAACTGACCCACACAGGCCAATTACAGACCAATATCGTTGACATCAGTTTCATGTAGAATTTTGGAGCATATTTTCAGTTCGAATATAGTAAATATCAAGGAAACAGAAAAGCTACATTCTATGAATCAGCACGGGTTTATGAAACATCATTCATGTGAAACGCAGCTTACCCTTTTCTCACATGACATCTTGCGAGCCATGGATTAAGGGCAACAGGCGGATTGTGTTTTTCTCGACTTCATAAAGGCGTTCGACGCGGTGCCTCACTGCAGACTGCTTACGAAGATACGAGCTTATGAAATACGTTCACAGATTTGTGATTGGATGGAAGACTTTCTAATAGAACGCAGTACGTTGTTTTCGATGGCGAGTGTTCATCAGAGACGAGTGTATCGTGCCCCAGGGGAGTGTGATAGGACCGCTATTATTTTCTATCTATATAAATGACCTGATGGACATAGTAATTTGTAATTTTCGGCTGTGTGATGATGATGCTGTAGTATATGGGAGGGTGTCGTCTGTAACTGACTGTAATAGCATACAGGTTGACTTAGACAAAATTTCTAGTTGGTGCGAAAAATGGCAGCTAGCTCTCAATGTAGAAAAATGTAAGGTGATGCGCATGAGTAGGAAAAACAATCCCATAATGTTCGAATATAGCATTAGTAGTGAGCTTCTTGATGCTGTCGTGTCGTTCAAATACCTAGGCATAACATTGCAGAGCGATATGAAATGGAACGAACATGTAAGAGCATTTGTCAGTAAGGCGGACAGCCGACTTCGGTTTATTTGGAGAATTTTGGGGAGATGTACTTCATCTGTAAAGGAGACCGCATATAAAACGCTTGTACGACCACGTCTTGAGTATGCCTTAAAGGAAGGCATAGAAGTAGTTCAGAGGCGAGGAGCTAGGTTTGTTACTGGTAGATTCGACCAATGCGCGGGTGTCACGGAAATGCTCTGGCAACTCAGTTGGGTATCGATGAATGAAAGACGACGTTATTTTCGTGAATTTCTGTTGAGGAAATTTAGAGAGCCGAAATTTGAAGCTGAATGTAGTACGATCTTGCTGCCGCATAATTAAATTTCGCGTAGTGATCACAAGTACAAGATAAGAGAAATTATGGCTCGTACGGAGGCATATTGGCATTCCTTTTCTCATCGTTCTATTTGGGAGTGGAATAGGAAAGGAATAGTTTAGTAGTGGTACAGTGTACCATCCGCCACGCACACCTTACGGTGGATTGCAGAGTATGTATATAGATGTAGATGATTAGGAGTACAGGAAACAAAATAGTGGCAGGCACTTTAAGGAGTCCTCTACACTTCTAACGAAAAATAATGGTGAGACTGTAAATAAATTTACAGGGAGAATTCAAAATATTAACTAGAGGACCCGTACGAATACTTCACACCGTTAGTGGAATGACAAAAAGTTAGCCGGCCGCGGTGGCCGAGGAGACTGAGGCGCTCCAGTCACGGTCTGCACGGCCACTACGGTCGGGGGTTCGAATCCCCCCTCGGGCATGGATATTTATGCCGTCCTAGTTTGTAAGTAGTTCATAAGTAGTTTGTATGTTTAGGGACTGATGACCCCGTAGTTAAGTCCCATAAACTATACAAACATTAAAAAAAATTAAAAAAAAAAAAAAAGGAAAAAATGTAGCTAAATTTGAATGTTCACGCATAGCTTTCTTCAGAATCAATCAAGTGTTTAATAGCGCAAATGAAAGAGCTTGATCCGCTGGTTGTGGTAAGGTCAAAAAGGAACTGCGTACTTTAATTAGAACCGAAGGTTTAGTGAAACAAACCGATTAAATCATTCAATACAGGGACAGAAGGATAACGCGTTTGAATAAAAATAAGTGATGGAGATAATTTAATTATGATACTTGATGACAAATCTGCTAATGAATACCTTCCTTTTAAAGCAAAAATGAAGGAAATAAGTCGGATAGGACGAATTGACCGACTGACTTTAAATGCAAACGTAGGCTTCCGCGGCAGTTGTCGCTATCAATAAAATTCTTCTGGGTATGACACCGCGTCGTCATTATATACTCTGTACCGACGTTTCGGCCACTGTTACAGGCGGCCTTCATCAGGGTCTGTGTCTGTGTCAGACACAGACCCTGATGAAGGCCGCCTGCAACAGTGGCCGAAACGTCGGTACAGAGTATATAATGACGACGCGGTGTCATACCCAGAAGAATTTTATTGATAGCGACTGACTTAAGTTCACAGCAAGGATATCCCCATAAGAAATATACAGAAAGAAATCGCGTTTAAATATATAGAAAGAAAGGCGACATTTATGTAAATTCTTATACTTGATGACAAATCCGTGGATGAATACCTATCGTTTAAAACAAAAATAAAGGAAATCGGCCGGGTAATTTGGTCTGGAAGTCTGATTTTAGTTTTTGTATATTTAATATATGAGATGGTTGCACGTACGAATTGGTTCAGGATTCTGCATTAAATCGAGCTATTTTTAGAGAAGCAAAGAGCTCTGGAACGCATTTTTATGAGTATTACCCACACAAGTGTCTATAGAGATACGGATGGAGTCACCTTCAGTCTGCAAACAGCATTGAAACTTGCAGTTGAGTGCCCTTGAGAATGAGGCACCCGCAATGAAGGCAAACGGTCGATTTTTGCAAGTGATATAAAATGTTCATGTTGTGGTCGTTTAGAGGGTAATAGTAGTGTCAGCGAGGAGGTATAATAAGAGAGGTGGAAGGTAAAAATTTTAATCGGGCGTAAAACGGCAATTGAAAGCCCATATCCACCTAAAGTCGTTCGCTGTGTAATGTAATACTATGAGTTGTTTGTTTGCATAGGTTGATTGTGCGGTGCAAGGAGTAGTGGAAGGAAGAAAATACTGAATATTATTGGACACAGGTGTGCATGTCTCAGTCAGCAATAAAACCCAACACAGTAGAGGAGGGTTTGTATGAGGCACAGGGACGTCAGATCAGTGGGGATGGTGGACGTAGATTTCTACGTGGGGGCGGTTCAGTTTAGTAGGTTTGTAGAAATTGTGTCACACGTGAAGTAAGGATATGACATGATCCTAGGGTTCGATGTCCTGTGTCAATAATTATGCAAAAATCGAAGTTCGATATTTTAGAGTGGAACTTAATGAATTAGTTTTTCATTTGAGCGAAACTGTTGCCAGTGTAGCAATGTCACGAGGGGAGTCACCTGAGCACGACGAAACAAGTGGACGTGAACATTGACGCTATGGTTTGAGCCACATAAATGGATACTAATGATTCACTTTGTATGAGTGTAAAAGCCAGTTTGTGATGGGCATGTCGAAGGAAAATTATTTAGATCAAGCACGGTGTTTTGCAAAAAGATGGGTAAAAGGCGAACAGGATATATCTGGTGAAATAGTAGCACCCATACTGGTTTATAATTTCGGCATCCAAGACGTGAAATTAAAAAAGGGTTTGTCACCTGCGAATGTGGATATCCTAGGAGATGAGGAGTATGACAGGAGGGTGAGATCCACAAGCAGTCGCAAAACACCCTAAACCCCGTTACGAACAAAGGACCAGCATTTTAATGCATAAAAAAGGAAGCGTGTGAGGGCTTATTCGTTGAATTTAAGCAGAAGATGCTGCACCCAAATATATATCACACCTTCCGAAGCACTTACAACCCAAGCCAGAGGAGTTTATTGATCAACAAGTGGGAGAAAATCAAACGTTTGTAATCCTATGGGACCAAACTAGATTGGTCATCAGTCCCCAGTATTATAAACTATTTAAACTAAGTTAAAGTAACCTAAGGACAACACACACATCCATGCCCGATAGACGATTAAATCCTCCGACGCGGGAGGGCGCGCGATCGGTAACGTGACGCTCCAGACCGATCGGGTACTCCCGAACGGCCAAGTGGGAGACAAAGTGAGCATTACTTCGTGCGGCGCAAGAATTTTGGTGAGGCCTAAGAAGTCGCAGGACAGTTCTAAGAAATTACGTTTTGTTGCGACTATTGTCATTTGAATTCTAAAAAAATAACAGATGATTATCCATTGCCCGTTATCACTCAATCCTTAGACAATTTGGAGCAATGCAAATATTTTTCGACAATGGATTTATAGTGACAACCGTCAGTTGGAAGATTTTTCAGAAGATAGGCCGAAAACAGCATTTTCTTTGGCGTGATGTAATTATTGAGATAGGACGATGCTATTTGCGTTGAAAAATTCACCTGCTACAGTTATAAGACATATGCTTATCCACTGCCTATTGTCATTGAATCCTTAGACAAGTTGGACCACTGCAGATATTTTTCGATAGTGTATTTAAAGAGTGACTACCATCAGTTGAAACTTTTACCGGAACGTAGACCAAAGACAGCGTTTGCGTTGGCGTGATGTCGTCATCATCAAACAAGGACGATACTATTTGCGTTCAAAAATTCACCTCCTACATTCCAAACGTTCTTGTACGGGGTTGTGAGCGGTCTGAAGCCCTTAATTTGATAGTGGTATTTTCAAGCGATATGGATCAGCATTTATAGCGTGACTGAGAGCTGCTAATTTAACGTTAATGAGCAAGAATTTTGTATTAACAGACCCTTTATCAGTAACATCTGTGCATGAAATCGCTGTACCAAGGTTTTGTAAAGCAGTAAAAATCATTTCTGGGATTTCAAAATTTTATTGGTTTTTCGTCAGGGGGTTTGCTGACATAGCCAGACCATTAAGGTTAAAAAATGAATCCAAGTTAGTGTAAACAGAAGAATGTCAATACGCAGTTGGGAAACTGAAGAAACCTGTGATGAAAAGTCCAGTTTTAGTATACCCAGATTTTAATAAAGACTATTTTGTCATGAAACGCACCCAATTGTTATTTTCATCTTTATGTTAAGTCAAGAAATTAATGGCACAGAGAATCCTGTTGCTTATACATCTATGCAAATGAATTCAGCCGGAAAAAATTGCGCAACAACTGAGAAGGATATGCTGGGCTTAATCAGTGATATAAAGTACTCCAGAGTTACATTGCTTAATTGTGTTAAAAGATCCAACATGTATATCGACAAGTTGGACAGTAAGGTTAAATGACGTTGATTTGAATGCGATGCATAAACCAGATAAGAAGTATGGCAATGCTGATGGGTTATGTAAGAAAGTAGTGGAAGTGATGAGTAAAGACCTTGGTGAGTAGCAAATGGCGAAGAAAGGAGGACAGCGGTTGTGTACAAGGTGCGAAGCAATTAAAGTTTGAGCAATATGGTGCTTTGTTATGTAGAGAAACTAAACTAGGTCCACAAATGATTGTGACGGAAAATTGAAAGTTCTACATGACATGCATGCCCAGGTATTGTCAGTTGTAGAGCAACCAAAATATTGTTGGTGAACAAGGAAGATGGATATAGACTAGTACATGCGGAACTGTACGAAACGTGCACAGCCAGCAGATTTACGTCGACAGAGAGCACCTTTAAAATGTAACCGAAGTTGTAGTTTCATTCAGCCTCCTAGGGTTAGACGTCCTAGGACCTTTCAAAAGTTCTGCACAAGCAACAATTGTATTCTACCATCCTAACAATTACATGGCCATGGTAGCAATGTAAAATCAGGAAGCAGCATCGGTGGCGCAGGCATTCGTCAATAATTGGAATGTGAAATTTGGGGATCCAGAAGTCAGATTTCATGGCAGTGTAAACTATTCAATGTGAAGAAGTTGTAAACCAGTACTCTGCATCCACAAGCCAATTATAGGACGGATAGTGTCCACTGTATAATAGCAAAGTTGTTGGCATATTTGACACAAACACCACACAAGCTGGCATATACATCTAGGATTTTGTGCCTACAGCTGAAAGGAGAGGACAAGTAAGGCACTGTTTTTACATGAGGTTATTAACCATCGCCATTTGACTTAAAAAAAGGATAAAAGAGGCAGAGCGGGTGAGATAGTTAAGGTATCCGTGGAATTGATGAGGGAAGTCTGTAATACAAGAGCGAATACGAGAGCATTAGAAAAACAGTGAGGAAAACTGCAAGGATGCCGCAATATAAGATCAGACAATGGGTTTTGTTAGCGTCGGTGTACACCCCAATGGGAAATACGACAAGTTATGCATGTTGAACGTCTAAAGCCATTGCGAGTAGAAGGGATTCCAGGAGTTGGCAGTATGAAGAGAGAAAAGAGCAGGAAGAAAGGAAATAGCATTCGAGGAAATAAGTAGATAGTTAAAATCTGTATGCCTTAAGACCTTGAAAATAGGAGTGTAACCGTTTTGTACAAACATTGTTGTTGTATGCATTTTAATATTTCGTATAGTACTTTCAGTTAGTATCGTTTGATACTGGCGTAGCAGGATCTTCGGCAGGAATGAGATTAATTGTTATCACGTTCAATTGATGACGATGGGAATGTGGTTTGTTGTGTAACTTAAAGTTTTCCGGCGTAGTGATTGGTCCATTATATTTCGGGCTTGCAGCCGGATCGTGTTGAAGTTATGCCACGATATTTCAGCTGAAAAACATTCAGCCACCTTCAGGTGAGTACAAGACTGAAGATTACTGGTGTGCGTTGTCCAATGTGTACCGAAGATTGGCGCGGCGGCTCCTATGCAAGAGGATAGATATTACCGCCTCCTGTCTGCTGCAGAAGTGGGCCGCGTCTGCATAATGGTGTACTTACATTCGCGCCATTTGTCGGAATGCGCCTTCGTGCATCTAAAGCGCGGAGGTCGAAAGAAATCAGTTTTCCACAGAACTCGCGCTAGATGTAGATCTATGTCGCTGCCAAGCGCATACAGAAATTTACCCATTTGAAATCCGCCATCCCGAATAATCAGGTCTTCCGTCAACCTTAATTCAACGGACTCCTTAATAATCGAACCACAAAAGGATCTGATCGTTGCAAAATTTATGTTGCAGAATAATCCATGGAGTGTCCCGTGGAAATACAGAGTTCTGCAATGGCTGATTTGTTGGGCTGTAGATGACATGTGCGATGCTCATGCTCCACGCATCTTTTCCATACTGTGCTAGTAGTTTGCCCAATGTAAAATTGGCCACGTTGATAAGGAAATTTATGAAGTCTCGCCTTTATCGGACCCTAAACATCCTTCACAGAACCAAGCAAAACCGAGACCATCGCAGGTGGTCGGAGAGACAAAGGTCTACATCTACAGAGGTTCGCTGATACAAAATGCCATCCCAGAATATCAGCGAAGGTCACTGTACTCCATTGGTGGAGTACAGGCTATATAGTGCACGGATGACATCCTCTCTCGTATGCAGCAACCACATCGGCAGCATTTGGGTGAAGGATTCGTCTTAATGGGCGACAGTTGATGCACATCATGCAGTGAAACGACATCGCAAGAGTACTATGACTAGCATGCTCTCATGTCATGAATTATATCAAACATCGCAGGAGTACTTACAAAATTGCTGTCTTTGCACGAGAGGACCCAGCTACAAGATATCTATGCCAAATCAGAAGTGGACCATTCTGCAGCAATAGTCTCTTAATTATGTAGTGGTCGGTGTGCTATGAAGAATACAGGCATTTCTCAGTGCAACAGGGCGTGTTACAGGATATTGGTGGTACGGTTGTCAGCTACAATCATAAACACAACTCAGATTGTCTCACTGATTGCCGTACAACTCACCTATTTCTGAATCAAATCAAATGTTTGTACAACTTATGGGACTTAACTACGGGGTCATCTGTCCCTAAGCATACAAACGACTTATGAACTACTTACGAACTAGGACGGCACAAATATCCATGCCCGAGGGGGGATTCGAACCCCCGACCGTAGTGGCCGTGCTGACCGTGACTGGAGCGCCTCAGTCACCTCGGCCACCGCGGCCGGCTCACCTGTTTCTGTTTTTATAAGCAATAAAGTGAACTGCAATGTACTTTAATATATGTGTTCCATTATTATGTAAAGAGTCATGAACCCCTAAATATTCTTCTTCTTCTGCTTCGTTAGGAACCTTCAATATCACGTGTGGCTTGTTTTACACTTCTTTCTTCCCAATACCTCTTCATTCTCTCACTTCTTATGTCTCTTTATTCTTCTATTAAGATGACTTTGATTTTGTGTCCGGCCACCTGTGACAATCCACGAACCATTTATACTTCTCCCTGTCCTGCACCAGTGCCTGCAGATTCCTTTTTTCATTGCCACAGTCTTCCAATCATTTCTGACTTTCTTCACCCAGTTTTTCCCGTATGACATGTTGCATTCCATATATTGTTAGTCAACTTCTCATCGTCTGTCCTCATGATGTGCCAAAAACTCGTAACCTCATTTTCCGTATCTCGGTCGATATAGGTTCAAAATTTTCGTACAGTTACTGTCGTTTCCTGTGCATCCAGATATTTTTTTTATTTTTTTATTTTTTTATTTTTTTTTTTTTTATGTGTGTGTGTGTGCCTCCTATGTCTCTTAAAATTTTTCGCTCCTTCCTCTCGAACTCTCGAACTGTATACAAGCTCTCTTACCGAGTGTGATCGTTTCTGATTCATACCGTGCAACATTTCTTTTCAGTTTATGTGTAGTATAGCAATTTGGAATTCCGCGTAAGATTTTTTTTGCCCTATGTTGTTTTCAGTGGGTACCGAAGCTTCTGCGTTACTGCTGCACTGTGTTCCACCGGTTATCTTCTCTCGCAAATGACGAAAACTCTCGACTTACTCAACCACTTGGCCATCTACATTCCAAACAGGCACAGTGTTAAATATCTTGGTTTTGTTATATGCAATCTTTAGTCCAACCTCTTCAGCTACTTCAGCTAGATATTTTAGTGCTGTCTTTGCCTCTTGTTCTGTCTCATTTAACAGTGCCATGTCAACTGCGAATACCAGACAGTCCAAATTTGCATTATGTTTGACCTTTTACTCTATTTGTACACCTTTGATCTTCATGTTACTATTTAGTTGTCTTCATCCAGTTCCAGGTTAAATAACATTGGTAACAGTTTATCCCCTTGTCGGAGTCCAGTAATTTTTTTTAACTGTCATACAGGGTACCACGATGTCTGATCCTGGCAGTAGTGTTCCTCAACGTTTCAAAGAACCCCTAAATCGAGTTCTTTTATTTTTATTTTATTTTATTTATTTAGAAGCATGTTGCAAGAATAAAGTACAGTGCAACAGAGTCTGCGGCAATAAGTGATAGACAATTGAAATACCAATTCACTGATATGAAAGAAATATTACCGAACGTAATACAGTCATTAAATAACTTATATATTGTAAAGTACTCATCACACCACAGTGTTGAAACACTCATATTGTAAAGATTATTTTGTAATTAGGGCAACCGTTGCTGAAAACAACAATTTCTCCAAAAACTTCCAAATATTGATCAAAAACTCTGATAGACATTTTGATTGATGAAGTAATGAAAACCACCATGACAAATCAGTATGGAAGTAAGTGTTGGCAGTGTGAATTACGAACAACGCATACTACCGACCAATTAAGATCATTTATTTTGTATTGTGAAATCCTTTCTGTTTTAACGTAAATTTTTTCGTAGTTTTCCCATAATTTAGATTCTGTTGGATATAAATTGAAAGGAATGGAGGAAGGAGTAACTATTCGATGAAATTCAAATCTCATTAAAAATTTTACCACGAGAAGTTTTACAATAATGGATACTGCCATCTTAATTTTGTATGTATCAGCTTTCATCTGAGGGCTAACCAGATTCCTAGAAATTTGCCTAATGTATAATTTCAGCGTCCATCTATTGGTCAATCAGAGATATTCGGTGAGATAACTGTTCAAAAGTTTATGTGCGACCAGGTTTTCACTAGAGAAAATAAGGTGACGTCAGTTGTCCCTCTTTAATGGTGAAAGGAACCGATGGGGAGACTGGGTCAGATACTGGATCAGCATTGAACATGTTACATAACGGAGTAGCAGCACCCAAATAGACGGCGCAAATGCAGAACTGAGGCGATCACGACCACGGAAATGCGAAGTATGTCGTATCGGTGATCATGTCGAGTCGGGTGCGAGAGTCTAGGGTAGGCTGCTTGCTCCCAGGGTAATGGGAAACACATGTCACTAAATGACGGTAACTGCCGCATGCTGATCAGAAACTGCAACGTAATGGGCTCGGGAGTTGCTCTCCAGGCTATTTAAAGAAATGACCAATGCATACATGTGCACCTCCGCGGTTGGCGAAAAGGTCCCTGAAGCCAACCTAACAGAGTAGGGGAGACTCACGGTTACCTATCTTGTGGCTGCCGGCAGCGGCGGAGTTCCAACCGTCACGTTGGGTGGCCTGAACTGGTGCGGATTCGCAGAATGCGAAAACTCGTCTCCCTCAACCACCACGTGCTACATCGACAGTTTGAAATACTGGATCAGACGGTCAATTTTGCGCAGATATTCTTGGTTTCGAAAGAGGTCTGGGAGAGGAATGAAAGCTACAGGCCCGTTGCTAATGTGATTTAGAAAATTTTCAGGTGCAGTTTCGACTTAAAATATTTTTGACTGTTTGAACTTAGCCTTTGGCACACTTTTGTGGCTTCTGTTTTATTTTCTAATACTGAATTTCGTAGCTGTGGACAGACAGATTTCTTCTAGCTAACTTGCTTATATAGTGACTTCTATTGACTATACTGGGCGCTTAAGATCTTCATAGAGGCTACAGTTAATCGCTAGTCTCCTGACTGGCATCGAAGAGAACAATAAATGATTTCGTTTGCATTATCAATCAGTTTTCATTTGGCACGTGATTTACTGAAGCGGCTTCATTCAACCTAGCAATCATTATAGTGCTGACAATTCCTTAGTACTCAGTTATATTTTGTGTGTTTATTATATTTGATGTTACCCCCACCACGAAAATATGTAGTCTATCCATATACAAACGGACAGGGACAAGTATGAACCATTTCTCTGTACAGGGGCAAGTTAGTACTATGTGCAATCCGAGAAATTTCGGCTGCGACATTATCCATCCTCCAACAACTAAACCTTCTAGAGACATTATAGGGAGCCATCATTATTTCGGCAACTGAATCACGATTAGGGAAATCGCTGGACACATGTCGCACTCATCATGTCAAAGCTCATAGGAAACAACATATGTAAGAACTAATGCTTCAAAGTTTTATGCCTGCTCAACACTCGTAAAACTTTTTCAACTGATGAAAAATATTAAATTACTGTAAACCTCAAGAATGAAGCCAGTTTCATTATGTTGGTGTCGTCACGAAGTCTCAGTGATTTCTAAATAATGAAAATTTATTCCCAGACGCCAAAGGCCTAGCAATTCAAACGTCACAGCCTCTCAAACACGAGCGTCTCAGTTTTATTTTCTGATGGATTTACTTGGACGGGATATAATCACCAAAAATTACTTTTTCTCTTTGACCCTTTTTCTGTCTTTATATATGCATTGAGTGCTTCGTGTAACGCCCGATGAATAATTCAAACCGTGTTTGCTTTGGCGAAATTAAAACACACACCTGAGAGATATTGTTTGAAAGTTGATACGGAATGATTTTGAATTAATTTTACGTGTCTGCTCAGTGTGTTTATTTTCTTTGACCGACTCTGTTTAATTTCTATTGACGTGGACCTCTGTGTTCAGGCGACAAAATTATACTACAATCTCGTATATTCGTAGCATGGTAAAATGAAATACCAGAAAAACTCATGTGAACAATAATTTATAAAACACAAAAAAGTAATAACAAGAGTAATAACAGCATAAGTAACAGCATACTATTACACCTCTTGTTGACAAATATAACTAGTAGAGTGTTACAAAGATTCATTCCTGCATTCGCCTAACTGTTACCGTAAAAGGTTCACGCGGGCCATTAAATCACTGTTGGTGGGTGTTGGACTAATGATTACTGGTGGGAGTGTAACACTATGAACGCCACGGTTGAGTAGCCGAGTGGTCTAAGGCGCCTCGTTGCTCAGCGCGCGGTTACTCGCACCGGAAGTTCGAGTCCTTCCTTGGGCATGGGTATGAATGTGTGTTGTCCTTAGATTAGTTTACTTAGTTTAAGTAGTTTGTAAGCTACGGACTGGTAACTAGGTAGTTTGGTCCGATAGATAAAAAACAGTTGAGTGTTTTTTTTTTTTTTTTTTTTTTTTTTTTTTTTTTTTTTTTTTTTTTTTTTTTTTAATTCCAGTAACGCTAAAAGACCCGTGACAAAGTCACAGAATCTGTCAGGCCAGTCCTCAGACAAAGGAAGAGTGATTCATAAAAATAATACGTCAAGTTTAATTACAAATTCTGGATCCAGATTAAATCTCCGGTTTATTGATTACACAATCAAACCGGTTAATTAATAATCATTGAAATTTCATTTCACGATTATAGGCAGCAAGCAGGAGTAAAATATAGGGAGCGTAGGGTCATTTATAACTTGTACAAAAACCAGACAGCAGTTGTCAGAGTTGAAGGGCAAGAAAGGGATCAGTGGTTGGAAAGGGAGTAAGACAGGGTTGTAGCCTTTCTCCACTGTTATTAAATTTGTACATTGAGCAAGCTATATAGGAAAGCAAGGATAAATTTGGTGGAGGAATTGAAGTTCAGGGTCAAGAATTAAAAACTTTGCTTTTTGCTGACGACATAGTAATTCTTTCAGACGGCAAAGGACTTCGAAGAGCAGTTGAACGGAATGGACAGTGTGCTGAAAGATGCATATAAGATGAACATTAACACGAGCAAAACAAGGGTAATGGAGTACAGTCTAAGAAAATCAGTTTATGCTGAAGGAATTAGATTAGGTAACGAAACAATAAAGGAGGTAGATGAGTTTTGTTACTTGGGCAGTAAAATAACAAATGATGGTCGCAGTTCAGAGGGTATAAAATGCAGAATGGCAATGGGAAGAAAAGCGTTCTTGAAAAAGAGAAATTTGTTAACATCGAATATTTATTTACGCCTGTCCTTTCTGAAGGCATTTGTGTGGAGTTTTGGCTTGTTTGGGAGTGAAACATGGACGATAAACAGTGCGGACAGGAAGAGGATAGAGGTATTTGAAATGAGGTGTTACAGAATAATGCTGAAGATTAGGTGGGTGGATCGCGTAACTAATGAGGGGGTACTGAACAGAATTGGGGAGAAAAGGAATTTCTGGCATACCTTGACTAAAAGAAGGGATCGATTGGTAGGGCACATTCTTAGACATCAAGGAATCGTGAATTTAGCATTGGAGGGAAGACCAAGAGATTTATACAGTAAGCAGATTCAGATAGATGTACGTCGCCGTTTTTATGTACAGATGAAGGGGCTTGCTCAGGATAGGGTATTGTGGAGAGCTGCATCAAACCAGTCTCCGGACACAACAACAACAGGCAAAAAACCAATTTCCGCAGTCCCACGGACACTACCGATGTATTGTCTGCATAGAGGAGCATCGTTTGGAGGACGCAACATAATTTTGGCTCGGCACATTTGATGATTACAGAGAAATGGTCAAGATTGGGAAATCTTGTTTCTCTTCGGCCGCTATATCAAACCGTCCCTGTAGCACGTGGTGGGGGAGGGAGACGAGTTTTCGCGTTCTGCGAATCCGCAACAGTTCAGGCCAGACAACATGACGGTTGGAACTCCGCTCACTCCTCTGTTAGGTTGGCTTCAGGGACCTTTTCGACAACCGCGGAGGTGCACATGTATGCAACAGCCTGGAGAACAACTCCCGAGCCCATTCCGTTCCATTTCCTGGTATTATCGACATCTGGAGATCAGCGTACGGCAGTTACCGTCGTTTAGTGACACGTGCTTCACATTATTTTCGGAGCAAGCAGTCTGTCCTAGACTCTCGCGCCCTACTCGACATGATCACCGATACGACATATTTCGCATCACCCGTGGTCGCGATCGCCACATTTCTGCGCTTGCGCCGTCTATTTAGGTGCTGCTTCTCCAGTATGTAACATGTTCGATGCTTAGGTCCGAAACCTGTTCTTGTGACCGTGAGCGAACTCATCGCTATATTCTTACCTATCGCCTTAAACTCTGTTTCAGGACTGATTCTTATTTATATTCCTATTCTTGTATGTATCTTTCGAATTGGCCTACAGAAAGTCTATTTTACGCCCAGTGGCTGCATTAAGGCTTATGGAGACATGTGTCAGGGCTACTTCGCCTCTTTGTGCTTTGATTTTACTATTTGTTTCAACTGGCTATCCCGACTTTCATTTTACTGTAGCTTTCCGTACTGTCCGCTTTGGTAAACCTTTTACCAGGCACTGAAATCCCTGCTTGAAGAGACGAAATCCAACCGCCTGGGACAGAAGATCTGCAGCTGAGTTTCCTGTTAGGGAACAGAAATAGTAGGAGACTCTATGAAGGGTAATTTTCCCATCTTTTCTTTATTCAGCCACAGCTAAACTCAACATGCCATACGCTAAAATTTCGCCACATGAGATGCACATAAATTACGTTTAGTGAATCTACGAAAAAAGCTTTTTTATTAAACAATTACATAGGGCCCGTCTTGTCACTTAAGGCACGCTGCTTTTACTTATATAATAATTTGTTTCCTGCGATAAACTCCTGTAGCAGGCCGACGCACTGATACGTGTGATAGCTGAGCCTTTAGTGTAATGTAGAGGCCCACATCTTTCAACGTAGTGTGGTTCGCAATAAAAAAAATCAGCAAAATATGCCATAAATGTGCCAGATTGAATGGTTAGAATGTCACTAATGTTAACCACGGGCCTCAATAACTCAGTGGTCAGCGAGTATGATTCGAATTCTAATTCTGATGGAGCTTTCCTTGGTTGGCAGTGGACGAGCGGTCTGCGGCACGCCATTCACAGTCGGTGGTTCGAATCCTCCTCGGGCATGGAGGTTTGTGTCGTATTTAGTGTAAGGTAGTTCATAAGTAGTTCGTAAGTTTAGGGACTGATGATTCCGCAGTTAAGTCCCTTAAGATTAACAAACATTTCTTAACACCTTGGTTGGAGTACACATACGGAGAGCATTAGGCCTCTTACTGCCTTTCATGAGTTACTCGAGTTCAAAGTTATAGAAGTTCAGCACGTCACTGAGCACTCTTTCGCATCGCATCCAATGACGTCATTAACAGATGAGGACGCGGCGGTTATCCCGACCCACACTCAGCTCCAGAATAAAAGTTTCATTATGAAAGTATCAGAATGGATACCGTTAATTATCTTTAATACGTTGCTCCAACCATATATAACCTCTACCACTAATGACCACATTGTCGACGGGATGTTGAAACCGAATCCTCCTTCCTCTTTTCTTCATATCCAACCAAAAATGGAATTTCAAATCTCTCTACACTTTCATTTACGTTAGTAGATACTGTTACCTGCGCCAGTTAGGAAAATTCCATTAAGCTGAAGCAATATTTCCGTAAACAGTACGAACGTACAGCATAATATATCAGTCAGTTTAAAAACCGATAAATTATAAGACTAACATTGGTAATTACTTTGCCATTAACGATAATATTTGTTATATAGAGACGTTGTTGAATTCTGTACTTGCAGACTAGGATAGCAGCAGCAGAATTATCTGAAATTAAATTTGAAAACCAGTGTCATCTGGAGGCACATTTTCTCAATTTATGCTGTTAAAAATAGAGTTGCGATATATTAAATGCATCAGTAATAGCTTATCACGAACAAATAATGAGAAATTCGCTTATATTGAATGCACTGTAATGATAAAGTTTACAAATCAATTTAAGATGAATTCTTTTATGAGGATCATAATATGAGTGCATAAAATAAAATCAACGGAACTAATATTTTTTAATGTCGAGTGTCATTGCAATAGATGGTAGGACAGGCGAAGTGACTACTGCCACGAGATTTTGAATAATTTTAAATGAGTCACTAGTTAACAATAAAGGCAAAGGAAGAAAAGTAAAATATCTGTTTTAAGTGCTATTACATTTATCTCCTATCCTTATCTTTTGAAAATGTTTCGGTTATGAGGCTTCAACAAGCTGTCAAATCAGTAGAGGACGTTATGATCGTAATGCTATGACCGACATTATTAACTGAGATTATACTTTCGGACGTCGTTGTACTGGAAGTGTTGGACAGGAATTATTGATTTTCATTTGCAAGTAAAGCGCTATTTCGAGTCAGTCCCTGAGTCAGGGAAAAAAATTTTGTAATTTTTGAAATCTTCCAGAATTACACATGATCATGGAACTGAACTACAAATCAGACCCCTAAAAATCTCTAATCAGGCCAGCTCATCTTTACGACTGAAAAGCAAATAATTGAAATAAATCAAGCAGTGATACAATAATAAAATCTTATGACAAGGTGTTGCATTGAAGTTCAAAGGACATCGCACTTTTCAAAGTTTTATCTGGAAAGTATATTGCTCTAAGAAATGAGTATGCCATTAGATTAATATTTATGATTGACGAGCAGTAATAATTATGAAGATAGCTTTGTATGATAAGATTCAAAATGTTCAAATGTTTGTAAATCTATCGAAACAAACTGCGTGGTCATCAGTGCGTAGCTTAAAAACTACTGAAACTAAGGTAAAATAACCTAAGGACAACACACACACCCATGGCCCAGGCAGGACTCGAACCTCCGACGGCGAGCAACCGCGAGCTCCGCAATGAGGCGCCTATCACCGCTCGGATATGATAAGATCTGGACCCAATTCATACGAGTTGTTTTCAAATGGGTCACACGTCAAAAAGCAAGACCAATCTAAAGTGATATCCCTGTGGTGCAGATGTAGATTTCTTTCGCACAGATCACAATTATCAATCCGCACACGACAATGAATTTTACAGTTATATTCCATAACAGCTGCAAGTGAAAATTCAGTTTTTCAGAGGGTCATGTATCGGGTTGTATTGATCGCAAAAGGTCAAGCGCTTGGGTAGCCGTTAGCGTGTCAGCTATTTGCACCTGTTCTACAGCAGCGATAATTTTTTAAAAATTGCACATAAACTTAAGCTCAAATTGTTTCTTGTACATTGGGTACGATTTTGGTACCCTTTAAATGACTTACAGACCCACCATTTGTGGTTTCTTACAGTAATTCGAAAAAACAAATTTTTAGTACCACCATATCATTTGAAACGATGTGTACCTCTTCAACTTACTTTCATTTCACATACTAAGAAATTTCACATACTAAGAATTTATAACAAATGTTCTTAAGATACTTTTTTTTCAATGAACACTTGGTTTAAAATAAGCACTTCTTAATAGTAATCTTTCGGCTTACGTGTAATTTCAACTGAACTGATTAAAGCGTGAGAAGAATTCTGGAATCAACGTGCTGAAGGCAACCAGTCCTGTAATTATCCCATACTATTTTCACCAAGAAACCTTTATAAAACACTATACCTAAGGAACGGGAACTTCAGACTCGATATACAACGTGGCTGGGTAAGGGTCTCACCCAAAATTATCATTTTCACCTCATGGATTAGACATATGTTTGGACTTCACTTGGTTCATCTTCCCTACATTCTCCAATCGTTTCGTTGAAACAGTGAAACCCCAATTCTGCTAGAATGGCATTATTATTTATGTTGTTACTCCTTGAGAAACCGTTACATTTCTTATAGACCTTATTTCTGCTTTCAGTTCCACCCGGCGGCATATATATATATATTTTTTTTTTTTGGAAATGGGTACACTACTTTTTTTCACGATTAAGCGCAACATCATATATGTTATTTTTTATTTATATGTGTACAACATCAGCATGGGACGTCATTATTTAAAACAAACACATTATCTGCTGGACTGTGCGATGAAAGAAGCTGTTTCCAGAACGTCAAGTTTGTTTTTCTAAGGAGACATTAATAAAAACCACATAACTTGGCGGCGTTCATAACGTGCGCAAGGAACGGTCAAAACTATTACTTCCCCTGTTTCTTCAATGAATATCACCCCGGTACATGTAATTGGTCAACTGCAAAGGACTGTAAGTATCGTTTTATATACACGACATCTCCAAGTAGGTCTATGAGCTAACTACAGTCCCTTTTAAATGATTGTAGTCCCGAATTTCATTCAATGCCATTTTTTTCTTGCTTTTATAAATTAATAAAGTAACATATGTGATGTTGCGGTTAATTGTGACGTCAGTCTACATGTACATCTACATAAGTAGTCTGCAAATCACTGTTAAATGCATGGGAGAGGGTACGTCCGAATGTACCATTTATTAGGGCTTTTTCCCATTCCATTCACGGATTGAGCGTGGGACGTATGATTGTTTAAATGCTTCCATGCGTGCTGTAATTAATCTAATCTTGTCCTCACGATCCCTACGGGAACAATATGTAGGTGTACGCATAGCCAAGGAGCAGAAAAATAATTGCCGCTGGGTGACCCTGCAACCTTCTCAATACGCATACTCTCTCTTATCGCTGAGACAAACACAGCTTCCTAAACACGCTCTCACAGGGACAGTTGACAATATGCATATGGTGATATATCTGTATCAAACTTACTTTCATTTCCTAAGCTCTTGGCCCTCTGGAGTTCCCACTTGGGGCATTTTAGTGACTCACCACGCCCTACATCTAATGTGTAAAGCAGAGTGTTCGTATGTTTGTGTGTACGTGTTGGATACAAATCTACAATTTTGCTCCAATTTTTATGCAATTTGGTACACGTAAGATTAAATCCACGAGGACAGTCGCCGTAAGTGTAAGAATCACGTACAAGACACTGTTCATGAGATATGACGTCATAAACAATGAGATGCGCGAAAAAGGATGGATTTCAACCATCACATAATCATTACGTTAGATAACAATTACTGTTGGAGTACTAACCACATACGACATATGGTTCAGGAGATAGAATACCATAAGCCATAAGAGTTGCAAGTAACTGCCACATATTGCGACGAGACTATATAAATACACTATATGAGAATAACAGTACTTAGCGACTTGAAACAAACTTCGAACACAATTTCAAACCTTTACTAAACATTTTCTCGCTGACAACCACATCAAAAAATTGAAAGGAAAAATTTTCTCGCTTACTAATTTTCCGCTGTTCATGAACTAAAACTACGGCTCTCGGTATGACGTTACAATTTATAATTTGTACACTACAAACTGTAGCCGCAGTAAATTTTACAGACAGTATACACACATATAGTTGAATTTACCTTCGAAATTGTATCACACTACGACACGTAGTTCATGATATATGAGCACATAACAGTAAAGTTCCGCTATTCATTCACTAAAACTACGCAATTCGGTATTCAGTTACAATTTATAATTTCTACATTACGAACTGTAGCCGCGGGAAATTTTAGAGTCAGTATACACACACATATAGTTGAGTGTACCTTCTAAATTGTATCACAGTACGACATATAGTTCATGTGATATGAGCACCTAAACAGCAACGCTCATGGAAAACCGCCCATGTTGCGCCAAGTTTTAATATATTACTTCTTTACTGCTAATTGTGTTCCCAAGAGATTTTACATAGATACAGCACTTATACAAATGAATATATACCTGACAAATGGCAGGAATAAATAGATAAATACCCAGGCGACGCCGGGGTTTCAGCTAGTGTACCATAAATTTCGACGAATTCGGCGATGACGAGTAGGCGAAATTTCATTTACGAAATTATTCTTCCGATTGCGAACATATTTTGTTAGTACCGACCTACATAATAAAATGACAGAAATCAGATCGAAAACAAAAACATTTAATTGTCCCTGTCACCCGCGAGCTCTATGACAATGCAACTGTAGAGATATACCACAAAAGCGATTTGATAAACCGTTTACCATGCATTCCAATGTGAATTGCAAAGTATCAGCGCACTCGTTTATATAGATGGAGATAAATTATATAAAATGCTAAGACATAGACCCTAATGATAGTTTCAGCGGAAGTAAAAAGACCTGCGAAGATGTCCGGCGCAGCTCTGAACGAAACGTCAGGGAAAACTGCAAAGTTTTATGGACCACGGCCTTATAACCCGAAGATCTACCAGAAGCTATGATATCCCGTCGTGAAAGCCTTCATTGTATAGAAACTAATGCTGCCTAATCGATTACTTAGTGAAGGTCTAAATGATCAAATGTTTGTAAATCTATCGGACCAAACTGCATGGTCATCAGTCCGTAGCTTACAAAGTACTTATACCTAGGGAAACTAACCTAAGGACAACACACACACCCATGCCTCAGGAAGGACTCGAACCTCCACGGTGAGCAACCACGCGCTCCGCAGCGAAACGCTTTAGACCACTCGTCTACTTCACCGCGGAAGTGAAGGTCTGACGCTGTGTGTAACCGATATTAGGCCTACACTTTATGAAATTATCAAACATTATTTTTGTTCATGGAAAGAAAAATGTTTACTGCATATATCCCGAAAGTCAGTCTGAGCAGCAAAATTTCCTTTATTTCAATGATGCGTTTCTCCCTTTTAAGGCATCATCAGATAATCTGAAGGCATAAAACATTTATAATGTTGTGCACACTACATATATGTTCAAGAATTTTAACAGTTATGAAAAAATAACAACTCGGAGGTGGCGATTGGGATTACAATCTGTGACCTAGTTCTGTGCTATACGAACCGTAGCTGAATTTATAGAAACTAAAGAGAATAAACTTACGTCTACATGATGAGCTAACTGTCATCATTGTAAAATAAAACATTTAGGAAGAAACCTTTGGGGATAGTCGTTTTAAAAATTACGTGGTACATGGAGTACCAACCCAGGGTAAAATGTGCCCTTGGGCATAATATTTCAATATTTTAATTGCTGTTTGTTTTTTTAATTTTTTTATTGTATCTATAAGTTTTATAAGTTACAAGACAAATAGAAAAAGGCCCATAATATAGGAGAACTGTTGTTGTGCTCTTCAGTCCGGAGACTGGTTTGATGCAGCTCTCCACAATACCCTATCCTCAGCAAGCCTCTTTAACTCCACATGAGAACGGCAACCTACATCTGTCTGAACCCGCTTACTGTATCCATCTCTTGGTCTTCCTCTGCGGTTTTTACCCCACACACTTTCCTCCAATGCTAAATTCACGATTCCTTGATGTCTAAGAATGTGTCCTACCAATCGATCCCTTCTTTTAGTCAAGATATGCCAGAAATTCCTTTCTTCCCCAATTCTGTTCAGTACCTCCACATTAGTTATGCGATACACCCACCTAATCTTCAGCATTCTTCGGTAGCACCACACTTCAAACGCCTCTATCCTCTTCCTATCCGCACTGTTTATCGTCCATGTTTCACTTCCATATAAGGCAAAACTCCACACAAATGCCTTCAGAAAGGACTTCCTTAGGCTTAAATCAATATTCGAGGTTAACATATTTCTTTTTTTCAAGAACGCTTTTCTACCCATTGCCATTCTGCATTTTATATCTTCTGTACTGCGACCATCATTTGTTATTTTACTGCCCAAGTAACAAAACTCATCTACCTCCTCTATTGCTTCGTTACCTAATGTAATTCCTTCAGCATCACCTGATTTTCTTAGACTGCACTCCATTACCCTTGTTTTACTCTTGTTAATGTTCATCTTATATGTACCTTTCAGCACACTGTCCATTCCGTTCAATTGCTCTTCCAGGTTCTTTGCTGTCTCTAACAGAATTACTATGTCGTCAGCAAAACGCAATGTTTTTAATTCTTCACCCTGAACATTAATTCCTTCTCCAAATTTCTCCTTGCTTTCCTTTATAGCTTGTTCAATGTACAAATTGAATAACAATGGAGAAAGGCTACAACCCTGTTTTACTCCAACCAGTGCATCCCTTTCATGCCCTTCAACTATGACAACCACAGTCTGGCTTTGGTACAAGTTATAAATAACCTTACGCTCCCTATATTTTGCTCCTGCTTGCTTCAAAACTTGAAAGAGTTTATTCCAATCAACATAGTCAAAAGCCTTCTCCAAATCTACAAAAGCTAGATACGTAGGTTTGCCTTTCCTTAATCCATCTTCTAGGTTAAGCCGTAAAGTGAGTATTGCCTCCCGGGTTCCTACATTTCTCCTGAACCCAAAGTGATCCTCCCCGAGGTCGGCTTCTACCAGCTTTTCCATCCTTCTGTACATAATTCGTATTAATATTTTGCAACCGTAGGAGAACTGCGATTAAAAAAAAAGTGTACGGGCAACTTTTGCCCATGATTGGTGCTTGTCTGGTTAACAAAGCGAGTGCACTCCGCACACAGATGCAAGCCTGGTGGAGTCTTCGGCCACGCCCAGGCATGTGGGAGCAGACGGGGCCGCCTCAAGAGGCAGCGCGAACCGACGCCGACGCTGCCCACGCGGAAAACAATGGCGGACGGGCGGCGCTTACGGCGGGCAGGCAGCTAGGTGCGGCTGCGCCAGTGGTGCGGTGCGGTCCATTGTTCTGGGAGCTTCCCTTCCTGCGCACCGACACCGGAAACTCGGGCCGTGTCTCGCGGTAATGCAGCGCTAGAAACAGATTCTGCCATTAACAGTAATGCTGCTGCTGCTTCAGCGCCGATTATTTGTTGCCTCATTACACAGCGCTCCCTCAGCAGTGACAGCTCGTGGCTGACGAGAGTTCGAAACGAAGAGATTCATTGGGCGAGCACCAAGAAGGTAATGTACAGCCGTCTAAAATATAAAGCAGAGTGTCCGTATGTATATACGTGTTGCACACAAATCTACAGTTTTGACCCAATCTTTATGAAATTTTATACAAGTAAGCCTCAATCCATGAGAACGGTCGCCGTAAGTGTAAGAGTCACGCACGATGCATACTTTACGAGATATGACGTCATAAGCAAGGAGATGCGCGAAAAACTGCTGCATTTTGCGACAATGCTGCTCATTTTCTCCTAAACTATTTGACCGATTTCAAACAAATTTGGTACACACATTCTTTACCGTGAGTTAATGATTGCTGCATGGTTAAGAATCACATACGACACATGGTGCAAAAGATATACGTCATAACCAAAAGAAATCGCAAAAATGCCATATAATGAGGCGAGACTTTCGAAATACACTGTATGAGAATGACACTACTTAGCGACTTGCAACAAACTTTTTCTCGCTGGGAACCATAGTAAAATGTTGAAATGATGAAAGGAAAAAAGTTTCCCCGCTTACTACTTTTCTGCTGTTTATGGAGTAATAGTACGGCATTGCCGGCCGCGGTGGCCCAGGAGACTGAGGCGCTCCAGTCACGGTCTGCACGGCCACTACGGTCGGGGGTTCGAATCCCCCCTCGAGCATGGATATTTGTGCCGTCCTTAGTCTTAGTTAGTTCATAAGTAGTTTGTAAGTTAGGGGACTGATGACCCCGTAGTCAAGTCCCATAAGCTATACAAAAATTTGAACATTTAGTACGGCATTCGGTATGACGTTAATATATATAATTTGGACACTAAAAATTTTAGCGAAAGGAAATTTTACAGACAGTATACACATATATAGTTGAATGTAGCTTCTAAATTGTACCACATTGCGATACGTAGTTCATGAGATATGAGAACATAAACAGTAACGTTCCGCTGTTCATGGACTAAAACTACAACTTTCTGTATGACGTTACAATTTATAATTTCTACACTACAAATTGTAGGTACAGTAAATTTTACAGACAGTATACACTCATATAGTTGTGCTTACCCTCTAAATTGTATATCAGTACGACACGTAGTTCATGAGATGTGAGCTCCTAAACCGAACGTTCATAGAGAACAGCCCCTTCCCGCACCATTACTTCTTTACTACTGACTGTATTCCCAAGAGAGTATACAGACTTACAGCCCTTATATAAATGAATATATACCTGAAATATGGAAGGAATAAATAAATAAATACCGGGGCAACGCCGCGTTTTCAGCTAGTATCATCTAATTTCTACACTTAAAACGTATTGGAAAACTTTGGTGTTGAGACTCTCTACAAAACACACGCAGTCGTGTAATGCGATCAATTCACTGAATTGAAACAAAACAAAACTGATAGTTACTAACACAGGTAGGTCTCTATTCACAAATGTGTTGAGTGCTATGGACAAGGGATGTCAAATACATTTCCGGAAGCCTTTTGACAATGTATCTCTCTCTCTTGCGCCTTATAATTAAATTGCTTACTTATGAAATATCGCCTCAGTTGTGCGGTTGGATTCCTGATTTCCTGCCAGAAGGGACACGCTACATTGAAACTGACGGCAATTAATCGAGTAGAACACTTCACATCTGCCTGCATCCTCCCATTTCAAGCATACATTTTTAAACGACTATGACGATAGGTTTGCTCCCTAAATTGTTTATAATGATGACAGCTCATCATATATCGTTTATAGTTATCAAAATGAAAAGCCAAGATCGCACATTAATAATTTATTAAATGACGACTGGTTTCGGTCCACTGTGCCACCATCATCTGGTCACATATGTGTTATAAGCTGGTCATCTTATTAAAAAAATAGGTATTAACCAGCTTATAACACATGTGAGACCAGATGATGGTGACATAGTGCACCGAAACCGGTCGTCATTTCATAAGTTATTAATGTGCGATCTTGGCTTTTCATTTTGAAAACTATAAAACGATCAGATCGCCTCCAAACCCGACTATGTCAGGTTATCTTACTATATAGTTTACGTTTTTTAGTTACTATAAATTCATTTATGGTTCATACAGAATATAACTAGGCCATAGATGAGCCATCCCGATTCCCACCTCTGAGTTGTTATTTTTTCATAACTGTCAAAATTCTTGTTCACATATGTAGTATGCATCACATCATAAGTGTTTTTTGACTTCAGATTATCTTATGATGCCTTAAAAGAGCGAAACGCGTCATTGAAATAAAGAAAATTTTGCAACGGAGACTGAGTTCGGGATAAATGCAGTAAAAATTTTCCTTTCCATCGACAAAAATAATGTTTGATAATTTCATAAAGCATAATATCGGTTACATACAGCATCTGACCTTCAGTAAGAAATCGATTAGGCAGCATTATTTTGTATAAAATGAAAGCTTTTTGACAATGTATCTCTCCAGCATCTTCTAATTGCTTGCTTAAGCAATATCGCCTTAGTTGTGCGATTGGATTCGTGATTTTCTGTCAGAAAGGACACGGTACATTGTAACTGAAGGCAAGTTATCGAGTAGAAGCACTTAGCATGTGCCTTCATTACCTGACAGAAAAGACACTGTCCATTGTAACTGACAGCATGTCAACGAGTAGAACAGAAGTAATATCTGGCGTTCCCCAGGGAACTTTATAGAGCATCTACTACTCCTTATTTTTATAACCGATTTGGGACACTATGTGAGTAGCTCTTGAAATATGGTCGTGGATGGTGCTGTCATTTAGCGGTAAGTAAAATCAACAGAAGATCAAAAGCACCTGCTAAATGATTTTGATGAATATCTGCATCGTGCAAAAATCGGCAATTGACCCTTAATCATGATAAGTTTGAAGTCATCCATGTGATAACAATATGAAGTCCGTTAATTTACACAATAAATCACACCGATCTACAGGCCCTAAATTCAACTAAATACCTAGTAATACCAATTACGAACACCTTAAATTGGAAAGAACACATAGAAGATGTTGTAGGGAAAGCGAACCAAAGGCTAAGTTTCAGTGGCAGAACGCTTAGAAGATACAACGGTTCTACTAAAGAAACAGCCTACACTGCACTTGTGCGTCCTATTTTCCAGTATTTCTGCGCATTGTGGGATCCCACCAGGTTGGTCTGACGGACGATCTAAAGAAAGGTTAGAAAAGGGCAACCTGTTTTGCGTCATGAGCGAATCCCACGGGAATGATGCACGAGTTGTGGTGGAAATCGTTATAAGAAATGTGGCATTCATTGCGGCGAGATCTATTTGCGAAATTCCTTTTACCGAATTACTCTTTCGAACGCGAACATGTTTTGTTAGTACTGACCTACATAATAAAATGACAGAAATCAGATCGAAAACAAAAACATTTAGCTGTCCTTTTCTCCAGCGAACTCTCAGAGAATGGAACTATGCAGATATATCATAAAATGCATTCAATGTACCCTCTGCCATGCAGTCCAGTATGATTTGCAGAGTATCTATACCCTCGTAGATACAGATTGAGATGAATTATATAAAATGCTAATACGTAGAGCCTAATGGTATATTCAGCGGAAGTAGGAGGACTTCCGAAGATGTCCGGCGCAGCTCTGGACAAAACGTCAGGGAAAACTGCAATGTATAATGGACCACGGCCTTATAACCTGATGATCTAGCAGCACCACCTTAACAGAGTAGTTGAAAGGAAAACGTCGAGCCACGCCATTCGTTTTTCAGATGCTCTGATGGGAGCCTAATGACCATTTTTCAGACCATTACTTTGTCTTACAAATATTTCGGGACATTAAAGCAAAGCTACTCATGAAGTATCCAAACGTATCTTCAGTGCATTTGCCTGTGCCCCAAGATGAGGGGTCGGCTGTTCCTGTCAGTAACAAAACCAGACACCATGAGAAGTGAATCAGAAAGTAGTGAACATATAGCACTTTAAAGATCTGATATATTTGGTTTCTGATCTAAAACTTTCGAAACAGCAAGCTGAACTCTTGGGACCGACGCTGCACCAACGGAACCATTTAGCTCCAGTGACAAACATGGCATGTTTTAGATCGAGAGGTATTTCCTTCGCTCAATATTTAGATATGCAGAATTGAACGTGTGTATGTAGAGATGTCAATAGTCTGCTGATACAGATAGGTGTACAAAATAATCCACAGGAGTGACTTCAGTAAAACCAGCTTGAATGCAATGCTACTGCATAATGTTAATGAATTTCCATCGTTAGTTTTTGCTTGGTAGACTTGAGGAAATTTTGGAAACCATGGCTTTGCTGATAGAGGGAACCAAATATAAGGATTATAAATAGCAGCTTTGCTATGATTTGAGAGTTAATGTTCTCCTTACATGTTCACAAACTGGATTCACGAAATTTTGTTGCTTTTTGCGCCTTTGGGACACCAACAACCACTATATTGTTAAGGAATGGCCTATAAGGAAGTCATGTGTTCCTGGAAACTTAAATGTGAACGATACCTCATTGGTTTAGCCAGAGCATTTTGCCTCCCATTCATGTAGAGCTGGGCTATCGCAAGTACTTTGTAAAAGCACTCGAAGAAGAAGGTTAGGCCTTCAGTCACTTAAAAGAAAAGTTTCCCAAATTAAGTGGGGCAAAGTTCGAAGCAGGTATATTTGTTGGAGCACAAATAAGAAAACTGCTGAAAGATCCAACCTTTGATTCCAAATACAGATATCCATTTAGCTGCTTGTTTTTCTTTTAAAGCAATTTTAGCTAACAGAGATAAAAGCTATGTTACAATTGCGAATGATCTATTGGACAACGAAAAGAACGTGAGATGTAGAATGTTATTTAAAATTTACTTTTTACATTCTCACCTTGATTTCTTCCCGGAAAATTTTGGGAGCCGTAAGCCGTTTCGCAAAGACATTCTTACCGTGGAACACTCTTACCAAGGCTCTCGATGATGGGTGACTACTGCCGGAGTCTTAAAATAGTGATGAAACGGTGTACATCTTTAATCAACCAAAACTCTAATATAATTCGTACTACGTGCTGTCGTCCAGGAAAATGTGAATAAATTACAATAATAAGTAACGCTTGACCTACAGACTAGAGGAAAAGCATAGCTTTCAGAGCGCATCATCCCAAGCTCCTGTGGGCTAGCTGTTACAGCGTTAGTTTGTTATACCAGACGTCCTGCGTTCAAGCCCTGCTTATGACACTTTTTTTCTGTTTTGCTGCAAATGTTATATGGGAGAAAGTTTTCCTAACACAAAAATGACAGGATTTTATAGCCCTATGTTATCAGCATTTTGATTTTGTTTCGTTTCTTTGAAAGTAGCAAAATGTATGGTTTATTTGTAGGTTAACAGAATACACATACACAATCGGAACATAGGAATAAATAAACTGCACCACACGTGCAACAGTTTTAATATTATCATCAGTATTATTACTATTAATACTTCCCCATGTGTGGTGCAATTATTTGATTACTCTGGTGTTCCGATTGCTTCTGTCTATTCTCTGAAACTACGAGTATACTCTGCTTATTTGCTACATTCTAATAAACGAAGCCTAAGCCAACTGACGGTAACACAGTGCTATAAAATCCGGAAAGTCATTTTACATATCGAGTACACGCTGTGCCATGTAACAATTGCCAGCGTACTGCAGTAAAAAAAATAACAATAAATGAATGAAAGTGTATTGAGCAGGGCATGAACACAGGACCGTCGGTGTAAGACACTAACGCTCTAGCAACCTGCCACCAGGAGCTCGACATGATAAGCTTTTACTATTTTACTTTAACTGTATTCTGTAGGTCAAGCGTTATTTATATTTCCTGAACGACAGCACATAGCACGAATTATATCGGAATTTTGATTGATAATCCATATACAACGTTTGGTACCAATATGGGAGCCTGGTATCTGAAGGTTTGGGTGTCAGGCAAAACAGACAGCGATCTGCTTAGCCTGCCGGCGAAACTAAAATATCATCGCGATCGAGGGTCACCGTCCGTTGCCCTCTTCTGATTATTCTTGGTTCTTAAAGTTCACCAGTTTCCCATAACCTCCCGTTTAGTGCCACGAGCAACAAGATCCAAAATAGGCAGGGGTAGCAAATGGGGCCCCAGCAAAGCAATAGCCTACAAACGACACCAGGTCGAGAAAGGAATGGCTCAATACTTGCTAGATATTTCACATTGAGCAGTTTGAAAAGGGGACGACAAGTGTACCGTAGGAAAAATTTTACCCTAGTAGTTCTGTTGCTTCTTCCAAGTTCTCTTTCGATAAATCGCATTCTTTTCTTCGCCTTTCGCACGACATTTTATATTTTAGTAACAAATTCGTCTGAATTTACTGCCTTCAGATTCGAAGCACAAATTTTTTGTGCGTAGTTGAACGGATATAGTACTTATGTCGGTAACTTCACACTTCTCATTACTTATGATCAGCTGCTAATATCGCACCGTACAGATAATTTTTCCGAATTGTTCTGCGGTTGGCGTTGATTTTCTGATGATTTTACCGCAGATTACATTTAAAACTACCCAGGGGAACGCCATAAAACACCTCTGCTTTATTCGGTGCCTTTACGAACTTCTTCATAGTAAATTAGGATTCCACTCTCATATATCAATCGATATTCCATAAGAACACAAAGAATACCTGTTTATGATGTTTGGTGGCGAAGCCGTATGTAAATCTATAAATACGGAGTACACTTATATTGCTGTCGCTAGAAATCACTTGGTGTGAGTAAAGAGCCAGTAGTGTTTTCCAAGAAAGATGTTATCTAAAGCCGTGATCTAGTCGAGATACTTACTAAGATGTCTTTCGCCTTGACAGAATGAGTACATTATCTATAATGGATAATGAACTCGGCCCATGCAACATCAGTTTCTCTGGCTCTATTGTTTTAGAAAGATCTAGTCAATATTATGCTAGGTCATAGACTCGTATGTTAATAAACCAAAAAGCAACTTCATACTAAGAAGGATTAAAAGAGGACAAATGGGAATCTCTATAACCAGATAGAATGAATAACGCAAAATCTTCATACTGCAATGTTCATATGAGACTTCGGTTTCACACTAGTGTCTGAAGTCCAGTTTACAGAGTGATCCAGCTAGTAATACACAGATTACGTTGCGCGCTATCCAGCGACGTAAACGCCGAAATAACGGCATTTCGTTAAAGCAGACGGCGTTTCGTGTTGGCTTGACGCTATAGGATAGGTTCGACATTTACTAATACCGACCAGAGTGCGCATTCGCAGAGCTTGTTGCATCTCTTTTATGATTACGTTTGTAATGAGCCGCATCCATATTGAAATTGCTTGTTGTGTTGGAGGGAAATATCTTGCATCAGTGAAATGTAACAGAGCTGGAATTGCGATTTTGATTGATCCATACAGGGACGAACCAGAGCTATTCCACGCAAACAATCCTGTCATAGTAAGGTGCAAGATTCGTTACGTATTAATAAAATAACAAAAAAATTATTTGAGGTGGAGTCTGAATATGTCCTATTCCTTAACTTTATGTTATAAAATGTCTCTATCGGTGTAGCATGCATATCGAGAGAAGCTTGAAACAGTTGCACGAAAATTCTAGAGCGTGATGCGTGGAATTACACCGCAGACGTGCAAAGTGAAACTTAGTTCTCTGATGTTCCATTATGGAGTGGAAAGTAAAATTACTTACGAAATATCAACTGCAACATTTGAATTGGTCGGTACAGAAATTATGTGTGCCGTAGACCGTAATGTTGAAGCAAGCGACAAAACGTATTATAGTACTGATATTAACCAAAGCATAAACGTAGAAAAAAGATGATTCATCAATTTAAGTGTAGGTATTTTATTCTTCGGCTTGGTGAAGTACCTTCCTCCCCTTATCACCGGACTGGCGTTGAATTTGGCCTCAGATAAAGGACAGAAACTTGTGAAAAATTATTCATTGCTAAGAAACTTCGGAATTAATGGCGGTTCTCTGACATGAGTTCCTTCAATAGCATGCAGTACACATCTCAACCGAGCACCCCCATTTCTTCTTCGTGTTCTAACAAGCTCTGTCATAGCGTCTGCTACTGGCGACAGAGTAAACTTCATAAGTTGAATATTGTCACCTATGAGCTATAAGGACAATTCGCATGTAAATACAAGGGTAGGGCCGAATTTACACAGAAGCGCTGCTGTCAGTAATCTTATGTGTAGACGGGAGTTTATGGAGTGAACGCAACCAACACTACAAGTCATTAGTACGGCGTTAGTACTCTTCCAACGCCGCAGTAGACCATAATCTTTATTGTGAACTTTCTATATCGTGTAAACAGGGCATTACCAGTATGATGTCGTCACGAACTAACTGTTGCCTCGCGGGAGACAACTCTAAGTGGTCATGTCATGGAATTTGCAGTGAATCTCGTTACACGTTCGAGTCCTCGCTGGGGCTTGGGTGCGACAGTTTTCCAATGTCTAGGTTGGTTTGGTTTAAGCAGTTTGTAAGTGTACGGACAGATGTCCTTAGCAGTTAGGTTCCTTAGGTTCACGAGCTTTTGAGCATTTTTCCTTGCTGATGGATGGATATGCATAAACAGTAAAGCTTGCTGAACTTACGTAATCATAGTTTTCTGTGTCTGGAAAGCCTACAACGATGTCTATTGGAAGACGAAACGCTTGAAAAAAATTATCCTTGGACATGAATGTAATTACTACAAATTAAGTGGCGACGAAGCAATGAAGACAGGGGATGGGTCAGGAAAAAAATCATCGTCGTTCGCATCAAACCAGTCAGAATATTGAAGACCGAAAAAAAAGTTTTTCAATTGTATTAATAGAGATATTTGTAAAAGTGACTGATATATTAGGACGCGCTATTCAGTAGATGTTTACCAGCACTGCCCCGTCTATAAGAGGTATGGTATATCTTCTAAAAAATTTTTTCGAGTTTAGCGTCTCTTCCTGCGTCTACTGCAAAGCCAATATCGTAAGCACTCAACATTTAAGATAATAAATCTACAATTACAAACATGAGTGATTATTTAAAACTTTAATATCTTCTCTGAATTTCATCCATCGCCACGTATGAGTCAACATAAAGCATATTCGTGTGCTTTTACCTGTACAAACACTTTATAATCAGTTACATCATCTTACTTAATCTGATGCTTCACAATACGTGTTACAAACGAGGAAAATAATCTTTAATTGAAAGAAATGGTAAGCTTTAAGTTGTGCAACTAATTTTATTTTATTTTATTTTTTTTCAATTCATTCATTGTCCAATAGATTTTTAAAGTAAATTGGTTTGTTTTATTGTATCTGGAACATTCACACTGCAAGTCCCCAAAAATGATGTGTTTGATGTGTTTCTTATAACGATCTTCAGAAAGAGGAAAATGTTTTTTTGTAGATGAATGTCCAAGAAATTTTAGGCATGAAATATGTGTAGTTATTTGTATTTCTGCGGCACAAGGTGCAAAAACGTCTAATAATCTGTTTATGATGTGGGTAAGTACGATAACTTTAAACCTCTGGATCTCACTAATGGATGAATATATATATATATATATATATATATATATATATATATATATATATATTCGGTGGATCATATAGTTTGAGAAAAGATTTGGCAGTGATTAGAAAACATGAAAATAGCCATTCACACAAGTTGTAGTTTGTACCCGAAAATGATGGTTTTCATGTTTATCTTAGCAACCACCCATGAACAGAAGGTTCTTTCACAAGGCCTAGAAAGCTCAACATAGATAAAAAGTATTGTAAAAAAACTAACGGATTTTTTCGGGCTGTAGGATGTTTCAATTTTTTTGTTCAATTTTGAACATGTACCGCTCGACAGATGCTGTATGTCTATTCTTCTGATATGTATACACAAACTATCATTAGGCTACGCAGAATCCTAAACACTTCACCCATGATCTTTCCGATCATTATAGAACCCGAGATATGGGCCACAGATAAAAAGCGCATTTTGTAAGATGGTATTTTCGAACATATAAATACCGTGCAGTGTCGTAAACAGCATGATAAAGGCATATTAAAGACTATGAGCCCGCATTCTCTATTGATTTTGTTCACCAACGTTACGTACCGAAACGTTCCTACACTCACAAATTTGAATAACATATAGTTTATCTGACAACTTGGCACAAATTTCAGTGACGGATTAATGTACTGATCACAAATGACGAGCTCAGCTGTAAGCGACACTCCAAGTGCAACGGTGATACTGCATGCAAAATGTGATATGAGATTTATACATTTCAGTTTCACGAGAAACCTACAAATTGCAGATCAATTATCATGTCATAATCTCTGTAATGACGGCTTCGTCGGGATATATCGATATACTCATATTCATGTAGGCTGGTAGACCGAAAATTTTTATATTCTATATAACCAACGTTTTTGTGATATTTAGCCACTTTGAGTCGTTTCTATTAAATAATAATAATAATAAATAAATAAAAAATGTAAAAAAAAACAGTCGAGCCACTTGGATTGTTGGTTCCTTGCCCAGGCTTTGTCTTGCAAATTAGTCATCGATTCCGTATTTATTGATTTCCAGAAGGCTTTTGACACCGTACCTCACAAACGGCTTTTCATCAAATTGCGTGGTTATGGTATATCGCCCCAAATTTGCTGTTGGATAGAGGATTTCCTGTCAGAGAGGACACGGTTCGTAGTAATCGATGGTAAGGCATCGACTAAACAGAAGTGATATCGGGCGCTCCACAGGGTAGAGTTTTGGTCCTCTGCTGTTCCTTATTTACAAAAACGATTTAGGGGAAAATCTAATTAGCTCTCTTATGTTCTTTGCAGATGACGCTGTCATTTACCGTCTATTAAAATCATCTGAAGATCAAAACCAACTGCAGGACGATCTCAATAAGATATTACTATGGTGTAAAAATTGGCAATTGACTCTAAATGATGAGAAGTGTTAAGTCGTCCATACGAATACGAAAGGAAATCCGTTAAACATTGTTTACAAGATAAATCAATCAAAAGTGAAGGCCGTAAACTCCAAAAAATACCTACTATTACTTCAGACTTAAAATGGGAAGAACACGTACATAATGTCGTGGGAAAGGCGAACCAGAGACTGCGTTTTATTGGCAGAACCCATATGTGATGCAACATAACTACAAAAGAAACTGCGTACACTACGCTTGTCTGTCCATTTTTGGAGTATTGCTGTCCAGTGTGGGATCCTTATCAGGTGGGTTTGACGGAGGACATCGAAAGAGTCCAGAGAAGGGCAGCTCGTTTTGTATTGTCACGATACAGGGGAGACAGCGTTACGGAAATGCCACAGGATCTGGGATGGGAATCATTACAACAACGGCGCTTCTCGCTGCAGCGTGGGCTACTTACGAAACTCCAATCGCCAACATTCTCCTCCGAATGCAAAAATATATTGTTGGCTCCAACTTACATAGGTAGAAATGGCCATCAGAATAAAATACGAGAAATCAGAGCTCGAACGGAGAGACTCAGATGTTCTTTCTTCCAGCGCGCTATTCGAGAATGGAATGGGAGATAAATAGTTTAATGGTGATTTGAAGAACCCTCTGCCAGTCACTTAAATGTGATTTGCAGAGTATCCATGTAGATGTAGATGTATGTAACACTGCTTTGTATCGATAGCACGCAGGAATCTTCGACAGGGTATGGTGCGCAGAGACGGTACGGGCTGTGCCGAAGTGTAGCGCGGATGGAAGTGCGCTGGACCGCTGTAGGGTGTTATACACGAAGGAGGACACTCGGCTGGTTTTTGAACGTTTGGTGGAGGCTTGCGTGAGTTCCGAGCCGTAGAAGTTTTAAGAGGGCACCGCGAGTTGTTGTATGGGATGCTCGATCGGGAGCGGGACCACTTGGGTGACGTCCACACTGATCTTCAGGTTTAATACCTGTTAGCGGTTGTCATTGCCTTGGGCTGGGAGTACTTGCTCGGAGTACTGTCTGGATCGACACAATTACTGAAGTATTACGCCTCGAGTTGTCTCCTAAAATGTGGCGATTTTTCAGGCGGTGGTGCTTCTTCCTTCCTAACATCCTAATCGTCCACATTTGCGAGTCCTTCTCTTAGTGCGTTAGGATGTGATTTACTTTCACGCATTTTGCGCCTAAATCAGCGGTTTATCCTGCGTTGTAGCCTTTCACGCTATCGTAGTGTAACGTATTCATTTTTTGTTGTTGAATTAAAATTGAAATTGTCTTTTGTGAATTAAGTAACTAAACTTTGCTTGTGATTTACACTATGGAAGTTACTATTACAGTTAAACGTTCGTCCAAGTATGAAATGGAAATGTATTTAAATAAAATTTAGCAAAGTCTGTTAATAAGTTGTTATTGTGGTCTTCAGTCCGCAGACTGGTTTGATGCAGCTCTCCACCTACCCTGTCCTGTGCAAGCCTCTCCATCCCAGAATACGTACGTCAACCTACTTCCTTTTGAAACTGCTTACTGTATTCGTCCCTCGGTCAGCCTCTACGATTTTTACCTACAAACATCCTCCTAAGGCTAAGTCGACGTTTCCTTGATGTCTCAGAATGTGACCCACCAACTTATCCCCCTTTTTAGTCAGGATATGCCGGAAACCACTATTCATCATAATTCTGTTGAACACCTCCTCATTAGTTACGTGATCTAGCCATCTATTCTTCGTTTGTAGCCTTATCGATCACAATTTACCCTAGTCCAATGCTACACTCCAGACAAATGCTTTCAGAAAGGACTTCCTAGCATTAAAAATTAATTAATAAAAATATAAACTACACATAGGAAATTTTTACTGGAAAAGAATAGCGAATGACCAAGTCGAGTAGTTGAAATAATTATTGAAAAATAGACTTTTCATAGACATCTGTTCACATCCTACAACCAAAGCCAAGTCAGTGCACATAAGAATAGCGATGGGTTTATATACATATATACTGCTGGCCTTTAAAATTGCTACACTACGAAGATGACGTGCTACAGACGCGACAATAACCGCCAGTAAGAAGATGCTGTGATACGCAAATGATTTTTCAGAGCATTCACACATGGTCGGCGCCGGTGTCGACACCTACAACGTGCTGACATGAGGACAGTTTCCAAACTATTTCTGAAACAAAAGAAAGCAGTTGACCGGCGTTGCCTGGTGAAACTTTGTTGTGATTTCTCGTGTAAAGAGTAGAAATGTGTACCATCACGTTTACGACTTTGATAAAGGTCGTATTGTAGCCTATGTCGATTGCTGTTTATCGTATCGCGACATTGCTGCTCGCGTTGGTCCCGATCCAATGACTGTTAGTAGAATATGGAATCTGTAGATTTAGGAGGGCAATACGAATCGCCGATCTGGATCCCAAAGGCCTCGTATCACTAGCAGTCGAAATGACAGGCATCTTTTCCGCATGGCTGTAACGGATCGTGCAGCCACGTCTCGATCCCTGAGTCAACAGATGGGGACGTTTGAAAGACACAACCATCTGCACGAACAGTTCGACGTTTGCAGCAATATGGATTATCAGCTCGGTAACCATGCCTGCGGTTACCCTTTTTTGTGTCCCAGCCTCGTCGCCGCTTTTGTGTCTCGTTTCCGTCGTAGGTGTCGGTGGCCGAGTAGAAAGACCAACACAGGAATAAATGATGCACGCTTGTGCAGGTAGGAGGTGACCAGCCAGTGGAACAGCAGAAACTAGAATCACTAAATTAGAACGAGATATATATTTCTTAGAGACTTAGTAATACTTAACTTTTGCGTAGCTCAGTACCGCAGAATGATGATACATAGTTGAGCTAGAGGCCTGCCTAGTGCCTGTCCGATAGCCAAGTCTTCACTGGTGCCTATGTGATTCCGAAGTGTTAACTGGTTCCTATCTCAGTCCCAAGTGAACGATGTCGTTCAGTGGTGGCCACGAGCGGAGTTGCAGCAGAGGGCGCTCGTGGCTGTCGTCGTAAGAACGCCGCGCCGTGCGTGCATAGCGGCGCGCGGCGAAAGTAGGTGGCGCGCACTTTATACTTGTGCGACACCACACCTTTGACGCTGCATAACAGAAAGGAGCGCCTGCGATGGTGTACTCAAGGACGAACCTGGATGCACGAACGGCAAAACGTCAGTTTTCGGATGAATCCAGGTTCTGTTTAGAGCATCATGATGGCCAGATCCGTGTTCGGCGACATCGCAGTGAACACACATTGGAAGCGTGAATTCATCATCGCCATACTGGCGTATCATCCGGCGCGATAGTATGGGCTGTCATTGGTTACACGTCTCTGTCACGTCTTGTTCGCATCGACGGCACTTTGAACAGTGGCCTTTACATTTCGGATGTGTTACGACCCGTTACTCTACCCTTCATTATCCCTTCGAATACCTATATTTCAGCAGGATAATGCGTTTACAACTAAGATCCGAAAGATTACATACATTTTTTTAAATATCGTTTTTGTTCACTCATTTAGTACTAGCGTTCAGGAGAGGTGCCACAATATCTACCCCGGTAAGTGTGCGTATTCCAAGGGAAGCAATGTTTCCGTTTCCTCTTTTTCTCTCTCACGTACTGTTTGCGCCGGGAGATATGCTAGGGGCCGTATTGTTCATTTGTGTTTAATTATTTTATAACTGTAGTAAGTGGTTTCAGTGACTATAGTAAGTCACAGGTAGCCAGTTTCCCGTTTGTTGTTCTTTGCAGCGTTGCGGCTTGACGTCAAGAACAGATGGGACTGCACGTACACACGACAGATAAGGAGTAGGAAGCTTTCAACCGATACACGCCTCTCCCTTCCAAAATCACCCTCGTTTATATACAACTGATTTGTTAAATTGTTATAGATTATTTCCAGCCTTTGATGTTGTTTGAAAAGGAGCCGTTTTCTGGGTGTATTGTCAGAGGCGTTATGTTGCTAGCATTCGGACTTCTCGACTATGAGTGACTGTTCTTGCTCCTGATCGTTCACAATGACCTACGGCTGTTGGGTGTGATGATTTAATTGTTTGTAACTGCAGATATTTTATACTAGCTGTAAATATTTATCCTACACTCTAGTCCACATGCCCTTCCACCATCCCCCCCCCCCACCCAATCCTCAGTGTCTGCATCCAATTCTTTCTTTCTCATCTGTCTGTTCTTTCCACCTTTACTCCTCTCCGCAAAGTTTTCTGCAAGATACTCTCTGTCATGTACCATACAAATTTAGGTACCCAGTGATCTACGCATTTTGTAAAATTCCGTAAGTTAAGTATCCTCCACCATGCATCGAACAAAGTTTTATACAAACAGTGACATTACTCTTGTTTTTAAGATCTAGTGTGTAAAATTTCATCAATATCGAAACAATACTATAGATATCTATGCAATAGAAACGCAGGGTCAAAATGAAAAACGCACTTTGTTGTACTGAAATATTCCAGTTTTATTTCATACAACCCTCATGTTAAGGCGCTAGCAAAGTATTTAGGGATCTGATGTAATTCCGTAGATTTTCCCGGCGTAATAATATTTGTTGTTCTTCACGGGTTTGCGGCCGGATTAAGTCGATCTTCTGATACGATATTTCGGCGGTCCACCTGGCCGCCATCTTGAGGTATGACTGACGCACAAACACGCCGGGACTGAGGACAGCAGTTACGGCGGCTCCTTTATACCGCGGGAACAGGCCAGTGGCATGTGCAAGAAGTGGAAGAACGCCTTCTGGGACGTGAAGAGTATAGCAGCGCCACCAGCGATAGAAGTTAGCCAAAGCGAGTAATCGAAAATTAAGAAGAAGCTGGTCGAAAACTAGACCGTTGTTTTTTTAATATTAGATAAAATGGGATTCCACGGTTTACTCAATGGAAAACCTTTTTCCCTATTAATAAAATTTTCTGATAATCTTATTTCGATCGCTTCCTTAAGGACACAGTCCCAATAACGTGAGGCTGGAGCAATAATTTGCGTGTCTTTAAATGACATGTTATGCCCTTCATTAATACAATGTTCAGCTACTGCAAACTTTTCAGGTTGGAACAGACGTGTGTGCCTTTGATGTTCCACACAACGGTCGTGAATTGTACGAATAGTCTGCCCAATATATACCTTTCCACAGTGGTAGAGGATTTTATATACTCCAGGCTTTCTTAAACCCAAATCATCTTTTACCGAACCTAGAAGAGCTCTGGTTTTAGACAAAGGCAATAATATGCTTTTGATGTCGTATTTTTGAAGGATCCTTGATATCTTTGATGAAATACTTCCCGCATAAGGTAAAAATGCAACTGATTTTCAAGTGTCCGTGGGTGGTTCAGTGGTGGTCCAAATTGGAAAGCTCGACTGATTTGATGAATTGTGTAGCCATTCTGCCTAAAAACAACCTAAAGATGATCCAATTCTCGCGTCAAATATTCAGAATCAGAAATGGCATAAGCTCTTTTGACGAGTGTACGGAAAACACCCAACCGTTGACGGGGTGGATGACAGCTGGTAGCGTGGAGATAGCGGTCCGTATGTGTGGAGGGCTCCCATTCCGTGAGGCCAGACAATAAAAATATCATCCACATATCTCAAAAAAACATGTAGGCTTAGAAAAGAAGTGCGAAGAGCAATGTCTTCAAAATCCTCCATAAAAAGATTGGCGACGATTGGGGAGAGAGGACTCCCCATCGCCACACCGTCAGTTTGTTCAAAAAATGCATCATTAAATAAAAAATAGATGGAAGTCAATATATGGCGACACAGTTCAGTGGTTTCGTCATCCAAAAGCTGACCAATTAACAACAAGGACTCCTCCCAAGGTACCTGAGTAAAAAGTGAAACAACATCGAAACTTACAAGAATGTATGATGTTCCAAGATGTAGGGTCTTCAAACGTTGAATAAAATCAGTCGAGTAAGATACATGATGCTCACACTTCCCGACATAAGGACTAAGAACAGATGCAAGATGTTTAGCCAAATTATAGGTAGGTGCCCCCAAATTACTAACGATCGGCCGAAGAGGATTTCCATGTTTATGAACCTTCGGTAAAACGTACAACCTGGGTGGTACCGCCGCCCTTGGATAAAGTTTTTTAGTAATATCCTCAGACAGAGAGCTCTTCTTAATAAGAGAGATGGTTTTCCGCTTTATCCCGTCTGTAGGATCACTCCGTAATTTGCTATAAGCTGAGTCCTCTAATAAACATGCCATTTTTACTAAATAATCTACACGAGAGAGAAGAACAGTAGCACTGCCTTTATCAGCTGGAAGAATGACAAGATCCTTATCTTCCCTTAAAGAACGAATGGCCTGTCTTTCGCTATAAGAAATGTTACTACGTTGAAGTGGTGCACGACGCAGGTGGTGAGAGACTTCCTGTCTAATTTCCTCAGCCTGATCTTCAGAAAAGGGTGCGATCGCCTGTTCAACAGCACTAATAAACTCAACAGTAGTTTCACTTTTTCATCAGGTACCTTGGGAGGAGTCCTTGTTGTTAATTGGTCAGCTTTTGGATGGCGAAACCACTGAACTGTGTCGCCATGTATTGACTTCCACATATTTTTTATTTAATGATGCATTTTTTGAACAAACTGACGGTGTGGCGATGGGGAGTCCTCTCTCCCCAATCGTCGTTAATCTTTTTATGGAGGATTTTGAAGACATTGCTCTTCGCACTTCTTTTCTTAAGCCTACATGTTTTTTGAGATATGTGGATGATATTTTTATTGTCTGGCCTCACGGAATGGAAGCCCTCCATCGGTTTCTAAATCATTTTATCTTCACCCACGCATAAAATTTTCGATGGAAATTGAACAGGATGGTAAATTGCCTTTCTTGGATCTTTTAGTTCACAAAAAAGAAAATGGGACTTTGGGGCACAGCGTGTACCGTAAACCCACACATACGGACCGCTATCTCCACGCTACTAGCTGTCATCCACCCCATTAACGGTTGGGTGTTCTACGTATACTCGTCAAAAGAGCTTATGCCATTTCTGATTCTGCATATGTGACGCAAGAATTGGATCATCTTAAGGTTGTTTTTAGGCAGAATGGCTACACAAATCATCAAATCAGTCGAGCTTTCCAATTTGGACCACCACTGAACCACCCACGGACACTTGAAAATCAGTTGCATTTTTACCTTATGCGGGAAGTATTTCATCAAAGATATCAAGGATCCTTCAAAAATACGACATCAAAAGCATATTATTGCCTTTGTCTAAAACCAGAGCTCTTCTAGGTTCGGTAAAAGATGATTTGGGTTTAAGAAAGCCTGGAGTATATAAAATCCCCTGCCACTGTGGAAAGGTATATATTGGGCAGACTATTCGTACAATTCACGACCGTTGTGTGGAACATCAAAGGCACACACGTCTGTTCCAACCTGAAAAGTTTGCAGTAGCTAAACATTGTATTAATGAAGGGCATAACATGTCATTTAAAGACACGCAAATTATTGCTCCAGCCTCACGTTATTGGGACTGTGTCCTTAAGGAAGCGATCGAAATAAGATTATCAGAAAATTTTATTAATAGGGAAAAAGGTTTTCCATTGAGTAAAACGTGGAATCCCATTTTATCTAATATTAAAAAACAACGGTCTAGTTTTCGACCAGCTTCTTCATAATTTTCGATTACTCGTTTTGGCTAACATCTATCGCTGGTGGCGCTGCTATACTCTTCACGTCCTAGAAGGCGTTCTTCCAGTTCTTGCACATGCGCACTGGCCTGTTCCCGCGGTATAAAGGAGCCGCCGTAACTGATATGTCCTCAGTTCCGGCGTGATTGTGCACCAGTCATACCTGAAGATGGCGGCCAGGTGGACCGCCGAAATATCGTATCAGAAGATCGACTTAATCCGGCCGCAAACCCGTGAAGAACAACAAATATTTAGGGATCTACTTTTATGTTGCACCGTATGACACTTAAGATAGACTGTGGCCATCCTCTCGTGTTGAAGGTCAAGCGTGCTAAATTTCGTGAAGATCGCAATTAAAGTCTAGATTTATTGAGTCTTTAAGAGAAGTATGCTCCGCTATGCGCGTATCACAAAATATTTTCTTAGCTGACATTTTCTACCTATAAACTACAGTCCTTCCAAATTTCAGTTTCATAGGTGAAGTAATTTTCGAGATTTGGTGTTAATTCAGTGAGTGAGTGAGTGAGTGTCCTTTCACTGTTATATAGATAAAGATTAAGAAAACAGATTGCTTAATTTTGGATGCAAGATAATGAAAGGAGACTTGCAGGCAAAAATAAATAGTAACATGCAAATCTGTAATGCTAACTTTATTTTATACAAGGTCACGCCTGATGGCATCTACAGCCTTATGACATCTACAGCGAAACTGTTGTGAGCGGTAGACTTATTTTCATTTCATCATTTACAAAAACGTACGAAATTACATGCAAACTAAGTTGCAGGTTCCTAACTACTCCCATTTTCCAATAACTGACGCATAAATCTGAATATTCTAACGCGGTGGCCTTTCAATACGTATGATGTCAAATCTCCTGAGCTATGTGTCATCCTCTTTTGTTTTTGCATCAGGAACCTTCGTGGGAGTACGGTGAACAGTTCACCAGAGTTTCATTGCAATCGAATGAATGGTTTATTAACACATAGAGGACATACAGACAAACATTCATATATATATATATATATATATATATATATATATATATATATATATAGAGAGAGAGAGAGAGAGAGAGAGAGAGAGAGAGATAACCCTCAATTATGTGATTTTTATTGAACTTGCAAGGGCTTGTGATCTGTCACATTGGTCTTTCTATTTATTTTTTGCATGCAACAACGTAAATATCCACATGGCAGACACGGTAACAATAGCTTATGTGATCGAAAACTATGGGCACAAAAGAAGCTGATTTTAATGTGGTAGCTTGCCGACTGCTCATTGGAAAGAATATGTGATTCCTGTAAACTGTTTATAAATGCAATGTTTGGTTGTGTGGCCATATTCCGCAGCAGCTGTTAAAATTGATTATAGAGGTAATCTGTCTTATGCTGACTGCAATTGCAGTCAGCATAAGACAGATTACCTCTATAATTAAGGTTTATAAATGGTTCATCTTTAGGCAAAGTATATTTTCATTTTAAATTTATCTCAAGCCGTAAAGGTATTTTGAGTCGGAGTTGTTCTTAAGAACTTGTACGCAGGAGAGCCGATTGTAATATGATAGCTTGCCGACTACTCGTTGGAAACAGTATGTGTTCTCCGTAGACAATTTACATAAGGGTTCTTCTCTAGGCAAAAATATATTTGCCTGTTAAATCTATCTGAATCCTTAAATTATTGAGTTGGTGTTTTTATTAAGTGTTTTGCATTCCACAAAGGTTCATTCTGTTTGTATTGAAGGCATGTTGTGCCTGGCCTGAATCTTTCCATTATCGTCAATTTTGTTTAATGAAAGAAATAAAAAATTTGAATATGCACTGACTTAGCTACGTTACAGTAATCTAATGTATTTGGACGATTAATCCTGTTAATGAAGTAACTGGAACATTGTTTATGAGGTCATAGTAAACCAAGAATTTTAATTGAATGGAATATCCTATTTAGAAATAAAATGTAATTGTGCAAATTTCAAAACGACAAAGATGTTTCGGGTTTTTTTTCGGCCTTTCCAATGTTACACATTTATTTATCCTGTCATGTTGCATACAACTTCGGTTGTTACTCCCCAGATAAATGAGAAAATGTATGTAAGAGAGTAAGCGTCTACTTCCGTGTAGATGTAGATGTTACATTGTGAGCATTACCATGGATTACGTGAATTTATTTGACAACGTGGTGGTAGAAATCTTAAGGGCTATTTGTAATGTTGTTTGCATGCCGTTCTAAAATTATCCTAAAATGGTATTGTGTTGAATGACATATTAGTTTCTAAGGTTAATATGCTTTATTAATTGAAATATCACTAATGCACACTATAATGATGAAATCGGGTTAATTTAGTAAGCAATGGCAATATAGTACTGTGTCATACTATGTGCATCCAGTTTTCAATAAAATGTTGTGTGCCCAGTGACTACACAAATATTTCGGGTGGACTTTATCATTTGAAAAATGTTTAATTATTGAAATAAACTTTTAATGGGTGATTTATATGAATTAAAAGAATCTGATAGCGTGTACTTGTAATATCTTATTTATGAAATTCAAGCTTGTCTCCATGACTTCGTATGCATGGATCTCCAACTGGCTTGAATTCAGATAAATCGTGAAACCTACTCTGAGTGAGTAAAAAGATGTAATAATCTAAAGTTGATGCTCTTCTTGAGGGCCAACAGTGTACAACTGATGTGTTTGTGCTAACAAAAGCTGATACGTGAAACTTGAAATACCAATATAACTGGATAGTTGAACAGTCTTGTGTTGTTGAAGGAAATTAAGAAATTTCGAGATGCACAACCTTCGTTCCTTTACCTGTAGGAGCCATTTTGTGCTACTGATCGATAAACAACTTAGTAGAATTGTCCATGTGAGAAATTGTCATTTCAGATGTAAACTCCGCCCGTGTCTGCCGTTGCGACTGGTTGACGGGGAAGCGTATTTCCACGGGAAACACCACATATATTAGTCGACAAACTTACCAACGATATTAACAGCGATAAAACATACATGAAGTAGCTGTGCACTGGCGTATATATTATTGAAGCCTGACTCCACCATCTTATCAAACAAAATGTCAAGTTATTTGTGTGTGATACGAAAAGATACTGCCAAACACAATCGATAGATATTTCATTTACATGAAACTCTAAAGGTGGCGTAATTTTATTTGCTTATTTTTTTATTTTTTTTATTACAGTTGTATCCGTACAAGAACAGACTGTCACACGCTCTATCGGATGGTAATATGGCGACGAGTGCAAATTTTAGCTTCACAGATATTGGTGGTATGATATATGTGGGGCCGTGGTGGAGTAGCCGAGCACGCGGTTGCTCGCCGTGGAGGTTCGAGTCCTCCCTGGGGCATGAGTGTGTGTGTTTGTCCTGAGGTTAGTTTACCTAGGTTTAAGTAGTTTGTAAAGTACGGACTGATTACCACGCAGTTTTATTTTTTCATCTCCAAAATACCGTTCATTACAACTGCACACTGCTGATGTCCTCAAATATTACTGAATTACAACAGCGCACTTGGTCGAAACACTGTTTAGCTTCTCTTAGGTGAAATATTTATATGAAGTAATGAAAAAACTATTCAACCCATAAGGAATTACATGACAATTTTTTTGGAAAATTCAGTATGTGAGTCGAAACAACCATAATACATAATACAGTTTGAACATCAAATTGCATGTAAAAATATAGAATTTACCATGGATGAAGAAACATACTGAAGAGTTTCTTATTATCCATATTATCTCTCTCTCTCTCTCTCTCTCTCTCTCTATATATATATATATATATATATATATATATATATATATATATTGTCTCTCTGACGTCAACCGTGGAAGGAACACATTATGTTGTAAGACTATATTGTAATCGAAAAATTAATAACCAAATGCTTACGTACTCGCTATATTTGTAGTATCAGGGTATCTGCCTTCCTCTTTATCGTAAATAAATTTTAATCATGAAAGTTTGGCTGTTGTAAATGGCTTAGTTGCGTTACGGTGATCTGCCTTATGTGCCCTATTTTAATTCGAATGGTTATTATAATCTTGAATCATCGTTACCCGTGATATTTCGTGATTTTATGCAAGTAGTAATCTTAGTTGTAAGTACCGACAGTTGTCCTTGTTAGAATAATCTAGATGGATTACAACATGGCCTACTAGATAATTTTCTGTAATCGTATTTAACTTTGCCTGGAAAATACTTATTCTCATAGAAAAATTTTTGTTTGAAGTAACCGTCGTTTGCAGAATAATTTATCAACAAATACTTGCGATATAACTACATCCTTTCCCCCATTATAAGTTTCGTTTTATTTGAATTACACGATACCAACAAGGAATAATATTCATCGTAATAACTGCAGTTCGCGATATTTTGTACGATTTACCACACGATTTTTATTGCAATAAAATTTGTTGACGGAGCTCGAGAATTCGTTTCCCCGTACGTCGACCTAACCTCCTCTCAGCTGCGTTCCCAGTAATGCATTCCGTCAGAGGAGACGTCAATAGTGGTTGAAAGCGGCAGAAATGCGGGAATATGCAGGTGCCTGAAAGAGAGAGAGAGAGAGAGAGAAAGAGAGAGCTCAGGGGGAGTGAGTGGGAGAGATAAAACTCCCAGCAACGTGGCACGGCAAGCCAGTCTGCCGTTGGAGAAGTTTAGCAGTGACTGTAATGTGGCTGCAGTTCCAGCATGTTGATGCATCCATAAATATTGGATGAGACGGAAATATGGCGTCATAAATATTGGAGAGCGAGTCATGTGGGTAGGTAGGAGCCCCGCGCCCCCGCCACAGCCCCCTGCCGCCCCCTGCCGCCCCCGCATCGTGGGGGCAGGTGTGCCACCCCCGCACGCTGCCGCCGCCACGCCCCGTCGGATCCTGTCTGCCAAAGCCGGCACCAGCAGTTCACAGGCCCACGCAAACTGCAGCAGCAAGTCAAGTAAACGGCGCTACCTCCGTGGATCTAACCGACGGCGTACTTACTTTTCTCGTGGCTGAAATCCTTTGTGGCCCAATCCATTACCGTGTATAGTACCGCAACCGATAATGTTTGCTGCTGACCGTACGAGAAAGTACCTTCTGGTAAACGTTTCGAGCAGTTACGGATAAAAGAAGCTTTACCTTGTTTACGGACACGTAATGCACAGCGTTTAAGAAACACAAATGTATTTACTGTGCCTTTATGAAGATCGACACATCCAAATGGCGTTATAGGTCATATCTACATTGTCGTCGGCTCTGGCGCAAGAGTGTAACACATCGCAACCTATCAGATGTGACAGTCCGTCAATCTACCGGGTAATCAAAACGACAGTATAAATTTGAAAACTTAATAAATCATGGAGGTAAGAATAGTGAGAGGTAAAAATTGACACACATGCTTGGTATGACACGGGGTTTTACTAGAACAAAAAATAAATAAATAAAAAATAAAATAAAAAAAGTAAAAAAAAAGAACAATAAATATCTGACAGATGGCACTTCATCTGATCAGAAAAGCAATAATTAGTATAACAAATTAAGACAAAACAAAGACGATGTTCTTTACAGGAAATGCTCAATATGGTCACCATGACGCCATCATTTACCGTCTAGTAAAATTATCTGAAGATAAAAACCAACTGCAGAACTATCTAAATAAGATATCACAATGGTGTAGTAATTGACAATTGATTCTAAATAATGAGAAATGTGGAGTCGCCACATCAGTACGAAAAGATATCCGTTAAATTTTGCTTACAAGATAAATCAATTAAAAGTGAAGGTCGTAAACTCGACTAAATACATAGAAATTACCATTATTTCAGATTTAAACTGGAATGAGTATTGTTGTCCCGTAGTAGTATTCTTATATTATCAGCTTGAAAGAAAAATTTACATGTTCCACATCCTCGAGAATATCCTCAACACGGTTCTATGGAACGAAGAACTAATCTAATACAGTCATCCGTAGCAAGTGGGTTTTACGAAAGCCATCGAAAGAGTCCAAAGAAGAGGTGCCCGTTTTGTATTGTCACGATACAGGGTAGACAGCGTCACGAAAATGATACAGGATCTGGGTTGGTAATCATTAGAACAACTGCTTGTATCTCTGCTGTGTGGTCTAATCACGAAAATCCAATCGTCAACATCCTCCTCCGAATGCGAGAATATATTGTTGAGTGACACCTACATAGGTAGAAATGATCATCAGAATAAAATACGAGAAATCATAGCTGGAACGGAGAGATTCAGATGTTCTTTCTTCCCGCGCGCTATTCGATAATGGAATGATAGATGAATAGTATAAAGGTGGTTCGATGAACCCTCTGTCAGGCACTTAAATATCATTTGCAGAGTATCCCATGTAAATGTGGATGTAGATGTAGGAGTAGACACAGTTACAGCTCACTCTCTTGGCCGTGGAATGATAGACAGTGGTTTCGATTATGGAGAAGAGATGGATTAATGAACAGGGGATGAGATTGAACACGTAGGATTACAGAACGTCGGAAGTTAGAGAGGGACGCTAAAATACCTGCAAAGAAAAATGCAAATTTTTAAATTAGAAACAGTGAGGTGAAATCCAAAAAAGGACTGGGATTTCTAGTGTGAAGAAAGTAGTATAACAGAATAACCAGGAGGAAATGGAGTAACTGGAGTAGAAACGTGTGACAGAAATTGAGCTACTATGTTCAGTGGTACGATTGTAATCATTAGAGTTTACAGAAAACTAACTCCGATAAGATCACGTATATATGACGAGGTCACGAGCGGAGGAGGTAGAACGAGTATACGACTGCATAGATCGGGTAATTCGATGTTTAAAGGTAAATGGATATTTAATAATAACTAATGATTGGAACGCAATAGCAGAAGTGATAGAAGAACTTGATGTGAGAGACTATGAGCTTGGCAGCAGTAATGTCACAGCAGTATGATTTAGCTTGTAAATTTAATATTCTGTTCAAGCATCAGAGAGTGAATATGTGCACTTGTAAAAGACATTGGACATGCGCGTAAATACCAGGTTGATTACATCAGGACCAGGCATAGATTTCGGAACAGTTATAGACCTACGTCGCAAATTAGTGATTATGAAGGGTAGTTCGCAAGATGGTCAGAGAAAACCATACGGAAGGATGCCAAATTAGTTCGGAATGAGTTACGAGTACTATATAGCAAACACTTCAACTGAAAAGAAATGGAAATCTCAGTTATAGATGGTTCATAGTCGAACATAGTAACAAAGAACAGTTCCTTAGGATACCAGAATCACAGAATATAACGTTCTTGTGAAATGCACGATATTTAGTTTTTTAATGTTTAAATGAATATGTATATCGTTATAACATGCTGAAATATCAAGATCAGATTGGAATTTGCTGAGATATTTTTTAAATAAGAGCTAATTATATATAACTCCTGATACTGAGATAAGTCTACATTTTAATGGTGTTTGGAAGGTCACATGAAGAGTTCCAACTCCCCTTGTCCCACTTACGCCGTAATTTTTGCATCTGCTGAATACTCTTCCTACTAATAGTTCTCCGTCCACTCACCAGTTTCGTTTGATACACGTATCTCGTACTTTCAATAGTTAGTGTACACATGAATTACAACTTCAATATCTAGTAATACTGCCGAATTGCGGATGTAATTTCACAACTATCGGCCTGGTTCCTCTTGATTGATGTTTTCGATAAAAGTGGAGCATACCAGAAACTTCACTAGCCTCTTAACACAGGTTTGTGTCAAATATCTTTCCAGTATAATAATGGGTCTTTGATCACGGCATGATGTTGAAAATATTGTATTTTCTTTGTCACATGCCGATGATGGTGTTCGCCATGTACCCCATTTTTATTTGGTCAATTAATTGTAATGTACTTTGGCAGTGTGAGCTTCCGAGACCTGTCATATCAATAAAAAAATCACGTTCTTGTCTGTAGATTCTGTAATAAGATTCTGTATCAAATCTTTCCCATGACATAGTGAGAAACTGAATAAATCAGTGATAGAAATAACAATAAATTTCTGATCTTGATTTCAAGTATTTCAGTCTTCGTATATTTCTGGAAACCGTTTCCATTGCTGAGTCTAGGTATATATCAAAACCCCTAAAGAAGTCCTACTGTGTGGGTAGTGAGAACTGGATTTTGTGAATTACAATAAGCACAGACGCATTAAAACAACCATTTTACCCCAATACACACGTTAATGGCAGTCATGGGCACTAAGAGACCTGGAAGAGCAGCTGAACGGAAGGGACAGCAACTTGGAAGAATCGTATTAGAAGAACATTAATAAGTAAATGGGTAAAAATGGCAACCCTCGATCGCAAATTAAAAATTATTTGAGCTGGTTTCGGAAATTACAGCCTTCATCAGAAATTATAAAATAAAACAAGTCACATAAAAAATATACTACGTCACAATGATAAAAAGAAATTTTTAGCAAATGCTAGCCACTATGGGCTGCACACCTGCACGGAGGGAAGGAAGGAAGGAAGCTTGGATTTTAGCGTCCCGTCGACAGCGTCGTCATTAGAGACGGACAAATATATATATATATATATATATATATATATATATATATATATATATATATATATATACAGGATGTTTGCCTCTGTAACTTATAAAATAATTGGTGACGGGAAATTATAATGCGGTAGGTCAACACAAGAAATGTTACACTTTCTGCGAAGCTATGAACATAGTTTATTGTATCATTTTCCAAAGAGTTACAGCACAAAGATATAATTTTTAAATGTAACAATAGTTTTTTCTATCATACATTGGAATCGTTGAAACCAGCTGCGTCCAAATCAATTTAAACTACATTCCTATCACTGTTAGTTTGGGAGCTACAACCCTTCAAAGTTTCAGGGGCAGATACCACACGCTGTACATAATACATGGCTGTGTGGTGGGTGATGGATGTTATGGCGGTGGGAAGTTTATTTACATTATATGTTCAAATGTGTGTCCAAGTTCCTCAATACACAATGCAATGCGCCGTCGAAAATATCTGCGAACGAGCCATGAATGAGGACCATGGCGCCCCAACCATCTTCCTGAAAACCTGTTGTTTAGTTCTTCCACAACAGTACGCACAGAATGGGCTGGATGACCATCGTGCTGCATCCACATATGGACTCTCGTGTATAGACACACATGTTCAAGGAGACCACCCAAACTGTCGGGTATAAAAGCGCGATATAACTCACCTGTCAGTGTACCTGGGAAGTAGTGTGGACCGATAATTTCATCCCCAAGGATTCCACACCACACGTTAATAGACCACCTACGTTGACGGTCGACAAGTCGTACCCACAGAGGATTGTTTGCGGCCCAGTAGTGCATGTTATGGCGATTCATTGCACCATAATTTGTGAACGTGGACTCATCAGAGAACATAACACTTTGTAAAGACTCCGGCGTGAAATTATGCATGGCCCACTCACAGAATGTCACTCTTGCACGGAAATCGTTCCCATGCAGCTCCTGGCTCAGTGACAGGCGGTACTGGTGAAACCTGTGGCCGTGTACTATACGCCACACAGATGTGAGACTGACAACAGCGACTGCAGCAACGGCTCGTAAGCTGACATGAGGATCGCGGTGTAGTGCAGCTAAAACAAACACCTCCATCTCCTTACTTCTTGCAGGTTTCGTCTGTTACTGCGGCGCGTTACCAAGATGCCTGTTTCCCGACGGCGTTGTTCGGCACTTAAGAACGTAATGGCTGCCGGGGCTCTTCGCCGTGGCTGCTTCAGTGGCATCGTGTCGGCACTCTCCGAGCATCAGCAATATGTCAACGTACTCGTTGCTCGTGTATGCCACCGTCATTCGATGTCAGTAACTGTGGTATAGTGAGCCCCGGTTGTTTGTGTGGCTCCAACTGTAGGGTATACGGCCGTGTGCGGCGACAGTCGGCAGTCTAACAGCGTATCGAGGAAGCTTCTCGCTTCGTAACAGCGGCGACGTTACAACTCGGCCGCACCACATTTAGAAGGCGCATTGCATTACGCACAGCGTTTGTGTTATCTGCCCCTGAAACTCTGAAGGGTTGTAGCTCCCAAACCAACAGTGATAGGAATGTAGTTTAAATTGATTTGGGCGCAGCTGGTTTCAACGAATTCAATGCACGATAGAAAAAACTGTTATTCCACTTTAAAATTATATCTTTGTGCTGTAACTCTTTGGAAAATTATACAATAAACTATGTTCATAGCTCCGCAGAAAGTCTACCATTTCTTGTGTTGACCTACCGCATTAATATTTCCCGTCACCTATTACAGAGGCACCTATTACAGAGGCAAACACACTTAGTGAAACACACTGTGTATATAATGCTGATTGTCAATGGGTGTTGGATCAAACCAGTCTCGTGACTGAAGGCCGAAACAACAAGAACAGTAGATTCAGTAGAAGCGTTACAATTAATTTCAGGTACATTATAAATTCACATCAGGACAGTAATGAGGGCATAACACTTTTATGAACGGTAAGTAATATCATTTTTATGTCATTATGTGAACGTCGTATTATGTTCTGCGTTATGTTAAGGCAAACATCGTCCGTAAGCAGCTACATTAACACAGAGCACTGAAGTACTTATTTATGTTAAGTGATAAATAACACATACAGGGGAACGTTATATAAGTGATTTATAGTTGGGAATAGTTGTGTCAGCAGCATCGGCCACTCTTTCAGGTAATATATGTCCCCATGTATTAAAGCGCGAAATTGAAATCGACCTCGTGTAATAGAACTATTTATTCAGAAGCCGGTTTATAAATCTAAGTACAGTTGTCTATGCTAAAGATAACGTCTTTACCTTAACGTAGTCCGTACCAAAAGTAAGAAGGAACAAATTTTAATCACACTATTGCCTCGAGAGACCACGTACACGTGGGGATAGCAGGGGATAGCGTCACGGACTGCGGTTCAATCCCGCCCCCTGGCAAAAATTTATTTCTTTTTAATTAACAATTCCAGAATGTTCTACGTCTTTCTTATGTTCACTTGGAAATTCTACTTGTTTCTTATGTTAACTGTTCTTCTAATATCTGGTAAATTCTGTCTGTGTATAAACAGCAGAGCACTCTGCCCGAGAGACACACAGTGCTGCGTGTAAGTTAAGTTCGTAATAAACGTGCTTTGAGTATAAGTGCTGTTTTCAGTTGCCTTCGAAATCAAGCCTGCTCCCATTTCAACGCGACATTGTTTGGTGGAGGCACCGGGTACACTCTGCAACAGCTGCATCACCGTGGCTCCGATTAGGCAACGTAGAAGCTCTTGCTTACACGGACTAGAACCGGAATACGAGGGATATACCGAGTACATCCTTCCGAAAGCCCGTATCATCAGAAGAACCACAGATGCGACATCAACGGTAGGCCAGCTGCACATCAGACACCCATCGGTGTTCTCTGGAGACGCTGGACAGGATCCCAACAAATGGCTAAAAGGGTTCATCCGAGTCCCCAAGTACAACAGGTGGGATCATTCAATGTGCTTGGCCAACGTTTCTTTCTACCTGGACGGAACAGCCCAGCGATGGTTCGAGAATAACGAAGACAAACTGAATGACTGGGAAACTTAAGAAGACGTTTGGAGACAGACAGCGACAAATCCGCTCGGTGGAAGAACAACTGAAGAACCGGGCTCAGCGACATGGTGAGCCGACACAGTCTTACATACAGAATGTTTTGTCTCTGTGTAGCACTGTCAATCCGAACATGACTGAGGCCGACAAAATCACGCACCTGATGAAGGGTATAGCTGAAGACATGTACCAAGCCCTTCTGATTAAAGACGTCGCTACGACAGAAGAGTTCATCAAGTGGTGCCAGCGTATTGAAGAGATGAAACAAAGAGGGGTTGGACGCAAGAAGTATGACCGACTCCCCAATGTAGTCCCTATGGCCGTTGTGGAAGACCAGCATGACTTCGCTTCTCTCATACGCAAAATTGTGAGAGAAGAATTACAACAATTTACGGCAGCCGGGACTATTAGACCGAGCGAGCATCAGATTATGGTCATGGATGCAAGCCATGAAAGTCACGAGGGAGCCGACGCCGCTAAGGAAGAGGTAATTCAGACATTAGCTCCTGTCTGACCCGCCAATCGCACCCGACGTGAAGTATGGTGTCGCCCTGCTATGGCATACGCTGCAGCCGCCAAACGGTAGCCTATGAACCGGCTGACGCGGCCAAAACCAACTCCTCCGGCAACAATCACGCCCCGCAGAAGAACAGACGTCTGGAGGACAGAAGACATCGCACCACTGTGTTTCCATTGCGGGCCCCTGGACATGTCGCACGCTACTGCAGAGAGAGAAGGCGAGTATTCGACGATTGTTTTGCCGCAAGACGTCAGCCATCAGAGCAGTTCTATCCCAGGCAATCAGCTGCTGATGAGTTCAGTCGACCTATGGAAAGAAGCCCATCGCCGTACCCTAGACGAGATCCCTCCCCAACGCGCCGCAGCCGTTCACCGTCGCTCCCCTAGCCGCCGCACCCAGGAAAACTAAGCGAGGCGACCGTCTACGAAGGTCAGACCGCCGCAGATTAAAATCCTCCATGGACGACAGTCGCTAAGATGTCGGGAAATCTCATCGACGTCATAATCGACGGCCAACCTGTCCGGGCACTTGTTGATTCAGCAGTTTCTTTCTCTGTACTTTCGGATAATTACCGCCGCACACTAGAGAAGACAATGTTCTGTGATACGGGGGCAACTGTGCTGAAGGTCGTAAATGGAAAGTACGTCCAGCCAGCAGGAATTTGTCGTTTGAATTTGTCGTGTTAACAAAATGTAGTCACAATGTAATCCTCGGATGGAACTTCTTTAAGGTATCTCAAGCTATCATTGACTGTGGCAGATCTGAGCTGCAAATTGAAGAAATTGTTCCGACGGATACATGTAATAAAGAATTTTCTGGGAAGTTATTTGCCATTGACAATGTGACGATCCAGACGTTGACGATGAGAAGAGTTGCTGTCACAAATACAGATGAGCGATTAAACTGTGAAGTGCTTGTTAATAGTAAAAAGTTTATCAGGCTCACAAAATAAATTTACATACCAGGGCCTATCATAAGCATTACCGGTGGTCAAGGAGAGATTTGGATCACAAATTGTCACTAGCAGTCACAACGTATCCCCAAGGGAATGTGTATCGGGACAGCTGAACCAATCCAGGACGGTAAGCTCAACGTAACAATGAAGACCCATGCCCTGCTGTTAGTACAGCCAACACGGTTGACGAAACAAACGTGAAACTGCCAATAGGGCCTGGACTGACCAAGGAAGAACGCCAGCGGGTGTTAGGTATACTACGCCAATTTTCGTGTGCATTCACACCTCAGCAGGCGAAAAGTCAGACAAAACGGCCCACGATAAAGCACCGTATCAATACTGGGGATCATACGCCAATTAGCCAGCGTTCGCATAGTGTGTCGCCAGATGAAGGACGGATAATTTGACAGGAAGTGGAGAAGATGTTGCGAGATGACATTATTTAACCTTCGGAGAATCCTTGGTCGTCTCCGGTAGTCCTCGAAAAAAGTGGAAGGATGGCACGTAGCGATTCTGTGTCGACTATCGACGCCTGAACAGAATCACAAAGAAAGATGTCTATGCACTGCCATTCATTGACGACACCTCTGACAGCTTGAAAGGAGCAACATACTTCTCAACGATGGACATGCAGACAGGTTACTGGCAAATCGACGTTGACGAAGCTGACAGGGAGAAGACAGCTTTTATTACACCTGACGGCCTCTATGAATTTAAAGTAATGCCATTTGGATTATGTAATGCTCGGGCCACATTCGTACGCATGATGGACAACTTGCTTCGACACCTTAAGTGGACGACATGTCTTTGCTATTTAGATGACACATCTGAGTCGCCTTTCAACTGTGGTGAAGTGTGTTCAGACTGCAGGACTCCGCCCCAATCCAAAGAAGTGCCTCTTCGTCGCCAAAAAGATAAAAATCCTGGGGCACCTAGACAACGGAGTTGGTGTCCGTCCTAATCCAGATAAAGTAAGGGCAGTCACAGAATTTCCAACTCCTCAGCACATCCGTGATGTGAGAAGTTTCCTCGGGCTGTGCTCATACTACCGACGTTTGATAAAAGGATTTTGTAACAAGGCACGTCCATTATAAGAACTTCTGCAGGGAGACGCCAAGTTTTATTGGGATGACACAAAAGAAAGAGCTTTCCGGGCACTTAAGGAGACTCTAACTTCCGCACCAGTGCTAGCCTTGTACGACGAGAATGCAGAAACAGAACTTCACACAGACGCTAGTGGTTATGGGATTGTTGCAGTGCTTGTACAAGTTCAGGAAGGTGCTGAAAAAGTGTTAGCCTATGCATCAAGAGTACTCTCAAAGTCCGAGATAAACTACTCTACAACTGAAAAAGAATGTCTCGCAGTTATCTGGGCTATCAACAACTTCCGGCCGTATTTATTCGGCAAACCATTCACCGTCGTGACAGACCACCATTCTTTGTGTTGGCTGACTAGCTTGAAGGATCCATCAGGTCGACTATCGAGATGGGCACTAAGACTCCAAGAGTACGATGTCACAGTGGTATTCAAGAACGGGCGCAAACACAAGGATACGACTGCCTTTCGAGGAATCCATTAGTGTAACACAACAGCATGAATGAAATTTCAGCCCTCACTGAATTAGATGACGTTACAGCTGAACAGAGGGAAGATCCAGCATTATTAAAAACGATAGAGGCCTTGGAGAAAGAAGAACCGACCAATGGAGAGTTCCAACTTATAAACGGAACATTGTATAAGAGCAACTACGATCCACTGGGCCCCAAATGGCTAATGGTCGTTCCAGCTCATATCCAGCCAGCTATTCTCAAATATTTACGCGAAGCTCCAATATCCGATCATCTGGGATTCGTGAAGACCATAGACAGATTCCGTCGTAGTTATTACTGGAAAGGTCTCTACCGATCTGTCACGCACTATGTGAGTCACTGTACAGAGTGCCAGCGACGGAAGCATGTGCCGCAGTTACCTCCAGGACATCTCGTACCGAATCCGCAGGCAGCAGTTCCATTCCACCGAGTTGTGATTGATCTTTTAGGTAGGTTCCCGAAGTCGACAATCGGTAACCGATGGATAATAGTCTGCACTGACTACCTCACACGCCACGCTATCACCAAACCTGTGCAAACTGCAGAAGCTCCAGAGATCGCAAAATTGCTTGTAGAAGACATTATTTTGAAGCGCGGAGCACCACGTGTGATGATATCTGATCGTGGAAAAGTATTCCAGTCAAAACTAGTGTCAGAAGTAATGCCACGGTGCGACGTTGTCCACAGAATGACAACTGCATACCATCCTCAGACAAATGGTCTTACGGAACGTTTTAACAAGACGTTAGCCGATATGCTGTCGATGTACGTCGATGTTGAGCAGAAGGATTGGGATACAATTCTGCCAGTCCTGACATTTGCTTACAATACCGCAAGACAAGACACCACAGGCTTCACGCCGTTTTTCCTGTTCCATGGCCGTGAAGCTGAGACGACAATGGATACGCTGTTCCCTTTCCAACCGGATGACAATCAGGATGACTGTGTTAAACAGCTCATCACCAGGGTCGAAGAAGAAAGACAGCTGGCTCGCATACGGACACTGGATGCCGAGGAGAAGGACCGTCAGCGGCACCGACAACCACCGACCTGTTGTGTACAGCTCAGGAGATCTTGTATGGATTTTTACCCCTGTACGGAAGGTTGGACTGTCAGAAAAGTTATTGAAGCGATACTTTGGTCCGTATCGTGTTATACGCCGCTTGTCAGACGTCACATACGAAACTGAGGATTAGGATCCGTCGTCGAAACGTCAAAAACGAAGAGACATTGTTCACGTCCTGCGCATGAAGCCTTACTACGATCCTGAAGAGCAGGTAGACGACAATGGCTTCTTGTTTAAGGACGCAAAGGACGGTAATGATACCGATGAAGCCACGACAGGAACGTCTGTCGTCGATAATCGTGGAGAAGGGAAGGATTCCCGTGAACTGCCATACAGAGGACCTATGACAAGGTCAAGATCCAGGAAATTGCAGCTGGCTCCACAGGGATCATAACAGCGGGTCGCTGTTTTTCCAAGAGAGGGAGCAATGCCGCGAGAGACGACGTACACGGACTGCCTACGTGGCGCAGGGAATACCGTCACGGACTGCAGTGCTGAAGGTCGCCGGTTCAATCCCGTCCCCTGGAAAAAAATTATTTCTTTGTAATTAACAATTCCAAACTGTTCTACATCTTTCTTATGTTCACTTGTAAATTCTACTTGTTTCTTATGTTAACAGTTCTTCTAATTTCTGGTAAATTCTGTTTATAAATAGCAGAGCACTCTGTCCGAGAGGCACTCAGTGCTGCGTGTAAGTTCGTAATAAACGTGCTTTGAGTATGTGCTGTTTTCAGTTGCCTTCGAAGTCAAGCCTGCTCCCATTTCAACGCGACAATATTGTACCGAACAGTTATGAAAGCAGAGAGATTTCTGATGACTTTGTGGCTCGCTTGTGTATATTGTCTCTAGTGGGAAACTCAGAGCCGAAATATCTCTGGATTGAGCATTCAGATGCGCAGAACAGATTTTGTGTCCTTAACAATAAGATGGAAATGTGATATTGAGAAAAATCTACTAATCGCTGACTTTATCTTGGTCCTTTTTGTGTTCGGTTAAGACGGATGACTGTGTATATATGGCCCTTTTAGCGTCGCTTCCTCAACTTTCTTGTTGCTTCTGTGACACATTTATTTAGATGTTATTTCGTTTTATGTGGTTGCTCTTCGAAAAGGAGGTGGGGCATCTTTGCAGCCAATGCGGTACAAACCAATCGCAAGGTCAAATAAATGCGTGGGAAGAGTGGATGTCTCAATATCACTTGGTAGTTCCATCTTAATGTTGAGAAAATGCACAGAACACAATGCTCACTCCATAGATATTTCTACTCTATGTACTATTTAGTGGTTTTCCCTTCGAAAGATGCACTTCTTTTCTTTCCATAATATTGTAAATGTGAGGTACAGCTAGGAACAAAGAAAAATGTCTTACATGGGTTCAATTTTACTTGCAGTGGCAGCGGTTTAATTTGCTATTGTTAGCAACGAACTAATCGCTTTAGGAGGATGATTAAATTATTGACCAGAACAGCATAAATTATTTATTTCTTCGTGAACTTTAATTATTCACTTCATTCTACGTGATGGATTTTTGAAAAAGCATTCAACGGCCGTTGCCAACATCAGCTCACAAGGCCGCCGCCGTAAGTAAAATAGTACCCCTTCTTGTAGTGTATTACACCATAGTTATGAGCAGTGCTCTTTTTCTAAAAAAAAGTTTGGGGGTACTCAAATATTAGATATAATAAAGCGAAAATTACTCATAACTGAATCATGGGATACAACCCGTCGACCTTCACCCATGACATCATAAACTTGTCTAACTACGAAAAAACGGTATCGGACTCTTCAATTGACTTTATTACACACATTTTGACCTATAAAACACCACTAAAAGACACAGTAGAACAAAAACCATCTACACCTATCAACAACAATAAAAACTACACAAAAACTTTTTGTAACCTTGTTTGGCTCCCGAAATAGTATAAATGGTTTGTGTCCCTGATTCAACTGAATCAGTTTTTTGAATACTGGTGAAAATGTAACTAATAAACTACAGTGTACCTCACATTAATAGTGGTAGATTTTTTAAGCGAAATAATTACGTACTCAGGACTTTAAAGTAATACTGTAATGAATTTTTTTATCGGTAACAAAACTTCCTACAAAGTTGTTTAAATACGATGTAAGGTCTAAATACGTTACTTATTCATTTAAAATTGATAAACTAAAATAAATTTTAACTTATAAAAACAAAATGTACTTCACATGGGTCCCACGTGTGACAATTTCTTGTCCCGCTCATGACGCTCTTTCATCGCGAACTTAAAACTTTTAATGATGTAACATTTCATAATACAGAAAATTGTTTTATAAGTGGGAACTCAATGTTTTCAAAGCAAACAAAAAAATGCCAAATTCACAAGATTCTTGTAAAATTTTGGCGGACATTTAATGCTAAGTCCATTTGCTGTCCCACCAATGACAAATTTTTAAAGACTATTATCAGCTCACATTGTAAACTGCTGATATTCAGATTTAAATAGAAGTTAAAACAACTGTTCATATTATCACCAATCAATTTTTAATTTGTTTCTGTTTATACTTTTCTTTTTATTACGTTTTGACTGTTGAAAAATTAGGGGCCTAGTGAAATAGGGGCATGCCACCTGTGGTACCATTTTGTTTGCAGCTCAGTGCCATGTGCCCATTCATTGAAAAAGAGAGCATATTATATTTGCTGCTTTTTTTTTTTTTTTTTTTTTTTTTTTTTTTTTTTTTTTTTTTTTTTTTTTTTAGGACTGTCACGTTCCCAGTGGAAAAGTGTTTCGTAGTACCAATGATATGCTACGGTTGGAGGTTCGAATCCTCTCTCAGGCATGGGTGTTTGTGTTGTCCTTAGCGTACGTTAGTTTAAGTTAGTCAAGTAATTGGTGTGTATGTCTAGCGACTGATAACCATGATGTTTGGTCGCATAAGACCTCACACACATTTGAACATTTTTGCCAATGATACAAGCTGCAAAACTAGTTTCTGCAAATAGTCAACATTGAATGAAGAACAGGAGGAGGCAATATTTATTGAGCTTTATCGGTGATGAGATTATAATAAGCAAAATGTTTATTTATTTGGTTTTGTGCGCCTCATAATAATTGCAACAAAGTGCATTCAGAGAAAAGGAACGCACAAGCAGTAAATCAGAGGGAGGTTTCTTTCAGGTATTTTATTCTTGACACTCTAGTTACTGAGGTTGATGTGTGTAGAACTGCATTTTTAGTTGTTCATGCCATTTCTGTTAAACATTTGAGAACCGTAGCAATTAAGAATGTGACACTGACTCATGAATCTACAACACATGTAACTGTACATGAACCTAGACAGGATAGAAGAGGCAAGCATTCTAACAGATCTCATGCCATTGATAACGAGAGAAAAAATAAGGTTATAAATCACATTGAAAAGTTTCCAAGGTACACATCACGCAGAATCCGAGCAGGTTCTACATAATATTGCTTTTTAAATTGCCGTCTAGTGATAAATGTCGTAATTGTGATTCTGGTAAGGCACATAACAACACCGAATCCACAGACATCAAACTACACCTTGAGAAAGCTGAAGCTGCATATAGTGCTCTGAAAAATGAGGCAAAACAGGGTGGTTGGGATACACTCGTTTTGTGCATGGATTTACAACAACATATACTGTATTTCGACTTTGGACGTAAAATTTCTGTATTCACCATTGCAGTGATGAGAAGTGTTTGTGGTCTGAGAACGTAGAGGGGTCGATGAAGTAGCTAGCTGCGTTTTGAAGGCTTTAGACATGGTGAAGGAAGAACGTCGTCAAAGGCTCAATATTTATTGTGATTCGTGTGTTGGACAAAATAAAAACTATATTATCCTAGGTCTGTGGTTGTACCTCCTAGATAAAATAAGTTTTTATGTTGTTGAGCACAAATTTTCCTCCCTTGTCACACGTTCGATAAATTTCACGGATTTTTGAGTTATTGAGAAACTGAAAAGAAAGACACAGGGCGTGTAGACTCCAGCAAAATAGGTTGAATTTATAAGAAAGAGCAAGCAAACGAACGCATTAATTGTGGTTGAAATTAAGGAAGACGAATTCGTGTCTTTGTAGTCTATAATGAACAGTATCGTGAAACATAACGTTACTGTTGACAAAAAGCCTGCAAACATCAGAAATACAATGGTGGTTAGATTAGTGAGTGGTGAACATTCTGTATATATCTATATAAAATATTCATACAAACTGAGAAACCTGTGGGAGTTAGGTTAGAGAAGTATTGTGAATGATTTACAAAGCTTGCAGACTGACAGTTAGGAACTAAGTATCCACATGGATGTAAAATTAAGGCAGAAAAGTTCAAGGACCTTCAAAGCATACTGCAATTTATGCCTCCAATATATTATAGTTTCTATCAGTCATTGATAACTGACGGTAGTGACTATACAATGGAACAGAAAAACATTGATGAGAAGTTTGACTATTAATGACATGCTATGTAATGTGTCTACATATCAAGGATTTCATTTTTTGTAGTTGAAATTGTAATAATGTGGCCTAATATTTAATATTATTTGTAAAACACCATCTAGTTACTGTACCAACTGTTGGTATCACAGCAGCAGTTCACATTACTATTCCTTAATTCCCAATTCCTGACACAACATACTCTGCGCCCCTCGAATGTAGGCTACTGCAACTGTTCCACCTGTGATAGTAAACTCCCCCTTAACTATAAAACTAGCGGTACACTGCAATTAACATCGCCGGGGCCGAGCGCATTGAGGCGCTACGCTCCGATGCGCGAGGCCGTTCCCCGTCGGGGATTCGAATACCCCCTCTGGAATGGATGTTTGTGCTGCCTTTAGTATAAGGTAATTGATAAGTAGTTTGTAAGTTTAGGGACTGATGACCCCTTATTTGTCCCATAAGCTTTACAAACATTTGAACATTTTAATTAACTTCACCTAGCATTACAACAGTTTCCAAATGGACATAAATCAGTTCATGACTGTTGTAGTTAGCACGCCTTCTTACTTTTATTCTTGGTATCAGTAACGAGATGTCTGCCTTTCATATTCCAAGAGTGTACAAAGCCCATGGGTTGAAACACCAGCAATGGAGGACCAACCAATTTAACAAACATCAGTTTGCTGACAGAGAGATGGAGTGAAACTCTTGTAGGTGTGATAATGAGGTTTATTTGCGGAAACCCACGTTCACATTCGCTAGTAGAAGTGGGTGCACATTTCACTGCACTGAGAAGAGGAAGGAGCGATGCTGGCATATTCTTCTCCAACAAATAATCTCTAAATCCTCTAATCCTCACTCTCTCTGGAAGACCAAAACGACAACACAGGGTTTTTATACTTGATTCACCATATGTTACTACAAGGCTTTCCAACACTCCTGCACATTCAGAGATAGCAATATCTTTTGTCTGTAGAATAATCTCCATTCGCTGTTTCAGGCAATCATAAAACCTGCTGGGCTCAAGATGTCTGCATTTTGCTCTCCTTTCAAGTGTAATTCCTCCGTAATTCAGCTCTTCTACTGCCTTGAGAGCGGCCTCCCGCATCAGAGCTTCGAACCCTCCCTCGGACATAAAAAGTTTAGGGGGACGCGTTCCCCCGCGTCCCCCCTGAAAAAGAGCACTGGTTATGAGTTTGAAAAAAAAAAAAAAAACTCAGGGACGCCATAATTAGTTCTTTGGTGCACTACGTAACTAAGAGGGCATCAGTTTGCTCTGTACTGAACAATAATGTTTTCAATACATTGCTAAACAGAATGGACTAAAGATATAATAAGTACGCACCGAAATCAGAAAGGAAACTACATAAATTCGTGTTTCCTCGCAAAGAATTCTTAGTAAATGAAAACATCGATAGACGCGAAGGAACGTCGTTATGTTTTAAATGAAAATGATACTCACGGAAAGAAGCATTTTTTTTCTCTCCATGGCATTGCAAGTCATGCGGGATACAGCTAGTAAAAAATTATTTTTTGTGTCGTACCTGAGTTAAATTTCATTTGCAGTGGCAACAGTTTAGTATGTTTACGGTGGCAACGAAATATTCGCTTTAGGGGTATCATTAATTTATTGATCGGAACAATATGAATTATTTACTTCATTATTAACATAAAGAATTATTTTCCTGTGACTGATTTTTCAAAAAGGATTCTAACGCAGCATTTCCATCTATTAATTATTTGGTATGCTATGTAACAGCGCCTCTATCGGATCTTTGCTGTACTACGCTGCAATTCAAGCGTTGCATACAGCAGAAACTACAAATTACGATATCTTTTCTCCCACCGATCCGATTTTGATGAAATTAAGCTTACATGTTGCGCTAAGGTACTCTCAGTTGAGCTATGAAACCCCATGAAAGTTCGTATAGTACTCTTGGAGGTTTGCGGTAACACCGTTCTTATAAACATATTATATACAAAAAATTCAAATTACGATATCTTTCCTTCCTCTGATCCGATTTTGATGAAATGAAGCCTATGTTACTCTCCAAACTATTGTAAATTTACCTGTGGAAAGCCATGAAAGTTCGTGTAGTACTTTTGGAAATTACCCTCAACAAATAGACATACACGATGGCTTTTAAACAAATGATCACATTATGATATCTTTATTTTCTCTGATCTGATTTTAATTATAGAAGTCTCTATGTAACCGCAGGATATGCTCACGTTAGTGTGAAAACCCCATGAAAACTCGTCAAGTAGTTTTTAAGATAAACGTGTTCAAAGAGACAGACGGACATGAGGTAGTTGATAAAATATTTCAAATTACGATATTATTTTTTTCCGTAATCCGATTTTTATGAAACGTAGTCTATATGTTGTCCAGAGTTACCCTCAAGTTACCTGTGAAAACCCCATGCAAATTGGTGTAGTAGTTTTGGAGATAAGCGGTTTTTAATAGATGAACAAATCGACACGACGGTCATTGAAAACACTTAAAACTAGGATATCTTTTGTTTCCGTTATCCGATTTTGATAAAAATTTTCCTATATGTTGACCCAAACTTTTGTTTCCTCGGAAAACTGCATGAAGATTCGTCTATTGGTTTTGAAGATTGAAGTGAAACAGTCAGAGGCCTACATTTACAGATTTATTATTAGTATAATTTATTTTTGAGATGATCGGTTTTGCACGTTCAAACTGCCAAGGTACATTACAATTAATTGATCTAAATAAAAATGAAGTGTACAGCCAACACCATAAACCAATATGACATGAAAATAAAATGATTTCAACATCTTGCCATTATACTGTGGGGTTTAGACTTGATCAAAGACCCAGCATTACAATGGAAAGATTTTTGACACAACTCTGTGTATTAGTAGCCTTAAGCAGTTTCTGGTAGCCTATATTCCTAACAGCTGGTGAAAATTAGAAGCAGTTAAGTGGTTAACAGGTCATAGTATTTCTTAAGTAAAAGCCTAATGCAAGCTCACTGTCACGTGGAGAAGCATTCATACAATTTAATACAAACAATTATAATACCAGGGAAAATGAGAAGTTACATTTTTCCACTTAGTTAAAATAAAACTTTTTGTTGAAAAATAAGTCGATAAAATGATGTGGCGTCGTCTGATATAACTTGAAATGTTCTGAAACCATGAAATCGGACAATCAGATTAGTCCCCTTTCCCAGAAAAGACGAAAAAGCGAGGAAACAGTAATGCAGTTACTGCCACCGTGCCAGCGACTACACGGGCATCAGACAGATTATCGCTAAACCACGTACACTTCACACTTCGTGAGGCCGTAGACGCCAGATGAAGAACTTTGATAAGTGAGCTAATATTGCTGTCTTTTTAAATCAATCTCGATTGAGAAAATACTGAAATTAAATCGCACAGCCTTTGAATCTCTGGGGTTCGATTTTGTTTCTTTTTTATCAGAGACCATATTTAAAAGAGCAATTCCGATATGTAACCTGACAGGGATTTCATCGGCTTTGGATCGTTATTCAGCTTCAGCAAATTCAGCTGCTTCTCAACACCATTGATAGTAACATCTTTATCTATGCGATGGAGCGAGAATTATTTTTTCGCTTGTAAATAATTTTTTGAAAATGAAGATCAGTGTTACTGCATTTCGTTCGGTACATTCAATTTCGGCATACAAGTTATTCAAGTTCGTTTCCCGTTCTTTCTTGGCAAATTTATGGGTGACAGGACATAAATCACATGGTAATACAGCCCCTGGCCACGATACAGCAACTGAAATGGAAAAACCGGTGACCGCATTGTTACGCAGCTCGCATGAGAATTGCTTAACATTAATTATATAGAAGGGCCTTACGTACTACTACAAAATGTGAAATAGATTCATTTCTTGCGTTTTACTGACTGTTTCGAACGAATCTCACACTAAATTAAGTTCATTGTACAACGTGTTGTATGATATTCAGGACTACGTAACAGATATTTCTGATAACATTTCGAAATTGCAATAATACACCGACATGAAAAAAGTAAAATCAATCCCATTTACTTAGAACTACAAGCAACCACAAACAAATTAAATTCTTATGTCATCCCCCTAATTTTTATAGAGTCTGACTTTGCAAATGTCATTGGTCAAGCACCTGATATCGGCTAGGGATTCCCATGGGTATACACGCTGCAGCAAGACGGGGTAGAAGTATGTCCACCATTCTCTGATACTCCTCTTGATGCAGCTGGCACAAAAAAGGAATAAATACATAAATAAATAAATAAAATAAAATAAGATTTGCCGAGAGGGAGTCGTTCATGAGTGCGTTATCCATGACATGGGGTCTTCGATGTAGGGCTTCTAGATACGTCCCTTCCGCTTAAAATTTGGTCTCTGAGGAGGCCATTTAATCTTTTGCCTTCCCTTACATGATAAAGATCCCCTTATCTACTGTAACTATATCGAAACCTTTGGGTATATTTGTCACCACCATGTCTAACACGTTATCTCCAAAAGTCGCCTTTCCATTTAAATTATTAGAGGTAATTTTCTGATACAACACTTAAAACAATATTACTCGATTCTCTGTCCCATCCACCCTTTCACAAGTTCGTCTCTCAGTCTTTATCCGGTATGTTAAAAACTTCCATCTAAAACTATGACATGAGTAGGAAATCTACGATAACTATTTTGCAAATTTTCCTTAGGCTTTCCTGCCACTAATTCTCTTAGCCCGGTGGTGTATGAAAATTTCCAATGACCATGTTTGAGCCACTTTTGACGCTGACTGTCGGCCAAATTATGCCACATTCCGAATCGATACTAATTTCACTATTTTATTTTAAACGTAACTCCGTTTCCTCATCGACCGTTTACAAATTGAGTGGATGATGACACAGCCCTTGTTCACGGAGTTAAAATTTATTTTTCCCGGTTTCGGCAATTACTAGGATTGCCTGCACCAGAAATTTTGCAAGTCACGTAACAAAATTACAAATAAGCGATGAAGCTTACGTCACAAATTAGTACAAAATACGAAGCTAGCCACTGACACTATCATTAATCTGATGCCCTTCGCACCAGCGAGCAGCCCTCAGTGGCTAGCCTTTTACATTTACTACCTTTTGACTTAAGCTTCATCGCTTATTTATGGTTTTATTATGTGACTCGCATTTTTTTTAAATTTCTGATCAAGGCAATCCTAGTAATTCCCATTTTACTAGAAACAGATAATGCCCAACACGGTGGAATCTAGTTCGGTTTACGGGACGTTACTTCAAACCGATGTTGGAAGCACGCGGTGGCGGAGGGAGACGAGTTCCCGAGTGTGGGAATTCGCGCCACTACGGTCGGGGTTCAGAATCCCCCCTCGGGCATGGATATTTGTGCCGTCCTAGTTCGTAAGTAGTTCATAAGTAGTTTGTAAGTTTAGGGACTGATGACCCCGTAGTTAAGTCCCATAAGCCTAACAAACATTTGAATATTTTATTTTTAATTCGCGCCAGTCCAGGGCACCCAACCTGAAGGCCGGAAGTTAGCCGCTGTCGGCAGTCAGGAACACCTGTACATGCTTTCCCTCCATCCCTCTTTTAGGTTGCCTGTTGTTGTAGTTGTTGTTGTTGTGGTCTTCAGTCCGCAGACTGGTTTGATGCAGCTCTCCATGCCACCCTGTCCCCTGCAAGTCTCTTTAACTAAGAATACTTTCGGCAGCCTACATCCTTTTGAATCTGCGTACTTCCCCCGGTCTTCCTCTACGATTTTTACCCCACACACTTCCTTCTAAGTTTTCCTTGATGTCTCAGAATTTGTCCTACCAATCTATCCCTTCTCTTAGGATAAGCCACAAACTCCTTTCCTCCCCAATTCGGTTAAGCACCTCCTCATTAGTTACGTGATCTACCCATAATTTCTGGTTGTGTCAACAACACGAGGATTGAATGTTTACGACACCGAGTAGCACATGCTTCTCAATGCATTGAAAGCAGCCTATCTAAGCAAGCCTCTACGGACTCTTGATGTACCGTGTTTCGATGTATTACGCTATTGCGACGGTTTGCATAGTGCTATCGGTGCATGTACACCGTGGGATTCGGATGCTGCAAAACAGTATATAGCGTTACCTTGATTTGTCATTTGTCCAACAGCAGTTTTCTGTCTTGTCCAATGGCTGTATTCAACGATAAATTGCTTTGTATATGGAACCTTGTAACAGGGCTACCTCAAATTATTTGTGCCTGATTGAGAATATTATTCAACCGTCACTACCGGATATCATTGTCTCTAGCATCCTTTATTGTCCAATTTTATTTGTATTTTTTTTTTTTTTTTTTTTTTTTTTTTTTTTTTTTTTTTTTTTTTTTTTTTTTTTTTTTTTTTTTTAATGAATCATGTACTGGGCAACGAAACACCTGGGGACAGCAGATCTGTAGGTCCGTCATCTTTACGGAAAATTGTTATTAAAATGTTTGTTAAGCTTAAGGGACTTAACTATGGGGTCATCAGTCCCTAAACTTACAAACTACTTATGAACTACCTACAACTAAGGACGGCACAAATGTCCATGCCCGAGGGGGGATTCGAACCCCCGACCGTAGTGGCCGTGCTGACCGTGACTGAAGCGCCTCAGTCCCCTCGGACACCGCGGCCGGCAAATTGTTATTCGGTGCCTCTTTGAACATTCATTCATTCATCTCTTTTTACGAGAGATTAAAGCTACAACAACTTCTTTCTGTATCCCCAGGCTACATACGGACTTCCATTTATTTCCACATGTGGAAAACGTTGCATCCATAAAACTCTTCAAATTTGTAGATTAGGTATTTGCTGTAAAGCGCCTTTATTCGAACAACTGGAACGGAATTTAAACACAGAAAAAATTAATTGCATCGATAAGGAATTTAATTTTCTACCCCGTAACTATTCCCTCACTAGGTCAATATGTTTGCTATCTGCCATTGTACACAGAGACGCGAGAGATCCCAATAAACGGCAAATGAAAGTATAAACTGTGTACTCTTGTTTAAAGGTCCATACATTTGCTCACAATAAACTACCTTGTAGATCCTGTGGTACCTACAGAACACGATGATTAGAATGTTGAATTACAAAAGAATTAGCACACAGCTTTTTGGAAAATGAGTGTGAGTACGAGAGCACATATTTAATACAGTGCTCCAGATACTCATATAATGAACCGACATGTGTAAATATTAAATGTAAGAGTACAGAGGACTGAATGCTCTTTTGTAAGCTTTTCCTCTTTGTAAATAAATGTTCGTTACGCCTTAGAGAAGAAGGTACTCAGCAAAGAAAACGGTGAGTCACGAGGTCAGAATGCGGACGAAAGGTCAAAGGTGACTTTTATGCTGGCATCGTACGTTTTCATACTTAAGTATTGACTTGTACTGCGGAAAGAACATTTTAGGCCACCAGTAAGAGTGCAAAGGAATTTATATTGTCAAACGCAGAGGAAAAAGAAAAGTGTAAATTGAAGGTCTCTGTGAAGTATACGACACGTCTTATAATTCATTGCTGAAATACCACTATTACTACTACTGGCCGCGGTGGTGTAGCCGAGCGGTCTAAAGCGTCTCGCTGCGGAGCGCGCGGTTGCTCGTCGTGGAGGTTCGAGTCCTCCCTGGGGCATGGGTGTGTGTGTTAGGTTAGTTTACCTTGGTTTACGTAGTTTGTAAGCTACGGACTGATGACCACGCAGTTTGGTCCGATAGATTTACAAACATTACTACTACTAAAAATAATGATATTAATAATAGTATGAGACAGGTAGAAATGTGTGAAGGTTATTTCCAATCTGATCTCCTAATGTACTATCACATTTGGAAATACCGCATGACCAGAAATACAAGGAATTAGAATGTTAAAGATGATAACAGTCCTTGACACCTGTAATACTGCAATATGTACATTTAAAAAGCATTACGATACTCGTTAGAGTCTGAACAAACACGTCACATAAATCATTCGGTAATATTTGCACAAAATTAAATATTTTTAGGACCAACAGATTTTACGACAATATCGGAACACTTCAATTTAAACAACAATCAGAAGCATTTTTTCCCTTGTGAACGGTCTCTCTCAGAACTGGGAAACGTCATTTCAGTGCTGGCTGTTTATCTCACCAGATTAAAACAACATGATTACCAACGTCAAAAGATCAATGGAAACTTGTGGGTGCGTAGACATTCCCGGCGCTTGTAAACTGCTGAAAGTGAAAAATTATGATTAATCAGAAGCCAAGGTGTTTGGTTTCCCAAAACTATTAATTCATAAAAATCATATTGTGGGAATTTTGAACACAGCATAAAAAGGTTAGCGAAAACAGCCAAGCTGTTCTGAAGATGTAGCATCGTGAGTCGTGACGGGATAGCACAGTCGGTAGTGCGCTTGCCCGCGAAAGGCAAAGGTCCCAGGTTCGAGCCCCCGTTCCGGCGCCCAGTTTTAATCTGCCAGGAAGACTCATTTTAAATTACGTTTGAGAGTTCCGATGATATATGTTTACATTTAATCTTTTGATGGTGACAAAGATGATCTTTTTATCTCTATCAGTTGTCGTTGCGATCTCTGGTTGTTGCATTACGTTTAAGTGCACCGATTTTGTAATTAATATACCGTATATAAACGTCGTAAAATCGGCGAAAAGTAGATGTTGCTGTTGTGTAATGCTAGGTGCAATCTTTTATCGTAATTCTAAAGTTTGGTGCTATATTTTCGCTTTTTTTGCTTGTTGATATAGCAGTGTTATTATTTGTCTAAGTTGCTGTTTTATTTAATGACTTAGAGATTTTGATAAGGGCGATCTTTGGTTGAGGAATGGCTTCGTAATTATGGCCTTTTTCCTTTTATAGTTTTCAAAATGACAAGCCAAGATCGCACACTAACGATTTATTAAATGACGACCGGTTTCGGTGCCCTGTGTCACCATCATCTGTTCACATATATGGATGATGGTGACACAGTGCACCGAAACCGGTCGTCATTTAATAAATGGTTAGTGTGCGATCTTGGCTTGTCATTTTGAAAACTATAAAACGATTAGACCCGACTATGTCAGGTAATCTTAACCTTTTTCTATTATGAGAATTTCAATAAAGTTCTTAATATATTATTGGTGTTTAAGCTATGGTTGCTTTGAATCTGCTATAACTCCTTCCTTTATATTCTCTTAAAGACGAGCCAGCATGTTGGATTAACTGCAAAATACGTGAGTGGCCTCTCAGGCCGGATGCGCCTGATTTCGTTTTATCTGGAGGTGCGAACGATGGAGGGTTAAAAAACACAGCTCGGTCGCGGTGGAGTAGCTGAGCGGTGTAAAGCGTCGCGCTGCGGAGCGCGCGGTTGCTCGCCGTGGGGGTTCGAGTCCTCCCTGGGGCATTGGTGTGTGTGTTGTCCTTAGGTTAGTTTACCTAGGTTTAAGTAGTTTGTAAGCTATGGACAGATGACCACGCAGTTTGGTCCGATAGACTTACAAACATTTGAACATTTTTTTGAGCACACCTCGTATACGCTGCCATCACGGAAATGAAATTCCAACTCTACAGTTCTTGGTCAGATTCATGTTAATGCAGAGGTCATATTTCCTGGTGCTGTCATGTCAGGACGGGAAGGGAAAATTAAACACACTTGACCTGCTGGGATACGACGCTACGTTGCGTTGGGCGCGGCGCCGACCGCCGGCACTTGTCGGCGCTCAGCGGCCACCGGCAAACGGCCCGCCCCCTCGTCGGCTGCCTGCAGCTCAAAGGGGCCACCGCGTCCGGAACCACTTGCAGCGGCGACGGCGTAAGCGGGCATTTTAGCTCCAGTCAGGCGGAGAGTGTGAGTGAAAGTACGTGAGCGTCAGGCCGCGCGCGTGTGTGGGTGTTCCTTTTAGCGCACCTGCCACACGTGTTGGGGAGGGGGGGGGGGGGGGGAGCGGCGGCTGCTGCCGCTCTAGAGACGGCCACGCCCACGCAAAGGGCCGCCGCTTGCCGCAGAGTGCCCCGTGCCTCAGGGGACTGCAGTTTCCTTGAGTATAAACTCAAATATAAACAGGTCCACCACTCGCCGCTAGCTACCAATGCAGCGAGGCAACAGCCGTGTTTACTCAGTGCGAACATCTACATGTATTTATCAATGGCAGTGGTTATCCGTCTTTGCAACTACAATAAAAATGCGATCTTCGTCACCAGACGCGTTTCGTTTTAATGACAGTAAAACACCTTCAGTGGTGGAAATTTTGTCTTGTTTTCGCTTCACATCATGGAATGCCGGTCTGTTTGCAGCAGTACCGCCGGTTCTTCATGGTGTGTCGTTTTTTCCACTGTCACTTTTGCACTGCCCATAATTTTCACAGATCAGACGTGTTTGTCTTTGTTTTCCCTGAGTCTGCACAGTCAAAACAAAAACAAAGTAGCGCCTAATGTCACTAATTTGCTTCCTGTCTTGTAATTCACTTAATTTTATGTTACGAATGCACATTTTGCATTCGAATGTGTCAGAAACGTATGACACTATACAAGAACTGCAGCATCTCAGCTCTTATTCCTGTCTACTTTCACTGAAACCATAAGGCAAGAACTGGGAAAAGGAATACATCGGTCGCGAATAGTTAAAACTCTGTAGCAAAAATGCAAAGCAGTTTCTAAAATTCGTTTGCGAAGTCCCCCTTTAGGTCGTAAAACTGGCTGCGATTCTGGAAGATAACTATTTTTGTCTCAGATTGCATGTTAAATATACGTGTAATCGACAGTATGTACGATCATGACCCTTAGCTGTTTATACTTCAAAACTTTGCGGTTGAGTACAGCGATTAGGCGAGGGGTCACGGAAATTTTGTGAACGACTGTATATGCAGTGCAGTCCAAATACAGAATGCCACAAAAAAACTTCAGGTCTTATACCGGGGAAGAGAAACAAAGACATCTGGAAAGAACTTTATACTTCTAGAGAAAAAATTGCGGCTTTTCTTTTTCAGTCACTTCAACTGAAATGACAGTAGTCATTGCATTTATGTCGTGCCCAATGGGCTCGTGGTAAAGCCTTCGAAACACGGTCGAAACTCGGAATTTTTCAGTCTGCGTTTTAACCCATCCTTCACCTCTTAACGATGTGAGGAGTCACCAGGAACGCCACGTGGTTCGGATTCCACGTTAAGTTGTAGGAACCCTGTCCCTGGTTGGATAACTGGGGTAAGCAAGGGAATAGCAAGTCGCCGAAGCGGCGTCCAATTGAAAGACTTGCACCAGACAAATGAGCCACACAATGTCATTATTATTGAAATTTAAAAACGAAATATGTCACCGGAACCCAGGAGTTCATCGGACCCCATACGCATTAAGCTTGAGTTTGTAATCTTACTTTCAAGTCGGGTGTTGTGATTCTTTGTTAGAGAATAAACTCCTGGAAATATATCAGTTTAAACGAAATAAATAAATGTGAACGTATTCGAATGTATCTATATATATTATCTTGTCCACGTAGCCGAAAACGATCATGAGACGGTTTTCCAGTTTCGTGGAGTCAGAATGAGCTTGTTGACTACACTCCTGGCCATTAAAATTGCTACACCACAAATATGACGTGCTACAGACGCGAAATTTTACCGAAGGAAGAAGAAAATGCAAATGATTAGCTTTTCAGAGCATTCACACAAGATTGGCGCCGGTGGCGACACCTACAACGTGTTGACATGAGGAAAGTTTCTGATTTCTCATACACAAACAGCAGTTGACTGGCGTTGTCCAGTGAAACGTTGTTGTGATGCCTCGTGTAAGGAGGAGAAATGCGTACCATCACACTTCGGACTTTGAGAAAGGTCGGATTGTAGCCTATCGCAATTGCAGTTTATCGTATCGCGACATTTCTGCTCGCGTTATTTGCAATCCAGTGACTGTTAGCAAATACGGAATCGATAGGTTCAGGAGGGCACTACGGAACGCCGTGCTGGATCCCAACGGCCTCGTATCACTAGCAGTCGAGTGACAGGCATCTTATCCGCATGGCTGTAACGGATCGCGCAGCCACGTCTCGATCCCTGAGTCAACAGATGGGGACGTTTGCAAGACAACGACCATCTGCACGAACAGTTGGACGACGTTTGCAGCAGAATGGACTATCATCTCGGTGACCATGGCCGCGGTTATCCTTGACGCTGCATCATTGACAGGAGCGCCTCCGATGGTGTACGCAACGACGAACTTGGTGCACAAATAGCTGAACTTTATTTTTTCGGATGAATCCCGATTCTGTTTACAGCATCATGATGGTCGCATCCGTGTTTGGCGACTTCACGGTGAACGCACATTGGAAGCGTGTATTCGTCATCGCCATACTGGCGTATCACCTGTCGTGATAGTATGGGGTGCCATTGGTTACACGTCTCGGTCACCTCTTGGTGACATCGACGGCACTTTGAACAATAGACGTTACATTTCAGATGCGTTAAGACCCACGGCTCTATCCTGCATTCGATCCCTGCAAAACCCTACATTTCAGCAGGATAATTCACGACCGCATTTTGCAGGTCCTGTACTGACCTTTCTGGATACGGAAAATGTTCGACTGCTGCCGGGACCAGCTAATTCTCCAGATCTCTCACCAATCGAAAACGTCTGGTCAATGGCGGCCGAGCAACTGGCTCGTCACAAGACGCCAGTCACTACTCTTGATGAACTATGGTATCGTGTTGAAGCTGTATGGGCAACTGTACCCGTACACGACATCCAAGCTCTGTCTGGCCGTTATTACGGCCAGAGGTGGTTGTTCTGGGTACTGATTTCTCAGGATCTATGCACCCATATTGCGTGGAAATGTAATCACATGTTAGTTCTAGTAATATATTTGTCTAGTGAATACCCGTTTATCACCTTCATTTCTTCTTGGTGTAGCAGTTTTAATGGCCAGTAGTGTAGTTGCTTAGAGAATAGGCGAAAATAATAATCCCAGTATTCCTGTAAGAAACGATGACGACATTTAGTTGTATTCCTTTTAAAACATCTAAATTCTTTCAACTGGTCCTGTACTGTCTAGTCTAATCTGGGCTACTGAATATAAGGATCGATTGTCGAAGTACATTGCTCGCCATTCATTCAATGGCTCTATTAACAGTCAGAACGATACTTTGTCTTAAGAATGAAAGGAAACCGGTATATCATGTAATAACTTGGGAAGATTTAGTCTAACACAAAACAATACTGTTTGCTCTTACAATACAGAATATTGTATGAGATATATGAAAGTTTATTCTTTTACGGTGTAGACACATATATATGTGTTATATTCAAACATTAATATATTTCTTTGGCAGTACTTTCGATACCTAATCAAATTTACAACGTGGGTACATATAGAGAATAATTAATTCAAGAAACAAGAAAAATTAATACATTCATAATAACTTAACGGTGGCAGTTGCGAAGGATGGCAACACACCCAGGCAACCGCTAATAGGAACGGTGATTTTTCTTTAATTGTGGGCAGCTGCAGATGACGAAATATATTTCTGGGCCTCGGATGGTAATATGAACTGATACACTCACTGAGACACAATGTAAACATACTAACAGATAAAGACACACACTCAGGCATCTACAAAATAGTATGCAACACCTGCAATGCCCTTTATGTAGGCCAAACAGGAAGAGAATTCAAAACAAAATACAGGAACATATAAATGCCTACCACACCAATAACTTTAATAAATGAGCAGTAGCTACCTGTATAAAGAACATAGGACATCTATTCCAGAATACTAAGAGTGATCTTCATATACTGCATAAAATGGACAAGGGCCTATAATGGACCTCTATGAAGAACTAGAAATATTCATCCATGAAAAAATTCATGGTGAGCTTCTACTACATGATAAACTCGAAAGCAACAATACCAATTTATTAAAAAAAATCTTCAGTGTTGAATGTATTTTTCCTTAAAATGTAAAATTAATAAAAGTAAAATCAATAATGTAACTCTGATTGAATAATTCTTTAAAATATAGCAACGTCTGTTTCAACACATGCTATCTACATATGCACATTTCATGGCACATTCACTGTAAATACCACCCCCATGAACCACAGACATTGCCGAGGTGGGGTGGCTTGCGTGCCTCAACGATGCAGATAGCCGTACCGTAGGTGCAACCACAGCGGAGGGATATCTGTGGAGAGGCCAGACAAACGTGTGGTTCCTGAAGAGGGGCAGCAGCCTTTTCAGTAGTTACAGGGGCAACAGTCTGGATGATTGACTGAGCTGGCCTTGTAACATCAGCTAATGTGGCTTTGCCACACGGTTACTGCGAACGGCTGAAAGCAAGGGGAAACTACAGCCATTGCTTTTCCCGAGGACATGCAGCTCTACTGTATGAAAATATGATGATGGCATCCTCTCGGGTAAAATATTCCGGAGGTAATATAGTCCCCCATTCGGATCTCCGGGCGGGGACTACTCAGGAGGATGTTATCATCAGGAAAGACAATACTGGCATTCTACGGATCGGAGCGTGGAATGTTAGATCCCTTAATCGGGTAGGAAAATTAGAAAATTTAAAAAGGGAAATGGATAGGTTGAAGTTAGATATAGTGGGGATTAGTGAAGTTCGGTGGTAGGATGAACAGGATTTCTGGTCAGGTGAGTACAGGATTATAAATACAAAATCAGTTGGGGGTATCACAGGAGTAGGACTGATAATGAATAAGAAAATAGGAATGCGGGTAAACTACTATGAGCAGCACAGTGATCGCATTATCATTGTCAAGATAGATACGAAGCCAACACCGACAACAGTAGTACAGGTTTATATGCCAACTAGCTCTGCCGATGATGAGGATATAGAAGAAATATATGAGGAGCTAAAGGAAATTATTCAGACAGTTAAGGGAGAGGAAAACTTAATTGTGATGGGAGACTGGAATTAGGTAGTAGGAAAAGGAAGAGAAGGAAAAATAGTAGGTGAATATGGACTGGGCAGAAGGAATGAAAGAGGAAGTCGCCTGGTAGAATTTTGCACGGAACATAATTTAATCATAACAAACACGTGGTTTAAGAATCACAAAAGAAGGTTGTATACGTGGAAGAGACCAGGAGACACTGGAAGGTATCAGATAGATTTTATAATGGTAAAACACAGATTCCGGAATCAGGTTATTAACTGCAAGACATACCCAGGGGCAGATATAGACTCTGACCATAACTTGTTAGTCATGAACTGTAGGCTGAAACTGAAAAAACTGCAGAAAGGTAGGAAAATGAGATGGGACCTAGATAAATTGAAGGAAAGTGAAGTTCTGGAGAATTTCAGAGGGAGATTTAGGCAACAATTGACAGAAACAGGGGGAAATAAAACAGTAGAAGAGGAATGGGTAGCATTGAGAGATGAAATAGTGAAGGCAGCAGAGGACAAAATAGGTAGAAAGGCAAGACCTGCAAAAAATCCTTGGATAACACAGGAAATACTAAATTTAATTGATGAAAGGAGAAAATATAAAAATGCAGTAAATGAAACAGGCAAAATGGAGTACAGACGACTAAGAAATGAGATTGATAGGAAGTGCAAAATGGCTAAGCAGGAGTGGCTAGAAGCCAAATGCAAATCTGTAGAAGAATGTATAAGAAGGGGAAAAGTAGATACCGCCTACAGGAAAATCAGAAAGACATTTGGGGACAAGAAAAGCAATTCTACAAATATCAAGAACTCAGATGGGAAACCAGTTCTCAGCAAAGAGGGGAAGGCTAAAAGGTGGAAAGAGTACATAGAGCAGCTCTACAAAGGAAATGAACTGAGAGACGATGTTGTAGGAAGGGAAGAGGAAGTAGATCAAGATGAAATAGGAGATGATATACTGAGAGATGAATTTGACAGAGCCCTGAAAGACCTAGGTCGGAACAAGGCCCCAGGAGTAGATGACATACCCTCAGAGCTACTAAAGTCTCTGGGAGAGCCAGCCATGACAAAACTATTTGAACTGGTGTGTAGGATGTACGAGACAGGCGAAATACCCTCAGACTTTAAGAAAAATGTAATAATCCCCATTCCAAAGAAATCAGGTGCAGACAGGTGTGAAAATTACAGAACCATCAGTTTGATAAGTCATGGTTGCAAAATTTTAACACGAATTATCTACAGGAGAATGGAAAAGCTGGTAGAAGCTGACCTAGGGGAAGATCAGTTTGGATTCAGGAGGAACGTAGGAACACGGGAGGCAATACTCACTTTACGTCTTATCTTAGAAGATAGATTAAGGAAAGGCAAATCTACATTTTTAGCCTTTGTAGATTTGGAGAAAGCGTTTGACAATGTTGACTGGACTACACTCTTTCAAATTCTGAAGTCAGCAGGGGTAAAATACAGGGAAAGGAGAGTTATCTACAACTTGTACAAAAGCCAGACCGCAGTTATTAGACTCGAAGGGCATGAAAGGGAAGCATCAGTTGGGAAGGGAGTAAGACAGGGTTGTAGCCTTTCTCCGATGTTATTCAATTTGTACATTGAGCAGGCGATGAAGGAAAGCAAGGAAAATTTTGGAATAGGGATTGAAGTTCAGGGGGAAGAAATAAAAACATTGCGTTTTGCTGATGACATTGTAATTCTGTCAGAGACCGCGAACGACCTGGAAGAGCAGTTGAATGGAATGGACAGTGTGTTGAAGAGAGCGTACAAAATGAACATTAACAAGAGCAAAACAAAAATAATGGAATGCGGTCTTAGAAAATCAGGCGATGGTGAAGGAATTAGATTAGGTAACGAAACAATGAAGGTGGTAGATGAGTTTTGTTACTTGGGTAGTAAAATAACATGCGATGGTCGCAGTACAGAGGATATAAAATGCAGAATGGCAATGGGAAGAAAAGCATTTTTGAAAAAGAGAAATTTGCTAACATCGAATATTAATTTAAGTGTAAGGAAGTCTTTTCTGAAGGCATTTGTGTGGAGTGTTGCCTTGTACGGGAGTGAAACATGGACGATAAGCAGTGCGGACAGGAAGAGAATAGAGGCTTTTGAAATGTGGTGCTACAGAAGAATGCTGAAGATTAGGTGGGTAGATCACATAACTAATGAAGAGGTACTGAACAGAATTAGCGAGAAAAGGAGTTTTTGGCATACCCTGACTAAAAGAAGGGATCGCTTGGTAGGACACATTCTTAGACATCGAGGAATCGTAAATTTAGCATTGGAGGGAAGTGTGTGGGGTAAAAATCGCAGAGGGAGGCCAAGAGACGCGTATAGTAAGCAGATTCAAATAGATGTCGGTTGTCGTTCTTATGAGGAGATGAAAAGGCTTGCTCAGGATAGAGTAGGGTGGAGAGCTGCATCAAACCAGTCTCCGGACTGAAGACCATAACAACAAACACTGTAAATAATGATGTAAGTACGTTATCTTAGCTTTTAAGGATCATTGTACAGTGTAAATATCTAATACAAAATGTCTACATGTAGTGTATATGTAACTGTGTTCTTGTGTTGTGTATCCCAGACAAGATTATCAACAAAACTGTATGTAAATACAACACTAGAATAATCCAGAAGCTTAATTCATAAAACATAATAATAAAATAGCCATATCTTCCTGAACAGGTTAAAACGTCCTACCATAACGTCACTGGCACCCACAAAACCAAACATAATAAAACAATAATGTACCAGTAACTGTAAAATGCACCCGATGATGGCAGCTTGATGCCGAAACGCGTCGTGCTAATAAAAGTATTAGTAAAAAGTGACTGCTGCAGTATAAATTATTTCATAAAAGTTTCAAATAATGCTTCAGATATGCCAGAAAATCTATGTTTTTAAGGCATTGTTTGGATTTAGCTTATAACAGTGACACTCGGATCCGAAATTTGAGAAAACGTTCCTAAGGGGCATAATAGGTACGGTAAATTCTTTGTTGTATGTTTACTTCTACAAGCTCTTTAGTTGACTCGAGTAAACGTTCGTATTGGAGAGCCACATGCTTGTTATAAAGCTTTGCTCAGTGGTCACCAGTAGCGCTGCCAATATCCTGTTTGGAAGGCCTCGGGCGCCTCCCTCCCTTTCCCTACTCACACTCTCTCTCTCTTTCACACACACACACACACACACACACAGACGGTCACCCACAGCGATTCCCCTCTTTATTCGCTTCACGCCCCTCCCATCCAAGTTATTGGTTCTTTCCCCAAAGCTCCTTGTCGGAACTCACCCTTTTCGCTGCGCTCAACAATCAGTTGGTGATCATTTTCCGGTGTCGCACTCTGATCTCTAGCGCTGATCGCTAATGCTACTGCTAATGAATAACACAAAAGCTTTTAATGTATCTTCACACACGAAATTTTAATGCTTGACATACGTATTGTGTTCATTAGCATTATAGCTAAATGCACACTTTCCCCTGCACTTGGAATAATTATCTAAATATGGATGCAAATTTACCAACACACTCTATTTTAGTAATTATATGAAGCATAATGGAGATAAACATCTTGATACAATAGTTAAAATTAATATTAAAAACAGTCCACATCGCAAAATTATTTTTACGCATCCCTTAAGGGGAGGGAAGGTCGATAATATTCGAAGATAATGAGATATAATGATACAGAAATTACCGCACACATAACTGCGTTATCAAGTTGAAACATAATACTGTTGAACACAGAGCGCTGGTCGTTTACAAGAAGAGTCGTCGATCAGATGCGTAAAACTATAGGACAACGTCTCTGACATTAGCCAGTAGTAGAATTTTGGAAGACATTTTATGTAGAGGCATCTGCCCTCAAGTGGACAAACAAATCAAATATTTTGGCGAAGCTCTAACAAAATGTATTACAAACAGTCTTCAAATATAGATAAAAATATAAAATTGAACAGGACATAGGGAACTTATTTTCCATGGAGGTTTCAGTTCCCCTGCTCAAGAATTTCGTCCACATCAGAATCCAAAATATTTACAGCTTTTTAAATCTGTAAAAGTGGTTAACTAGATGTATTGTAGGCTAGTAAAAAAAAATACACAAGCACGAAGGCAAGTAAGCTCTTGAAATGCTCGAGAGGGAAGGAGGCAATCTACGTGACAGCAAATAGAACCTTGAAACTTCCTGGCAGATTAAAATTGTGTGCCCCAACCGGGACTCGAACCTAGGACACATTTTTAACCTGCCAGGAAGTTACATATCAGCGCATACTCCACTTCAGAGTCTGCAGAATGAAAGTTTCATAACTAAAACCTTGTTTTTTTCTCTCTCTCTTTTTTATGAGTACAACCCTAAATATTATTCTTCTATGTCTAACGAAGCATACAAAAATCTGGTGGATCTACAATCAGTCAATTGTTCTATGGCGCCAATGACACGCTTTTCACCTGCTACTATTGTAAAATTTCCAAAATTTTTGAAATAATCTAACAATTACATGATGTAGATCATGGGATTTCAATAATAAGTTCCGCGTTGCAGCCCCATTAAAAGTTTCTGAATATCTCCACATCTAAGGTGGATTAGACTGCCATTGCGCCCATATTGCAAGCTCTTGCTTTGCTAATTAACGGATGGCAGATATGAGTTTTTGTAAAGAAGTTCGGTTTTCTTTCATTTGTGTCAGGTTTCGTTGGAAATCTGGCTAACATGAAGACATTAGATTTTAGGAGCCTGACATTGCAACCTGATATTTCATAGACTTTCATCTACCTCCTTCTCTAGTTAAAAATACCATTTTTCTTGAACTTTTTATCCGTTATCCAGAATATTCAAAACTATTGTCATTAAATATTTGTTTGAAACTTTTGTAAATTATATCATCTTTTACCTTGTTGTGACGGTTTCATGGAAGTTGTTGCTTCATGTAGGCTACTAAGTGCCACCTTTTTCCGTGAACATTTTAGACTGAAACACTTTGGTGAACAAATATGTCTTCGTTTTCACATACGACATCAGAAACAATTCGTATAGGTTCATAATCGCTAAAAAGCGGCACCGATTTCTTCGTATTTACAAACGTGTCCGTCTTTAAATGGACAGAATGATACTAAAGAAGAATCAACAATTCGACCGAGTCACAGTGAGGCTAACTCACCACGGCAACTCAGGACCGCCAGATATCAATCAGACAAAATTCTAAAACTAAAAATGGCTAGAAATGTGTATGTTACATCAATAAAAATATTTAATACAAAAATAAAAACGTGAAACAACACTCACCAAGAGAAAAATAATTAATTTAGTTTAACTCCATCCCTCGTCTTCTTTGTGTGTGCAACACTTTTCACCGTCTGAGATGTTTTCAAATTATTTTTACCGCACATCTGTTTCGAGTCCCTACACTTATTTTAGTATAGAGTTTCAACCTCAGCGAAAGTTGTTTTCTTCCTAAAACTGTACACGCAGCAACAAATTTTTTTATAGCTATACAGTGCCAAAAAATTTGGACACTATTTCGTTCACTCATCCTCTGTAATATCGCACTTGGATACTGACTTGTCTTTCGATCCATCTGTCATAAGACAATATACATTCGCCTAGATCGATCACCAACAGATCAGTGAAGTAGGATACAAGTATGATACGAAATCATTATCGTACAGTTCGTCTAATTACCACGAAGATTGGCTGTTCACGCACAAACACACACACACACACACACACACACACAGAGAGAGAGAGAGAGAGAGAGAGAGAGAGAGAGAGAGAGAGAGAGAGAGAGAGAGAGAGAGAGAGAGAGAGAGAAATGCCTGAGGTAGGACTAAAACCTCCGACGGGAGAAGCCGCGCAATCCATGACGTGACGCCCCAAGCCGTATGGCAATTACCGTGCGGTTTTCTGTCTTGATGAACCTACAAAATTCTTGTTTTGTCTGTTGGAATACGCTGTTCTCAGTCCTAAAATACGTTTTCCCAATCTTTTTTCTGAGTTTGTGTAAACTGTGGTTTCGTAAAACTTGAAAGCCTATGGCTTTCTTGGCCGGGACAACCCTTGCGGGTTTGTTCGGCCGCCTTAGTATAAGTCTTTTTATTTGACGCCTCGTGGGTGACTTACGTGCCAATGATGATGAGATGATATTGATTAGGACAACACACAACACTCAGTCCCCTGCCGGAAATCAATTCCAGGCCTCCTGCGTGGTAGTCAGCGACGCTACCGCTGAGCTACGGAGGCGGACGAAATTATCACTGTCATTGAGCACTCATAAATATATTCTTTCAGGACACACTGCTCAGGCAAGTTACAAAAGGTAAACTTCACAAATATTCAAATACGTAACTACTTTGGTTATCAGTCCCAAGGGTTAGAAACTACGAGGCGTGTTTTATAAGCAAGTTTCGTTTTGTTGTAGCGCACATACCGCAACGAGTGCATGCGTCGTGTACCGGCGTCCCGCGGGAACAACTGTGCTCAGTTCCAGCTCTGTAGCTAACCTATACGGTTCTGTTCTGTGCTCTCAAGATGTTTAAGACTATCATCTCTCCCGCCGCGTGTGACGTTCGCTCAGTGATATGGTTTTCGTCTCAAAGGAACCTGTCTGTTGCAGAAATTCATCCACAGATTTGCGAAGTGTACGGTGATACTGTTATGAGTAAAGGCAAAGTGCGTAAGTGAGTACGAGAATTCAGAGATGACTGTGACAACGTCCATAATGAAGACCGCCCCGGTCGCCCATCTTCGATTAGAGACGATTAGGAGGTTCCAGCTGGAAAGACGATTAGTGAGAACAGGAGCTTCACAATGACAGATCTGTCAAACGAATTTCAGGACGTGTCGAGATCAGTGCTTTACAGAACGACAGTGAACTCTTCGTTACCGGAACAGTCGGCAAGATTGTAAGAAGAGGGTACTTTACAAATGCTTGAGAGGCATGATAAGTGTTTGAACTATGTCGAAAATTAAACTAAAGTCTGTACTTACTGAAAATAAATTTACTTTTTACAAATAACCTTTCGTTGTGTACTTTTCTTCAAAAGGAACTTGCTTGAAAAACGCGTCTCGTACTTATATTAACTAACCTAAGGAAAACACACATATACCCATATCCGAGGGAGGACTCAAACTTCCGGTGTGGAAGAACCGCGCGTTCAACAACAAAGAGCCTTGGGGCATTCCAACGCGGAATAACCATCACACGGCACTGTTGTAATATATTCGCCATTTATAAGCAATTGCAACTTCACCAATGAGTTTGAACTCCATATAGCTGATTATCGTTTGCATATTCCGAAACAATGAATCGCGGAACTGATTATTCTCTCGAAACATTTACCTATCACTATTCTACAGTGATGTTTCATTTGTCATAATTTCGAAGAGCGTTCAAAAATAAAAATTTACTAGTAAAATAATGAATAGTGTTATAATATCTGCATTTTTATTGTGAAAATTATCGAATAATGAAAATGTTTGGATCCCAGTAGCGTAGCTAGGGGGGTGCGGGGGATGCGGTCCGCACCGGGTACCAACTCCAAGGGGGTGACAAAACGTGCCAGAGGTTTCTTTTTCTTTTCTTTTTTCTTTTCTTTTTCTATTGTTAATGGTCTGAACCGACGGGGCTGTTGCCATTCTTCGTCTATTATCGTGAGTGACCGGACGCCAGAGTTTTTTTCCGCAATATTCAGAAGATCGAATGAAATATTTATTAATTTGCACGTAAGTAAATGGATTTATTTATGAATTTTTTCTTCACATAGTTGTAAGAAAGATAACAAGGGGTTTCTTTTCTGTTGATGCCAAATGACTGAAGTTTTTCTTTTTAATGATTTTTTGAGAATCAGATGTTTCTCCCAGCTTTAAAAGTGATTACGGTACTTATTCAGCTGTTGTTGCCACTTTTAGAGTATAAACCGTCACTTTTCCTTTTTCGTGATTTGAATGTTAAAATAAACGGCCATTTAGCCAAACCAGCCGTATTAATTATATATCACGAATTTACTTACTAGGGTGTCAAGTGGTCAAAAGTGCAAAAGAAGGACCCAACCATGGACTAGTCTAGCATAAAACCAGAACTGTTTTCCGCCGTGGCTATCGATGTGGTACGTTATAATATTCAGTGCAGAGCTTTCCGAGCTGGATGTCACGACACCCGGGGGTGTCGCGTAGTGCCACTAAGGGTGTCGCAACAACAGCAGAATCTTAAGATAAAATAAGACAGAGCATTGTGCAAAAAATACTAAACATCCTTCAGTTCGTTCAGTGTGCAGTCTAAGCACAAGTGAATCATGAAAATTAATATTCCTCCAAAGTATCATTTATATAGATAAATCTTTCTAATTAAAATCAGCGTGTTTCTTGTAAAACTTTATGTATTCGAAATGGTGTCGCGACTAGGAAAAGTTTGAAAATCTCTAGTATAGTATGTAAGAAAAATCGTAGAAAATTACAAAAAAATACCATATGGGTTTATTATTTGATGCAATTGTGACGTCAAATAGAACAAAATGTTCAAATGTTTGTAGAGCTTATGGGACTTAGCTACGGTGTCATCAGTGCCTAAACTTACAAACTACTTATGAACTAGCTAATACTAAGAACGGCACAAATATCCATTCCCGAGAGGGAATTCGACCCCCCGACTATAGTGGCCGTGCAGAACGTGACTGGCGCGCCGCAGACCGCTCAGCCATTGCGGCCGCCTAGAACAAATCTCCTTACTGTTTGCTGTTCATGAATATCTGACCTCCGTAAATAATGCATAATAGCTTTTTCTCCGATACAACAACTGATTACTAACTTATTGCATTTCAGGAAGATTGCTCTTTTAAGCAATATTTGACTAAAAATCTAAAGACAACTAAGAAGTGTTTGCTACAAATCAATTTGCAGATTTCTATTTGCTTGTGGACGAAGCCTTCCGATTTGCGAAGGACACATGTGACAAGATGGGTATTCCTGTCTAAAAAATAAGAAATATTCCGAAGAAGAAAATGATGCCTGGGGAAAAGGCTGCAGACGAGACGCTGACTTTGAAGCACCAGGAACTGAGAAGGTCAATATTAGAGTGAATCGACAGTTCCAACAAGAAACTGATACACGTTGCAAAAACATGGAGTGTATATGAGAACATTTTGCTGTTTTAGAGCCCAGAAATCAGATTCAGAATAGGAACTCTCCACGATTGTAAAATGTTTAATTGACAATTACGATGAGATTTCTGAAGATATCCTCGCAGAAATTTATTTCCTTTATACAGACTGTTTACAAACTAATTAACTTTCTATTTTGCTCATTTCATTATGTGTATCAAAAATTTATTCCTCTCTCCTTGAATATTTTTCCACTCTTTCTAAGTTAGCGGGAGTGGTGGTGGTGGTGGTGGTGTGGGGGGAGGAGTGACAAGTTGGATCACCGCAACGGGTGCCAAACTACTTGGCTACGCCACTGTTGGATCCTATCAGAAAAAAGGTCAGGGAATCAAGTACTAGCTTTTTTCAACAACAGTGACTAGTTGTCACTTCAAAAAAAGGCTCTATCTAGCCTCAAAATAGCTAAGGTGGCAACACTGCTGCCACTGTTCAGAATGTTTACCGTCGCTGCCAGCAATAGTCACTCACAACGTTGTTTGCCGCAATAATAAATAGCCGTTGTGTAAGTACTTTTCATTAGACCAAACAGAAATAGTCTAATCCTGCATCCTACGACATTCAATGACAATACCTTCGCCGCGGCCGAGCGCATTGAGGCGCTATGCTACGATGCGCGAGGCCGCTACCCGTCGGGGGTTCGAATCCCCCTTTGGCATGGATGTTTGTGCCGTCTTTAGTATAAGCTAGTTCATAAGTAGTTTGCAAGTTTAGGCACTGATGACCCCGTTGTTAAGTCGTATAAACTATACAATCCTTTGAATATTTTTGACAATATCTTCCCGTACACCACAGCATCATCAATCAGCAAACACAGGTCATGCGTCATGCCTGTGATCACTCTCGTCACACCACAATGTTATTCTGAATTCCAGTTAAAGATCCAGTTGCATTTAGTTGAAGATGTTAATTAAGGGATGAAGCAAAGCAATTTTTTGTTATTTGTCTCTCATATGACACATGCGTAGGAAAGATGGAAAAGCGCTGTAAGATGATTTAAACTAACATAACCTTATATTACTACATGGAATGCAGTTACCAAGTTTCATATCTTATCCATGCTATTACTCATTTTACTGTTACATCTAGCATTATTATGCAATACGTACTTACACTGAAGTATCACTCAGATTCCGAGCATCCATATAAATCGGATGGTAACAATTATAGACAACAGAAATTTGCTTCTTGGTTGCTTTAGTTGGTACGTTTAATAAATAAAGGGAACTATTATTAAGACATCACTTAGTGCTACCTTTTAAACCAAATGTTTCTGAACAATGGTAATATCAAATGCTTTTCAAAGGCTAAATTTTTCTTGTCATTAACTCAATAAGCACGACCTAAATATCATTCAATGTTGACAGTGCAGTGTATCTACCTAATGGTCGTTTATATCACTATCAGTGCAACAACAATAACATATCTTAGTACCACTTACAAATTCGTACAATTACTGTGCCACAAATGAAACCGCTAGAATCTATTAAATTCCTTGTGCGACAACACGGATAAGCAGTTAATCATCTCTAGCCCTGTAAGTGACAGGATGTTAGAGGAAGAGGTGAGGTGAAGGTTACCAGCTAGTATGGGGAGATCGGATACACGGTAGGGAATGCAGCTCTGGAGAAAATTAAGCTTCAGTACCGCGGTAACCCGTGCGCGCTAATTACATTCTCACTAAGAACAGTGGGCCGTGTCTTCGTCACAGAAACATTACAGAAACCAACTAAGCCACACACCGTTATTTTTTCAGGTTCCCAAACAGATGCGAGGAAGAATACGGTCTCTTTTGAGATTTCACTCTCATTGTGTATTCATTTGGGACTTTCGCCGCGAGTACGAACGTGTATCTTCATCTGCATATGTACTCTGCAAATCACATTTAAGTGAATGGAAGTATAGATGTCAAGATCGAAATTTTTATTTTATTTATACAATAAGATCGCTCCCTAAGATGAGTAAATTATGCCACATTTAAGTGCCTAGCAGATGCATTATCGAACCGTTTTCATATTATTTCTCTAGCGTCCCGAGGTAAAAGGAATACCTCCAATTTTCTGTTTTAGATCTGATTTCTCTTATGTTACTATTATGATCATATCTCTGTATGTAGGTGAGTGCTAATAAAATCGCATTCGGATGAGAAAGTTCCTGTGAGCATTTTCGCAAGTCTCGCTGCGAGTATTAACAATTTTCTTTTAAAGATATCCACTTAAAATCTACCACTATTTCTGTGACAATATCTGCTCTGTATCGCGATAATACTAAATGAGCTGCCTTTTCTGAACCTTTTTGTATGTTCTCCTCCAGTCTCAGTTCGTGACGATCCCTCAATACGCAGCAATAGTCCCTAACAGGCGATCAAGTGCAGTGCAGGCGGTTTGTTCAGTAGAAATATTCCATCTTCTAAGTGTCCTGCCAATGAAATTAAGCTTTGAATCGCCTTTAATACGATGATTTCTATGTGTTCTGCCCCATTAAAGCTTTCATAATTCTAATTCCTGCGTATTTAATGAAATTTACGGCGTGTAGATATGACTCATTTATCGTGTAAACGGATTTCTTTTAGAGCTCAGATGAATGAATTCAACTTTTCATTATTTACGGACAATTGCCAATTTTTCAACCACGCAGATATCTCATGAAAATCGTTTCGCAGATTAATATGATCATCGTCTGACTTTACTAACCGATAAAGGATATCATTACCATCCATAAACAGTCGGAAATGTTGCTCATATCGGTTATAAAGATAAGACAACTGCAGAGTGAAAGTTTCATTCTGGAAACATCTCTTAGGCTTTGGCTAAGCCATGTCTCCACCATACGTCTTGCATGGTTCGCAGGAGAGCTTCTGTGAAGTTTGGAAAGTAGGAAGCGAGGTACTGGCGGAAGTAAAGTTGTGAGGCGGGATCGTGAGTCGTGTCGGGATAGCTCAGTCGGTAGAGCGCTTGCCAGCGAAAGGCAAAGCTCCCAGGTTGGAGTCCCGGCTCAGGCACGCAATTTTAATTTGCCAGGAAGTTTCATATCAGCGCACACTCCGCTGCAGAGTGAAAGATTTATTCTGGTGTTTCTTAGATTAATTGTGCGACATACACATTCTTCGCACGTAAAGATGTAACATTACCATTGCCGGCCGCGGTGGCCGAGGGGACTAAGGCGCTCCAGTCACGGTCTGCACCGCCACTGCGGTCGGGAGTTCGAATCCCCCCTAGGGCATGGATATTTGTGCCGTCCTAGTTCGTAAGTAGTTCATAAGTAGTTTGTGAGTTTAGGGACTGATGACCCCGTAGTTAAGTCCCATAGACTATACAAACATTTGATTCTTTTGAGTTACCATTAAGGTTTCGTGGCCTTCTGCAGCATGAGAATGATGTCCTTGTACGTCTTCCTCCGCCCTATAGCTCTCTCTCTCTCTCTCTCTCCTCTTTCTAATACCTGTTGGATACACCCCGTCACTAATTCCTCAGTTATGCTGTGTGCCATCTTTTTCATTTCCTTGTAGCTATTGTACCCAACAACCCTAGTTCCAGTTACACTAACCAACTAATTTTACCTTTCTATTCAGCTGGCACGAGATCAGATGACATTCATGGTTTTAGGTCTGCTGATAACAAAAACGATAATGGGAATGCTAGTTCTCCTTTTGAAGTACTTTAAACTTACCAGTGGAAGCTGTTGCATGTATCGGAGGAAATTCGCGGTTGTTCACTGTACATTGTCTAGCACCTTTGCATTTAACTTTACCTCTAACCTTATTTCCATATCCCAAGTTTGCTGGTGGAAACTTTACTGCTCCGCAGTAGCCAGAAAGTAATTTATTGTTCACCAGCTACTTATGTTCTTCTGTCCTCTTGTTCACCAAGTAAGTTGGTACTTGACGAAAATATCTTCATCACCTGTCCAATGTACATCGGCGTACAGTTTCCTATCAAGAACGTCCCGAAAATCCAATCTGTAATTTTTCCCTCTTTCTAAACTGACACATGAATGGGACCATAATTTGTTCCATGGCCTTCACGACATATTTCGTTAGACCCAATATCATACGAAGAGCAGTTGAATTCGACAGTTGCTTCCTGCGGAACGTTGTGAAAATCTGGTTCAACTAAGTGACGCTTTGGATTTTTTTTCTTTTAATAATGAAGTGTATTGGCGCAGAAATCTGGAGGCTCACTAAGCAATATTATTGGGTGTGACCGTATGATAGCCCAGCATGTAATCCTATTATTTTCACATCCCCAGAAAACCGCGTTTAAACTGGTATATCATCTGCAATGAAAAATTATATACGTTGTTATATTATGTTTATTTCGCGTAAGGTTCATACACTATCGGAAGCGATGGTAGCAAATGGTTATTATTCAGTGCCACAGAATTTAAACTGGCTGAACAGCTCAGAACTTTTATCTTGAATACTCATAGCTGCAAAGTACAAAGTTCTTTCCACTGTCGAAATATGGAAGGAATGGTGTATAACAGTTAGGAAACTCAATCATATTTACCATCAGATTTACCTTATTTCAGTTACAGATATTTCACAGGGACATTAAGTTTACAATGTGGTAGTTTGTGAACCTATCTGCACTAATCGCTACACATAAAATCAAGATCTGTCGAAAAGTGTATCGAAGGTACTGGTGCAGCACAATTTTCACCAGCCTTCAACCTTATCACTTTCGCAGTCGGGCCAAACAGAAACATGTCGTTTATCTTTGTGAGGATATGTCAAGGAAGACTTCCTTTCCTTGCAAGTACCATGAGTTAAAGAAGTTTTCATACATGTATAGGATTCACGTTTACTCATTTCCAGTATGCTGGAGGTTAGGTCAGAACTTGGCAGCTTGATCAATAAATATGTTGTCAGTCGAAGTTAGACAGAAGTATTTTGTTTTATTGTAGGTGATCAGTTTGGGACATTACATCCACATTGTCTGATACTTCTCGCAGTAACATATGTGTAAAAGGTTAATGGAAGATCTTTTAAAGACACGAGACCCAAATATGGACTACACATGAAGAGGCCAGGGTTTGACCTGACCATCGCATCATTCTAAAAATGCAGTCAGCACGCATACCTAACTTACGGCGCTATTGACATCTTTTGCGTATTCAATGCAGCCTGTCCAAAAATGCAGAAAAATTGTCATCACTGTTCACACAGTTTCAGATGCATATTGAATCAAAGGAATTGCAATTAACCAGGCACACAATAACACATTTTATCAGCTTATAAACCGAACACATCTTGTAACAGACTAAAACCAAGAGAAAACAAAACATGATACGCTACTCAGTTCCACTTCCCATTCACTACTAAACAGCAAGTCACACATCTATATTTGACTGAAATGCCATCACTCTATGTACCGTGAACTGTATTTCAAAGCTTGTAGAGGAAATGACTGACAAAGAAGGAATGCTGGTAAAATATAATTAAATGCACTCCCCTTTTAACTTGGAAGCTAAATCCAATTTTTCATACCTTTTTCATTCCCAGTGAAATCGATACACAACTTGTATGCAAAAAGTATGAGTAAGGCAAATATTCGCAGACATGAAGAAGAATATGGTAACTATACTACCAAAGAAATCAAGTGCCGACAATCTTGGAAATGAAAGACTATCAATTTAATAAGTTACGGTTGCAAAATAATAACAGGAATTGCTTACAGACGATTCGAAAAACAGATAGAATCTCGTCACGGGAAATATATTTGGATTTAGGAGAAAAATATGAACACACGAGGCAATACTCATTACGACTTACCTTGTAAGATATGTTACGGACAGGCAAAATTCAAATGTCTGTAAGTCTATCGGACCAAACTGCGTGGTCATCAGTCCGTAGCTTACAAACTACTTAAACCTAGGTAAACTAACCTACGGACAAACACACACACCCATGCGCCAGGGAGGACTCGAACCTCCAAGGCGAGCAACCGCGCGCTCCGCAGCGAGGTGCTTTAGACCGCTCGCCTACTCCACCGCGACTAAGGAAAGGCAAACCTATGGATTTAGGTTTTGCAGATTTGGAGAGAGCCTCCAACAAAGTTCACTGGAATTCACTCCTCCAAACTCTAGAAAAATGTTCAAATGTTTGTATAGCTTATGGGACTTAACTACGTGGTCATCAGTCCCTAAACTTACAAACTACTTATGAACTAGCTAATACTAAGGACGGCACAAATATCCATGCCCGAGGGGGGATTCGAAACCATGACCATGTGGCCGTGTAGACCGTGACTGGAGCGCCAAACTCTAAATGTAGCAAGGGTAACTAGTAAAAATACCAGAAATCAATTCTAAGATTAAAACGACATAAAAGAGACACGTTGGTTGCGTAGGGAGTAGAGCAGAGTTGGAGCCTTTCCCCAATGTTATTAAATTTGTACACTGAGCAGCGAAGAAATGTCCGGAGTACTTAGAAAACTGATTAAAGTTCACGGAGGAGAAACAAAAACTTTTGCGGTTTGTCCATGAGATTGTGCTTCGGTGAGAAACAGCAGAGGGGGAAGAGCAATTGAAAGAAGTGGACTTGTCTTTAAAGGTGGTTATAATATGGCAGTTAACAAGTCCAAAACAAGGGTAATGGAATGTAGTCTAACGAAGTGAGGCAATGCTGAAGGAATTGTATTATGTAATGGTATAACAAATGTAGCTGATTATTTTTGTTATTTTTGTAGCAAAAGTACTACTGATGGCCAAATTAAAGAAGAATTCAAATGGAGAATGGATGTTGGAAGAAAAGCATTTCTGAAGAATTGGAATTTCTTGACATTTTAAATTAAAACTAACTTTAGGAAGTTCTTTCTGAAAGCATTTAAATGTGAAACGTTTAGGATAATGGGTTGAAATACGAATCTGATAGAATCTAAATGTGCTGCTACATACGAATGCTGCTCGCATAACTGATGAAGAGGTGCTGAACATAATAAGGAAGGAAAGAAATTTCTGGCATATCTTGACTGAGAGGAGGTATCAATTGGGGAACATATTCTTGCACATGAAGGAATAGTCAATTTAGCATTGGAGGGAAGTGTGAGGGATAAAAATCTCTGAGGAAAACTGGGAGACGATTCCAATAAGCACTTTCAAAAGAATGTTGGTTGTCGATCTTATTCAGAGATGAAGAGGTCTGTACAGGACAGGTAGCGTGGAGTGCTGCATCAAACCAGCCGAAAGGCTAAAGAACACAACAAAACCAACAACTAACATTTATTTCATGTTAGTTACATTATAATAAGCACAACACAGACGCCCTAATGCCGGTGAGAGTACTCAAACCTCCGGCGGGAGCATCCGCCCAGTGCGTAGCATTATGCCTTAGACCATGCGGTTCTTGCGAATCTGACGAACCACAACTAATTAATCACATGGAGTACGTTTCCGTCGCTTGCCTAATGAGGTTGAACTCTCAGAATCTGTCATTATGCCTAAGGATAATAGCAAAGCTAGCACTCTTAAAATTTTTCTCTCTGATTGTTACCATCAAAAAAATCAGAAAATAATGTGGAGGAGTGGCCTTTTCCCTTGAGACCAACTTCAAGTCTTCATGTGCTGTCCAGTGTAGGTTGGAGTCTGCGACACGTGACACGCCAACGTGGTAAAGCCCATTAACAGCTAATGGAACGTAATCTGTGACCTTATTAGGGACTGTGCTCCTCTTTCTCTCAACGTCTCGAATTTTCCGCCGTCGGTCCGAAGATGTAAGCGTACACTAAAGTAGCAGGTTACTTTAAGATTGTAACTTGATAGTAGCCGCTTGTGAAAAAGCATTACGAGAAGGTAATGTTTTAACTCCAATATAAGATCAGTTTTATTAGCTGATTGTGAAGCAATTCCGAAATATGACAACCTACTTTGGTATCCCCGTTGGAAGTAAACATCACCTATCGCAATCATGAAAAACTGTTATTCTAGTTCATACTCGGTAAAAATCAATACAATTGAACAAGTAATTTTTGAATATCTTACTCACTCATACAAGAAAGAGATTTAGCAGTGCTCTGAACAATACCTCATGTCACTGCTTCATGAGCAGTAACTGTAAAATTTTTGTTTCAGTTTATTGACTAAGTATCAAAGCTTCGTCCTAAACTGAGGATTTAACATCTGTACAAAGGAGTATTAATTATCAGCTACAAGTCAACAGTTACACGCTTGGAGAATCAATTTCAGCCAATACCTCTGAGCTAGATGTACTGACCACCAAGAAGGTATGCAGAAAATTCATAGAGGATGAAGTATGTCGTAACTGCTGCCTCTGGTGGCAGTCACTTAGCGGTCAGAAAAGAAGCCTCGTCTAGGAACTCTACTCCATTTGAAATTAGCTTGGTCACTTAGAATATTCCACATGTCATATAATGAAGGGAATGCAGTGGTATCAGAGAGGTGTATAAAAAAGTCAGCTGTAGCTAATGGAGACTCATTAAGAGAGAACTGTCTAATCAGTATCCAAGCATCGTCAAATAATGTTAGCGGCATTGGTGGACAGTAGGAGTTCAGGTACGAGAACAGAGTAACAGTTCGGCAACACAGGCACCACTAATTTTAAGTTGCAACTTCTTACAGGTGTTACGGCACTGAACAATGAGAGGACGTCCTTATCGCACGTGATTGCTATTTATTTGTTAATAGGAACGATTATAAACAGAGTATTCACGTCGTATATATCAAACTTTGTCTCAGTAATCAGTAATTGGCCTTGTCACCAAGTGGGACATCTAAGTAAATGCATTTAATGGCGTTGGTACCAAACCACAAGAAAGCTCGTGCCTTTGGGTTAGGTGACATTCATCTATGATAGGACGGAATAACAGTGATATAAGTTCTATCTAAAGTATATGTATTATTGGGATTTTTGTCCAAAGTCCCTGCATGATCAATGGTAAACAATAATCAGATATCTAATCTGCATTTGGAGCATATCTCCTTAACTCTTGTGTAGATAATCTTGCAAAATACTGCTGCATCCATTTTAGTAAGCTGCCAAAAGAGTTAAAGAATCTTGGTAGTAATACATGCACCTTTCAATTCAAAACTCAATACTTTTCTCGAGGTTCACGCTTTCTGTTCTGTCGAGTTGCTCCTGGAAATTTAAGCAAGCTGTAGGTTAATTTGTTGATTTCTTTTAATTGTGTACATAAGATTCTTGTACGTATAATACATTTCTTTTGTTCTCCTACAATTTCATGTTCTGACTCTTTCCATGACCATGGAGCCTAGCTCCTTAATTTGGTCATTGGGGCCATGATAAATATGAATAAAAAAATAAAAATGTTTAAGAGAAATTAAGAATTTCTATCTTATTGACACATTATCAATCCTCCATTTCTGTTACATTTCCTGATATGTTCCTCCAAAATCAACCGTAAGCGACCCTTATTGACTGGACTTCACTTGACACTGACATATAATATTACCACCAACGTCCTGATTATGCCTCGCAAGACATGTTAAACTTGTAATGGTAATTTAGATCTGTGCTGGAAAGCGACATAAAAATTTGATATATTTGCTGTATGACTTTTGTGTCTATGAGAGGTAACCCAAATGAGACAGTAGACAGGAGGGCCGAGAGCATTCAACACGTCTTGAGGTGTCAAGAATTCAAAAAGGCAAGATCGATTGGCAAGTTACATATGCCAAAGTTAAGGAAGTGGAACGAGTTGGGAAGCGCTAGTTTAAGTATAAAATATATTGGGCGGTAGTAAAAGGGTTTTACAGGTCCTAATTGAAAAGATGCTAGGGTTGACAATGACAGTACAAGCAGTCGTCCATATAAACGGATTATCCACTCTTAAGGCAAAATAAGAATGAACACTCGAACCATGCAGAATATATACAGTGTTATACTTTCATTCACTGGCTGCCGATATTTTCCAACTACATCTCGATACGTATCAATTTGCAGCCAATTTGCATTTCTGTTCCCGATGTTTCTTTTTTACCTCTTAGTTTATTGTAGGGAAATTATTCCGACAACAGGACTGGTGCCGGCCGCGGTGGCCGAGGTGACTGAGGCGCTACAGTCACGGTCTGCACGGCCACTACGGCCGGGGGTTCGAATCCCCCCTCGGGCATGGATATTTGTGCCGTCCTAGTTCGTAAGTAGTTCATAAGTAGTTTGTAAGTTTAGGGACTGATGACCCCGTAGTTAAGTTCCATAGACTTTACAAACATTTGAACAGGACTGGTAATGATTTGCTTGTAGCATACTTCAAGCCTCACAGTATTGAAGGGAGTCAGTGGCCTCATTTGTAATAGGATACTTACATAAAGTTTCCAAATATTCGTGGTTTCCCACATGTATCTGACATGAAAAGCTCAATTATAAGGTTTTGTGGAATTGGTTTACATACTACGATCAACACGTTTCTTTCGCGTGTAGGAAAAGTATATACAATTCTAGTTATTAAAGCTGACGACAGTAGCCTAATTGTACATGTCTTGGTGAAACTATCTAGTCAGCCACATCGTATATAAATAAGTTTAATTCAAGATATATTTTCTTAAATTAGGAACTTTTATCGTACTTACTACTCTGGGAGATCACCATCTCTATTCCATAACTTCATCTCTTCACACACAAGGAACACTAAGCAACCAAGGATTCTCTCGTCCTTGTTCACTTAAACACTTAGTGGAACCAACTTCCAAAGCAGAACATACTGGCGTAAAACTTCCAACTTTGATGTGTACACCCTTTTCCATATTTTGAACTTGTGCCGACATGAGACATTCAAAATCAATGTCGACTATTAGGATAGCAAGATCATTATAATTTAGACATCGAAGTGCGGAATCACCAAAACAATTTCTAAAATCGCTAGTGCTGACTACGAAGTGTTAATATCATGTATTAATGGTAATTACATGCAAGTTTCGGTTTTCCAGCTGCATTGCAGTGACTACCTGTAGAAGTTCGATTCGAAATAAAATCCACTACGGGATACTGCGACTACAAATGTTGTTTTCTATGTAGTGCAGATTCCGCTCAACTTCAGATGCCGAATCGAAGTTCTAAAGAGTAAAATCACTGATTATCTGACAACTGGGTAACCATGAACAAGAATACGACATCAGTTTTTACAGTAATCGTTTTACAAATTATTTTAATGTAAGAGTGTTAGTAATATTAATTCAATTGTGAAAATTCCAGGTAGGATATCAATAATATAATAAGGACAGTTTACAACTCACTGCGGGTGGCACGTAAAGACAGATACACACATACAACATTTAAGCTAAAGGCCATGGCGTTCTTCAGAATAAAGAGCATTTACAAAGGCACATCCTCTGCAGTGAGGGAATAGGAGAGAGGAGCGTAGGGTAGATCGTAAAAGAAGGTTGCGTTACTGTGATGGATACAGCACGGCATTACGAAGCATATTAGATACAAAATCGCTTTTCAGTAAGTGTACAAGCGGTTTATCCCATATCGTATTTGATGTAAATTGTTCCAGACAGTTGGTTCTGACAATCAGAATTACATAATAATTGGATCTTTTTACCGACCCTCTGACTCAAACGATTCGATTGCAGAAAGTTCAAAGAAATCTTCGATCAAATTTCAAAATAACGTTTCCCCAGCATACAATTTTAATTGGTGGAGACTTTACTTTACCCACGATATGATGACAAAAATACAAGTTTAAAACCGGAGACAAGCATAAAACATCGTCCGAAAATGTACTGAACGCATTCGCTCATAGTAATCTCGAGCAATTAGTTGATGAGCCCACTAGAATAGTAAATGTTTGTGAGAACATACATGACAGATAAAAATTCGATTATCCCTTCCCGAGTGAGAATTTCCAGAAACCAACAATGTGAGTGTACATCGGATGTGATCGGATGTGGCTTATATTCAAAGAAATAATATCGACATCTATTGACAGATTCATACCAAACAAATTAACACTAGAGGGAGCCGTCCCGCTATGATAAACAACACAAGTTAAATCACTCTTGGGAAAACCAAGAATAAAGCAGGCCAGATTTAAAAGGACAAAAAATCCCCAGGACTGACACACTTTTACAGAAACTAGAAATGTAGCTCGAACTGCAGTGAGAGAAGCTTATAATAGTTACCACAACAAAATCCCGCCACGCAGAGAATACAAAGACATTCTAGTTGTATGTAATGTACACTAGCGGCAAAACGCAATCAATACCTTCATTCCACGACAGAAATGGTGATGGTACTCATGACAGTTCTGCTAAAGCACAATTGCTGAACAAAGCTTTCCGCAATTCCTTCATCAAAGTACATGAATCAAATACTCCAAAACTCGTAAAAAGAGCGCCCACTGGACTTTTAAAGCAACTTATATCACATAACAAACTTAAGTCTCTAGGTCCCGATTGTGTACCAATTATATTCCTTTGAGAGTATGTGGAAGGCACACCCCGATACCTAACTAAAATTACACATCCAGGGACTGCAAAGTTGCACAGGTCACTCCAATATTCAAGAAAGGCAGTAGGAGTAATCCGCAAAATTGCAGACCTACAAATTTGACGTCAATTTGCAGCAGGATTTTAGAACATGTCCTTACTCCAAGAATGTTCTCGAAGAGGACGACCTATTGACCCACAATCAACAAGGATTCATAAAGATTCATAGTTGTGAAACACAGCTAGCTCTTTACATACATGATGTGATAAGTGCTGTAGACAACAGGGATGTCAAATAGATTCCTTATTTCTAGACTTCCGGAAGGCTTTTGACAGTGTTCTTCACAAGCGTCGTCTAATAAAATTGCGATTGGATTCGTTATCTCCTGTTAGAAAGGATACAGTACACTGAAATTGATGGAAAAATCCCAAACTGTTCCACATATTAGTAAGCTATTTCGGTGACACTGTGAGTAGCTCTCGTAAAGAGTTCGCGGATTATGCCGCCATTTATCGGTTAGTAAAGTCACCAGAAGATCAGAATCAACTGAAAAATTATATAGATTAGATATCCGCATGTAGCAATCGACCGTTCACAGTGATAAGTGTGACGTCATCCATATGATCACTAAAATAAATCGGTTAAACTTCGGTCACACGATAAATGAGTCAAATCCACATGCTGTCAGTTAGACTAAATACCTGAAAAGAACAATTACGAACAACTTAAATAAGAAAGAACACATAGAAAATATTGTAAGGAAGGCGAACCTAAGGCTATGTTTCATTGGCAGAACAGTTACAAGATGCTACAGTTCTACTAAGAAATTACCCAATGTGCGATACACACCAGGTGGCACTGACGGACGGTTTAGAGGAAGTTCAGAGGACAGCTCGTTTTATATTATAGCGATATAGGGGAGAGAGTGTCACGGAAACGATGCACGACTTGGGATAGAAATCATTAAAACATTGGCGTTATTCGTTGCTACGACATCTATTTTTGCAAAATTTCTTTCATCAACTTTCTCTTACGAATGGAAACATTTTTTTAGCATCCACCTACATACAGACATGATAATCATAATAATAAACGTGTAATCAGGAGAGAAACAGATTTGGGTGATCCTTTTCATCGCCAGCTATTGTGGAATGGAACTCTTGCGAAATATCACAAAAGTAGAATGAAACTTCCACTCTGCAGCGGAGTGTGCGCTTATATGAAACTTCCTGGCAGATTAAAATTGTGTGTCAGAACCGTGAATCGAACCTGTGACCTTTGCCTTTGGCGGGCAAGCGCTCTACCGACTGAGCTATCCTGACACGACTCACGATGCCGCCTCACAACTTTACATCTGCCAGAACCTCCCCCCCCCCCCCCTAATTACCAAACTTCACAGAAGCTCTCCTGCGAACCTTGCAAGACTAGCACTCCTGGAAGAAATAATTCATTCCAGTCCCGGTTCCGGTACACAATTTTAATGTGCCAGGAAGTTTCATATCAGCGCACAGTCCGCTGCAGAGTGAAAGTTTTATTCTGGGAACATCCCTTAGGCTCTGGCTAAGCCATGCTCCACCATATCCTTTCTTCCAGAAGTACTAGTCTTGCAAGGTTCTCAGGAGACCTTCTGTGAAGTTTGGAAAGTAGGAGGCGAGGTACTGGCGGAAGTAAAGTTGTGAGGCGGCATCGTGAGTCACGTCGGGATAGCTTAGTCGGTAGAGCGCTTGCCCGCGAAAGGCAAAAGTCCCAGCTTTGAGTCACGGTTTCGGCACACAAATTCAATCTGCCAGGAAGTTTCATCATAAAAGTAGTTCGATGAACCCTCGGGCGTCATGCACTTCAGTGTGATTCCCAGAGTATCTATGTAGATATTGATGTATATATTACATAAGTGGAACCAGATTCAGCTTACGATTGGAGCGGGTAGGTGGAGAGGGGGGAGGAAAGCAACACACCAAAGAAACATGCTTACACGCACGTGTAGGATGGAGAGGCGGGAACTGTTGGATGTAGAGAGAAAGGGTGTTATCGCTGGTTGAGGCGTGGATAATTTCGGGATCGATGAATGTGCTGTGGAGGATAGCTCTGTGTAATTCAGAAAAGCTAGTGGTGGACTCGGGTCGTGAGGCAGTCATTGAAATCAAAGGCATATGCTCCGCCGCATGTTGTGCGACAGGGTTGTCTACATTGTTTTTGGCCACAATTTGGCTGTGGCCATTTATTCCAATGGGCAGCTGGTTAGTGGTCATGCCATTATATAAAGATGAAACTGCATCCTCCGTCAAGGTTTTGATTTTCAGAAATGAAACACTTCCTGACCAAGATCCTTCCCACCCCTCCGAAAGTGATGTTGAGGCATGTGTCATTTGTTTCCATTTTTGTGTTGTGCTCTTGTGTCTTGTATGTGTTCGTTGTTTGAATGTTGTGTTCTTCTGTATTGTGTGCGGTCTAGTTTGTGTGTTACACATAACACACTGACAAGAACCAAATACAAGACACAGCAGCACAACACGTAAATGGAAACAAATGGCACATACTCACCTACAACAACAAAATACTTCACAGGGTAAGCAACATATTAAGGAAACGGGACAAACAACACAGTACTGAAAAACTCAAATCAAATGTCTGTAAATCTATCGGACCCAACTACGTGGTCATCAGTCCGTAGCTTACAAAGTACTTAAACCTAGGTAAACTACCCTACGGACAAACACACACACCCATGCCCCAGGGAGGACTCGAACCTCCACGGCGAGCAATCGCGCGTTCCGCAGCGAGACGCTTTAGAACGCTCGGCTGAAAAACTCAGAACACAGATAACATCAACAGACAAATTCAGCAGTTAAGGCATACACGAACTTACATGATACACAAGTTTGTCAGTATACACAGGACAAACTTGTAGGAATTTCAAAACCAAATATTTAGAACATCTCAGAGCACTAAAAAGTCACTGTTCCCATAGCACATTTTAAGACCAACTAATATCCCACAACCATGACCCAAACACAATAGAACCAGACTTCAAAATATGGAAACCCAGTCACAACTTATAACACAATTTCACAATAGAAGAAAAGTACCACATACAGAAAGCAACAGCAGAAATAAAATCAGTTATAAATGTACCTCACTATGTAGAAATACAGTATTTGACACATTAAAGGAGCTGTGCAAAACGGACGACACAGTTAAAACGCACATGTACACTCACCCGCTCACCCTACACACACACACACACACACACACACACACACACACACATACACACATGCAGAGAGAGAGTAAACAAAATTCAGTTCAACCGCAATTCCACTGAAAACAAGTGAAGAGTGACTAATAGGTACGCATACTAAGAAAGTGTACTCAGTCGATTTCGCTAAAATGGGAAGTGATCATGAAGAATCAAGTTCTCAAAAAATATTGCTAGTGTGTTGTCCACAAAATCGCGGAAGAGAATGTGTGCGCCAATAGAAACCGTAAGCAGTAGACAATAGGCTGATGGTGGAAATAACCCCACTTAGTAAATTTATGTATTCACACTAAAAATACCGTTTTAAATCTTGACAAGGTTCAAACAGATTGTTTAGATGCAGATGACAACGCTACCTTCGTGTAATTTTGTATAAAGGTTCCTACATGATCACAGAATAAAAATTAAGGTAGTAACAAAAGATAAGGCAGGCGACTTTCTAGGCCTATATTAAGCACATATTACAGTACTAAAGTAAATATATATTGATTTTCACAGCAATAATTATTTAATGAAGAAACCCACAGATGATGACACAGAACTGCTGAAAACGTTTGAGTGTAAAGAAAAAAAATAGGTTTTTTTTTTCTATATCAGCAATAATTATTTAATGAAGAAACCCACAGATGATGACACAGAACTGCTGAAAAACGTTTGAGTGTAAAGAAAAAAAATGTTTTTTTTTTTTTTATCAGACAGTCCTCACACTCAGAATTATTTTCTGCAAACACGGAAATCATAACATCTGCGAATCGAAAACATTATTATATTTGTTTGATAAATTCAAATTGTATTATCTGTCACTACTTACACATTTAGAGGGGCACGAAGTTAACCGTGCGAACATGTGTGGTAGCAGAAGTCTAATGGGTGGCGTGTTGGGAAAAGAAGAGCGCATATGGTCTTGTAAAATTTTCTTTCGGTACATGCGAAAAGTTATATCCGCGTCTGCTTGCAAAAAACCCTTCAGTCCAATGGCAGTGATAATCTGTATGCACGTTTTTCAGTAATTTTCGTGGAAATGTAGAAAACGCTCTCAGACTTTCAAGGAACACAGTATTAACGCGGCTCCGCTATCTATCACCTTCTCTGTCTCGTGAACAGACAGAATTAGTTGTTGATAACTTTTCCATTATCTTGATCCATATTAGTGTAATAATGTCCAATGGAAAAATTTCCAATTTTCAGTAAATGGGCTAAAGTCGAAATCATGATCATTTTAATTTAATGATTTTATTTGGGAATGTGGCGTAACTTTCATTCATACATAGGGAAGTGCACGGTCGTAGTCTCGAAACTCGGTAATGAGTGCGACAGAAGGGATTTTTCAACCTCCAGGATACGGTACTAAATCATTTTGAGTGAGCTAAACTGTTTGCCAAAATTATACAATAATAATGTGAGAGAGATGTAGGCGATTAAGCTACAAACGTCTCTACGAAAATCTATGGTTGAAGACAGGACGAAATTTAAATTATCTGTTGGAACGTCCCCTACCTCCAGTGGCGTTCAGAAAGTGGCCACGACAACAAATGCCGGATTTTTGCAAACGCTGACTTTCATTGGGTTTCCACTTTTACATGATTGCGTATGTCACTGTCACTTGTTGACATTTTTGCATTTTGGCGTTACTTTGTTAATTTAAAAGATAAACCTCAGGGAAACAATTCTGCATAATTCCGATTTTTCTCTATTTTCCTTAGGATTTCAAAACGGACTTTGACAATTAATATTAATAATTACGTTTCACTGCCGTATCTCGGAAATTACTGATAGAATATATTGGAAACCTAATCCAGAATCGCCAAACGAAGTCTGAAAGCTATCACGCAATTCAATCTTGCAGAAACAAAGCGCTGCTCCATTTCCATACGAAGCGTTGAAAAGCTCTGAAATTACTGCTTATTTATTGAAAAAAAATTGGCGTGTTATCAATGGGTACAGCTATCGAGAACGTGCACCCAAGTTTGCGAACGTAATTATCGCTTGGCGGTAGACAATTTAACTTATACTGGCGCCGTGTTACGTGATTAAGGGTTAAATGAGTTCAGTAGCAGCATTGCCGCTGAAGCCGTTTAACTCCATAGTTGCAGAACTTCCGCACGTAAGCAGGAGCAGAGGGAGAGGGAAAAAAAGAGAGACGACTGAAGAACGCAGCAGCGGGAAAACTTTTCTTTTTAAATGCATTTAAACCTTGGGGCTGGAAGCGGTTGAGAGTTTTCGCTTGGAATCATCTGCGAAACGCGAACACCTAAACCGTTTCGAGTGGAAACGGAGAGCCACGCCCTAAAAGCTGGCAGCCGTAAAAGTTTAGCTCCAGAGCCGTAGGTGGCGCCACGATAAGAGCCACGCCTCGGCGAGAAGATAAGAATGGTCAGGCCCCGCGTGAAAACAAAGCTGGGACAGCTGTTTCTGGAGTGTTAAGATATGTGTGTCTTGCATCGTAACTAATACAAGGGTTGATTTAAACGATGTTGACATCTGTGGAAAGACTTTATTGTACCAAGTGTTCATGTACATTTTTGACATATGTATTTTAAACCACTTATTCCATTTACTCTCCTATCCAAGAAATGTAGCGGGCTGTTTAAGATCTGGCGTATAAAGAGACGCGGTTCTATTTAGCTAATCGACAGGATGTCGATAGTACAAGGGGGATCCCAATTGTGAATAAGTGGGTGATGGCTTCAACAAATTCAATTTAATGAAATAAATCGCAATTTGTGATCACTTATGGCTTCACCGTACTAGGTTTAGATGTAATACCAATGTGTGGCGAATGAAAATTTGTGCCCGGCCGGGATTCGAGCCGGGATCTCTTGCTTACTAGGCATACGCGTTGTCCACTCCTCCACCGAGGACACAGTGACCAACCCAACTGCAGAGGACTCATCCCTGCACGTCTCCCGCCACACCCAAATCTCCATTCGGCACGCTGTCTCTTTCCTATTACCACAACCTATTTGGGTTGGTCACTGTGTGCTCGGTGGCGGAATGGACGCGTCTGCCTAGTAAGCAGGAGATCCCGGGTTCGAATCCCGACCGGGCACAATTTTTCATTCGCCGCACATAGGTATTTACATCTAAACCTATTACAGTGAAGCCATAAGTGATCGCAAATTGCGATATATTTCAATAAAAATGAACGCTGTAACGTCGTCAAAAATATATAATTGAATACATTCCTAGGCTTGGCTCCTGACGACAATTAAGTGTGTCTCGATATCTCATGGTCTGTTCTCTCTGATGCGGGAATACAGTATTGTGGCTGCGAGCATTACAGAATTTAAAAGGCTGTGGTAATAGGAAAGAGACAGTGTGGCGAATGGAGATTTGGGTGTGGCGGGAGACGTGCAGGGAAGAGTCCTCTGCAGTCGGGTGGTAACTGTGTCCTCGGTGGCGGAGCTGACAACGCGTCTCCCTAGTAAGCAGGAGATCCCGGTTTCGAATCCCGGCCGGGCACAAATTTTCATTCGCCGCTCATTGGTATTACATCTAAACCTAGTATAGTAAAACCATAAGTGATCGCAAATTGTGATTTATTTCATTAAAAATGAACGTTGTAACGTCGTCAAGAATATATAATTAAATTCAATTCACTTCTGAGTCGTTACCCCTATGAACAAATTTAGTATCAAAAGTGCCCGAGAAAGTCGTGACAGGGGAAATTTTGACTGTGGAGTTACTGTCCTGAACAGTGAACATGCAGAAGGCAGATTTCCAGATTACAACTATGCAACTGATGTCTCGGCGATGTATTCACCTTTTGGATCGTTTGTATCCCACATACGAACTTGTGTCCCTGAGTTCACAGGAATATAAAAATCCCACATCTTTACGGCGTTTCCATCTAGTGTTGAATGCATCAACAGTCTTGGAACCAAATGGATTGTTGTTTGTAGTCTACTGCATGAGTTATAACGCTTATTTTTCCAGTTGTGCATAGTTTGATGCGTGTTTTGGCACTTTTACGTGGTATTTTGCCTTGTTTGAAATGAATAAACTTAGTACTGGCATTTATTACTTCCTTCAGTTTGTTTGCTTCAAATGTACTGATTTGTGCATATATTTATTGGAAAATCACTTCTACATTCGTCTTTCCTTATTGCCTGCGTGTGTACAGAATTTTTATTGTGCCTTTTGTTGATATTTGTGTCAAAATGTCACTCGATTCTGTAATATTACTTGATTTCTCTTAATTTGTTGTGAAACTGGAAAGACTGCCGTATTCTATGTGGATTGCATATTTATTCGAATTTAAAATATTACCTGATTTTTCTTAACTTGATATGAAACTGGAGAAACATTGTATTATAAGAGGATTCTTGTTACTGTTACACAGTGGAAGTCACGACGCTGTATTCAGCTATTTCGTTGGAAACTAAGAACGGTAATTAAATCGGTCGCTTCCCAGAAAACACAAAGGGTATAAATTACGAAACTTTTAGTAATATCTTCTCATTTCCTGTTTCTAGAAATGTCGAGATTCAAGCAAGAGGCAATTTAAAACTACTTGCATTCGCTGCCCAGTGATGAAGTGTTGTCTGAATGTTCTGAAGAGAGAGCAGAAGAACTAATAGCACCTTATAGCTAAAATGTGTGACAATAGTACTTGCACTGATTGTGCGCGGTTGCGCGCAGTTGGAAAACAGTTTCCAACAAGAAGCACAAGGAGGCCTTGCAGATAATACAGCACACGGAAGCAAATGACATAGACAAATTACATATGTAGCCGCTGCAAAGTACCACTATCTACTTAGACATGTGTTGGAAAACTTGACAGATATATAAAGCTGTGATAAACATATGTATGTTTTACATAATAATGGTACAAACATTCTTATTTGTACAGATCCTAATCCCTATCAGAAATCACTTATTCCGTAAATTTACTCATCCTTGAGTGCAGTGAGATATAGATGTAAGATATAGAAACACGGTCTGACTCATTACCCTTTCCAAGAGCAAGATTCCAACAGTAATAGTCATTTGCGGTATGTTATTAAATTTAATCATGAAATGGTTTACCTTTTTTTTCTCACTGGCGCTCTTCAGCCTACAGAAGTAAAATTTGACAGAGGAGAAACTATTTTGGAGATATCACATACATAACACGGAGATTTAAAATGGCTTACCTTATATCTCTTTTTTTTTTTTTTTTTTTTTTTTTTTTTTCATTCTCCACTCCGAGGAGTGGAGGGGGCTGTTTGAGATCCGGCCCATAAAGAGTCGCGGTTCTATTCAGCCAATTATCAGACAAGCTGATAGTGGGGCAAAGGGAGAATCCCAATTGGGAATATGTGGGAGGGGCTTACCAGCTCCGGCATACGCCTTACAACCAAGGAAAACCTCCCGAAAACTTCAAATGAAACTTTAAATATGAAGCAATAAAGTTTTGTGACTGTGAGACAGATGAACTTTAAATGCAGGACATGTTATGCTGCTTGCCGTTGCCAAAGACAGTTTAAGTAATTCCTTGTCTTTCAGTATGGAGTGTTTATGACAACACGGCTTTGTTAAAGGCAGCTGTTTTCTGCCATTACTAGATGTCACAGTGTGGTTGAATATATTGGGATATTTATTGAAAGATATATGTGGATCTTCTTCAGGTGGTTCCTGTCCTGTCCATCATTTCAAGTATGTTTTGTCACCCATGTTTTCGTCTTGGTTGTCTGCTATCTTTGATGTACTCAACTGTATATATATAGTTTTCGATTTCTGCTTTCGTACAGAAGCCATCTGACTGGATCTGAGCACACTATTGAGATATACTCCTACTTTTAATTTATGTATACCATATTATTTATAGATAACTAATAATAATCGGACGAACTTCAAAGGTAATGCCTACTGTTTGGCTGTTGATGGCTGAAGCTCCATACGGTCGGTGCTTGAAAACTGCTACAATTACTTCCAGTGATGAGTAAGACTACGAAGCGAGACGCCATAAAATGTTGTAATCTTTAGCATGTCAACAGTTTCCTCTTATTCTACGAACTCAGAAAATTGTTAAGATTTGAGTTTGTGTTAAGAGACTATCAAATTACATGAATTACATTCCTCGGTTTAATACGCGGCAGGATATATGTTGACTATTTTACACAGATTCTGGTTCATGCCGTATTTAATTAAAATAATTAATCCTGTCATCCAGATTAAAGATTAAACCAAACTAAAGAACCTAAATATCAGAAATCAAGATTAAACTAGTCCAAAGTCAAGATTGTAACCTGTATCTCTTTCTATACCTCCTTTATTCTCTTTATCCTTTACTTATATATTAAAAGAATATAGGAAAACTGAAGTCACCCGACAAGGCCGAACTATCCGGCCGATTTCCTTCATTTTTCTTTTGAACGAACGGTATTCGTCTAGAGATTTGTCATTACCTTTCACTACACTCCAACGCGATTTCCTTCTGTACATTTCTTATGGGGATTTCCTTGCAGCAAAATAAAGTCAGTCGGTCAGGCCGTTTTATCCGATCGATTTCCTTCATTTATGCTTCAAACGAAAAGTATTCATTCGCAGATTTGTCATCATATATCACAATCAGGCCTAACTTAAGTCCCTCCGCGCTTTATTTTTATTCAATCGCGGTATCCTTCTGTTCTTGCAGTCACTATTTTAATCGGTTTGTTTTACGATATCTTCGGTTCTAATTAAGGTACGCAGTTCTTTTTGACCTAACAACACTCTGCGGATTGAGCTCCTTTATTTGCGCTTTTAAACACTTGTCGTGATTGATTCTGCGGAAAGCTAGGCGTAAACATTCAACTTCCTATTTTCCCAACTTTTTGTAATTCCACTAACGGTGCGAAGTATTCGCAAGGGTCCTATTCGCACAGTTCCTCTTTCTTATACAGTAAAAGAATCTATGACAACTAAAGTCAGTCGGCGAGACCAACCTACTCGGCCGACTTCCTTCACTTTTCTTTTTTAATGGAATGATATTCATCCAGTAATTGGTCATTAAATGTTTTAATTCACATAAACCATATTTTCCGTCATTATATCCAGCATATCTTCGGTACTGATTGACATAAACGCTTCGTATTAGCCTAACAACATTCTATTGATCACGCCCTTTCAATTGAGCCCTTAAACACGTTCATTGGTTGATTTGGGAGGAAGTTATGAGTGAACAAACGAACAAAAGTTATAAAGCCAGTCGGCCACACCGCTCTATCTATCCCTTTCTATTTTGTACATTTCAACCTCTAAATTTATAATATTGTTGAACATTTTTGTAACTATAATTGTGGCCACTAATGGTACAAAGTACTTGCATGGGTCACTATTATACAGCGTGTCTCATGAAAGACGCCAAGGAGAGGTCCGGGGAATGTGTGTGGCGGCTGTTAAGGGTAAGGAAACGAAGGCCTAGAGAAAGGTATTCGAATATAAACACTCAAAATAATCTTCCCGTATTCTTACGACCTTTTGCCCGAAAGCGTCGTTATCCATCTGCGCGTCTGTACTGATTGGATACTGTCGTCTCTGTGCCGCAACGGAAACGTCGGGTGAGCACGGTGTTTTTCGCAGAACCTCTCATTTTCAGTGGCGCAGGAGGTAAGATCCGCCGAAATCACCCTCTTATCACTACTTCTTTAGGACTGAAGGAATGTATCTTGCATTATTGTATGTTATGAAATGGCCACCTTGCAATTACCATTAGAGAAGTATTGCCACGCCAGACAATTTTTCTAAAGTAATTTGATCTCAGAAGAGCGGGAGGCATAGAAAAGAGGACATTCCACAAAATAATTCTCATTGTTTGTAGAAAGGTTAATGATTGTGACAGTCCAGAGAGTTGTATTTATCCACTTTCAAGTTGAAGCAGTAGCATAAAGCCAAAAAGGCGACAGTTCCCCATTTTCCTATTAACCTGTACGGGTTATTTTTTTACGTTCGAAAAAGAAGAAGGTCCAGCAAAGGTGGTCGACTGGTAACACTGCTTATAAAGGCTCTGGCGCGCAGAGAACCACTTCTCGGTTGTGTAGTGTGAGGAGGCCTTTTGCACCAATCTCAAAAGGTCAGTCCCACCCCTTTCTTTCTGCATATACTGAATCTCTATCTATATAGAAGCGAAAGGACACTCATTCATACATTCATTCACTTACTTACTAAACACGAAATCTCGAAAACGAAAAACTACTTCACCTATGGAGCTGAAATTTGGCAGGAATGTCGTTTATAGTGTAGGAGATATGACGTCATAAACAAGGAATACTTCCCCGTCTAGCGGCATGTGATACTGTGACTTTATCAGTCTACTATGAAGGAAGGATAGCACATAACAACTTGCAACAAACTTTAAACATAATTTCAAACCTTTAGGAAACTGTTTCTCGCTGACAACCATAGCAAACGGATGAAAGGAAAAAAGTTTCTCGCTTACTACTTTTCCGCTGTTCACGGAGTAAAACTACGGCATTCGGTATAACGTTGAAATTTATAATTTCTACACTACGTATTGTACCTGCAGGGAATTTTACACACAGTATACAACGATATAGATGAATGTACCTTCTAAATTGTATCACCATACGACACATATTTCATGAGATACAAGCACATGAACAGTAAAGTTAATGGAAAACCGCTCCATCACACACTAAGTTTTAATCTATTACTTCTTTACTACTAATTACATTCGAAACTGATTTTTCAGACATACAGAACTTATAAAAATACCTGAATACCTGAAAAATTATACAGTTGTACATCATATAACTCAGTAAATATGAGCTTAGGAAAATTCCTGAAAGATGACAGTGCTGTTGAAAACTTTGAAGCAACTATAAACTGTGAAGCGCATATCGCTGTAGGAAGAAGCAATATGTATAGGAAGAAATAGTACATCCGAATATCCATTATTTCCGGCTTATTTCTGGTTATTTACTTTAAGAGAGTGCAATTTGCGGTCGGACTTTCATTTTCCATTATGATTAATAAATCACAGGGCAATCTACTCAGTACTGTGGAGTGTATTTGAAATCTCTATGTCTCTCACACGGACAGTTTTATATCTCTTGCTCAGACATGGGCTCTCCACAAAAAATATTCATCATTATATCCTGGACAAGTCACAAGATATATTGTTTATAGACAGGAAGGAAGGAATACTAGCGTTCAACTCTCCCTCGACAACTTGGTCATTAGAGGCGGAGCTTACGATTGTTTGGGTAAGGATTGTAAACGAAATCGTAATTTGAAGTTTTCGTGTATAGTATGCTTATAAGTATGGTGTAGTACAGCAAATCTCCAAGAGTACAATACGAACTTCCATGGGGCTTCATAGGTCAACTGACAGTACCTTGGGGCAACATATAATCATCATGTAATCAAAATCGGATCAGGGGAAGAAAAGATAGCGTAATTTGTAGTTTCTGGTGTATGCTACGCTTTAATTGAAGCGTAATATAGCAAAGATCCGTCAAAGGCGCTGTTACTTACATCATACACCAAGTAACTAATAAATGGCGATTATGGGTTATTTATTCACATAAATAAGGTATAACACAATGAAACAAGGTCTACGATTTTCCTTATGGCAGCGGTGTAGTGTATTGATGTTGAACCCTTTTTAAAAAAAATCAGTCACATAAAATGAGGGGAATAATTTTTTGTGTTGATAATGAAATAAATAATTAATTTTGTTCCGATCAGTAAATTAATGATCCCGTTAAAGCGAATATTTCGTAGCCAACGTTAACGTACTCAACTGCTGCCACTGCAAGTAAAATTTAACTCAGGTACGACATAAGAAAATTATTTTTTTAGCTGTATCCCGCTTGCCTTACAATGCCACGGAAAGAAACAAAAGTGCGTCTTTCCGCGGGTATCATTTGAATATAAAACAAAACGTCATTCCTTCGCGTCCATGGATGCTCCAATTTACATAAGATTTCTTTGCAAGGAAAATCGATTTTATAGTTCAGTTTCTAATTTCGGTGTATGCTCATTACGTGTTGAATGCGTTCTGTTTAGGAATTCCTCTAAAACGCCGTAGTACAGGAAAGAACAAAGTGGGGCGTCGTTAATTACATAGTACACCAAGCAACTAATTATGGCGTCGTTTTTTCTTCTCTTTTTTTTCTTTTTATGCTCATAACTATGACATAATAGATTATAAGAAGGCGTAAAACATTACTTACGGCGGCGGCGTTGTACGCTGATGTTGGCGACAGCTTTTTCAAAATTCAGTCACGTAGAATGAGGTGAACAATTCTTTATGTTTGGGATGAAATAAATAATTTATGCTGCACTGGTCAGTAAATTAATCATCCTTCTGAATCGAATAGTTCGTTTTTTTCCCTAGCTGTGTCCCATATGTTGAGGAAGCGTAGCTAAAAGGGCCATTTACACAATTCATCTTAACCGAAAAAGAAGGGCCCAAGATAAATTCAGCGATTAGTACATTTTTCCCAATAACAAGTGACATTTCCACCTTGATACTGAGGACATAAAATCCGATCTGCGCATCTGAATGCTCACTCTAGAGATATTTCTGCTCTCTGCCTGCCACTAGAGATAATATACATATGCGAGCAACAAACTCATCAGAAACCTTTCGGCTTTGATAATTGTTCGGTACAATATTATGATTAAAATTTGCAATTATTTACTTTTGGTGCGGACTACATTAAGATAGAGAAAGACGTTTTATTTTGCAGAGACAATTGCACTTAGTTATGATCCGACTTCTGAATATATAGTTCTATTTAAAAAAATCGATTTCAAGTACGTGCTTTACGAAGTAATCACTGCAGGACGTGGGGACATGTATTAGCTGAAACAGTGGCCGATGCTGTTAGTACAGTTAAGACATTTCACTGGAAAAACTATATTTAATGGAAAGTTCTATACAGACGAGTAGCTGACGCCATTGTTTCAACGATTACCCAGACATACTTTATCGCACATCGACACCACCATGACGTCTTACTTAGACAGACATGAACTGCTTTGTTGATTGAATTACCAGACTTTCAGCATTCGTCGAGTTTCCGATAATAGGAAGCACTACATACAGAATAATTACATTGTCCTCTGTGCAACACTGCAACATAATAATACCACAGCATACACTTACTGTGAGCGATTGTTTTTGCTGACCTAGGTCCGGAACCATAAAAAAAAAAAGATATACACAGGTTTCTCTTTAACAACCGTTACGAAGCACGGGCATATAAGCTAGTATTTCCATATAATCAAGCTAAAATAATAGGTATGCTTGAAAATGAAAGTGAAATAAGTTAAGCATTGTAATTTGTCAAGAAATAAATGAAGGATTAATAATCTATAGGGGAAGCATGAACGCCTTCCGTTTCCTTCCGGCCGAAATGAGGCCCTTGTTAGTTATCGCCATAACCGTGAAAATTAGTCCAGACGAGCGAATTTATTAAACTTTCAGTGCAAAGGAAAGCAATGTAAATATGGAAGTTACACTTCTGCACGAAACATCGCGAACATTAACCCTTTCATTCCTATTGTTGTTCCTGGATAACAACATATTTAAAGTTGATTTATACCTTATTTTGTGCATCAGTCCTTAAAGTTGCATTGTTGTTGATGAACAAGACGCTTCTAGTACATTTTGCCGCTCTTTACAGCATGCAGTCCCTTCTGAGGCATTAATCTGCCCATTGTATTGCATTGCCGTCTGTACGTGGATGAGAGTGTGAGCGTGAGTGTGTATCCTTTCATTTTATTACAGCAGTGAATTGTCTTGTCTGTGGCGAAGATTAGAATAGCATTATTGATCTGACTGTGTTATCAACAAAATAACGTCTAAGTAATAAAACACCTGAATACAAACGTCTTAGTTGTGTAGAAATACATGAGATAAAAAACAATAGTTCGACCAAAAAACACATATTTTGATAGAAATAACTTTCACTCTGCAGCAGTGTGCGCTATTATGAAACTTCCGCGCAGATAAATTGTCTGCCGCGACTCGAACCTGTGTCCTTCGCCTTTTGCGGGCAAGCTCTCTACCACTGAATTAGCCCGACACGACTCATGGTCCGTCCTCAAAACTTCTGTGAAGTTTGGAAAGTAGGAGGCGAGGTACTGGCAGAATTGGAGTTGTGAGGACGGACCGTGAGTCGTGTCGGGATAGCATTGTGGTAGAACGCTTGCCCGCGAAAGGCGAAGGTCCCAGGTTCGAGTCTCGGTTCCAGCACACAATTTTAATCTGTCAGGAAGTTACATATTTTGATGTTTACTGCACTATATTAATAAAGAAAACACTGAATTTTAATTTTTTCTAAGGTGATATCATAATATGGGACTGAAGTTGCTTCTAAAAGTTTTGAAACAGTCTGTTCTGCTAATTTCTTCGAACAGCTGAATTGCAAATATGAAATATGCTCCACTGTCATACTCGGCATTCAACGCCACGAGCAGCGGAATGTCGAACTGCCGTGCCTACCCGAAATAACAGACTAATTACAGTCGAATTCCATTCCTCAGATAGTTGCTACAGACACCTGGAGGCCGAGATTATGTTTAAATACCTCCGCTCCTGTTAATCCGCTTACTGGACTAACGAACATCTGTCTCTGGAAAACTAAATTTTGTATGAAAAATATCTGGCTTACCAAATATACAATTTCTGAGTATATTGCCGCAATAGCGTAAGTTGTATATGAGAACAAGAAAATAGTACAGGGTACGAAGCAATTCATCGTAAAGACGATCGCCTAGCGGCTAATAGGGACATAGGATTGACCATCACGTTCACACATCTTAGAACTTAGCCCACAAGCCTTTAACAAAGAAGGATGCGTACACATTATCACAGAATCACTCAGACTTAACTCAAACACACATGACCACAATCTCTGGCCGCAAAAGATACGTGACAATTATTGAATAGATGACTGGGAGTGGAAGGGAGGTCTGTCAAGGGTAGGGCTTGAAGATTTCGTATTGAATATGGTTGATAAAGCCCTGACAGCCTGGAAGTTGTATACAGTAAATGGAGCTGGCGGAGGTACGAAATGAAATAGGTACAGAGCTCTCTCTCTCTCTCTCTCTCTCTCTCTCTCTCTCTCTCTCTCTCTCTCTCTCTCTCTCTCTCTCTCTCTCTCTCTCTGTGTGTGTGTGTGTGTGTGTGTGTGTGTGTGTGTGTGTGTGTGTGTGTGTGTGTGTGTGTGCATGCGCGCGCATCTGTGGGTGGATGAAATATTAAAATGATAAAAATAAAGATAAAGGAATATTGAAATACTGAAGAAACATAAATGAATAATGAAAGATACAAACGTTGGCGGCAAGAGGTGAAAGAGGAGGTACAGGGGATTGGGGGGACTATCAGGCATGATGTTTTGGGTGAATTACAGTCCTTAGGTTGAGGCCTGTCCCTCAGTCATCCTGGCCTTAATCTAACTTTTCATTCCCCTGCACACTCTTCTGTATCTTTCACCAATTTATGTCTCGCTTCCAACTGTGTATAGTCTATTTTTTAATTTTATTTCGTTAACTTTTATTATTTAACATTTATACATTATTTTATACGTATATTTATCATTCTTTCACACACACACACACACACACACACACAACTCTACAAACACCATTTTCGCGCCTCTGCTTCCCCGCGTTACTGTATTCCTAGAAGCATCTCACATTCCTGCCTATCTGAGACTTTACAATCAGCCATGAAATGAAACTTACTACCATGTATTGCAGATTGTTCTAGAATGGGAATGCCCTTTCCCGGCATCCTTTTCCGTGCACACCCGTGCGCTCCTCTCCGTACTCGTTGCCCAGATGTTTGTTGCTCTGTAGTGGAAAGAGATTGTTTACCTGTGTACTTAATATATGACTGAGTAATTGTGTGAATATATGCACATCTCTTTCTGTTCAAGCCTGGACCTAAATATTAAGTTTGGTTACTGTGATGTTCGATTCTGCTTTCTTGTGTGGGTATGTCGCATTTTTGATCATTAGGAAACTGTAGTTGGTTGTATAATACACAAATCAATTAGTGATTGACTAGTGTCTTTACGACTCATCCAAATGCTGTGTTGGGGCCTGATGAGGACAGTAGAATAGTAGGACACACAACAAGAGTTCTGGGGGCTCTCCAACAGCCTGCAGCAATGTGACTTCACACTGACTGCGGCGGAGTGGCCAAACGTATTGAGGCGCTATGCTGTGATGCACGATGCCGTTGTCCACGTCGGGGGTTCGAATCCCCCCTCAGGCATGGATGTTTGTGCTGTCTGTAGTATGAGGTAGTTCATAAATAGTTTGTAAGTTTAGGGACTGATGACCCCGCAGTTATGTCCCTTAAGCTTAACGAACATTTGAACTCTTGGTTTTTTTTGGTTTTTTTGTTTTTTGTTTTTTTTAATTACTTTTTTTTTAACTTCACACTGAGCAAAAGGTGCAATTGTTCCCAATTTGTAATCGAGTGTTCGAGTGCTGAAAACTGATGATGCTGTACGCATAACGATTCCACTTTGTTCGTGAATACCAACATATTGGTTGTGTTCACCCATAAGGAAATTATGGTTATGTGCATTATAATGGCAGGCGTCTCTTGGCCTGAGTAACATATTATCTCGACGGGCTTTTAATTATTTATCTTAATAACACCAACCAATGTATTAATAAACTTAGAGCATGAGGCTTCCCAATGAGTTGCGAAATGGGAAGTAATTACGTAGAGGTAGCACACGATGTGATGTTTGCTATGATAAGGGATCTCATAGGGATCCGATATTTATAGATCTCCGGAAGGCTTCTGACGCTGTATCTTTAAATGAAATTGCGTGTTTATGGAATATCCCACAGTTGTGCGATTGCATTCGAGATTTCCTGTCATCGAGTAAAACAGAAGTGATATCTAGAGTTCCCACAGAAGTTTATAAAGCACTTACAGTTCCGTACCTTCAAAAACGATTTAGGAAAGAATCGGAGCAACACTCTTAGATTACTCACGTATAATGCTGTCATTTATCCGTTGGCAAAGTCATTAGAGGATCAAAATCAACTGCAAAATGATTTAGATAAGACACATTCATGATGCAAAAAATTGAAGCTCGAACCTAAAGGATTATAATTGTGAACTCATCTATATGAGCATTAATGTAAACTTCAGCTACACGATAAATCAGTCATATCTAAAGACCATGAATTTTGATTAAATACTAAACATAAAAATAATGACAACGTAAATATTAGAAAGAACACAGAATAGCTTGTCAGAAAACAGAAAGAACTTATCGCAAGTATAGCTAAAACAATAGAAAAACACAATTAAACAACAATAAGCACACGTTAAAATAAACCATAAAAAAGAAACCGCAGAACAAACAAAAACTAATTGATGACCAAGCTACAGCCATTAGATTTGAGAAAGGCAAAAGAGCAGTCGTAATACAACAATATGATTACACAAAAATTCCTAAATTTCTTTAAACAAAATAACATTACATTAATGACACACAACCCAACAAATAACTCTGTGCACAAAATAACAAATGCATTAAAATTGTGATGCGATGTTAACTCTTTTTGTAAAGAAATCAATATCATAATGAACCACGTACACAAACCTTAATAACTATGCCTAAGAAACATAAAGCATTAAATCCTGTACAATAAGGCCTGTGGTAAATTGTATAAACTGCCCATTAAGTAGTCCCAGCGAAAAGAAAATAAATAAGTAACTAAAACAAAAGAAAATAAATAAGGTACTAACAAAGTCATATACCTTAAATAAAAAATATACTGTAAAAATTCATGACAACTGGCTCATAAAATTAAAAACATTACTACACCTCATAACTGTATATTTGCTCCCTATACACAAATATTACCATAAAAGATATAATTAACATCATAAATGAAAACCTCTTACAATACTGGCAATTTCTAATATGGAAATAAACGAAATTATTAATCTCCAAACAACCGCCTTATCATAGCACTATTTCGTATTCAATAACGAAATTTATACTCAAGGAGACATATAGCAATGACGTAGCATTGCAAGTACGGCAGCAGACCACTATTTAAATACAGAGGACTCCATCAGGAGACCGGTGCAGGGCGACCACACGAATAAAACCATGACAAATGCAGGAACAGCTGTGGTCGCATGAAATCATTATTGCTTTTATTTCTGCAAAATTTTTGCTTCTACCATGTTATTAATTTTGTTATTGATAACTGTTGCTAGTTACATGGGCCGAGAGGGCATCCTTTTCTAGCACTGAAAATGGCCTCTCAGTGAGCGAATTCGATTTGCAGTAATAAAAGCAAATGAAGATTTCATGCGACCAAAGCTGTTCCCTTCATTCCTCATGAACTATTTAAATACCGAAGAAGATAAGCTATTCACATTGGAGCAACAAATTTTAAACCGAATTCTTTATTACTGCTGTTATGTAAAGATGTACACTAAAGCTTATCAGTGGAACCAATTCAATGGAGCCATACAAAAAATGTATAAGTTTTTCAGTAACATACAGTCTAATATAAACTTCACAATTGAAAAATAAATAAACAATTCAACAAATGTTTCAACCTAACACTTACTGAAATTAACAACCAAAATAACATTGAAATATACAGAAAGCATGACATCACCTATTGTATAGTAAATGCTGAAATATGTCACCTCAGTTTAATTCTCTCCATAATCAATTTCTTGTGACTAAAGCTGATAATTATTAAGGTGGACGAAAGTGCCAGCAGCTGTATAAATATTATTTGTTCAATTAGGCCACCATTTTCGGTGTTACAATCACACCATATTCAGGCGCCTAACCCAACAAGACAAATACAACATTTACAATACCGTAAAACTACACATGCGGAATAATCGGTCTGTAAAATAACGTAAAGAAATAAAAATGCCATATATAATGAAAAACTATTACTATTGTCAAAATGTTCAAATGTTTGTAAAGCTTATGGGACTTAACTACGGGGTTATCAGTCCCTAAACTTACAAACTACTTATGAACTACTTACGAACTATGACGGCACAAATATCCATGCCCGAGGGGGGATTCGAACCCCCGACCGTAGTGGCCGTGCTGACCGTGACTGGAGCGCCTCAGTCACCTCGGCCACCGCGGCCGGCTTACTATTGTCTAATAATAAATATATTGCAAGGTCACTAACTAAACCTATTAGAGGCAATTACATAATTAATCGGGATTTCACTTTTTTTAGATATATATGTAATTAATAAGAAAAAGACATAATATTAAAGAAAATGTATGAAGTACTGTGTGCTCTTAAAATGATACAATTTTATAGACGCAATACTATAAAAGCATTTTCTTACATATTAAAGTAATGTACGAAAATTAAGTCAATCGGCCAGACCAAACTACTCGGCCGATTTCCTTCATATTAGTTTCAAACAAAACGTATTCATCCACAGATATGTCAACAAATATCAGAATTTACATACCTCTCGCCTTCCTTTTTCTATATTCAAACGCGTTTCCTTCTGTATATTTCTTATGGGGGTGTCCATGCTGTAAACAAAGTCAGTCGGTCAGTCTGTTCTAGCCGACCGATTTCCTTCATTTTTACTTTAAAAGAAAGATATTCATTCGCAGATTTGTCATCAAATATCAGAATTAACTCTCCATCCTTTATTTTTATTCAAACGCGGTATCTTTCTGTCCTTGAATTGAATACTTTCATTGGTTTGTTTTACACTTCGTATTTGCCTATCAACATTCTATACATCGAATCAATTAACTTTTGCAATTTCTCACAGAATTTCTGAACAGCCTTGAGATGAGCGGTCTACGTGAAAAGAAGATGTTATTGTAATGCTCCTCAGGAATTTGAATGCAGCTAAGGAGCTACTGAATGGGACGAAACACATAGAAAAATAATTTAGAAGTTGTAATTGGTGCGAATATTGGGGAGCTAATACTGCTACCTTGCATAGATTTGTCACCACCTGACATTACAATGCCCTCCACTTCTAAAAGTCGGCAATTTCCGATTAGATTAGCGCTTTGTATTACAATAAACAAAGTTTAGGGTCAGACACTTGATAGCTTGGATTCTACTTACCTGAACCTCTTTTCAGTCATAGGCAATTGTATGCTGCCTTATCCCGAAGCTAAACATTCAAAAATGTTGAAGTGGAATAAAACATAAGGGCCAACGCGCAGCTAATATGGGGAAGGAAGTGTTGTGAAATTAATTTCAGAAAATTTACAACTTTTCACAATTACAATTTATTTTACAAAAAGTGTAATGAAATGAATGTAAGGAAACACAAGGTTATTTGATATTCTGAATACTGTTACTAATTATTATAATAAAATATTTTTAAATGATAAATATTTAATTTTACATAATTCCATTTCACATGACTGGCCACTAATTGTGCAAAGTATTTGCACGGGTCATCTAGTACTTAATCAACAAAATATAAAAAGTTTCCATAAGGCTTAACATTGTACAAGATTAAGCTGCAGAAAACCTGGAATTAAATAATGTATATAATTGTAAAATTTAGAAAAAATGTGTAGTAGTTATTAAAACAGGAAGGGTAGATGTTAGCCTAATTACGAACGTCAAAACATGGCAGACGTAAATCAAAAACCTTTATAACAAAATTTTATATGTCGTTTCGTCATATTACACACGTAGTAAGATACAAAATTATTTAATATGATTCTTATATAAACGGAGCCGCTTGAAAATAGAAAAGTGGTGCATCAGCTGTAGCGATAATTTATTTTAAGCAAAGATTCCAGACCGTTTATTAAAAATGATTGGAGTGATTAAGGGTCCACACATAGCTTTGCTGTCAATAATTTTTCCACAGACCATGCCCGACTGCAATAGGAGGAAGTTGAGAGGTACCTCATCTTATTCTTTATAATGTGTACTTAAATTAGGAAAAATTTCTGCAAACTTTTTGGTGGTAGGAATAAGTATTTCTAGAGAAAATTCGGTCGTTTGGTATCGCGGTCTCTATGAAACCCCACGCACAACCGGAGGCTACCAAGAAGTATTTTTCTCAAGACGCCCGTCTATTCAGAAAGTTATTGTGAACGCCACCATTCCATATGAAAGAGAACGTGGGTACGATATTCACGCATGAGTTGGTGTTGGCAAGGCTTCGTAGAACCACGTCAAGGGCAGCCGTTACTTCCAGTGGCAAACAAAATGTAGACCGTTTTTTTCGTGCGAGGACGGTAAGAAGGCGCATGATTCGCCAGATGCATGGACCCATGCGCGAGGTCTGCTCGGAACAATGTCTAAGCACCTTACTGGCTTCCACGCAAATTTAAGGCGCTGCAATTGGTCAGCAAGACACGATGTAGAAAATTTTGATAATGAGAGAGCTTCTTCGCAGAAGAGTTTTAGGGGGAGCCTCAGTACAGCATCGTTCCTTCTCGTTCTGCTCCAGTTATTGTTTCCTCTTCACGGCGGGGTTTAAACAGGCTGATTACATTGGTGCACATTCTGTCACCATACCTATGTTAAATAATAAAAGATACGTAAAATGTAATTAGACATTAGGACTTGCCTATATCTTTTGAATGTGTTAACAATTTTTATAACGCGCCATTTAACAAATCGGAACCAAATTTCACAGGCGTATATGTTGGCCGCCAGCGATCACAACTTTCATCAGGCCGCATAACTCGTCCCAGATAAAGGGTGCACTCTGCCCTAACTGGCTATTGGAGTAAGTGTTGTTCAGAATATAATGTCGAGTAATTCCTGTTGAATATTTTTTCGTAATTTTCACTGTTAAAATTGGTACTCGTCTCAAGATATAATTCTTCAAAAAATGGTATCTAAGTCTTTCAAGTTATTTATTGGATGCTAAAATAATATTTTGAGGTTGATATTTCATTCAGGAATGATTGCAGGAAAGGAATTGAATAAAGAAAATAAATATGAATGAACCCCAATATATGAATTTTTGGCATAACTGATTGCTTTCGGAAAGATATTCCTAACAAGGCCGAAAAGTAAACAAATATAAAAAATTAAAATCTCACTAACATGTTTTCGTACCACTTCTGGCATAACTGATTGCTTTCGGAAAGATCTTCCTAACAAGGCCGAAAAGTAAACAAACATACAAAAATAAAAATCTCACTAACATGTTTTCGTACCACTTCTGGCAATACTTTAGCCGAAAATATAAAAAATGTAAATATAATAAATAACACAATAGATATCATATTATTATCTTTATATATTTTACCCTCTAGTATTTTATTATGTATTAATTATTCTACTACAATTATTATAATTATATTTCATTTCATAAGATTTACATTTTCGTGTAAGATACTTGCAAAAGTTATAAACTCACAGGAAAATCTGATGTAATATAACACGCCAGTGCTTTTTTATTTATATATATATTTATTTATTATTTATTTTTTTTTTCTTTTGTAGAATTTTTGTAATACTAGAAACGCTAAAATAATATAGTACTTTGTTCACGTAAATTAGCAGCCATGACACATTTTAAAACTGAGTTCCCGAAATATGAGCCCGTTTTGTTAAAAAGATCACAGAACGCCATAGATCGCACATTTAATGGTTGATAGCTTTTAAAAATGAATTTTTGGTGGCGATATATGCATCCACTTCTTCACGCCCCATTTTTCAAATCCTGGTAACAACAGCAGGGAATACGGAGATGCTGCATACTTGTATTAGTCAGAGTTATCAGCAGCTGGCAGAGATTCAAAGGAGCCTCGAAGTAGGTCTGCAATTGGCTGGTTAGTCAGACAGAGCAATATCCAGAACCGTGGGGCATGGAAATGTGCCAGTGGCCCGTATCGTCTGAGAAACATGGGTTTTAAAGAGGCAAGAGTCATTTCAAGCTGTTTTTACTGTCACGAAAGTCTGATCACATTTTTATAATTTTAAGTCGCCTGATTAGCTCATTTTAATAAAAGTATTAAGTCCACATCTGCTGTTTGAACTAGTTATGATTTAAGAGTGGCTAACACAGATATGTGATTAATCCAGTGCGTTATTTAGCGATGCTAAAGATAGTAAAATAATGAAAAATAGTCACAAAAACTCTAGGAAGACATTTTTAACATATAGAACCAAAGAATTCGATTACATGATTAGGGATGGTGCAGTATCGTTAATTCCTGTAAATTCCGATGTTAACTAATATGTGTAAATACTAATAAGAAAACTTTGTTTACATTAGGCCAGGAAAAGACAAAGTTAGTAACTGCAAAAAACTTATACGATTGCCGACTGTTGTTGTATTCATAGCTTTATGATGCAAATCACAGGTAATAGTAATTGGTTGAAAACCTTTAATTTGACTTTTTCACACCTTAACAAACTGCGAAAATTCCATTACATCTTTCAGTGTATCACAAATTGAATTCCAGGGGAAAATCAACGAGCCGCGGTAAAGAATCCGAGCGGTCTAAGGCGCCTCGCTGAGAAGCGCGTGGTTGCTCGCCATCGGAGGTTCGAGTCCTCCATGGGGCAAGAGTTTGTGTGCTGTCCGTAGGTTAGTTTACCTTAGTTTAAGTAGTTTGTAAGCTACGGACCGATGACCACGCAGTTTGGTCTGATAGATTTACAAACATTTGAATATCATTTGAAAATCGACGCAACATTCCAACCTTGATGGTGCAAAATTCAGCTACATCATTCAGTATGATACAAACTGAATTCCAGGTGAAAATCAACGCAACATTCCAACGTTGATCAGTTTGGTCTGATAGATTTACAAACATTTGAATATCATTTGAAAATCAGCACAACATTCCAACCTTGATGGTGCAAAATTCAGCTACATCTTTCAGTATGATACAAACTGAATTCCAGGTGAAAATCAACGCAACATTACAACGTTGATTGTGGGAAATTCAGAGTCTTCTCATATTAGTGAACTTACATATACTTTCATTAGACATGTTCATTCAATAATTATCAAAAGTCTTTTTTTAAAAGAGTAATGTTTCTGTTCCGACCCTTACTAATATGCGTATCAGGACTAAGTTAGTGAAAATAAACACTGAAGTAATCAAACACGCTGGCATACTTTACTTAAAACAGAGAAGTTTACATAAATAATCATACAATAATTGCCGCATAGTAATTTTCTTCTTACAAGTCTCTGATTACCCTGAAAAAGTGGATTTTTGCCCAATGGATACGCTCACTTCAATACTGTTATGAGGTATGAGAATGTAAGAGCATTTTATGAAATCCAAGAACACGACGCTATATATATGTTGCCCGTCATGAACGATTGTATTTTGATCAGTGAGTTAACAGCATGAAATTTGTCGAATACAACAAAGTATCAGTTATTTTGAAGGAAATTACTTAATGGAAAAAGGCTTATGTTTGGCATTTAATGACATAAGGTATTTATTTTTGAATTTATTCACAGAATGAAAGATGTAGCTTTCTTGAACAGTGTGATTCTTCAATACAACTTTCAGAAATCTCGTTTTCTCTTGAGATATTCTGAACAGTAAGAGGCGACATAAACACATAAACAGGCCTTTTCGTTGATGAGTAGCGGAAACAAGATCTACTTCATTGATATTAATGAATGGTTTTCAAATATATATAATGTAGTTCGATAACAAGGACAGCAAAGGTCAGTAAAAGCTTTATTAATTGCCAGTCTAGGACAATGGGCGAGATCATATTGTCAATTTGAGGTATGGAATGATTCACATTAAAGTGTTTTATTATTATTGTTACAGATCTACCTTTCAGTAATTTATGTTTCCATCATCAGAGATTAAAATGTAACTTAGAAATTACAATTACCTGTTTCTGACGCCTCTTAATGTAGGCTGGAAGTGAAATAAACCTCCCTCATGAAGAGTCGAAGTGTGGAGATGTGTACACATAAGTAAGTATAATTTTTATCGTATAGACCTATATTATGCACTGCAGAATTCAGTCACACAATGACTGAAATCTACATCTGTGATAAGAAATAAAAAGTTACCTACTGGCAGCAGTACAGCCCAGGACAGTCCAGCCCAGCCGAGTGCAGCACTGGCCACATGGGCTATTTGTAATTCCGAAGATGACCTACATCAGGTCGAAACCGGTTAATTGAAACAGTTAATTCCTGCGATCAAGACTGTTTTTTGTATATTAAATAAAAAGTAGTTGCGACATCTTGTACACGTTCGCCGAACACATGTGGATTGAATCTAGAAAGTAATTTAGGGGGTCTATATCAGTGTAGGATAAGAAAATACTTTCCGTCTCTTTAAGATCTAAGTCAAAAAAGTTGTGTGCAATAACAAACTGTGTTTCAAATCCGCTTTCGGTTATAAAGGATTCGTCTCCGTAACGGATTTTTGTTCTACTGTGGAAAGCCTGTACTACAGCGCTAACTTCACAACATCTACAGTCAGAATACGACTCGTATACCCTTGCCTCCCTTCCCTGGCTGCAGGAAAAATGTCGAAATTATCGTGGTAGTTATAAAATTAATAATAATTCTCATCATACACATCTACTGATGCTTACCTCATTGATTTATATGTACAGATTACTGATGCTTTCAATATCTAATTACAAATAAATAATGAATGAAGCTCCCAGTGAACAGCAGAGTGGCAGCAAAATATGACATCACAGTGTAAAATTCAGGCAGGTTTATTATTTTACCGAAGACAGTTAAAAACTTTTAAGACGATACGATACATATGTGAGTCACAAACTGCTGTAAATCTGGCAATCTTTTAGAGTAAAGTAAAATTTGTTTATAAATGTCCTGGAATAATTATTACGCATTGAAAATAATAATTTTTGTTCATACTGATATTGATATTTAATATCACTGATGAACAAGAAACTATAAATATATTTTATTGCATATACATCAGTTTCAAAACGAAAATGGCGTGATATGACCACGAAAGGCTTATTACTCCTGAGGTAGCTTCATAAGTTATTAGATGACTCTGGCAGAATGAAACAACAAATACCATGTGGTTACTACAAGTCCTGATGTAACGTCTTTCAATAGATTTTTAAATACATTTATTATTTATCTTTGGCCATTGAGCACACTGTATTTTTGAAGATGCAAAGTATGTAGAATGTGAAAAATAGGCAATTAAGTGAGAGCAAGACAAGTGAGATCAAGACAAGTGAAACCGAAGCAGATACTTTTGTTATCATTATCGTCTGCTTTCAGGTAGATGTACGGCCTTTGGGGTATTTCAAAAAATTCATTTTTTTGTAAAGTACTGCATGCCATGTGTAACCCAATGTACAGTTACCTGTGAGAGACGAAAGCTACAGTATTCAGGTTTATTTATCGACGATAGCTAACATAGTTTCGTACATTTTTACGCGTGACCATCTTTGTATGCAAACTGATCTTTGCGCCATACACAGCCCGCAGTGGGCGCTGGATAGCAATGCGATCGCATATCACGATGACCGGCGCGTTCCGTCGGGTGCGGAGGTCGTTTCATAACGTACGGAAGCTCTATACACAGCACGCTGTCGTGTCCCGCGTAGGACAACACGTCCCATGTGAGGACAGTTTATGGTCACCATTTCAGATTGCAACGCGAGGTCGAACTCTATCTCATCTGCAGTGAAGTAATAAACCTTATGCTCTCGTTGCGTAGATATCCATGTACAGATGATGTGTAGCCCAGTCCTTTAGGAATTTTATATTAGTGGCAATTCATGTTTCAGACTAAAATTTTCTCAGCTAACATTTGGTGTGTGACGTCGCAAAATGACTGTGTGACTCGCAAAATATGGACTTATTTTTATGTGGTAAAAGGTGTGGTGGTGGGTTCACAGGTCTATCGAAACCAGTAATAAATGTTCTTAAATGTTAAAACTTTAAAAAGTAGTCACATCTTCATACGGAAACATAAAACATATTGAAAATTAAAATTTGTTTTGATTGTTAGATACAACCACTTTCTGAATTCCATCTGAAGATCTACATTGAAAATATTTGTGTTTATTGCCATATCTGTAAGGTATCAAGACCTACTGACTTACTTAAAAGTCATTTTTATCCATCTGAACGGCATCTGCATTGTTTATGAGCAATGTTTTACCCCACAAAGGATACTTGCGAAGATAACAAGAGACAGTAGTTACTGTACCTGGAGATATCATTGCTTTTAAATCTTCTTCTTTATCGTAGCCTTGTCCCAAGTCAAGTAGGGTTGGCGCTGCTCTTCTGGATCCTTCTCCTCCATAATACTCTATTCACTGCTTCTTCCTTCTTCTATCCTTTCTCCGTTAGGTACCCCGCTATCTTATCCTTCTACTTCATCTTCTGTCTCCCCGTCCTTCTCACTCATTCAATCTTTATATCTTCCGATATACTCTTTCCCTTTTCTCTGCAAGTGCCCATACCACCTTAGTCTACTCTCTTGTATCTTTTTCCGCCATAGGTTCCACTTTCACAACTCCTCTAACAAATTCATTTCTAATTCTGTCCTTTCTTGTTACCCCACACATCGACCTCAGCATCCTCATTTCCGCTACTTCCATCTTCCTTTCCTGGGCTACTGTGATTGGCCATGTCTCTGCCCCGTATATCACAGCAGGCCTTACCACCGTCTTGTACACTTTCCCCTTCTACCCACTGCTCACCTTGTCACACAACATTCCGCTCAGTGTCCTCCAGTTGATCCAACCACAGCTTATTCGGTGCTGTACCTCGCTTTCCAATTCTACGTCTCTCTGTTTGTATGACTCCAGGTATTTAAATTTACAGGCCGATTTCAGTTCCTCCTCCTGGATCTTGCAAGACCTTATCTGCCCATCCTTCGGTGCTAAATATTCTGATTTCGTCCTGCTAATTTTCATCCATCTTTCTTCTAGTGCCTTCTTCCAATCCTCCAGCTTTTCTTCAAGTCTATTGATGCTCTGCTCACAAAGAACCACATCATCCGCCAACTTCATATTCCATGGCGCTTCCTTTTTCACATCTTTCACCAGCCCATCCATAATCAGGACAAAGAGGTTTAAATACATTGCATATAATAATAGGCTGGCACTGAATAGATATTTGAAGCTGTGTGGCGTTCACAGAAGCCACGTTTCTTAGGAGAGGGAAGGTGTTTTGCTTAGCGGGAAAGTCCGGGTGACCCGCACATCAGGCGGTAATTCTAGAGAAGCTTTTAGAAGACAGTAGGAATTTAACCTACCTGTCCACTATTAGTTCACGTCTGAGGACGTTAGTGACAAGACACAACAGCGGGCTGGTTTCCTGAATCAGTGCGCCCTCTTACTTTCGACTAGGGATGTCAGCGAGTTTTGACTACATCAGGATAGATAGTAAAGTTTTGCTGATTTACTTCAGCTACAGATCATGATTTCCGATTCGTGGACGTAGCCACCGGCGACGCAGAGAACACTAATCGTGCACTGACATAATGTTTGGCTATGCAAGTTCGCTTCCTTACAACGCCATTGACACCCCTACGACATTACTCATTGCATTTACTGTGACAGTCTGCTACATCCCAAATTTAATTGTTAAATCAGGTGTAGGTGCAACACCTGAGCCACCATCTGATAAATATTATTCTTCTAAATTCAAATGTTTGTAAAACTATCGGACCAAACTGCTTGGTCATCAGTCCTTAGCTTACAAACTACTTAAACTAAGTAAACTAACCTAAGGACAACAGACACACACCCAGTCCCCAGGGAAAACTCGAACCTCCACGGCGAGCGACCGCGCGCACCACAGCGAGACGCTGTAGACCGCTCGGCTACTCAAATGTTGAAATGTCTGTAAATCTGTCGGACCAAACTCGGCTACTCCACCGCGGTTATTATTCTTCTGGTAAGTATGTTATTTGTAAGTTTTATATATGTGGCGTCTTTTCTCTCAGATATATTCACGGAATGTACCCGGCTGGGTACACGTATACAACTTTGACCATTCACATTTAATGTCGTATATTCCGTGACTATGTTGTATGTATTTGCGTTTTGTGTCTTTGAAACGACACCATTAACTTCATCGGCTTTCCTTTTTTCCTATTTTTAAAAGCCATAAACTAAATTTTTCCTCTCAGTTGAACAGTACTTTTCGTTTTAGTGAGACACTATTTAATACCACTTTTCGGTTAACAGTGACGTCATTTAGTAATGACTATTATACTTCCCGCTTACAGGAGTGGTTGTTCGGTTCTTCATTCCCAGTGTTGTTCCTCAACAATAATAACAACGTACTAAAAGCTAATTTACACTGCATTTTGTGTATCAATATTGAAAGTAATATCGTTGTTGATAAACAACATGCTTAACCAGAATGAAACTTTCACTCTGCAGCGGAGTGTGCGCTGATATGAAACTTCCTGGCAGATTAAAATTGTGTGCCGGAACCGGAAAGTAATATCGTTGTTGATAAACAACATGCTTAACCAGAATGAAACTTTCACTCTGCAGCGGAGTGTGCGCTGATATGAAACTTCCTGGCAGATTAAAATTGTGTGCCGGAACCGGGACTCGAACCTGGGACCTTTGCCTTTCGCGGGCAAGCGCTCTACCGACTGAGCTACCCCGACACGACTCACGATACCGCCTCATAACTCTACTTCCGCCAGTACCTCGCCTCCTACAAGGCAAAGGTCCCAGGTTCGAGTCCCGGTTCTGGCACACAATTTTAATCTGCCAGGAAGTTTCATATCAGCGCACACTCCGCTGCAGAGTGAAAGTTTCATTCTGGAAACATCCCTTAGGCTGTGGCTAAGCCATGTCTCCACCATATCCTTTCTTCCAGGAGTGCTAGTCTTGCGTGTTTGCAAGAGAGCTTCTGTGAAGTTTGGAAAGTAGGAGGCGAGGTACTGGCGGAAGTAGAGTTGTGAGGCGGTATCGTGAGTCGTGTCGGGGTAGCTCAGTCGGTAGAGCGCTTTCCCGCGAAAGGCAAAGGTCCCAGGTTCGAGTCCCGGTTCCGGCACACAATTTTAATCTGCCAGGAAGTTTCAACATGCTTAACCCTTTCAGTCCCACATTATGATTTAAGCTTTGGAAAAATTAAAATTCAGTGTTTTCTGTATTAATACAGTGCACTAAACATCAAAAAATGTGTTATAGAATTTTTCATCTATTGATTAATATGTCATGTACTTCATTCACAACACAGACGTTTGTATCGAGGTATCGTATTATTTGGGAAGTTATTTTGTAGACAGTTAACATTGTCAGAGCAATAATCTTAGAATAATCTTCCCCACAGCACCAAAGACAAAAACATTCGCAGCTGAGATAAAATAACATGAACCACACTCCCGCTCGCACTCACAGCCACGTACAGGCGGCGACGCAACACAGCCTCCAAGACGGACATATTAGTGCTTCAGAAATGGCTGAACGCCGTAGCAAGCAGCAAAATGTACAAGAAGCATGTTGAATTGAAACGTGCACTGCTTTCTGATATGTAGCTCGCGTATCATGGTAGATTTGTTCGTCCTCCAAAGCCAACAGTTATCGGTTACATACAATGTAGATAAATTCAAAGTGGAAGAAATCGTCTATTAAGTTTTTGAGTCAGGCCGTTCCACATAATCTTGTACACGCTAGGATGTAAATGCCAATAAATATTGTAGCGTCGGGAATGGTGGGTGAAGCTGTAGCCGTGGCTTAGTAAAGAAAAGATTGGAAAATTACCCTCCAAAAGAGTCTCCGATTATCGTTGTTCCCTGACAGGCAACTGACCCGCACATATTCTGTCCCAAGCGGTTGTACTTCGTCTCTTAAAGCAGGGTTTTAAGCGCCTGGTAAAAGCTTTACAAAAAGGGACAGTAAGGGAAGCTACAGAAAAAGTTGGGATAGCCAGTCGAAATATATATTAACAACAAAGCACTTAGAGGCGAGGTAGACCTGTCACATATCTCCAAAAAGCCTCACACAATGAATGCAGCCACTGGGGATGGATTAGACTTGCTGTAGGCCAAGTCGCGAAATATACACAAGAGTAAGAATACAAATAAGAACGTCCTCAGAGAGAAAGACGAAGGGTACGAAACTAGCTACGAGTTCGTGCACGATTACAATAACAGGTTCTGACTCAGGCATCGAACATGCTACATACAGGAATAGTAGTTCGAGAAAAGACGGCGCAAATGCAGAAGTAAGGCGATCGCGGCCACGGAAGATGCAATGTATGTCGTATCGGTGATCTTGTCGAGTCCGGCGAGGCAGTCAGGAACAGGCTGCTTGCTCCCAAGGTAATGGGAAGCACGTGTCACTAAACGATGGTAATTCCTATACGCAGATCTCATGATGTCGATACCACCAGGAACTGCAACGGAATGAGTCTCGGAAGCTGCTCTCAAGGCTATTTAAAGACGTGACAAATGCATTCGTGCGTGCCCCTTCGCTGTTGACGAAAAGTTCCCTGTAGTCAACCTAACAGAGGAGGAAGGATTCACCGTTACCTATCTTGTGGCCGTCGGCAGAGGTGCAGTTCCAAACGTCATGTTGGATGGCCTGAATTGGTGCGGATTCGCAGAAAGCAAAAACTCGTCTTTCTCCGGCACCAGATGCTACACCGACGGTTTGAAATAACGGCCGAAGGGAAACTAAACAAGATTTCGCCATCTTCACCATTTTGCTGTAATAATTTGCGGACCCAAAATTATGCTGCTCCCTCCAACCGATGCTCTTCTAGAAAGACGGTTCATCGATAATATGTGTGGGTGCGATGCGATGCAATGAAATTTTAATGATAACTAATTAACAAATTAACTGCTAGGAGTGAGTAATCAATAAACTCGGGATTTCATACAGATTCAGAATTTATATTTATCATTTGACTTATTATCATTTTTTAATAACTCTTCCTTTGTCTGAGGACTGGCATGCCAGATTCTGTGGCTTTGCCACATGTGTTCTGGCGTTAATGGAATTCAGTGCGTTACAATATGTTTTAAACCATCAGAGCATTTCAAACGCGTTGACATAGTGGCTACTGCATAATTAGAATTTCGCTTTCCATTTACATTATAATGTTACTGCCATAGGTCTTAACGTTTTAGAAAGAAGTTTACCTTTTAGTACTTAATTAATTTCGTGAGTAGTTTGTATGATTGAATTTTAATTTTCATTGTCAAAATGTTTTAAATTATAACTGCAGATGGTGGAATTTAATTTAATTATTTTAATAAATTTAAAATAATTAATTTTCAATTTAATTCCCCCATTTATACAGGAGAATTATTTTTGATTTTTTTATATATCTTGGAAGATTGAATGGTAGATGATGTCAGCAGTTACATTATAAAAAGAGAGGGTCCCTACCTTTTGGCTGATTCGGTTATTTACTGCAATAAAATTCATTAATGAATATTAACGTAAGACACCGTCCTGATGTGGGGTTGGACTAGTTATGTGTTTTGTTCGTGCAGCGGACCGTGCTTTAAAGTTCACATCAGTGTCCGAACGGAGTTGAGGAATAAATATTACGCCGAAAATTATCGGAACTCGAAATTGAACATTAACAATGGGAAACGCGATCGCAGGTTTTAAAAGCCGTTTAATTTTTAAGCGGAAGATAAGGTTTCAAAAATTAGTAAAAGTTACAACAATCACTACACGATATCTTGTCTGTCGTAATGGCGTCCAAACAACTTCATTGGCCGCGGTGGAGTAGCCGAGCAGTCTAATGCGTCTCGCTGCGGAGCGCACGGTTGCTCGCCATTGGAGGTTTCAGTCCTCACTGGGGCATGGGTGTGTGCGTTGTCCTTAGGTCAGTTTACCTTAGTTTAAATAGTTTCTAAGCTACAGAGTGATGACCACGGAGTTTGGTCTGATAGATTCACAAATATTTGAATATTTGAACAACTTCAATGGGCGGACACCGTACGTCACCAACGGCTTTTAATCAAATTGCTTGGTTATGTTATATCGCCCCAAATTTGCTATTGGATAGGGGATTTTCTGTCAGAGAGGACACAGTTCGTAGTAATCGATGGTAAGGCATTGACTAAAACAAAAGTCATATCGGGCGTTCCACAGGGTTATGTTATTGGTCTTCAGCTGTTCATTATTTACATAAACGATTTAGGGGAAAATCTAAGTAGTTCTTTTAGGTTTTTTGCAGATGACGCCGTCATTTACCGTCTAATAAAACCATCTGAAGATCAAAACCAACTGCAGAATGATCTGAATAAGATATCAGTATGGTGTAAAAATTGGCGATTGACTCTAAATAATGAGAAGTGTGAAGTCGACCACATGAGTACGAAAAGAAATCCGTTAAACTTTTTTTACAAGATAAATCAATCAAAAGTGAAGGCCGTAAACTCCACAATATACGTAGGAATTACTATTACTCCAGACCTAAACTGTAAATAACACTTTGATAATGTCGTGGGAAAGGCGAACCAGAGACTGCGTTTTATTGGCAGAACCCTTAAAACAAACACAGAAACAGAAACTGCATACACTAATACACTACGTTTCTCCGTCTATTTTTGGAGTATTGCTGCCCAGTGTGTGACGGAAGACATCGAATGAGACTAGAGAAGGGCAGAAGGCAGCTCGTTTCGTATTGTTACGATACAGGGGAGACAGCGTTACGGAAATGATACAGGATCTGGGATGGGAATCATTAGAACAACGGCGCTTATCGCTGCGGCCTGGGCTACTGATGAAACTCCAATCGCCAACATTCTCCTCCGAATGTTGACTCCCACTTACATAGGTAGAAATGACCAACAGAATAAGATACGAGAAATCAGAGCTCGAACGGAGAGAATCAGGTGGTATTTCTTCTCGCTTGCTATCCAAGAATGGAATGGGAGATAAATAGGATAATGGTGGTTCGATGAACCCTCAGCCAGGCACTTAAATGTAGAATTAATACGCCAAGACCATTATCGGGATGTTGAATAAATGAAAGCCCGTCATATTAAATTGTAAAATATTTGAAGACGTATCTAACAAATTTGAGCAGTATACTTATATAATGAATTAAAAAAAAAAAAAAAAAAAAAAAAAAAAAAAAAAAAAAAAAAAAAGTCTTCGGCCAGTCAACTGTAGTTGTATCGTCAGTATAGTGAAAAACCATTATTCAAACAAAACAATGGAAAATTATGAAGTAACTACTAATCAGGTACACTTCCAACGGAAAAAAAATAAACATAAAAATCTTGCGGTGGCGTGATTTTCAGCTGATTAATTCTATATTTCTTCATTCAAATACTCTTATTACCAACTGAGGAGGTCGGGTTTGATATATATGTGTCCCTCGCTACACGCAGGTATCGCTTTTTTTCTGTATCGTATTTCCGATAAAAGATATATCGGCAGAGGGCAGTGGGCGACATTCGGGACACGTGAGCGACGCGACCGCTGACGGCAAGAGAGATTGGCAGCGCCGGCCGCCTCATCTGTCCGCGAGAGCGCAGCACTGCGGACGCACACAGAGTCAAAGAAACGATAGCGGCGTATCTGGCAGCGCGGGGGACGCGCTCGAATGGCAGGCGGCTGGTAGTGGCGGCGGCGGCACCGGCTGTGGCGGTGGCAGCCCTGCTGCCGGCCGCGATTTATGGCTGTGGGGCGGCGGCCGCCCCCACCCCAGCCCCCGCTGCCCCCGCAGCGCCGCCGTTAAACGTTCTGCGGCGGCGGTCGCCCCGGCGGCAGTTAATCCGCTGCAGCCCTGCCCCACTCCTGATGGCTGCCTGACGTACCGCTGCCCGCTACCAGCGACAGTCACACCGGCCCAACAGCACAGCACAGCACAGCGCACAGACCCACTACCCACTCTCTCTACCTCTCCCAGTCTCTCAATCCTTTTGGCCCACTTTAGGTTACGGTAGTAACACTAAAAGTGGGCCTTTGCGATCGTCTTTTGACAGCTCGAAATTTAAATGAAAATAACGGCTTAACTATTCATCTGACACGATAATTAAATAACCGAATTTGTGCTCTCTCATGGTTATATATATGTTCAAATGTTTGTTAAGCTTATGGGACGTAACTACAGGGTCATCAGTCCCTATACTTACAAACTACTTATGAACTACTTACGAACTAGGACGGCACAAATATCCATGCCCGAGGGGGGATTCGAACCCCCGACCGTAGTGGCCGTGCTGACCGTGACTGGAGCGCCTCAGTCACCTCGGCCACCGCGGCCGGCTATATATATATATATATATATATATATATATATATATATATATATATTGTAGCGTTTCAAAGATATTTACAAAAATAACGGCGATTTGGAGATGTATGTCTGCCTGTCCGTAACGTGTTCCCTGTTTTTAAGACGAACCGTTCAACCGATCAGCACCAAATTTTACAGACATAATTGTAGGCCGCCAGAGACCAGAACCACCTCTTTTCAAATTTCTCTGAAAAAAATACGGTAGTAATACCAAAAAAATCCACTTGTAATATAACTGTAATTGCAAACGAACCGTTCACGACATGAAAATTGAATAGCCTAATTGGTAGAGAAGAAAATTCTCTACAACTTAGCTTCCTTATGTTTTTTTTTTTTTTTTTTTTTTTTTTTTTTTTTTTTTTTTTTTTTTTTTTTTCATATCTCGTATCGTTTGAGACATATTTGCAAAAATAACGGAGATTTCACACCCTCCATTGAATTAACGAAAACCAGCCGTTCGGAGATGTCACGTGACATTCCTCTCCCAGAACTATCTCTGGCATACGCCATCCATCTTGCGTTACGTATTTGATGATTTTCGTATTGTAACTTACACGTTGTCATTTCAAAGAAATGGCGCACTGAGAAATTAACAAAAACACATCGTTCTTCGTACGATAAATGATAATCTAGTGTCTACAAATGCCATATTAGCATCAGTTAAGAACGACAATTAATAGAAAGAGAATAAAGGACTTATGTTTTAAGTGATAGCCGTAGCGTAGTGGGCAAGGCGTAGGGCTATGGCGCTAAAGGTTGATGGTTCGGAACTCGCCAAAACCTATTTTTTTTTCTTAAAAGAGTTTCAGACACTCTTATTAATTAAGTTCTTATTAATTAAAGTATTATTTTGGTCCAAAATGTTTGCAAAAACTTAGGTGCGATTTTCTCTTTTCGTCTCCCCTCCGTATACCGAGATGCGATATGTTAAAGTAACTGTATTGAAAAGATATATCTCTATTGTTGAAAATGTCCTGTTGGACAATTTTAGTCATAACATACTTTTGAAAACATTTTTGTTTCGCTATTTGGGCAACAGCACTCTTATTTAAATTTATATACAGGGTGTTACAAAAAGGTACGGTCAAACTTTCAGGAAACATTCCTCACACACAAAGAAAGAAAATATGTTACGTGGACATGTTTCCGGAAACTCCTAATTTCCATGTTAGAGCTCATTTTAGTATTTCTCTCTTGCCGACCGCGGTGGCCGAGGGGACTAAGGCGCTCCAGTCACGGTCTTCACGGCCACTACGGTCGGGGGTTCGAATCCCCCCCTCGGGCATGGATATTTGTGACGTCCTAGTTCGTAAGTAGTTCATAAGTAGTTTGTAAGTTTAGGGACTGATGACCCCGCAGTTAAGTCCCATAGACTATACAAACGTTTGAACGTTTAGTATTTCTCTTTAAATGTAAATTGAAATAATTCAAATGTTCAAATGTTTGTTAAGCTTAAGGGACTTAACTACGGGATCATCAGTCCCTAAACTTACGAACTACTTATGAACTACCTACAACTAAGGACGGCACAAATGTCCATGCCCAAGGGGGGATTCGAACCCCCGACCGTAGTGCCCGTACAGACCGTGACTGAAGCGCCTCAGTCCCCTCGGCCACAGCGGCCGGCTTGAAATAATTCGTGCAGACAATTGTCAAAATACGCAATTGTTTCGTTAGTACGGTACTTCCTACATTCACGTCATCAACACAGATTTTCTGTAAACGTTTGGGCGGGAATTGTTGGTGATGTCTTGATTGGGCCTCATGTTCTTCCACCTACGCTCACTGAAGCACATTATCATAATATCATACGGGATACTCTACCTGTGGTCCTAGAACATGTGCTTTTACGACACAACATGTGGTTCATGCATGATGGAGCTCCTGCACAATTCAGTCGACGTGTTCAGACGCTTCTCAATAACAGATTCGGTGACCTATAGATTGGTAGAGGCGGACCAATTCCATGGCCTACACACTCTCCTGACCTCAAACCTCTTGACTTTCATGGATGGGGCATTTGAAAGCTCTTCTCTACGCAACCCCGGTACCAAATGCAGAGACTCTTCGTGCTAGTATTGTGGACGGCTGTGATACAATACGCCATTCTCCAGGGCTGCATCAGCGCATCAGGGATTCCATGCGAAGGAGGGTGGATGCATGTATCCTAGCTAACGGAGGACATTTTGAACATTTCCTGTAACAAAATGTTTGAAGTCACGCTGGTACGTTCTGTTGCTGTATGTTTCCATTCCATGATTAATTTGATTTGAATAGAAGTAATAAAATGAGCTCTAACATGGAAATTAAGCGTTTACGGACACATGTCCACATATTTTCTTTCTTTGTGTATGAGGAATGTTTCCTGAAAGTTTGGCCGTACCTTTTTGTAACACCCTGTATAAAGAACAGTCTAGAGTGAAATTTTTTTCGACTAGTTTCGGTCTTATTTTAGACCATCTTCAGGAAATTAAGCTCCATTGATGTTGTGGAGTTGACAGTAAACTTGACGCACTAGAAGACTTGAAGTTTTGATCTAAATGTATTTAGAAATAATAATTTTCTTCCAACAGCTGTAAGATATTTATTATTTATTTTTACTCTACCTGTTTCGGCAGTGTGTACAATTAACAGGAGATAGTGAAAGATACTGCACATCATTTGTTACAGGTATTCTTCTCTGCTAAATATGACAAAAATAAAATTAGTCATTAATGATTAGTACGATAGAGGAGAAATTACAATGAATAATCATAATTTAAAATTTAATTTTGATGTTGCCGTTTTCGGCGGATATTAATACTTGTAACAGTTGATACGCAATATCTACCACAATCTCTTGTAGATAGTAGACAGAGATGAAACCGACAGAGGCTACATGAATAAAACTTTGTACAGCTGTTGCCACAAGGATGATTATTTCTGAATCTTGATTATAACTAACAATAGAAGTGACACAGTCGACTGATCAGTACCGTTTTTTCGATTGCGATAAAATTTTGCCATTTTGACCTGCGAAACAAGATGAATGACAACTACACAATAATTCGTACGGTTCATAGTAGACATCCAGTCTAAGTTTTATTCCGATCTTCGTAAATTTTTTATACCTGATCTAGACAAAAAGAGTAACGTCGTTTACAATAGATCTATGGTAGAACAAATACGATTTCATATGGTGCATGGTCAACAGTATATCTGTCGCGACTTCGGCACTTTTTCACCAATCACCATAAAATATTACAGATGTACGGCAGGGGTGAATTGGTTGAGCGCTCTAAGACGACTTCTTGCGAAGTGCGCAGTTGCCCCCTGCCGGAGATTGAGTATTCCCTCTGGAATGGGCGTGTTTTTTCTCCTTAGGTTATATTTCATGTAGTTTCTAAGCCTAGTGACTGATAACGAAAATAGTTGTAATCCATAGATTAGAAAAAATATTCAGTAGATATACGTAAATTTTTATATACAGGAGAGTGAAGAGATTGTAGAGAACAGGGAAATGTAATCTGATAGAAATGGGTTGGTTGTGTTGATGTAAAAGGGAAGGAGGCGTATGAGGAGGAAGTAATAGGAATGAGAGAGGAAGAATAAATAAGTGGATATAAGGAAAGGGATAAAAGATATAGACGAGGAGAGCAAGCAGAGAAGGATAGAATGTGGGATAACAGAAGTAGAAGTAGTGGGGTTAGGTTGATGGACAGAGATGAAGTGTGAAGGAGGAAATTGACTTGGGAAGGGGGGGGGGAGACAAAGAGAGGGGTGAGGAGAGGGATAAGGAGAGAGGAAAGGCTAAGGACATTAGGGTGTAAATCCAGTTCCTATACATATTACCATTTGTGGATTATTGCCATGTTGGCTGGTTTTATAAATTTGCAGTTCCTTGAGGTATTCTTTTAAAGAGTACTTTGTTTACCACGGTGGTGGGAATGAAGAAAGTTGGTTAACGTCCGTGGGAGCTCAATTTTCGTTAACCATTTTCTCACAGATTTAATGACAAATTCGTATATTACCGCTAAATTTCGCTCCCAACATTTGAAATGAATTCTGACTCAACCTATATATATTCAATTTCGAATGTTGTTTATAGTTTATTTTAAATCGTGCGTAAACGTCCCGGTGGCCATAAATGCAATAAACAAATTTCCTTATTCGCATCTTACAATTTTCATGAACTTTTGCAAACATGGTTCATTGTATATAGTGACTAAAATCAGTAACTATACTTGACATTTTTCTGTATCCCTTCCGTCTACGTTCTGAATTTTTTGCATCGCCCCGCTGTGATCCTTCCTGGAAAGTATTTTATAATTACCCACAAGAGCGCACGTCATCACGAACAGTACTCTCTGTTGTTTATATTATGATGGATATTTGTCGTCCCACTTCTCTTCATATTTGATTTCGAGAGTTCCTTTACAAAAGCAAGCAGAAAAAAAGTGGAAAAAAATTTCCTCCATTATTACAGTTCTTCATAATAAAACAATTTTCTTTTGCTACGTCCAAAGGCCACAGAAACAGCTATACCACTATTGTGTCGTCTGCATGCAGCATAGCACTCTGTGGTAGAACCGGTCTTCAACACCGAATACACAATATATAAGGGTAAAAACAGAGTCACAAATATGAGAGAAGACTAAACATACGCGTAAATCCAATAAAAGCGTTCATAGAAATGCACATTTGTAGCGAAAAACTTATATTGGAAAATAAATATTTTTACTGAGCTTATCAGTTTCAGACACGAAAAAAGTACGTAAAACGAGCAAAACACGGGACTCATATTGCACAACTGAAACCATTAAGGGATATGTCGCCTATTACATCTCAAATATGCCAGTATCCTACTGTCACAGTGATATTTAAACTTTTATATCAATGACATAGTGCACCTATGCACTTTAAATTATTGTGTACAACAAGTATTGACATTACCAGGTATGTCTCTTTTCTAAATGTAAACCATCTTTCTCTTTTGAATCTAATTGCTGTATCTTCTAGTTTTATTATAATTACATGCTTGTTTTAAATTCTGCCATGCCCTTTTTAACAGATGACGGCTGTGTAAAATAATTTTTGGACCAGATGATGATGACAGAGACCATATTTGGCTTTACCATATTTGGAACCTATCACTTGCCATACAGTCTGTCACCATCAAAGAGTTTGTACATTCAACACTAAATCACAGCACCTCACAGTTGGCGGACTTCCTTGTCCCTGTGGATCAATGGAAACAAATTTGGAGATGATCGTATTCCACGACACGTACGTCCCGCGGATCATGAGAGGGTTAATTTTATCTTCGCGAGTTACATGTGAAGGTTGATAAATATTGCTTGTCTAGAAAGACACAGTGTCGAAATTCTGATAACAGCACATACTATGATGAAGACCACTTGCTTGATGGCAACTGGATGTGGCTGATAAACTCTGTGACGCTTTCACGATTAGTAAATAAATCTGTAACGGAGAATGCGGTTTTTCTTTGGATCTTCTCTACTTCCTTCATTAATGTTATCTCGTGCTGATCCCACACTGACGATTAATATTGTGGAACTGGCCGAAAGAGAGTTTTTCAGTTACTTACTTTGCTGATCGACGACAGTTCCTGAGAAATGGTGTAGTGAATTTCGTTCTGGCATCTCCCTTATCCACAATTGTTTGCATGTGGTGTTCTGCAGTTGCACCGTATGAATACTGCTAGCTACTTCAAAGACATAATTGCTACAGTGATTCTACTTCAAGTTAGTAATCGTACAATGAATGGTCATCACGTCCCCTAATTTAAACAGTACGACAGTGTCTATCCCTTGTTCTGATCACAATAGTATGTTGCGTTCTTTTTTCTGGAAACTTTTCACTGCAATGATACATTTTTGATAATCCATAAAAGGCATAAAGAACGCATCGTGATATTAAGGCTTATCTTACCTCAGTGTTCTGATGCCCCACTATATAGCCTAATGCCGACCACAATGAAACACACTACTATATCTGTATTATATCTAATCAAAGATCAGTCTTAGTTTTAATGTTGGAGTATTAAGAGCCACAATTTGTAAAATACAATGGCACCCGTCCTATGTGAAAACTTTCGGAACATGACATTACAGTAAACAACAGTACCTATTCTCAAAAGATTGTTAGTCTAAACGGAAGCATTGCTGTTTAAATGACTATGTATTTGTATGCAAGGAAGATCTACATTATGTTTTGTTTGCTAACGCGACGACAGGACTACATGTATTCATCAGTAATACGATGACAGAAGTCGTCATGCATTAGTCAGCAAAGAAGAATTGCAGATTGACATGTGTTCAAAGTTTTTATCGTACGTCTCGCAGTACAGGAAACATCTTCGTCAGATGCCGGCTAAGAAATCATTATGTAACACAATTCGAAATCACCAGTAGGATGCTTCCAAACACGTATCCAGCAATAAGACCAGAAAACATCGCAAATGAAAATCATGAAGACAGGAAGTCAGCATGTGGAAAGCTCTCCAGCATGGGGAAAGAAAATGAACTTCTACCCTACGAAAGAAAATCTGCTCATGCCGAAGTACAATGAACGACCCATCCACTGACCAATGTGTCGTGAAAAACGAGATATACGTTGCTTTGTACCTCGTAGTCGATAGTTTTTCAAAGCCGCGAAAGCAGTTTATGGAACAGTGTCCTTTGGTAAGAATGCACTTTGGTCCTACCCGAAGATTTGTAAATATGTATACTCCATCGTGAATAGCTGGAGGAAGCATTTATAAATTATTCTGAATGATGAATCTGTTGTTGACGCAGAAATAAATGATAGAACAAATTGCAATGAAAGAATAACTTTGCTCCCCGTCAGAAGTATATAAATGTATGAATGCGATCAGTCAAGCAAAGTAACAGCAGTCCACGGCTGATGATATTTTTCGTGGAAGAAACTTTAAAAAAAGTTATGAAAACTCTACTAGTCACATTTATGAGATAATTATTTTACATACCAATTACACCACCTTTTAGAATTATATTAATCACGACGAACTTCTTTCGGCATTTTGTCATCTTAAAATTTCTCAGAATACATATTAGAACACAACCTCAGAGACACTAATCACATACTAAAGCAATAAACCAACCACAGCTCGAAATGAAATTCACAAGGGAACACGAAACCAACGTAACTAAAAAGCATCAGGAAATACCGGATATTATTCTATCATGAATGCAAAATAGCGTTCCTCTAAAAGTCACGAAATACGGTCATAATACAATGAAAACGCTGCAAGTACAAAGAGATTCAAAATCTTGAAGTTAAATCTTTTGAATATGGTTATGAGCTCAGTATCACGACTACAATAAGGTAGACCACAAAAAAAGGTTAAATGTATAGAAAAGATTAGCACCATACAGAAACAGACCTTATGTTTTCAAGACACTTCTAAGAAACATGTCAGACGAAAGTAACAAAATTAAAATAGACACTGCCCCTAATAAGTTACATTGAAGGAAACTCAAAAACTGCCGTATATAACAAACCTGGTATCAACAAATTTGCATGTAATTCATTCCAAAAATTTGATGTTATAAACTGACAGAAAGCTTCTTTATTAGATACAGAAGACACTCCGCATATTTTAAATGCTACATATTACACAGAACGGGCCAAGCGCGACTTAAAACGATCGACGATGCACTGATAATCCTCAATGTTACGTAAAACTGGTCAAATATATATATATAAATGAGGAAATGGAAATATAAGGGAGCGAGCATCAATCCTATCATTTAAGTAAGAAACCGAAGTAGGAAAATATACTGAAAACATTATTCATATTTTAAAACAATAAACGCATAAAATGAAAACACCAAAAACAAAAATAAAACAAAATCGACAGTAACTACATACCCGTTACACAACAAATATATGACATCCGGGAAAATAACTCAAATTATAGACATTCAAAATACGTAAAAGCTAAGAAAGCACCAAAATAAAAGCCTAGAAATGTGCGATAAAAGCATCACATATCAGTTAAAAATCAGAATGAAACCTAAGAAAACAAGTAAAATGCATTAAAATCTATAGATAGCATTAGCGATATCTAAGTTAACATACATTACCACTTATGCATTACGGACAACGTAGCAAACACGGCAAATATTTTAAGTAATTTCAAATACAAAATCGAACGAGGAAAGTCGTAGGAACAGTAACACATGTGAGATAAAATTGCGAAACGAAAGTTCAATGGCTGTAATAGTGTTACGTATGGCCTAGATATTCACCTAGTAATGTATTTAAGGTAAACGCTGAAATGGCCCAACTGTCTGATGAGGTAATAATTACTAATAAAATCACATGACAAAACGATTGGACTTAACGTAATAAGAGAAACACTGAGATTCTTCAATACCCAACAGATAAAGGACAAAGAAGTGTCAGTGTCAACATCGATAAATTGACTCTTGGGGTGGTTAACACCTTCTCTTACCTAGAGAGTATCCTCATTTAAAGTGAAAAGTAGATTCGGAAATTCAATAACGAATTGGCAAACCTGGAATCTCCTTTAGCAGATCTCGAGTATTTGAGAAGCACGATGCTTCAAGAAGAATAAGTATACACAATTCAGTTATCATTGCCATCTTGCTTCATTAATCTTGAACCTGGATATGTTACCAACGGCTCTTTTAAAATATGAAACATGCAAAGGAGGATTTTACATTTAACATGGCAGTATACTTGAAAGAGGTAAATACAAATGGAGTAGAAGCCATGTTTTTATGACGTCAATTCCCAAACACCGGGCATGCAGTTTATCACAAGCAGTTACTGCATTGCCAAACAGTGGTATATAGACTTGTAAGAGATTGGATGACAAACCTCCTGACTACACCTAAGAGGAAAAAAACTGGTATAGTCACGCATATACAAACACAGTTATATGTAAACACTCAGAGACAGTATTTGTAGTCGACAAGGCTTATATAAGACAATGAGTGTCTGTTGCAGGCCTTAAATCGGTTACTGCTGCTATAATGGCAGATTATTACAACTTAAGTGAGTTTCAACTTGGTGTTATAATCGGCACACAAGAGAGGGGACACAGCATAACTGAGGTGGCTATGAGATGGGGAATTTTTCCGAACGAATATTTCACGATGTTTGTTATTGTTTTGGTCTTCAGTCAGGAGACTGGTTTGGTGTATCTCTCCAACCTACTCTATCCCGAGTAAGGGTGTTCATCTTCTTAAAAAAAAGGCTAGCAACATCCATATTAATCTGGTTACTGTATTCATATTTTGGTCTCCCACTACGAATTGTACCCCACACAGTTCCCTCCAACGTTAAACTCACTATTTCCTGATGTCTATGACTGTGTCCAGAAAATCTATCCCCTCTTTCAGACAAAGTATCCTAAAATTTACTATTCTCCGCAATTAGTTAAGCGATCTACCTACCCAATCTCTAGCATGCTTCTGTAGTACCGTATTTGAAAAGCCTCTGTCCTCTTCCTGTCAGAACTATATACTGTTCATGTCTCTCTCCCACACAAATCTCTTCAGAAAAGACTTCGATACACTTAAATTAATATTGGATATTAGCAAATATCTCTTTTCAACAACGCATTTCTTCTATATGCCATTTTGCATTTACAAACTCTCTAATGCGACCATCATGTGTTACTCTCCAAATGACAGAAATAATCTACCACCTATGTGGTTCCATTACCTAATTTAAATTTTTGAGCATCGCCAGATTTTTTTAGAGATCGAAAAAATGTATGAGGAGTTACAAGAAAATAATTCAAACAGTTAAGGGAAACGAAAATTTAATTTTTAATGGGGGACTGGAATTCGGTAGTAGGAAAAGGAAAGGAAGGAAAATATTAGGTAATTATGAAGTGGGTAAAAGGAATTAAAGAGGAAGCCGCCTGGTAGAACTTGCACGGAGCATAATTTAATCATAAGAAACACTTGGTTTAAGAGTCACGAAAGAAGTCTGTGTACGTGGAAGACAATAGATCTAGGAACCGGGTTTTGAACTGTAAGACATATATAGGCACATATGTAGACTCTGACCATATCTTATTAGTTATGAACTGTTGACTGAAACTGAAGAAACATCAGAAGGGTAGGAAAATAAGGAGATGGAACCTGGATAAATTGAAGGTACCTGAGAGAACTAGGGAAAGTAAAGCAGTAGAAGAGGAACGCATAGTTTTGAGAGATGAAATAGTAAAGGGGGAAGAGGAGCAAATAAGTAGAAAAGCAAGACCCAAAATATCGTCGGATATCACAGGAAACACTAAATTTAATCGATAAAGGAAGATATAAAACTGCAGTAAATGAAGCAGGTAAAATGTAGTAGAAACGACTAAGAAATTATATTTACAGGAAGTTCAAAATAACTATGCAGAAGTGCTTAGTATGCAAATGCAAGTCTGTAGAACAATGTGAAACTAGAGGACATATTGATGCCGTATACAGGAAATTAAAAGAAATTTGGAGAGGAGAGAAATTTGGATGGAAAACCAGTTCTCAGAAGGGAAAGCTGAGAGGTGGAAGGGGTGTATAGAGGGGCTCTACAAATGAAATTAAGATTAGTTTTTATCCACTGTTATTCACTTTGTACACTGAGCAAGGTGAGGAGAAAAGCATGGAGAAATTTGGGAATTAAAGTACAGGATGAAGAAATAAAAATATTACGTCAGGGACAGCAAAGGACCTGGAAAAGCAAGAGAATGGAAGTATAATATGTTGAAAGGAAGAGCAAATATTCTCTTTCAAGACTCTTAAACCAAGTGTTTGTTTTGATTAAATTATACTCCGTGCAAAATTATACCAGGCGGCTTCCTCTTCCATTCCTTTTACCTATTCCATAATTACCTAATTTTTTCCTTCCATTCCTTTTCCTAATAGCGAATTCAAGTCCCCTATCACAATTAAATTTTCATCTCCCTTGACTGTCTGAATTATTTTATTTTGCCTCATACATTTTTTTCGATCTCTTCATCATCGGCAGAGCTGGTTGGCATATAAACTTGTACTACTGTGGGCGGTGTTTTCGTATGTATCTTTCCTAATGACGATATCGTCCTGAGTAGACCCTGCACGGAGATCCGAATGGGGACTGATTTATCTCCAGAATATTTTACCGGAGAGTTTTCCATCGTAATATATTCACGCACTAGAGCAGCACTGTTCTGAAATCATCCATCCCTGGAAAGCCCTGCGGAATTCATGTTGCCAAATGTTTCCAGCACTACTTCTGACACTTCTACGTTTCCGTGGAGGCCCTACACGATATTAGACAGGTGTACGAGTTTCTTTTGCTTTTCAGCGTATGAATGTTGGCTTTTAGGACGATAAGCAGGTGTCCTGAGTAGCGAATGTCGCATATCTCCATCAAAACTTTCTTCCGGACTCTCCTACGTAGATCTGTCCAAAAGGCTTCTTACGATATAGGAAATTTGTAATAAATGGAACTAAAGTTGTCTTGAATCACACAGAATGGAAATATTTCATTGATTACAGGCAGTATATTTTGGCAAGTTATATCACTCGAAGTCGGTCCGGTGGTCTTGAGGAAAAGCGCTCGACTGGAAATAGAAGGGTCGCGGACTCGAAACCTAGCCGGTCGCCCTTGCTCAGCGCACCCGTTCAGAAGGCTGAACGTTCTCTGTAATTGAAAAAAAATTCTGAGCCAGGAACACATGGAACAACAACGAACAAATACGATCAGCGATCCCAAGATACAGTACTACCCATAAAAAGTTAATAATAATAATATAAAAAAACGGCAGGACCTCATATGTTTTCAGTCCGCGTTATAACCCATTCTTCACCTCTCAACGATGTAAAGAGTCGCCAGGAACGACACGTGGTTCGAATTACATATTTGCTATCAGGTCTAAGATGCCCGCCCATGTTATGTTCAATTAACATGAGACTCTATGTGTAAAATTTGAACTAAATGAACACTGTTGTTGTTCGTAGTTTCTGGCGGCCTTCATAATATTCTACTCGGTGGCGCCGCTGACCTGCTAAGCAGCGGGTCGCCGCATGTGAATAATCGGCTCGTAACTCCTGCACAGGAGTAACAATACCGGCTGCATGAAAGCTGGTCGCGGCGGCATTAAAACCGTTCACACTAACAACAACACACGTTCTCAGTGACGGCATCACATTGGCGAACCATTGTCTCGTTCACTTGTGCTTGACAAATTATAGTTACGTTGTGATATATATATATATATATATATATATATATACTATTTCAAATTTCCGTTTCCGGCATGTTTAAAAAAGAATTAAAAATTAAAACAATAAAAAATAATGAAAATAAAAAAATCTGTGGGAGGTGCCGGGAAGGGGGGCGGGGGCTTTAGCCTCATTACCCCCCGTTCCCCTCTGCCAACCTTGGCTGCGCCACTATCCCCTTTCTCTGTTTAGATAACTGGGGTAAGCTACGGACACACAAGTCGCCGAAGTGGTGTCCAGCTGACAGACTTGCATCAGGCCAATGAACCACACGAAATTATTATTATTATATCACTCGGAAATCAATTTTATGAAATTTCTCGAAGAGAAAAATATTGCAACGTACATAGCAACATTTGTGCCAGAGTCAGCTGGTATATTTGTTACTCTTCACGCTGAAACTGCTAGATGGATTTGTATGATATCTGGAATAGAAAGAGCGTATACCCTTAATTAATATCCATATAGTACCTCACAACATACAGCGACGTTCTTTAACCGATCATTTTGACAGTTAAAAGATATACATAATTTGAATACATTACTTTGACGACCCTGGTAGCTAACAGACGTATTTTTTCATAGATCTCGGAGGGCGGAAAAAGAAGAGATCGAATGAGAGAGGTGAAAGAAGACATTCTATGAAATATTTGGAGAAAGAAAGAGAGACGGGGGAGGAGGAAATTAGCAGAGAGAATGAGAGAGGGTGGGGGCAGAAGGATGACAGGGAGAAAGGGGATACCAGGTGAATATTGAGAGGTACAGCAAGCAGTGGAACTAAGGGATACTGGCAATAAATACGTAATGTAAGAAAGAAGATAAGGTTGGTGGGAAGAATTTAGGATTATATCAGCAGCAGGAGAATTTTGTATAACAGTTGTATTTGTTATGTGTGAGAAAGTAGGGCAGAGAGTGATCTCCTATGAAATGTTCGATGTTAGTGTTGTTCTTATTAGATTCAGAGTAAACCAACACCAACAAAGATAGTACCTCAGACTCTGAACCAGGTGAAAAGGTATGGAAAAGCTGATTACTAGAACTGATGGAATGAATCGTCTAACGAGTACAGTATGTGGACTGAGAGTAAACTGGTGAACTGGAGAGACGTAAGATCTGAGATGTTGCAGAAATGAAAATAGTACGGAACATGAAATCAAAAGTGATGATGACTAAGTAATGAGTAAGTAGTGTAGAGGTAGCATTAAGAACTAGTAAACATATTGGCTCTATATGAAGAAGAAATTTCTGCTAATGAAAATTTGGAGTACAACTTTTAACGGAGTATTGGTCGGAAGCAAAGAGTTTGAGATGTGGTGCTACTGTGGGCTGATAACAATTTAATACAGTATCTGTAGAATTAGCGAAGAAAGAAACACGTGGAAAACAATGAAAGAAGCGCGCGTAGGGCTAGGAAAATTCGTAAGACGATGTTTTAACGTCAGCGGTAGTGGAAAGAGCTGTACGGCATATAAACTGCATGGGAAATCCAAGATTGGTTACATTCAGCAAATAATTGAGGTTGTTGTATAATTAAGTGCAGGAGCTGATGCAGGAAAGAAATTCATTGTGGTCTACTTCAAATGTCATAATACTTCTGATGAAAGAATGAAACAAAATGATCTCTTATAATAGATTCCACAAATGTTTCAAAATTTTGAGTTATACATAACCATAATACTTGGGTCTTCATAGTAAATATGACTAATATAGTGAGTTTCGTATAGGACATTTTCAGAATGTGCAGCAGAATAGTAGAGGTCTAAAAATTAAGTTGTAGCTAAATATCTAAACAAAACGAAGTTTCAAGTACTTTTATCCCTTGGTAACTTTATCAAAGTTACTGCAAATAAACTATAGAATATAGCTTCCCAGACTACGTTACATACATCGCTAAACCAGCTACATCAAAAATGAAATTCACAATAGAAGAAGAAACCAAAAATATTAAAAAAAAACATCAACAACATGTATAGTTTCGAAGTTTACTGTGACTCACCACAATCGTGAAAGCAATATCATACAACGCTACTCTAAAATCCATATATTGCTTTTTGTATCCTATGCATAAGAGACTGAAATAAGTACTAATAAAAACCTAAAAATTTCAGACAGTATAAAAGATTAGAATTCATATTTTTGCAAAACTATTATTACCCGAAAATAACATCAGGACACCTCTAGAACGAAACGCAACCGAAGCGGTTTAAGTATACGTAACAGAACGTCTCTAGATACGTAAACAATAAAGAAAAGACTAAAAAACCACACGATATGTCTCCACAACAAATGTAGAAAGCTTGTAATACGATAATTTTTTCTAAAACGCAAAAAAAAGAGAAAAAGCTATAAGAAACCTGTTGTCTAGAAAATTGGACGTAAAGCATTTTTTAAATTTTACATGCGAGGAACTGACGTAAGCATTATCGTTAGATGTACATCTGAGATTGTGGAAACAAATAAACATTATCTCTCGACGTCCAGAAGAAGAAAATAATTACTAAAAAGCCATAAACAATGGACTGAAAATACTCCACTTTACGTTAAAGGGGCAAATTATGAATATCTTTAAGGAACTTAACATCCGAGAGCAAATGCACACCTTTATTTGACGAAAATACCGAAATCAAGCACAAAAAATACATGGAAAATATTCTTCCTATTTTACAGCAAGAAATGCATAAAATCTGTAGATCAAAAGTAATAAGTAACGAAAATGGACAGTAACTACAAAGCGCCACAATACAAATAAATAACATCGAGGGACGTATCGTAAATTGTAAACCCATACGCAATTATTACGAAAACGTTAAGAAGAAGGTAGTAATATAATATGTTAGATCGCGTTTATAAAAGCAGAAACAAACTAGCGAAAACAATACACTTCAGAATATGTAGATACTCAGCATTCGCGGTAAATACGTTATCATATAATATTGCTAATACACTATGCACAACGTTGCAAACTCGGTAAACATTTTAATTAATTTTATGCAAAACAACGAGCAAGAAGTGCCATGACAACTATGCTAATACATGTAACATAAAATTGCCAAAAGAAGTATTTGTCATTATACTTGCAGCATATATAGTAAGTTATTAACGTATTTACGGGGGATAAGAAGTTGGGCGAAATACCGAAATGAGGTACTCTTGCGTAATAAATTCGTATGAGATGCCTTAACATACCTGTTGTTTAAAATATTGTTTTCTGCCGTGTTTTAACAATATCTCTACACTAGCTGCTGACAAAAAACTTGTAACACAGTACAGAACTCCCTCTCCATCGTCACTGAAGACCAAAATTAACTAATACACCTGCCCAAGATCCTCATGCGGTACATATATGTCGTTAACATTATTTACAATATACTATGTACACGGGTAATATGTACGTATTTATTACGTTTTTAGGTTATTCATGTCCTCGGTCGTATTATGTCCACTTCAGCTGTCGATGTTGGTGATTTCCGGTTGCAGTGAAAGCTCATTCCAAATGACGTCATACCTCCCTATGAACATGTAATATAATAATTTAATTCTTCATGTCAATTAAAGACTTGAAATCGTATGCAAAGTTTGTTGCAAGTCACTGAGTGCTCTCAATCTCAATTACAGGAGAACAAATTACCGTTATTTATGCGTAGCTTGATGGAGCCGTTATTTGCTGTTCTTATGATTAACAACTTGTTTATTTTACTGAAATGTACATTAAAATTAACATTCATGTCACAAGCAGTAAAATCGAAAACGCACACTCTCCACACATTTCTTTCTAATTTCTGAAAATTTTAACGATCATAAAAGCCGTCCCTTGCGCTCGCTGGTTCGTATACAATTTAAATATTGACTAAAAGTGTATATTAAGTGGTATGTGTAATCAGGTTTCTAAATGGTACCGTTCAAAATAATCAGTGTGACACCCACATCATGTTTCTAATGTTCTAGGCGAATGAGGATGTATGCAAGTGTGCTCGGAAGACAGTTTCGCATAATAGCGCATCATTATGTTGGAGTGCCAGCAACAGCTGTAGTACCGAAACTCATTTACTGCTAAGGATAAATAACTGGACTAGCGCCATTTGAAAAATAACCCGGCCACCCTCGTACATTCCCTTTTTTAAATTAAATACCGTTCTATCTATTGGAATCTACAGGTTCATAGAAATGTTTTAAATATTACATCCCCAATCAATTATTGAAAAATATTTTGCGCTTTCTCACCTACTATTATTGTTCTACTTCCTAATTTAATATCGAATTATTCGTCAGAGTTCGTACAATTCTCTCTGTTTATAATCTCTTTTATGTTGTACTCGGTAGAGTACAATGAATTGATCGTAAGCACAAAAAGTAGATACGTAGTCCTATCTCAGAATCGAAGCACTTAAAACTAAAGACTCAAAATAAGCGGTTTTGTTAATGAATTCTATTTGTGTCCATTGCATCTTCAACAGTTCATATGTACACCTAATACTACATATTGTTCATATACTTACGGCGTTTATAATAACTACCTCAAAACGTCTGTTGCAAAATTGTGTAACACTTTTATCACAGACACACTGTCTACTAGAAGTATATAAATAATGATCCATTGGTCAGGTTCCAGACAATTACAAATATCTTAATACAAAAATTCACGGTAACAGTGGGTACTAGCTGCAGCTACTTTAGTATACATTACCTTCAATTGAAAACGCTGCGTTGTCGTAACACATCCACGGTCGAATTCAAGTTTCATATACAGTCATTACAATAGGGTCATCTCTTGTTATTGTTTGGAAACACCTTTATTCCATCGACCTGTGTCGCAACTGGTGTATGTGAGAATTGCTGTACCGTCAGGTTAGAGTAACATTAGACTTCTGCAATTTCGTGCTGACAACGATGCAAGATCATGGGGGGAGATGGGTGGGAAATTCTCTGGCAATGGTGTCCATATATAAAGATTAATACAGGCAATTATCTGATAATAATTTCACTGTACGTCTTCGGATCTACTTCCTGCTTGAATTCCGATTAATAATTAAAAGTACTAGACTTTCTACATTCACACAGATGTGTGTAATATTCTCTAAGTGAAGGGGACACCGAGTTCCTTGAGTAGTAGCACCATCAAAAAGGGAAAAAAATAAGAATCCCGACTGCGGAACAAATTTTAATTCAATGCCTCTCCTTCAATACAAACATGGAAGAAATTTATGAAACCTTTTTTGAAATCTAGAGTGTCCGTCTTTGATTGTACAGTGTCAATTACTGTAATGAAAGGATCCACCTATATGAAACAAATAAAAGAATGAACCAAATTTCATAAAACGTCGTATTTAATCTTACCAGTTTGAGAGACTCTCCATATCTTTTTTAACTAATCTCATTCATACTTCCGTTTTTGTCCCGCTTGTTTCCAACCAGTGATATGATAACCAATTATGATAATTAGTGAAACATTCGAAGGCTTTTAGATTCGAAAACATAGAATCGCTTCTATATTTCATTTGGGACACATGCTGCAGTAATTAATGTAAACACATTTCTGCCGTTTTATTTCTTTACCCCCAATACTAAATCAAATATTTTGGGATGATTCTATACTGAAATCAATGCAACAATGAAACTGAAGCTACACTTACTGTTTGCGATTTTCAAATTCAAAATTACTTGGAACAGTCTGCGTTCAAAAGTCTTCAACAATCTACAATTTATCCGCAAACTATTTTTCATGTTCATCATGGAGAGTGAGTTTATACATAGATGGAAAGAAAGACGTAGAAAAAGTAGATCATATGATTTCTATCTACATAGATACTCTGCAAATCACATTCAAGTGCCTGGCAGAGGGTTTATAACCACTTTCATAACTTTTCTCTGCCGTTCCATTCTCTAATGGCGCGCGGGAAGAATGAACACCTAATTCGTTCCGTTTTCGATCTGATTTCTCTTATTTTATTGGGATGGACATGTCTCCCTAAGTAGCAAGATATTTTCACATTCAGAATTAAAAGTCGGTGATTGGAACTTCGCAAACAGATCACGCCGCAATGAATAACGTCTTTCTTTTAATGATTTCCACCCCAATTCGTGCAACATTTCCGTGACGGTTTCCCCCCCCGTAACATGATAGAACAAAACGAGCTGCCCTTCTCTGAACCTTCTCAATGTCTTCCGTCAATCCCACCTGGTGAGGGTCCCACAAGGGGAAAGGACTTCGTCAATAATCATTACGGTTTACTGGCACGGTACCGTACGTCCCATTTAATAAGTGATCTGTTTGTAAACAGATGAAGACTTAATAGGTGGGTGTTTACGACAAGAATGGCTCTTTCACTTCTTATTCATACTGATCGCTGAGATGATAACCTCTTCAAATGTGATAATTGTTACACATACGGACATTAAAGCTGGAAGTCTACTGAAATGTATTACCTGCAATACGTGGATTACATTTCTCAATGAGTCTCTTCTCCGTGAGATACGCTCATGTGAGAATGATTTGTTGCTTAATGTTTCGTGTTATATCACTAACTCATTGCTCACTTACCAGCTACTCTCTACCGTTTGGTAGCAAAATTTTCTCGTCCCTGGCTCAAAGCTGATCTTTGACATTTAGGACATTTTAGACACTTGTTTCATGATCTATTTCCTGCTCAAATAACTTGGAATCTTTATTTTCATAAGAACATACCTTGTTTTACGAATCATTTTGAAAACGATGTTGCACAAACGTTATCCTTCTCAGCATGATTCAGTACTTAGCTATTTGTCTTAATGACACAGGTAAATAGTTACAGTATTTTACAGAACATCGTCGTATGTGAAAGTTGCGAAATTGATCCTAATAGCACCACATCTGCCGTATTAAACTTTTTTTTTCCGTAACAAAGATGTATAGCTTTTCCTTTCGACAACTACGTCACGACTGACAGAAACTTATCAGAATGTACTATGTGTAACTGACTCATCGTTGCCGGAAAAGGTTATACGAGACGTACCATCTGAACTGTGCGAATATCGGGATTCAAATATGTTACTATACTATGTCTTTGCCCTTACGTTAGGTGAAATTCATTCCGAGAGAAAAGTAATAGTTATTTATATAATTTGATGCCTGAACTACAAATTCATTCTCGAATAGTTAATCGGAACGGATAAATGCTTCACATTGTATACAATGCAATTTTAAATTTCTTCGTGGATCCAGTTCCGAATGTCATTTTATCCGTTTGATGGTCTCACATTTCAATTAACATAGTCCTACTTCAAAAATAAGATGAAGGCGGTTGATAATTTACGTTTGTGGGCAAAGTACGTTTATAAGAGAAACTAGTCACGTGAATATTCAAAACGATTCCTAGATTTATCATTTGAAATAAGCTTCGGAGAGCACTCAGTTACTATCGATACTACGAAATTGTGACAAGATGGTGGACAGTGTTAACGGGATTACGGATTCACGGAAATAAAAGTTCAAATGATTCGAACCCAACATTTGTAGTTTCCAATGTTGATTACAACGAGAAATGTGCATATACTTCGCTCTCGGGTAATGAAAGTTACCACCCCATAGTTTGCATATACGGAGCCTGTCTTACCAGTCTATCACATGCTACTCCTGTGTCTGGGTTGCGCGTAAATCTTTGCTAGAAGATGTTTGAGTTGCTAAGAATATCTCTGACCGCCAAATGGAAATAGCTGGCCGTCTGTTTGGAACACCTCTTGGAGAGTGGTTTCAGGATGAAGCAAGTGCTGGACAAGAATGAATATGGTCTCATTCAGTTATTGAGCAGCATGATTATATAGGTTTAGGTAAAGACCCAGTGTGGATTCGCATTAATTTCACATTTCATTTAGAATTTGAAGTTTTGGTAGGCCATGGCGTTTATTCATTACACTGCATTATCGTTTCATAAGAATTCTTAATTAAAGGATGACGCTAAATAATAATCTGTCCACTCTCTATACTGTTGGAACGCAACATATTTTTGTACTATAAATGACTGCTCATGTTCATAAATGGAATCAGTTCTGTTTTTGTAAAACAACTAAAATATGTCTGTACTAATTAAAAAGAATGTGAATTGAACTCGGAGCATTCTTTTTGTAAAAAACGTTTAATTCTTTGCCATTCGTTAACATTTGAACGTGTCGTTAATCATAATTATTATTGTTGTATAGTTATGTTAATTGGACACTGCATTAAATTTCATTAGTCATAGTTTACCTTCACTCCTATTTTTACAGAGATTAATTCCTATATGAATTTTATGTACAAGTATTAGCGTTACATTAGTAATACTGTGATTTGAAGCTGACAAAACAATACAGATCGTGTTTAGCTAAAAACAGACTAGGGGTGCGCGAATAAAATTTTTCTATCAGCTCTGTTGTTGTGGAACGTGAAACGACTAACATGGCTGTGCAGCAGATTAAGAACTAAAGTCATCTCATTGCGTCATGCCCTTAAAACAGTTTTCAGAATAGTTTTAATCATATTCAATTCACTGCTGTGTGTCTTTGCGAATCTTTAGCTACTGTACAGTCTGTCTTTCGTGATACGACATGTAGCACCATAGGTTTGAAGTCAAGTAATGTTTTCATACTTTTCTGCTTCATGAATCGTTATTTATGCTGGATGAGATATTGATAATATACTGTTGAGATTCTTAATGTACGCAAATCACGCCATTGCATTATAAGACAACATACAGTCACAGTTGCCTACTTACATATTTAACTAAGTTGAGAAATCTTATTAGGTACACATTCAATCAGTTTTAGATTATTCCTTTGTCTCATCACTTAACTGAATTTGTGTAATGAGTTATCACTGAAAATGTGTTGTAAGATTATTCCTTTGTCTAATCACTTAAATCAATTTGTATAGTGATTTATCACTAAAAATGGGTTGTAAAACCAGAAGTTTGTTTGAACTTCTTACATTCTAAGAGACCTTTACTCACTGCAACTTCAATGAGCACTGTATTTTATTTTGCTTCGTCTAAACGTCATTCCACAGAAAGAGAATGTAATTATTATTTTTGCTTAGAGAATATTTTTAAAACTGTAAGCCCGCTTAATTCAGCGTAACCGGTATCGATAATGGAGAATTTGACGGAGACATTGATGAAAACAGGTTGCAATGAATAGATACAAAAGCTGGAATTTTTAAATACCTTATATAACGTAATGTACGTCGCTTCTATAAAATATGTTTTCCAAAATTATTAGTTATGTTATGCAACTATCCTGTGTTTTGCTGAAAATAATTATTATTTCCAAATGATACCCAACAGTTATACAACTGTTCTTTACAAATAGCATTCCTCAGAAGGTATGTAGTTATTCGTCAGGGACTAAGGAAAAAAATGAAGATCAGTAAAGAGGACTTTTGGCATAGTACATTCTAAGCGAGGAGCTACGTCTCTGTGGCTGTGTTCCGCAGAGGGACATGACTTAGCGCAAAGAACCTAAAGAACGCGGACAATTAACTCATTTGTATGCTTACTGAAGTCCCCTTGGCGCTGTGTTTTGAAAAAAGTTATCTTCTGTTGCAAAGTGCACTTTTATATCTCGTTCGGTGCTTAGTGCGGCACTGTGCATTACACTCCATTCATCAAACATACACTATGCACTTCCCACTCGCCATATAGGATTCCTCCAGAACGATAATGAAAGACGGTTGTGCGCAAAGATGCAAACAGAGACCTTTCGACTGAGGTCAGGTGACCTGAGAGGTGTTTTCAGATCGCACGTTTAGACAACAAACCTACAACTTAAAACCGGTCTCACAAGCAGCGTGCGTTGTTACACGCCAACTCAGCGACGACGGGAAAATCTCCAGACGCAAACGAACGGCGCGTAAACAAAGTTCAATTAGTCGTGCGTTTCTGTCGTGCCCAGACGTTTTTTCTCTTGATTACTATAATTTATTCTTCTTTGTCGAACGTCGCAAAACATTTGTAAACCCGATATCCAGAAAAAAAACTTGAGCTAATGAGTGAAGTAGGAAAATAGACTTTCATTTGTACCTATGCCGTCGGATGTGTAAAAATTAATTTTCGAGATTGTGCACAAGAGAAGAATTGCTATTATGCTATGAAAGTGAGTCAAGAACGGTAAGAAAAATGATGACACGAAAACTGCAATGTAAAGAATATTTATGCTTTCCACTAATAATTAAATATCGACGATCGTAGAAGGGGTACTTGTGGGTATTTTTTTTTTTTTTTTGTCAAGTGAAATGAAATATTCGATCCTGCTTTTTCCTTGTGTTCGAATATTTAGTCAAATGATACGCTAGTCGGGAGTCAGTCAGTGTCAGTACTTGTGAATGACAGGCAGTAGAAATCGGTTACAACGACGTCAATGGCACAGCCTGTATAAGGTCCCACAAGGTCGCACAACATTTTTCTGCTTCTTTATAGAAATTGTGAGTCTGTAAATTTATGAAGTCACAAAGGCAAAATTTACAAAAAGCAGAAATACGGTACAGGTACAGCAATAATTTTGGAGATACACTGAAGAGGTATGTGGAATACTAGGTTACTTTAAATGTTGTAACGTAATCGGAACAATATCCACAGAAGTCCACTGGCAAAAGGTGAGACAAGAGGGACTTCAAACGGAATAAATTTTCCAGTATGTCACTATGCCATAGTACAATCCAAACATAATATAAAAGAATGTGAGTGTGTGTGTGTGTGTGTGTGTCTCCTTACTACATTGCTGTAATAAGCATTTTCTCTCTCGCATCCGGATTTACAGAAACAGCTCTGAGTTTTGACTGGATGCCAGACGTTGAGTACATCTTTTTTCATCAATGAGGAATGTCAAAAGTCAGTGCCCCGGAGAATATCGATCCCCAGCCTCCTGTTTACTAGGCATTTATGCTTACCACTACGCCACTATGATGAAGTGAGCAACACCACTGCGTGGATTAGCTTTGAGCGGTTCCTTCCAAACACAAATATCCGCCACATTCACAAGCTATTGCTGTAATGCCCCTAAACTTTTTCACACGTTATTAACAGCAATTCTTCGATTCCCTGTTGAGGCCTGGTGATCATCCTCACTGAAGAAAAGATCACTGACCCTCTTCCCCGCAGTTAAACTGGGATTCCTTGGTGCTTTTGCATCCGAAAGTGATGTGTATGTCACATATTCCACCACCCTCAATTGGAAAATAAAGGAAAATATTTTGCAAAATACTTCCCCATGTGTGTTTCTTGTTCTTATGATACGTCATAGAGTTGTATATGATTACTCCGTAGTAAGTTATGTGCCCAACAACCGCAATACAGTAATAATAAATAAAAATTTCCAAATGATGGTATCATACCAAATATTTACTTAAAATATCCCATATCTATTTATATTCATTGAATGAACATCTGGAGCGATGTTTGGAGTAAAGAGAACTCAAGTAACTAGCATAAAAATTACAGTTAAAATACATAAAAATACATTTAGGTGTGTGTTACGTGTATCAGTTACGTCTATTTGGGGATAAATATAATTGAAAATTTCGTCATATACGTTAATAACACTATAACAACCACAGGCACCGTATGGGAACGGAAACGAAGTATTCAATTATTTCATGAATTAAAACAAGTGGATCATTGTTGTTATCACTGTTGCCAAATCTAATGAAATAAATTTGACACAGTATGGGAACCAGCCACTGGAAATTGCGCATATCAGTCCTTATTAGTAAAATACGTTCAACTATCAGGAAAAAAAAATACATCGAATTCTTCACATGAAAGTCACCAAGCGAGTAGTTGACACACTCACAAGACTCGCTTTCGGAAGGACAGTGCTTCAAATCCACCTCCGGCCATCCAAATTTAGTTTTTCCTTGCTTTCCCTACTTCTCTCTTGACAAATCCCAGGATGGTTCCTTTGAAGGTCGATTTCCTTCCCCATCATTACCAAAACAATGCGTGTGTGTGTGTTCCGTTTCTAATGAGCACGCTGTCGACGAGATATTTAACCCTCATATTACTTCAGTTTACATGAAAACCGGTTCATTTAGAATCCCGAATGGCACTTTTTCGGACACGGGTATAAAGAGTAAAATATCGAGACAATCCCGATGAATCGCGACGTATGGGAACTCTAAGCAGAGGGTAGGAATAACGTGCAAACAAAATGCTGAGACCTCAAATGGCTGAAGCAAGAAGAAGCAGCAAACGGTCCAGTAATTTCAAAGACGGTCGTACATGATGAAAGACTGTTGAGCGCCTTATTGCAAGTACCGCATTGGATGTCATGAATAACGCAATTTGGTTTCAGTTATTGTAGTGCAAAAATTTTATCAACAGTACAAAAATTAAAAGACATTCATCTGTCCTTGTGTGGTAATGTAAATAAGTGTATTGTTTGTACTGACGTTTTAATAATCAAAGAATTACAACAATAGCGCAACAAACACAATTAGGCATAGTGACAACTGACAACACAGCTCAGTGAGAAAGAAGACTATAATGGATGTAAACACCAGGTAATAGAACGATGCACAGGTGACAAACAACAGCTGCTATTTACTATGGTACGACGTCTCACAATCTGGAAGAATCTTGTGTTCCCACATAGTACAGAATCCAACCAGCAATTAAAAAGACAAAAGAGTTTGTGTTGTCCTTAAGTTAGTTTAAGTTTGGAAGTAAAGCCTACATTTTCGTTAGTAATTCCACAACACTTAAGTTATATTTCCCAAAAATTTAATCGGAAATACGTAGTTTTATACTATAAGTTGTAATAGCCAATGTCGTTCTACGACATTTTCTCTGTTTTATACAGTATTTGCAAAGTATGTAGTCAGCACTGTTAGATTTCACTGTTATACGCCATAGGTAGTTTATAGAAATGTAGCTATAAGTGCTATAGTGTGATATAATGAACTTGAATGTTCACATTTGCGCGCCGAATAGCCGCGTTGGTCTAAAGCGCCATGTTACGGACCGGGAGCAGGTTCCCGCTGGATTCGAGTCCTCCCTCGGGCATGAATGTTTGTATTGCCCTTAGTGTAAGTTAGATTAAGTATTTCGTAAGTCTAGGTACTGAGTGACCATTCAGTTTGGTCCAATAGGTTCACAAACATTTGAACATTCGAATGTTCATATGCTGATGCGAAGGAGGAAACATTTCATTAGTTCCATGTGTTATTTAAATCCATTTGTACATCTGGTGTTGTACCACAATGACTTTTTAATTAATGCATAATATTTAAAATAGTTCATGAATTATTGCCGATAAATTCAATTTTCTAACTATATGACAATCAAAAAGTGAGCAATAATTCAGCCAACCAGTTGCATAATATAACTTGACCCGGATTTCGGCAAAATAATTTTGCCTTTTTCAGAAGATTTTCAATTATCTCTGAAGAAGGCAAAATTACATTTGCCGAAACCCGGGTCAAGATTTATGTATATAAACCATATTTAGCAACTGGCTGTATGAAATTTTGTTCACTTTTTGATCATGTTCCACCATTGCTGAATTGCAGCCATGTTTAAGATTTTGAATTATATGACAGTATTTTAGATCTATGATTATACACCAGGTTGCAGGATATACGAAACGAATTGCGAGATTTGATAACTGCAGCACATAGCGCTCTCTACCGTCCGTCACATGAACCATTTTGAAATTAACCTCCATTACCTTGCGGCAAACTCTTTACTTATCCTAAACGTGTGAAATAGCTGGATTTCTCTTTAGACTCAAATACAACTCGCACATAATGTGTACTGATGTCTTCGTGGTCCATTCTTTTTGGGCTGTTCTTGTATTAGTTTCAAGGTTGTAGCACTGGCCCTTGTAAATGCTGTATCGGTGCACTTTTTTGACTAATAATATAATTTGCTGTTTCAAGATTTGAATCGGAGTGTCTACTTCGAAAGTAAATGGCACGTTATGCTGTTTAGGTACTGTAGAACAAGTATTCCAACTTCAAGGAGACATAACGAATCTGGAAATCTTCGTTGATAATTCAATACACGGTCGCACATTTGCCTTTCACATTGTTTTACTGAGGCAGGTTGTTGAAATGTTTGTAAGCCTATTGGATCAAACCCGCTATGATCATCAGTTGCTAGACTTACAAACTACTTAAAGCAGCCTAAGGACAACACACACACATCTATGCCCCAGGGACGAACTCGAACCTCAGACGGTGAGCAATAGCTTGCTACGCAACAAGCGTTAGAGTCAGGTTAACTCTATTATCATCATTACTGTAGAACACATATTCAACTAACTATGTCACTATATTGTACAGAGGAAGAAATGATCTGGTATGGAAAAACTGAAAATACTTGACGATTTCTTTTTCTGAAAGAGCGAAACTGGGTAAAAAAATGGAGATGCCTCCTTTTTCGCGAAACTATGTCGTTATACTACTTCCGTGTGAGGTGAATATTAAAATACCCACACACAATGATAGACAAATTTCGCAGACATAATTGTACAATATTTTTAAAGAAAATTAATTGATCTACGTTCTAATTTAGTGTTATAAGACGCCATCTAAAAAGCAGAGATTAATGTTTGTTTCTGTATGACTAAAATATTTCAGATATAATGTTTTCTCTCTTACAGTCCTCGGAGAGTAATAACAGATGATGAAGCGTGTAGTGTGAGACTAATTTTAAAGTGGAAATGTACACATTTCCCACTGATATTCAGAAACCTATGCGTGAACTTCTGCATTTTTCCGCAACATCGCACTTGCTATTCGACGAAAGTAAGGAATACAAGCAAGGAATCACATTACAGTTGCCATTCCTCGCTGAGCTCTAACTTTCAAACGGCAGAGTTACATAATTCGTAGGTCATAGGAGATATCGTTTTCTAGTATCAAAACGTACTATTACTAGATTCACAACTACATTTAATTCATATTCTCATAACGTCACCAGTAGTACGATTTACATTTACACCATAAGGGCCTGAATCAGATCAGTATTCAGGCTAGTGCACTGGCAATAAATATTGTGTTATTACAGAAACTGAAATTGATTAGCGGAAAACAATTCTTTTCTGACGCGTTGTGATCCATATCATCCACTAGCCGAATTGCCATGGAAAACTGAAGGGGCGCTTAACAATACAGATCAGAGAGATCCGACCCGCATTTAATCGGTAGACGACGAACATGAATTTATTTGTGGTGACAGTCTGCCTTGAAACACACCTCTGACAGATGTTTTTGGTATAAAAGATTGTTAGTCCTCGGTAAATTTATCAGGCATAAATTCACGTGTATCTCTCGGAGAAAAATTAATGGATCTGTTCTGCGATGTAAAGTTCATTGAATTGGTGTCTTTTGGAAATTTAAGTCCGCGTGAACATATATAAGTGGGAGCCATCATTTTTACGATTATCTGCAGACAGAAAACACATTACAAATAGGACGTACACTCAGAAACCCAATATCACAATTTTATTGAGGTACACTGTCACCAAACCTACGTTGTCATCATCTGATGTCGTGCTTATTCATGTCAGTACTGGCTTATCAGCTTATCAGATCATGGCAACGTAGTTTTCCCGAGGCTGTATGAATAAAACCATAAGTAGCAATTTTGGCTTTTTGAACTGTAATTCCATATACGTAAAGCTGTAGATCGGCACCTAAATTCGAGGATGTCAAGTATATATACAATAGACTATTACAGCATGAAAAATGAAAGTCTTCCCCGTAAAAAGTTCAGTCTGAAATAATTTTTACGGCAAGTGTGGAACATATTATGCCGTTATATCAAAGTAACTACTAGTTCTCGTTGGTTAACATGATGATATATGGATATAGATGCAGGCTCTGTTAAAACATACTTCGACAAAATATGTTTACATATGTGAATATTGATACCTTGCCGGAAAATTAATGCCACAGTCCGGCGATTTATGATTAGCATAGTACTGTTTCACTTGAAAACAATGGTGAAAACTGTAGATAAATGTTTTGTCGTTGATTGACATGTTTTTGTCGTGCCAGGTGTATACAGCAGTTTGAAATTACACACATTTTTCAATCTTCTTTTCATAGGTACGTGTGAATAATAGTACAATATACTACATGTATTTTGCCTTGAACGGCGGTAGAGATAAGGAACGTCATTGTCCTTAACAAAAATATGATTACGGGGAGATGTGTACATAACAGTTGCAACGAATAGACCTGATGATGAAGTGGACAGATGGTCGAGACTACGAGAACGGAAAATAGTGATCGGTCGCCAAACGACCTGATAAATCTCAAATTGATACCGCTATGGGATAGCCATCATAAGTGTATACGGCAGTAAGTAGTCACATTAGATGTTCGGTTCCATATAACTGCCCATTAGTATGCAAACTGTGCTGCTGTTGTAAAAATGTCCATACAATTTGTATGTGCATGGCTGTTTGCATATTTGTAGGAAATTATATGGAACCTTATGTCTAGTGTGAGGGTGGTTACTGACATATCCACTGTAATGGCTATTCTGTAACCGAAATGCATTCGTAACGGATCTGTTTTTTATCGCAATTGAGCGCTGAAGTTCTTCCGGAAGAATCAATCGTTGATTAATACCGCTCCAAACTGATTCAGACATACTTAACGTACTTATTTTTTTACACAAAACTTTAAAAACAGCCGGCCGCGGTGGCTGCGGGGACTGAGGCGCTTCAGTCACGGTCTGCACGGCCACTACGGCCGGGGGTTCGAATCCCCCCTCGGGCATGGATATTTGTGCCGTCCTAGTTCGTAAGTAGTTCATAAGTAGTTTGTAAGTTTAGAGACTGATGACCCAGTAGTTAAGTCCCATAGACTATACAAATATTTGAACAAACATTTACTTTAAAAACAAACATTTTTTCCTATGTATAATTAAGCGTTTTAAAAATATGTATCACTTTGACGATTAATTTTTACTTCTTTTTAAAAATTCTAAGGATTTATTTAAGGTTCCAGTTGATGTAAGTTGCTCTCCGATGTTATGTCGGGTTCAGTAGAAACTAAGCAAATATTCGTTAAATTTCATAATAATCATATTCTTCAAGTAGATGAAATGCTGCTAAAACATCAAAATGGTGTTAAACGACACAGTGTTGCTTCGATATGTACGCAAGGGAAACGCGAATCTTCGAAGAACGACTACTAACAGCAGCAAATGAAACTACAACTATCTAATTCGAGACACTGCTTCAGGGACGCGAAAAATTTGGGAGCCACAGTTGTCGCGAGAGAATATTTCCCAACGTAATAATACAGATATATGTCGGGATAATTCGGTACGAGGTCTATGATACAGAAATAATGAATTAGTTGAATTCGTACGCCAAATAGATCTCTAAAACATTTGAAGAAGCCATTACAAGTCGTCTGCCCAAACCACCAAAATACTATTAATCATAACGGAACATTCAGCTTGGTTGCAAAGACATAAAATACTTATTTCAGAAAATAGCATATCCCAAGAATAGGGGATCGTGTAACCGATTACAATTTCTTACTGTCAAAATATATAATAATATGACATTCCAGGTGTGTCCTACATATTGAATTCGAGTTGTAATGAATGAAATAATTATTGCAGCAGTTTAGATCGCGATATATTTTATTTTATTTTATTATGATGACCGGTTTCTATTAGTAAAGATCATCCGCAGATCATGTCCCTAGAATCTCCGGATGATCTGTATTGATCGAAAGCGGTCATCATAACAAAATAATGTAAATATCTTATTGCGATATAGACTGCTATAATTATTATTCAGAAAAATTTTTGATCTTTATTTTGCTTGGGGGGCAATGTTCCATAACATGTATTATCTATTTTCACTGTTGAAACAAGAAAAAAGTTGAGCAGTATACATAGCTCTCCTGGCCTTGAAAGTGCAATGACGATGTTCACTCAGTGGAAGAAACCGATGAACTAAAATAGCATGTCCCCAGAATGGGGGTAGTGTAACCGATTACAATTTTTTACAGTTCAAATACATAAGAATATGACATTCCAGGTGTATCCTACATATTCAATTCGACGTTTACGAATAATAATAATAATAATAATTGCAGCAGATTAGGTCACAAACTGATATTTATTTTATTGTATTATTAAGAGCGGTTTCGATCAATAAAGATCATCCGCAGATCATGTCCTTTAATCGCCAAATGATCTTTATTGATCGAAGCCGGTCATAATAAATCAAATGTTTGTAGAGCTTATGGGACTTAACTACGGGGTCACCAGTCCCTAAACTTACAAACTGCCTATGAACTATCTAACACTAAGAACGGCACAGATATCCATGCTCGAGGGGGGATTCGAAACCCCGACCGTAGTGGCTGTGTTGAACGTGATTGGCGCGCCGCAGACAGCTCGGCCACTGCGGCCGGCGGTCATCGTAATAAAATATATATTGCGATATTGCTACTGCAATTATTCAGAATAATTTTTCATTGTAATTTATTTTGCTTGGAGGCAATGTCGCATAACATGTATTATTTATTTTTTTGAGGTCTGATTCAATTTTTTGGAACGGTGTGCTCAGCGACCACAAAACAATGAATATAATAACTACCGTATGAAGCATTGGTCGTTTCTTATTAATATTTTTGTAGATCGATTTCGATAACATAATGATCATCCTCAATGCACCAGTCATCGTAATATCAGCTGTGCATAATTATATTCCAAATTAGGAGATTTGGCATATGATTATGCATGGCTGATATTACGATGACTGGTGCATTGAGGATGATCATTATGTGATCTAAATTGATATGCAAAAAACATTAATAAAGAACGATCAATGATGCATACTATAGTTATTATATTCATGTATTATCTCTATATTCACTGTAAAAAAAATGCAAAGACGGTGTTCACTCAGTGGAAGAAACCGATGTACCACGAATATGAATCAATATTTAATATCATGACTATCAGTTGTACGCGACAATCCCAACTGCCAACTTTAGGTTAGTGGGCGTGGAAGGGCCGGATCGAGGAGTCGCCTGTTGCGGACGGTCAGTCGCCTTACCTGCTGAGGGTGTATGTCTGTCGGAGGGGAGGGTGACAGCCCCGTCGGCGGTCGAGTAGGAGCCCGTGGTGTGGAGGTCGGCGGTGGAGGCAGCTGCCACGCCCAGCCCCAGCGTCAACACCGCCACGAGCAGCGGCACCAGCGGCGACGGCGTCGGCGTCGGCGTCGGTGGCGGCGGCGTCGTCGGCGTCGGCACTACCACTGTCACTGAGGCGCGGCCGCGGCGCGTCATCGCACTAGCACGCTGCCGAAAAGGCACCGCATACGACGCGGGGGCGCCCGCAGTCGCCCGGGGCGTTCACAGCCGGCGCTGGCGGCGGCAACAGGCGCCCGCGGCGCGCGCCGGCATCACGGCCAGCACAGTGGCGATTGTCGGCAAATGTCAGGGGGCGGGCCTGGCGCGGGGCGGCGAGACGCGGGGCGGCAGACGGAGACGCGGCGGCCGCGCGACGCCAGCAGCGACTGCCGGCCGCGACGCCGGAGCGCGCCGCACCGCGCCGACGCCGACGCCGGCGACGCCGCGCGCCGCCACGGCGCAGGCCCGCGCGGCGCTCCGCAGCCGCCACGAGGCACATTGTCGCCCGCCACTGTGCGTGCGCGGATCACTGGCAAAAGGCTGAGCAGCGGCCGCTGCAGGTGATGGCACACTGCTAGCAGAAGATCATGCGACCTTCGATGTTCAACACGACAGGGAAGTGGTGCATTTATTCCAGACCTACCAAGCAGTGACTCATGTCATCCTATCGTGAAGCAGAATATAGGAGCATCGCGTTGTCAAAACAATCGGGATTCTGGCTGAAGGACAGTGTTTCAAACCCGCCTCTGGCCATCCAGATTTAGGTTTTCCATTGAAACTTCCTGGCAGATTAAAATTGTGTGCCGCAACCGGGACTCGAACCTTTTGACCTATGCCTTTCGCGGGCAAGGTCCGGCGATGTACTGGCTGAAGTGAAGTTGTGAGGAAGCATCGTGTGTCGGGGTAGCTCAGTCCGTAGAGCGCCTGCCCGCGAAAGGCAAAGGTCCCAGTTTCGAGTCCCGGTTCCGGCACACAATTTTAATCTCCCAGGAAAATTTTTCAATCAACTTTTCCATTATTTCCCTAAATCCATCCGGGCAAAATTCCGGAATAGTTCCTTTGAAAGGGCACTGCCGGTTTTTTTTTTTTTTTTTTTTTTTTTCCTACTAGGCCAGTCGCCAGGTATTGTTAGGTCAAAAAAAATTGCAGGAAGCTGAATTTTTGGTATGTTGTTAGGGCATATCAGAGTAGTATTAAACCAAGTTTGTAGCTTCGAAATACTTTAGCTTAAGTTTTAAGAGCCCAAAAACCTCGACATTTTCTGATTTTTTTCTGATTTTGGCTTATAACTCGTGAATGATGATTTTTTTTAAAGAAAAATCACTCACACCTCTATTAATGTAGATAAGAAATTCTACAATTTAAGCCCAACCGCAGCTCTGTAAGTCCAATAGTTTCCGAGATACTGGACATCAAAAATTGACCATTTCTCCAAAAAGTTCAGATTTTCGATTTTAGTCATCTTTCGGCTAGAATATTGGCTCTAATGATCACCCCTCGGGGAAAGTCACACATAAAAAAACTTATAAAGCAGTTATTTAGCTTTAATGTAAGTACAGAACGAAGTCCATAGCGTAATAGGTTTCAAGTTATCATTAAAAAACTGAAAGTGGGGAAAATCGGATAGTTTAATAAATTGGTCCAGACGATTATTTTTTAAGGAAAAAAATTTTGTTTACAGGTAGTACTACTTACAACACAGTGTTCATGTAAAAACTTAAGAGGTACGTCGAGGTGAGAGTTGAGGTGGCCGAGGAGGGGGTGTATCGTCGAAGGAAACGCCTGCAACAGATTTACACCACAACATAAATTTGTAGTAATGTAATGCGCTACTTCTCAGTTTTGAAGTTGCAACAAACTAAAATACCTACTAAAAAGTCTCTTACCATTCGTTTAATGAGAATGTCGGGAATTCTTCCTTGCTGGCTTGGGACCCGTTGTTTCTTCTGTCTGTTCGAGATCTGTAACCGAAGTTGGTTCGTCCACATCTTCGTCTTCCGAATCTTCCGAGACGTTCGGGGTGCTGTGGCTTGTCTTTCCCTGACTCATTCGGCAAAGAACAGAGCACTTGAGTCTCGCTCTTTTGCTTGAGCAGGTCCCGTCACCACACTCTTCACTACATTTACTCGGCATCATCTTCAGTAGTGCTGAGGGCGCTGGGTCTTGGATTGTGGTGATAGGAGTTGGTCCTTGCTGGCTTCTTGTTCAACCCCAGTCAGAGGGCTCTTTCTCGACGCCCAACCACATCTGTTCTGTAGGAGTGCTGGGTCGCTGCTTCTTTGGATGGGGCTAGACGAGCAAGCTGGACTTTTGCACTCGCAGCAGACCTGAGGAAAAGTTCTTAGGGAGAGATTGAAGGTTGTCGCCCTATCCACCACCATATAGGGTGACCAAGCATTTCCAGCATGTAGAGGCTAAGTCTTCTATAGTGGCATGTTGCTTAAGATATGTGGCAGCCACGCCAATCAGCTGGGGACACCTCAATTATGCCCATCATTTTTGTTTTTCCTTGCCCGAAAATGGCAGATACCTTGTCGCAACCAGTGAACGCGTGGAGAAACAGTTCTAATCCACGATGGAGCAACATTTGTCCTCGATTGAAGGATATTGACGAGAACTGTTCACAACTAGCTCCACCCCTTCCACCTTATTGGAGGAATATGTTCCTTGTATTGGAGCCCAACCCATTAAGGAGGACCAATGAATCGACATCCTCTCCAGGTATTAGGACGTGTTCATGTTGTCGGCTCTTCTCCAGCGTTGTCCTGACGATAAGGCAGTCAGCGTCTTCGTTAGCTTGCTTGGTCTCTAGTTCTTCGCTCTCCATTACAGCGCGAATAAAGTTGATCAAGCTCTGCTTTTTCTTTCCGTTGTAAAGAAATTTTCTCTGAGCCACTTTGTTTACAGTATAATCTTGGAATATTATTTCGGTGCGTGCAGGTACTGCATAACGGCGTAGATACTCAGCTGCTTTTGTGCTGCTGCCAGCCCCATCCTCTGAGTATGCATCGAACACCACACCACATTCCTCTCATAGCGATTGACAGTGTAGGAAATGTAGGCTGCTACTATTTCGCGGATGCTGTTGTTACGTTGCCAGATAACTGTCTGTAGCAGATGCCCTCCATCGACAACAACAAAAGTACTTTGTCTGATGGCGATGTTTTCAGTGAGAGGAGTGAAAGAAGGTGGATTTTCTGACCTTCCGCATACCCTCCTCCGAAAAAAGTGCCATGACATAGAGGGCCATCTCGAAGGCAAAGTGCTCACTTAAGTCTTGCGCTGACTTATTCGTAATGCACAGCCTTTGGAAGATTGTGAGAGGGTCAATAGCGACCACCTTGTTCCGCACTTTAACTGTAGCCGTAGCAATTGTTCGTACCTTGTCATTCCTTTTGAAAGTAACATTGCCTGATGGACAGCAGTTTCTCATTCCACGACTCAAACCACGTGTTTAGTTTTGTCGAAGTAGTATTTCGGGCGATACGAGAAGCTCTCATGACAACGTGTTGCTCAGTGCTGGTGCCCAGAATTACTCCCAGCCCTCACAGATATTCAGCATATACACCGTGCGACCAGTCCAGCGCGCAAGGACACTGCTGGAGATCCCGCGTTTTTTCATCGTCACTGTTCCCTCTCCAAGCACTTCCCGACAACTGAAACAAACATCCGCCGGGATAGCTCCGACATATTGTAAAAAAGGAAGTACTTAAAACACCACCACGATCGAGATTTAGACGATTATTGTTTGAAACGTTCTTCACAGATCCAAATACGGTCATTTCTAAAGGCAGACTAGGTTTAGTGAGGAAGACCTCGGATACAAGAAGACTGGGAGGGAGGACAGAGCACCCGCTGGGTCACCACTCGGACTGAGGGGCGAGGGGGCATGGGTGCCTTCACACAACGAAAGGCCTTCTACGAACAACAGTCCTAATCCCATAATGGCTGACAAACAGAGAGGCTTTCGTTGTTTTTACAGTAATACCTACTTTCACAAATATATTGGTATGCACTAACACATATATTAAAATTTACAATGCGTTAATAATCATCGTCAATGAGCAATTCCTCCTTTTTCTTTAACTTATGTAGTATAAGAGGACTGCAATTCGTCTGGGTCAGTTTACTGAATACTCAGATTTTTCCGACTTTTCGTTTTTAAACGGTAACTAGAAATCTATTGGGACTATGGACTTCGTTCTGTACTTAGATTAAAGATAAATAACTGTTCTATAACTTTCTTTATTATGACTTTCCACGTGAGATGATCATTAAAGCCAATATTCTAACCGAAAGATGACTAAAATCTAAAATTTGAACTTTTTGGAGAAATAAGTCAATTTTTGAAGTCCAGTTTCTCGGGAACTATTGGACTTAACAGAGCTGCGATTGGGCTTAAATTTTAGAATATTTTATCTACATTAATAGAGGTGTGAGTGACTTTTCTTTAAAAAAATCACCCTTCACGAGTTATAAGCCAAAACCAGAAAAATGTCCGAAAAATTCGAGGCTTTTTGGCTCTTACAACTTAAGCTAATGGATTTCTAAGCTGCAAATTTGGTTTAATACTACTCTAATACGTCTTACAAAAAACAAAAAATTCAGCATCCTGCAATTTTTTTGGACCTAAGGCCTTTTTTTTTGTCTACGATGACTGGCCTATACCCGAGCGTAAGCTCCATCTCTGATGTCCACGCTTCCTTCCTTTCTACAATGGAAAAAAATGTCTACAGGTGGTATGTTAATCGGTTCTATTATCATTTTCTTTCCTTCTCCATGTTGCCGTGGATGATGCGCAACAGTTTACATTTGTACCGCAATTACAGTGTACGCGAGGTTTGGAGTTACTCCCCACTGCACTGTGTGAAGAGTAGAAACTCTTAAAATTCACCAACCTGACCTGATGTCGCCACGCAGATGATAGCACCCAGGTCGGATTTCTTCATTGATAATCAATTTAGTTCATGTGGGATGCCATCTTGTTTATTTAAAGAGTGCATAAGACCTGCAAACTGCATAATTACATCCACTTGACACACATTGTTTTAACTGAAAGTAAATATAAAGTCATTTCGCCTTGTTCTAAGATGATTAAACAATTTCTCATGACCGCCTATGTACGCGATATGTTAGTCCTCCGAGTGCGTGTGACGGCTCGATGCAAGGCTGCCTTCGCTCCGAAATATGTCGCGCAAACATGGCTGCCGTGCATCGTCCGTCTCAAATTAATGGTTTTGTTTATTGAATTAGCAATTGTTAATATGTTTTACCTACTCAGGGCATAGCTTGGCATTGAGGGGTATTTCTAAATTGAGTATGACATTGAATAAATAATTAGTCTATAAGGTATAAATGAAAATATATGATTGCGTTTTGGCGCGTGATCGGCTGTAATAGAGCCAATCGACGTCCTGTGCTTGCCGCTCGGGGACTCTCGGAATTCGGGGAAACTTGTCAGTGCTCTTTCCCAAGAGAACCGGACCTATTGTACCACCTGCCGTGGTTCTCACCAACTTTTACCATCTGTTGCCTACTGATCCTAAACGGCTGCACTGTAGCAGTACTCCGATCTTAATGTGATGGCTTTAAGCCAGAAATATTACATTCAGACACTGGCTGAAAATGACTTTCAAGTTCGTAGCGCTCTCCAGCGGTAACGCTGGAATACAGTATGGTACTGGCATACCCTCAGCCTTGATGAAAGCTTCCACTCTCGCAGGCATACTTTCAGTCAGGATCTGGAAGGTTTCTTGGTGTTTCAGCCCATTCTTCACGGAGTGTTATACCGAGGAGAAATATCAGTAACGTATGTGGGTGAGGCGTGGCACGATGTCAGCTTTCCGAAACATCTCAAAGGTGCTCTATAGGATTCAGTTAAGGACTCTGTAGAGGCCAGTCCATTTAAGGGATGTTATCGTTGTGTAACCTACCAGCCACAGTCCGTCCACTATGAAGATGCGTTCGATTCTGTTGAAGACGCAACCGCCATCCCCAAAATACTCTTCAACAATGAAAGGTTGAACCGTGTCAACTTCTTTTGGTGTACCCTTTCTGGTCTAGAATTTTGGTCATGACGAGTCTTTTGGTCTTGAGTTTAATTCAACATTATTTCCTTCTACGTATGGGTGCTTCAAGTCACTGATTTGGGTGGGTTGTTTTAGCTTGAGGTTTGGAGGTCGAGGGGTGCCGGCTTGTACTGGCGCCAGTTGCTTTGCTCCAACTCGCGTATCGATATCTTTTACTTCACCGTGGGCTGCGTGCCTAGTTTTTGTCATTTGTCTCGCGGCTGGCGCTGTCACGATTGGCGTGTGTACCTGGTGACGCTTGAGCAAGGCAGACAATTTGGCCGCAGGAGTGAGTCTGGAATTTGCTGGGTGTGCCAGCAGTGTGTCTCTCGGGTGCCGGTCACGCTGTGCCGATCGAAAGGCCTTACAACAGGCCGTGACTACGTCACACTTAGAGGCCGCGGCCACCATCTCACTGGCTGGCCGCTGGGGCACGCCCACCGCCACGCAGCGGGCGGCCAGTCAGATGGCGGCCGCGGCCTCTAAGTGTGACGTAGGCACGGCCTGTTGTAAGGCCTTGTCTTCTAGGTGGTGTTGGTTTGAGTGAGACCCCAGTGAGGCAATCTGCCGTGCACTGTCAACTCGGAGGGCCGGTGATCGTGTCACTGTCTCCGGCCGTCTGTTTACGTATCTCGGCAGTTACTTCGGCCGCATCCGTGTGCCTCGGAGAATGTGGATTGCAAGTTCAAGGTGATCATCGCCGTGGCTCACCAGCAGTTATTCTGGTGAAGTTTTCATCTCATCTCTTCTAATTTGTCGTTATTGGCAGTCAATAGATCTCTCTAGCTTAGTGGTCGATCTGTCATTACTTCTAGTTGTAGTACGTTGGATAGTCAGGATTGATTTTTTTGTTGTTGTGTTTATTGCAGTTGTGTCAACTTGCTCTTGTGTTTGTGCTTTGCTGGGGTTGACAGACGTCCCCTGCGGTTGTCTTCTTCCACGTCTTCCTTCTATGTCCTGGTTTTCTGATTGTTGTTGTCAGTGGTTGCAACTGTGCCTCTCTTCGTTTTGAGGAGGTCGCATGGCCATTCCTTGGGTAGGGAGTTACCTTTTGTAATTTATAAAAAATTGCGGTCACTGGGAAATCCTAGTTACTGTCCTTCCATGCATTCCTCAATTGCCCGGGGAAATGGTTGTAATGTTATCTGGCAGAATCCTTTCCTCCTGTGGGGTGGGTTGCCTACCCATAGATGTAATTTGGCAAATAATATTTTTTGCATTAAGTTCCGAGTCTGACGGCTGAATTCCCTTCTTGCATTGCTTGTCCTGTAAACTTTCCACATCCTAAATTTTCTTTGGATTCAGCTCATTGTTTGTGGGCCTTCCTAGCCACTGTGCTCCTGCAGCTTAATTACTAAAACTAATTTTTTTAAACCAACTAGACAAAAACATGTGTAGTTTGCAGAGTTTTTTGGAGCTTGCCTGATTTGCTGTTTATTTTTTATTTAAAGGTCAATTTCATTTATCTTTTCAAATTATTTACCATTAATTGATGCACAGTTTTACTAAGTAAACAAAAGTGATCTTGTTACTGCGTATTGTCTTGGGTTTTGGTAAATTTCTTAATACTTCAAATTCTTCATGCCAGACATGTTTTGAGACAATTAATTTATCTTTTCAAACTGTTTATCATTAATTAATGCATAGTTTTACTAAGTAATTAAGAAGATCTTATTAATGTATACTGTGTTGGGCTTGTGGCCATCTTAGTCATGTTGATTGAGGGAATCTTATCACTTCTACTGTACTCGCTTAAGATTAATAAACTACTATGGCGATTTCAGAATTGAACTGAACGTCTTGGCCCAGTCCTTCCTTCCTTCCCTATCTGGTCATTAGTGGTTTCTTTTCTCTCGCCACACTTTGTACCTTATGAAAGGTGTTCAAAACATCGTATAGGTTTTTACTGTGATAGTGCTACACAAATCAACTAGGGTTCCAAACATCTCATTGAAAATCACGACCACATTGTGACACCACGGCTTCCGAATTTTACTGTTTACACATACTGCCAGATTACGTTCACCAGCAATAGGCCATATCCAAATCCTGCCATCGCATTGCCACATTGACAACCGTGATTCGTTATCCATCACAACATATTTCCCCAATCACCCAATGTTTTTAGTTCCTTACATCAACTGAGATGTCGTTCGGCATTGACCTACGTGATGTGTACTCGACCATGAAATCCAAGTTTTCTCATCTCCCGCCTTTCATAGCACTTGATGTGCATCCTGATGCAGTTTGGAATTCCTGTGTGATGGGCTTGATAGAAAATTATTTCGTATGGCTCATTGGCCTGGTGCAAGTCTTTCAATTGGGCGCTACTTCAGCGACTTGCGTGTCCCAAACTTATCCTAGTTACCTAATTTGAGAAGGGGAACCAACAGCTTAACGTGAACTTCTAACCATGTGTCGCTTCCGGCGTCTCCTCACGTCCCAGAGAGGTTAGGGCTGGGCTAAAACGCAAACTAAAACAATCCGAGATATGGACAGGTTTTGAATCCACGATTCTTCGGTTTCCACTCAAGCGCTTAACTCTGAGACCACCGGGCTCGAGGTCTTGATAGATGCCTGCCTATTTCATTCTACAATTTTACAACCCTCTTCAACTGCCGTTAGTCTGTCATTCAACAAAGAGAGCAGAATCTTCGCATTCGTGTCCCTTCACGTTTCCATTTTACTATCACATCAGAAACAGAGGACCTAGGGATGTTTGGAAAATTCGTGTACAGGCTTCTGAAACACGTAACAGCCGACCACGTTCGTAGTCTGGAAGTTCCACGGAGCATTCTGCGCTTCTACGACGTCTAATGGCTGCTGAGGTTACTGATACGGAGTACCTGGCAGTATGTGGCAACACAATGCACCGAATTTGAAAAACGTGTTTTTGGGGGTGTCCGGATATTTTTCATCGTGTACATTTGAGTCTCACACACATCAAAGAAAGTGTTGCATGGCCTGGTTCGATGAATATTGTATCAAGAACGTAGTTCTTTAGAATGTTGAAATACGTCTCTCCCCCGCCACAAGTTTCTAAACAACCACGAATGCTCGGAAGCCAATGCAAAGAAGTGGTGAAGACGTCCGATTGGTTCCGGTAATTACACCACTAAGGAAGTGGTACATTGCTTGTGTTGACAGCAGTTATGCCATGCTTACAAGAAGTTCCGCTAACTGGTGAGTTATCAAAAATGGTATACCACAAGGTTCGCTCTTGGGTCCCTTGCTGTTCTTAATATATATTAATGACTTGCCATTCTACATTCATGAAGATGCCAAGCTAGTACTTTCTGCTGATGATACAAATATAGCTATCACAGCTGACAAACAGGAATTAACTGATGAAATGATATCTTTCAGAAAGTTATTAAGTGGTTCTTTACTAATTGACTCTCATTAAAATTTGATTGTGTTAATCATAGGATTATTTGAGATAAGCTTAAGTATTGTGGTATGAGTGGGACAGTGCACAAATGTTTTAAATCATACTTAACCAGAAGAGTCAGAAAGTGGAAATAATATAGATCAAAGAATTAAGAAAAGAACCTTTAATGGTGAGCTTGAAGAGCACACTATTAAATGTATTCAGTTAGTTAACTGTTAAATGCACTTACAATTACGGAGAAACGCTAAATATGCAAACTCGGAATTTAGGCGTAACAAGGACGTATGTAAACAAACCGAGATTACTGGATCAATACGTGAATAAAAGAAATGCCTTTAATGGTAAGCTTTAATTTTGACTGAAAGATCCAGTACATTACTTAGTAAAACAAATGTTATGTAGACTTCTGTACTTGTGAGTGGTATCCATAATATTGTGGTAACAATTGTTGGAATCTTCACATTTCGAATCTAGTGGAATTAAATGTAATAAGTCATGGTGGCTGCTTCCACCGTTACACAGCCCTTGATATGTACTGCATTTGCACATGAATTTAGCACCACACCACATATGAAACTTTATCAGTACTATAATTTATTTGCTGGAATGTTGCAAAATTGAAGACACATGTCACCATACGTAAATCCTCACTTGTAGGAGTCTCGAACTACTTTCCATTGGCTCCTCTGTTACCACCTAATCACGCCATCCACATATTTGGCGTGGAGTCCCACTCTCATACATTTTCTTTGCATTTCAATATAAGTTAATTCTTAGAGTCTGGAAGTCAGCATGCTTTTACAAATTATGCATTCTTAGACACTCAAACTAATAATATTTAGTTTATTACATTATTGCAGTTTTAACACAATACAGAAGTATGCCTATTGTGTATCAATCTTTTTTCTCAATCTTCATCATAGCAGTTTCAGGTTCTGACGTTACAAATACCCCAATATTCGTTGCATTGTCCGATCTGAAATGTGTCTTTTTGTAATGCAACATTCTACATTTAATAATTTTGAAACACAATAAGTTTCCATCAGGATAACACCAACCCCTCTCGTTGATACATTTGACTATAAATGCATCTTACACTAAAATACAACATATAATATTACTAGACCTTATTGATAATAACAGTCACGGATTCTAAAAATATCCGTAATAGTTGATCTAAATGGATGAAAGGTTATTGCAACTTTATTTTTCTGTGAAAGTTCCTGTTGACAACTTCACCACAATCGTCCACTTTATTTATGAACTTTCGCAAAATTTTCTAAAAACCTGAAATAGAAATTTACACAAAACAACAAAGTCCCTACGATGCATCCAGGTGGAGCACCAGAGATAGCATCCATGCCATGGGGCGATTAATACTAGCATTAACGTAAATATGCTCTCACAGGTATATACGGTGCCTTACGGTCGTTTGGGAAAAACTCAAATATAACGGGCGTGGTTATAATATTGTAAACATAAGTATCTCGCTCAATAAAATCATTTTTCTGAGAAATATGTCTCGTTATAGCTTGGGAACACCTTTCAAGCTTGCACTTCCATATACAAATTTTAGTCTGATATCTGTCTGCGGTTCAGAATACTGTACGTTTACAAATTATTTCTAATGAGAATATATAAAAGTTAATAGACACGGCATAGTTTTATTTATTATGTGTATGTATGTTGTTATGTAGGGAAGTATAGTTAAATATTATTATTAGACATTTTAGGAGATGATACATACAATAAGTTTAAGTTTAACGGGATTTCCCTTATTTAGTCTTTGCTTGAAATTATCATTATAGTACGAACTTTGATCTGGCGTAAACAGTTTTGTACGCTTTTACAGAAAACCTTATTTGAAACCTGGGCAAAGCCGGTTACTTGCAGATTGTATATATAGATGTGTGTGTGTGTGTGCTTGTGTGTGTTTCCTGGACTAACCAATTACAATTGTGTCATTAATAGATCTCTTTACGCTTTATTCATTACTTGATTTTACAATTAAATGAAGTAGATGGTAATTGTTTTTGAAAATAAATCTTCACCTATAAGAAAAGCTGCACCTTAATTAATTCACGAAATGTTTTATCACTTTTTTGCAGTGATATTATTTTGTTACAGTTGGGGCAAATCTAGTGTTGTAGGCGGCTGTCAGTTCCAATTACTTATTTGTTATTTTGGAAATTTTGCTCCACAAGATTTGTGTGATATAAAATTTTCGTATTTGAATCCAAAAGTATTATGCATCAATGATAATTCTGAAGCATTGAATTAAAATATGTGATGCGACCAGGAATCGAATCCGAGCCGTCAAGCTTACTAGGCAGACGCCTTACCGCTTTTTTTTTTTTTTTTTTTTATTCCACCGCATCACTAGCGATTAAGGTGCCTCGGAATAGTCTAAGCACGATTTCCTTCACGTCACAATGTTCTGTGGAAGCTGAATTAAAGTTTGTGACGTGAAGTAAATCGTGCTTAGACTAATCCGAGGCACCTTAATCGCTAGTGATGCGGTGGTTTAGCGACGGGCACCGTGGTTGAACGTTCCTGTAATAAAAAAGCTGAGCCAAATGCTCATCGAACGAGCAAGTACGAAAAATTAAAACGACCGCCAATCACAGATCTACATGAAAAAAAGTGTAAGTCGTCTTCTTAGTAAGCATGGAGGCCCGGGTTCGATTCCCGGTTGCATCACAAATTTTAATTCAAATAATTAGTTTTATCATTAATGTCTTTGACATATTCGAGACGAAAATCTTTCTCAGGGATTGTATATTTGTATTTACATTGATATTTTATGCATCAGTTATAGTATTAGTAGGGAAGACCCAGATGTTGGACGTCAAAAGTCTCACATAAAAATTACTTCTGAGGACCGGTGATTCTTATGCAACTTTCGTTTAGAAATTTTCACAGGGTCTGCTTGAATCTTTCGTATTTTGTGTTTAAGGTAATAGTTCCTTCTGTAATTGTAGTAGTTGGTGCAGAAATTTACAGTTAGCGAGGTAACTAAGGAAGATCCTTCAGTCCAGAGATTTTGTTATTACGAAGAGCTTGGTTTCGTTACTCGGGATCGGACAAGTGAATGAGGTGCCAACTAGGTCGCTATCTTTCCGGCGAAGCAACCCACGCAGTCGTATGTGGAACACGTAACTCTTCCCTCGGTTAACCGACTTCCGACGGGAATGGTAACATTTCCTGAGGGAAAAAAGTCGATTATATATATGTGATTTCATCTCGGTTCAGCAGTTCAGAGGAAATCTCAGCGTTACCGTAGATTATTCAAGCATTTGACGCGCAACAGGGAGAAAAAGCAATATTGATTGTGAGGAGAGTCGTCTTCTGTATGGCAAAGACGCATTGGCCTGGAAGGAACAGTCCCCGTACAATAATTTGTCTCATAGAATTTAAGCACAATGCTATACTGCGGGTTATCATAGGCATAGTGCACATTTTCGAATTAATATACCGTATGTTATTAAAAGTGAATGGATGCTCTTTCAGTTTACAAATGTCATACATAGAAAGTAATCAGTATGTCGAATGGAGCAACAGTGGATCTCAGTCAACTGAAGGAACTGGTATCAATGAACTTATGTATATAAAGCACAGATCACCTTACAAGACTAGAGACAGGACAGGAAGTTCTTATTCAAAGGACACGTTCATTATTACGTTCTGAGGAAGTGGTAGTATTTCTGTCTTCTCAGTTCAAGATATGTCCTGTTATGTAGTCACAGGTCCCGCCAACAGCCCTGAAAACTTGTTGCATCTATGATGTTACAGACGTGTGCAATTCGCGGATGGCCTCCTACCGGTACAGTGATCCTTGTTGTGTCAGCTTGGTTCCAAACTTAATATGTGGTTTGCTAGCACTGGATCACAGCACAGCATCAGTCCTTTCACCACAGCCCACTGTTTTCGAATGCTGACAAGTCCCGGGCGAGGGCGAAAGGCTAACCAACCTCTGTTAACGGAGAAGGCACGTATACGACAGCAACATATGATCGTACATTGTCTTGCACAAAAATGGCGTCTTGGAGCTCACGCAGAATGCGCAGGGCGCAGGTCAAATTACTCACAGTGCACTGGACACGCTATTTTAGGTTATACCCAATAGCCGTCCGTTGGCATTAGTGTCATGGTAAATACGTTCACTGCCAATGGCGTTAGGATAAGGGGAGCTGCCCGTAACACCACGGAAGTGAAGCCACTGTCGCCAAATTGCAAAGCCAACAACATTAGTGGTAACGAGTGTTTATGCATTGCTTTCTGAGTAAAACGTCGAACTTTATCTAAAAAGAAAAAAAGGTAATCTGCATTACCTTTGTATGTGCAAGCAAAACAAGAAAGTCATCTGCTATTTTTACACATAAAAGTTTTGTTGCTAAATTAATACTTGCTTTTCATTTTTACGAGATTAGGTCCCACTGAAATTTCGAAAGCCTGATGGTACAGAATTTGAGAATGAATATACAACGACGTTGAGCCCGCAGAAAGAGTTTTCGTATATATTCAACATAAAAGTCGTCTCTGAAGAATTGAACTTACGAAACTGGCTTGGTTGTGTCATTATAGGAAAATCTTGTTCTGCATTACCTGTGAACTACAAAAGCTGACTTTTCAGTTCTTATAAAGCATTTGGGCATTATCAAATTTTGTAAGTCATACTTACCGAAAGAGATTTTGTGTCAATATATCACAGTTCAGCTATCTGGAAGGTCTGTATTTGTCCACATAAGTATTCTATATCGAAAATGTAGTCCGAAATGAAAGTCATTTAAAAGCAAAGGAGTTAACACTTTGACTGCCGGCCATGTAAACCATTCCATCCCTTAGAATGTCGGACATTCTGCTTGCAGGAATAACCCCAGCTGCACTTAGTTTCTTTATCTTCAGTCTGGCGTAAACAATTGTCTGCTCTTTGAAATAAATCCAGAACTGAACACAGAGCATCTAAATCACATACAACACCGACGCCAAGGGCCCCACTAAAAACTTCTCTACTTCGCAAACAGTCTGTAGAGTCACTACGATATGTTGCTGTGTCACCCCTCTGTCATAGTCACCTCTCAGTACTTTCGGGGAGAATAATTTGCGTGAAGCCATGTCCGTTGATTTACCTACTGAGTGAGCGGACACCACTTTCTACCTGCCCCGTTTCAAACAATGAATGGGACCAGTCGGACGATTTACAAACTAAATAAAAGATCTATAGGCTGGTTTAGACACTAGGTTTAACAAGTAAGGTATTTGAGGTAGATCTAGCCCATCAATAAACTTGATTCTGTTTTTAAAAGCACGAAAACAAAGATTACGTCAAATGACGTGATTGGCATTCTACAGAAATTTCCGCATCTCGTCAATTGACGTGATTGTCACTCGGAGTGTTAACAGGGCAAGAACCACACAGAGCTTTAATCTCAAGACATTTCCTTGGCTCCATAAGAAGACGGACTGGCTTGAATCGACAGAAAGCTTTGAATAATAGCGCCATCTCCCCTTATTTTAATATCCTGAGTCACTGCGATGCCACTCCTACCGCCCATCCCCACCCGCTATCTGTGCGAAGAAGCAAAAGGCAGCCATCATTTTCAAACTAATTGAACCTCAATTCGTCCTAAAACACTATTCGATTCCATTTTTGTCCATACTGACGTCATCTCACACACTATTTACATGTAGGACGTTTCTGTACCTAAGTGCAAGATAGGCGGATTAATTTGCGATCTTCCCATAGGTCATGCCGCAATAAACGGTGGCAGACTGTCACGGCTGACAGTTGCGCCACAGCTGAAGAGAACACAGAATTGAGAATTATACAGTAATGTCATTTTGATCTAGTAATATTCTCGAGGGGATGGGCTATGACACCTAGATAACGAATCAGTGTGACTTCAGCGAACTGCAAGTTGCCTCGTGTAGACGTACCCTCAAACGAGGGCGCATTATTGGCATGAGATATATGTCATTCATCTATGTTATAAAATGCTCCTCGGTTGCTCTGGGTTCTGCGACATGTCTCACCTACGGCCTATCGTGAACCGTTGGGCACACAACCTCTCCCTGTCGTAACACTTCGTCCCACATGAGATGCATTTTCCTGTTCGGATGTATCACATATACCTTATCTCAAAAGTCAGTCTCAGACGAAAAATTTTTCTTTATTTCACTGACGAGTTTGAGGCATCCTCAGATTATGTAAATATGTGGTAAGCTGTCATCATTGTAAAATAAACCCTCTGCCGGCGATGGCTTCCGACCTCGTTGTCTTACGAAGCGTTGCGACATTTACTATCGTCAATGGATGAAGACGTTTTACTTTTGCTCCACAGTTGCAATGGGGTTTCTTCTGCTCGTCGGTAGTATTGCCATGATTAATATCGATCGTGAATGAAACTTTCACTCTGCAGCGGAGTGTGCGCTGATATGAAACTTCCTGGCAGATTAAAATTGTGTGCCGTAGTTAAGTCCCATAAGCTTTACAAACATTTGAACATTGTTGAGGATTGCGGAGAGGACTGCAGTTTGCACTGCCACAGTAGCAAGAAGGTTAATAGAATGGCGAGTCAGTGCATGCGGTGAAGGGACTGTAAACATAATGGGTTTAGCATTCAAGAGATATCATTTGACATAGACATAGAATTTCTGAACGATTAAACAGATAAATGTGAAGAAAAAATAGTTGGCATCCGTAATTGGGTATCGTAATGGAGAAGCAGCGTTGGACATTGTCAGAGGAGCGTGAGATGAAGAAAGCCTTATAGCTTTCATACAGAGGCAAGCACCGGGTCTGGATCAGACCGACTCCAAATGTAGGGAGATGGAGCTCGGACCCAACACTCCCGTACAGACGAACTAACACAGGCGATGTGTATAAAGGATACTGAGGGCTTCTGCTACTTCTACAGGCCGGCTTTAGTGACGTATCAGCGAGGCGACATACATGTACCAGGACCTGAAAGATTCAGGGGAGTTTCTTCCCGAAGTCGCCTTGAAAATATATGAGGAGTTCCGGTACCCGAGGGGTGACGTTGGACATATGCAGAAATGTTATCCCCTGGTTCATCCTTTTGGGATTGCGTCATTAAAGAAGCAGTACATATCCGTACAACTGATAATCTCATCAACCGGGATACGGGAATTCAATTGAGTACAGTGGGGAACCCCGCCTTGGCTACTATCAAATCACGACGAGAAAGTCAAAAGCTTTCGATAACAAACCATCATAAATTGGTTTAGTTCTAGTAATGTCTGGCGGTACTGTTTGTAAACACAGTACAGCGCACGAGCAAAATTGCCGCTATTTTTTTCTATGTAGATGGCTCTTTAGATCGATGCCCTCTATCAGCAAATTATTGCGCATGCGTAATATGCACGTCAGCGCATTCTTCTTTCGCGTGTTCTATACACAGCGGCCCCCAGATACCGTCAGTCGTACTTAGCCATCAGCAAGGTGCAACCACCTGAAGATGTCGGACAGTTGCTCTGAAGAAATATTGAGGGATTTACACAATGATATCCGGCGGCAAAACCGTGAAGGCTATAACATTTACTGAGCCTATTTGACGTCTTTTGTGTTCCTCCGCGTTGCCATCTGCAGTTGCGGACTCGCTCTCGTAACGGAGCAACTGACTGGGGCCGAGGACGTGGGAGTAGGGCCGATTGGAATTCTACAACCTCAAGAGCATTTATAATAGATGATAATTTATTGGGCAAACACGTAACTTGGTATTAACACTGTCATCGGCGGCAGGTGCCACTTTGACATAACTTAAGAGTTCTCCCAAATCATCGCATCACTTGTCCACGGACGAAGCAGTATGCAACGTGATTACAATTCACAAAACAGGTGCACTAAAACAAGTCACTAGTCGGAGTCTCCTGCCAGAAGTGAACTACTCCGCGGCACTGTCCAACGTTTCTCCAATTACTCTAGAGGACGCACCTGCTCCACTTGTCTATCATGTGGCGCCTCTATATGACGACTCGGTCGGCGATGTCGGAGGCGCGCTCGTTGAAACTTGCGGCGCCACAACGTCCTGCTCATTCAGGTACAGATAAGAATGCTGTACACGTTGTTGCTTTCAGCGCGGAAGAACTCGAATTAACGGATTTAATTGCCGTCACCTTTTCAGAATGTATCTTCGATAAAGTCTGCTACGGCAGCAGTACCGAATATCTGTGTATGAACCTTTGTTCCCGTGCTCCTTGTTCTCATGGCATGTTCCCCTGATGGATTTTGCACTGACTATAAAGAACGTTCCAGTGACCATTACCAGCCCTTGCCACATGGTGACGCTCATTACTCTAATTTCTAGGATTTCTTGAGTGTGCAGTTATATTGTCGTTCTGCAGCTGCAGCAGAGCTCATGTGACGATGTGGGTGGTATGCCTGCTTCTGGACACTGCATTAGCAAGAATGCTTGCGACCCAATTGTGTGACTTGTCATTACCATCTGCATTCCATGCCACCTCCCGCTGTCCACATGCGCTTCAGAATGAAATCTTTAGTTATGGTGTAAGATAATTCTGAATTGGTCTACTGTCTAAACATAATCCTTTGTATTGACTGGTGTTCTAGATTCGTTCAGAGGTCAATTGATGATGATAGCTTCTACATCTACATACATACTACGCAATACACCGTAAGGTGCGCGGCGGAGGGTACACTGTACTACTACTAGGCATTTCCTTTCCTAATCCAATCCAAAATGGAACGAGGAAAAAAAAAAAACGCGTATATGCCTCCGTACGAGTCCTAATTTCTCTTATCTTGTCTTTGTGATCTTTACGCGAAGGAGGCGGCAGTAAGATCGTACTACACTCAGCTTCAAATTCCGGCCCTCTAAATTTACGTAACAGAAATTCACGAACAGAACGTCGTCTTTCTTCCAGCGAATTGAGTTGTCGGAGCATTTCCGTGACACTCGCGCATTGGTCGAACCTACCGGTAACAAATCTACCTGCTCGCCTCTGAATCGCCTCTATGTCTTCCTTTAAACTGATCTGCTGCGGGTCCCAAACACTTGAGCAATACTCAAGACGTGGTCGTACAAGCGTTTCATACGCGGTCTCCTTTACGGATGAAGTACATCTTCCCAAAATTCTCCCAATAAAGCGAAGTCGGATGTTCGCCTTACTCACAACTGTCCTTACATGTTCGTTCCATTTCATATCGCTCTGCAATGTTACGCCTAGATATTTGAACGACGCGACAGCATCAAGAAGCTCACTACTAATGCTGTATTCGAACATTACAGGATTGTTTTTTCTATTCATGCGCATCACCTTACATTTTTCTACATTGAGAGCTAGCTGCCATCCTTCGCACCAAATTGAAATTTTGTCATCCTGTACGCTATTACAGTCAGTTACAGACGACACCCTCCCATACACCACAGCATCATCAGCAAACAGACGCAAATTACAACTTACTCTGTCCATCAGATCATTTATATAGATAGAAAATAATAGCGGTCCTATCACACTCCCCTGGGGCACGCCTGACGATACACTCGTCTCTGATGAACATTCGTTCCTCTGATTACTTACGGCATGGCTTCCACAGCCAGCTCACAAATATCTAGTGAACATATTCCATAAGCTCGTATCTTCAGTTAGCAGTCTGCAATGTGGCACCGCGCTCGAACGCCTTTTTTGAAAGTCGAGAAAAAACTACAATCCGCCTTGTTTGCCACGTTCATCCATGGCTCGCAGATGGGCAAGCTGAGTTTCACATGAACGATGTTTCCTAAACCAGTTCTGATTAATGGAAAGAAGCTTTTCCGTTTCAAGGAAATTTACTATATTCGAACTGAGAATATGCTCTAAAATTCTACATGTAACTGATGTCAACGATATTGGCCTGTGATTGTGTGGGTCAGTTCTCTTTCTTTTAGTGTGCTATTCGATAAATAGATGGTAGGTAAACAGATCTTTCAGCGCGGTGTAGAAAGTGATCATGCTACTACCAGTGTTATGTCTGATAACGATTATGGGAAGATATCACGTTGTCATTATTAGGAAATCATGTCAAATATATTTTTCTTTACATATTCACAGAATATATGACAACTGCGAATGGACAAAGCTAAAAAGCCGTGATTAGAACCCGGGTCTCCCGTTTTCTAGGCAGTTACGCTGACCCCTACACCACTGGGGACACATATCACCGCACCTGCAAGGAATACCTAAACAAGCCTCGCGCCAGATACAACTTCACCCTGCTAACAATACTCAAACTCGTAGGTATGAAACTAATCCCGTAAGAGTAAGGGCCACAAACTTGCCCACCCCTCCCCACATGTATAAATATTTTTCCTAAGAATGAAAAAACTAAATACACAACTATAACTAAGACTTATAATATCATAAGTCAAATGTATTAACTCAGCTTTCTGGAGTTAAAATAATTTCTAAAAGCGCAAGAACGCTGTAGATTTCTTCGATACATTCATAAATACTCTTATACTTAACGTAGTGGTCAAATGATCCAAACTTTATGTTGTTCGGATTAAGACCGTGTATAAGAACAAAATGAGCCAATGGATGATAGACGTACCAGAAATATCATCTTTTAGAACATTACTTGTAACGATTAACACAAAGAAAAAATAAACTTAAGGTTCCTAACAACTGTCTTTAGAGGAAGAGAAATTTGATGATTTATTTACTCAGACAATTTTAGTGTGCAAAACAAAATCATTTTTTGTACAAATTATGTGATTAATCGTTATGATAAATTGGGTCGCCTCTAGGTTCTTCTATACATACAAAAGTTAATCTTGATCTATCTGACCAGTGGCCTACAGCATACTAAGATCCAAACTCGATTATTTGCCGTACTTGTATTACTAATTTCTTTATCCCCTTTGATATTATAAGCCAACATTTGTGGTTATTAAATAATGGTATTAAACAAATGCAATATAATCAGATTAAATTTCGAAAGAAATTCTAAGTTATAACCTTACCATTTACAGTATTAGGTAACCAAGTGTCACAGTACAGTAACATGAAAATATTAAATAAGCCACCGTAAATTCCAACAACTATGGTCATTTGGCCCAAATTGGTTTCGAGGACTCTACACAGTACCGTTTCGTGACAGCCGAGCGCTTCCATCGCTCCCGAAAACTGAGGGAGGCAGTCGTCCATTGGGCGGTTGATTAACTGTAAGGTCGCGCACGGTGAAGCATCACAGTGGCCATGGCCATAAAGTGAAGAGGCTCATTTCCAATTCAGTTGTCCAACTTTCTGTCGCACTGAGGGCAAGGTAGGAGATAGCTCTTTTGAATTTTCTTAATATGTGTTTTAATATATTTAGAGTATATTATCTCTAGCTTGGTGCTTGTCAGCTGACATTGTACATGCGAAATGTGCAATAAAATTAAAACGGGTTACTTGATCAAATCTGTGGTCCTGCTTCCAGGATAGATTTTAATTTTCAGATTCCCCAGTAGTGGTGTTCAGGATACAGCATAGTTTGTATCAGATGACGACGATAACTTTTATTTGCACACATATATATATATATATATATATATATATATATATATATATATATATATATATATATATATATAATATGCCGGTGACGGGCTATGATCCTATCGTTAGTGGGGAGGGATGGGCAAGTTTGAAGACCTTACTCTTACGGGAATTAGTTTCATAACTACGAGTTTGAGTACTGTGGGCAGGGCGAAGCTGGGAATTTGTATCTGACGGGAGGCGTGCTTAGGTAGTCCTTGCAGGTGCGGTGATCACTGTGTCCCCAGTGGTGTAGGGATCAGCGCAACTGCCTAGAAAGCAGGAGACCCGGGTTCGAATTCCGGCTGGGTACACATTTTCAGCTTTGCCCATGATGTCATTTATTCTATGAATATATGATATTCTATGAATATTACATAAGAAATTATCGGCAGTCTAATGCAGTTTGTTGATGCAACGTAGTGTTCGTGACTCATGGGTGATTGTGTGATAATTCAGAAAGAGGAGGTGCTGGGTAGGAATACTAGCCTGGTGGTGTTCTGAATGTGCATAAATCATGCACCACAATTGGCTGTATGAAGAAAAGTGGGAATTTTTGAAAATGGTGAACGGTAAGTTATATTTTAACGTTCGAAATGTCAGGGATTGTATGTAAAATTAGTGTGACAGTGGAGGTCTCTTCGAAAAGGGATTTGTACAGTATCCCAGTGCTAAAAGACAAGTTGGGTGTAAAAGGGTAGGCTGTTTTCCTTACAACTTTGTGCCAACTGTTGATGGAGACTTTCCAGAAGGCGTGACCTTTATATTGTGACTTCATTTTTCATTAAAATACTTTCTACATCGTCATGAGTGTAAAAAGTAGTGAAATAAATAGTTAAAGTAACAACATCATTTATTCTGCATATAAAAATAATAGTGGACTGTTCAAATGTTTGTAAATCTATCGGACCAAACTGCGTAGTCATAAGTCCGTAGCTTACAAACTACTTAAACCTAGGTAAACTAATCTAAGGACAACACACACACACACACACACACACACATGCCCCAGGGATGACTCGAACCTCCACGGCGAGCAACCGCGCCCTCCGCAGCGAGACGCTTTGGACCGCTCGGCTACTTAACCGCGGCGATAGTGGACTGTAGTTGGGCACTTGGTATACAACAGTGTACCACTTTTTGGCTTGAAGTTTCACAAACACACTGACGGTGTTGAGTCCAACTCTCACTGTAATTTAATTTCTTACATAAACTACTATCTGTAAAACAAAAATTTACGGCTTTCAGAAATTATACAATAAGATTACGCATTAAAATACGTCAAAAGTGGTATACAGTTGTGCGAAGTTACGGTGTCGTATAACTTAACAAAAGTGAAAGACACATTGTTATACAAAATTAAATAAATGACTATCTATATTTTCGGAGATCCTACCATTCAAAGAAATTGAGTAACAACTGTATTGACTATCCCAATCTGACAAAAGAAGAGAGAAGGCAAAGAGTATCCCAAACTGAACTGAGTTATTGAACTCTAATAGGGCACTGTGGTAGCGTAGCTGATACTTTACCACACACACACACACACACACACACACACACACACACACCACGTTGATCTCCAGCAGCACTATCTGTGTTGACAAACTGGAATGGGAGGGCTGTGTATCTCATCCGCAAAATCAAATAACTTCGTCCTCTGTAGGAGACCTCCTAATAAAATTGTACAAGACATGATTCTGTGTTATCTCCCGCAGGAATCTTCTAAGCCAACCGCCCACAACGGTATCTACTACCGTTCACGTTGGTTCCTCCTACTCGTCTCTTCTGCATCACGAATCTGTCCTCACCAGTTATTGGCGGCCACGTCTTCAAACCTACGAAGTCAATTACTCCAAACCTTTAATGAACTGTCCAGTACACTCGGCGGGATGAAGAATCACTCGGTTTGTCATATAGCAAAACATACAGCCAATAGCCGACCGAGCTGCAGTCTGCACCCTAGACTCCGCCTACGACAGTACATTTTTCACACAAAGTAGCGTAGCCCAGACCTTTCCCTGAAAAATCGGCAAAACTATCTCTCGCCTTCATCTTGGCGCCGATTTATTTCTTTTGTTATTAACGTGGGTGCCAGACACTAGCTGAAGGAACTGCACGTGCAGCATCCTGTCATTTATTATGTCGTAAACCAAGCTACCCTCTGTGGACAGTTTGAGATGTAGAGATAGTGGGAGTCGTCTCTTGCCGTAAAACGTCTGGCTGACCGCCGCCACTCACCTAAAGAAATTCGCAGCCTGGCCCGACCAGCGACATCCGTCTTTCTCGGTAGAGCACTGTATTCTCCAGCAACGCTGGCCACTCGTACCTGGTTAGCTAACTGCCAGTCTGCCGAAAAAGTGCCTCACGCCCCCGACTGTGCACCACAGACACCACGGGATGTTGCAGAGAGCTTCGCTGTGGATCTGCTTTGAGACAAGAAAAAAATAATGTATGGCTCATACAACAAACTTATATTCTCCCCTTGTTTGTGAAATCAGCCTGAACTAAAGACGCTGCTTTCTACAGATTTAAATTGCTCTCTCGCCACTGCCAGCAGTAACCACACAAACAGAATTACTGAGTGTCTTTTGTAAAAGAGTGGCTCATTGAACAAGACTTACCATATCTTCCGATCCGTTATTGAATGTAGAAACCAGATAATAAGTATAATACAATTATTACATGCAATAGACACCTATCATCAGTCATCAAAAGCAATAAGACATAGGGCAGACGTGCAAATTGAGAAAAAAGTTGTCAGAAAGTACCACCACCTTTCGACATCCCCCCCACCCACTAAAATTTTGAGAGTGAGGTGATGTGACAAGGGAACTGAAGAATATAATTACGTAGGCTTCCGCGGCCAGAGTCAAATGACATAAAACTTTTCTGGGTGTTGTACCCCGTTATGATGTAAGAAGGCTATTACTTAAATAACCGACGTGACGGCCATCGTTACAGTGGCCTTCATCTGGGTATACTGATGTGGGCTGTTTGTTACTGTACTTTATATTTACTTTCAATTAGACATTGGGTCACGGATTAGATTAGATTAGATTAGATTATTTATTTGTTCCGTAGATCCATATTGAGGGGATCCTCGTGGATGTGGAACATGTCAAGAAACAAAATTTACAAGTTGAATAACAAATAATAATAATAATATAAATACATACACTTATAATATAAATACAGATACATAATTTTTAAGGTTTTTTTTTGCTGATAATATAATAATACTAATATAGTATGAGTGCATGCATCATTTGGTACAATTTAGAAATTCACTAATGGAGTAGAAGGAGTTGGCCACTAGAAAGTCTTTTAGGTTCCTCTTAAACTGATCTTTATTTGTAGCTAAATTTTTTATACTTGATGGTAAATTATTGAAAATGTGTGTTCCTGAGAAGTGGACCCCTTTTTGAACTAAAGTAAGTGCTTTTAAATCCTTGTGTAGATCATTTTTATTTCTAGTATTGTATGTATGAACTGAGCTGTTTGTTGGGAAAAGGGATATATTATTTATGACAAATTTCATTAAGGAATAAATATACTGAGAGGCAGTAGTTAATATACCCAGTTCCTTGAAGAGGCTTCTACAAGATGTCCGTGAATTTACTCCACAAATAATACGTATTACACGTTTTTGGACTCTGAAGACTTTTGACTGACTTGAAGAGTTACCCCAAAATATTATACCATATGACATTAAGGAATGAAAGTAAGCAAAGTATGCAAGCTTTGTTATTTTTATGTCTCCTATGTCTGATAACACTCGTATTGAAAATACAGATTTGTTCAGTCGTTTCTGCAGTTCTGTGGCGTGCTCCTCCCAACTAAATTTATTATCAAGCTGTAATCCCAGGAATTTAATTCTGTCAACCTCTTCTATCTGCTCTTCTTCATATTTAATGCATATGCTGTCAGGAAATCTCTTACATGTTCTGAACTGCATGTAGTGCGTCTTTTCAAAGTTTAATGACAATGAGTTGGCTTTAAACCATTTATTAATGTTCATGAAAATATCATTAGCAGACTTTTCTATCAATATACTTGACTTACTCTTTATTGCAATACTTGTATCATCTGCAAACAAAACGAACTCTGCTTCTGGTAGTGTAACTGATGAGAGATCATTAATGTACACAAGAAAAAGCAATGGCCCTAATATGGATCCTTGTGGGACACCACATGTAATTTCTTCCCAACCCGATGATGACTGTTGGCCTAATTCACTAGTCACTTGCACTGACACCCTTTGTTTCCTGTTAGTGAGGTACGACTTGAACCATTTTGCAGCATTTCCCGTGACCTCATAGAATTCTAATTTACTTAAAAGGATGTTATGGTTCACACAATCAAATGCCTTTGACAAATCACAGAAAATACCTGCTGCTTGCAATTTATTATCTAATGAATTAAGTACATTCTCACTGAAAGTGTAAATAGCCTTCTCAATATCGGAACCTATTGATAAGATAAGATAATTGGAAAGACGTAGAGTGCAATTAAGAATTGACACAGCCAAGGTACTCATTCCTAGCGTTCCAATTTCTCCTAGAATTTATGGAGTGCGAAAGTTTCACAAGAATGACCAGCCTTTATGACCGATTGTGGATTGAATTAACTCGCCGACATACAATTTGTCAAAGTTTCTAGCCTCCAAACTAAGACCTCTTGTTGGCAAAAATGACTCGTACGTGAAGAACTCGACACACTTTATAGAACGCAATAAGATAGAAACAATTTTACCCACGGACATCATGATCAGCTTCGGCGTAAAGTCATTGTTCACCAAAGTGCCAGTAGACGAAACTGTTCGCATCCTACAAGAACATGTCCCGCCAGATATATGCGACCAGGTTCAGTTATGTTTATTTTCGACCTATTTCAAGTGGCAAGAAAGATTCTATGACGGCGTAGCATTGGGGTCTCCCTTATCCCCGTTGTCAGCCGACATATTCATGGTGGCCTTCGAAGCAACGGCACTTTTAGATACGTGGACGATACGTTCGCAATATGGCCCCACGGTGAGATGGAGCTACAAAGGTTTCATGATCATCTGAACAAATTGCACAAAAAGATCCAATTTACATTAGAGATCGAGAAGGATGGCGCTATTCCATTCCTATATGTGGAAGTTTATGGAACAAGGCAAGGCACACTTGGGCACAGGGTATATCGGAAGCCTACACATACCGACAGGTATTTGCACGCCCAATCAAACCACCACCCAGCACAGAAGAATTCTGTTATCCGCTCACTGACGATTCGCGCCGCGCAGCGACTAAGTTATGAAGTCAACAAAACAGCTGAGCTCAACAAACTAGAAACAACATTTCTGGCAAATGGCTACAACCATAGTGTGATTCACATCGCCAAGAACACAAATAAAGGAAACGGCAGTAGGCAGGAAGTCAATAAAAGGCAGCCAGCAGCACGCTTACCGTATGTAAAAAAACGTCACATATCGGATTGCTAAACATCTTCGCCGGGTTGGTGTCCAGCCTTGCTTCTATAGTAGTCACAAGATCCAGGATGAACTTGGTTCCACAAAGGACAAGATAGAGGCGTTACACGCATCAGGAGTATACAAGGTGGAATGCGAGTGTGGGGAAGAATACATAGGTGAGACATGGAGGGCAGTGGCAACGCGCATACGCGAACATGGCTACATTCGATTAGACCAACACAATAAATCTGCAGTAGCCGAACACCAGCAAGATTGCAACAAAAAGATAACATTTAACGATGCCAGAATACTCGCCAAGCAACCAGGGATGGTTAAAAGCAAGATAAGGGAAGCCATTGAAATTGCAAAGCACCCTAATAACATGAACAGAGAAGATGGACTCAGGCTTGCCTCCTCTTGGCTACCAGCCATCACAGCGAAATAGGCCGCACTGCCAACACAACACGCGAGCGTCACTGGTAAGCCAGCAGGAGAGAAACGGAAGCCCTCACCCCATTCACCGTTGAACACCAATCATGTCTCCCTATGCAGGAAGCAATAGGCAACGGCTCCCTCCACCTCCACCTCAGCATTCTATCATAATAAAGTTTCCATTCTTCCGCCAAAATTCCAGCAATAACATAGCCGATAGTAAAAAAAAAAAAAAAAAAAAAAAAAAAAAAAAAAAAAAAAAAAAAAAAAAAAAAGTAAGGTAATGTCTAATTGAAAGTAAATATAAAGTACAGTAACAACCAGCTCACATCAGTATACCCAGAAGAAGGCCACTGTAACACTGGCCGAAACGTCGGTTATTTAAGTAATAGCCTTCTTACATCATGACGCGGTACAACACCCAGTGAACTTTTATGGGAACTGAAGAATTTTAAAATTTAACCGCAGTCAGTCACTGAAACAAAAAAAATTAATTACCCCAATCACACACTTCCTTTTGAAATACTATGCTGATTTTAATATATAATCAACTGCCCATCCTGGCTCAACTTCACCCCAGGATGCATGCAACAAACTAATGCCAGGCCTAATCAATCAGACTCTTCTGGGCTTTTGAACTTCTTAAGTGTCTATGACAGATTCCATGAAACCTTAATATGGTCCCAGACCATGACACATTCAAGCTTAATTCATACTACAAAACCTAAATAACTCACTAACTAATTTTACTCGAATCGACATGTCTGAATTTACTAGTGTAAGGAGTCAAGTTTTCCTCAATGTCGTTTCCTGCATATTCCGACCTCAAAATCACATTCTACTCGTCAAGACGAACCGTCTGAATACAAACTCCATGTGGTACCGACATTTTCAGAAATAATAATTGTAGTTTGATATGCAAATTACGAGATCATGTCGCAAGTGCAACAAGATAATCAAGGCTGACATGTACTAGTGAACAAATACTTGTTTTTCTAAAGCGAGGCAAAGCGCCCGTGTGGCGGTGACTGGCGACAATCATACTAATGGACGGAAGGCACCTCAGCCAACTCCCTCGCCCTGGGCAGTCTCCGGTCAGAAAGCCACTGCATTCTTGGGGAAATAAAGACGCTTTAAAATCCTTTTAAAAGCAACAATACCAGTCTCAAGGAAAGGTATTTACTTGCAGCTTTTAGGACGCAGGTGGAACGCGAATTTCAACTGGCGTCATCATGTCTGAAAAGGAATACCTGTACGAGCAGTACCGGCGGAAGGGCCGGGCGAGCTGGGCGACCGCCCGGGGCGCCATTTTTAGGACAGTTTGGGGGGCACCAAAACCCTCTCTAAATTTATATTACTGTGAACAGTGAACTAAAAATTAACTTTTCATAAACTGTGTAGCAACATTGGTTACTACCTCATGCCATACGCCTCACTCTTTATAACAACCCCGGTTTCTTCTTGAATCTCCTATAAAGGAAATCCCTTCACCTTATTTGTCTATAAAAAAATCTCCGCTGACAAAGCTAAAGGCTATTGTTGAGAGTTGGGAGTTTTGAGCAACAATAACACGCTGTGATAATTACAACCGCCGCGGTGCCGACAATTGCACTCCTTGGGAAAAAGCTGTCAGCTGCTCTAACAATACACACAAACAATATTGAGTTATCGGCAACCAAAAAGAAATTAGTCCTGTTTGTACTGTCAAATGTCTCGTGAAAGAAAATTATAAATCAGAAGTCATGTACATGTAGTGCAGGCTTCATGATGTGCGTGTTCTTCTTTTGTCTCCTGAATTTCGACTCTTAGTAGAATAATCGTTGCGTTAATATGTTCTTTATCAACAAGTCGGAAAAATAAGCCTTTTTGAAATGCATACAGAGAAAGAGCACAATTATCGGCTAAAAATGAGAAACAGGCAGCAACATTAAATAAATTCTTTCGTACTCCTGAAACAGACAATAATGGAAATGAAAACGTAGAACCAGAGAATGAGGAAACCAGCAAGAAATCAACAAATATCCAGAGGATAATGCTGTACAGGTAAGTAGGTCTACATTACGTAACCTATTTTCGTTTTATTACGTTTAATAGAGAAGAGGTGTTTAACACGTAGCGTCTTAGCAGGCTGGTGTGGCTGGGGTGGCGGCCTCTCAGATAGGCAGCGAACTTCAGGCTCAACGAAAGTTTTTTCCCCATTGATATAAGTAGCAATAACTACATTCCATAGCAACACTGATGCTTGATACATGTACCAAAGCGATAAGACTTTTTCTCCTTACATGTGTATTAACAAACTTTATTTAAAGACTTTGCAGAGAAAAAGGCACGAAAAGTTAACTTTACTTAGCTTTGTAAACAACTCAAAGGACAATTTGCATTAAAACTGTATAAAGATATAAAATTATATTACTGGTTGTATTATATGTATCACGAAATATTTGTACAATGCTGTTACAAAATATATTTGTATATTCTTTTGTTCATATAATTATGTGTTCTCTTTCACAGTTAACAAGGTTGTTCATGTATATATGGGTAAATAAATGCTGTATCGCATCATCAATCTTAAATTTATATAAACTTTTGTTTCTTGAATCATTCTGTAAATTTCTAATCGGTGACGTAGAATATTCTGCATGCTCATGTGTAAATAATTGTTTCGTATATAGTTAGCCGAAACTTACTGTGTATTTAACTGACAAAAGGTAAGATCTCACTCAGTTTGATAATTGATTCTTATAGATACAGTTATAGAGTTCCTTTAAAAGAAGCTATCTGTAATGTAGCGTAGCAAATTTAAAGCCAGTAATAGCAATGGGTTGTAGGGGACGCCATATGGATTCTTTGCCCGGGTGATGTTTTCCCCTTCCACCGGCCCTGTGTACGAGACGTTAGTGGACTCACTATTGGCCGGCGAGCCGTATGGCGTTAAAGATGTACTACCCGATTGGTAGGTGAGCCAACAGTGGGGAAGCTATACACAAAAAAAAAACCAGAAAAATGAAGGCAGACTCGCTCCCTCCTGCTAGCACTGTCGTTAACAGTGTGACAGTCTCGCAGCGATTTTTTGTGCGGAGAAGCGATAAAGACTCCTGTACAGTATTACACTGAATGAGTACCTCTTCCGTAGGATAAGTCTTAGGGTTCATAGTGTTGACCAAGATACTCACCCAATGAGAAAGTACCACGCCAATTTACAGCCAGACTGTAAGTCGTTATTGACCATCAAGGCGCAGGGAAATGCGATCTGCAGCAGTCAATCATGACAGACAATATTATTTAGTTACGATTTCAGCGAAGACGCAGGTAGCAGCCGTCGGCGCAATTAACGGTATTGTGTGTGAACGCTTCACGCGAACTCTACCCATCCCCAAACAGCAACGAAAAAATCCTTTTTTTTACGATAGCATACTATTTCTGACAATGCGGCAGCCTTGAACGTAAACTGACGAAATTGAATTAACTTTAAAGTTAAGTAGGCGCGGTTCTTCAGCTTTCTACGAACTTTATTTTATTTTGAAATGTTTATACGTTTCATCTATCCTGACAGCCTATCCAGAATTAGGAAGTGATAAAAATTTAAGTTGTTCCTTTATTAATTTGAGTTTTTGTAAAATTAAATAAATCCAAAATTTAAAATCAGTTTTTAACTTCAGTAACTAGCGACATCACTTTAGTGTCCGAACTGATCCTCACTAGGTACACTCTGGTATATTAAAAACATCACTCCAATGTTGATCAGTAGGTTTATAAAATTATCGCCAATTAAATCATAGAAAACTAATTTTCACCTACAAACTAGTATCACCGGCTGCTAGTCTGACCAGAGGGCCATCGTATCGTACGTGCAGAAATAATCGATACCATAACTTGACAAGATGACGATTCTTAAAGTTTGTTAGTGTTTCTGTTTTTCAAGAGCTCTATACTCGCGTATTTGGTAAATTCATTAATGTTTCTGCTTTCAGTTGCTGTATTTTCGCGAGTTTTAGTACGGCAAATCAAGAAATAATGAATTTGAATACGTCAATTATAAGTATTTTATAGAGATGGGTAGGGACTAAGACATCTATTCTCACTCTCGGGCAGGACGCAGAAAAGCTTCTTTTCCAGAACCGATCACGCACCTCTGGTTTGGAGCCGAGTCTGTGGCTTAAAGCAGAGGCTCAGACGATTTTTGGGTGTCCATTTTCTCGACTTAAGTTATTGAAGGGTGGTAATTACGGGAGTGGAAGGGCTGGTATCAGAGATAATTATTACTTGTGATTATAAAAAAATATCAAGAAAAATGACAATAAATAAGCAGTTATCCAAACTGAAAATTCAGTAAAGTTTCAGGTGACATTTACTTGACCACTGCGGTAGTTTATATACAACAATGACATAAAATTTTAACAAAAATACGCAATACAGTTTGTCTGAACTACAAAGATTAGTAATAATCACTAAGAAATTATTGTAGCTGATAACTACAACTGTTCTTTTGATAACGATCAATTATTATTTTAGTGACACCCCACTAGCCCACAGGTAAACAATTTGAAAATAGCAGAATAAGTAACAGATGACAATATATTTCACAAGGTGCAAGGTTATAATTAATTAGGTAGTATTTCGGACGACGACCGGTCGATGATCAATTTTACACAGAAAATAGCATCTGCATATACAACAAAATTTCACCAAGATCATGTTTATTAACTATTACATGACAGTTCAACATTTATCTCATACACAAAAGTAGCAGCTGCATTTACAACAAAATTAACCAAGGGCAAGTTTATGAACAAGTAGTTTACCCTATCGCTGAAACTAGCAGTCGGAACCCCCCCCCCCCCCCCCCAATCAATTACGTGAACTTTGAACACATCACAAATAGGATAGCCGGCCGCGATGGCCGAGGAGACTGAGGCGCTCCAGTCACGGTCTACACGGGCACTACGGTCGGGGGTTCGAATCCCCCCTCGGGCATGGATATTTGTGCCGTTTTTAGTATAAGGTAGTTGATAAGTAGTTTGTAAGTTTAGGGACTAATGACCCCTTAGTTAAGTCCCATAAGCTTAACAAACATTTTGAACATTTGAACAAATAGGATAACATAAGCAATTGTATTTAGACACAATAACCAGTCAGGAAATACTGAATTTCAAGACGAAAATCTGTACTGACACGTCAGGGCCGAGAGTGCAAATTTGATAGTAACGAAAAGAACACACAGACATTAGGCCAAGGTAACCACTGGGGTTCAATTACGAGGCCTAGTCAAAGCGACGTGCACCGACGTAGAAAAATAAGATTAGCCACGGGAAAGTAGAGCAATAGGCAAAAATTCAAAACAGGGATATAGACACAAAGAGCAGAATCATATTGTTGCTTTGAAATTGAAGCAGGCCTGACTTCGAAGATAGGGTTGTCGACTGAACACAGCACTTATACTGAAAGCAGGTTTATTTCGATCTGAATCTTACACGCAGCACTGACCGCCTCTCTGCTCTGCTATTTATACACATACATTATGTACCAGAAATTAGAGGAATAGTTAACATAATAAACAAGGAGAAATTACAAGTGAACATAAGAAACATGCAGAACATTCTGGAAATGTTAATTACAAATAAATAATTTTTTTCCCGTGGACAGGATTGAACCGACGACCTTAAGCACCTTGTGCCGCGCCGGCAGTCGGTTAACGTGGAGTCTTGCGGCAATATCATCAACCAGAGCCACGGAAAATATTATCTGCACTACACTCTAGGATGACTGGAAATACACAAAGCAAAGAGAAGACAGAATACTCATCTGAAAGTCACGAAAGCCATAACTGGGCATTGGTCTTCCGTTGATGAATACATAAGTCGGATGTTACCACGATGTACTTTATGGGACGAGATGAAGAAACAGAGCACGCTCGAAGAAATTTCAGAGCGGGCAACCGCGACCTGTCGCTGGCTACGTTATTTTCACAGCTGGCTCCCCATGATAGCTCGCATCGGCCAGCGTCGTTCCGGCTGTCAATAAGGGCGCCCGGAACTGCTTGCCCTCGCCAGTAGTGACTTCGCTGGACGTCAAAGCCGCACTGTCTCTTCGCAGATGCAGACCCATTTTGCCGCTTCCTTAGTTATTGCCAAACTCTCAGTGCCTTGCGTACGCGTCGTCAGATATACTCGCTGATTTTCGCAACTAGTGTCGTCCGCGAGACAAATGACAAACGAAAACTTACCACGCCACACGCGTTGAAGTAACGAAGAGATATCGATACGGGAGTTTGAGCGAGATAACTGGCGCCAATAAAAGTTGCACTTCCGCCCAGCAAGAATATGCAACTTTTGGATCACCTGAATGGATCTGATGATCCTCACTACACCGACGACAATCTGTAAGTTTAAATAATTATGTATCTTTATTCTACGCAAAAATCTGATTTCCCAACAACATCCGTGATTCTCACTAATCATTATAATGTTGTCTATTGTAGTGCTACCTATCACGTCGCTTTTTGTCATAGGCCAAACAAATTTTACCAATTGCCGACTTTTCTATTCTTTTAACAAAATGACAAGAACCGCACGGCAGATTTCTTTTCAATCTTTTTGACGAAAAGTGTCAAGGTGCTTGCGGTACCACCTAACTATTAACCCCGCTATCCATCATAAATCACTTATATGGAAAACTTTGTAAGTAATATAAAAAAATATTTATTGCAATCAATAGCCTACTGGCTTCTATATAAAAAAATTTTTGCTTGTAGCTTTCTCATATATACTAGTTCGGTTTTTTTGTTTTTAATACGTAATTTTCATTCTAAACATTCATTTATTAAAACAATTATCATTTTGTACAGTAAAAAGCGCCTGAAGATGCAACTGTAGTTTGCGAAACCGGTTGCGCGGGTCTTCACGACTCCAATAAAAATAACAGCTCAAGTGGACCAAGGACTTTCATTCAGACTCTTACAATTTTAACACCTAATTTTTAACTGTGTGAAAGTTTCTTAAACATGTATCAGATTTTAGAATTAATATTGAATCTGTGACTGTCTGACTTTGATCTATTAGTTATACAAATAAATAGGAGGCTAGGTCTAAATTTAGGTTTCTAGGTATTTTGTAATGGAGGTTTGGAACACCAGTGTTGGACTTGATAAAAACTTAGGTAATTGATTGTACTATGAGGAAATGTATGAAGAGACTGGAACCGAAAGGGTAGGAGGTAGCCGGCCGCTGTGGCCGAGGGGACAGGCGCTTCAGTCACTGTCTGCACGGCCACTACGGTCGGGGGTTCGAATCCCACCTCGGGCATGGATATTTGTGCCGTCCTTAGTTGTAGGTAGTTCATAAGTAGTTTGAAAGTTTAGGGACTGATGACCCCGTAGTTAAGTCCCTTAAGCTTAACAAACATTTGAACATTTGGTAGGAGGTAATGTAACTCAGGGATGAATTAAGTGAAATCCAATAGGGGTGAACTGTTTAGTTGTGTTAGATCGGACCATTGATACACTAAACACTCTTTCAAAATCTACATGAAAACTACAGCTACAGACACAGTAATACCTTCCTCCTCACAAAACCCAGTTACATACAAACATTCAGTCATTTGTCATCTCTTCCCATACTGTATCTAAACATTGTAACTTCTTTGACACAGCAGTCAATTCTCTGAAGATGGCGTAATAAGCCGAAAACCGGTTAAGTAAACAAAAATAAACTTGTAAAACGCACGCTGTGTTTTTTTTTTAATTTTTTCTGTTATGTTCTACCAAGAAACGACGGAAGAATCAGTCAAAATGATATCCGAAAAGGGTTCGATTTCAGAGTACTTGACAGTGCAGCACGATAGTTCCGTCTCCTAGATTGACAGCGTTGTGCTACTTTGGACGAAGTTAACCTGTACCGAAAAAATGCGCTAGGTACGTATGTGGCAAGTAAAAATTGTGAACGATGGACCACGCCGCTGTGGATTAGTCGTGCGAATTTGGGCGCCATGATGCGGTGCGCGCGGCCGGTCGCCGTCGTGGGGTCGTGTCACCCCACGGGCATGGGTGCTTGTGTTGTCCTTAGGTTAGTTTGCCTTAGTTTAAGAAGTTTTCAAGCTACGGACTAGTAACCCACCAGTTGAGTCCGATAGATTTACAAACATTTGAACATTTTTGATTTGAAAGATGGAATAGATCCTTCGTGCTTCAACAACCGAGTTCGGAAACCGTTATGACAGCAAAGAATACTTACCTGCAAATATGAAGTAACGAAAGTCTTAACTGATGCTAAAATTAGCGTAAGGACTGACATGCAAGCGAGGTTTAACGACTTTGAAAGCGAAGTTTGGTTTACAGACTTGGCCGAATATTCTAAGAAATTTTGCTCATACGTGGAATCCGTTAATAGGTCAAACCAGATAAGCAGACATTGTCTGACCATAATGATGTTCAAACAGAGGAAGACACACGAAAGGCAGAAATCTGAAATGTGTTTCAAAAAGGAAGATTGTACGGTTGCTCATCCTCTAAATCATTGTACGAGGGACAGTATGGCACATATTGAAATAAGGGTCAGCAGGATAGAGAAGAAATTAAAACCGCTCAACAGAGGAGAGGCCGCTGCACCTCATAAAATACCAAATGAATTTTACACGCATTATGCGGAGGAACATGTCCCCTTCTAGGATGGTTGTTGTTGTTGTGGTCTTCAGTCCGGAAACTGGTTTGATGCAGCTCTCCACCCTACTCTATCCTGAACAAGCATTTTTATCTCCTTATAAGAACGGAAACCAACATCCATTTTAATCTGCTTACTATATACGTCTCTTGGTCTCCCTCTGCGATTTTTACCCCACAATTTTCCTCCAATGCTAAATTTACGATTCCACGTTGTCTAAGAAAGTGTCCTACCAAATGATCCAAATGATGCAGTCAGAAAGGATACACGAGTGGGCCTTCGGCTACAAGGTCCCATATCAATGATGTTTCGTTGAATAGTTCACGTTCTGAAACTTCTTGATGGCCCAAAAACTGACATCCACAGAAGTTTGCGGATGGGTTGGACTTCCGTCACATTGAACTATTCTATTCAGTCGCCGTTCGTCTCGTTCTTGCAGGAACTTTTTCCTGTCGCAGCAATGACGGAGAGATGATGCTAAACCGGATGCCCGATATTCATGATGCACTTGTGAAAGGGGCGAACGGAAAAATCTCCATCTCCTCTCTACTTGGGAGTAGCTGTCTCCCATCTCTTGGGCGTCGACTGTAACATTGCATTATTCACCATAGCTTGCCATTGTAACAGCAGTGACCTATCAGTCACCTGCGTGAGACACCTATCGTATTGTTTTTACAGCAACACTGTCTTCTGTTTAAATACCTCGGCGTTTGGATATGCTTTCCAACACCATTTTACATGTCACTTCAGTGTATAACAAGTGCTTCATGTGTGCGTTAAAATTAATAGTAAACTAGGTATCAACTTTTTTAATGTCTGACGCATATTTTCTCACAAGGAGATCCGCACTGATACCAGTTAAAACAAGGTAATTTGGAATCGTTCAGATGCTATTCCCAGCTACTTACGTCATTAATTCAGGACAGTTCTTAGAATCATGATAACTGAATTTCTTACACCAGCGTGGAAAATGACGTGCGCTATCCAACATGCTGCTATTTGCGGGGGAATTTCCAGCACTGGTGAGTTGCTACATTGACAATCATTTAGTGATTGCGACTGAATGCCATTAGCTTCAATAACTCATATGGAGCACTCGCGAGTGAAAACTGAAATTTGATTGCAAGCGCCAAATTGCTACTTCGTGGACCTTGATACATATGAGCTCTTCAGAACGCATAACCCACAAATCTATTTACTACGTACAACCCTAAATCAACAGAAACGCATAGGCCCATTTAACAAATCTGAGAACGGTAACTGTAACTAAATGTCTATGTGGAGTAGAACAGAACGGCGTTGGTGAAAACTGCACTCAATCACGTGAAATTACCTTTAATTCAAGGCTATTTCAGTAATAATAACTGTAAAAAATTATTTCTGTGGTACAGTTTCTTTCGTTAGCGTACGCCGAGGAAAAAGTCTAACGAGGTGGTAATTCTCACAACTTTTTTCGATTTATATCAAATATTAAAGCTGATTACTCTGACATTTCCAGCTATCAGTAGATCTTTTTTTAAAAAAACTCTATTAGCAAATCATGATTTCGGCCAGTAACTGGCCTTTATCAATGCTAAAAAGTACAAAAGGACACACTGTTACTACATGACATTTATTACGATGTTTTTGTAAACTTGTCACAAATGAAAGCCATGTTGGTTTTTTTTTTTTTTTTTTTTTTTTTTTTTTTTTTTTTTTTTTTTTTACTTTCACTTCTCTAATTTATTTATTCTGTTGATAAAAACTGTTATATTTGTTATACTGTAGAGGGCAGCACATGCCCAAATCATGTTCTATGACGTGACCTACCTTTGTTTTGAAATAGTGTTTGTGTAGATTTGAAACGGTAAAAAGATCCAGTTGACATACTTGGCGTGATGTGAGTTATCCATATTAATAACGGTCGGGGATTCGAATCCCCCCTCTGGCATGGATGTTTGTGTCGTCTTTAGAGTAAGGTAGTTCATAAGTAGTTTGTAAGTTTAGGGAGTGATGACCCCGCAGGTAAGTCCCTTACGCTTAACAAAAATTTGAACATTTGAATGACATCTTGAGTTAAACATAGGGTATGTATAATTAATTAAAACATTGTTATGTCTGTTATAATGTCATAAGTGTTACTTATGTAACATTTTCATGTAGTAACAGAAATCATGATTTTCTAATAAAGGTTTGTAAAAAAAGATCGACTATTAGCTGAAAAGCTCAGAGTATTGGAAACATATCACACCCGTGGAGCGCAAACCATGGAAAGTAACCTGATAGCCTGATTATATTTCATTCCACTTCGCTGATTTGATCAGTTGTGTGCAGTAAGTGCAAATAGTGAAGGAAACGTTGACATTTGCACTGCCGTTAAATGATGAAACAGAAATGTTAAGATTATTGCAAGAATTACCTTAATGATGAATTATAATATACAGTGATAGATATTAACGTCGTCGTAGCAACGTACAATTAGAATAAGAAGTAGATTATTCTGGTTAAAATTAAGTGTTTCTCTATCATTGTCCGTGAGAAACTGGAATGTTGCGACACTTGTGAGAAATCCGGAATGCTGGGCCACATCTGCTGCTGTGTGACTGAGCGCTATGTTTGTACCGACCCTGCTACGGCGGGCCGCGCAGCTGCCAAGGGACATTCACACTCCTCCATTGCAGCCAGCTTACTTTATTTCAGAAGTTGGGGAACCATGATACAGCTCCCGCGCCCGAGGCAGCTCTACTACCTTCTTTGCTTTGTGGTCATTACACCGACCACACATTCCTACACAAAATCTAGCTTGTCCGGTCCCTTTTGTCGGTCATTTCATTTATGACATACGTTTTCGGACCATCCTGTATAAGCACAATGTCGTTTTATAGCTGCTTGTATACACAGTGCGTCTTAACGGTTATAGATAACAGAGTGCTGCTGAAGCAGTTCAGCAGTTAGCGAAAGGGTTTTTTCCTAACGTGTGTTTTCTTAGTAATCCGCCCTTTCCGTCAGAAAATAGTTAGTCAGACCAAATACTCCGATTACGACAGAATTTCTAAAAAGGGAAGCTGCATTTCATTAACTTTTAATGCATTTGGTAAATCATGAATGCACCTAGCTGAACAGATACAGAAGGATCGTCGTTAATAGTGCTTAATAATTGTATGAAAATAGTTTTCAGTGTTTATCTAAGGGAATACTCTTTAGCTGCAAACAAAATATCATGGATTACGTGGTTAAGAGGTGAAACCCACAACTCTACTGAGGGCGTATTCTCCACAATCTCGCGAAAAGACCACAAATAGAAAGATTACAGGCCACACGTGGACATAACGCAATCATTTTTTCCGAAACTCAAACGTGACTGAAATAGAAGGAGCAAGTGACATTGAGACATTGTCATATGCCAAAATGTTTGTGAAGCTTATGGGACTGAACTGTGGGGTCATCAGTCCCTAAACTTACAAACTACTTATGAACTGACTTATACTAAAGACAGCAGAAACATCCATGCCCGAGGGGGGGGGGGGGATTCGTCGGGGAACGGCCTCGCACAATGGAGCTTAGCGCCTCAATGCGCTCCGCCGCTCTACCGCGGCTTGTCATAAATTGTGTTCGTTTTGAATCGAGGGAAGATCTCTTCTTACATTCATTGAAAGTAGGCTAGAGTCTGTGCAAATTGGTACCATCGAAATAATTCAAAGCCTAAGTGCGTCACAAATCTCAAATGAAACTTGACAAAAGAAATTGCCTGTGTCGTGAGAGCTCAGCTTAATGAATTGTGACTAGACATCAGATATTGTGGCCGCCAAGAAGGGTTACGAAATGAAATGTATCTCTAGCGGTCGAAACAATTCCGTTGCGTATACACATAAAAGGCATTTTTTAGTTTGGTACGTATCTGGCGCTCGTCTATTACTTCCACCGTTCACAGCATGCATACAATTGTCTCCTGAAATTTTAAAGGTGGAATGGTCCCCCATACATTACTACATTTATACCCCTCTAGCTCTTCGTAATGTTCTGAATAGCAACGCCGGACGAGATGTAGCACACAGGCTGACCTTGCTCAGAAGAGACCTACATAACGATACCACGATAACAAGAGAGAACCCCGGATGTGATGCTCATCGCGGTGAGGCAAACGCTGCGCCAAACTGCCGGAAGAGCAAGAAGCTTACCAGAAGGCCTGTGGTGGCCCCAAGAGTAACGGGCCACGAGATGGGGGACTCGGTAGGAAGGGGGAAGGAACCGCTACTGGCAAGAAACCCGCCGCCGAACAACAGAAGCCGCCCCCACCCCCGCGCGGCGTTTTATTCGGGCTAGTTTACAAGCGGCACTCAGTGTAAACAGTGCAACTTTATTAAGGCGTCTGATTTAGCAGAGGATTCTGGTGCTCCTGGACCGCCCCCCAAGGCTCGTTGCAGAAGCCTGCCCTCTGTGGGGGAAGGGGTGGGGTTGGGGCAGCCGCGGCCGGGGAGGGGTGGTGGTCGGGGATCCACCCCCTGCCGGTGGCGCCGCCTAATGTTGTCTCAGAGCACATCGGCCACGCCCCCGCAGGCTGCAGCTTTCGGCTGCCGCCCGGGATCTCTTCCACCGTAAGCGCCGCGGCTAAGCTCTGCCTCTGGGGTGAGGGAAGGGGGTTGGGGGTGAGAGAAGCCGAGCCGCTAATTTCGCCGTTGCCGGGGGCCGGGCCACACGCCACCGGCACGCTACTGAATTTCGGAGACACGATACCGCACCGAGTTGGCCGATGTAGCCCGTTTCACAATGGTGAAAGTCACTGAATTTCGGTTCTGAACCCGATACCCATTTACACCTAAGCCATTTGGCTGACTTCAGCTTTTTGCCAAAGTGTACAAAGCAATGAAACAGTGGGGTGGCGGTAATGCCAATAATGTTATATTGGTACCGTTAAACTCTAGAACTAATTGACTAATTTTGTGCATGTGTTTTATCTACCACTGCCTTTCCTAAAGCCTGAAAATTAATGTTATGGGGGAGCAGAAAGCGATGAAGGTAATAGTGTCTTTACTTTCAGCCAACTAGTCAAATTCAAATGTTCAAATGTTTGTAAATTTTATGGGACTTAACTACGGGGTCATCAGTCCCTAAACTTACAAACTACTTATGAACTACTTACGAACTAGGACGGCACTAATATCCATGCCCGAGGGGGGATTCGAACCCATGACCGTAGTGGCCGTCCTGACCGTGACTGGAGCGCCTCAGTCACCTCGGCCACCGCGGCCGGCGCCAACTAGTCCACACTTCAGATGGACTAAACTGTAACAGATTGTTCCAAATGTGCATTAAATACGGAGTACTCAGTTAATATGAGTATCTATCTCTAAAAACGTGAATGTCTTTTTGGTGTATGTATATCACGTCTGAACCACAAAACATAAAGAACTAAAAAATTGAACAGTTACTAATGTCTACCCGGGGAAGGCTTTAGGCACGGTTTTATGGCGATCGGATAGCTATTTATCTATATATTTGATGTGAATGTCTGTTCGGTGTACGCTTATCACGTCCGAACGACAAGACGCAGAGACTTAAATATTTGTACAGTTACTAATTTATGCCTGATGAAGGTTTTAGGAACGGTTTTATAGCGATCTTATAAATATTTCGTAATTTGAAGAATATAACGCGAATTGCGGGACAATAATTACTATTTGAAAATTATATTTACTCTTTGAAAATGGTTTTATTGATTGCATTGTTGCTTGAGGGTTGATAATGATAAAAGGATGGAGTATATTGGGATGGAAAGTTGTCGGTGTATATAAAATTCTCTCTCTCTCTGTGTGTGTGTGTGTGTGTGTGTGTGTGTTAATATTTCGCTCTGCAGCGAAAAGTACAGAAAGCAAACGAATGGTCTGTGTGTAATTGTTGTCCGAAGTCTCCCGTTGTACACCATAGCAGTTCCATGCCAATATCTACAAAGGGTTGGAAGATATCGTGGTTCAAAGTCGTCAAATTACAGAAAAATTCGGACTGAAGGCCAGTGATCACGTTTGCGACTCTATAGCAAGGAGGTTACATACAGCGAAACGTGTTGCCGCAGATCATATCTTTGGTCTATGCATGCTACAATGTATTCAGCTGTTTCTCTGTCTTTCTCTGTAAGGATAAGCATATGAATAAGGAAATATAAGAATAAATAAATCAGTAAAAAAGAAATTTCTTTTAATACATCTCTTTAAAAAAATCGATTTGACGTTTCGCGCATTAACTATCATAATCAACCAACATGCGAGCGGAACCGCGGGTTTAAGCTAGTATTCTATATAAAATCACACGAACTTCAGATATTAAACAGTTGAAAACATTGTTTTTATCTAATTCAACGTCCCCCCCCCCCCCTTTGTTGCACGTTTTTTATTTTTATTTTTTTATTTTATTTTTTTATTTTTGCCTTGAGGCACATTTATTTTAGGGGAAAATTACTTTCTATTTACGTTGGTCTACCGCGTTTGGGGTCGCCGATAAAGGCGTAACTTAAAGAGATGTAAGCGATCGAAAAAAAAGTTTTAGATAGTTGATACAAACAATGGCACGCAGTTCGCTTTAACAGTTCAGAAAGAGACCGCGATGCTTTTCCATTTAGCGAACAGATTATGGGCGAAACACCTATAGGGGAGAGTGGGGTAATGACGGTCATCGGGTAATGGCAGTCTCCAAAGTATCTCGTAACCGGTGTTGCCAACATGTTTCGAATCATGTCCCTACATGTCGCCATAAAAGTCCCTACAGACCAAATACGTATTGGGGGTGATATCTCGTCTTCATTAACATCATTGTACAATGAATTGTTACTGTTTTATTCTAAATTTTTTAAAAAGACTTTTTCATTTCCTGGGAGAAGTCCCTATGTTTTGCAATAAGATCGGAAATCCGTCCCTACAGTTTGGAAAAATTAGTCTAAAGTCGCTACGTGTAGGGACATGTCCCTACGGTGGGCAACACTGTCGTAACTGCTTTGCACCAGAGGAGTTGTAGAGTGTGCTACAACCTCACGGCCGTTGAAGGAACTCCTGGTGAAATCGACGCCACCTTGGCAGTACCTTTCTGACTTTTGTGCAGAGAAGTTGTTTTTCACGTCTTTAGACTCAAGGTACAGCATTCTTTACACCATGGTAAGCACTTGAATTTCACGTATGTAAAAATTGTTGCCAATCGTATACTGTACTATTATGTGTGAACTTTTTAGTGGCACATTTGTTTAAGGCGAAGCATATACAGTTATTTTGATTTAACATTTTCAAATATGGCGTGCTCTGGGGGTAATGGCAGTCAGTTGGTCTGAGGTATTGGCAGTCGGTTTCCTCGTCCATCCTCACAGAACAGTTTTTTTTTAAAATTGTTTCAGATGCCCAGAAAGGGGTTTAAAACAACCAAAGAGACTGACTGCTGAACAACTCGAACAAGCCATAAAAGCCGTTAATGAGGGAATTTCAATCAAAATGCCTCAAAAACCTATTACTATTTAGTACTCTTCAAGAAAGATTAATTATTGATGCCCCTACATTTGGGAGAAATTGCGGTTTACTGATGAGCATGAAATTTCCTTAGCCACCATGTAAAGACATTGTAGAAGATTTTTTTATAGTATGAGGACGAGTCAGTTAAGATGAATATGCCAAAAGGTACAAAATTACACATACATTTAATAATTGTAATGAAATGGCTGTGTTTTATGGGATGTACGGGTTTTTAAAAAGGCGCGGCATTAGCATGAGAAAACAACAGGCCACAAGCATTGATAGAGCGGCTGGATTTAACAAAGAAGTGGACAGATTTTATAAGAATTTAAAAGGGAAAACATTGAAACATAAATTCAAAAATTCGAATGTTTACTAAATCGGCATTTCTAAATGTTCAAATGCTTTTACAGCTTATGGGACTTAACTGCGGGGACATCAGTCCCTAAACTTACAAACTACTTATGAACTACTTACGAACTAGGACGGCACAAATATCCATAGCCGAGCGGGGATTCGAACCCCCGACCGTAGTGGCCGTGCAGACCGTGACTGAAGCGGCTTAGACCCCTCGGCCACTGCGGCCGGCGAACTTAGGCTTTCGCAGTCATTATTGTTAACGTTAAAATTCTTCTGAGCTATTTGCCACGTCATGATAATAAAATCTTCCCAACGTTTCGGATCCGTTGCAGGAGCCTTCCTAAGGGAATATTGACTTGTTCTTGCGATGGAACGTTTCGGATCCGTTGCAGGAATCTTGCTAAGGAAATATTGACTTGTTCTTACGATGGTCTTATAATGCATGTACTGTCCTAACAGTTTAGTTTTGATTGGTGTTTGCATTGGTGTTTCTTATAAGTGGAAACAGTGAAGGAAGATGCGCTTTATTGGTGTGCTACGCACACTAGTCACCAGGGCACAACGCATCAGTGATGACAATAATTTGGACGAAGAACTCTTCAAGTTGTGATCGACATTCCGCGCCAATGGATATAGCGACAGAAGCATCCAGAAAGCCACAAAACCACGGCGAACTAAGGAAAACAACACAGAAGTCGAAGAATTACGGGCAGCACGTTCGCCAGGGAACTAGTGAGCGCATTGGAAAAATATTACGCCGAGCTGGCATCAAACCTGTTTTTTTTCAGCAATAACAGAATAAGATATCCTCACATCAACGAAGGATCCCATAGAAAAGCTGAATACTGCTGGTGTGTATAAAATAAACTGCGGATGCGGAACAGTATACATAGGAGAAAAAGAAAGGCCTATCCATGTACGAATGGCAGAGCATGAAAGGTGCATACGTTTAAAACAGCATAGCAAATCAGCGGTTGCAGAACACGAGGAAGAGTGTAACCATAATATAAACTTCAAGGACGTACAAGTGCTCTCTAAACAGTCATTTAAAACGAAGAGAAAAATTCGTGAAGCAATCGAGATCAGTAATCACCCCTACAACATGTACAGAGAAGACGGGTACAATCTCTCTCACCGTCTTAGCTTCCAGTGTTGACAACACGGCGACGCTTCGCGGAGAGTGGTACAACGGGCCCTAATGCCGCAGATGGGCGTTCCTGACAGCGTGGCAGTTTCGTCACTACCCAGAAAAACTAAGCCGACTGTTCGGTTGCCGCCGTTGATGTTTTCCACCAATAGGAATCACCGATGCAAACACCAATCAAAACTATACTTAGGACAGTACACGCTTTATAACACCATCACAAGAAGGAAACGAGTCAGTATTCCACGAGGAAGGCACGTGGCAAATAGCTCAGAAGAGTTTTAACGTTAACTACTTTCCTTCATTCAAAAGACAAATCAACGAACAACGTTTTTAGTGAAGGAAAGTCGAAGCATCGACTCATTTTTCAGCCTGTCCATAAGGGAGCATTTTCAGCTAGTACTGCATCTTCTGGTTCTCAGTTTGATGAGGAGGAATGTATTGGGGTTGTGACTAGTGTCCCTGCAGATACTTGCCACTTTTAGTAATGTGTAGCTTCGTCAAGGATTTAGTAATGTGTCGCTCTTACTTATCCTTCTCGAAGAGAACGACCTATTAACCAATAGTCAACACGGATTCAGAAAGAATCGCTCTTCCGAAACACAGTTGGCCTCTATTCACATAAAGTGATAAGTGCCATCGACAAGGGATCTCAAATCGATTCCATATTTCTGGATTTACGGAAGGCTTTTGACACTGTACCCCACAAGCGGCTTCTAATGAAATTGCGTGCTTATGGAATATCTCCCCAATTGGATTCACGATTTCCAATCAGAAAGGACACAGTTCATTGTAATTGACGGTAAGTTATCGAGTAAAACGGAAGTGATATCTTCGTCCCCCAGGGAAGCGTTATATGTCCCCTACTCTTCCTTGTCTTTAAAAACGATTTAGGAGACAATCTGATTAGCTCCCTTAGACTGTTCGCGGATTATGCTGTCGTTTATCGGTCAGTGAAGTCAACAGAGGATCAAAAGCAACTGCAAAGCGATTTAGACAAAATTTCTACATGGTACGAAAATTGGCAATAGACACTAAATAAAGAAAGGTGTGAAGTAATACACATGACCACTAAAAGAAATTCCATGAACTTCAATTACGCGATAAATCAGTCAAACCTTAAGGTCGTAAATTCTACTAAATACCTAGGCGTTACAATTACGAACAACTTGGAGAGAACACATAGCAAATATTGTGGGAAAGGAGAACCAAAGATTACGTTACATTGGCAGAACGCTTCGAAGAAGTACCAGGTCCGCCAAGGAGAATGTCTACATCAGAGTTGTGTGTCCTCTCCTGGAGTACTGTTGCCCATTGTGTGACCCTCACCAGGTGGGACTGACGGAAGATATTGAGAAGGTTCAGAGAAGGGCAGCTCGCTTTGTTTTATCACGTTACGGGGGGGGGACAGCGTCACGGAAATGTTTCACGAATTGGTGTGGAAATCATTAAAAGAAACGACGTTATTCATTGCGGCGTGATCTGTTTGCGAAGTTTCAATCATCGACTTTTACTTCTGAATGTAAAAATATTTTGCTAGCACCCACCTACTTAGGGAGACATGACCATCCCAATAAAATAAAAGAAATCAGATCGAAAACGGAACGATTAGGTGTTCTTTCTTCCCGCATGCTATTAGAGAATGGGACGGTAGAGAAAATTTATGAAAGTGGTTAATGAACCCTCTGCCAGGCACTTAAAAATGTGATTTGCAGAGTATCTATGTAGATGTAGATGTAGATGTAGACATGTGTGCTGGGTGTAGTGTCCCCCGTGACATCCGAAATTTCTTAGATAAACATACTAATGACCACACAAAATATCTACTCTATCGAACCCTTGGCGACATAAAGATAAAAGATGTCTATGAGATTCTATCTTTTTGCAGCAAATTTGGGTGCAAAAACCTCATCAAATGCTCTTGGCTTGACTTTTAACATGCAAGAATTTGTAAATACTGTTCGTTTTTTGCCACTGCAATTGTTGGTGGAGATCAAACAACTGTGCCGTTGCAAAACATTGTGACCAAACCTCTGCCAAACTTAAGAATATTGCAGGTTAGAACGGCTACCTGGAAGCAAATGCCATTTATCACAAAATAGTTGTACAACACGTGAATCCATTCCTCAATACGTTCAGTAGACCTCAGTAGGAGGTAATCAACCGTGGACCCAACAGCGCAGCAAAGAGGTTGGATGAAACAGGGATAAACTTTTTCCTATAGTCGAAACAATTATTTTCCTCGGGCGGTAAATTTTACCATTCCGTGGAAAGAGAAATGATTAACTGATTTTTCATAAATATTGCTGCTGTGAATAAATGAAATTTTAGAGAACTGAAAATTTAGAGCGTCTGCAGGAGACAAACAAAACTACAACAATACCTGCAGTCAACTTCGTCAGAAGCTACATATGTAAGTAAGACAACTTTAAATGCTTTCATTTCATGCTATTCTGAGAAAGAGATTTCTGAACAAATTTTGAGTAGCAGACACACATCACAGTTTTATTCGATACTTTTTTACCGGACAACACATGCTTCTTACTCATCTCAGTTGAGCGAAACGTTACGATTCACACATAATGATAATATCCGCGAGGATTTCATGAGTTCGTTGATGCGTTTGTAGAAGTTGCTCATGCGAATCTCGAAGATGTCTATCAGTCTGACGAAGAAAACTGGAGAGAATCCAGGAATGTACGTAACACAAAAGAGCAGGTAGTTGGTACTTCCACAGCTAAAGAGTTATCGTTAACTTGTAAGGCCATTGGCCCAATTGTCTTACACCAGATGAAGAATAGGCTCAAACTTTCATTAGAACGTTGTGTTGGCTTTGGAATGGACTGATGTGCTGTTATGCTTTCTAAAGTTCGAGGTGCTGCCTTTGAAGTGCGGAAGAAGGTCCAGAACTCGAACTCTGTTAAGACACAAACTAAATGGGTCTATATCCCGTAGTCCCAAGGTGCCTGGTGTCCGGGATGCTATATCAATATTGAAAGAAGTCATTAATTTCCTCAAGTCGCACCCTAAAATAGAAAATGTCTTTATGAACATCTTGTGTTGGTCACTCACATTACTCTGTGAGACCCGATGAGTAGAGAGGCATGAAAGTGTTCATTTTTCCTCTGATCTTGTATATATTGTGGAGACGTTCCGAAAGATTGCTGAATGCCGTGACCCCAACACAGCTGCAAAAGCTTGTGACACATTTCCGTCACTCATTTCAATAGCATTGGTCTAAATATATATGTAAAAAAAATCTCAAATGTACTATATGAAATCTTTTCGAAATTGTGCAAATGTTAAAATTTTAAAAAATGTATCGAAGAAATAATGAGACAGCTAAAGTTTCTACGGCCACAAAAACTGTATGTAAGCACGTCATTTGTGGTAAAAAGCAAATGCAAGTAATATTCAAAGAGTGTGAAGAACATTAAGGTTTTAACACGTGCCATTTATTCTAATTTTAGTGGGAAAAAGTTTTTGGTGAATGTTAAAACAGTTACGGCCTGGGGTTCGAATCCCCCCACGGGCATGGATGTTTGTGTCGCCTTTAGTATATGTAAGGTAATTCATAAGTAGTTTGTAAGTTTAGGAACTGATGACCCCGCAGTTAAGTCCCTTAAGCTTAACAAACATTTGGACATTTTATCTTTGTACCGTTGTGATAACGACGCTCATGAAAGGATGTAACTTTGTAGTATTACTCAGAAACTGTGGGCTAGCCAGGATATTTCTATTTCCACGCAAATGTTAAATTACAGCAAAGAAAATAATTCATGCTTATTTTCAAAAATATACTCCACTATCTGCTTGCTAATTGTGTTTATGTGATAGAGCGTAAAGGCCAGGCAGGGACATTGTGTACATCTGTTGCCAACTTATGCAGCGAAATTTATGGGCACTAAAGTAAAATTTATAATCCCTCCGTATCTTAGTAACAGTGACTAAAACTAATTTCAGAGACTGTAATGTTGTATATGACACCACTCTTTGGAACTTCTGCTGCCAACATTCCATCACACACAAGCCGTTGCCATAAGTAAAATTTTACCTGTCCATGCATCAGTTGCCGATACTCCAGACTTTCAAGAGCTAAAGAAGATAAGGCTGCTGCTCCGATGTCAGATTTGTGCAGCATACATTTTTTTTGTGATAATTGTGTCTGTGTCTATCTCTAAAGCAGTCTCCAAGCAAAGTATTGCAGAAATCTTCTATTAATCTCAGTGCCACATGCGTGAAAAACCCTATTCTTGTCAGTCGCCGATAAATAATTTGATCACTGGCTTCAGTACATATGGATGGGTGCAGAGAATCTTCCGGATTAACTGTCTAGCTCAAGTACCCTTGTATATCTCGCCACGGTCGACACTAATTTTATCGTCACAAACCTCAAACAAATTCGGCGGAAGAATATTACAGAGTAACAGTCTATGCTCCGCTATTGAACTTCATTGCAACTAATTTATGAGCACGATACTCCTGCTGAAACTTTGGATGTTGATAAGCTCTCCGTTTTTAGTCCCCAGAAAGTATTGTGAAGATATTCGCAGGTAAAACCGAAAAAAATGCAGATTCCCTCATTCACCTATCGGTTCGCTGCTAAGCCATTGTTTCTCATATGTTAAGGGATGAAATGTCGTTGTGGTGAGAGAAATGGAATCAAGAAAGGGAACGACACAAAGAACTTCGGCTACCTGCTAAGCCATTGTTTTCATATGTTACGGGATGAAATGTCGTTGTGGTGAGAGAAATGGAATCAAGAAAGGGAACGACAAAAGAACTTCGGCTACCTGTAATAACGATGCATATCCCGTAATACATTGGCTTTTATTCGTCCTGGCAACGCTTCCAGTAACAACTGAATCTGCCGAAAGATCATTTTCGTCGTTTTGGCACCTGAAAACTTATTTAAGAACATCAATGAAAGGAAACCGCCTCCTTGGTCTTGCACTCGTGCATACTCATTACCAGCAATTACAACATTTTCATAAACTGGCCGTAGACGGAGATCAGAATCAGAGAAAAGCTATGGATATACACAGTCAATATTAAATTGCATTATGTTTAGTTACTATTTATTGTTTTACAAGAAGAAAAAAGTTGTTTATAGTTAATACAGTCATGAGGAAAAACAGCTTATTATGAGCATAAAATAATATAATTAATAATTGAAGACGATTTCCTGAAAGCAAAAACCCTGTTACACCTTTTCACAATCGTACGGTCATTATTCCGTATAAACTTATGCGAAACATTCTGTCGAAATTTGAAAGCAATTGGTGAACTAATTTAGAAGACTTTTGGATGGAAACAAATGAACATTTGCATTTAAAATATTTTTTACATTATTAGACAAATACAATGTTATACAAATGCACGTCTCATATTTGGAAAATATTTGTCAGGTAACGTAATAAGTAATTTCTTTAAACACCCTTAAAAGAAACACAATTAAACACACCCCTTCCTGACCGAGATCCTGGATCCGCCCCTGCTCGAAATGATACAGGAACATCTTCCACAGGAATTGCCAAGTAATTTACTTTATCGTTTGTAAGGCGACCCCTATATTTCTATAAATATAACAAGGTTATCTTTGGCCGGCAATATATGACATCATGACTGCTGTTATCTTAATGAATGTGCTCGCAATAATGACTTTCAAGAATAAAAAGGTAATTTTCACTAACGAACATCTTTGAACTGGTAAGAATATCAGTTTATTACAGGTTTGCAAGTGCGTAGAATTATACACTTCATATAACAAATCAACAACTATACGCTCTTATCCTTTCATAAGTTAATGAGTCTCCAGAACTACAGAGAGCTACTGCCTATCAAGTGTGCTTGTACTGCACTCCAACAATTGATTCTCTCTCTCTCTCTCTCTCTCTCTCTCTCTCTCTCTCTCTCTCTCTCTCTCTCTCTCTGTGTGTGTGTGTCTCTCTCTTTCTCTCCCCGCACTGCTGATGCCGCGCACTGGCGACATAAAGAAACGAGCTTGCATTAAAGATATTACACTCCATACGACACCAGAGATACTGACACCTGTTAACAGTATTGGTGAATATCATCATGTAATTGTGAACGTATGCTTTCCCGGCGTATTTACCTAATGAAGAATTTTCGGGCTAATATCATCTATCCTTTACATTGCAGTTATCAAGCTTCTAAATTCAATAATGCTAGCCTCAAAAGTGGAAAAGATTCTCAACACTTGCCGCGTGAACTTTCTAACGTCTATGGCCGGCAACGCGAAATAAACCTTCGAAAGAGAATTACTGCTTTTCTGACTGGCGCGGATTGTACGCGATCTTGGCTTAACTTGAAGTGCCCCCGTCCACCCTACAGCGACTATTTTTCAAAAGTACTAATATCTGTACGTATAAAACATACAGAGCCTCTGATTTTTTTCTTAGTAGAACATATTGAAACACATAACCAATTTTTCAAATAAATATCTCGGGCATTTTTCTTCAGTATATCAGAATTTTGGAATAGTTTCGTCGTCCTTTGTAATAACTGCACTTTACATTAATTCAAGCTTAAATGTATAGTTTTTATTTTGTAGAATTAACATTGTGGAGATTGAACATGGAGCACAATTTTACAATTCTTCGCAATTGTGGTTAATCTATATCTTGTGCTTACATGGGTGTCATGCCCTACTGTGCAACTGATATTCAACTAATGTTCGAGGGAGAAGATAAAGCTAGCTTCCTTACAAAACGACTATTCAGATTGGTGTACAGAATGCATGAGTACGGCGAGTAGTCTGAGACTTCTTTAAAAACGTCACCCACACAATTCCGAAGATGAAAGTGACAGATAAGTGTGATAACTATTGCAATATCTTCTTGAAGCGTCATATAATCAAGCAATTGAATAGGAGAATAAACTGTAGAAAGGAATCTAAGATCATGTGCTTAATTTCAGAGAAAATGAAAGATATGGTGTATACATATGTGAATTTACTAATTTATATATAAACAAATTCATTTTTTGAGTAGGAGTTGCCATTCAAGAATTGTTTAATGTCTCCTTAAATAATATTTGGCTATCTGTCAGACAATTGATGCTAATTGGTAAGTGGCCAAAGATTTTCGTGACAGCATTATTCCCCCCTTTATGGACCAAAGTTAGATTTCACCGTGAATAGTGTTGGTCATTCTTTCTCCTAGCGTTTTAGTTAAGCGCACCAGTCTTACTCCTGAATTAGGTTTGATATTTAGAAAGAAAATTCCTGTGTGTATGTATATTGTAAACATAAAAATCCATGTATATCATAGTAAATACTAAATTTAATTGACGAAAGAAGAATATATGAAATGCAGTTAATGAAGTAGGTAAAATGGAATACAGAGGACTAAGAAATGAGATTGACAGGAAGTGCAAAACTGCTAAGCAGGAGTGGCCACTAACCCAATACAAATCTGTAGAAAAATGTATAACTTGAGGAAAAATGGACATCGCCTACAGGAAAATAAAATACACATTGCGGACAAGAAAATTAGCTATATGAATATCAAGAACTCAGTTGGAAATCTACTTTTGAGTGAGAAAAGTAAAGCTCATAGGTGGAAATAGTATATTGAGGGGCTCTACAAAGTAAATGAACTCTAGACAATAATGTAGGAAGGGAAGAAGAGTAGTTGGAGATGAAATAGGACACACTATACAGTGAGAAAAATTTTACAGAGCACTGAAAGACCTAAGTCGAAACAAGGCCCCTGGAATAGGTATCTTTCCCTCTCACCTACTGAAGACTGGGAGAGCGAGCCATGTCAAAAATATTTTACCTGGTAAGATGTATGTGACAGGTTATTTACTTTCAGACTTTAAGAAAAATATTATATAACCCCATTCCAAAGAGAGCAGGCGCAGACAGGTGTGTAAAATGTAGAACCACAAGTTTAATGAGTCATCGTTGCAAAATTTTAGTTACAGAAGGATGGAAATACTGATAGATGCTAACTCGAGAAAGATCAGTCCGGATTCATGAGAAATATATGACGACGGGAGAAATACCTACATTACGACTTATGTTAGAAGTCTGATTAAGGAAACGTAAACCTACATATCTACCTTTTGTAAATTTGGAAAAAGCTTTCGACAATGTTGATTGGAATGCACTCTTTCTAATTCTGAAGTCATCAGGTGTATTATATGCACAAGGGAAGTTTATTTTCAACTTGTACATCAATACAATAGCTGTTACTAAAGTTGATGGGCATGAATAAACGCAGTGTATGGAAAGGGAAAAAGACAGGGTTGCAGCCTTTCTCAAGTGTTACTCAATTTGTACATTGCGAAAGGAAAGGGTTGTAGCCTTTCTCCGGTGTTATTCAATTTGTACATTGTGAAAGGAAAGAGAAATTTGTAGAAGGAATTAGAGATCAGGGTAAGAAATAAAAACGATTTGCTGATGGCATTGAATTCTGTCAGAGACAGCACAGGACCTGGAAGAGCAATATAACGGAATGGACAGTGTGTTGAAAGGAGCGTTTAAGATGAACATTAACAAGAGCAAAACAAGGGTAATGGAACGGAGTTGGAAAACAGGCGAAACTGAAGGTTAGATTAGGTAATGAAACAATAAAGTTGGAAGATCAGTTTTGTTACTTGGACAGTAAAATAACATCTGATGATCGCAGTTCAGAGGATATTAGATGCGGAATATCAATGGAAAGAAAAGCGATTTTTAAAAATAGAATTTTCCTAACTCGAACATTAATTTAAGTGTAGGAAGTCCTTTCTGGAGGCATTTGTGTGGAGTGTTGCCTTGTACGGGAGTGAAACTAGGACGATAAATAGCTGAGACAGGAAGAGGATAGATGCTTTTGAAATGTGGTGCTACAGAAGAAAGCTGAAGATTAGGTGCGTAGACCGCATAACTAATGAAGTGGTACTATTGTGGAGAAAAGAGATTTTTGGCATACTTTGATTAAAAGAAGGGATCGATTGGTAGGAGACACTATTCGACATGAAGGATTCGTAAATTTTGCATTGGAGGAAAGTGTGTGGGTAACAATCGCTTATGAAGAGCAAGGGACGAATATAGTAAGCATATTTAGATGAATGTGTGATGCCGTTCTTTTGAGAAGATGAATAGAATTGCTCAGAATAGAGTAGGATGGAGAACTGCAGCAGATCAGTCTCCGGAGTGAGGACTACAACAACAACTGTGAACATCCCTAGTATCTAAAATAAATGTGTACATTATGATCTTGGTCTTCAGTAATCATTATGCTTACAGGGTTTTGTGAAAAGAATAATTTTTTACTCAAAGATGAATTACTCTAAATTCTGATTTAGAGCTACAATTCACAAACAGTACATATTGCATTAAACGTGGGAGTGGACGGTCTGGCTAGGAACAAATCAAATGTTCAAATATTTGTAAAGCTTATGGGACTTAACTACGGGGTCATCAGTCCCTAAACTTACAAACTTCTTATGAACTACTTACGAACTAGGACGGCACAAATATCCATGCCCGAGGGGGGATTCGAACCCCCGACCGCAGTGGCCGTGCTGACCGTGACTGGAGCGCCTCAGTCACCTTTTTTTTTTTTTTTTTTATGCCACCGCGGCCGGCGGCTAGGAACACCTAGTAGCACTGATATATTGAAATTTAGTATATTCTATTTTGTTTGTAAAAGATAAACCATTACAATAACGTATGTATGAACCACAATAACATCATAAAGTAGTTACTTGACTGCAGGGTCGGCCAGTCCATATAGGCTATTGCCTATTGCGCTCGAATTTTGGGAGGCGAAAAATTTGTCGAGAGCGATGAACCCTCGTGCGCTGGCGGTGCAGTTTACTTCGCTGTTACGCTGCGGTTCCAGGAGCGATGAATTTCCGGTTACTACACATTGACAGTGCGACAGGCAAGAGAAAGGCGCAAGTCAATGTTACAAGCAGTGGCGTAACCAGGACTTGGCTTTGGGGGGGGGGGGGGGGGGGAATAGATCTGCTTGACGAGCAAAATTTTAGTCCGTTTTTAGACAGACTACCATCTACCACTCCCGTTGAAGAAACTAATTCACTCCCATCGATTGAAAGATTATGGTAAAACACCCCAAGTTTTCAATCTTTACATTTACCAGATTGCTATTACACGATTTCATTTCTCTCTCTCTCTCTCTCTCTCTCTCTTTTTTTTTTGGGGGGGGGGTTCTATCCCCCTCATCCCCCCATAGTTAAGCCACTGGTTACAAGCATTCTCCTTGACTAGTCAGAATTTTGTTAGTGAGCGTTTAATGAATAGACGAGGAGCTGTTTGCGATTGAATTCGCGATTCCCTATCAGAAAGGACACAGTTCGTAGTAATTAACGATAAGTCATCAACAGAAGTGATATCTGGTGTTCTCTAGCCAAGCGCTATAGGTCCCTATTCTTCCTTGTGTTTATAAACGATTTAGGAGACAATCTGAAGAGCATTCTTAGACTGTTCGCGGATGATGCTGTCGTTTATCGGTTAGTGAAGTCAACAGAAGATCAAAAGCAACTGAAAAGCGATTTAGACAAAACTTTTTACTAGTAATTAACACTAAATACTGAAAAATTTGACGTAATACATATGACTACTAAAAGAAATCCGCTGAACTTCAATTACACGATAAATCAGCCAAACCTTAAGGTCTTAAATTCTGCCAAATACCTAGGAGTTACAATTGCGAACAGCTTAGACTGGAGAGAACACAGAAAATGTTGTGGGGAAGGCGAACGGTTACGTTTCATTGGCAGAACGCTTCGAAGATGCAACAGCTCCACAAAAGAGACTGCCTACATCACACTTGTACGTCCTCTCCTGGAGTACTGTTGCCCAGTGTGGGACCCTAACCATTGCTTCACCGCGGCGGAGCGGCCGAGCGCAGCGAGGCGCTATGCTACGATGCGCGAAGCCGTTCTCCATCGGGGTTTCGAATATCACATCGAGCATGGATATTTGTGTCGTCTTTAGTATAAGGTAGTTCATAAGTAGTTCGTAAGCTTAGGGACTGATGACGCCGCAGTTATGTCTCTTAAGCTTAACAAACATTTGAACATTGTAACAGTTGCATCATCGTCATCATCTGCGAGATTAACAGTGAACACATACCATGGTACATGCCGCAAACATTTCAGTATGTAACTGCTGCTTTCCGCTTTTCTGTGACCATGAAATCGCACAAATCAATCGTTCTTAACAGTGTTTTATATGTAATAATATTAGCGCGAATAAATGTTGGCCATTGGTGTCTCAGTAACTAGCTTCTAGGATATGCATGAACTTTGCTCTAGTGCCGCACTATTTCCTCGTGGTCTGAGGAGCCATGTCAGAAGATTGCGCAATTGCTCCCGCCGGAGGTTCTAGTCTTGCATGGGAGATGGGTGTATGTGTGTGTTTCTGTATTATTCTTAGAATGAATGTGTGTGTACGTCTACGGACCGATGACCCAAGCAGTTTGGCACAGAAAGTTACACGGAACTGCGTTTATTTGTTCAAATAACTTGGAACCGAATATCATTGGTACATTTACATCGACTTAAATTAATTGAATGTAGCTCTATTTAAATGAAAGTGTGTTAAACATTAGTTTAAAGAATAATGTTTGAGATTAGCCAGTAAATTACAAAGCTGAAAGTTTCAATTGGCCACCGATTTTAGTGCTGAGTTCTGAAATGATTTTTCTTTTACTTAAGGGTTGATTAATTCATGAGACCTGGCAGACGAGAGAATAAATTATCTGGAGCACAATTTCGTAAGAGAAAGTTTGAGAAAGAATTGCCATTAGCGAAGCAAGCAGGCTCATTCAAAAAGTTTCTCCGTTCAAACCCTCAACAACAGAAATCCGGAAAAAGTACAGATGGGCATGTGGTAGAAGAAGCAAAATATCCTGACACAGAAACATGTACTACAGAGAACCCTTCTTTATGACCCGAAACAAAAAGTATGCCCAAAATTAGTGAAACGAGCATGAGTAAAATTGTATCTGGACTCGTTTTAAATTTCAGCGACCCTACAACATAGGATATTTCTTCGTATCATGTACGATAACTTCTTGTTGAACATGGTCCACACCAAGCAAAACATGTCAGCCTTCCATTATCAGCAGAAGAAAGTTTTCTACAGTGCACAATAAAAGAAAGCTGCTTAATCGAAAGTATATCTCGTCCTTGAGTATAATTATCAGTTTCAAGAGATGCAGTATTCTACTTCTCTTGTAAGCTGTTTTCAAAAGATTGCAAAGCCTCTCTATGTAACAAAGGGGTGAACGATTGGGAAAACATATACTCTCACCACATAAGAAAAGCAGTAGTCACTTGTGAGCTTAAGCAAGTAAAGCACTCAACAATCCGAAGTATGGTTTGAACACCACAGTGCTTTACTAGGCATGGTCCTGTTTGGAGGTGGTATGCCGTTACCTTCCTCCGAATTTCGACTGACTTACCCAGCCAGTTATGGGGAGACTTACAGTTTAACGTGGGTTCCGAACCACGGTGCTACTCGGTATTTTTCACATAAGTAATGCTGCCAGAGGTGAAAGAAGTGGAAAGTGACAGATAAAAATCCTAGGACTTGGCAAGGATCGAACAGTGACGTTTTGGATTTGTAGTCTGGCACTCTACCACTGTGCAACCGAGGCGCACTCTTATCGGGAATGGAAAGAGCTTCATCTTACACAAGACAAATAAAAACCACTGATTACGGAAACATGCGTTTAATAAGGGAAGAGGTAAAATACTGGCAATATAAATGCCTTCGTAAAAGCCCAATTTCTCTTATGTAAGTAGGCGGCAAGAAGATCGTTCCGCACTCAGCTTCAAATTCCGAACAACTAAATTTCCTCAACAGAATTTCTCGGAAACAACGTCGACTTTCTTCAAAAAATGTTCAAAAGTTTGTATAGCTTATGGGACTTAACTAAGAGGTCATCAGTCCCTATACTTACAAACTACTTTTGAACTAGCTAACACTAAGGACGGCACAAATATCCATGCCCGAGGGGGGATTCGAACTCCCGACCGTAGTGGCCGTGCAGACCGTGACTGGCGCGCCGCAGTTCCCTCGGTCACCGCGGCCGGCCGTCTTTCTTCCAGCGATCCACATTTGACTTTCAAAAGCATTTCCGTGACACTCGCGATTTGGTTGCACCTACCAGTGACGAACCTAGCTGCTCGCCTCTGAACTGTTTCTATGTCTTCCTTTAAAATGATCTGCTGCGGGTCCCAAACACTTGAGTAATACTCATGACATGGCGTACAAGCGTATTATAAGCTGTCTCCTTTACAGATGAAGTACATCTTCCTAAATTTTTCTCAATAAACCGAAGTTGGCTGCCCTTCTTACAATGTTCGTTCCATTTCAAATCCCTCTGCAGTGTTACGCCTAGATATTTGAACGACGTGACTGCATAAAAAAGCTCACTACTAATGCTATATTCGAACATTATGGTATTGTTTCTCCAACTCATTATAATTTCCCGAAATTAAAACATGCTTTGTTCAGTGACAGATGTCTTGTTCACTTCGATCCTACTAAGCCGATAGTTTTGGATGCAGATGCTTCCTCTCACGGGTTCGCATTTGTGCTCTTACAATGTATTGATTCATAGGACAGGACGATTCTTTTGCTTCCAAGTTGTTGACAGTTTGCCCGCATTTTGAAGAAGATACTCTAACTGTTGTCTTTGTCGTGAGTAAATTTCCCCAGTATCTGTCTGGGCGAAAATTTTTACTGGTGCGGGCCATAAGCCGAGTAATCCTTCCAAACCTGTTCCTACACGCGCTGCTCAAAAATTGCAAGGTTTGGTATTGTTCTTGTCACTCTATCGGTTCGAAATATTGTATTGGTCCACGTCAAAGAAATGTAGACGCCCGTTATCGCCTTCCCATGGGCCTGGTCAAGGATTTGTTGCAGCCGAAGTGCCGTGTTGTCACATTGGTGTGCGCGACGGAGACTTGTGATAATCTGTTTCCCTTGCCTGCCAGTAGATTGCAGAGGCCACAGTAGCGGACCATGACGTGAAACTTTTAATGCACACTATCCGCGGGCGCCGTGTTGCGGTGCGCGCGGCCGTTCGCCGTCGGGGTTTCGAGTCCGCCCTAGGGTTTGGGTGTTTGTGTCGTCCATAGGTTAGTTTACCTTCGTTTAAATAGTTTGTAAGCTACGGATTAATGACCAAGCAGTTGAGTCCAATACAGTTTCAAACATTTGAACATACTATCCGAAATATTTGACCCATTTCTCTGAAACAAATACCGAATTATATTGCGCGCATTTATTTTGCTCTACGGCATTGTCTCTACGTTCAGCAAGGTGTAATTTTGTTGAAAAATGACAGTGGTCAATCATGTGTGCTTATTCCCAAAATGTTGGAAAACCATATCTTGCAAGTGCCCCATCAAGGATATTAGGGAATAGTGCGTAGTAAACAGCGCGTCGACACTGCATGTGGCTGTGTATGGACGCCCACATTGAACAGATGACGTCACATTCTCAAGCTTGCCGCGACGGAAATTTCCACCTTGGACGAAGTATCTCCATGGCAACGAAGGCATCTTCATTTCGCGGGACCTTTCTGGAACACTCGTTCGTTTACTGTGGTAGACTCTTTCAGCAACTATCCATTTGTGGTGCGCATGTCCTCGACTATGTGACAAAGAACCAATCAGGTTTATAAATCCATTTTTTTTATTTATTTATTTTTTTTTTTTTTTACTGATAGGGAGATTGAACAATTTTGTGCAGTAACTGCTGTGATTCACCTAACTGGTGTTTCGGTTCATCCGCAATCCAACGGAGTAGATGAACGTTTTATACGAATATACGAGTGCCGGAACTTAAATAGTGGCAACACTGCTGTGGAGACATTATCCAATGGAATCTACTATTTTTGCTGATAGCACACGTTGTTGAAATCCCTAGCTTACCTCCGAGCAAATGAATTCTCCGGTCCCACGTCACCGGCGTGCGCACAGTCAAGGGAAACACAGTTGCTTATGTGCGAGCAGTCTAACTTGAGGTGTCACTATTTTTTCGAAACAGGAACAACGGAGTTGGATCAAGATTGAATGTGCCGGAGGTCGAACAGAAGGACAGTGTCATCAAAGTCTTCAAGAGGCCTGTGGGGAAGCGGCACTGCAGTACAGGACAGTGGCACGTTGGGTAAAAGCCTTCAATGAAGGCGGCAAAATGTGGCCGACATGCATCGGGCAGGTCGTACTAGTGTCTCCTGAAGAAAACGTACACATTGTTACCGAGTCAGTGGACAGTGATCGACGCAAGACGATTCGTGAGCTCGCCCAGGAAACCGGATTTGCACATAACACTGTACTTCTCATCTTGAAGGAACGTCTGGGCATGCGAAAATTGCACGAACTTGGGTTGCTCATGAATTGACAGAAACTGATGTGTTATGTGGCTGCACAAACGCACTTGGAGCGCTATAAGCGCGAAGGAGAGGTTTCCTTACGCCGTATTGTAACACTGCATGAGACATAGTCCGAGTCAAAACCGAAACACCAATCTAGTAAAAGGTGTCATTATGGGTCGCCGCGAAAGTCTAAATAGCTCCAGTATGGTGAAAGAATCGGCAACACTTTCTGCGCAACCAATCCTTCATTTTGCACGACAATGCACTGGCGAATACAGCGCAAGCTGCTCTTTTCGGTCCAAGGGACTGGGAAGTACTGTACCATTCACCATTCTCCCCGGACTTCAGTCCTCGTGCCTTTTATTTGGTACCGAAGATGAAGGAACCACTTTGTGGCATTCGCTTCAGAATTGTTCCAGATATTCGACAGGCAATAGACCGTTCCATTTACATCATGAAGAGAACAGGCTGTTCTAACGGCATATTACGCCTTCCATATCGCCGGCAACGCGTTCTACAAAATGTTGGTGACTACTTTGAAGGACGGCTACAGGTACAAACATGTAACGTTATTGTATAGGTTGTGAATAAATAGTTGCCACTACACAAGTTCCAACCGTCCTGCTTGCCTCCCTTATACAACATCAAGCTCTGCTACTGTTCCTGTCGACCTAATGCTCTCAACCCCAAGTCGTCTACAGAGCTCCCACACGGCTAAGGCCAGAGTATTCTTCTTGTGGTAATACATTAATGATTTTTTTAAATAACTTTTGCGATGCTTGTCGCTGACTTCTGCTCTCTCTCTCTGCCAGCGTATCGATAAACATTTGATATTTGTCACGTTCAACTTTTTTGCCACAAGCTGAAGGGAGAGAGCGGAACTGTCCGTCACTTACTGTCTTCTCGTCGATGTCTTAGGAAGTGTTCCAGGATTTTGCTTAATTATTGTGTGAGCTTAGTTCCCTTTTTTTATTAATTTCAGTAAACTCCCACAGTTAATTTGAAATATCTTATTTACAATCCCTTCTCCATTCTCACTAATTATAAAATTATTTATTTTCAGCAAATCCAGTACTTCATAAAGTGATGCTCGGGTATTGTTGCGATTTGTTTCGCGATTGTACTAGAACATTCTTTGTGCAACTTTTATTTATTTCGTCTCTATGAATAGTTTATTACATTTTAAAGCCTGCAGAAGAATCTTCTCGCGATGTTTATGAAGTCCGTAAATTTTGCAATTTTTGGTGACTGATTAATTTTCAACGCAATAGTAAACGAAATGCAACATCCCAGCATCAATTTATCGAAGTAATATTCCAGTCATCTCAGCTACAATCACTACAGAATATGACCGAAATATTAGTACCAGCTCTCAATAAGGTAAAGTTTAGATTCCGCCGACTTCTTCTGTAATGTTGATTTCTGGTGTTGTATTTGCTACCGAAGTCACGACCGCTACCATGTAATGGCGGAATCGAATAATTTCGTTTAAATTATTGTCTCTTCCTTGTCAAAACTGCTCAGTTTTTTTCATTTAAAAATATTTCAATACCTGGTAAAATACGCAACACCCATTTTTATACGAAAGCAGCATTACATGCTCCAGTTGCAGCATCCGCTGCACCGCCGTACTTTTTACAACATGGAAGTGTTGTTAAGTATTTAACAATACTGTTTCTTTTAAGTTTTTGGCCACTTCAGGTACTGAAAATTCTGTACTGTTATTCGACGTTTAGCTGCTTTTGTGTTTCCTGTTGAAGGTCTGTCCGGCTTGCTGTTCAGTCATCAGAATCAAATGCTGGCTTGTCGATCGTGAGATTCCTCCACAGAAATTCATTTCTCAGATGCCCGTCTGACCGCTTCCTGGTATTACCTCGGTACACCAGTGGTGTTGTATGCATCTTCCCCGCCGTCTGTGAAACTTTTGTAGGAAGCGGGCGTGCGCCCTTGGAAGGGTTTCCGAATCAACGTTTGCCATGGAGCTCAGGAGGGATGTAGGGACGCGGCACGGAGAACGGCGTCATTCGGCTGCCGGATCTTCAATAGGCCCAGATGACTGCCTTCCTCCCCATTAACTTAGGAATATTTCCGACACGGCATCGATGCGGTATTTTTTTTGGGGGGGGGGGGAGGGGAGGATGGGGGGGGGGGGGCATCGGCTGTTGCAGAGTGTGTAATGCTAACGTATTGATTACACACCGATCACTGCGATACCACCGGAATGAGATTTGAGGAGGCCTGGACGTGAAAATGACAGAAAAATCGAAAGAAAAAATAAAATAAAATAAAATAAAATGCCTACACCCGAAAGACAAATTTTTTCCGTTTCCAAAGAAGTATGGTTTAAATAGTTATATACTCTTAACAGTTATATATCTGTACACTGGCCACGGTGATGCTTGGGGCAAGCAATATCAACAAAAACATGGCATGCTTGCCACAGTCATCGAAACAAATAAACCAATTTACAGGGACCTTCAGATTTGCGAAATTTCTTTCACCAACTTTCTCTTCAGAATGCAAACTGATTTTTATTGCACCCACCTACACAGTGAAACATAATCATCATCATAAAATAAGAGAATTCAGATCGAAAACAGAAAGATTTAGGTGTTCCGTTTTCCCGCGACCTATTTGAGAATGGAACTATAGAGAAATATTATAAAAGTGGTTTGATGAACCCTCTCCCAAGCATTTCAATGCGTCTTTCAGAGTATCCATATGGATGTAGATAAAAAATTACTTATCAAATGTCTACATCGACGTTCACAAAACGCTAATGTGACTTTCGACAGCTTCATATCGCAGCGAGTACCAAAAACAGTGTTTCTTGGATGGACAGTACTCAAAATTGACGAGATGGATGTTTTACCTGTTTCAATGATCGTGTCATTAGCAAGACAAAAGTAATGGACAAATTAGGAATCAAACAAGGAAATAACATGATAGCTGCACTGACTACCATAGTTCTTCAGCAACTAATTGCAGCTAAAACGGCTGAGGAAGCCACCACTAAAGGCTTCATAGTAAGGAAAATTCTCCTAAAAATGTTTGCATAGGATAAAGAAGAAGCTGGCCAACAAGATTACGTCACTGGAAAGTTCTGAATGAGGCATACGATGAGTCAAAAACACTGAACAATCGTTCCTCTTTTTCTCGAAACTACATTTTGAGAACATTAGGTGCATATATTTTCATAATGGTTGTAGCTATGTTCTCCAAATTACTTCCAATTTAAGAATGGTACAGTATATTTGTATTATGCATAATACATTGTAGAAATGATCTATGTTTGTCATTATGTATATAATTTTCACGGTAAATTTTAGACCAAATATTAATTAAATGTAATAAGGATTTTATCTGTTTCTTCTGATATAAAGCAAACTACAAAAGAAGAGGCATAATGTGTTCCTGCGAATGTCGACAGACGCCCGGCACATTGTAAATGTTATTAGACTGACAATGCAATTGAAAAGTGTTCCTGAATGCGAACGTGTACTATAAAAATAGCTATTAGGAAAAATATTGTAATTCTTAAACTATAACAGATATTTTTAAAAAATCCCTACTGCAAGTCATTCATTGTTGGTACAAAATCGTAACTTCCTCCGCATTGTAGATCTAGAGTAGTGTGCACCGAAAGCATGGTATGAAAATGCAGTCCGTTCGCGTCCTGCTCCCCTTAGAGAGACCGCAATGTGCGGCTGCTACAAGAAGATGCGCGGCGACGCCCACAGCTACGCAAAGATCAGTACCCTCTGTACCGTGATTTAACCATCCGCACAGTACTGGCCACAGTACTCAAGATGAAACAGGCATTGTTATATGTTTGTCACATAGCATCTTCCTTTCGCAAAAGGATTAGCAGGGTGTTGTTATCAGATGTCCCTCATGAAGACTTATAACTTCCTACCCCTGCTATTACCGGACAATTAACAATTCAGAATGTACCGTGCGCCTAATTGCTGACCCGATGGCAAGGCAATCGTTAAATAAATTAATGCCGATAAATGTAATGGACGTTCTAACTTGATCGATGCCACTGCGTTTATGTGCGTGACATTGAGCGAAAATATGGTAATGAATATGAAAATATTTTGTAAATTATTATTGCTGTTAAAACGTAAACAAGCGGCTGAAAAATTATGAGTTTAGTAAAAGAAAACAATTTACGGTAGCCACGCTCACTAATTGAGCGAACAAAATTTGAAAAAAATCATTTAATTATTTATATTAATTAATGGGCTTTCACTTAATAGGAGGACGGACACAGCAGTTACACTACGTTAGGTTAAGCCAAGCACAAACCAAAAGACACTACCCAAGCTAAAATATGATACAGCAATTGCCAAGCAGGGCAGCGATCTTACATCTATAATGCATCAATGAGCAGCATTTAGCAACATTATGGTTTTAAGATGTTGTCAAACTTATGATTCACCGTAATGCTTATTGTCTTACACACAGTCGAATAGAATACGTAATACTGGCTGTGAGCAACTAGTTGTAATGACTTGTTATTTTTAACTGTGAAAATTGTACTGGATTAAGATTTTTAATAAGGCTTGCTATGCAATTCAAATAAGTACTGATACTTGCAAATTGTTAACTATACGAACTCCATACTTTCAACAGTATTTCGTTAACACTTATCATTTATGATATTCAGTGACTGCAAAATTTTAATTAATACTGTCATTAATTTGATCTCTTTAAACTGTATGAATTGCACTGTCCTTTAGCAAACTGTGGAATTGAATGACTTCGAATTTATATAACACCAAATTAAATGAGCACATTTGTCACTGAAATTATTACTCTTTACTTTCATGATTAAGTCTCGGAATAACAATGATACGGATAGGACCTTTCCTGGTACAAGTCTCAGGTGAAAAACTCGTTAACACAGATTTTCACTAATTCTGGTTCACTATTGATAATTACGGTTCTACTACTCTGATTACCGGTACATATTAATAGATGACTAATTGTCTGAATCTTACTTTGGTGAGGCTGCGTGCGACGTGGTCAGACATTATTGGCACAAAATAAATTGGCACAACATGCTCTCCTTGGCGTCGAATTATTTATAACAAATTTAGGCCCACAGTACTCTTCATCATACACGTATCCACTTGATCAACTATGTACTGTGCCCATAACCATTAAATCGTGCCTGATTAAAATATTCTGTTGTATTGTGCCGATACCACAAGAACTGCTTGCAACAACCGCTCGCTACCACTGCCAGTTTCCAACAGCTTTTCTAATCAGCACTCCAGTGATCCAACGCACAAAGATCCTACTAATCTTCCAATGCTAAAATCCCTGACTAGGCCAGCGTGTCTACTACACAGATATAACATGTGATATTGTACTTACAAATTTGCAACGTTATCTAAAATTAACAGTATTTACACAACAAAATTGGAGAAAACAAGTCTATGTTAGTCACTGAGTTGCTGTGTTACGGACTGAAAAAGCCTATTCTTTTGTACGTCCAACAAAATCGTTTTGTTAATGAATATTCCTCTTCTAACTTTGCTTCCAAGTGCACATTATTTTTGTGTCGACTTGGGTTACATCACCGAGTAGGCAACAAATTACAACAAATTTTACTGAACTTCATTAAAAATTTTGTTGTACTTGTTATACCACTTTTTCTCAGTTTCTGAATGGAGAAGTTTAAGGAAGCATTATTATTTCTTTCACGCTTGCTGGATAGTGTAGGCAGGAAGCTGATTCTTTGAAAAATAACAATATATTAACTAAGTGGCACAGTACTTCTTTTCTTGTTTGCGATAACTGGTTTCGGGCAATATTAGTTCCTTTTCAATTCATCCTAAAATATCGTGCAATAACATCATTTGTACCGTGCTTGAAACATTACTTGGATGATTTAAAAATGGACAAAGACGTCCGACGAAAACCGTTATCAAAACTGACAGATCTCCCACTACAACTTCCATTAGTCATTACAGAAAGTTGGTGAAGCATTATCATTGTGCTGAAATTTTACATGTATTTTCGAACTGTTATCTTACAATGTTTGCAAACTATATTATGAGATTGTGATTATATATCAATATTTGGAAGGCAGGTAAACTTCATGTTGTAATAAAGATACTTTTAATATCTTCCACATCGTATCGTCCCTGCCCTTTACCACGTACTCCGTCCAATGTGAAGTAACAAACTGTAGGTATTCACGAAATACGGTTTGGTTCCGCCATAGGATCACCGCACCACAGCATCAATAGCAAATTCAGATTTAAAAAGTTTTAATTCGCCGAAACCGCGCATCCCGTTTGGATAAAAGCTTAATTGAAAGGCTTGCATTATTCAGAAGCGACTGATCGATAAAACAAATTTCCGGCTGTGTCATCAACTTCCTCGCGGAAGGGTAACATACACCAGCGGAAGCCAATGCGACCACTCCACCTCCGAGTGGGCCTATATCAGCAACTAAGCACTGATTCTGTACCAGCTGCCACGTATTAAATCTGTAAAATTCCAGTTGGACCTCTTTCATTCCTGTAAACGGTTTTTGTTGTAGTTAGACGTTGGCCAGAGAATGTGGAGACTAGTTGCTTTCTAATGCACAAACATACCTAGCCAACCAGCTGCTCAACGTTCTGCAGTTTCGTATTGTATATGAGAGGTTTCTCCCGCTCGCTTAGGGTATCTCAGGGAGAGTTGGACCACATTCTTCTTTACGGTGAAATTCATAGGTTTATAATTTTTGTTTACTTCTGGCAGCATTTTCCTATAAATTGTAATATAAACTTACATACAGTACATTATTATGCCGCTCCCCCCCCCCCCCCCCCCCACTCAAAGTGCAAGTCACACATCGATATAAAAATATACAGTTGTGGTGTTTCTCTTGAAATTCGGTGTTTTGTCAATAGAATGAACAGGTGATGTTGTTGTTGTTATGGTCTTCAGTCCGGAGACTGGTTTGATGCAGCTCTCCACAATACCCTATCCTGAGCAAGCCTTTTCATTTCCTCATAAGAACGACAACCCACATCTACTTGAATCTGCTTACTATACGCGTCTCTTGGTCTCCCTCTGCGATTTTTACCCCACACACTTCCCTCCAATGCTAAATTTACGATACCTCGATGTCTAAGAATGTGTCCTACCAAGCGACCCCTTCTTTTAGTCAGGGTATGCCAAAAATTCCTTATCTCACCAATTCTGTTCAGTACCTCTTCATTAGTTATGCGATCTATCCACCTAATCTTCAGCATTCTTCTGTAGCACCACATTTCAAAAGCCTCTATCCTCTTCCTGTCCGCACAGCTTATCGTCCATGTTTCAGTCCCATACAAGGCAACACTCCACACAAATGCCTTCAGAAAAGATTTCCTTACAGTTATATTAATATTCGATGTTAGAAAATTTATCTTTTTCAAACCTGCTTTTCTTCCCAGTGCCATTCTGCATTTTATATCCTCTGTACTGCGACCATCATTTGTTATTTTACTGCCCAAGTAACAAAACTCATCCGACTCCTTTATTGCTTCGTTACCTAATCTAATTCCTTCAGTATCACCTGATTTTCTTAGATTGCACTCCATTACCCTAGTTTGGCTCTTGTTAATGTTCATCTTATAAGCACCTTTCAGCACACTGTCCATTCCGTTCAATTGCTCTTCCAGGTCCTTTGCTGTATCTGACAGAATTACTATGTCGTCGGCAAAACGCAATTTTTTAATTCTTCCCCCTGAACTTTAATTCCTTCACCAAAAAGCTGGTAGAAGCCGACCTCGGGGAAGATCAGTTTGGGTTCAGGAGAAATGTAGGAACACGGGAGGCAATACCCACTTTACGGCTTATCCTAGAAGATAGATTAAGAAAAGGCAAACCTACATTTCTAGCTTTTGTAGATTTGGAGAAGGCTTTTGACAATGTTGATTGGAATAAACTCTTTCAAGTTCTGAAGCAAGCAGGAGTAAAATATAGGGAGCGTAAGGTTATTTACAACTTGTACAAAAACCAGACAGCGGTTGTCAGAGTTGAAGGGCCTGAAAGGGATGCAGTGGTTGGAAAGGGAGTAAGACAGGGTTGTAGCCTTTCCCCAATGTTGTTCAATTTGTACATTGAGCAAGCTATAAAGGAAAGAAAGGAGAAATTTGGAGAAGGAATTAAAGTTCAGAGTGAAGAATTAAAAACATTGCGTTTTGCCGACGACATAGTAATTCTGTCAGATACAGCAAAGGACCTGGAAGAGCAATTGAACGGAATGGACAGTGTGCTGAAAGGTGCATATAAGATGAACATTAACAAGAGTAAAACTAGGGTAATGGAGTGCAGTGTAAGAAAATCAGGTGATGCTGAAGGAATTAGATTAGGTAACGAAACAATAAAGGAGGTAGATGAGTTTTGTTACTTGGGCAGTAAAATAACAAATGATGGTCGCAGTACAGATGATATAAAATGCAGAATGGCAATGGGTAGAAAGGCGTTTTTGAAAAAGAGAAATTTGTTAACATCGAATATTGATTTAAGCCTAAGGAAGTCCTTCCTGAAGGCATTTGTATGGTGTGTTGCCTTGTATGGGAGTGAAACATGGACGATAAGCAGTGTGGACAGAAAGAGGATAGAGGCTTTTGAAATGTGGTGCTACAGAAGAATGCTGAAGATTAGGTGGGTGGATCGCGTAACTAATGAGGAGGTACTGAACCGAATTGGGGAGAAAAGAAATTTCTGGCATACCTTGACTAAAAGAAGGGATAGTTTGGTAGGACACATTCTTAGACACCAAGGAATTGTGTATTTAGCGTTGGAGGGAAGTGTGTGGGGTAAAAATCGCAGAGGGAGACCAAGAGACGCGTATAGTAAGCAGATTCAAGTGGATGTCGGTTGTCGTTCTTATGAGGAGATGAAAAGGCTTGCTCAGGATAGAGTAGGGTGGAGAGCTGCATCAAACCAGTCTCTGGACGGAAGACCACAACAACAACAACACCAAATTTCTCCTTGCTTTCCTTTATAGCTTGCTCAATGTAAAAATTGAACAACATTGGAGAAAGGCTACAAACCTTTCTTACTCCCTTCCCAACTGATGTTTCCCTTTCATGCCCTTCGAGTCTAATAACTGCGGTATGGCTTTTGTACAAGTTGAAAACAACTCTCCTTTCCCTGTATTTTACCCCTGCTGACTTCAGAATTTGAAAGAGTGTATTCCAGTCAACATTGTCAAAAGCTTTCTACAAATCTACAAAAGCTAAAAATGTAGGTTTGCCTTTCCTTAATCTATCTTCTAAGATAAGACGTAAAGTGAGTATTGCCTCATGGGTTCCTACGTTCCTTCTGAATCCAAACTGATCTTCCCTGAGGTCAGCTTCTACCAGCTTTTCCATTCTCCTGTAGATAATTCGTGTTAAAATTTTGCAACCATGACTTATCAAACTAATGGTTCTGTAATTTTCACACCTGTCTGCGCCTGATTTCTTTGGAATGGGGATTATTACATTTTTCTTAAAGTCTGAAGGTATTTCGCCTGTCTCATACATCCTACACACCAGTTCAAATTGTTTTGTCATGGCTGGTTCTCCTAGAGACTTTAGTAGCTCTGAGGGTATATCATCTACGCCTGGGGACTTGTTCCGACCTAGGTCTTTCAGGGCTCTGTCACATTCATCTCTCAGTATAGTATCTCCTATTTCATCTTGAACTACTTCCTCTTCCCTTCCTACAACATCGTCTCTAAGTTCATTTCCTTTGTAGAGCTGCTCTATGTACTCTTTCCACCTCTCAGCTTTCCCTTCTTTGCTGAGAACTGGTTTCCCATCTGAGTTCTTGATATTCGTAGAGTTGCTTTTCTTGTCCCCAAATGTCTCTTTCATTTTCCTTTAGGAGGTATCTGATTTTCCATCTACTTATACATTCTTCTAGAGATTTGCATTTGGCTTCTAGCCACTCCTGCTTAGCCCTTTTCACTTCCTGTCAATGTCATTTCTTAGTCGTCTGTAATCCATTTTGCGTATTTCATTTACAGCATTTTTATATTTTCTCCTTCCATCAATTAAATTTAGTATTTCCTGTGATATCCAAGGATTTTTTGTAGGTCTTGCCTTTCTACCTATTTTCTCCTCTGCTGCCTTCACTATTTCATCTCTCAATGCTACCCATTCCTCTTCTACTGTTTTATTTCCCCCTGTTTCTGTCAATTGATGCCTAAATCTCCCTCTGAATTTCTCCAGAACTTCACGTTCCTTCAATTTATCCAAGTCCCATCTCCTTCTTTTCTTACCTTTCTGCAGTTTTTTCAGTTTCAGCCTACAGTTCATGACTAACAAGTTATGGTCAGATTCTATATCTGCCCCTGGGTGATATCCCTTCCAAAATCTTTGTCGGTGTTTGCTTAGACATCGGAGTGGTTCGTTTTGATGTGGTAATCGTGGAATTCTCAGATTTAGTAGTAGTTGTTTTGATTTTGTGTCAGTGGAGGAACTCTGCTCTTTTGACGTGCTTGGGGTCGCTAGGTTTGTTGCTGAACTGTGAACTGGCTTGTTGACATGAGTTGGCACTGAACATCCGACAAAAAAGCAAACTCGTGGATTGCTGACATACTCAGTGGAATTATTTCGCATGCATTGAAGCCAAACTGAAGACGGTTTATTTTCCTTCCTGGATTTGTTATCAAGAATTGTTGCAAGCTTTGTAAAAACAGTTTTTCAGTTATTTGAAAAATTTTCGATCCAGCGTTTGCAACCAGTGGGACATATGTGGAGGTAGACTCATTAAAATAATCCCTTGTTCCTCTGCAAACTAAAGATTCTAAACAGCTTGTGTGAGAAAAATATCAACTATGCAAAAACATTTTATTCGATCAGTTCTTAAAATATTAATGTAATTTATATGGTCACTGAAGATATATTTAATTGTGGCCCGTGTCTCCCTAATTAAAATTCATGGTTCATCACTCACAAATATAATTGGTCCATCTATCACCATTTTCTGGGAGAGATGGACAACCTCGATTTCATGCAAGGAGGGCCCACAGGATCAGCGATGACGATCACCTACAGGCGGAACTACGACATCTCAGATCCAACTTTGCGGCTAATGGCTACGGACTGGGCGAGATACATAAAACAATGTCCAGGAGGAATAAAAGGAATAGAGGGGAGCAAGAGGAAGAACAAAGCATCGCCCTATTACCTTACGTGCAGGGCGTCACTGAGCGTGTGGGTAAGGTTCTACGTCGGGCAGGCATCAAGCCAGTCTTCCGCAGCACCAATAAGACCAAGGATGTCCTAGGTTCAACTAAGGATGCAGTTGACAAACTGAGCAATGCCGGCGTGTATGAAATTAGCTGCGAGTGTGGGTTGGTTTATATAGGAGAGACCGGGCGAGCAATCTCCACGAGGCTTTCAGAACATGAAAGATACATACGTCTTGGACAGCACACGAAGTCAGCGGTTTCTGAGCATCACAATCAGTGCGGAAAACAGTTATCTTTCAGCGAGGCCCGCGTGCTGGCGAAAAAACCATTCTCAGCGAGGAGGAAAATTAGAGAGGCTATAGAAATAGCGAAGCGTCCCGCCAATATGAACAGGGAGGATGGCTACAGGCTGCCGGCGTCTTGGCTGCCAGCATTCGCAACGCTACGTGACGGCACCGCGCGCGGAAGAACTCGCGCAGACTGCCCCGGAGACCACAGCGGCAGCGAACACGCAGAGTACCGGCCCGCCGCCGTCTGCGCCAGGCGACAAGTCAACAGCGGCACGCCACAACCGCCGTCCGTTCTCTCAGGTCCATTCCGCCAATAGCAACTTCTAATACAAAAGCCAATCGGAAACGTCCATCTTGACCAATAAGGGGGAAGAATGTAACCACCAATCACATGGAAAACTAGCATCTAAAACACCAATCATCATTGCCGATTTCCACCAATGGTGTGGAACAATATAACCACCAATAAAGGCAAACCAACGTCCCCCTTACTTTCCCTCATCCGCAGCTATATAAATCCCAAGATATCGTATATTCAGCAGTCAGACAAAGACCCTGATGAAGGCCGCCTGCAACAGCGGCCGAAACGTCGGTGGAATTTATAAAATGACGACGCGGTTTCATACCCAGAAGAATTTTATTGATAATAACACCTCGATTTCAGTCTGCAGTGTTAGAGCTCGGTGGCCATTTTAGATAAGGTACATGCCAACACATTAGTCAAGCTTTTAGTAATAAGACTGCAGGGATACTGTGCAAACTGTGCCATAATACTAAACGAACGTAACTACATGATAAAACTTTTCGACTTACCAAAACAGAAAATGTGATTTTTCTCCTGAAGTAAGACGATAATGACAACAATACTTTTGCACGACGATCGTTCAACAAGGAGCTTACTCACAAGTGAACGGTGGTGCTCTTTAGCGGCGCATTCATGAAATACGTCATTGGTACGTCACACCCAGTGGTCCAACTCACCCCAAGTTACCATGTATCATAACATTCATTCCATCTAACACACATGTAACGATCTGCAAATAGAAATCAAAGAAGTACCCCAGCGTATAAATTGGTGCCTTTTTTCTTTGTCAACTTGTTTAATATTTATGAGCGCGCACAAATCAGTTAATTAAAAGCTGAAGAGAGAACATTTACTGTTTCTCACAAAAAAATATTAATTTTATTTGCATCCTCTCCACAACAGAACAAGGACAGATTTGCCACAATAAGACAACATTTGATCTATCTTTTGGAGAATGAAAGTGGGTATCGGTATTGAAAATTAGTCAAATGTTAACAAGGATATATATATATATATATATATATATATATATATATATATATATATATATATATATATATATATATAGGGTGTTTCACTAAGTGTGTTTGCCTCTGTAACTCATAAAATAATAGGTGACGGGAAATTTTAATGCGGTAGGTAAACACAAGAAATGTTACACTTTCTGCGGAGCTATGAACATAGTTTATTGTACTATTTTCCAAAGAGTTTCATCACAAAGATATAATTTTTAAATGGAACAGTAGTTTTTTCTATCGTGCATTGCATTCGTTGAAACCAGCTACGTCCAAATCAATTTAAACTACATTTCTATCACTGTTAGTTTGGGAGATACAACCCTTCAAAGTTTCAGGGGCAGATACCACACGCTGTACATAATACAAGGCTGTGTGGTGGGTGATGGATGTTATGGCGGTGGGAAGTTGATTTACATGAGATGTTCAAATGTGTCTCTTTGTTCCTCAATGCATAATGCAATGCGCCGTCGAAAGGATCTGCGGACGAGATGTAACATCGCTGACAACAGCACGTGCAGAATGGGCTGGGCGACCATCGTGCTGTATCCACATATGGACACTCGTGTGTAGACACACATGTTCAAGGAGACCAGCCAAACTGTCGGCTACAAAAGGGCGATATAACTCACCTGTCAGTGTACCTGGGAAGTAGCGTTGACCGATGATTTCATCCTCAAGGATTCCATACCACACGTTAATAGACCACCTACGTTGACGGTCGACAGATCGTACCCACCGAGGATTGTCTGCGGCCCAGTAGTGCATGTTATGGCGATTCACTGCACCATAATTAGTGAACGTGGACTCATTAGCGAACATAACACTTTGTAAAGACTCCAGCATGAAATTACACATGGCCCACTCACAAAATGTCACTGTTGCACGAAAATCATTCCCATGCAGTTCCTGGGTTAGTGTCAGGCGGTAAGGGTGAAACCTGTGGCCGTGTACTATACGCCACACAGATGTGATACCGACACCAGCGACTGCAGCAACGGCTCGTAAGCTGACATGAGGATCGTGGTGTAATGCAGCTAAAACAAACACCTCCGTCTCCTCACTTCTTGCAGTTCTTCGTCTGCCATTGCCAAGCTGCCTGTTTCCCGAAGTCGTTGTTCGGCACGTAAGAACGTAATGGCTGCCGGGGCTCTTCGCCTTGGTTTCAATGACATCGTGTCGGCACTCGTAACATGTCAACGTACTCGTTGTTCGTGTATGCCATCGTCATCCGATGTCAGTAACTGTGGTATATCGAGCCCCGGTTGTTTGTATGGCACCAATTGTCGGCTATACGGCCGTGTGCGGCGACAGTCGGCAGTCTAACAGCGCATCGAGGAAGCTTCTCGCTCCGTGACACCGGCGACGTTACAATTCGGCCGCACCACATTTAGAATGCGCATTGCATTATGCGCAGCGTTTGTGGTATCTGCCCCTGAAACTTTGAAGGGTTGTAGGTCCAAAACTAACAGTGCTAGGAATGTAGTTTAAATTGATTTGGACGCAGCTGGTTTCAACGAATCCAATGCAAAGCTACTGTTCCATTTAAAAATTATATCTTTCTGCTGTAACTCTTTCGAAAATGATACAATACACTATGTTCAAAGCTCCGCAGAAAGTGTAACATTTCTTGTGTTGACCTACCGCATTAAAATTTCGCATCACCTATTATTTTATAAGTTACAGAGGCAAACACAGTGAAACATCCTATATATATATATATAGGATATGTGTGTGTGTTGCAGAATAAATGTGGAGAATTAATTGGCATAATCTGTAATGATCTACGGTTTAAATGTCCTCTGACCTCAATGAATGCGGGAGGGATCTTCATGTTATCTAAGTTATCGTGCTAAGAAACGTCTGCCGGACGTTGTAGTCCAACAGAAGAGGCAGCTTACAAAATTGAAAAGTGTTAGCAGACAGTGAAGCGAATCAATGAGTTAACGATTAGCTGAGTGTTAATTAGTTAAAATGGAAATTACGTGTGTCTTCCAACCTTGGCAGATTACCTATAATAAACCCATATTTAAAATTACAATTTCTGCTCCATTTCGTATCACACTAACTAGTGTCTCATTGTGTCAGTGGAAACTGGAAAAGAAGGAGGAGTTTGTCTCGCCTATATAAAGACATTCATTTCACCCACATGTCGCGATTTGCATACAGAAATCAAACAAGTACTCCAGCGTTTGAACTGTAAGGGGAAGATTTTGTGAAGGGCGGCCTGGAAGAATTCGACGGGAACAGCGAGGCCTGGGAACCACATTCACGAAAACAGAATCAGTAGGGCGTCTCCTCACTGGAGGAGTCATTGAAGCCATAAGGTCTCTCGCCTTCGCAAAACGCAGCTTCCGAGAACGCTCCAGGGGCGGAAGAGAAAGGCGATAGCGACAACTCCCACCAAAAGTTACAATATTGCCGCGCGCGCGGAAACGCATGTCAGTGATGGCCAACTTTGGGTATTACTCCGCACTCCACGTGGAAAACAGTATCTCCTTCACAATTGGCTACCGCTGGAAGCAAGGAGTCCAGTTTGGATAGAAAGAGGAGACGTGGTAAGGAGTTGTTTTGGGAGGACACAGCATTTTCTGCCAGAAAGAAAATTCGTATTTCCACTCTGGTGGAGGAAGAACATTGGTGCCTTCGCTCTGGTGGAGATAACAATATAGCGTTTAGGCTTTGTCGACTCTGGTATTTAGGCTTCGGTCTGACCTCAGTTAGTTCTTGTGAAGAGTTGTAGAGCCGGTGGAACTTAATTGTACCGGCAGTGAAGTAGTCAACCTCTTGTGCTATATCGCAATGACGTAAGGTCATACTTGTGTCAGTCTGCCGTTACCATGGTTCTTGCTTCCCTTTTCTTGACAAGTCGAGACGTGCGAGCTGTCTATAGGGAAAAGGCGGCAAACAAGTGCACCAGATAGAAATCTGCCTACCGAGGTACTCGATTGCTCTCATTTCGGTAGACAGCAGACGGCTGCCACACAGCAGTACGACGCCGACGCTTGCGGCCGCACAGGGTACGAAATCCGCAGCTCGGCGTTATATTAATGATCAGAGCTAGTTTTTTCCGTCAAGTCGTATGAATGACGCTTGCTTGTAAGGATCTGCACAGATCATGCGTTAGTAATCACTGCACGATCATTCAGAGTTACACATTTTGCACTCCCCATATCCAATTTTGCCAAGTGAGGAAATACAACGCGGTTTTATCGTTTTGATTTTTATATTTTTTGTGAATTGATTCCGTGCCAAATGTATTAAATAAATGAATGATACCAGTAATTACCTAATCGTTTTATCGGCTGTAATAAATGTATTTTATCCCAGAGAGCAGCAGACTGCCGCAAAGGTGCCACCCCCTTCCTTAAAAAACATAGCTTTAAGTTATCCCCCTAGTGTAATCTTTCATATATGCACAGCTTGGACGAAAAAAAAAGGAAAACCACTACACTTGCATAGGTAGTTGAAGAACTGAAGTATCTCCACAAATAGCTCTCTGAGTCCTTTAATTATCTTATTCATACAATAGAGGAAACTGAACTCCTCAAAATATATTATCAAGAAGTATTATTGTCGCTAGTCATCTCTTGAATTTCACAGGAATTACTAGATTTAATTGATGAAAGAAGAAAATATAAAAATGCAGTAAATGAAGCAGGCAAGAGGGAGTACAGACGACTAAGAAATGAGTTTGACAGGAAGTGCAAAATCGCTAAGCGGGAGTTGCTAGAAGCCAAATGAAAATCTGTAGAAGAATGGGAGAACCAGCCATGACAAAACTATTTTACCTGGTGTGTAAGATGATTGGGACAGGCGAAATACCCTCAGACTTTAAGAAAAATGTAATAATCCCCATTCCAAATTAATCAGGTGCAGACAGGTGTGAAAATTAAACAACCAGCAGTTTGATAAGTCATGGTTGCAATAAAAATAAAGGCAAACATACATTTTTAACGTTTTTAGATTTGGAGAAAGCTTTTGACAATGTTGACTAGAATACAATTTTTGAAATTGTGAAGTCTGCAGGGGTAAAATACAGGGAAAGGAGAGTTATTTATAACTTTTACAAAAGCCAGTCAGCAGTAGACTCGAAGGGCAGAAAAGGGAAGCATTAGTTGGGAAGGGAGTAAGACAGTGTTATAGCCTTTCTACGATGTTATTTAATTTGAACATCGAGCAGGCGGTGAAGGAAAGGAAGGAAAAAATTTAGAATAGGGATTAAAGTTCAGGGTGAAAAAATAGAAACTTTGCGTTCTGCTGATGACATTGTAATTCTGTCAGAGACAGCAAGAGGACCTGGAAGAGCAGTTGAATGGAATGGTCACTGTGTTGAAGAGAGCGTATAAAATGAACATTAACAAGAGCAAAACGAAGCTAATGGAATGCAGACTTAAAAAGTGTGGAGAGATGCTCTTCAGATAGGGCATGCGAGATACTCCCCAGTGCGGCTGTGGACATCCTGAACAAACGACCCAGCACATCATTCTGGAATGCCCAAAACGTGCGTTCACGGCAACTATTGGAGAACTGTATGAAGCCTCCCCTAAAGCCGTCGAGTGGATGGAACAACTGGACATACAACTGTCACATAATTTTGTAGTTTGTTTTTGTTTGCTTACTAATTTGTTAATTTGATTTCAAATGCCATTGTATATATCTATATGTATGTATGTAAATAAGTAAACCATTTGTACTTGAAAACCACATACGCTAAATAAATAAATAAACTGTTGAGCACCTCCTCATTAGTAACGTGATCTACCTAACTTATTTTCATCATTCGTCTGTAGCACCACATTTCAAAAGTTTGTATCAAATTTTTGTCCTCCTCAGCATCCATGTTTTACTCCCATACAATGATAAACTCCAGACAAACCCTTTTAGAAAGAATTTAAATTGATATTGGATGTCACAAATTTCGCTCCTTCAGAAATGGGTTTCTTCCCATAGCCAATCGGAATTTTTATATCTTCCTTAGTTTGCACGGTGGAAGTTACTTTCGCTGCCCAAATAACAATACTCATCTACCACTTTCGTTGCTTCATTCCTTCAGAATCACCTGATTTTCTGACGCTACCTTCCATTACCCTTGTTTTATTCTTGTCAATGTGTATCTTATATCCTCCTTTCAGTACACATTTCTATTCAATTCAGTTTCCTTTCCAGGTCCTTTACACTCTCTGACAGAATAACTCTTATAAGTGAACCACAAAATTCGTATTTTTCCCCCTGAACTTCAATTACCTCTCCAGTGTCTCCTTACATTCCTTCGCAGATTGCTCAGTGCAGAGTTTGGACTACATTGGAGAAAGGCTACAATCCTGTCTTACTCCCTTCCAAACCACTGTGTCCCTTCCATGCTCATCGACTCTGGTATTGTCCAAGTTTAATATAACATTTCTCTCCGTATTTCTTTCACCTACTACCATCTGAATTTAAAAGTATTTCAGTCAATATTGTCAAAAGCAATATCTACAAATGTTGAAAACGTACGTATGTATGTTCTTAACGTATCTCCTAAATCGTAATGTATCCTGTTCCTACATTTGTCCTATCTTCCCCAAGATTAGATTCCGCCAATACTACCCTACCCAAATTTTACATCCACATCGACATAGATACTCTGCAAATCACGTATAAGTGCCTGGCAGAGGGTTCATTAACCACTTTCATTACTTTTCTCTACCGTTCCATTCTCTAATAGCGCGCGGGAAGAAAGAACACCTAAATCATTCCGTTTTAGATCTGATTTCTCTTATTTTATTCGGATGGTCATGTCTCCCTAAGTAGGTGGGTGGTAGCAAAATATTTTCACATTCAGAAGTAAAAGTCGGTGACTTAAACTTCGCAAACAGATCACGCCGCAGTGAATAACGTCTTTCTTTTAATGATTTCCACCCCAATTCGTGCAACATTGCCGTGACGGTACCCCTCCCCCCACCCCCGTAACGTGATAAAACGAGCTGCCCTTCTCTGAACCTTCTCAATATCTTCCGTCAGTCCCACCTGGTGAGGGTCCCACAATGGGCAACAGTACTCCAGGAGAGGACGCACAAGTGTGATGTAGGCAGTCTCTTTGGTGGACCTGGTGCGTCTTTGAAGCGTTCTGCCAATGACACGTAATCTTTGGTACGCCTTCCCCACAATATTTTCTGTGTGTTCTCTCCAGTCTAAGTTGTTCGTAATTGTAACTCCTAGGTATTTAGTAGATTTTGACTGATTTATGGCGTAACTGAAATTCAGCGTATTTCTTTTAGTGGTCATGTGTATTACTTCACACTTTTCTTTATTTAGTGTCAATTGCCAATTTTCGCACCATGTAGAAATTTTGTCTAAATCGCTTTGCAGTTGCTTTTGATCCTCTGTTGACTTTACTAACCTATAAACGACAGCATCATCCGCGAACAGTCTAAGGGAGGTATTCAGATTGTCTCCTAATTCGTTTATAAACACGAGGAAGAGTAGCGGACCTATAACGCTTCCCTGTGGAACGCCAGATATCACTTCTGTTTTACTCGTTGACTTACCGTCAATTACAACGAATTTTGTCCTTTCTGATAGGAAATCGTGAATCCAATCGCGCAATTAGGGAAATATTTCATAAGCACGCAATTTCATTAGAAGCCGCCTGTGGGGTACAGTGTCGAAAGCCACCTGAAAATCCAGAAATATGGAATCGATTTGAGATCCCCTGTCGAAGGCACTTGTCACGTCATATGAATAAAGGGCAAGCAGTGTTTCGCAAGAGCGATAATTTCTGAGTCCGCGTTGACTACTGGTTAACAGGTAGTTCTTTTCTAGGTAGTTCATAATGTTCGAACAAAGTATATGTTTCAAAATTTACTAAAAATCGACGTCAATGAGATTAGCCTGCTTTTCTTGAATATTGGGCAACTTTCCAGTCATTGGGTCCGGATCTTTCGCTGAGTGATCGGTTGTTAATTATAGCCAAGTACGGAGCTATTGCATCATTTTACGCTCAAAATTTTTATTTGCAGTTAGGTAGCATCAGTAATAGTCAACTCAGACGTCCGGAGACAGTGCATTAAGCACTGGCGTCAGGAATAAGCAGCCACAGTGTGCATATGAGCCGCCGCGGAGTGTGACGTCATCCGTCAGCTCGCACGCCCCGCGCGCCCCTTCCGGCCACCCTGTGAATATAACAACTGCGTCGCCTCGCTGTCATATCCGCCACCCCCGCCACCGCTCCCAGGAAGTGGCTCCGTGCCGCGCGCCACGCCGGAAACTGTGGACTCGGCGCTTCCGAGCCACTCCGTTTTCCGCTGGTGCCACTGCCGCCATCACTTGTAACAAGGGAGACGTGGCTTCCTGTCGGCGCACTCGCTTTTGTAAATAGTTATTGCGTTGGTCTTATATATATATATATATATATATATATATATATATATATATATACAGGGTGTTTCACTAAGTGTGTTTGCCTCTGTAACTCATAAAATAATAGGTGACGGGAAATTTTAATGCGGTAGCTCAACACAAGAAATGTTACACTTTCTGCGGAGCTATGAACATAGTTTATTGTATCATTTTCCAAAGAGTTACAGCACAAATATAATTTTTTAAATGGAACAATAGTTTTTTTTTCTATCGTGCATGGGATTCATTGAAACCAGCTACGTCCAAATCAATTTAAACTACATTCCTATCCCTGTTAGTTTGGGAGCTACAACCCTTCAAAGTTTAGGGGGCGGAGGCTATGACAGCGTATCTGACTGGCTGGTGGTCATGAGACAGTGGGCCGTGCCCCAGGAGATAGCCACTCGGCCAGTCAGGTACGCTATCGCAGCCTCCGCCCCCGGAAATTTGAAGGGTTGTAGCTCCCAAACTAACAGTGATGGGAATGTAGTTTAAATTGATATGGACGCAGCTGGTTTAAACGAATCCAATACACAATAGAAAAACTATTGCTCCATTTTAAAAAAAAATCCAAGTAATGCTTATAATTGATATGGAACGAGAAAAGTAGCTATTTAGTAACGACAAAAAAGAAAATAATTTTGATATATATTGTTTTCATCATATTAACTGGCAAAAAGGAGGAGAATGTAACTTTATCGTGAGTGCCTGTTTTTATGAAATATTGTTTGAAACCATCACCCCGCAGAGCAAAGTCGTTAAGCGATGCCAATAGTCACACATTAAACTGTTTTATCCATGATCGACTTTAATTATACCGCTAGCCGGAAGGTTACGATTTTTATGTTTCAAATAGGCAGTAAATAAGGCCTCCGAACAATATTACACCTCGACAATATCATTATAGATCAATATCGTTAAGACTATTGTATCCCTGTAGCTAGTTATAATGCTGACGGCCAAATTGAGTAGCTTGTTGTCGGCTACATTAGATCAAAATTCATAGCGATTAACAAATTATTGGGTTTTCCTCGGCTACATGTCGTGACGTGCTTCCTCCCCACAGTAAAATAGGCAACATAACTACAGATAAAATTAAGAAGTTACGCCGCACGGTACATTCAGCCAGCTGCGTCGTGGCCCCATTTTGTTCTGCCATGAGCACATATTCCTTATTTAGTAGTGGACAAAGTGACACACGTCAGGCTGAGTTGACGTTCGGCCAAGTGTCAGCTATTCACAGTTTGGGTGATGAGGACTGTAAACGACAATGTTTTACGCTCCCTGCCAACTCCTCCCAGTGTTCTGTAGGATGCCTATCTCGGATATCATTTCCAGTGTCTGCGATGTCTTTTAGACATGTATGCAAATCTGAAGGAAAGAGACTGCGTCAAACTATGGATGCTTCACAACTAAGGTAATTTCTAGCTCGGAATAACATTCTATATCAGCTGTACCATTGATTTGTGGCATGACAATGAAAATTTATGCCACACCATGTCGCTTGCGGTGAAATTCTATGTCTGAGGCCCTGATCGAGAAAACGTTGCATATGTTACTAATAAATTGTGCAGCTGTCGTCGCATGATATTGCAACTAAAGAGATTCCATAATTTTTCTTTCCCCCAAAGTCAATATGGCATGACGTATATGAATGGACTGACTATTGAGACACTAATCACGTCGTTATTAATTCACAAACAGTGACCATTCTGCAACAAATCGCTGTAATATAAAAGGAAAGACGGCCTGTTAACTGGAGATAACAGTCATCTCTTGCTGATATTATCCATGAAGGACCAGGGCAATGCATTCTTGTAACGGTTCCTGATGTTGCAATCGCATCCAGGTCTTGGAAAAAACACTTTAGCCACCTCCATCTGTGTCTGTCCCGCTTCCGAACATCCTTGTTTAGTCGTCTACTTCGTTTGTTGTCAACTTACAGCAGACGAATCACCATGTTAACATGACTTTTCGAAACTGTATGATATATTGCAACGATTGAAACATTTACTTGTGTTTGAGACTACCACTGTGAAACTGTATTTAATTCTCTTCGTGCAGTTCATGCGTAACTACGTCGCTCACATATGTTAACGTCCTCATTATAAAATGCAATTACATACTTCAAGCACCTGCGGTTTGAGGCGCCTATGCATATGATGAACAAGCTCAGGTGTCTATACATAGACCTTTCACTTTGATAAAGCTTAATGTAATGCTCTCCAATAACAAATATTTCATCTGTTAATTACTGCATGTTTCCGGATAATAGCAAATATTTTAGAAGATGATTTGCAGTTAAAATTTCATATAACGTGTGTCCAATTTTTATTGGGTACAGAGATACAGCTCTTGGTATATACAAGAAACTGATTTGGATATTTTGACGGATTCTTTCGTCGGTTCTTGGTAGATCACCATATTATTTTTTATTAACGTAATTTAAAGTCTGAATTAGTCCTAGTAAGCCGAAAACCGGGTAACTAAGTGGAAATGAACATGTAGAAGATATACAAAATTCTACTTTTAGGTAAGTGTGATGTTGTACTACCAAGAACCGACGGATAAATCAGTGATTTTTTTAATTTACATTTGCTCTACTTTTGTTTGGATTTCATATTAACAGCTATATCTCTGTATTCAATAAAAATTGTACTCAGGTTATATTAAATTTTTAATGCAATTCCTCTATAGTATCACCTCCTAAAATGCTTACGACTGAGTCAAAAACTACGTTCCTCTGAGCAGGAGACAAGTACATATTCTCAAACAAATTTCCGACTTGGCTTCGGTTGTCTGCTGGGTTTCCCATTCGGTCGTCTGCGTATGCGCGAAGCACTTCCATACGCGTGAGAATAGGATCCGTCCTATTCCGTCTACTAGCGATCGTATGCGTGCATCTTGTGCAATTGGACGCATCTACACTGTACGTGGACGGCGTAACCGGTGCTTCATGGGTAATTCGTAAGCTCTCACTTCCCGTGTAGAAAGGGCTTAAGGGCGGTGCGGACCGCCACAGGCCTCTCGTCTTGGGGGTAGGGAGGGCACTAAATACCTTGAAAGCACGTCATCTTTTATTTTTTCTCCTTTAGTGCCCTTGGCCTTTCGTTCAGAGTCCTCTAAATCTCCAAAGCTCTTTTTTAAGATTAGCCCGTCCTCTCGTTCTGGTTAGCCTCCAAATCTCAAAAGGTACTTTTGATCTCGAGATCGCAAATTCCAGTTATATGTACTATAGACATGTATTTGAGTAGCCTAATATCAAAGACGGAAATGAGATAAACGTCATTTTTATTGCGAAACGTAGAGATAATATATTTATAAGCACATGTGAGCATTATAAACTTCAATACTGGAGGATTTATACTTGGAAGTGGCTAATATCAAATTGATTATTCAAGTACCTTCAAATTGTGTTTGTAAATACAGTTGTCAGCCTTTGAAACCAAAACGTGTAGGTGTCCGCTTTTGATGTGAACACGCTTTCAGTTGTCCATTTTTTATACAAAGGGATTCGCTTACTGCTGACGAGAATCTTTTACAGGTGTATAATCTGGGAAATTATATAAATATCGACATAAAGAGGAAGATATTAAATTTTGGACAGTATTACATTTTGGAAAAATGAAGAACTACAATAATCATAATAATATTTTTAATTTTATATTAAAAATTAAATGTCACGGCACTGAATCGCTAAGATTATTAGCATAAGGTTTCTTGAAACTGTTACCAGATTTTTCGGTAAACATCCTTACGTTAATTCTGACATCGAACTTCATTCCAACAAGTGATAATTTCGTACAACACACCTTACAATAGAACAGTGTAGTTTACAAGTTTTACCCTTGTTTCTTTTCAATGTTTATTTTCCACTTTTCAGGTTGTCTCAACCGCTTCCTATCTTTTCCTTCGGACGCTGGTGGTATATTATGTTCCACTTCAATCACATTAAGATGGTTATTACTAATAATAGTATAAACAATTTCTGAGATAAGTATGGCCTAATACCTGGGACATAATGTCGCCATGTCCGATTTTCGACGTCATGTGACCATATACTGTGTTACCATTGGTGCACACTGCTTTATTCAACAAGTGTCCCAATTTGATATCAAGCCGGCCGCGGTGGCCGAGGGGACTGAGGCGCTCCAGTCACGGTCTGCACGGCCACTACGGTCGGGGGTTCGAATCCCCCTCGGGCATGGATATTTGTGCCGTCCTAGTTCGTAAGTAGTTCATAAGTAGTTTGTAAGTTTAGGGACTGATGACCCTGTAGTTAAGTCCCATAGACTATACAAACATTTGAACATTTTGAAGAAAGTATGACCGTTACCAATTGTTTTGTGTTGTCGAAATTACAGGCTGTAGTTGCACAAGATTGTGGCGGTTCCGATTCTGTAGCGCAACCATCATAAGATTACAGGATTCCATGCAGCATATCAATCGAGACAGCGGTTTCCAAATAAATGCTTCATGGAATCCTGTAATTGAAAAACTTCGTAGTCGGCGTAGTTTCCTGCAACTGAATGACAATAATAATCGAACTGATATCGAAGTGGCAAGCCTCCACCACGGAGGGCGCTCTGAGCAGCGTACGTAGTTGTAGTGAACGCGCACGCTAAGTACGCGCATGCGCAATGTCTACTGAATTGGGCATAAATAGCACAGCTCAGTGCGTCTTTGCCAGTACTACGGCGATACTCACCTGAAGATGGCCAGAATACTCTGCGCCGAAATATCGTGGCAGGAAGTTACTGACATCCGGCAGTTCGCCCGAGATTTTATGTAAATATGACTTTGTGTTTATTATATCACTTTGAAATAAAGAAAAATGGTAAGCATTTTAAAAGTCCGTTCTTATTGGAAGTGCACGTTTAGCTGAGTGTAGCAATAGCGTCAATGAATGTAAGTGTAGCATTCCAGGGATAAGCACTACGTTTGCCCGCGATGCCTACATCCTCGTGGGTTATCAGCGATACAGGGCTCCACGTGGCTGCACGGAATTGCAAGGCAGCAGAGCGCAGCTAGCTGTGGCCGTATCTCGCGGCTGCAGATAGCGCCAGCAGGCGATTGTCGCCGATCGGCGCCGCATTTGCATTTCCAAGCTGGCGCCGTTTCTGCTGCTGCTGAGCGCACCGTTTAGACCTCTCGGGTGTTCGCACAGGCAGCGGCGCGCATGCGCAGACCGTGCCATCACGGGCAGCACGCGGGTCGGTGGCAATCACACACCACAGCACAGCGCCCAAAACTTGCTTCTCTATTCGGCCCGGCTTTGTATGCAACGTACGAGAACGTATCCCTTTTTCTTTCTTTCTTTTCTTTACCGATGTCGCGTCGTTCCGGTTAAAGATGTCTAAAGTGATACAGCGAGATGTACGCAATTTACTTGAGAACTGCCGGCAGTGGTTGAGAACTGGATATTTTAGACATCTGCGCTATGAAGTGTAGCTCTACACTGTACATTTACACAAATACTCCACAAGCTACCATATGGCGCCTATCTTGTTCCATATTACATAAGATTCTATTATTATACTGACGTCTTCCATACCCCATTTTATACATTTGTACAACATAATTTTCGAAGTGCCAACATACAACGATTATGACACTTAATTCCAGCATGTTTATTTGTGATGATTAGAGATAAATAGAGCTACATCACAGTTTTTAAAATATTTATTAATTATGATTTCTGTTGCTAGTTTCTTATTACGAAATTCATGAATATCCGAAGATACGTACCAGAAACTGAGATCTATTTATCCAATGCTTACTTATTTATGAAACCTCTTAAAATTGTAACTAACTCACTTCGTAATCCTGTAAATTATACTTAATTCATAATTCAGACATACATCACATTATTCAAAATGTGGACATTTACGAATAGTCTTATAAAGCACCCCAATTAATTAAAAGAAAAGAAAAAACATACGGGATAACTTTTCTTGACGCAGTTAGGGTGACTTATTTCCTTTCAAACTATTATTTGCACGAGAAAGGTTCTCGTCCCTTTCTTCGAGATCGATCGATTGTACGTTAATTGATATTGACAGTCGGTTTGATCGCTGCTGATAAGGTAATTGAGTTTAAAATTTGCCAGTGAGTATACTCCCTTGTTTGCGGAATTCACCCGCAGCTACAAATAGTTTTTCCATCATTGCACATTCTTTAGAAATGATGACTTTCGTAACCTTCCATTGCCTTATTTTATGCTTCAAATCGTTCGCCACACGCCGAACTGGCCACGAAATTAAAGATACCCTACAAGAGTGGAGCAGCATCTTTCGGCCACGGTGGAGTGGCCGAGCGTTCCCAGACGCCTAGCTCGTCATCGCTGCTGTAAATTCCTTATACCACGGGTACAGCGAGCACAAACGCATTTGTAGTGGTCAACTAAATTGAAAGGCCTTGCCAAACAATGTCGATTCACATCTCACTGTGTCAAGTATTTACCCTGGTTCCCACCGCCTGTTTTTTGTCAACCCTCGCCGGAATTTTATCGTATCTCACGCCGTAGATAAGCAAAAACACATTATTACTCGGTGCGGCTCATGGTGGCTTGAGGCTGATCTTTCTTTCCCGTGAATTCTCGGTAAACCGTTGCACATCAAAGGCTTGTGGCCGTACGGAGGACAAGCCCTGTATAGCTCAAATACTCGTTCTGACTGTCCGTTGTCGTTCGTGTAAGAGCATTTTGAAGTTATTCACTTATTTGAACGTTTAATAATTACGGAGTGTCCCAGTGGCTACATGAGGCTGTTGACCCATATATTTACAAACATTTGAACATTTGATATATAAGGGAGAACCTTCTATCTGCATCCCACAACAAGCTGGCCACAGAAATAAATACAATGTTTGTTATTATTTGAAGCGAGTTAATTGTAGCATAGTGTTCAGTGTTATTTAAAGGCACTAGGAAACGAACAAAAATATGATGGCGACTTACAGTACGCTGCTGACAAATTTGAAGAACGCTAGAAAATCTTGCGGGAATTGTTTGTAAACCAGAAAATGGCATCACGAGTGTGATGGATATTTTAAAAGCTGTTCCTTCTCATTAACAGTTTTATTCAATGCCAGCCCCTTTTATGCCCAATTGACAATAAAAGTGTACATTACGAAAGGAAGTTGGATGTGCAAGAAAACAAAGTTCCCATAGACGATCAATGTATTGATTTTTTCTGAAATTAAAATTATCCATTTACTGTATTGTATTGCTAAGGTAATTTGTGAAATACTCACCGAAACTATCGCTAACGGCGTTCCTTCTTAGTTTTCTGGATAATTCCTTTACGAGTACGAAGGAAGTAATTGCACTAATGACATTTCTCCAAGTTTCAGGATTTGTTTTGTCATCTACTTCAATATCAAACGCACTTGTTCCACAAGTATCAGTGGAACTTCCTCATGATTACAGTCCGAAATCATCTTTTAAGGCCCAGGCCTTCTGTTGACATCTATACACTGGTTTAGACTGTCCTCTATTGGTCTCTCGTTGTCGGTCGATATCTGAAAAGCCACGAGAATTCCCGTGGTTGTGGAACGGTTCCAGGTCAAAATCTAACAAATGACGTGGCACGACAACCGACTACGAGTTTGTGACGACGCATAGCAAACCCCAAATCGTGGGAACGAGGCTACCGAATGCCGTCATGCAGTGACGTGTGATGCCATTATACAAAATGTTTCTGATTCTATAAATCATCAGCAAATTCTTCAGTACTCTGACCCTCATTGCAGAAAGTTTGGCAGGTTTTAGTTCATCACTATGAACGTGAAAGCGCAGCAGACAGTTATGCCATATCTCCTACGTTGAAAACACTGAAGAACAGCAAGGAGAAATTTGGAGAAGGGATTAATTTTCAGGGCAAAGAAATAAAAACTTTACGGTTCTCTGATGACATTGCAGATCTTTCAGATACCGCAAATGACCTGGAATTGCAATTTAATGAAAAGAACAAAGTCTAGAATAGAACGTATAAGATGATCATTAACAAGAGAAAAACAAACGTAACCGAATATAGTCTTAGAAAAAGTGGCGATGCAATAGAAATTAGATCGTGTAAAGCAAAAATACGGTGCGTAGATACGTTTTGTTACTTAGGCGGTAAAATAACATGTGGCAGTGCAGATGATGTAAAAAAGCATAATGGTAATAGGAAAAAGCGTTTCTCTGGAAGAAAGAAATAAGTGAACATCTTCTATTAATTTTTAGCGTTAGGAAGTCGTTTCCGAAGTCATTTCTGTAGACAGTCGCCCTTTACTGGAATGAAACATGGACGATTTACATTTAACACTGTAGATTCTGGTGCTACAGACGAATGCAGAACATTGGCTGAGTAGATCGCGAAACTGATAAGACGTTACTGAATAGATTTGGGGAAAAGAGGAATTTCAGGCATACTTTTACTAAAAGGAGGTATCTGTTTGTAGGACACACTGGTAAAGTTAAAGAAATCATGAACCTAGCACTGAAGAGAAGTTTGTGGAGTAAAAACCGCAGAGGAAACTCAAGAAACGAAAATTTTAATCGAGTTCGAATAGAGGTGTGGTGGAGATCCTGTGAGGAGACGAAAACGCTTGATCAGAGTGTGGCGAAGAGCAGCATCAAAGCAATGTACGAACTTAAGACCAAAACAACAGCAGTAATATTAAAAAAAATCTATTTGTGAGCATTTCTTGTGACGATGATTTCCGTAGCGTAGTACTTGCACGGATGTGTGGAAGTCTATCTGCTAGAGCGTAGGATTGCTCTTGCGAACACACACTTGATTAACACATTACAGGATCTTTGAGTTATAAATACGAGAGATAATCTCTGTGAACAAATGGTTGTAAATCTGTGGGATATAACTACTCTGGTCATCAGGCCCTAGTCTTAGAAACTACTAAGGTAATTTCTTTACTTTGGGGCCTGCAGTGTGGAATATGTTGTTGAGTGACATAATTATAAATGACGTTTATACCTTTCACACTGCACTTATAATGCTTTATTTACGTAGTATGAGCTTATTTCTGATTTATATTGACATCATCAGGTTTTCTGTAATATTAACGAGATACATTATAACAACGGTTACATAAGCTGACACACACACACACACACACACACACACACACACACACACACACACACACACATATATATATATATATATATATATATATATATATATATAATGGCTAATACATTTAATTTACTTACATTTAACGTCGTTCTTATTGCTGTCCTTTTTGTTTAAGATGATATTGATTTTATTTAAATTATGACTGCCTTATATGACTATAGATAACATATTTTTTTATTTCCTGCCTGATTAAAAGGACAGCTATATTCAAAGTGTTTTAACGACATTATCTGTTTACATAGTTACTCTGAGATCACTTTTATTATCAGCTAATTTATTTTTCTTCATATTATACCTTTTGTGGTTGATGTTTATGTTGTTACTATGGAGTAAATATCTATGACGTGTTCTTGGCTATCCATTTTCGTGGTTGAAAATATGAATAAAATTTTCAATTAATTTTTTGTGTTTTAGTTTGCTCATTGACTAAATTTATGGAATTTATTTAGGCATGTAAATATAATTCGATTTCTTCAAGGATATTCATTACTGCCTTTTCCGTTAGGTAAAGAATTTTTAACGTTTCACTTATGGCTCCTAATTCGGGTTTTTCGGTTTGTAAATGATGATAAAAAGTAGATGGATTGTTTTCAGTGTTTCTGGTGTGTTCTTTACATCTAATTTCAAAATTTCTGCCAGTCTGCCCTATATAAAACTTGTGACACGTGTTACATACAATTTTGTAGATACCAGGTTTTTTATATATGGGAATTACTGTTTCCCTTGTAGATTTTGTGTTTGTGGCTGTATCTATTTTCATATGCAAATGTGGTGATGGTGTTTCTTAATTTAAATTAAAAAACACCATCACCACATTTGCATACGAAAATAGATACAGCCGCAAACGCAAAATCTACAAGGGAAACACAGTAACTCCCCTATATAAAATAAACCTGATATCTACAAAATTTATGTAAAACATGACACAAATTTTATATAGGGCAGACTGGCAGGAACAGCGAAAAAAACCCATATTCTTTTTATCATCACTTACAAACCGAAAAAGGGAACAATCATGAATGTCCTTGAAGAAATCGAATTATATACACATGCTTACATAAATCCCATAAATTTACTCAATAAGCAAACAAAGATAAAACACTCACACACACACACACACACACACACACACACACACACACACATACACACAAAACGCTGAAAATTTTATTCATATTTTCAGCCACGAAAATGGATATCCAAAAACATGTCATAGATATTCACTCCACAGTAACAACAGAAACATCAACCACCAAAGTTATAGTATCAAGGAAAATAAATTAGCTGATAACTACAGTGATCTTTGTGTAATTATGTAAACATGTAATGTCTTTAAAACACTATGGATAAAGCTGTCCTTCTAATCAGGCAGAAAATTAAAAAAAAAAAAAATCTGTACAGCCATATAAGCCACTCATAATTTAAATAAAATCAATATCATCTTAAACAAAAATGACAGCAATAAGAACGACATTAAATGTAAGTAAATTAAATGTATTAGCCATAAAAAATTTATATATGCCAGCTTATATAACCGTTGTCATAAAGTATCTCGTTAATATTATAGATAACTTGATGATGGCAATATAAATCCGAAATGAGCTCGTAGTAAATAAATAACGTATTACAACAGCAACCTGAAAGGTATAAACGTCATTTATAATTACTTAAGGTAATTTATGCTAGGGACAATAAATACACCCTTGCCCGAGGAAGGACTCGAACCTCCGACGGCGAACTATGGCGTTCTCAGCAGCTACGCGCTTTGGAACGCTCAGCCACTGTACCGCGGCTATGAACATTTCGCATAGTTCTGTGTACAGGGAGTATGTGTCGAGTACTTCATTATGTATCGGTCAATCAGTATTAGCGCACGTCTACTGCGGGATTGTAGGAACTTGCAGAGCAAACTGTTCCGTTTATGTGGCCAAATCGATTTGCTATAGTATTCCCTTAATCATCCGAAAATTTCATGGGTTTCAGTGGGAGTTGCAGATTCTTTTGATCTACATCCGTAACATCTACCTACGTCGAACAAAGCAGTTTCATAGGTCAAAGGTTCGCCGATAATTTCTTCTTCGGCAAAATGTTGCATTAGAATTGGGAATAATTTTGTAGGATGACACTTTCACGTTGCAGCAGAGTGTGCGCTGATATGAGTCTTCCTGGCAGATTGAAATTGTGTGCCGGATCCGGGATCTGAATGTTAGACCTTTGCTCTACAAACTATCCTTGCATGCTTCACGGTCCGACTCCACCATATCATTTCTTCCATGAGTGCTAGTTCTGCAAGACTAGTAGGAGAACTTCTGTGAAATTTGGAAAGTAGGAGGCGAAGTACTGGCAAAATTAAAGTCGTGAGGTTGGACTTTGAAGCGTGCCGGCGTAGTTTAGACGGTAGAGCGCTTGTCCGTGAAAGGCAAAGGTCGCAAGTTCGAATCCTGATTCCGGCACATAGCATTAATCTTCCAGGAGATTTTAATTTGATGGATACTGTCAATGAATATTCGTGAGTCACGATAACCAAGACTCTTATTCAAAACCCTTTTCAATATCTTCATCGTAGTCACTGGAATATCATACGAACGAAAGAAAATTTAGTAGTTTGTTGGGAATGAACTTACACAATTTTCATATGTAACAGACAATGAAAAACAATGTTTTTCCGCAGAAATTTTACAGTTTTTCATAGCTAAATGCATCATTCTTTTTATGACTGCATCATTTTACACCAAATGAAACGAGTAAACAATGCTTTGTACCTAGTTCCTCTCCTTACTGGTGGCCGATACAGCAACTTTTTATGAATTTATCTCAAAAGTCAGTCTCAGTTTCAAATTTTTTCTTTATTTCGATGACGCGTTTCGCCCTTCTGAGACATCAATTATTTAAATATATATGAGCTCTTTGTCACCATCGTGAAATAAACCATCAGTTTCCTACCTAGATCATTTTACGACGATGATAAATAGCTCATGATATATTTACATAGTCTGATGATACCTCAAAAGTGTGAAACCCGTCCATGAAATAAACAAAATTTTTGCAACTGAGCCTGACTTTTGAGATAAATGCTTTGTACGCACATTTAAGCAGAAAATGAAAACTGTGCTTCTTAACAATATATCACTCCCAGCTACACAACTGCGCATCATCGGCAGAGTAGATGCATAATCGGCAACAAGACAGTTTATCGCTTATGCTACATACTGCAAAGCAATCGGGGCGCTCTCAGCATCGGAAGAATGAGTGTGAAGTTTATGATGCATTGTTTGTTCAGGTTGTTTGATAGAAACGCTGGTTTCCACTAAAAGTGGTAGGGAAGTACTTGAGGTTTTTGTATTCAAAATGCAGACCTTTTGAAGCGGTGAGATCGAAACCACTCTTGTAAATAATGTGATCATGCCACTTAATGCTCACAGATTCCTTGCCTGCCTGTCTGACGCAGCCCTCTCCACCGCTGTCTTCGCATCACTCCACGCCACTGGTACTAGAACTGAATCCAATGCTTCCGAGTATCTTACCGCAGTGTCGCTGTCCATGTCGCCTGATCAGTAGGGATTGGACTGCTACAGACAGCTATCACCGTGGCGACAAATGGACCTTTGTATGGTGTTTGATGCTCTGATTCTTGATGCAAGGGCTGTTTCTCGGCTGGTGTTTTCATTTGGCTACAAGATGTATGTTGAGGCAGGGTCAGAGGCTGGGCATCAGCATCGGCTTCACCTGTTCCTTATCTTTGCCGCCTGCAGCCATATTGCGTCCCTCATCCCCTCCTCCAGTCATCATATCACCTCACATTTCGTGACGAATAGTTCGGGATGGGGTTGGGGGCGTGGAGATGTAGGAGAGAGAAGTTGCCGAAATTCTATAACGACATCTGGCACCGCATAACTTGGTAGTGGAGTAGGATAAAGACGCCTCTAATGGTCGCGCAGGAACACCACAACTAATCACGTTTGCTCACCATGCCGAGCTACCAGCAGTTACAGCAAACAGCAACTTCTGGAGATCGCATATTTATCGAAAAACCTCGCTGCAGAAAGAAGCACTTCACCGTTGGGAGACTTATTTCCTCGTCAAGAGTGAACTGCAAGACCCCTGCAGATTTTTGCGCTGACTTCGAAATTAGTCGTGATAGCTTTCTGTAGTAACCGCTTCTTGCTTACCGACACTGAACATCAGCCAACGTAAATTGAACAGCGAAAGACGTAGCAGTTACTATGGCGACGTATTTATTTGTAATGTCAACATTAAGTACTCTTGCATATTACATTTGGAATTCACTACAAAAATCACAAATAAGCACATGGTTAAAGTTTATGTTGTATCTCCTAAGTATACTGCTCCTTTGTAGAAACTTTACAGCGACAGCTGACTAATTTCTCGAGTGTGTTTTCAGACGAACATAACCGTAGTACATGGCTTATTTCAGGTTGTGCAGCTAGCACCTCCTTCGGCATGGCAACTGCGATGGATTTCTGTAATTCGGTTGGTATCACTCATAGAGATCATAGTTTCAGAAGCGTCATTTTCATGCAGCCATCCTTCATCCTTGATTAGTTGGTCATGTTTTTCAGCCTGCATTTCATGTTTTAGGAAGTAAAAAGTCTGGCTTTCTTCTTCAGTAATTAGTGGCAAGTTAAGAACGTATTACATTAAGACTGTTACAGGGGAGAGCGGGCCACGTTGACGAGCGGAGCAAGATAGATGGTAGTTTAAATATCTGTTTCTAGGTAGCAGCACTGTATGCATACTACTAGCGCTGCCCACAACTACGAGGTAAATATAGTGCACCGGCATCGCTACGTGCCCGTTTGTTCCTTGCAATACTCTGATCGTGAATTCTTTGTGACTTATTGTAATTTTCTACATCACTGAACTAAGACTTTCCAGACTAACAGGAAATATATAGTTTTTCATACATCAGTAAATGAAACAATGACTTTTCGTAAAGACTTCATACTTGATGTCATTAATTTTTAAACTGCCACAATAACTGAAAGTGTCTGACGTTGTCGCACGGAGCAAGTTAGCCGCGCCCAGTTGACGACATCGTCATCCTGCCCCAAATGATTTTTGCTGTGCCCGTTTCAGTTTTTGACATATATTTCTCGTGTTCCGTGTTACAGTGTTTAATGAGTCCCACAGTATCTCTTAACACGTTGAAAGAGTTCTAATTTTTGACACATTATGATACAGATATGGTGAGAACGTATATACAGGGTGTTACAAAAAGGTACGGCCAAACTTTCAGGGAACATTCCTGTTCGTCACAACGTGGTTTTTCAGTCAGTGCAGTGTTTACAAATATGATGTTGGCAGGTGCCCATTTGATGCATGGATCAGCACGGGGCAATAGCCGTGGCGCGGTACGTTTGAATCGAGATAGATTTCCAGAACGAAGGTGTCCCGACAGGAAGACGTTAGAAGCAATTGAGCGGCGTCTTAGGGAACACGGAACATTCCAGCTTATGACTCACGACTGGGGAAGATCTAGAACGACGAGGACAGCTGCAATGGACGAGGCAATTCTTCGTGCAGTTGACGATAACCCTCATGTCAGCGTCAGAGAAGTTGCCGCTGTACAAGGTAACGTTGACTGCTCTACCTGTGCTGATAGAACATGTGCCTTTACAAGTACGACACAAGATATGGTTTATGCACGATGGAGCTCCAGCGATACAATACGCCATTCTCAAGGGCTGTATCAGCGCATCAGGGATTCCATGCGACGGAGGATGGATGCATGTATTCTCGGTAACGGAGGACATTTTAAACATTTCCTGTAACAAAGTGTTTGAAGTCACGCTGGTGCTTTGAAGAGAAGTAATAAAATGAGCTCTAACATGGAAATTAAGCGTTCCGGACACATGTCCACATAACATATTTTCTTTCTTTGTGTGTGAGGAATATTTCCTGAAAATTTGACCGTACCTTTTTTGTAACACCCAGTATGAAAAAAAGTCCTCCAGAGGAGAGTGGGATTGAAATTGTCGAGTCTTTTCTATGTGTCTGCTATTTGAAGTCGTGGTAACGTTTCTTACGGAAGACGTGAACAATTTTTCTCCGGTATTGTCAATTTCAGGATGGCTCATAACCTTCGACGTCTGGGGTAAAAATCCATTCCAGATCTCCTGGGTTGCACACAACAGTCTGGCGGTCCTTTTCCTATGCGTCCAGTGTCCTTATGCGAACCAGGTTTCTTGCTCCTGCCAGCTTAGTGACGAGCTGTTTCACGTAGTCATCCTGAGTGTTGTCCGGTTGGAACGGGAACAGCGTACCCATTATCTGCTCATCTTCAAGACCGCACTTATTGGATCTACATAACAAACCTTCTTGAATCTCATACTGAGATTGTTTCTTAAACAGTTATATGTCCGCAGCTTGTGTATTAATCCAATTTGCTTTACGACCACATAAATAACAAAAAAATACGAAACCCCATATATAACAGCTAACATCTACATCTTGCTATGTTGGAAGCGTCGCAGGTCAGTATCAACTATTGTTCAGAATCGGGAAATATTAATACCTGATTCGAGGCTGAAGTCTGCTTCATTTTATCAAATGCCTTTTGACAATGTGTCGTTCTTAGAAACGTAACTTCTTTGCATAGTAACTTAGTGATTGGTTGTGCAATTTTAACTGCTTAACAGTTACCGGAAAATCGTGAACCGCTGATGTATGTGCATTTTCAACTTTTCACGGCGTAATGTATAGTCCAATAGATTTCGGGACCTCGTCGACAGTCTTCGACTCACTCTGAAGATGGCCGGAAGGTACGCGGCCGAAATATCAGCAAAAGAAGTGAATTTTACGCGGCTGCATTCCCGAAATCTATTGAGCTGATGTATGTCTAAGGTCTGTTCTGACTGCCTCTGTCGTAATAATTTGTCCGACGTATTTAACTTCTGCTTCAGCGAAGTGACACTTTTCTACCCCCAGTGTAAGTTTTGCTCCTCTCAACCTATTAAATGGCTCTTTCAGATTATTTACATGCTAATGTATTGCCTTGGAATACACAATAATATAATCATCGTAAACCGGAATTTCGGTTTTAATGCACGAAGCATACCACCCAGTAGCCGCTGACATGTTGCGTCTGCATTCTTCAATCCAAAGGGCATTCTACGATACTGGAAATGTCTGAAGGCACTGTGAAAGCTGTCTTGGCCTATCTTCTAGACACACTACTATTTGGAGGTATCCACTTTTGAGATCTGGGGTTTACAAATATTTACATTTAGCCGAGTTATCCAGCGTATCTGTGATGTTCTGGATCGGATGTGCATCCGTCGTTGTTCGTGCATTTAAGTAAAGGTAGTCACAAGAAAATTGATATTTTTTTCGTACCATCAGGCAATATTTTCGAAATTATCACGATGTTTGCAAATCAGGGAATGTTGCTATGTTCAGTAATAAGTTCCCTTAATTGTTGATCTATAAATTTGTCTACTAAAGGTTGAAGATGCTTTGCAAAAACAGTACGGCTTCCTATAAACTGGTGGATTATTACCTGTCGGTATACGTGTATACTGTGTTTGATAGGAGTTGCTGCCATTGAACCATAGAACTTTAACAAATCTGAATATACTAACAACAAGGATTCTAAGGTGTCCCTTTCGCGAGATTCACTTCATCTTTGCCGAAGTTATGTAAACTAACTGGAACCATTAGTTCTCCGTTCACACTGGTTACGCGTGCAACACTTCTTCGAATAAAACTGTTTTTGTCTAATGCCTCATTGTTCTGCAGTGCTTCTACCACACAAATTCTGCCGCGGAACCCAAGAATCTACAGATATCCAAACTAACATTACTGTATCAGCAGGCACTATCATAAGTAATTACTTTTAATGTACGTGTACGCAGATTAGCGTGTACAACCTTGGCTATTGGCGTCCCTTGCGACATTGATACATTTACAGCTGTCAAACTCATTGGAAATAAATTACCGTAATTTCAACTGTGCGCTGTGCAAGAATTATTTTAGCATGTTGTTTATGCAGAAAGTAAAGTCCAATAATCGTAGATTATCCTTGTTCCACAGTTGGCAACACTTCCATATTCTTCCGAAACCCTAGAGTTGCGATCTTAAAATTGAGCTGTGTTGTCCCTAATGATATCCAATCATTTCTCACTACATGTAATTTATGTCTTGGAGTAGTCTTCTCCTACTCATGAGGTCTAGACTAATCACAGAAACGTGTGCAGCCGTACCTACTAAAATCTTACATTCTGCACAATTTACCGTGCCCACCAAGTAACAATCCGTCTCGGTTTTACTGTTTGCAGTATTATTATTTATGGGGAACGTTTTCCGACGTTTAACGTTTTTGTTTTACATTTCCTCCGTTCTCCTTCCTATTTCCACAAGCGTTTGATTTATATCCAAATCGTCCACACGTGTAACAAAGTGGCTGATTGCACTGTTTCTCAAATGACCATTTACCCCACAACGGTAACAAATATTTTGTGACGCAAAATTACGTTTATCCATGCATGCCTGTGTAGCAGTATCTACTTCCTGCAAATGAGTAGCAAAACGCTAAGCTGACACCAAATCATCTGGAATTTCCATACGCACTCTGCGCGAGATTTCTGCCGGACTCCCTCTTAGTAATACATCGAGACCTCTATTCTCTGTCTCCCGAAGTATAACACGATCTGCTTCAGGAATCAGCGTTAACTCATAAGTTTTAATATTTGTTTTAGGGATTCTATCCGAAATACTGTCCACATTTCCTCCTATTTTCTTCGTTAACCCACTAATCGTCTCCCGAAAAAAATCTATCACTGATCTTTTTACGGTACCTCACACGTAATCTAATCAAATCAAATGTTTGATCAGCCTATGGGACTTAACTACGGGGTCATCAGTCCCTAAACTTAGAAACTACTTATGAGCTAGCTAATACTAAAGACGGCACAAATATCGATACCCGACCGTAGGGCCCGTGCAGACCGTGACTGGCGCGCCGCAGACCGCTTGGCCACCGCGGCCGGCTCTGACTCCTCCAGTGTCCGTATGCGAAACAGGTGTCTTGCTCCTGCCATCTTAGTGACGAGCTGTTTCACGTAGTCATCCTGAGTGTCGTCCGGTTGGAACGAGAACAGCGTACCCATTATCGGCTCATCTTCAAGAGCGCACTTATTGGATCTACATAACAAACCTTCTTGAATCTCATACTGACGTTGTTTCTAAAACAGTTGTATGTCCGCGGCTTGTGTATTAATCCAATTTGGCCGGCCGCGGTGGCCGAGGAAACTGGGGCGCTCCAGTCACGGTCTGCACGGTCACTACGGTCGGGGGTTCGAATCCCCCCTCGGGCATGGATATTTGTACCGTCCTTAGTCTTAGCTAGTTCATAAGTAGTTTGTAAGCTTAGGGGCTAGCTAACCTCATCACACCTTTCTCCGGTGAAACAACGCAGGTCGTCAGGATCTTCATTAGTGATGTATTGGCGACAACTGGAATGTGTAATTGGTCACATGAAACTAATCTGTGGTATGGCCAATTTTATGCATTGCATGTGATTCCAAGACATACGTGATGAATAATGAAACACTGGGCAAAGCGAGTACTGCTAATTGTTCAAAAGTCCTCGCTTTGCCCAGTGTTTCATTATTCATCACGTATGTCTTGGAATCACATGCAATGCATAAAATTGGCCATACCACAGATTAGTTTCATGTGACCAATTACACATTCCAGTTGTCGCCAATACATCACTAATGAAGATCCTGACGACCTGCGTTGTTTTACCGGAGAACGGTGTGATGAGGTTAGCTACTGAAGTATCTAATGCGAGTGACTTGATTGCTGAAGGCAATTCAAATTTACTTATACCCGACTGCGACCTCTGTACAGTCCGGAAGGACTCAAGTTGCACCTGGAAGTCCTGATAACCTTAACAGAGAATTTTAAATTTTACATAGTTTGTAGGCTTTCACGGCCGACGTCTTCATTAATTAAAACTTTCGGGCTAAGATGCCGTGGTCCATCAATAAAACTTCTTCTCTTGACCTGGGGTCCAAAGTGAATTCTGGACCATAGGCGTTGAAGCAGGTTGGTATGGAAGATTGGGGATATTGGATTTTATAAGGTCTGATTCCTTACGTTGGGAGAGGGGGCGGATGTGAAGTATTTCCTTATTTTGACAGGGTATGATTATAAAAGAATTTTGGATCAGGGTGAGAGAGGACGTAGGTGTATATTTCTGGAATGGGCAGGAGGGGGGGTGAAGGAAACTGGAGTGATGTCCATTGATTCGGCTGATGATAAGGTATCCGCATTAGAGTGTTTTATTTTGACTGTGACGTTATGGGAGGAAGAAGGAGCAACAAGGGTTTGGGGATGGGTTGGTAGGGGATGTGGGCGTCAGGAGTAATGGATGAGTTGGCGGTGAGTATCACGGACAAAGGGAGGATAGGACTGCAGGTGGTCGTGTGTGTCTGTGACGGTGTAATGGACTGATGTTGTGATGATGGTGATATCAGACATGTTATTGTAGGAAGATACAGCACACTACACTGACGATGATCTTGAGGACGCGTACAGCGACGAAGACTCAGAAAGCAATGGCAACGATGATCCAGAGGGTGGCGAAGAGGCAGGATGATGAGGATGAAGACAATAGACAAAGACATGATGACAACAGTATCACGACGAAGCACATGTAGAGCTCCTATCCTCGAGTGGCAAAGAGACTGTTCACGAATGATTCTGTCACTTATCGGTTAATAAAGTCAACATAAGATGAAAAGCAACTGCAAAATGATTTGAATAAGATATCTACATGATGTAAAAATGCTAATTGACCCTTAACAATGAGAAGTGTCAAGTCATGCATACGATCACTAAAACATTAAATTATATTTAACGATAAACCAATCAAATGTACAGACCATAAATTCTACTAAATACCTAGGAGTAACAATTATGAACAACTTAATTTGGAAGGAACACATAGAAAACCTTGCCGGTTTGTTGATCAGGTGTCCATTTTGACTTTTGCTTGTTTCCATTCTGCTACGGTGTCCCGATTATTGAAAGAATAGTTCCAGAAGAGATATCTTAATTTTAATCGTGTCACGCCATAGAGATCGGCATGATTTGGAAGTGTGATGTCAACAGCAACTTATTGCATTTCTCTCTAGACTGCATGCTGTCTGCGGAGTGTAGGAGATTCAATGTTTGCTGGCACACAAATCCAGGCCATGAAGAAATCCCGAGCTATAAATGTGCTCCATATGACTTAATTAAACAGGAGTCACAGCTTCCACGTAGATGCGTGTGCGCCATCCACATACACGCTATTTATTGTTCGTAACGTGTCATTAAGACGAACATTTGCTTCGTTCATGTGCAAACTGTGGGACCACTAGAGCTGTAGCAAACCGTATGTATTCGGTACTGAGTAACGGATACTTTGGCTGACTCAAAGTGATGAATCGTTACTCACAAATAAATTTCGTTACTCGCATCTACCGTATCCATGCGAACTCACACATGAATACATTTCGTTAATCGCATCAACAGTATCAGCACGAACTCTGTAACGAAAAACAACACGGTGAATGCCTATATGCTGTGATATTACCTATTATGAGATGAGCAATTTAGATAGACATCCATGACGAAATTTAAGGGCATATTGCGTAGCTCTACGATTTTAAGAGGTTGTTTTTGTTGTCAAACATTTTAGATTATACTTCTTGGCCCGTGTTTGCAGGTCAATCCTCGATGATCTGACCTCCGCCTGTAAGGCAAACATACGTTTCATTGTTGTTTTGTACCTGTAAAGGTATCAGCTTAATGGTTAAGTATTTTTTGATCTCATAGTGTAAAAAGTACTCAAACGTTAGTATCAACACATTTTCATTCATTATGGTATTACCTTAATTGTTAATATCGCGTAATACAGTTCAACAGTCCCGCTGCTCGCAAATATAGCGCTACTACTAGGTCGGCCACACTAAGATCGGTCACACTGGCATTCGTCACGAGATATTCCGATGAATACTGACATTCCAAGCCTCTTTTAAAGTGCCGGGGCATTACTTAAAATTAAGGTCTCGGGTGAGTCTCGCTAATTTTCATCATTTTGTATGACAATTGTATTCGAATCACGAAGGAAATTGGCTGTACTGATTCTTTCCTAGGTAGTATAATTGCCTGAAAAGGTAGGCATACAGTATCTACGTGGAACATTTTTTTTTAAGTAACATTATTACTAAATAGTAACATCTAGCAATTTTTACAGTTTTTCACTTGTAGTGGCCTATTTCTGCAAGGCTGTGGTAACGAGAGTAACGATACGTTTGTAACGAGTAATGTATCGTTTAGTAACGAATACATACGGATACGGATACGCATATTTTCGTTACTCTCATAGCACTAAAGATCACAGAATGCTGCTACTCTACAGACCAGCGGTGGCCGCGATCGACCGGTCGATCGAGATCGACCGGCCTATCGTGCCTATTAGACTAGTCGATCTTGGCAAGTCAAAAATCATGTAAGTTTATTATGCCTCATAACCATAGTTATATGTAGAATACACTGCGCAACATAATTACCAACCGCTGCACGCTAAAATATGTTCCAATGTTGATTAAGCTTATGGGACTTAACTGAGAGTTCATCAGTCCCTAAGCTTACAAACCAGTTATAAAGTATATTATTCTAAAGACGGCACAAATATCCATACCCAACAGGGGATTCGAACCCCCGACGCGGAAGGCCTCGGGATCCGCAACGTGCCTCTCCAGACCGCTCGGCTACTACCGCGCGGCCAGCTGCAAGCATCATCTTATATCGTTTTACAAACGACATTCGATCACATTATTCATCGTCTCTTCCGCACGCGATGGAAGTAGGTGGGGAGCGTGTGGGACGAAGGAGGGGGGTAGAAGCCGGTCGACTACTGCGTCTGTCAGAGTTACGACGTCATCGACTACCGACGTAGATCAGTACCACCAGTGGTACTGACAGGGAGGGGGGCGCATCATGACGCAAACTGCGTCATTGCAATTTCTAGGGTGAGGGTAAAAAATTAGTACTTTTGGCCAGCTTGGGAAGGGGCGCTTTATAAATTAATTTACAAAACGTGAAATAAAAAACAATAAACCAAAGTTTGTATATATAGTAAATTTATCTGCAAAATCCAGGACCTATTAGTTCGATGGGGAGGGGGCGGTCGCGGTTTGGGGGGGGGGGAGAGGTGAGTCATTATCCAAGGAAGGGAGGACACCTCTATCTAAGTTTGCATCACACCTCATACGCTGCGGATAACTGGCTGAAGAGAAGCGCCGACAGATCTTCAAATGAAGGATGAAATTCTTCGGAAGGTTCATCAAATAAAGTAAGACAATATCTTATCTTCGTATTATTTTTTTGTTATGGGGTGATTTCGGGTGGTTTCGTGATTATTTTCACCGTAACTAATTATTATTCGGATGATCTTTGACGATTTCTCGACGAAAGAAGAACTGCTAATTATGATTTCCATAAAGGAAAAACTCTGGGCCTTGACATCTTCGCAGAATTCAAAGCATATATAACAAGATTGTTCTACCTTTGTACAAACTCGTATCAGTGACAAATGATGCGGCTCCTGCAACGACAAGTATTGATAATGGTTTTACTGCTCTTTGCCACAAAGACGAAAAGTTTCCATATTTCATTTATGAACAAGTATTGGCTAGTAAGAGATTAACCACAAAACATGTAATGTGTATTTGTTCCAAGATAGTAAATTCCATAAAAGGAAAACCTCTCCAAAGATGGTTGTTGTTAGCAGCAATTAGATGAGAAGTAGCCGGATTTGGCATTGCACACTTGACGTGAGGTGGCTGAGTCGAAGGAAGGTTTTGCAATGATTTCGAGATCTCTTGGACGAAATAATAAAATATCTTTAAGAGAGAGGTGATAATTATCAGCAACTGCGTGATTTACAGTGGCAATGTCATTTAGTGTTTTAGCAGACTTTACCGAAATACTGAGCACATTACATCTGGAAGTACAAGGCAAGAATAAAACAGTAGCAGAAATGATGAGTTCTGTTGCAGCAATTTAAACAGTGTCAATAATAATTGACATTGAGAAGAAAAAATTTCAACAATTTTTAAACATCAAGGATCACAAGGGAAAACATCCTACATACAATTTCATTCCTGACAAGTACTCGGCAGAAATTAAGGCAGTCGTATCTGACTTTGAAATTCGTTTCAAAGATTTGAAAAAAAAGTATGGTGGAATTCATCAGCTATCAAAATGTTCAAATGTTTGTTAAGCTTATGGGACTTAACTACGGGGTCATCAGTCCCTAAACTTACAAACTACTTATGAACTACTTACGAACTAGGACGGCACAAATATCCATGCCCGAGGGGGGATTCGAACCCCCGACCGTAGTGGCCATGCTGACCGTGACTGGAGCGCCTCAGTCACCTCGGCCACCGCGGCCGGCCATCAGCTATCCCCTTAACAATTACATTGTTCATAGTGACATCTATGAAATTGCTAATATATCTGGAGATACATTTCAAATGAACCCCACGCTACTGCAAAATGAAATTATTTGCGCTGCGATGTATTTCTAAAATCGAGGTCATCCTTTGGTATGGATTTCCCTAGTTCGAGGAATTGTGTTGAACAGGTGCATTCCTGTTTTGGTTCTGCATATTTGTGTGAATCAGCATTTTCCTACTTGAAACAAATAAAAAGTAGACATCGTTCCCGTATAAGAAACAGACATTGGATTCTTTAATGTTAGCAATTTCCAACTTCAAACCTGACTTCGCTAACCTGTCAGAAGATGCTCAGACACAGTGCTCACGTTAATATTTTCGAACCAAATAAAAATACTACATAACTGCAATCTGAACTATACTCTTTTATTTAAATTTTCAAGAAATGTCTAACGGCAGAGAGAATAGTTTTCTATTTAATGTTTTTCCTCTTAACAAAATAAGAGTAGAGCTTAACTTTATACTGAAGTACATTGTTCATTCATAATTTAAAGAAGTGTATTAGTGGCAGAAATAACAATTTTCAATTTAATAGATTTCCTCTAATTAAAATTAATGTACTACATAACTGTATACTGTAATATACTGTTTCATTTAAAGTTTCAAGATTTATGTAAGTGGTTGAAAGAATAACTCCCTCTTAATGTAATAAAAATACTACATAACTGTACACTGGAATAAAATCTTTCATTTAAAATTTGAAGAAGTATTTAAGTGGTAGATCGCACAGGGTTTTATCAGTGAACGGTAAATTTTGTGTATAATGAAGTTGGCTACCCCTCCTATAGACTATGTCCAAGGAATATGTGCGAAGTGTTTGGCAGCAAACTTCCCTAATTAGAGGTTGCGTGTTTGTGGATAATATTGACTTGTCCTCTGGGATTTTGCCTGACATCATGTTAGCTGCGGTCCAGTTTAACACCCAGGTCTTTTGGTCCTCTTTCATGTCTTATGTTGTGACAATGCTATATTTAAGCGCAGCTTTTTGTCTGCTTGTTTGTCTTTCAGCTATATCACTGTACTTACTGTTTCTGGTGCATTACGGTTCACATGCCAGACTCTGTAATAGTTATGGAGTTCCAAGCCAGAATTTAGGTCAGGTTCCAGTTGTTTTAAGCTTTAACTGTGGAGGTGAGTATTCACAACATAACTAGGGACGTGGGGTTTTCACAGCACCCTACATATATACCATACTGAGGTTTTTATTTTTTCTTAAATTGTTTATTATATAATATACATAGCATTTAGTCTTTTATTACTTCATTTAAGCCCAATTATAATCGCTGAGGTATTTAACTGATAAATCAATAATATGTGTGAAATGGTTTCAGTTGTTACATACATACTAGTTTTTCAAATTAATCAAATAAGAAAAGCTTTAACTATTTTCAAATTATAGAGAGATGTTAACAGACAAATAAACAGCGATATTTATACAACTCAAAATAATCATTCATGTCAAAAATCTAGAGAAAATTCACATTTCAACACTGAACATTTTCGTCATCACTGCAGAGGATTTTCATTTGATTTAAACACATGAATTGGTTACACTTCTTTTTTTGTCAGAGTTTCTTGCGCAAACTATGCATTTTCCAGATGTTCATTTATTTCTTTGAACTGCTGGAATAAACTCTTCCATGTTTGAGATCTTAGCTGCCTTTAGCCGGATAGATATTGGTACAGCCGAATTTGAAGCTTCTTAAATCCGAAGGATGCATATAAATGTTGGTGCACTCTACTATTGAGCGAATTATTTGCGCATTTATAAGCACAGCAAGGCATTCTACAACAGTCTTGCAGTTTTTAGTAATTACAGTGGTACCAGGAAGTTGAGTGACTATATTTTGCTTCCTTGTCCTGATATTATTTGGCTTAGTTGTAGTAATCCATTTAATTATTTCATGTTCACTAAGCAGAAACCTCTCCAGTGCCATATCTTCACCAACATCGTTATCAGATTGATCACTTGCAGTTGCATGGTGGTTTTCTTTGCTCTGTTTTTCTTCTTCATTGTCATCAGAATCTTCAAACTGTGGAATCTCAAAGTCTCCATGATCATTAAAACCTTCCTTAAACAACGTTCATAGAAGATTTTTCTCTTCCTCATATGACTTCATGATGTGCTAAGCTCGATACAGAAACAATACTAGGTAGGTGGGGTGATATCAGCAACCCAGCATTTAAAATTTGTTGTGTTTAGTATTGCGTACTCTCAAAAACATGAACAATTGTTTCGCAACAATGCGCATCCCTTTCAATGAAAGTAACAAGCCGCTCCTCAATGTGACCAACATCATTCACTAAATACCACGTAACTTTTACAAGTGGGGTGCTGTGAACACCCCACATCCCCAGTTAAAGGTTAATGATTAAAAAATGCTCAGTCTCTGTTGGAATATTTTATTCTCCAATAACGCGTTTCTCGCTGTTAGCGCATCGTCAGACAGGAAAAAGACAAATGTTTTGTTACAGTCAGTGTACCTGGCGGGCAGCGAATCTAATGTGGCTAAGGTGAGTAAATTTGAAAATTCAGACTTAATTGGGCGGAGATGGAGCAACAGAGCCGGCCGCGGTGGCCGAGGGGCTGAGGCGCTCCAGTCACGGTCTGCACGGCCACTACGATCGGGGGTTCGAATGTCCCCTCGGAAAAAAAAGTTGCAAATGTTTGAATAGCTTATGGTACTTAACTACGGGGTCATCAGTCCCTAACTACTTACGAACTAGGACGGCACAAATATCCAAGCCCTAGGGGGGATTCGAAACCCGACCGTAGTGGCCGTGCAGACCGTGACTGGAGCGCCTCAGTCCCCTCGGCCACCGCGGCCGGCTCTGTGGCTCCATCTCCGCCCAAGTAAGTCTGAATTTTCAAATTTACTCACCTTAGCCGCATTAGATTCGCTGGCCGCCAGGTACTCGGACTGTAACAAAACATTTGTCTTCTTCCAGTCTGACGATGCGCTAACAGCGCGAAACGCGTTATTCGAGAATAAAATATTGCAACAGAGACTGAGCATTTTTTAATTATTCAACACTGTTGCTGCACCAGCCGCCACCACCACGGAATGGAATGAAATGTAAAGGTTAATGATTCATCCTGCAGAACAGTTGCCAGGTCATAGTGATATTACGTTGAGTTACTTTTACAGAACGAATCACCACTGCGGTTCTGAGAAAGGCGTGTAACGAAAAGGGTATCCGAGGCGCAGAGAGCGTCTGTTAGAAGAATAAATTTCCCTGCGAACGCAACCCGCTGAGGGACTGTTCCCAGAGGACACTCGCAGCAGCCGCGCCGCCGCCGAGCTCTCCGGAAGAGGCGTCGCGGTCGCGCCTCGGGCTGCCGACGTCACGGCGCGCACGCATCTGATTGGCCGGCGGCTCGCGGCTCGCGGCTACTTGTTATTCCAGCGATTACAGCGCGCGTCCCGGGCGGTGGTGAGTTATGGCGCACGCCAGCGCGCGGCCGCGAATTGATGCCGGCGCTGTATCATTACGCGCGGGGCGAATAATTTACTGCGCCGGGGGCGCTAAACGTATGTAACGAGGCCTCCGGGGAACTCCCGCGCGCAGGGCTGCCACCCGCCCCCTGAAAGTAGCGTCGGCTTCCCGGGCGGGCTCGTAACTTTGTTGGCAACTTCGCGAGTAATCCACACCGCAGGCGATAGAGCTCCCGAGAGTAGCTTCTAACTAGCCAGCTGTTCGCTGCGTTCCGTACGGTTATAGTAACGGACGTGGCCCTTCTTTGGTAGCGTAAGTTCATCAGATCCTTCGCCGACAACTAACCGACTAATCCAGACTGGTCCCATTATTTAACACTTAATTGGGCTGTTGGGTTATATGAAACCCCAGCGCTCTTTTGTTTCGTAATATTTCTCGAGCTATGCGCTAGATGTCGTGGAGGCTCTTCGCAATCTTGGTATACATTGTGATTTCACCGTTGCAGAAAGCAGTTTCCATTGTTCTTTCTTAAAGACGAAATACCACAATTTTCAACCGCGTTAACGCCACCAGCGTGTAAGCTTATGGATTTTTTTATTTTATTTTTCTATTATTTATTTATTTATTTATTTATTTTTTTTTTTTTTTTTTTTTTTACGCCATCGAGAGAACTGATCTTTCCTCGCATTTTCTTGAAATTTTCCTTATATGAAAGAAGTTATTTATTAATAATTATATTGCGTAGCGTAACAATTGGTTTTGTTTCCTCTTTCAGTACAATGTCTTCGAGAAATCCAGCAAGTAGGCCCGTAGCAGAAACATTAGGGAAAATCGTGAATAATCCATACATTTTCGATTCAGTGAGGCTGAAGAGAATCAGTCAATCGCCAGGGAACGTTGTTCCGAGTCTGAAGCATCCAGAGATGTATTAATTGAAGAGAATTAAAATGAAAATCTCAGTGCAACAAACAATTAATAAGGCAAAAGCCTTATTGGAAATGGTCTAAAACGTGTAAACAACGTACTAGAACTGGTACTAAATCAAATGTTCAAATGTTTGTAACCGACTAATCGAGACTGGTCCCATTATTTAACCCGTAACTGTGCTGTTGGGGTATATGAAACCCCAGCGCTCTTTTGTTTCGTAATACTCCTAGGTCTATGCGCTAGATGTCTTGAAGGCTCTTCGAAATCTCGGTACACATTGTGATTTCACCGTTGCAGAAAGCAGTTTAGATTGTTGGTTCTTAAAGACGAAATACCACAAATGTTTGCCGCCTTGACACCACCGGCATGTAAGCGTATGGATTTATTATTATTACTAGCTTAAACCTGCGGCTCCGCTCGTGTGTTGGTTGATTATGAGAGATAATGCCGAAATGTTAAATCGATTTTTTAAAAATAGATGTATTGAAAGAAATTTCTTTTTTACTTCTTTATTTATTTATTCTTATATATCCTTATTCGTATGCTTATCCTTACAGAAGAAGATCGGGCGACATTGTAGCACGCATAGACTAAAAATATGGTATGTGGCATCACGTTTCTCTGTATGTAACCTCCTTGCTATAGAGTCGCAAACGTCATTGCTTGCCTTCAGTCCGAATTTTTTTATAATTTGACGATTTTTAACCACCACATCTTCCACCCTCTTATAGCTATCGGAATGGAACTGCTATGGTGTGCAACGGGAGACTTCGGACAACAATTGCACACAGACCGTTCGTATGCATTCTGTAGGTTTCGCTGCAGAGCGAAATATTGACACACACACACACACGTAGAATTTTATATATACTGATAACTTTCCATTCCAATATACTCCCCCTTTTATCATTATCAACCCTCAAGCAACAATGCAACCAATAAAACCATTTTCAAAGAGTAAATACAATTTTCAAAAAGTAATTATTGTTCCGCATTTCGCGGTATATTATTCAAATTACTAAATATCTACCCGATCGCTATAAAGTCGTCCCTAAACCCTTCTTCATGTATAAATTAGTAACTGTACAAATATTTAAGTCTCTCTGTCTTGTCGTTCGGACGTGATAAGCGTACACTGAACAGACATTCATATTAATATATATAGATAAATAGCTATCCGATCGCCATAAAACCGCGCCTAAAGCGTTCCCCTGGTAGCCATTAGTAACTGTACAAATTTGTTAGCTCTTTATATCTTGTGGTTCAGACGTGATAAACGAACACCGAACAGACATTCACATTTATAGATATAGGTTATTATTTGTTTTTAAGTTTTATTATTTTTTATTTATTTATTTTTACACCATCGAGTGAACTAATCTTTCCTTACATTTTCTTGAAATTTTCCTTATATGAAATAAGTTATTTATTAATAATTATACTGCGTAGCGTAACAAATGGTTGTGTTTGCTCATTCAGCGCAATGTCTTCGAGAATTATAGCAAGCAGGCCTCTAACAGAAAAATTAGGGAGAATTGTTAATGATCCATACATTTTCGATTCAGCGAGGCTGAAGAAAATTAGTTAATCGTGGAGAACGTTGTTTCGAGTCTGAAGCATCCTGATATGGATTAAATGAAAACAATTAAAATGAAAATCTCAGTGCAACAAACAATTACTAAGGCAAAACCCAGATTGGAAATGATCTAAACGTGTAAACGACGTACTAGAACGCGTACTAAATCAAATGTTCAAATGTTTGTAAAGCTTATGGGACTGTAAAGCTTACGGGACTTAACTGCGGGGTCATCAGCCCCTAAACTTACAAAGTACTTATGAACAACCTTATACTAAAGACGACACAAAGATCCATGACCGAGGGGGGGATTCGAACCACCAACGGAGAACGGTCTCGTGCATCGTAGTATAGCGCCTCAATGCGCTCGGCCGCTCCGCCGCCCTAACTCGTACTGAAAATATAATTGTCCACCTGATAGGACTGAAAGGTGCTGAAAGAAATATTGAACCTGGTAATGTGTTACAAGCATGGAACTTATTTGTTTATGAAAATATGGTGAATAACCTTTTGATACATGCAGATTATAAAATGTGATCAAGTAAGGAGAACTTCAAGGAACCACGCCCACTGACACAAAAGTGTTATATTTGAATGAATTAAAAGCTTTTATTCGGTTGTTACATTAATGAGGATGTATGAAGTCGGGACATGAAGATGTTGCAGACAGAAAAACTAAAACACGTTGTATTAGTTTATGGGGAACATACCCATTTCGTTTGTGAAAATTTCAAATAATTGTATGTCACCAGATACTACATTATATTTTTTTTCTTAGTATTATCTTTTAATTGCATTTATTGAATCTGTCCACTGTCAGAAGGCGCAAACTAAAAATTGATATGAAAATCTCATAATTCTGACTGCTAAGTTACCTGTCCATTAAATATGTGAAATTTGTTAATAAATTTGCGTCATCATAAAAATTATGATGTATTGTTTTTCAATATTACAATTTATAAATCAAAAGGAATTGTATTTTATATTTTTATATTTTTTTATTTGTGGTTTAAATGACCCCACTAAGACGGTAACGTAACCTGAGAACATCAGCATAGTTGAGGTTTAACCCTAGTACATAAACAATTTTGTAAAATTCTTCCCATTCCATTTCTGCGTGGTGTGATACAGAAACCGTGTTAAGTCGAACTCTTGAGTAGAAGTTACATTGCAACCAAGACATTCATTTATTCAAGAGTTAAACAAAGAGTATTCTTCTAAAAATATCCGATTTTCCCCCCTTCGTACACTTTCACACATTCAGGTACTATAATTATAAATAGTGGCGTGAGTTAGGTACTTTACTGTATTAATAATTAAAAATGAGTTGCACACATTTTATTGAACATGTGAACATCGTTACAGACGTTCGATTTTATGTTCTGATGTGTTCTGTATGTCTGCCTTCCGTGGCGATGTGGCGTTTACGAATGGCCAAATTCTTCATAAACCGCTCATATTTCGGATTATTGATGCCATCACTGATCTGCTGATTTGCTGATTTCAGCCTAGCAGTGTGCAATAATTCAGGCTAACAGCGATCATTTTAAGAAATCGGTACGCTTCCTCAAAACAAGCAGAAGCATACGCTATGGAGATGTGACTAGTGGTGTGAGGCACCAGTTACAAATTGCACTATACTAGCATGTGCTATTTCCGTGGGAAAAGGCGCCACTACCTTCGGGGCCTTATTCTGATTGGCTGGCGGGGCCGAAACACGATGATTCATGGCTCGGCCTACTGGGTTGGGAGACCGCACCCGCCACAGAAACGGAATCCAGACACATTGCCAAATATAGTTAGTTCGCTGTCGGTCAGTGTAGCTAACGCTCGCTGTTGTGTGACAGAACTGGCAAAAAGTGCACAGTGCAGCCGGAAGCGCGCATGCGCAGAGCAGTGTTCGCGTTTGACTTACTCCAATGGTCTGCTGCCGCAGCCGCCGCTCAAAGCCGATTGGCGCAAGCATCAGCGATCGTCGTATTTCGGCTCGACTATTCAAGCTGTGTGTCAAATCAAGATTGTATTTTTAATTATATTTAATAAACCATTCACTAAAATTATGTTACACTCTAAAGGAAACATCTCCCATCAGCCAACTATATTCCTGTATTTCCTTTTTTAGCAATTCAGGTCTGTAAATGACACAAAATCATAACCGAAGGAGGGGCGACGCCTGTCGGCCATGTCTTCGCCAACGTATAGTCCAAGCAATAGGGAAAAGTGGTTGCAAAAATTATTGAATGAAATAAAAAAATAAAAAAAAGTGTGTAAGAAATTATATTCCCATCGGAGTTATCGTTTATTAATTACATAATAAAATACGTTTTTTGGAACTATCGTATTGTTTCGTCAAATTTCACCATCTAGGCTCGAGTTTCATAAAATATAGACTATGTCTGAAATTTAATTTCTCACACACTCATTTTTGTTTTCTTTTCAGGTAATATTTTTTTGCAAACTAAACATTACGACGTGACAGAATACTTGGACTAGTATGCGCGGAGGAGCAGAGATGGAGAGGGCAGTCTATCACTCTGGTTTCAATCCTCACGATTCGCACACATGCTGTCCATGAGTGGTAACGCGTTTGGTTAAATTAAAATTTATCACTTAAAAGTTTATTACCTAATTTATTACTTAATACTAAAATTCATAGTAACGTTTGTGTTATGACAAAAGCAGCGTTAAATGTGCAGTTTCTGTTTTATGAAAAATATAAAAGGAGTAACATCCCGAGAAATACTAATTCGTATACACAGAGCATCTTCATTAAACTAAAATTACAGCCTCAATATCTCAGGAATTCACGACATGCAGTCTATCACTCTGGTTTCAATCCTCACGATTTGCACACATGCTGTCCACGAGGGTCACAGGACTTGTTTCTTTATATTTTATTTTACTTATTTATTTATTTTAGCACTTTTCATTCCCAACGCTGAGTAGGGTGCGCGGGCTATTCTAGAGCCTGCATCGCACTCTCTAGCCACGGAAAGATTGATTACATTTATATTTTCTGTATCACATCATTAAATTTTCGCAATTAGTGCTGTTTTTTTCATTTTTGAGTATTCACAATGTCATATTTTGGTAAAAATTTTACATTTTAATTTCAGCAACTTAGTTAAACATGATTTAAAATTAAAGAAAAAGAAAAATGTTGATTCTTACAATTTTAGGGTTAGTTATATAAATATTGCTAATGCTAAAGAAACTATTTACAGTATGCATCGGATGCACTATAAGTCACATTTATCTGCAAGGCAGATCGTTCATCGAAGCACCTTTATACTATCTCCCACTCCATTCTCGAATAGCGCGCGGAAAGAAAGAACACCTAAATCTCTTTTCGTTCAGGCTCTAATTTTCGTATTTTAATCTCATCATCTTTAATACCTATGTAAGTGGGAGTCAACAATGTATTTTCGCATACGGAGGAGAATGTTGGCGACTGGAGTTTCGTGAGTAGCCCACGCCACAGCTATAAGCGCGGTTGTTGTAATGATTCCCATCCGAGATCCTGTATTAGTATAAGTTACTTTATAAGTAGTTTGTAAGTTTAGGGACTGATGACCCCGCAGTTATGTCCCATAAGCTTAACAAACATTTGAACATTTTGAGAAAATATAAGCAGCTCTCTTAGGTTGTTTGAAGTTGACACCTTTATTTAACGTCTTTTAAAATCATCTGAAGATCAAAACCAACTGCAGAACATTATAAATAAGATATCACTACGATGTAAAAAAAAATGGCAATTGACTCTAAATAATGAGGTGTAGAGTCGTCCACATGAGTACGAAAAGAAATCCGTTAGTCTTTGTTTACAAGATATATGAATCAAAAGTGAAGGTCTTAAAGACGACAAAATACCTTGGAATTACTACTACTTCACACTTAAACTGAAAACAACACGTAGATAATGTCATGGAACAGGCGAACATATATTCCGTTTTATATGCATAAACCTTAAAAGATGCAACAGAACTACTGAAGAAACTGCATACACTACGCTTGTACGTCTCAGCTGGGGCGGATTAGCCGTGCGTACTGGTGCGCCGTGCTGCAGCGCGCGGCCAATAGCCGTCGTCGGTTCGAACCCCCCCTTTGGCGTGAATGTTTATGTTGTCATTAGGTTAGTTTACGTACTTTGTAAGCTACGAACTAATAACGTAGCAGTAGAGGCCGATAGATTTACAAACATATTAATTTATTAATTTTGTTCGTCCATTTCGGGATTATTGCCACCCAGTGTGGGATCCTTAACAGGTGGGTTGACGGAGGACATCGAAAGAGTTCAAATAAGAGGTAAGGGAAGCTCGTTTTGTATTGTCACGATACAGGGGAGACAGGTTACGGAATTGATACAGGATCTGGGATGGGAATCATTAGAACAACAGCGCTTATCGCTGCGACGTGGGCTCCCTACGAAGCTCCAACATTCTCCTACGAATGCGAAAATATATGGTAGACTCCCACGTACACAGGTAGAAAAGACCATCAATAAAATTCGAGAAATCAGAGCTCGAATGGGGAGATTCAGGTGTTCTTTTTCCCGCGCGCTATTCGACAGTGGAATGGGAGATAAATGGTATAAAGGTGGTTCGATGAACCCTCTGCCAGGCATTTAAATGTGATTTGCAGTGTATCCCATGCAGATGTTGATGTAGATGAAAGCGCGATGACTGGCCAGACCGATAGTCACCCAGACAGTTACCCAGTTAATGACATTGTAGCATCATTACAGTCAAGCGATGTAATTAACAACAAACATTAGGTGTACTGACGGATTTGTTAGACTTAAATGTCACTATACAATTTACTAATATGCTGTTTTGAACTTGCTGACAGCACTGAAGATGGTTTCTTGGAAAACCGAAATCGATTTGCATAAATAAAGCAAAAGATTTTACGGCTGATGCTGCTCCTTGCATTATTGATAAAAGTGATTTTGTGGCCGTTGAGCACTCCCATCCAGATAATGGAATCCAATTTAAAGAAAATAAAACTTGTGTCACAGGGAACTATTTTTATTCATGAAGTTCAAATCAAATGTTTGTATAGCTTATGGGACTTGACTACGGGGTCATCAGTCCCTAAACTTACAAACTACTTATGAACTAGCTAATCCTAAGGACGGCACAAATATCCATGCCCGAAGGGGGATTCAAGCCCCCGACCGTAGTGGCCGTACAGACCGTGACTGGAGCGCCTCAGTCACCTCGGCCACCGCGACTGGCTTCAAGAAGTTGAATAACAGTCATTATAATGCGAGATAGTAGTGAATTGTGTTAACCGTAATGTATGTCACTAAACGACTATGACAGTGTACCAGACTGATACGTATGTGCTTCTAGAGGGTACAAAGATTTGAGTTCAGTTCTACGTTTAACTTTTGATCGAAGTCAAACGTGTAACTTTCTGTCATAATCAACACATTAAATACAAAAATCTTAATTTAAAGTTCAGCATAAGAAGTGACATGTGATACTTAGAAGCAACGTAACTCACGGGATGACATTTACGACGATTAGTTTTTCAAGTATTTGAGAAAGAGAGTACCTGCTGACATCCAAAAAATTTACACTTGATTTCTAATCATTAATTTATTAAGCTTATGCTGCCCATGAAATAATACAAGAAAATGGAATAGTTAATACATTGTTAAATTCTCACTGCACATGTTATTAAACATCGATATGAACCATTATGTTCACGCTTTGTTACATTATAACTCTATTTTCAACACTTTACAGAATGTGCTCCTTGCAAGACTGTACTGATTTGCAAAATTGTCATTTTGTTCGACATATAGTTCAGGAGGTATGCCATTCAAATTGAGGTTCTTAATACAACCTGCATAGCTTTATTAACTTGCTCTTCTCCATAAGGACGAATTAACAAGAAAACACATGGCAACATTTTCTAAGACAGCAACATTTCATAAGCAATGAAGGTTTGCAGAACGCTATTTGAATTAATTTGCTTCGCAGGAGTTAGAATTATGAATATAAAATTTCAACATTTTATGCAAGAAAAATATTTAATGAATCGTAAGGTTCTTGAGCGACTAAGCTAGTTAAATAATTTCACATTGGCGCATTTGTCAGGTGTTGATATTACAAGTGGCCTGGGGTCTTGGACCAGTAATGACAGTTAGCCTAAATAAAAAAAATGGTACAAGAGAGAGACATAGAAACACCATTAAAAGTTATGTCACACATTTACGCACGAAGTATTATAGTAATAGGGGAAATATTATGAAATGTGTCCTGCTACAATGATGTGACAAATTAAAGCTTTAGAACACCGTTCTCAAATGACAACCTGTATAGATGAAGACTGATTCTGATTGTATAGTATTTGTCAGCACTCTTTAATATTTAAATGGTGTCCATCAAAACTTCTAATCTGTCATGTGCCTCAGGTCTGCGCATTTTCACCTTCCGTATATGTCTTGTTGTAACTCCCCATTCCTCTCAGTCCGTTGTTATACACTCTCGTGTCAACGAAAATGATTCACTCAATCCCATTCTCTTATAACAAGAATGAGAATTCTCACCAACACTTTCCAACACTCTTTTCTTGCTCAATCTTTCTACCATATCTCCTCCAGTCTCCTCCACATTCACATCTGAGAAGCTTCTGTCCTTCTCATCCTCTCGTCTCATTCTCCACGTTTCTGCCCCACTCTATGGGCTAAAGCATGATTTGATTCACATAAATACGAAAGGGAAACTGTTGTATTTCAGTCACACGGTGAATCTCTGAAATCTGTGGATTGTCAATTCAGTTGGATAATCAAGAATTACAATTGGGAACGTCTTAATAAAGTAGGAATTCTTAATACCGTTCTTAGTACCGTTTCTTTGCGTAACATGCATCCACGAAACATACTGCCTCAGTGGCGCATATAAGGATGGGGATGGGACAAGAGGGCCTTCCCCCTAGCCCCCCCCCCCCCAGTATGGTATCTGAGTTATTATGATGAAAGGAGCGTGCAGGCATTGCCATGGTCAGTCATAATTTTCTGTAATGGTGACGGGAGTGGGATGTTAGTAGGGTGAATTGTTTTATTTTTTTATTTTTTAAATAGCAACATTTTTACGATTTAATGTCCAAAATATATATAAAAAAAACTTGATCTAAGTTTTGTAAAAGCGGCTTAGGCGCAAATTATCTTCCGAATATGAGCAGCAAAAATGATTCAAAATGCTAGCTAGTGTTTGAATTAGACCAGGGCCGCACAAACACGGAAAATCGCACGCGTGCAAAGCGAGGTGCAGAGACTGTTTGCACAGTGCATCGGTTCAACTCGGCATACTTCGCCTCAACTCGGCTTGCTGGGTGAGGCCGTCGCGGTACGCTGCCGAATGCGCTGCCATACGGCTTAGTCAACATTAGATTAAGTAAGCGCAAGACAATTACTACAATAATGGAACCACCTGCTCAAAAATAAATAAATAAATAAATAAAACCTGCAGTCAATTCGCGATGTTTTTGTGAAAACCTTTTCGAAGGATATTGAAAGTGCGCCTCCAGATTTACATTTCGATCTGACTGATTTGGAAACCGATGTTCAGCGAAAGGATTTGTTTTACTACACCAAAGGTTTGCTCCAGTTCTACCTGAATTTGTCGAAGGAAGAATTTCCCAAGTTACACAGAGAAGCAGCGAAGATTATTTGTTTGGTTCCACATGAGTATGTGAAAGTTTTTTTTCTTCTCTGTTTTGTCTTGTATGAAAACTAGATTGCGTGCAAGTACTTTTAATAGTAATTTAAAAAATGCTCTCAGAGTTGCTGTCAGCCGATCTCTTTTCCTGATCCTAGGAGCATAATTGCAAATTAAAAAAAAGAGGACATAGAATTGATAAATTTGTGTTGAAACCAAATTTAAAATTGTTATCATTACAATTATTAGTATTATTTAAATCTCTTTTATAGCGGTAATCGTGTTGCACCAAACTAAGCTCTCCGCCTAGTGTACATAAGTATTTGGCAATGAAGAAGAAAATAGAGTAAAAGTTTTGAAAAGGTTGAGACAGGCGGCGTGAGCGTCGTAAGCGTGAGCAAAGAGAGAAGCAGCGCAAAGCCGAGTAGTGGGGGTTTGCACCGTCGTTAACACAGCGCAGCCGTCTTCTGCACTCTGCACTGTGCGATGCGCCGGTGCATGCACCTTGAGCGGTCCTGAATTAGACGTTCAATGGATCCCTATGTTTGAGGATGGTAGTTAGTCTTCACGCTGTGGCTTTAAATCACATTACTGTCTACATGTATTGTGGGTTTCCTAAATTGATTTTTCGTATGACCAGCCGTTGTCAGCCCAAAGCAGGATGTGGCAGGCAGCGGTGTATAGACCATTGCGGTGGTGACGGGCTGTCGACTTTACCGTGGGAAAAGGTTGCCACTCTCAGCACAAAGTACGCAGATCGGCAATTCACTTTCCTTCTGTGTTGTGGGAACCACCAGAGTATATACGTAAAGAATAAATAATTACAAATCTATTTATATACCTCAGCTGTTCTATAGATTACGTGCTTACACTTTCACAATTATTTAAAAAAAAACATTAATGAATAATTGTTAGGCGCAAAAACAAATGGATAGCTTAGCCGTAGTGTCTACCGGAAACCCACTCACACAGACCTGTATCTGCACGCTACGAGCCAGCACCACCCATCGCAAAAACGATCTGCTAGAGCACAGAGTATAAGTAGTCTCGGAATTGAACGTCTGCTACAGCAACCGCCAGGGCCGAAGCCCTGCGTCCGAAGACACGCAAGCAGGAGACCATCGAGGAGGAGACAAAGAAGCTCGTATTTTTGCCGTATTGTGGCTTGGTAATGGGAAAGATTAGCCGGCTTCTTAAGGGACACGAGATCGACACGGTCTTCAGGCCTCCTACAAAATTGCGACAGATGATGAGACCTGTGAAAGATGATCTAGGCCTTAGAACGCCGTGTGTGTGTAAGATACCGTGTGGGTGTGGACAGTTCTACATCAGACAGACAGTGCGCAGTATTGAAAGCGCTGTGTTGAACATGAAAGATGTTTCCGCCTACGTTATCTCGACGAATCAGCAACTGCGGAGCACGCCCTAAAAAACTAACATCGCATTGCATTGCATTGCATTGCATCTTTCATTACCAGGACAAATACTTTCTGGGATAGCGTAATAGGAGAGGCTATCGAAATTAAATTATCTGAAAAATCTCTTAATAAAGACTGCGGCTTACAGCTGAGCACAGATTAGGACCCGGCCATCGAACGGTTGAAGCGGGCGCGGCAGGCACGAGAGCAAAACATTCCCATATATAGCGATGCGGCTGAGCACCAGTGACGTCACAGGAGGCCGTGCAGGTATGTAAGATCGGCGGAAGCAATGATAGGACAGTCACTAATTGACAATGGCCGAGGAGATTTCGGCTGAAATCTCGTAGATTTCAAACCAATTGACGCGGCTGGAAGCCCGAGGGAATTTTATCAACATTAATTAATATTTTAGTGCCATAAAAAGAGATTCAGAAAATGGCATTCTGGCTTATAAAATTCGGGCGCATAGACGTTGCGGTGAGCTAGATACCAATCTCTGCTGGGCCTCGGCGAGTGTTTAACGAAGTGAAAATAAGTGGTAGAATTGAAGACCTCGGAGTTAAATAATGATAACCATCAACTTTTGTATTTTTTAATGTTCAGTTACTTTAAGTATTACATGAAGCTGCAGAGAGAGGGCAAATATTAAAATATGTAACTGAAACTGTTTTTCAAACATGAAAGTCGTCATATCTCAGCACTTTATAAATGAGGGTTATCATTACTTTCCCCCGAGGTTTTCAATTGTTTTCTAATGGTAAATGGTGAGCCACAGTAGCTTTGGTTAATTTTCTGTTTAGTATGTGGAAGAATTCTGCTGATTTTGGTAAACTGTGCGAGCTATAGATTATTGTGTACTGTCCAAGAATTTAGGAAGGAAGGAATCTTAGGGTTTAACGTCCCGTCGAAGAATTTAGGACAGGATAAATTTTGTTCTGATAATTTGACGTGATACTTTAAAAACGTTCTCAACAGGAGTCATTATTCGATCTTGCGATATAAGTACATGCTACGAGCATCAGGCTCTTTATAAACGGATTTTATTCTGAATATGTAGGATTATTTCCTGATTATGCCATATTGTAGCAACGTGCTCTGAGGACAGCACGTCGATAGGGTCTGCAGGCTGAGGAGAAGAGTTTACAGCCGGACATATTAAATTCACAGCAGGTAAACAATCCTGAACTGTGCTTATGACCGCTTGAATGGGAGAGGGAGCTGGATAGAAATAGAGGCTTTGATATTTATTCTAATGTTGAAATGTTTGTAATTCTATGGGGCGAAACTACGTTGGTCAACAGTCCGCTTCAGACCACTCGGCTACTCCCGCGTGGCAATATTGTTTCGTGTATGACCGTAAGTAGCGAAACATGGCAAACATTTTGGTCGTATACATTGCACGTATCCCTTTATTAAATTGAGATTATGATTAGCAGATCATGATGTGGGACTCAAAATTAATTGAATTCAAAGCATTGCAACTCCCCTTCGGATACAGCCACCCGTTCATTACAATCTGATGTGTAATGTTGCACTGACTTTACCTGTTTTGGTTGAAAAACGTTTCCTACATCGGTAATTATATACCTTGTTGCTCCATGTTTCAATACAATATCTACCATGGTGAATGTTGTTCCTTCAAGTTCCTCAGCTGTTTTTAAATGTTTCATAACATCACATCACTTCAGATGATCACAAAAAACAGTAATCCACTGGTTGCCGTAAATAGAAGTTGGAAAATTCACACTGTAGTATCACATGAATCGTCCTGATGACTTCTTGCACTCTTGACAGTGTGAACCCTACTAAATAATGCTTGACAGTAAACCTGTTGTCCTTCGCCCTGGGCTTGGCATCGACGTGCATTTGCTTGCTGCTTGTTGGTAAGAGCGTCAGCTATATTTGTCGGAGCTTCCTGCAGCAGTGCAGTACGGACCCGGTCACACACAGTGTACATACACTCACCGTTTATGGATGATCAACAACAGACACTGCAAATGTTTATTTATTGTCGTAAATCTAGATTTCGGACACTGTTTGACCTTTACCTGGGCTTGTAACGTAGTTTAAAACATATAACAGTATTCTTCATGTTGAAAATTGAAAAAGTTGTTTGTTTATGTTTTAAACATTGCTAATGTTCACAAGCTCATCGAAATCTAGATTTACGACAGTAAATAAAGAATTCCGACTAATTACTGTTCATCATCCAAATATCGTAATAGTCGCTGAGCACGTGGATTAAACATGGAATCGAACATGGCTGGTTGCCCTGGGCCTCCAAACATCAGCCTTCCTTGGTATATAAACAGGTTTCTCACTGCGTTGGAGGAGCGTTAATCCGCCTTGGCCTGCAAGGTTTTATCGTTTTTATTTAAGAATACGGTAAGCAGCTGACAGCTGTGTTTGCACTTCCTCCTTTACTAGCCTTTGAAGTGTCACTGTATCAGCTCGGCTCACACTCCCCGCATCTTTCAAACTTCTCCAAACAATTTGACGAATAAAGTTTACGAGATCGATTTCTTCCTTCTCGGCAGCCATCGCTACGACGTTTGGAAGTTGTCATGTCCAATGCTTTTTTGGATGCACTTTCCCGATGTATTGGCACCATTGTATGAAGTCGTCTGCAGACGAAATCTTCATTATTTGTGACTGGCACACAACAACACATTTCATATGATGAGATACCTTTTCTTGATCCTTTAACTCCCGGTCAACTATCTTACAGAGACCCAAGAAATCTTTCATGCATGCTTCACCATCTTCTCATTTCTGACACGGTGCACCTCCAAGGAATTTCCGCAATGATGTTTGGAATACCGACAAGCGTGTCCGTTTCTCCTCGATATATCCTGAACAACACCTGTGAACCTGCTACGATTGTGAATTTAGTTAAATTAGAAGCTAAATTATTTTTATATATACATGTGGCGTCTGTTACGAAAAAAACAGATGTTACTTTTGATCCTGCAGTTATCATTCTTTCATATTCACAGCATATATGACATCAACGACGATTTGGTAAAGCTGAAAATGTGTACCCAGCCGTTATTACAACCGGGGTCTCTTTCTAGGCAGTTGCGCTGACCCCTACACCACTATGGACACAGTGATCATCGCACCTGCAAGGACTGCCTAAGCACGCCTCCCGTCAGATACAAATTCCCAGCTTCACACTGCCCACAGTAGTCAAACTCGTAGTTATAAAACTACTTCCCCCGTAAGAGTAAGGATCATAAACTTGTCCACCCTTAAAATATATATATAAATGTTTGTTAAGCTTATGGGACTTAACTACGGGGTTATCAGTCCCTAATCTTACAAACGACTTATTAACTAGCTTATACTAAGGACGGCACAAATATCCATGCCCGAGGGGGGATTCGAACCCCCGACCGTAGTGGCCGTGCAGACCGTGACTGAAGCGCCTCAGGCCCCTCGGCCACCGCGGCCGGCTTGTCCACCCTTCCCCACTAACGAAAGGATTATTGTCCGTCACAGGTATATTATATATATATACGTATGATCCAAAAGGAAATACGTTACTCCTGATCCTGCAGCTGATTTCGTACATTCTGTGAATATGAAAGAATAACAACTTTCGGAACAGACGCCACACTACAGTCCGCAGACTGGTTTGATGCAGCTCTCCACGCTACCCTGTCCAGAGCAAGTCTCTTTATCTGAGAATACGTTCGGCAACATACATATTTTTGAATCTGCTTACTGTATTTATCCCTCGGTGGTGGCAAGTATGTTGCCCTTACTCTTACGGGAATTAGTTTCATAACTACGAGTTTGAGTACTGTGGGTAGGGTGAAGCTGGGGATTTGTATTTGAATGGAGGCGTGCTTAGGTAGTCCTTGCATGTGCGGTGATCACTGTGTCCCGAGTGGTGTATGGGTCAGCGCAACTGCGTAGAAAGCAGGAGACCCGGGTTCGAATCCCGGTTGGGTACACATTTTTAGCTTCTCCAGTCGCAGTTGATGTCATATATTCTGTTAATATAAATTATTTTCAATTATAAACATTATAGTAATTATCGTTATTATATGCTCCACTTACTAATTATTTTCCTATCATAACAGCAGGTCGTCTCTAGCAAGTTTTCTGATGTATTGGTAGTATGTCAATGACGAATCGTAAAGTCTTTTGAACGTAACGAAGGTGTACAACGTTTGCCGGAGGGAGTGGGTGGGAGGTGGGATGTAGCAGGGTTCTGCGCGGCAGTTTTGCACAGCAAGCTAGGGCCGGCTGTGGCGTAAACAGTTCCGGTTGCGTCCTGGGAGAGCCCGTGTAGGCAACGTAAGCACGGGGGGCAAAATTGCTACCTGTTAGTCGTTGACGCGGCGGCTATAATCCCCTGTGCGTGGGTCCCGCGATCGCGGTGAGCCGCCACCGTGGCACGCAGACACGCGCTCGCCCCGAGACAAGCCCCGCAAGTGTAATTCCCGACCCGGACACGAAGCCCCTGGCCCTAAGTGGATTTTCCAAGGGTCACTGTTTAACTCCCCACCCGGCTGCTGCTCGTGGCGAAACACGGCGACTCGCGACTCGTGCTGTGCTTGGCAAGCCTCCGCGCCACGGTCGCCTTCTCCTGTTGCTCCTTCGTCGGTATATTCCACCTGCAGGTCACTTTAAAACACGTACCTAGTGCTATAGTGTAATAATAGTAATAATAATATGGTTTTCTGTTCCGCAGTCCCTAATTGAGGAGTAAGACTCCATGATCATGGGACAATTTAATTCAGGAAGTTTCACACAAGAATGAAAATATAAAAATTTTAAGTAGTCCCATGCACACACAAGACTAAATGAAAAGAATCAATAACGGAAAAAAGGGATTTAGTTCCTCTAGGGAATCAAAGGAGTGTAGCATGATGTAACTATTCGATTTTGATTTGAAAGTGCGTGAGTTACTACTAAGATTCTTCAGTTCTTATGGCAGCTTATTGAAAATGGATGCTGCAGAATATTGCACACCTCTCTGCACAAGTGTCAAGGTGGTGTGATGCAAATGTAGATTCGACTCCTGTCTTGTATTCACCGAGTGAAAGCTACTGTATTGTGACGCCAGTGTAAGAATTACCAGACTACTGAAAAGGGGTCGATATGACATTCGTGAACATATTGCTCGAACATCCCGTTTCTGAGCCAAAAATATTCTTTTTGTATCAGTTGATTTATATCCCAAAAAGTACGCCATACGTCGTGAGTGAAAGTAAGCGCAGTAGACTACTGTTCGTATTGAAAATCACTTATTTCAGATATTGTTCTAATGGTAAATATATCAGAATTTAGTTCTGGAACATCGGCTTTCCACGAGAGCTTACTGTCTATCTGAACACCTAGAAATTTGTGATATTGTCTCACTTATCATATTCCCATTATATGTGATCAAGATATCAGCTTTCGTCAAATTATGTGTTATAAATTGTAAAAACTGACATATTTTTGGGAACATTTTTGTTCCACTTATGGGAAACAGCACTCTTATTTAAATTTATATATAAAGAACAGTCTAGAGCGTAATTTTTTTCGACTAGTTTCGGTCTCATTTAAACCATCTTCAGGAAATTAAGCTCCACAACATCAATGGAGCTTAATTTCCTGAAGATGGTTTAAATAAGGCCGAAACTACTCGAAAAAATTTTAAAAATTTTTCACTCTAGACTGTTATATATATACAAATATAAAAACTGAGTTTTACAGTGATTTAACATCAATTTGTTTTCTACAAGCCATGAACTTAACTCTTGAACTGCATTATTTGATAGTGTTAATGTTTCTAACAACATCCTTCACTACCAAGCTAGTATTATCATAAAACAAAAATATTTTACAATTACCTGTTATACTCGAAGGCATATCATTTATATCAATAAGAAACTGCAATGGTCCCAAAACAAACCCCTGGGGCACCCCAAACTTAACTGTGCTCCAGTGTGATTGTACGTCATAGCCATTTTCAACACTGCGGAGAATTACCTTTTGCTGTCTGTTATTGAAGTAATAAGTGAACCAGTTGTGAGCTACTCCTCGTATTCCATAATGTTCCAGCTTATACAACAATATCTGATAGTCAACAAAATCAAACGCTTTTGTTATATCAAAGAAGACGTCTAACGTCCGTAGCCCTTCATTTAACCCATAAATTGCCTCACAGAGAAACAAAAGTGTAGCATGTTCAGTCGTTAAACCACTTCTAAAACCAACCTCAGTTCTTCTGGATTAAGGAAGTCAGCATACTCACCAAATCGTATGTTCTAATTTTTTATAACAAGGCATATAGCAGCAGCAATCTATTACGTCTTCTTCATTCCATACTTTATACTTAGAAGTGTCTCTTTGTTTACGTGTTTGTTCAAATGTTGAAATGTTTGTAAACATATTGGACCACAGTGGTCGTTAGTCCCTAGACGTACAAACCCAACTAATTCAGATTAAGTAGACAATATTCATAGTCTTGCCAGCAAATTTATTAACAGTGATGACCAGTTTCAACTAATTTCAGAGTCATTCTCAGATCAGTTTACGTGTTTGTTAATAGTTGTATTTGCCAACAGGCAGTATAACTTTCCGATCATTAAATTACAGTTTATAAAAGGAAAAAAATTATGTACGACACTGAAGAACAGAAGCTGAAATCAGCGACCGTCGGCAGCGCACCTCATTGCGCTTCGCACTTGTCTACTTGGCGGCTATCTACGCTGTCCGCCAGAGTGCCTGATGAGCGATGAAGTGCGAAGAGGGATCAGTGGGTCGCCAACCGGAAGGTGGTGCGTATTCGGTGGCGGCATTTCCAACAAGCATGGGCAATGTTGTGGGACTATAGAGGTTGCTTCGGGTTAAGTCCCTTAATTCGTTGGGACACTTCTTAAACCGTACCCTCCTTTTTATATCTCTGTGGCCACTCGCTGTTCACTTGCAGAGAAGACATTGCTGCTTCGTGTTTGCTGCAATGGGTATAGATTAGTGTTTACCATTGATTTCTCCTGTGCTGTAAATTTAATTATAAATTTTATTTGGTACCCTTCAGGCAGGTTGAAGTCTTGCCTTACTGTAAATTTTATGTCTTTCAGCAAGCTTGTGTATCTATCAGGTATTAGCCATTTAAAAGTGGATGTAGGTTTGACATTTTATGTACCTCTTATTGGTAAAAGCCTATCAGCACCTTGTTCTTAAACGCTTGTCAATCGTAAGCGCCTGTAAACTTATTACTGTAAACGACACTTTTGCTGCGCTTCAGGTAACGTGAAGCTTTTTCTTAAATTTTACATCTTTTGGCAGGATTGTGTATCTATCAGGCATTGCCCATTTAAAATTTAAAATTTAACATTTTATCTGTAATTGACAGAGCGTACCAGCACCTTGCTCTTAGGGGCCTGGAAACTTACTATTGTAAACGTTTGTTTTTGGTATTCTTATTTGTGCCTTTCTGGCAAGTTGAAGCCTTTTCTTAATTTTCAACGATCCTGGCTGTCTTTAAATGGTTTAAAGGTTAGATCTTTTGGCAAGCTAGTGTTTATATGTCAGATGTTTGCCATTTATAAGGAAAGATATTGTCATTTGCGTTTTGTTAGCTTTTTTAATAAAAAACGGGTTTGAAATACTGAAATACTAGTTCCGCATTGGTCTATTTATGCGTGTACTGCTTATATTAATTAAACGGAAAAGTCATTCACCCCTGTAAGTATTCTTATAAGTAGATAATAATTTTATTTTATTTTATACGCTATTACAAGAATGTGGTGCGCGAGTTGGCGGGAGACACAATTTAGTTAGTGCTGATCATTCCATATTCTTTAATAATGATCAAATAAATAAATGAATTATAGCGTCTTTTAACGAACATTTCCGAATACTTACGAAGTTTATCGGAGGTCTCGGCTGCGCCTCTGTAATCGGCTTTAGGACCTAATCCGAACCGGTCTCATAGGAACCAAGCTCCCAGTATCAGCCATAAGCGTCAATGAACAATCTTGTAGTATGGCGTGGCTAGTAATGAAGCCCCATAATTGGCAACCCGGATCTTATCCAGATTATTTACTACCCGTAACTAGTCAATATATTTCTACTCATTTATAGCACTTCCAGCAATACTGCAATGTGTGGTCTAGCTTCTCAGGAACTACGTGATCGAGAGCACTTTCTACAAAACAGCTAGGACGAACCACTATACGTCGGCTTATAAGTCTCGCTCAAAGGTGGGTCAGATTGAAACTCAACAATACAGTGACCAATGCCACTGTCTGCGAGTGTAAACACGATTACTATAAATGACAGAGTAAAGTATTCGAAATATGTATAGCCTAAAAAAAGTAAAGCAGTCAACAATCCGACGATTGGTTTGAACAACATAGTGCAGTCCTGTTTGGAGGTGGTATGCCGTTATAGGGGGACCTACAGTTTAACGTGGGTTCAGATATAGGGGGCTACTCTGTATTTTTCACATGAGCAATACTGCCAGAGGTGAAAGAAGTGAAAAGTGACAGATAAAAGTCGTAGTACCTGGCGGGGATCGAACCCACGACCTTTGGATTTGTAGTCTGGCGCTCTACCTCATGTGTACCTTATGTTTTTTATTATTATTTCGCTTGTAAATTGATTAATTCTCGTGTGTAAATGAGTTACATGAATTACAAATGTGTAATTGGGTTTAAATTCTACACAGGAAACAAAATTGTAAAGCATTGTCGCGAGCCGCGAGAATAGTTGTTGTTGAGCTCTCAAGGTGAACTGCAGCAAGCAGTAGTAGTGTCGTTAGTTACGACGTGTTAGTACAAGCAGCAGTTTTGGCAATTGTGCACTGGTATATAATTAACGTGGACACAGCAGTAAAACTTCAAGAGGATTAATGTCTAGAGGAATGCTATAGGCCCAACTTTTAAACAATATTTCGTTGCCAAGAAGATCAATTTTTTGCCCATCATTGGAAAGTGGCAGCAACCACCAGATACACCATCGTTGCAAAGTAATAACTAAGAAAATAACCGTCTTTAGTTGTGTAATGCTAAGCCAACGTTTAGTTTGCAAAGGGTCAATAGCGAACTTGTGTGAAATTAATTATTCACCCGCGGCACTATCCAAACAGGTTCCTATTCCGTTACCTTTAATATCCCGTGGCTCAACCTGAAACAATAAAGAACTTTACGCAAATCTAATTAAAATCAGTAGGGTTTCTAAAGATTTCAGTGAATATAGAACAATTAGTACTTTTATAAAAATTCGAAGTATATTTAGCAACAGTTGCAGATCTCTGACTGAAAGTAGTAATCATTGAACAGTACAAAGTAGTGAATATTAATTTTGAGCTAGGTCTTCAATTTACGTGTACTAAAAATTCACTGCAACACTTGGTTAAATAATTAAAGTGAACAATTATACTGCACAAATGTTTGTTGGCAGATAAGTTGTTGATATTATACGGAACAATACTTCATGCAATAATTTAATTTCTAAAAATTACATTTTATTCAATTTGCAAAAGAAAATTAAATGCCTCAGTAAATAACTCACGGAATCAGCCAGGTAGTCATTGTAGGCAAGATTCTTTCACGACAGTTTCAGTTACTACTGCTAATGAAGTTACAGTAAACTAGCTTGGCAAGCATTAAGGTGATGATTTGATTTTACGTAGAATTGTTGCATGCATGTTTTCTTACAACAACTTTCATATTCAATAGACGAATTTGTAATTATTGAGATTGCATAAATAACCTAAATTTACTGATTTTATACTTCTTTACGTTTTCTGATGTTCTGGTGTGTGCGCTTAGTCTACATTCTGTGAGCGCGTTGTTAACCAATAGGTGTTATTGCTATTACACAGTAAATTTTCTTAACCTAATTTAGTGCTCGTACATCGAGCTGGCGACCGTATCTATCTAGCTATTCGAAATTGTTCACTCGTTGCAGTTTTTTCTGGACCAAGTATATTTAAAACAATAGTTCAAAAAAAAAAAAAAAAAAAAAAAGAAAAGAAAAGAAAATTGGAAAAAAAACGTACGTAATTGGAAATTAGATCGTTATGTATCGTTTGTGTGTGTAACCTCCTCTACGTTACAGTTTTCGCCTCCTATAGCTTTATCCGGGTAATTAATTCATTAAGCATACGGATCATTCTAAAGTATAATTACTCACGATGGTCGGTAGGATAGGCCGGTAAGGTTAAAAGCTTAATTTGCAGATCAAGGATTGAAAGCGTGGGCCGGTAAATCCGCACGCCCCCTATACAATCTTCTATGGACTCCTAACTCTACCTAGACTTTCAGGATATTTTTGACCCTATGAAAGACGTTTTTCGACATAGATTACAGTGTAAATCTGCGATAAAAGTATACATAGAAACAGAACTTGTATCACGCGAGCAGGGTTGCCAGATCTCCGGTTTTCGACCGGACAGTCCGGTCTTCTTTATTCTTGTCCAGTCAAGAAAAACTTGGTAGACCGGACAAAAGATTGTCCAGTTTTTAGTGAGAATTAAGGATAGTCGGTTATCTGAGGGCCAATTCCACTAATACAACTGTAGTTCAATCGTAACTAAAAGGCACACAAAATTAAATACACTGCTGTTTCTTACTTTCGGCCACACAAAAACAGCAGTGTTCGTAATTTCGCATGCCGTTCAGTTACGATTGAACTACAGTTGTGTTAGTAGAATTGCCCCCTGGCACTTGAACCGCTCCTGAACGCTTCGTTCGAGTCGAGCGACGACGCGTCGATCGATCGGTTCGACGTGATGCCCCTCCCGCGGCCGCACGGCCTCACATTGTTGTATCCCTCTCCCGGGCGATTGTTAGCGACCAGCCTGTCTCTGTCGGTATTTATAGTCGAGCCGAAATAGGATGATCCCTGGTGCTTGCGCCAATCCGCTTTGAGCGCCGGATGCGGTAGCAGATCAACGTAGTAAGTCAAACGCGAGCTTTGCTCTGCGCATGCGGGTGCGGCTGCGCTGTGTAATTTTGCCAGTTCTGTCAGAAAACAGCAGCAGCCGGTAGCTATAACGTCCAGCAGCTAACTAACTACTTGGCAACATGGTTGCATTCAGTTTCCGCGGCCGGGCCGTGCTCCCAGCCCAGTAGGCGGAGCCACGGATCATCGTATTTCTGCCCGACTATAGTTACGAATGGGAGTAACCGTGTTATACGACGTCATTTGTTTTGTTATTGATATTTAGTTTTCTGTGTTTCATTGCTGTGTTTTTTTCTGAGTGAGTGGCGAGTGGTAACTGGTGGCTTTGAAAATCAAAATGGAAGACGAGGAACCATCGACCAGAAAAGGAACTCCACCTACGAAAGTAAGCAAAGTTTGCCACTAATATGTTGGAATCGCGATTTTCACGGTCAAAGAAATGCGACGAAGACAACACCTTCTGCAAATTGCGTAAAAATCTGTTCACTTTGGCGTATGATGGCTTGAAAGCATTAAACAATCACGCAGTATCAAAGAAGCATGAAGTTTCAGAAAGTGCTTCAGCGATGTCTCAGCGAATGAGCCTTTCTTTACAGCAAGAATCAGCACACAATCTGAAAAAAAGTTAGCATTGGCGAAATGACTGAGGTTTATCATAGTATCAAGCACAATATTTCATATGTTGCTCAAGATTGCTCATTCAAAGTACTAAAACAAATAATTACAGATTCAGATATCGTAAAATAAAGGACAGGAGTAGACACTGGATGTGTTGAAATTGTAAACCAGGTTTTATATCCATATTCAATGTAATTTGTGCAGGAGGGTTTCAAAAATGGATTTTCGTTTTCCATCGCTACCGATGCTTCTAATAAAGGAAACAGAAAGTTCTTTCCAGTTGCGATTAAATATTTCTCACCAAAAAACGACATTTTCATAAAAATTGAAGTTTTACGAAGATTCATGCGAAGATTCAAGATCCATTAAAGACCAACTATGTCAAGTATTGAATAATTCACATCTCTCGATGAGCAGAGTAACTGCAATGGAGCGGACAATGCCTCAGTTAATTTCGGAACTCATGATTCCGTTTTTTCAAAAGTTAACGTCTGGAGAAAATAATGAAATAGTAGCTGCTCACTATAATGATCATATACAGAGTGGTCTATTGATAGTGACTGGCCGGCCGCGGTGGCCGAGGGGACTAAGGCGCTCCAGTCACGGTCTGCACGGCCACTACGGTCGGGGGTTCGAATCCCCCCTCGGGCATGGATATTTGTGCCGTCCTAGTTCGTAAGTAGTTCATAAGTAGTTTGTAAGTTTAGGGACTGATGACCCCGTAGTTAAGTCCCATAGACTATACAAACATTTGATTTGATAGTGACTGGGCTATTCTTAAATAAGCATGAAATGAAAAACACTTCAAAGAACATAACCATTCTAGCTAGAAGGGTTAAAACAGATGGTGCTATGGTTGGCGCAGCTATGAGACGCTATGATACGTTGCGCGAGCCAGTTCCCAGTCTGCGGTTCGAGCCAACCCCCCCCCCCTCCCCCCCTTCTCGGGCATGACTGTTTGTGTCGTCTTTAGTACAAGCTATTACATAAGTAGTTTGTAAGTTTAGGGACTGATGGCACCGCAGTTAAGTCCCATAAGCTTTACAAATATTTGAACATTTCTAGATAGCACTGCCATAAGTCAAAGGAATGACAACAACATTTTTTTTTAATAGGTACCCCCATTTTTACTACATATTCGCCTGGTAAGTAAATTTATATGAAAGTTTTACTTGGACACTTTTGCCACTTTGTGATAGATGAGATGGCGCTGTAATATTCACAGATATTATGCTCACAAGCTTAGACGAACAGTGGATAATAGATTTTTTAAAAATTAAAACACAGAGTGTAGGTACGTTTCTTCCAATGAGGTACATGTACTTTTATGAAATTATCATACATTATGAGAATGCATGCAGTTACTCCGTCATTACCTGTAATTAGCTCATGACTTCATTAAAAGCTCAAAATGATTTCCTTGAACTTCAAAGCATTTGGCAATACGCGTAACGAAATTCCTCTCAACAGTGAGTAGTTCACCTTCAGCAAAGTTGTCACGTACATTGACAATACGCTGACGCATATTTTCAGTCGTTCTTGGTGAATCAAGATAACAAATATGCTTCAATTTTCCTCACTGAAAGATATCCGGGGATGTAAGATTCGGTGAACGTGAGGGCCATGGTATGGTGCTTCCACCTGTCATTAAATATTCAATTTAAGACCTCTTCAACTGCGTGCGAGGCATGTCTCGGATATCCATAATGCTGAAAGTACATCGCCATTCAATCATGCAGTGAAACATCTTGTAATAAAATCGGTAGAACATTACGTAAGAAATCAGCATACATTGCACCATTTAGATTGCCATCGACCTGCCAATGTCGCTGATGTACCACCTGTCGCAGCCATCGCGGATTTTCCGTTGCCAGTAGTGCATATTACGCCAGTTTACGTTACATCTGTTTGTGAATGACGCTTCGTCAGTAAACTGACCGCGTGAAAAAATCTGTTATCGTTCCGTAATTTATTTTGTGCCCAGTAGCAAAACTGTACACGACGTTCAGTCTTCGCCAGGAAAATCCTGGTGCATAGAAGTATGGTACGGGTGAAACTTATGTTGATGAAGAATACTCAACACCGACGTTTTTCAGAATCCCTCTGCTCGCTCAATTTGTCTGCAACTGATGTGTGGATTAACAGCAACTGCAGCTAAAACACTTACTTGGGCATCATCATTTGTCGCAGGTCATGGTAGACGTTTCACTTATGGCTGAACACTTCCTGTCTCTTTAAATAAAGTAACTATCTGACGAAAGGTCCAGACACTTGGATGATGTCTTCCAGGATAACGATCAACATACATAGTACAGGCACGTTGGGCATTTTGATCACTATAGCTATACATAAATACCACATCGACCTTTTCTGCAAGTGGTAAACCGTCCATTTTAAAACGAGTAATTATAAGGCTTTTAGTTGTTTGGATATAGAATGCGGTAGATGTCTACGCTGGATCTATTGATTGAGTTATGATTATTATGTCCATGGGAGCAGCAAACTCCTCCTGAAAACATTTACGAAGAACTGACTCCAATTCTCTTTACATGAAGGAAACTGTACAAATATGTGGTGGAAATTTTTCAGCAATGCAGCTGCAACAAATTTATTGGAAATGGTGCAGTATGTATGCAGTATTTCCATATCTAATGTTTTTGTGGATAGAATCTTTATTGTCATGAGAAATGTTGTGACAGGCGAATACACCTGCTAGTTGCACTGAATTCAAAGATTCAATTTCAGGCAATGCAACCTTTACAAAAGCAGTGAAATCGAGTACTAAATATTGAGTGACTCTTATTTTTAGTAATCAAGTAGAGAGAGTTTTTGACACAGATAACGAACCTCTGTTTTCAGTGAATTTATATTAATTAATATAAATTAAAAACTTGTCCGGTTTTCTATAACACATCTGGGAACTAGCTCCTGGGCACACATCAATGCCAGTATTTGATTCAGCTTCATAGCCTGAGGTGTGGGTTTTATAAAGTCGTCAACCGAGCCACTATATTTTCTTTTATAGGACACACTCTTATTATGTGTTCTAGTGCCTGCTCAGGTGCTGCACAGTCGCAACATGGGATGTCCACAAGTCCCCATTTATGAGCATGTCCTTGCGTCTTCTGTGGCCTCCTTAGATATCATTTAGTCCAGTCTTTCCTTACGAAGTTCAACCCTTTTATTGCTATTGAGGGATCAGTTATGAGATGATGTTTATTGACTGAATTCTCTCACTCGTTCTTCCAGTCGTCTTTTAGGTTAAAGCTTTCTTCTCCTCTTATATAGTAGTTATTCCATATCGGCTTTTGTGGTTTCAAGTAGTTGTTCGTCAAATTTTTATGATATCTAACATATGTAAACATCTTGCTTCAATTATTTATTTTTTTCTTTCGCATTGTTTAATAGATGTTTGTTGTTTTCATATTTTTGATATAACCATGTTAGCGATGACGGAGAGCCACGGCTTTGGAGTATATTTTCATGTGCAAGTGATTGTATGCATAATTTCGTGAAGCTGCACCTCTGCCCTGCTGGTAGGAATGCTTCTCTACAAGACTGGATTCTGCAATGGTGTAGACTACTGGTGTTGTTGCTGTCCGCAATGTGGCTGTGTCTGCAACCCGCGAACTACCCGCCAGTTTTCTAATAACATTATTATGTCTTTTTAAGTTCCGGCCAACCTGTTTTTCACAGCTTAAGGCTTTATCAAGTGTAACGCTCAGACTTTTAGGATGGAAGTTGTGTTCCTATCTCCGTTTGTTAAATGACATAAAAATGTTCTAATGTTTGTATATCTAACTTATGCTGAGGACAGCAAACACATCAATGCCAGAGGGAGGACTGGAACCTGCGACGGCGATCAACCTCGCGCTGCAAAGCAAAGCATCTCAGATCGCTCGGCCACTCCATCGCGGCTTAAACAATAAAGTTAGCTGTTTACTGACGACCCTGGGGTTGAGGTAAAAAGCGCGATCTTTAGACGGATGAATTTGGACACAAACTTCCATTTTTTTTTTTTTTTTTTTTTGTTGATCTTCCATTTATCCTCAATCGTACACATCATACCCTTCCAAACTGCAACAAAATTCAATAAAATTACTGTCATGAGTAATACAAGCAGACTTTAAACATGACAAATTATTGGGTTTTCTCAAAGCAGCTGAAGGTGCTACATCTTTTAACGAAAACAAATTTAGTATACATTTAAATAAATTAATTTCTTAACAGACAGTAGTGCTGAAACACACATCAGGTGTATATGCTGGGTGGAACGCTTACCCGCACATATATAGGAGAATTAATGAAAACGTACTATTATTATTTCATTGCGAAATTGTGAATTTATAGGCAATAAATAAAAAAACTGTTAACCATCAAGTAAAGAACATCGTAAACTTCAGCTACTATTTTCAATTGCCTCAAATAGAGTTCAAGAGAATTCACAGCCATGAGACTTGTAGGTGTTGACAAGAAGGTAAGAAGAAGTGATACCACTTATAGCTGTTTCCAATAAACAAGCTCAGAAAAACGGCATCCTGGTACTACGATGTCAATAAATCATAGCTCACCAAATGTTTATACGGAACGACATGTTTGAGTATGAAGGCATACCATTTATAGCTTCAGTCAACGGTACAAATGGTTTTAGATTTCGGTTCATTGGCAGGATAAGACAAAATATTCAGCCTGAAAATGAGCTATATAAGCTTTGTGCCTCTATTGTGCAATATTAATATTTTGTGACACTCATAATAACTAGCACTTTCTTGAGGCAACATAATAACTAGCACTTTCTTCAGGCAATGAATGTGTTCAAATGTTATATTCATGGGAGATTGTTACGCAAATGCAGATGAATCTTAAGTGCCAGACGCCTGAAGATACACACCAAGTACTTTTCGAATGCCAATACCTACAACGTTTTTAATCTGGAGAAATGGTTCAACGTCGTGATATTAATAAGGACAGTGCGCATGATAGCCGCATTTCATACTCGAATGGAAGAGTAACCTTGGCCATATGTTTAGTTTACTCCTAAACGAACGAAAATGCCTACTAAGAAATGCAGACGCCAGGATGAGGATACGTTACAGATCACTTTGTTTCCACTTAGGGCGCCAGTTCTCGTGATCTGGCGGATGCAGCGTCAGTCCTGAAATGCTGCAGCTCGTCCTACCCTGTCACCACAAGAAGGAAGGATGTTACACGTCTTGCCGACACAGTGGTAATTAGACATAAAGCATAGGAAAGGAAGTGTGTATTTATTTATTTTATTAAGGATGAGGTGGGGATTGGGGTAGAATTTGCCTGGAATAATTTATGGAGTCAAGGAGGTGGATTTGTTCCGTTATCCGCCAGAATGCGGGTCGATTGTGCTAAGCACTACGTCAGAGACGCACCATAATAAAAAAAATGTTCAAATGTTTGTAGAGATTAAGGGACTTAACTACGGGGTCATCAGTCCCTAAACTTACAAACTACTTATGAACTGCTTACAAAATAGGAAGGCACAAATATCCATCCCCTACGGGGGATTGGAAACTCCGACAGGATCAAGAAAACTCTGCAAATATTTTCAGCTCCATGTTTTCAACATCAGCTGGCATGAATTTCAAAGCGTTTTTTGGCCACAAAATAAGTATCAAAACGAAAAAACTACAAAGAACAACACTTTTCTAGCTTGAAGGGAGAAAACAGATGACGCTATGGTTGGCCCGCTAGACGGCGCTGCCATATGTCAAACGGACATCAACTGCAACTTTTAAATTACATCTTCGTCTAGTATGTAAATAAATATGAATGTTTTATTTGAAACACATTTTTCACTTTGTGATAGATGGCGCTGTAATAGTCACAAACGTAACATTCCGCCAGTCCCAACGGTATTTGCTTCGTGATACGTTACTCGTGTTAAAATGGACGGTTTACCACTTTCAGAAAGGTCGATGTGGTATTTATGTATGGCTATAGTGATCAAAATGCCCAACGTGCTTTTGCTATGTATGTTGATCGTATCCTGGAAGACATCATCCAAGTGTCTGGACCTTTCGTCAGATAGTTACTTTATTTAAAGAGACAGGAAGTGTTCAGCCACAAGTGAAACGTCTACCATGACCTGCAACAAATGATGATGCCCAATACCCGTACAATATTTCTATGCACCAGGATTTTCCTGGCGAAGACTTTGAACGTCGTGTACAGTTTGGCTACTGGGCACAAAATAAATTACGGAACGATAACAGATTTTTTCACGCGGTCAGTTTACTGACGAAGCGTCATTCACAAACAGATGTAACGTAAACTGGCGTAATATGCACTATTGGCAACGGAAAATCCGCGATGGCTGCGACAGGTGGAACATCAGCGACATTGGCAGGTCGATGGCAATCTAAATGGTGCAATGTATGCTGATTTCTTATGTAATGTTCTACCGATTTTATTACAAGATGTTTCACTGCATGATAGAATGGCGATGTACTTTCAGCATTATGGATATCCGAGACATGGCTCGCACGCAGTTGAAGAGGTCTTAAATGGAATATTTAATGACAGGTGGAAGCACCATATCATGGCCCTCACGTTCACCGAATCTTACATCCCCGGATATCTTTCTGTGAGGAAAATTGTAGCATATTTGTTAATGTATGTGACAACTTTACTGAAGGTGAACTACTCACTGTTGAGAGGAATTTCGTTACGCGTATTGCCAAATGCTTTGAAGTTGAAGGAAATCATTTTGAGCATTGAAGTCATGAGCTAATAACAGGTAATGACGGAGTAACTGCATGCATTCTCATAATGTATGATAATTTCACAAAAGTACATGTACCTGATTGTAAGAAACGATATAGTTCAAAAGTACCTACGTTCTGTGGTTTAATTTTTTAAAAATCTATCTATTATCCACTGTTCGTCTAAACGTGTGAGCATAATATCTGTGAATATTACAGCGCCATCTATCACAAAGTGGCAAAAGTGTCCAATTAAAACATTCATATAAATTTACCTACCAGACGAATATGTAATAAAAATGGGGGTACCTATTAAACAAATGTTGTTGATATTCGTTTGACTTATGGCAGTGCTATCTAGAAATGTTCAAAAGTTTGTAAAGCTTATGGGACTTAACTGCGGTGCCATCAGTCCCTAAACTTACAAACTACTTACGAACAGATATCCATGCCCGAGGGGGGGGGGATGCGAACCCCCGACCGTAGTGGCCGTGCAGACCGTGACTGAAGAGCCACAGTCCCCTCGGTCACCGCGGTCGGCGCACCATAATATCAGCTGACTACTTGGTTATACACTCCGTCGGTTTTTGGCGCGATGAGGGTGGGTATGTTATCTGAATTTAGGTGACTATGTGTTTTGTGTTTGAATTAATTTTTAACTTTCTAGTGGGCGAGGAGTAACACGATCGGCATGTGTTTGTTAAGAAGGGACGTATTGCGGCATTTGTTGTTGTAAGGACATCGTGTGACGGAGATGACTTTTAGTATCATCAGTGAGTCATTATACCTATATTTTTAATTCCTTTAACTTATTTTTTTTTTTTACAAAAACTTCACTTGATACCTACCTTTATATAAATAGCGTAATATCATTTGCCAATGTATTTTATAAACTCATCTGTTATTTTCACCATTTTATATATATAGTAACATATTCAATTAATAAAGCATACGGTAGAAGAGTAGTTTTTGTCCGTTGCCAGTCTGCCCCCTTCGGGGGAATTTAGTCATAAAGAAAGGAAAATAATAAGCTTCATATGTCTCTGAAATGACGTGGCGAGTTTTGTGCGCTTTGCTATCACTTATTGGATTATCAGACAAATTTATGGGCATAAAAGATACCTGTAAGGGATTTAACATTCCAATAAACACGCGAAATAATTCATTGTTATCTACAATAGCAATTTTACTAAAGCCCTGTTTTCTTGAAATTGTTTGAAGTTGTCGGTCTTCCGAAACTAAAAACGTGTCGGTTAGGTGTTGTTTACAGTACACATGTGCTTTTGATTTACAACTACTGCTGCGTGTTGTAAGAAAGGCGTTATTTGTTGCGGCGAAATTTCTTTAAGGAACTTTCTCTTCAGAATGCGAACATATATTGTTAGCACCCACCTACATGGGGAGACATGACATCATAATAAAATAAGATAAATCTGATCAAATGTAGAAAGATAAAGGTGTTCATTTTTACCGCGAACTATTAGAGACTGGAACTATAGTGAACTATCATGAAAGACGTTCGACGAACCCTCTCCCATGCACTGATTGATTCTGAAGAATGCTATACGGGTAAACATTCAACTTCAATTTTTTCCCAACTTTTTTGTGATTCCACTAACGGTGCGAAGTATTAGTACGGATCCTCTGTTTGTCTTTAAACGGAAGTTACGTCACCCTCATCCCCTTAACACAAATTGTTTAATGGAATTATAATTTACGCATAGTACTTTCCATAATATTTCCCTGGTTGTGGTTTCCAATAAACTTGCCATTATAGTCAATAGACTCCAAACTATATGCAAATTAGAAGAGTTTTCGTCCTCACAATAGTACAGATTATTTTGTGCATTAACAAAACAGTGCCGCGGCGGAGCGGCCGAGCGCATTGAGGCGCTATGCATCGATGCGCAAGGCCGTTCCCCGTCGGGGTTTCGAATACCCTCTCGGGCATGGATGTATGTAATGTCTTGAATATAGGGTAGTTCATAAGTAGTTTGTAAGTTTAGGAACTGATGACCCGCAGCTAAGTCCCATAAGCTTAACAAACATTTGAACATTTTTTTACGTTCTATCCAATTTGACCACACAGGAGTGTTACTGACGATAAAGAACATGCGTAACAAGTTTGGCTGAAATAAGTCCAGTAGATTAGAATATGTGAAAGATATTGAAACACAATTCTTTAAATTAGTAGTGTAAACACACACCCACACCCACCCACCCACCCACCAACACACACACACACAGACACACAAACACAGTATTGTTGTGGAAGTAGCCTTGGAATGTAGTCGCAAATTGCAGTGTGAGCTTGTATCATTTGAATATTTTTATGTGCGAAAAGTCTCATAAGCTTCACAAACATTTGAACCTAACAGTTTGTCAGAGTCCCTGTTTAGTACTTCAGGACACTAGTTGATTTGACATAAAACTAATTTGAATATCACTGACAGTTTACCTATGTCTGTAAATCGGACGATGAAATGGTCATAATATATATGAAAAATAATTTTTAAAGGCCCATTTCCACTCTTTTAAGTAAACGACACTGTTTTCCGCTCTCTGCGAACTCCTCCCAGTGTTCTGTAGGATGCCTATCTCTGATATCATTTCCAGTGTCTACTATGTCTTTCAGACAAGTATGCAAGTCTGAAGGAAACAGTCTGTACACCACGGCAAAACTGTCGCACCATTTATTCCTGTTTTAAGCGATATAAAACATTAGTTCTACAATACGAACACTTCTCCAAAAGCCGGCCGCGGTGGCCGAGGGAACTGAGGCGCTCCAGTCACGGTCTGCACGGCCACTACGGTCGGGGGTTCGAATCCCCCCTCGGGCATGGATATTTGTGCCGTCCTTAGGATAAGCTAGTTGTTAAGTAGTTTGTAAGTTTAGGGACTGATGACCCTGTAGTTAAGTCCCATAAGCTATACAAACATTTGAACATTTTTGGCTACTTTATGACTGTACACATAGTAACGTAGTGTTCTGTAAAGGTCGGTCGCCTTCGCCGATGTGGCTCGTGCGTTTAATGTAGCTATGTATGAGCCACGTGTTCACAGTCTAAACTGTTTCCCGTCTTTTGGTCATACGAAGACTGAAGCGGACCCGCCAGCCGTTCTGCTTGCAGAGGCCGGCTGTGCCGGGCTGGATATCGGGATATGGCGCAAGTTCGCGGGCGCCGCGGCTGAGCGTCCGAAACCGCAGCCGCAGCTGCGCAGCGCCGAGTGTTGCCGAGTTGTTGGCAGCCCTGACGGCTCCCGCAGGCGTCCTGCGAACTGCAATACGCCACAGCCTGCCCCGGCAGCAGCGCGGTGCTTCCTGGACCATCACAAGCATCCAGGAGGGGGGAAGGCAGCGTGGACGACGTGAGACATCACCCCGGTCACGCCTTTTACTATTAAAAAAAATCGCACTGGTGTGTTTTACGGCCCACTTTAGATTTGTATCATTATAAGTTATTGCAAAAATTTTGGACCAAAATAGTAATCTAAGTAATAAAAAATTAATTCATAAGTCTGAAACCATTGAAAAAAAAAGAACAACAATTTTAGGTAGTAATGGGTTCCGATCCACTGACCTTGAGTGCCATAATTTAACGCGTGGCCCACTACGCTATGGCTAACAATTAGAAATTGCTTTCATTAATCTCATACTATTGACGACCGTTGTTAACTGATGCTAATATGGCATTTGTAGACACTAGATTATCATTTATCGTACGAAGAACGACGTGTTTTTGTTAATTCTTGAGTGCGCCATTGCTTTGAAATGACAACGTGTAAGTTACAATAAGAAAATCATGAAATACGTAACGCAAAATGGCGTATGCCAGAGAGAGTTCTGGGCGATGGATGTCACGTGACGTTTGCAGACGGCTGCTTTTCGTTAATTCAACGGAGGGTGTCAGAACTCCGTTATTTTTGCAAATATCTCTCAAACGATACGAGAGATGAAAAAAACATAAGGGAACAAAGTTGTAGAGAAGTTTCTCCTCTACAAATTCGTTTATTCAGTTTTCGCCTCAGATGAAAGGTTTATTTGCAATTAAAATCACATAAGAAACGGCTTTTTGGTATTACTATCGTATATCTTGTCCTAACTATTTCAAAAAGCGTGGTTCTGGTAGGCAACAATTATGTCTGTAAAATTTGGTGCCGATCGGTTGAACGATTCGACCTAAAAAGTGGGAACACGTGACAGCCGGACATTGTCAAAGCGCCGTTATTTTTGCAAATATCTCTGCAACGTTGCAAGATATGAAAAAAAAAACATAATATAGCGAAGATGTAGTGAATTTCCTCCTCTACAAATTCGGAAATTCAATTGTCGTGGCAGATGAATGGTTAAGCCGTTATTTGCATTTAAATTTCGAGCGGTCAAAAGACGATCGCAAAGGCCCACTTTTAGTGTTACTACAGTAACCTAAATTGGGCCAATACGCAGCTAGAGCCATTAAAAAGTCTTATCGTCGGGCAAGAAGTCCCAATGATTAGCAATGGTCTGGCAGAGTGAACCTACCTCTTCCTTTCTTAAATATCAACTGCACGATTACGGAGTGATGCTCTCTGCTACCTCAGTAGTCCTTGTCTTTACTTGTATAGACCATTCTTTTATATTGCCGCCACTTAAAAGATTCTAACAGTACTGGAATATCAATAGTGGTGCAAAGTGTGTGTATTTCAAAAAAATAAATAAATAAATAAATAAAAAATGACGCGGTGGCACCTTGAATTCTGCTATTGATGATACCAGCATATGAAATAGTTTCACAGATTTGGCTGGAAGACTTCCTAAGTAATAGAAAGCAGTATGTTTTTCATCGGGACGGGTGTATCGTTACGCGTGCCACAGGGGAGTTTGATAGGACCGCTATTACTTTCTATCTATATAAATGATCTGATGGACAGAGTAACATGTACATCTATAGCTACATCCATACTCAGCAAGCCACCTGACGGTGTGTGGGCGTGGGAATCTTCAGTACCACTAACGGTTCTCCCTCCCAGTATCGAATTGTTCGCGGAAATAAAGACTGTCCGTGTGCCTCTGTCTGAGCTCTAATCTCTGTGATTTTATTTTCATGATCTTTTCGCGAGATATGCTTAGATGGGAGCAATATACTAGTTGTCTCCTCGGTAAAGGTATGTTCTGGAAACTTCGACGAAAAGCCCGTACCAAATTACAGAGCGTCTCTCTTGTAGAGCCATCCACTTTAGTTTACCGGTCATCTCCGTAACGCTTTCACGATTAACAAATGATCCTGTTACGCAGCGGACTGCTCTCCGTTGGATCTTCTGTACCTCCTTTATCATCCCCACCTGGTACGGATCCCACACCAGTGAGCAGTATTCCAGCAGTGGACGAAACAGTTGTCAGTTACCGACTTCCTTCGTTTCCGGACTGCATTTCCTTAGGATTCTTCCAGTGAACCACAGTCTGACATCTGCATTACCGACGATTGATTTCATATGGTCGTTCCATCACTCCTACTCACAGATAATTTATGGAATTAACTGCTTGCTGTTGCTGACCTACTGTAGTGTAGCTAAATGACAGAGGATATTTCATTCTATAGAGTACACTTATCTACAATGAGATTCAATTGCCACTGCCTGCACCATTCGGAAATTCGTTCAAGATCCTCCTGCATTTCAATACAATTTCAATTGTCACAACATATACTATAGCATCAATCGCAAAAAGCCTTGGTGAACTTCCACCAGGTCATTTATATATATTATAAATTGCAACGGTCCCACGACACTCCCCTGTGGCACACCTGACATCACTCTTACTTCCGATGACTTATGTCCATTGAGAATGACATGTTGCTTTTTGTTATCAAGGAACTCTTCTATCCAATCACACAATTGGTCTGTTAGTCCACATGCTCTAAATTTCTTCATTAAACGTCTCTGGAGAACTCTTTCAAACGCACTTTTTTCTTTTTTGTGATGCAGTCGAGTGATTTGCGAGGGACATGAGTTTGTTCAGATTTTCCTGAGATCTCATATCGAGATAACTTTTGCGATGGTGCAGACTCGTGGATGGTAAGTTTCGTCATTAACGGTTTTTAATAATAACTGTTAAACTGAAGCTGTGTCTTATCTTTCACAACAGAGGCCAAATAATGTGAAGCGAAGAATGATTTCAGTTATAGCGTACCTGGAGAAAGAAAGAACACAAACTGACGAAACAATATTTAATAAAAAACGTTTCATCAGAGAAAGAGTTAACTGTATAACATGAATATTTTTCAAATGTAGCTTAGGAGGTTAGGGAGACAATGAAATGTAGATACCGTAAATATGCGGTATGTTGGTTTTAATTACTGTTTGCTGTTGTAGTATGTTCATATATTCTGGAGCAAATAGTTATTGATTTCTGTAATGTTTGGAGGAACGTTTTCTTTCTTTGCTATGCAGATATTGCAATAAAAATTTTGCTAGGCGAGTAGTAAGTTCTGCTGCCTCTGCTAGTCTCATTAATTCAAATACAAGTCCTATTGTCTCTACAACACACTATTTTCAATGAGCTCATATTAATGGTAATGGACAGATTGACCGACCTGAGGCTGAGATGACGTTCCGCCAAGTGTCAGCTCCACACAGTTTGGGTGATGAGGACAGTAAACGACACTGTTTTCCGCTCTCTGCCAACTCCTCCCAGTGTTCTGTAGGATGCCTATATCTGACATCATTTCCAGTGTCTACTATGTCTTTCTGACATGTATGCAAGTCTGAAGGAAACAGTCTGCGGCGAACTACGGTTGTTTCAAAACAAAGAAAATTTCTAGTTCGGAATAACATTCGATATCAGCTGTACGATTTATTTGTGGCATTTTTAGAAATAGCTAGGCACTATGGGCTGAACGCTTGCACGGAAGCATAATTCAGTCTGATGCCCCCATGCAGGCGTGCAGCCCATAGTGCCTAGCTATTTCTAAAAATTTCTTTTTAAATTTTGTGACGTAAGCTTTACAGCTGAGTTATAACTTTTATTATGTGACTTGTTTTAATTTTATAACTTCTGTTGAAGGCAATCATAGTTATTGACGAAACCTGGTTAAATAAATTTAATTTTGCGACCGAGGGCTGCATTTTTATCCTTTGACGTTTTAACGGTCACTGACAATGGCAGATATGTTCAAAATTTTAAGATGAAAAATGTATCTGATTCTTGTCCTATATGCGTTTATAATATCAGACGTTGTAGGTTAACGGACAAGAAAAAAGAAACGGTTGCACAAAATGCGTTAAAAAAGCTAAGATAGTACAAATGCTTCATTTTTTAACTAAATGGTTTGATGTAAAACTAGAAAATTTAGTATAAAAGGAACAATTAAAAATAAACGCGTCGGAGGCATAGTTACAGAAGCCAGTACCTGCATGTTACAAGTGTTGACCCCCAGCTGATTGGACTCTTGACCCACTGTGACAGAAGGCGGTGAATGTCTCATAAAATTCCCGGAGCTGCGATGTGAACTAGTTCTGCACGTACAATTGAACGTCGTCGTCCGAGGTGAACCATATGCCAGGAACGCATTCCCTTCCCGAGCACAGCGCTGAAGATTAGCAAGACAGTGGGCCATTCTACATACTTTCTGGTGCGGATGAAGACTGTGGGACAACCACTGGGCACATACTTTGGAGTGTTAACACTTCCGATGCTCAATCCGACCACGGCGGCAGTGGCTTTCACTGTCACTCGGCGGTCCTGAGTAATGAATGAATGAACCAGTTGGATGAATGTTACCAGTAATGGAGTGTGGTGCGACTTAACGACACCCGTTCCTCCCTCAAGCGCTCTTGCCACGCCTTGACTCTTCCAAGAGACATGCAGTGTTCGCCGTACACTTGTGGCAGCCGTCCATTCGTCGATGCATACTCGATCCTCCTACTCTTTTCACTGTCAGAAAACGAACAACACTTCTTGTTCGGCGCCTCCATGTCACTGTTTTAATCCGAGTGGCAGCATTGGACGTCTGATTAATGCTGCTGCTAGGTATGTATAGTCACGTGATTTGCTCGCGTTCCCTCCAGGGATGGGCTGCGTACTTACATGCTCTGGTCATAACCACACATCGTTAAACACGTCTCGATATTACCCTCCGCCGCCGGTTTGTAGATTCCAGACTCCGCCTCGTTTCTTTTTGAACGCTCCTTATATTTGATTTATGTTAAGATTCTACTAATTTATTTGATTATATAGTCGGCGTCACCTACGAGGGCGGCCCAGTTTTCAGCAGTTCTGCGCATCCCCCTCCATTGCCGCAGCGACAGCCAATAGTGTTCATTCTGTAGGCACGTGGCTGGCCGCGTGTTACTCAAAGCATCTCCCGCAGGCACTATTGTTGGCGCTGGCCGTAGTTCCTCCCCTCCACACTTCCCCTATCGCTCCGCCTCTATGCGCGGAAGCGCCTTCGTATATGAGGCATGTATAATGCATAATAATAATTGCTGATATGCAGAAGAAATCAGTACAATAAATACAATCAAAAGAGTAAGAAATTGTGGATGAGGCAGCTGTTCAATGGTGCCCATACTCGGGATGAGACCCGTTCTGGTGACTAGGCTCATGGTCTAACCGCTAAGCCACCTGGGACACGGCAGACATCGCAACTTCGGGAATTTCCTTGGTACATTCTCAGCCAGATCCAACTGCCTCGTTGAATTCAATTATATGACCACAATAAACTAAACGTCTTTCAATGATTTTATTTCTTATATCAACATTTTCAAAATAAATGCTTTGCTATTATCATCTGACGAAAACAGTAAACAAATAAGACTCTGGTTACAGTCAATCAGGTCAACTTTTTATCAGTCAAGTTATCTTTGTACCACTTAATATTTGGGTTTCATATTGCTGATGTTCCACCGACAGGGGGAATTATTTGTAACAATTAAAAATTACCTTTAGAAAAACAAAATTGCCAATAGGTGGAACACGAGCCATTTTAAACCCAAAGATAAAGTGGAACATAGATACCCTGACTCGTAAGAAGTTACGCTGATTGACTATATTCAGAATGTTGTTTTTGTGGTCTTCAGTCTGCAGACTGGTTTGATGCAGCTCTACACGCTACCCTGTCCTGTGCAAGTCTTTTCATCTGAGAATACGTTCGGCAACCTACATTCTTTTGAATCTGGCCGAAGGGACTGAGGCGCTTCAGTCATGGTCTGCACGGCCACTACGGTCGGGGGTTCGTATCCCCCTCGGGCATGGATATTTGTGCCGTCCTAGTTCGTAAGTAGTTCATAAGTAGTTTGTAAGTCTAGGGACTGATGACCCCCTAGTTAAGTCCCATAAGATTACAAACATTTGAACATTTTTGAATCTGCTTACTATATTCGCCCCTCGGTCTCCCTCTGCGATTTTTACCCCATACGCTTCCTTCTAATGCTAAGTTGACAATTCCTTGATGTCTCAGAGTGTGTCCAACCAATCTATCTCTTCTCTTAGTCAGGATATGCGAGAAACTCCTTTCCTCCCCTATTCGGTTGAGCACCTCCTCATTAATTATGTGATCTACCCACCCAATTTTCATCATTCGTCTGTAGCACCACATTTCAAAAGCTTGTGTCATCTTTATATCTGAACTCCTTATCGTCCAATTTTCACTCCCATACAATGCTACACTCCAGACAAATACTTTCAGAAAGGACTTCCTAACATTAAATTAATATTGGTTGTTTACAAGTTTCGCTTCTTTAGAAACGCTTTTCTTCCCATAGCCATTCTGCATTTTATATCTCCTTTACTTCGGCTATCAGATCTTGCTAACCAAATAACAACATTCATCTACTATTTTTATTGTCTCATTACGTAATGTAATTCCTTTAGCATCGCCTGATTTTCTGACATTGCATTCCATTACCTTCGTTTTACTCTTATTAATGTTCATCTTATATCTTCCTTTCAAGACACTGTCCATCCCATTTAACTGCTCTTCCAGAACTTTTGCGGTCTCTGACAGAATTACTATGTCATCAGCAAACCGCATAGTTTTTATTTCTTCTCCCTGCACTTTAACGCCCTCTCCAAATTTTTCCTCCCAGTCCTTCACTGCCTGCTCAATGTACAGATTGAACAACATTGGGGAAAGGCTACAACCCTGTCTTACTCCCTTCCCAACCTCTGCGTCCCTTTCTTGTCCTTTGTCTCTAATAACCGCTGTCTGGTTTTTGTATAGAATGAATATAACTCTTCGCTCCCTATATTTTACCCCTGCCACCTTCAGAATATGGAAGAGTGTATTCCAGTCGACATTGTCAAAAGCTTTCTCCAAATAGACAAACGCTAAAAACGTAATTTTCCCTTTCCTTAGCCTGTCTTCTAAGTCGAAATGTGAGTATTGCGTCCCGTGTACCTACATTTCTCCTAAATCCAAACTGATTTTCCCCGCGGTCGGATTCCAAGAGTTTTTCCATTCGTCTGTAAATAATTCGTGTTAGTATTTTGCACCCATGACTTATTAAACTGATAGGTCTGTAATTTTCACACTTGTCTGCACTTGCTTTCTTTGGAATTGGAATTACAATACTCTTGTTGAAGTCTGAGGGTATTTCCCCTGTCTCGTGCATCTTGCATACTAGGTGATATGATTTTTTCATGACCGGCTCTCCTAACGACATCAGCAGTTCAGACGGAACTACATCTACTCCAGGGGCCTTGTTTCGACTCAAATCCTTCAGCGCTATGTCAATATCTTCTCGCAGTATCATATCTCCTATCTCATCTTCCTCCACTTCGTCTTCCATTTCTAGAATACTGCCTTCAAGTTTATTTCCTTTGAATAGGCCCTCTGTATATTCCTTCCACAGTTCAGCTTTCCCCTCTTTGCTTAGTACTGGTTTTCCATTCGAGTTCTTGATATTCATACAGCTCCTTTTCTTGTCTCTTTTATTTTCCTGTAAGCGGTATGTATCTTTGCCCTAGTTATGCATTCTTCCACGGTTCTGCATTTGTCTTCTAGCCACTCCTGCTTAGCCAGTCTTTGCTAAGTCAAATGATAGTAGGAAAACGTATACCCTTGATACAGTTCCACTAATTGTAGTTCGTTCTTCACTTTTGTAGGTTTAATAACCTTCCAAAATAACCTGTAAATCAATCCCAATTCTATTTATGTTACATGATGTCTCACAGAGATTCTCACTTCAAATGTGATTATGTATTATTCTTTTCAAGATTTAAGTGTAGAATTTTACGCAAAGATTACCTGTACTTCTTGGCGTTATATGTTGTTATTTACCGTAAAGTGTGTAAATATTCACGATGACAGGTAACATGTTTCGTACATCATACGTAGGGTTGCAAATTCCTGTTAACGTTCTACAGGTTCTCTGCAGTACAGGTACAAAGCATTTTATATAATTATGGAGCACGAGAGTTGCTGTTTACATTTACAAATAACTAACTGCAAGAAAAAATTGTAAATTTCGCAACTGATACAATGTGTCTATAACAGGACCGCTCAAACTGTTCTGTGTCCGAATAACTACAGAACGTATAGCTCCTGCAAGAAGTCGCGGCCACTGCCTTCTTAACATGGGCGCTCTGCAAGTACATTCCTTTGTTTTGAAAGCGTGGCAGCTGAAGTTGCGTGTTGCCTATTGGTCGCGGGGCGCAGTTGACTGCCGGCTTAACAGATGAACGTGGAATTGAGACGACGGTCCCTCAGAGACAAATGAATGCATTCGCCCTGCGTACAACTCGAAAATGGATTTCTGCGCACGGGTCACGTCTTCTTACGCGAGCTGTAACTACTCACCAAACAGAACGATATAACAGTAATGCGAAGAATTTTAATACCTTGACAGTATATCAGCTCTAACAGCTAAGGAATCGTAGAAACTTTGTTACCTGAGACATTGTTTTGAGACAAAGGTAGCAACAAGCCGTACAATGTTGTACCCACCTTTCTGTTTGGAAAACGACCTGTAAACAGCTTAGAAAAGAGAGTCACCAACCTAATTAGGCAAATAGTACAATTACACACTGTTATTTAACTTAATACCTGCAATAATGATTGTACTTGGTACACAATTATTCATTCGGTAATTTTATGTAAACTGACCATGCAAGAAATAAAATAGACACAAGGGGACTGGCTTTGATAAAATTTACAAACAATGGCCTTAGTTGTGATAGACTACTGTATTATCATACACTACTCAGAACTTGTTCATAATAGAAGGGTGCCAAAGTTCTTCTTAAGGAAATTAATAATATAGATTTGATTATCATGACCAAAGATAGCAGTATACAGCAGACACAGATACAGGAAAGTACGGTTTGCTTTAGGACCTATTAGTACATGAAAATAAGAAGAATTCTCGTAGAGTTGCTTATAGTTCCAGATAATCAAAAACCTGCCAGACCTTTTCCATTGGAGAAACTACTTCTAATGTTCCCATGTAAGTAAGTAATGGAGGAAAACTTGAATCTGACCTCCCTTTTTTCGTGTTTACACAGCGATTATAAAAGTGAATGCCCATTGAATTATTTTAAATACTGTAGGCTAAGCTGTATCAAATTGCTTAAAAGTTATTAACTTAAAATATAGAAATAAGTAAATAGATGAATGTGCACATTAAAAATGCTGACCTGATGACCTTAAACATTTATGCAGTATATTTGTCAAAGCTTCTGACCTGATGACCTTAAACATGTATGCACTATATTTGTCAAAGCTCCCTCAGTAGAGGGTGGAATACTTCATTAAGTTAAGCAATATTATTAAGTAAGTTTCAATAAATAGTATTTATTTTTGCACGCCTATAGCAACCAATGGAGTTCCAAATTTTAAATAAATCATTATTTTAAAGTAACACAAATGCCTGATTAATTTAATATTTCAAAGCTAAGGAAAGCTGTTACTTTAGCGCCATTTTAGGGTAGTAGCCGAAATTCATGGCTAAACTTTCGGCACCAACTGAATGTTTCTTGTGATAATAGTTCATAAATCTCTTCTAGGCTACGTGTATATTATATATAGCTCCCAAATATTATCCACACCTGAATAGCTGAAATAAATCCACATCCGAGGATCCATATGATGCCTCTACCAAGCCACTACGCTCATGTGGACGTTTACTGTCTCGAGTCTAGCGTGGTACTATCCTGAAAGCTGCCTATTGCGTGCACCTAGTTTCCGTCCATCAATACCACCTTTCCCATCACCAGTTTCTGCTTTCCCTTCTGGAGTGGTTCATATCGTACTTATATTCAATATTTGCCGCCGTATGCTTGAATAAATAAAACATACAGTATCTTAACAAAACAAGATCAAAAAACTATACTGAATTTGAAAACTAATAATTCAAATTTAATACATAAATGAATGCTACATACAAGTGCTACACAGTATTTGAACATAATCTGCCACAATGACACAAAGAACACACGTTCCAGATATAGCGTTATATATAATAGTCTCCAAGGATACAGTATATATTTCGATATTCATGTAAATTATAAACCAGAATAGTTGTGTCACATGTTTTAATCAACGATTCCAATTTGGTGTACTTATAACAGAACCCTCAAAACTTTTCAAGGGGCTGACATAAGTCTTACGACTGAATGTCTTTACGATTCCCAGTCTGCAAATTGGCCTTGTTTTCGTTTATCTAAACATATAACATACGAATATTGCAAAAACCTAAGTTTCATATGATTTTCGCAGGTAACTTGGGAATTGTTCGGCTCAACATATAGTCAAGAAGAATTATAAATCACATTGTAGAAAAAGAAGACATCATGATTTACAACACTGTCTGTAGATGTAGTATGTCGGGACACCCAAATCTCGCAAACTGTAAGACTAATTTGACTCCAATATTCAGAGAAATCATCAGTTTACCTTGATGAAACGTACAGGCTTTATGTCATGGAAAGAATAGCTTTCGTGCAATTTACAGGCTTTTGTTTCACCACAATTGGATGTAGTAAAAAATATGAAAGTAATTAAAAGTTTCATCTTAACCCTTGGTGTCTGTCGGTTTCTACATTTGAACACGCTAATTTCCAGAAACAAAAGAAGACTTTGTATGGGATTAGAACAAAGAAGTGAAACGTACTTTGCTACTATATAAAGGCTTTATTTCATCATCATCGTATTTTCTGTTTGTCGTTTTGAAGACGAAAATTTCATGTTTTCATGTTTAAGTTCAGCATTGGTTAAGTCAGCATTCATTCATTTTTACATTATCGGATCTTGGATTTTGGAATTATACTTTTCCGAAACAACTAGACAATTTATGTATGATCTTCGCTGGTAACGTGAGCGTACCTTGGAGCACTAGAAAGGTTTCCTTTCATCAAAATTGTATGACGGATAAATTATTCTGTAATTTCAATTTTTGTTTAATATCATAGTTCTGGCTGATTTGAGAAACTGCTAAACGAGATTTTAATTGGTAATTTGAGCTTAAATGTGTGGAATGAATGATATTTATTTAATATCAGTATCATAAGGAAATATATATATAGGCTTTTCACGTTTTAGGAGTCTTTTCTACTTATTGACTTGGCATCATGCGCCAAAAAACCAATAGATACTGCTGTTCGTTTCCTTTTAAACGATAGGACCAACGATAGTACTGTTACAGGTTTTGACTCATAATCATTAGTCTTTTCCGAAACGTAATATAGTGACAAAATTAAGCATGACAAACTTTGTGAATTAAGCTATCACTAAGTTTTCTTAGCTACTTACATGAATATCTACGCTGTTTAAGGGCAATTAAACCTCAAGTACAGACTTGAGACATCAAAGTATTGTACTGTATCACACACAAATTCCAATTGTAACCAATATCTGATTACAATACTTACCATATGTATATGTGTATGATATCTTCCCTGATCCCCTAATTGTTTTGTATTTGTGTTATTTATTCCAGTGCTGCACTGTCAACATGAGCAACAATTCAATATATCACAGAAGTTATAGTACGTTTCAATGGCTTTAGAACACCTTACACAGATCTAGGACTCTAACGCTAACTCAGGCTTCTCTAACTGAACTGACTGTAGCTGGAGAGCGCCTCTATATGTAGTGTCATAAAGAATACAATGATTATACTATTTTACCACTCATTGAGTAAACATCTATTTACAATTAAAATTTACCGTTTCATGCCTTCAAACGACTACATATATAGACAAAGATCATAACTAATGCTTGTCACACAAATACTTATTCAGAGCATACTTCAGTTACTTCTTTAGAAATTACCTGTGCATCTGTAAAATAAAAATGCATATTACAGTTACCGATCGTCAATAAATTTATCATAGTGCGATCTTGGCGTTTTTACTATTGCAGTTAATTAAGTTAATGAAATAGCTAAACAACTGATGCCGTTCTGCGATCGGCAGCAGGGCCTTTTACAAAATCCCAACCAAATACTGTGCTTGACTACAGTATTTACAAGACTGGTGTTGACAGGTATGATCAAATGACTGCATATTATCCGTTAAAAGGGAACAACTAAAGTGGCGGAGAAAATTATTGTTTTCATCTTTTAATTGTTTTTTCCACCAATGCTTATATCCCGCATCGCGAAACTAGGAATGAAGCTGAAGAAAAAAGGATGCAAGAGTTTTTAGTAGAGTTAGCAGAGAGTTTTGTTGTGGAAGGTAACAAGGATAGAGGTAGTAAGGATCCCCCATGACGAGTAATACCATACTGCAAGGAAGGCGTTCCCCCTGACAAGGTTCTACCATCTGAAAAGAAGGCGAATCTGACAAGATGTGCTCTGATATCAGTAGGAGAGGGACTTGGAAATCCTACAGAGAACGGACTTGCTGGTCGTGTCCTGACTTCGTTGAGCGAGTGGTTGAATATGTCTGTTCAGTGAGGAGGTATCACGTCAGCATAACCAAATAAGCATTACACATAACCATCGTCATAATATTCAAAACAATGAATGTCTTCTTCTTACATCAAGTATACTCAACAAGATATATCGTAATAATAATATCACTTCTATCATCTATGGGAATACAGTATGGACCAGATGACTTGTTATTGTTAAGTGATTTCAGATGCTTCACTACACGGATGATATCTACTTCTACGTTACTCATTCTGGTCTCTGCTCGTCATTAAAGATCTGGAATATAGGTTTCGTCTTCTTTGGTGAATGAGTTTCGAAAAGTTGTGTTCAGTAACTCCGCTTTAGTTGCACTATCATCGGTGGGATCGCCATTTCTATCACGTACTGAGGATATTGTTTGTGTTTTTCGTCCAGTATATTTGACATACGACTAAAACCTCTTTTGGTTCTCAGTAAAATTTCGAGAAAGAGTTTCGTTGTGCAAAGTATATGTCTGTGCCGCTTGTTATAGACTCATCAAATGAGCCGGTATGGATTGTCAGATTTGTTATGGAGTGGGTTATGAAAGTTCTTGTACTCTTTGTAAAATCTCATCCATTAGATAATGGCAAAAGTAAGAAACTGTATTGTTTCCTGAAAACGCGCATTCAATAAAAGATACACACAATATAACAACATTCATAAAATATGGCAGACTGTACAACGCATCCGAATCTACCAGAGACGGCAGTAAATTCATCACAGGCCACAGGGTAAAACAGCTGCACACAGCTGCAGTTTACTTTATGGTCATTGCTCCAATTTCATCTTTTACGATGAATGAAGAAGATGGGCGCCATTCCTGGCGGAAATAAAGTCGTGTTTCTTTTGCTGAAGAGCTCCGGTTTTATAGCTGCTGTACGTACAATTTTCGCCATTTTATTCCAAATGCAATGATAAATGTTAACTATCGCTACGAACTGGGCGGCCGCTCCCACCGGAGGTTAGAATCCTTCCTCGGGCACGGATATGTGTGTTGCCTTTGGCGTAATTTAATGTCAGTAGTTTGTAAATCTACGGGCTGAAGACGAAAGCACTTTGGTCCATTAGGTTCACATACTATCAAAAGAAAATTAAATGATTCATGAATAAATATAGATGGCTGTATGGTTGTTTCTTACCAACGTTTTCTCCAAGATGTTTCAAATAAACCTCCTTTCATTTCTCTACTAGTGGACTGTGTGAAATTTAGTTTCTGTGAATAGTGAAATCACTTTGTGGCAAAGGAGGAAAAATATTTGCTGATACGGAGGAATCCTGTTGCTGTTGACGAAGAAATGGTCAGAAGCATTATACATTTTCTGTCATATTTTTCGAAATAAAGTTTTCTGCGTGGTAGGAATGAACTACAATAGTAATTCGCATCAATAATATGCTGAATGAAACGTGAAAATCTCGTCCAAATAACTAATGGCTAAATTACATGTGCCGGTGCGTATGACGGACCAGATGATGTGGACCCTAATTATTGTGAACGAAAAACAATTAGCACGTCTGCAGCTGGTCATGAAACGGTAGCAGTGCAGTGTGTGACGCCGAACAGCAGTGATGGTGATGTCATGCTGATGTCACTCATGCCCAGTTAACTACTGGCCGTGTTGGGGGGCACTCTTTGTGGAGTTGTCCAGAAACAGAAGAGCTCGTACGGTCAGGCGTTAAGCTGTGCGATTTTTCGACGCAACCATATTTGCTCGTTAACTAATACCGTCGAAAGATTGATAGAAACTGTTGTAAGCGAATCATTAAATGAAACCCAGTTAAATCTTTGTTTCAGTTCTAAATGTGAATTCCAAAGATATAGAAGAACGAATATCTGAACGAATCTTTGCACTTTCATATTCTCTGATTAATCTTATCATTCATCCTCTGAATTTTGAATTTTTGGAATAAAACTAAAATTAGCGCATCACTGGAAACTTTCTGACTATTGCTATCATTCTAACATATACCTTAGTGGTAGTTGACAGTTTTGGATGTGATAAAGCCATGTAACGTTCGTTCGAATCTTAAGTTGATATTCAAAGAATTAGTACCGACAGCCAGTGACAGTTTTATATAATATAAATTAATAAAAGAAGGCGGAGATTCCCCTTGCTGCACAAAAGAAGTCAGGACACTGTTGCAAAAGCAAAGACAAAGGCATGCAAAATTTAAACGAAGACATAATCCCCAGGATTGGCGATTACACAAAGAAGTTCGAAATTTAGCGATGACTTCAGTGCGATATGCTTACAATACTTTGCACAACGAAACTCTTTCCCGAAATTTGACTGAGAACCCAAAGAGATTTTAATAGTACGTTAAATATACTAGACGAAAAACACAAACAATATCCTCACTACCTGATAGAAATGGCGATCCTGCCGATGATAGTGCAACTAAATCAGAGTTACTGAACACAGATTTTCGAAACTCATTCACCAAAGAAGACGAAACCTATATTCCAGATCTTGAATGACGAACAGATGCCAGAATGAGTATTGGATGATAATCCGAGTAGTGAAGCAACTGAAATCACTTAACCATAGATGTCCAGAAGGTTTTTGACACCTTACCTCACAAACGGCTTTTACTGAAATTTCGTGGTTATTTTAACACCAATTATTTACAGAAGGATGGAAAAGTTGGTAGAAGCCGACATGGGGAGATCAATTTGGATTTAGGAGAAATGTAGGAACACGGGAGGCAATACTCACTTTACGTCTTTTCTTAGAAATGGATTAAGGAAAGCCAAGCCTACATTTCTAGCTTTTGTAGATTTGGAGAAAGCATTTGATAATGTTGTTTGAAATACATTCTTTCAGATCTTGAAATCAGCAGGAGTAAAATATAGGGAATGGAAGGTTACTTACAACTTGTAAAGAAACAGGCAGCAGTTATTAGAGTTGAAGGGCACGAAATAGATGAAGAGGTTGGGAAAGGTGCAAGTCAGGGTTGTAGCCTTTCTCCAATGTTGTTCAATTTGTACATTGAGCAAGCTATAAAGGAAAGCAAGGAGAAATTTGGATAAGGAATTAAAATTCAGGGTGAAGAAATAGAAACATTGCGTTTTGCCGATGACATCGTAATTCTGCCAGAGACAGCGAAGGACCTGGAGTAGCAATTGCACGGAATGGACAGTGTGTTGAAAGGAGCATGAACATTAACAAGGCAAAACAAGGCTAATGGTGTGCAGCCTAAGAAAATCGGGCGATGATGAAGGAATTAGATTAGGGAACCTAACAATGAAGGAGGTAGATGAGTTTTGTTACTTGGGCAGTAAAGTAACAAATGATGGTCGCAGTAAAGAGGATATAAAATGCAGAATGACAATGGGAAGAAAAGCGTTTTTTAATAAGAGAAATTTGTTAACATCGAACACTAAGTTAAGCATAAGGAAGTCCTTTCTGAAGGCATTTGTGTAGAGTGTTGCATTGTATGTGAGTGAAACATGGACGATAAACAATGCGGACAGGAAGAGAATAGAGGCTTTTGAAATGTGATGTTACAGAAGAATGCTGAAGATTAGGTGGGTGGATCGCGTAACTAATGAGGAGGTACTGAACAGAATTGGGGAGAAAAGGAATTTCTGGCATACCTTGATTAAAAGAAGGGATAGATTAGTAGGGCACATTCTTAGACGTCAAGGAATTGTGAAATTAGCGTTGGAGGGAAGTGTGTGGGGTAAAAATTGCAGAGGGAGACCAAGAAATGAATATAGTAAGCCAATTCAAATGGATGTAGGTTGCCGTTGTTATGAGGAGATGAAGAGGCTTGCTCAGGATAGATTAGGTTGGAGAGCTGCATTAAATCAGTCTCCGGACTGAAGACCATAACAACAAACTCTGGCAAAGATTCCAATGCTCTTGGAGACTACAGTTACAAATATTTGATCATTTTTTCTTGCTCTTAGGTACTATGAATGCCAATGTGCGTTTTCCGTTACGAGTGCTAGTAGATATTTGTACAAACTCTAGATGGTCACTTGATAATTTCCGTAAATAGTCCCGTGCACTAGTTAGACAATGAAGATTGAAACAGAGTAATTTAAGCGACAAGATTCAGTACTCATGACTGGAAATATATTATTACATTACAGTTACATTGCTTGACTGATGTTAATGGCCTGATTTTAATGGTCCTGGAACACCTGCATAAAACAAAGTCAGCAGGCAAGCGAAGGTAAGAATCACAACTTCATAGTTGTGATTCGTAAAAAGATAGTCACAGGAGATTTCCTTGTAAAAGTCGCTCTGCCATTTTAAAATTTAAGAGCGGTCGAAATAATTTGAATTTTAGGAGTTACTGAATTGTATTTTCAGAAGCTTTAGATGTCAACTGCAGACTCATGCCTTTGTGCCAACGATGGAGAGGGTGCAGCACTCTGAAATGATAATTTTCGAAGGTAAGTCTTGGTAAAGACTTCCCTCCGACCACTGTCAACTTTGGCTCTCAGTAATTACAGTCAGATATCGCAGGAATAGCAATATTCTTTTGTTTGAATTGATAGTAACAGTAAATGTTTGCTAACTTCGATTAGTGGAGATGGATACAGTCAGACGTCTAATATCCTCTGTTTCTACTATTGTTATTAAGCGTAACCAATCTGCAGCATGTCTATTCCATTTAACACCATTGTTTTTGCGTACAACGCGGGAGTAGCTGCTCTCGTCGAAGGTTCGAGTCCTCCTTCGGTCACTAGTGTGTGTTTTGACCTTAGCGTATGATAATTTAAAAAATGTTGAAACGTTTGTAAATCTACGGCACTTAACTGCTGCGGTTATCAGTCCCCAGGCTTACAAACTAAGTTTTGCCAAGGACAACACACACACACACACACGCACGCACGCACACACACACACACACTAGCTCGAGGGAGACGACCAATCGCGTACTCCGCTGCAAGGCGCCTAAGAGCGCTCGGCCACTCCACGGCGACAATCCTAACTTACGCAGTTAATAATTTTAGGGACTAATGAGAATAGTATTTTGGTCCAATAGGTTTACAAACATTATATTTTTCTGCGGTTTTAACAGTAAACTAGAGGTAGCGTCTTTGATACGAACACAGCCATTGCTTAAAAGTTTCTAAAATATGCACTGTTATTGAAATCACTCTGTTGATTAAGCGTGTTATCGGACTCCTGCAACTGGTACGCAGATATTGTCTGGAGGCGTTCCTTAGGTTCTTTGTGCAACACTTCTAAATGTTTGTCATTTGTTCCATGTGCGTGATTTGACGATAAACGATGTTCTCCAAATGCTAATTTGTTATTATGAACTGTAGCTTGGTCTTTGAAACGCATTTAAGAACTTCTTCATCGCTGAACTCCATACATTTTTGGACAGTCCCACATTGTAGTTTATATACACCTGCTGTTGTGAATTTTGAAGCTTTTTTGTTTACGCGGTTCCTCAGTTTGAAGTGAGCGATGTCAGTGGTGTTAAACCCTCCACGTATACTGGTATTGTTAAATTATCTAGCAATCATTTCACACCGGCATTTACACGACTTTCTTGTCTTCCTGTATACGTGGTAGGTTACTTCAATGGTTCTTTCGGTACTGTTATTTCTTAAGTTGTTGCAATAATTTGAGATGGTTGACGATGGATACCCGTTACTGCTACTTCGTTTAAGACTGCAATTCTGTTTGTTCCTTTCCTGCTCGGGTAATGGCAGTTTCAATAATCTATTATCCATCGAAAGGAGCTATGCCATCATGATTCGTTTTTGATGCCAAGGTTTTGATTTGATAATTAGATTGCCACAACTAGGTTTGCTATACACACCAAAACGATGATTTTACCATCATGGCAGCATTATTTTTGTTCTCTGCTGTAAACTTTATTTTTAGATGAGTGTCTGCGCTATGTCGTGAATATCGTTCTGATGCTCCTTAACTAATAAGATGGCATCATCTACATAGCGGTAGTAGTAGAGAAAACATTTTGGCTATTGTAGGATTATTGATGAAATATTGGTTTTATAAATGATTAAGGAAACTTTAGGCTTTCCAGTTGGTGGAACAACTTTCCTTTACGGGTAGAAAAGTTGTAGGGCAACTTTAGCTCTAGAAGTTTCATAAATTCAACCATTTGTCCTGTAGCCATTTTGGTGTCTTAGAAGGATGTTCTTCATGTTTTATAATGGTTCATAGACAGGCACGTTGGTATAAGAACTGCACCATATCTAGTGATGCAAACATGGTATTATCTGGTATGACATTATCCTTAGCTTTATTTGCTAACTCATATGTATTTTTTAGACGGCGCTGTAGTGAAATCTTAATATCGTTTTAATCTTTTTGCAAGTACAGGATTAATCGGAGCATTCGGTGTTTGCCTAGTGTTGCATATAATCATTATGGATTTTTCTTTTTCAAGTAATTTTATCTGTGTGCAGGTGTCTACTGTTTGCGGATTCAAAAAAGTATATTGCTATTTTTCATGTCATAAAAAAGAAAATAAGAATTTCGTATTTTTGTTTCTATTTGTGAATGAAACCTTTTTGGTGGTTCTCTAGCTATCTCGGTAACCCCGTTGTCAGAGAAAAACTTTTTAGTTTCATTAACATAGCGTTTATCACAGACAACAACCACAGTGTTGTCCTTACACGCCCTTGTGATTAACGCTTTATGCCTCTTCAGCTTTTTATATAATTATCTATGATCTTAGTTTCATAACTAAGTTTTTATTTTTATTTTACTTTAACTCTTGTTTTCAGTGGGTTTGGTACCTTGTCCGCCACGTTATTCAGTTTATGACTGGAGAGCCTTCCTATATCACTAGCGCAAGACCTCCGCTGCAATTCTTTAACGTCACTCTCTCGTAGTGTTGGTTTGAAAGTATAGTTTAAACCTTTTGATAAAAGATCTACTTCGTCATCTGTAAGACGAATATCTGTAAGATTTAAAACCTTATCAAAAACTCGTGTTCTTTGGGCACGACACTTTTTTCAATTTTCCTTCCTCATGTCATATATAGCATTTTCTTACGATGCCTTGCAATTATTTTTTATTTAATTCCGGTGTGTACTCTGTCGTCAATTAACAAACGTAGGCTATCGTATTATACACAAGATAATGTCTTAGTTATTTTTGTGACAAATATGTGTAATTCTTCATTTAATATATCCTTATTCTGGTACACATATCTGATTTCAGCTTTTAACCACATATTTTCACTTTTCCTTTTCATCGTGCGTGCAGTTGCATTTTGTTCCTAAATTTGACATGTGCATATTATGAAATAATTTCTGACATACGAATTCGTTCTTAAAGTAATTTTATACAATTTTTTTAGCAATTTTAATTTCAGATTCTCTATAATAAAACAGTCTCTCACGGCCTGACTAGGCACCATTTTTATCATTGTCGACGTAATTGATTTGAGATAATCAGCAACTGCATTTATATTAGGAATGTTTTATAGTTGTACATAACTGATGAGGTTACCCCTCGTAGATGCGAATGCAACTCGTCTCGTCTATGTTCTGACAGTTTCTGTGTTTTATAAGAGCATTTACAACTTTTAAATACCCGTGGGGGCGGGAAAGAGGAAAAGAGGAAATAATTAAGTTGTTGGTGGGTGGGCGGGGGGGCATTTAACAAATTTGGTCATAAACAAACTTCCAAAAATTGCGATACATAAAAATATTTTTACATTTGTTAAAATGTAAGGAACTGCAGGCTAATTAATAGATTATATTGCAAAACCATAAAAGCCACAATAAAAATGTAATGAGAAAGGTAATAAAAATCTTTGTTATGTTATATAAAAACCACAGGGGGTGTAAATCAATGAAGTATAAAATTATAAAAGTCATAGGCCTACCATAAAAGTGTAAACGTAAACTTTCTACAAAATTCTTGTTTCTAAGCGTTGAAACATTAAAAATCAAATAATCCTGTAAACGTGTTAGATTACATCTATGGTTTACACGTTTCTGTTCTTTTTTAATTTTTTGTAACAATTTGGTGATTGTTGAGACTGGATACCACTTGCGTACAGCTACTTGCTTTATGATTGCAATTTTCTTATTTCATTCCTGGCCGCTTAATGGCAGATTTTCCACAAACAATCCTACAATAGCCAACAACATTCCCTAATTCTACCACTACGTAGATGAGGCCATCTTATTAGTTAAAGGAGATCACAACAATGATAACGACATAGCGCAGAGTATGAGTGCTATTCGTCCAAAAATTATGTTTAAAGTAAAATACGACAATAATGCAGCCATAAATTATGAGGACATTACGATAACAAGAGAGACGGACAAACATCGTTTCGGTGTGTATATGAAACCTACTTGTGTTGATCTTATTGTCAAATCAAAATCTTGGGATCCAAAACTAATCAAGGTGGCATACTTCCGTTCTACGGCTATTAGATTATTGAAACTGTCATTAAGCGAGCAGGAAAGTGTGGCGTCACCTCTCGTTTTACTATACTTTATTACCGCTTTTCTTAATTTTGTTTTATTTCTCCATGGGCAGCCGGTGAGCGCCCAAGCTAAGATACATTAGGCAGCGGTTACGAGCGACAGCCACCGACGGTCAGCCAACCGTGTGAATGCAGCCGTTAGCCGAGCATTGCAAAGAGTGTTGAGCTCCACCGTGTTTCTTTTTGGCGGGAACTGCCGCAGTTTTCGTGTTAATGTATAACTATTTAAAAAGTCTTCCCAATTACTTCAACGTTATCAAAGATTACCCTCATGTTTGCAGTTGTCATAATTAAATACATAATTATTGAACAGACTATGTTAATAAAAATTAGGTTGTTTATTTAAAAGTGATTTTCATTCGACGCTGATATCCAGAAAATAGTGTGGTAGTTTGTGAAATTGAGGCACCAAGGTGCGAGCGTGTATAGTACCAGTTGCTATTGGGCCGTTGGTGTAGGCAGCACGTAGTGTTTTGACGTCGGTCGGGAGTATAGATGAAATTTATATTCAGTGAAAGAAAAGAATCGTCCTGACTAATATTAAGCCAACGAAGCTGTGTGAAAGTGAAATATATATATCGAAGAATATTTGGTGAATTGTGCGAGTTAAGTCAGGTGGATATTTACAAGATCACGAGTGCAACATTTGAGAGTAAACGCAAAACTGATATTTAGATTTCATATTTAAAAAGGTCCTCAGCAAAGCTAATAATCCATTACTGCGTGATTGATATGGCACTTGTCAATCTGGCTTCACACTAATCTGATATTCAGAAAAAAACTGAAAAGTGACTTAAAAAACCACCTTTAATTCGAGTAGACAAAACCATACTGTCATTGAACCAATATTGTGACCTGCACATCATTAAAGTCCACGACCTGAGCAGAAGACTAACCAATGTGACAGGTAAAACTGATAAGCAATCGTAATATTTCGGCCAGGGGCGCTTTTATTCGTGTCTTTACCGATGGAAGCATTCGCACACGCCATGCCAGCGTTTTGATACGGGAGAAGGAGAGGGAGCCAGCAGGAAGCACCCCAACTTTCACATTCGCCACCGGCCGCCGCGCCGCATTTTCCCGCTCCAGGCGACAGCCTGGCAAATTGTTGTGGCTTATTTGTAAGAATGTATACGATGAAACCAGTCTGACTTTGACGAGCGTTGTGTTAAATGGCGGACAAACGGAAGAAAGGACTTAGCACGAAATGGACCCAGTAGCGTGTGTGCAGAGGAAGGTCTTGTCTGCAGATACCAGAAGAATCGTTTCCAAAGAAGCGACCGAGTAGCAGATCAATCGTGGACCCCTGCAGATGGGAAGAAGACAACCAAACTCCTGAAGTGCACATGTGGTTGTGTGGGCTTGCAGTATAAATAAAGTGGTTCCATCAAAACAGTGTTTCGGGCCATGAAGAAAGACCCTGATAAACGGCATACCAGACAGGCCTAACACAGACAGCTGTAAAAAGACCTTTTTTCCGGCTAAAGAAGAAATACAGAAGCCAAAAACAACACGCTTGAAACTTGGAAAAATGTCTGTTCGCAAGTCTCAGCCTACAGTAAATTTCCACTGAGGACTGAGAGGCGTGGTCGTGAAAACGGCGATCAGGTATTGGATGACATTGTAAGACCATCCGACCAATCACAACGCCAAAGGGACGCAAAATTCGAGGAGAAGCTGTAGATAAGGAAAAAGGAGACTTGAGTGGAAACATCGGAAGTGGAGACTTGATTCGACGTCTGAGAAGCGAGGAAAAGGTAGCTTCTGCCTTGGCATACGCAGCACTTTGTGACGCCTTGGCTCGTGGGTCGCACCGCGCCACACCGCTGCAGAGCCGGGGAGCGCAGAGCAGGTGTGGCAATGCTGGCGCGACCGCCGCCGCCGCCGCCGCCGATGCACATGCACAACGCACCGCGCCGATCCAACGCCTGACGACCACACGTTAATATTGGTGAGACAGGAAATTACCCCCCCCCCCCCCCCCCCCCTCCTACGTTGATATCTGAATCATGTCTACACCCAGACAAACTGGCCCTGAGAGATTATTGTTTTTCAAAACTTATAACAAATAAAAAGTTAATTACACGTGTTAATCATCTACATAAATTGTTATGTTGTGAAATCGATCCCTTGAACCCAATTTCCATACCAGCCTAGTTGAATAATTTCTCATTAATCTTCATTTATTGCCGCGGTGGACTGGCTAAGCGCATTGAAGCGCTATGGTTCGAATCCCACCCTTGGTCATGGATGTGTCCTTTTTAGTGTAAGGTAGTTCATAAGTAGTTTGTAAGTTTAGGGACTCATGATTCAGCAATTAAGTCCCTTAGGTTTCACAAACATTTCAACATTTAAATTTCTTAATTTATTTTACGTCAGAGTGCTTATGGAGTATCTCCCCAATTGTGCAATTGGATTCACGATTTCCTGTAAGAAAGGACACATTTCGTTGTAATTGACGGTAAGTCATCGAATAAGACAAAAGTGATATCTGACGTTCGCCAGGGAACCGTTATAGGTCCTCTACTCTTCCTTGTGTTTATAAACGATTTAGGAGACAATCTGAATAGCTCCCTTAGACTGTTCACGGATGATGCTGTCGTTTATCGGTTAGTGAAGTCAACAGCGGATCAAAGGTAACTGAAAAGCGATTTAGACAAAATTTCTACAAGGTGCAAAAATTGGCAACTGACACTAAATAATAATGTCAAGTAATACACATGACCACTAAAAGAAATCCGCTGAACTTCAATTACGCGATAAATCAGTCAAACCTAAAGTTCATACATTCTACCAAAACATAGGAGATACAATGACGAACAATTTAGACGGGATAGAACACATACAAAATATTGTGGGAAAGGCGAATCAAAGATTACGTTTCATTGGAAGAACGCTTCGAAGATGCACCAGCTCCACCAAAGAGACTGCCTACATCACACTTAAGCGTCCTCTCCCGGAGTACTGTTGCCCATTGTGGGACCCTCACCACGTTGGACTGACGGAAGATATTGAGAAGGTTCAGAGAAGGGCAGCTCGTTTTGCTTTATCACGTTACGGGGGGAAAGAGTCACGGAATTGGTGCACGAATTGAGGTGGAAATCATTAAAAGAAAGACATTATTCATTGCGGCGTGATCTGTTTGCGAAGTTTCAATCACCGACCTTTACTTCCGAATGAGAAAATATTTTGCTAGCACCCACCTACTTAGGGAGACATGACCGTCCCAATAAAATAAGAGAAATCAGACCGAAAACGGGATGATTTAGGTGTTCTTTCTTCCCGCGCGCTATTAGAAAATGGAACGGTAGAACTTATGAAAGTGGCTAATGAACCCTCATACAGGCACTTAAATGTGATTTGCAGAGTATCTATGTAGATGTAGGTAGATGTAGAGCGGGAGTTATTCAGGGAGAGGTTTTATTTACCACATGATATTGAACTGTGTATTGTGAGGCTGAGTGGGCACTACACAGAGAGGTGGAAAGAAGTACTGGCTGGTATCATCGTTTGGTATGTGTATGTGTGTGTGTGTGTGTGTGTGTGTGTGTGTGTGTGTGTGTCCGCAATGCAACCAATTCCTGCGAGTACTTAGGTTCTCCGTTAAAGAACTGTCATTTATAGTTAACAGCCCTATATGTGGAAACTCAGCTTTTAATTAACGCCTAAACCCCCGCGTGAACTTCCATAAACTTGTAAAAGGAATCGGGAAATTGCAATAATACGGCAAGTAGCAGTAAACATCGGATGTCTAGCCTGAATAATAACGAAATTATTGCAAAAAATTAAGGAAGAATACCAACTAAAGAACCATAGAAATAAGCTGACACGTGTACAGGAATACAAGAAAGTCGTCTACATGTCGATGAGCTATGAATATTTTTCAGAAATAATGCTAGACAATTTATAAATACTAATATGATTGTATGTTTTAACACCAATAACATCGCTCGCTTGATACTGAGAAACCGGGTGAAGAAAAAAGCCTCGAAATTCACAGCAGTAGCTGTACATAAACTACAATGTGGAGACTGTCCTAAATGTATTGAGGTCAGACAGTTAGAACTTTTGAAATACTTATCAAAAGCAAGCTGCAGTTCATAATAACAAATCAGCATTCCAAGAGCAGCTTTTAACATCAAAGAACGCAAACTGAACAAATGAGAAACATTTAGAAGTGTTGCACAGAGAAACTAAAGGACGCCTCCTGACATCGCTATAAGAATTTTAATATTTGCGTACCGGTTGTAGGGCCCCAATAACACGCTGAATAAACAGGGTGCCTTTAAAAAAGTGCATATTTTAGAAACTTCGAGGGCCTCTTCCAACCGTCGACATCGAAGCAGCGCGCCTGTGAGCGGCGGCCCCCCTCACTCAGAAGTGAAGAGACAGCGCATCGGCCAATCATCCTCCTATTGCTAGCAGCTGAACGCCCTGCACACTGCTTCCTTACATACGCCAGTAGCTGCGCGCTACAGAACGCCACCAAGAGGACGCAGCAATTATTCTCCGTACCATACTCATTACTTCTATTTTAATTTTTCGACATTTAGAAACTACAGTTTTATAGAAATTTTACGTTTACACCTTTATAGTATGACTCTAATACTTTTGTACTGGGTTCATTTACACCCCAAGTGTTCTTTTTTATATATTTTTTATTTTACTTTTAATTTATTTATTTTTTGTAATGTAACTAAAACTTTAGTTCTACTTCTCTTTACGTTCTTATCACGATTTTTATAGTTTCTGTAGTGTAATCCGTTAATTAGCTCGCAGTTTCTTATATTCTTTAAATGTTCAAATGTTTGTAAATCTATTGGACTCAACTGCTGTCTTATTAGGCAGTAGCTTACGAACTACTTAAATTAACGTAAACTAACCGAAGGACAACAAGAACACACTTGCACGAAGGGGGGACTCTAACCTCCGACGGTGAATGGTCGCGTGCACCGCAGCACGGCGCCCCAGTGGGCAAGGCTAAACCACCGCGGCCTCTTATATTCTAACAAATGTGAAAATATTGTGACGTAATCGCATATTTTATGGGTTTCCTTATGACTATATTTGATAAATTCTCCCCCACCACGACCCCATCAACTTGCTTCTTTCCTCTCTTCCAATCACTCTCCCTTTCTCCACAGCGCCCACCTCTTTACCTCAACCTCAGGTCGATACATAAAATTTGTAAATGCTTTCACAAATCAAAGTAATTGTCATTACATAGACCAAACTTCTTTGTCGCAACTACGAAGTTAACCTCTTCAGTTATGTACAAGTATGTTAAACGTCATTTTTACCAGCAAATTATTGTAAAATGTTTTCAGTTATCATATATTTTCCTTTCTATCTTGCTGTAGATTCTAAAAATAATCCTGATTCATAGGGGAGAAAAAAAAGCAATGCACTTACAACTGTTGACTGACAATGAGATAACAAAGGCTTCCTCTCAACGTTGTTAATAATTTCAGATCTCAATGCCAGTTTACTTCGGTCGAAAAGCCAACTAAGTGAGTTTTAAGGACATCAACACAGTGACCTATATAGTGCAAAAGTTATATTTTTCAAAGAGAGTACTGTAATTTTTGTACTATTTTTACAATATTCTGCAATGAACAATCAGAAAGTAATTGATGGACAATGTAAACAGATCTGAGCCATACGAACTCCGTAGCAACTTAATAACTAATATCCCATGTAATTTCTTCTAAGAACCACTTAGTGGTCTATGAGAAAATTATCCAGCTTATAGCGTTCTGTATTAACCTAGGAAAAACGGAGCAATGTATTGACGAAAGGACACACTTTCAGGTATCACTATCGGTTCTTGCTTTATACGATGCCAGGGAGTGACATTTGTCAAATCCCTATTTCCACTGTGGTTTCCCAATCTAGATGAGTAGATGGTACTTCTACAGCTCGCCAGGTTTATCTGATTTGCCACTAAGGCATACATGCAGTTGATGTGAACAAGCCGCGGCGGAGTGCCCGAGTGCATTGAGGTGCTACGCTCCGATTCGTCACGCCGTTCCGCGTCGAGGGTTCGAATCCCCCTCGGGCATGGGTGTTTGTGTCGTCTTTAGTAAAAGGTAGTTCATAAGTAGTTTGTAAGTTTTAGGACTGATGACCCCGCAGTTAAGTCCCTTAAGCTTCACAATGATTTAAACATGTTTTTTAAGATTATTTTTTTTATTTTTTTATGTTAATTACACATATCATCCTTATAGGTGTGGTAAGGTTGAGAAGACGTAATTGGAGGGACGTTTTCTGACCTTCCGATGTTTTCAAATTTGACATTATTGAGAGAAAGGCAGAAGGAACAGGACGGAATGGAATGATTTTAGCTGCACTACAACATTGAAATAATGTGGGGGAGAACCAGTTGTGGTTTCTGTTCTTTCGGATATGTCCGAAATAATCGACACCTATTCTACACCAGGATTCTGATGCTATCCTACAACCGCTTAGAATTTGCTAAAGTAGGACATAGTGGTACAAACGGACGACAAAAACATTACTAAAGGATCATTATTCGTTTCGTACGTATAGTTTTCTGGTGATGGAACGTCAATTTCAGCAGTTATTACTAATATCTGATGTATATAAGTTTGTGCCGATATGATGATTTATGAAGTGAAGGCTCCATTAGGAGCGGTGTGCACCACGACCATAAAATGACAAATATTAAAACAATTTTCAGCATTGATCGTGAATTACCATTTATTTATTGCAAATCGATTTTGATTATGAAATACTCCTCTTCAGTGCAAGATCTTATATATTTTCTAGCTATGTCTTGGCGCTTGACATGTAACACCAGATATGTATCAATTCGATTGTCAATGTTGCACTGAAGATGACTATTCTATAGTCGAAATCGATTTGCAATAAATAAACGGTAATTTACGACCAATGCTGAAGATTCATGAAGTGTTACCGTACAAGGTGTTAACGAAACGATTAACGTACAAACTGTATAACGTTGTAGTTGGCTAGGAATAACGACTATGGTTCGTTGACCGTTGTGGTAGATCCTATCGTACCTGAAACATAAGTTAGATTAGTGAAAGGACATCAGTCCTCAGACATATAACAATTGGAGGTACGTTTCAGCTTCATGTTACCTGTTGATGAAAGATACTTTTAATGACAAATGTTTCCAAAGTACTTCGGAGTAATTAACATTTGAAATGTCACCTGGTGGTCGAAGTACGCAGGGAATTCATTCAAGCACCAAGGATTGATGACATTGGTAAACTGCATATGTATTCCATTAAGTGTGGATACAGACAGATGAAGACTCCCTAACAGTAAAGAAAATTGCAGACTCTTATGACGTGAGTCAATACGGCCGTCTCATTTGTCACTGCCACGTGGAACGACGCGGCACTCCATCTCTGGCAGATTGACGAATCGCCCCGCAGACGTCTTCTTTCCCTTTAAACAAAACATCAGCGTCAAGCAAATTGAATGCTGTCAACATATTTTCCAAACCAATGACAAAGGCGCTGGAGCAGATCAAGAGAGTTTCATTGTTTCAGGATTATAGTTTTCTGACAGCATCAGAATCATAGTACTACGAAACTAGTTTGCGATTCTTAAAATGATAGCTTCCTTCTTGACGCTTTGTATAATAAGGGTGTAAAACAGCACAGCATTAAAGTTCATCACATTAACAATATCGAGATATATGATGCTAGACAATGCTGCATATATAGAATTTACGAGAGGATGTCCCAACTATTGATATGCCATGTCTTGCATTAAGTTCATCGGAGATGTTGAGACTCCATCCGGGATTTTCACGCCTCTGGCCAGCGGTTGCCTGAACCATTAGGCACTGCGATTATGTGCTTTTTCCTCACTGAAATTTTCAAATATTTGCCCATTAATAATGTTGTTCTCGATATTGAATATTCAACTTCGTCGCACCTTTACCTGTTTTCTTGCAAGCGATAGGAATGAGCTAGACATCAGCACTTGAAGTATCACTTGTCATCTTCAGGCATGTGTAATATGTATGCTGTCTGTTCTTTAGGATATGTCCGACCACATCTCTGCATGAGTAGGAGCACATCTTACTTTCTTCATCCACCGTAGCGCTTCTAATGTGAGCATTTATTACGGGACAAGGCCAAGAGGCAATGCAGCCGTAGGAAGAACCAAACTGATCGCTTGACTTGGTACACCAACGCTCCGTTTAAAGTGAAGCGCTTTGCGGTGCGAACATCGAAGGAGGAAACTGTCTTGGCTGCCAAGCCCAACGGCTGACGTTAACGTTACCAATTTGTCGACAGTGAGAAAGAAGAGGGCCCTTATGTGACGTCACGGCCTCTGGACTGCTGTGTACATCGCTCTCGGATTTTTGTATAGTTTTAGGATATAACTATTTTGTTGTAAGTGATTATATTGAATCCAGAGGTGTTCTAGTAGAAGATCGTCAGTCATTTTAACGTTTGTTGTGGCGCATTTGCTTTGAGTGGTATTATTTGTTCGCCGGCATCGACGTCTTACAGTTTTGTTTGCTTCTGGTGGCGAGTAGATCCAGTCGTAGCAGTTTCCGAATGATACGTTCCTATAAGTGTTTGTGTAATGTAGTTAAATAATTAACGTTAATAGATTCCAAGAGGTGTTAGCACGCTAGTTATTTATTAAATTTAGTACTTCTCAATCGAGGTTTTCTTGTTGTATTTAACGTAACTGCGGTAGGGAAACTTCCCGTTACAGTGTTTGATAACCCTTGTACTCTCACTGTGTTTAGTTAGTTTATTAGTGACGGTTAAATTGTTTCTTGTTTATAGAAGAAACCGTGTAAAGTTTTGTGTTGGTGTTATTTGCTATTGTTGATAATAGCAGTAGTAGTATTAGCTGTTGTTGTTACTTGATTTGTAAAGACTGAGATTTGTTGATTGATATAGTTAAGGTACTTCCTCGTTCTTTTGTAGAAACGTAACTTACAGAACATAGACGTCTAGTTTTTCTGAACACGTAACAGTAAATTTTTATATGAGTGAAAAGTGTGGGCTTTGTCGTAAGTTCATGCGTAGTGGGCTGCAGTGTGGGATTTGTAGTAAATTTTTTCATGGAGGGGGGATGCAGTGGGGAAGCCAGTTGGCCCTGTGATGAGATTCTATCCTGGAATTGCAGAATATGCAGCAGGAATAAGATGATAAAGGAGTAGGAGCTTTTGATCTCCGACCTTCAGGTGCAGTTAAAAAACGCTGAAGAAAGATAGGCTGAGGATGGGAAGGGGGCTGGGGAATGGCAGTTGGCAAGAAGTACTTGGGAGTGAGTACCAGGTCACCAGAATAGTGAAGCCCAGTGCAGGATTTACTTCACAAATTATACGTATTTCACGCTTTTGCGCTAAGAGAAATTTTGCTTGACTTGAAGGGTTACCCCAAAAATTATACCATATGATATTATCTAATGAAAGTAAGTAAAGTAGGCAAGTTTCTTATTTTTATGTGTCTTATGTCTGATACCATTCGTATTGCAGATACACACTTGTTAAGTGGTTTCTGCAGTTCTGTGGTGTGCTCCTCCCAACTGAATTTATTATCAATCTGTAATCCCAGGAATTTAGTACCGTTAACCTCTTCTATTATTTTAAAATGTTAATGTCAATGAAATGGCTTTAAACATTTTTCTTGTTCATGAAACTATCATTAGCATACATTTCTAGAACTCTGGAATACTCGTATCATCTGCGAACAGAACGAACTCTGCTTCTGGCAGTGCGACTGATGAAACGTCGTTAATGAACACAAGAAAAAGCAATGGCCCTAAGATGGATCTTTGTAAGACAACACATGTAGTTTCTTCCTAATCTGATGATGACGGCTGGCTTAATTCACTAATCCCTTGCACTGACACCCTTTGTTTCCTGTTAGCGAGGTACGACGTGAACCATTTTGAAGGAATTCCTCTGACACCACAGAATTAAAATGATGTTATGGTTCACACAATCAAATGCCTTTGACAGATCGCAGAAAATACCTGCTGCTTGTAAATTATTATCTAATAAATTAAGTACATTCTCACTGTAGGTGTAAATAGCCTTCTCGATATCAGGAACTTTCAGAAATCCAAATTATGTTCCAGACAAAATTTCATTTTAGGTTTGATGGTTGAGAAGCCGCTTTTACATTACCTTTTCTAGAATTTTTTAGAATGCCTGTAAAAGTGAAATCGGTCTGTAGTTGAAGGTATCTCTGTATCTCCTTTCTTGAATAGAGGTTTTTCCTAAATTCACAAAAAAAAATTTAATTAACACTCTTGTTTTTTCATCACAGCCATTAGAATGCTTTATTTTTAAAGATGTTGTTATGAAAGTTATTTCTTGTGGCGAAGTCGAACGACATATTCATGTACTTCAAGTAATTTGTAAATATTAGTTTCAGATATTATAGGGCATTATTTAATGATCCTGACAATCCCATACTATCAGTAACAGTACTATCATTAAAAGCTCAATAGATTTACCACACTATGCCTATCAGTTACTAATGTCTCATCTACTCTTAATGCTATCTGCTCCTGTTTCTTTCTGGTTATACCAGTCTCCTCTTTCAATATATCCCATATTGTTTTTATTTAGTTGCCAGATTTTGCTATCTACTTCTCATAGTGCATTTTTATATGCCTGATTTAATTTTTAATTTCTTACAGTATTCCTTATATTTAGCTAGAAATCATCATTGGAACTATTCTTAGCTGACATATTTTCCTTTTTGTCTAAAACGAAATCTTTATTCCATGTGTAATTCATGACTTTATTAGAGACTTCTGTTTAATTTGTGTTACTTTTAGAGGAAAAAAGTTTTCAAACATGATACTAACATTACTAAGGATTTGTTATATTTTTCTTCCATCCATGATCACTATAAACATCTTCCCAGTTCTTATTTTTGAGCAGTTTTCTAAAATTCACCATTTTTGTGGATAGACAACTCCCCTATATGCAGTTTTAGCATTCTTCAAAATCTGCTAAGAATCTGTACGTAAAAGAAGGAGCTGTATGTCATGATCTGATACGGCATTAATTATTGGTTTTATGATATTATTTTGTTCCTTTGATTTGTCTATACAAATATTATCAATGGCTCTCAGAGGATTTAGTTATCCTATAATATTACACAGTATATAAACAAAATTGCAAGTATACTTCTCTCATATGAGTATAAATGTACAATCATATGCATAGTAAAAATTTCCATGGGCCAGAGGAGTCTATCAATTAAAAATAAATGACTTTTATTTAACAAAAAATTACAAAATATAAAATTAAGGCCATCCGTGTCCTCCGTCAATATGACCAGGAACTTCAGTCAAAAGGTGACGAAGCCTTTACCAAAATACCAAAATTACAACAAACCGACCTATCTCGTAAGTGCTAAGATCAACTGAAGTGTGCATAATCGTAAAGGAAACGTAGTTTTTATTATTAGAAATGTAAAATTACGTAGGTACACATTAATTTTTATATGTGCTGTGGGTCTGTAATATCTGTTTTGAGTACAATTATCAATAGAGAAGTAATACATTAAAACATAATGTGAGATGGGGCGCTTTTCCATGAATGTTACTGTTTATATCCTAATATCTTATGAACCAGTGTTGTACTGTGATACGATTTCGAAGATATATTCAGCTGAATGAATGTATACTATGTCTAAAATTTCCTGCAACTACAGATTGCAAATTCATACCGTATGCCGTAGTTTCACTATATGAACAGCAAAAACTTAGGAAGCAAGAACCTGTGTTTCCTGTCGTCATTTTGATGTTGTTGTCAGCGAGAAAAATATCATGCAGGTCGTATTATGTGATAGTTTTTGCGACTCCTATTGTTTATGACGTTATATCTCCTGAACCTCTTGAACCATGCGTCGTATGTGGTTCTTAGTCCGATAGCAATTGTTACCTCACGACAGGGAATATTCACAACAAATTTATCTTAAATCGGTCCAGTGGTTGAGAACGAAATGTGCAACATATGTGCGTGATGCAGCAGTTTTTGCCGCATTCCTTTGTTAATTACGGCACGTCTCCCGAAATACTTGTTATATACGATCGTCACACTGACAGCGACCGTCCTCTTGCATTGAAGGTAAGGTGTGCAAAATTTCACCAAGATTTGAAAAGAAACCCGTATATATGTATGAAATACACCAACGAGGCATTGCGGCAACAGGATTAATACCCTCGAAGTTCTTTTGCACAATTTTACATGTTAGAATGTATTTAATAATTTAGTGTTTCGTTTTATTGTAAGAGCCCTCTCCAAAACAAAATTCTGGCTACGCCGCTGGCAAACTCACAAACACACGAACCTTTTGCGTTATATATAAAGAAGTAAAATGTCCCCTGTATTTGTGTGTTTGTATTGCATACCAATTTACAGATTTGTTCCAAACTTGATGAAATTTTTATGCTCATCACCTTCAAACCAAGAAGAATGTCGTCATGGATCTAAGCATCACGTACAACACGACATAAAAAAGTTAGCGAAATACTGCCGCATCAGGCGCCAGTGTTGCTCATCTCGTAATAAACCACTGGACCATTTTCAATGAAATTTAGTGCACATGTTCCTTATCGTAAGGTATCATATAGCTGTATGGGTAAAAATGTATCATATAGCTGTAGGGGTAAGGATCAGCTACGAATACAGACCTCGTCAGAATCTACAGTTTCACTTCGTTCTTGATGATATTTTGTTCAGATAATCTTCTAAGCAATACAGCTCACTATTTATATAAAAATGCAAGTGGTGCATCCACGCTTTTTCTCCGTATTTGATGAACTTTTACATGTTTGACTTTCAAACCTAGAGGACGGTCACTTTCGGTATGAGGATCACGTACAACACCAGTTCTGGAGATATGACGTAATAAACAATGGACCTTCAAACCAAGAGGAATGTTGTTATGGATCTAAGTTCCACGTACAACTTATCTTAAATACGGGATGCACGGAAAACTGCTGCATCACTTGACAATGTTGCACATCTCCTCTTAGCCGGCCGCGGTGGCCGACGGGACTGAGGCGCTCCAGTCACGGTCAGCACGGCCACTACGGTCAGGGGTTCGAATCCCCCCTCGGGCATGGATATTTGTGCCGTCCTTAGTATAAGGTAGTTGATAAGTAGTTTGTAAGTTTAGGGACTGATGACCCCATAGTTAAGTCCCATAAGCTTAACAAACATTTGAACATTTTTCGAACATCTCTTAAATTGCGGGCACGATAAAAAAATGCATATATTCCATTTTGTGAGGTAATTATCCTAATTTCGTGTGGCTCATTGTCTTCGTGCAAGTCTTTCAATTGGACGCCACTTCGGCGACTGGTGTGTCCCTAGCCTACCCCAGTTATCCAACCGGCGAAAGAGGAGCTACAGCTTAACGTGGAATCCGAACCACGTGTCGTTTCTGGTGATTCCTCACATCGTTGAGAGGTGAAGGATGGGTTCAACTACAGACTGAATATATCCGGAGTCCGACGGGGTTTCGAACACGCGATTGATCTGTGTCCAGTTTACTCCAAGACCACTGGGCCCGATCATCAGATAATAATTTTGTAAGGGTGGAAGCGCCTGCGAGACATTGTTCAGGAAATTTGACAAACAATGAGAGGCTTGATAAACCTCCCACTCCCGCGACGTGCTTTTATTTGCAAAATCTTCACTACTAACTTTATTCGCAAAAAATCGCTTTTATTTTCTCAATATTCCCTTCTACGAACGAGGAATATTACATTATTGTATATAAAATTGTTCAGAAGAAATAATGTCACAAGGATTGAACAACGTGAATACGAAACTACAGGCTAAAATCCACTACAGAGGCCATTGTAGGACTGAAGGCCATGAACAGAGAGGTAAGAAGAAGATGAACTAACATAAGAATGCAAACCCTGGCAACGCAGGGTTCTCAGCTAGCGTAACTATAAAATACTGTACGACAACTTTTTCTCACGCCTTACTTTATCGTAACTTACTTACGCGTCATATGTTACTAAACACAATGACCACCAACATTGACATGTGTGTAAAACTTAATTATTTTCAGAATTCGAAATAAAACATAACAACATATTCAGTTGGATATCGGTTCTTTATGAATATATTGTTGATGACTACTAAGCCATTTTAGGGTCTGTGATCGTTTGAGAATCATGGCAGAATTGCTCCTAGTTTCTGTCTACATCACCCTCACAGAGCCTTAGTGATTGTCGTTCTCTTTATGGGTTTCCCGTTTAGCATGCAATGGCCTGTAATTTTTAAGGAGTACTCCAAAACATCAGCTTACCTGGCACTTGGGACGCAGACGTCGCGTACGCACAGTAATGCCTCTACGGTAATTACCACTAATTGACGTCGTAATTAATGGCGGCAGTTGTGTATGCGGGCGCCATCATTTTCTCGTTAGTCACTCAGAGCCGCCCATACATCACTCGTGGTGCACACAAGGGGGATGGACCCAGTGCCCTGCGCTGATCAACAAGTGATGTCCACTTTCTTATGCACAATGGCAACGAACTTGATTCCAATTCGGCTGCTCCACGGCCTAAAGGTTTCCAAGGGTCTGGCTGACACTCGGCCACTCTACATTACTCGCGGGGACGGGGGAGGGGGGGGGGGAGGGAAAGAGACCCCCAACAGGTTACTATACTTATTTCCCGCCGTCAAGATCAGTGACACAATAAAAGAAGTGTAATACGTGAGAAGAGAGGCACTGTCCTTGGCGTTATGAATCATGAAACAGCTTAAAAATATTACTTTGATCAAGCAGATAAACTACGAGAATACGATCTTACTATTTAGTGAACATGGGTACTCTACAGACATGTTTTTCAATTATAAAGCAATATATTGCTGTTTTCTTTGTTGAGTCCCTTTTTTCCGGGGTCCGATATATCAGAAAGGTTAACTGGCGAAAACGTGGTTACTTCCCGCGCCCATAGGGGCCATCCGGCCCAACGCCAACTGTTGCGTACAAAAAAACACGGAGATTCAGACATGTGTGGGAGTGAGCTGTGGTACTGACACTGGTGATATGGTTATGCAGGGTTTAACGCCATGCAACTCTTTGTTGTAGAGTAATGAAATGTTCTTTTTGGCACACGTCTGCTTACGGTGCGTTTCCTGCAATCAAGGCATGGCTATTTACTTGGTGAAGCGACTTATGAAGGAAGTTGGCCTAACGGATTAATCCGTTTATCCAGGGGTGCACAACACAAAGGTAGTGCGTAGTCAAGCTAAAACTCTAAATCTCGATGCTACAGTTGAATTATTGTAAAATCTAGCCGAATAAAATTATTAAAATTAGTAATCACGTTCGTGAGTAATTAATTCTTTCTTCATGACACTTCACTCCTCTTCGCCTGTTGTTCGACCTTTCGTAGATCAAAATGCTGCCAGTTCTTCTTGATATGGATGGAAAGTAAAATATGTACTATGTCATGCATGTCAGTACTGTGATCCATGGCTTTTTATGGATCGTGCGGCCACTCACATTGAGGGTTCCCAACCCCTCTCGGACATGGATGTGAGTATTGTCCTTAGGTTAATTTAACTTAGTTTAAGTTGTTTGTACGTCTAGGGACTGATGTAGTTTGGTCCCATAAGAATAACAAACATTTGATTCTCATCCATGGCTAATACTTTATACTTGAATTCTTCTGCTTTATTCGTATCAGCTTGAGAGGGTTAGTAGAGATATCAAGAACTTTCCTTTCAGATAACAACCTGACCAAGAAAAACGTCTTACCATAAGCCATTCAATGGCATTACTGGCTTGTTACGCGGCTACTCATTTGATCCTATTAGAGAAATTCAAATAGCCTGAAGTCTTACACAACATCAAACCTCACTAGGTGTAACGGATCGCGCTTGGAAAATGCTGTTATTTTACCAGTTGTCGGCGGAAGTGACCAGAGGGTCCCCTTCTAACACCAACCTGCGACAGATACCTCTTTGCACATTGTTAGTCAAACTGTATCTACAGAAGATGGAAGGGCTATTCTACTAACAATATTTTAAATCCATAGCAGACAGACACAGTCATTCACTGTTTCATGCTAAACGGGGAGGATGGAATTAAAATAGTGTTACAATTTTATCATATTATAGAATAAAGGTGTAGAACAAAGTACTGAATCACATGTAAATGATAAACATCTATAAATCAGATACTGCTTCATGACGTTCCAAATGAACAGTCCCGTCCCAGGTAAGGTTTCATAGGTGCACGGATAGTCAGCGGTGCCAATGTCAATAAGAGTACCTGAGGAAAGAGCCAGTTCGTCCATGAAAGGGCTAGTGGTGAGACGTTTCAAATTGAAACAGATTTGATACTGAGATAATCGTAGCAGGTTTCAAGCCTAACTTGTTCAGGATCTCATTAGATGGATTTGGTAATATTTGCCGTCTGAGAACAAATGTTGTCACGACTCAGAATATGTCCGTGATGCCCAACGTTATTGGAAAGTAACTAAACTGTGAGAACCACTTACTTGGTGACTCATACGTTGCCTGTGATTCATTAAAAATGTCATGAAACACACAGTCAAGGCAGCTTGTAAAAAGAAATGAAGGTGTTTCAAAAGTCATTCCACACTGGACATAGAGGAAGTTCTGTTGTAGAAAGAAATAGATCGAAACGGATAACTGCAGAATCCAAGCAGAAATTAGGGGAAGATATTGGAAATACGTTAGAAACTATGGGCCAGGCAACCATTTTAGAGCTTAATTACCAGTCTTAGAATGGGAGGGAAGAAGGAATTGACGTTGGTATTGGCACTGGACAGGTCAGGAAAGCTGCTAGTGAACGCTCTGGATGCTAAGGCAGATGGACGGAATATTTTTAAGAGTTACTCAATATAGGTGAAACGAACAGCGATGTGTTTGATATTGAGGCAGTATGGGTAATGAATGATCACATTTGAGGAAGTGGAGAGTATGGTCAATAGACTGCTGTGCAATAAAGCGGTCAAGATAGATAAAATTAAGTCGGAATTCATAATTGAAATTGCGTGGAAGTCGGGACAGGTTCCGTCAGAGTGAACAAAAGCAGTAATCACGCCAAAATGGAAACAGAAAAGGTTGTAGCAGTTCTGTCTGATTCGAAAGCAGTAATCACGACAATTTTCAAGCATAGCATGAAAACTGAATGTAACAAAAACAGAGGTATTTCTTTAGCTAACGTTGTTGGCAAAATATTGTCAAATATTGTAAAAAGGAGGGTCCGAAAATTAGTTGAAAAGATAATGGTTAAGTGCTATGAGTGAAATGTGGAATTGTATCTATGTTTTATAGATCTAGGAAAGCCTTATCACCGTGCTCCTATGATGAAGCTATTGTCAGTTGTAGAAGTCTATTGAATAGAAGGCAAACTTCTGCAGGCAATAATAGGTATTTACTGTCGGACAGCTGTTAGAGTTGACGGTAAATTGAGTTCATGGTTTAGGGTAGTTTCAGGGGTAAGACAAAGCTGTAACCTGTCACCACTGTTGCTCATACTATTTATGAACAATATGCACTGATGACCTTGATATTGAGCGCACTATATCACCAATCAATCAATCAATGAATCATATATTCAAAACAGTAAACTGGTAGGGTGAGATTCAAAAAGGTGAGAAACAAAATAAGCAGTCTCGCATAGTCATAAGACATAGTTGTGATGATAGATTCGATGGAAACGTTGCAATCCAATATTTCAGAGCTATATCAAAGGTATACGGTTTATGGTATCCATCTCCAAAACAAAAGCAATATTTGTCGGAATGAGAATTAAACAGATTGAGTTCCAAATAGGAGGAACAAATTTAGAACAGTTGGACGGTTTCTAGTACTTAGGTTATGTTTCCTCACGGGATGGCATGATAGTGAATAAACTTTAATCAAGGTGTAGCAAAGCTAATGCAGTGAGGGCTCAGTTAAGATCTACTTTTTTTTTTTTTTTTTTTTTTTTTTTTTTTCGCAAGAAGGAAGTCAGTACCAAGACTAAGAAGTGCATCGCTCTGTCTTTCGACCAACTTTGTTGTACGGGTGTGATAGTTGGATGGACACATTTTATCTTATTAATAAGGTTGGGATTACAGATATGAAAGCAACAAGAATGATTGCAGGTACTAATAGATGGGAATAATAGCAGGAGGGTACGCACAATGAGGAAATCAAAGAAAAATGGAAATTAACACCACAGATGAAGCAGCTGGTGCGAACAGGCACAGATGATGGGATCATGTATGCTTATGGGAGAAGCAGGGCTATCCTCAAGCTCATGGGTTCGGCAGTGGAAGATGAGAAGGAGACGAAGTAGCCCAAGGAAAAGTACTTACACTCGATGGAGAATGATTTTGATCTAAGGCGCTTAACATCAGACGAGGCATTAATGTTAGCAGTGAACAGGGGCTCATGGTGAATTTTTTTTAGGTAGTCTATGCTCCGGGTTGAACGCTGAAAGGTATAATCAGTCTCTAGTGTGATGATGATGGTTAAGAAGCTTACTTTCCAGATTCTTCACAGTCTCCCTATGGTGTCTATAAAAATTGGTGTTGATAAGTATCTAAGCGAAGTTTGTCTTGTGTGTTTTTCTCATTGACATCCAACTTGAACAAATCAAATCTTTTTGATTCACCACGACTTGTGATAATATTACCTCTTAGTACTGGGATTGGTTCTCGACAAAGTTACAAGGAACATTACTATTTATATAAATAAAAGTGAATCGGCCAATGTGTTGCTAAGCGTAAAACTCAAGAACGAGTCGACCAAATTGGGAAATTTTTTAACTTTTTTTTTTTTTTGAAGCACAAGTAAGTTTCTCAAGGGGAGAAACAACGTATAAGTTACGAGGAAAATAATAAAAACACACTTTTAGACCCATGCCGCCTATAAGACGCCGGCGCAGCAATTTGAGTCGAAGAGATTAGCATGTTGGCGTCAGTCTGTATGATGTCTTCTTGTTGCGTGTGACTGTTGAAAGTTTAATGTTAATATCGTGTTACAAAAATCATTTGCTAATTGAAATATTACATCTTCTAATATATGAAGCAGAGAGTCCGTATGTTTGTGTGTACGTGTTGCATAAAAATCTAAAGTCTTGTTACAAACTTTATAAAATTTTATACACGTAAATGTCAATCCATGAGGAAGGTCGTCGTAATAGTAAGAATCACGTAAGATACATAGTTCACGAGATACGACGTCGTAAAAAAAGAGATGCGCGAAAAAATGCTGCATTTAGCGATAATGCTACTCGTTTTCTCTTAAACCACTGGACCGATTTCAACCAAATTTAATACACGCGTTCCTTACCGTGAGATATCTATCGCTGCAGGGTTAAGAATCTCGTACGAGACATGGTTCACAAGATATGACGTCATACAGAATATGAATCACAAAAAAAAAAAAAAAAAAAAAAAAAAAACTGCCACATCCTAAGGCGAGACTTTATAAATACGCTATATGAGAACGAGAGTAATTAGCGACTTGCAGAAAACTTTGAACCTAATTGCAATCCTTTAGCAAACGTTTTCTCGCTGACAACCACATCAAAATAGTGAAAGGAATAAAGTTTCTCGCTTACTACTTTTCCGCTGTTCATTCGGTACGGCGTTGCAGTTTATAATTTGTACATTACAAGTTGTAGTCGTAGGTAATTTTACAGGTAGTATACACACATAAAGGTGAATGTACTTTAGAAATTGTATCACAGTATGACACGTAGTACATGAGATATAAGGACAATAACAGTAACGTTCATGGATAACCGCCCCATGACGCAACAAGTTGTAATTTATAACTTCTTTACATCACCCCTGTTTGTAACGCATTTTACCAGCATACACCACTTACACAAATGAATATATAACTGCAAAATTATACAATTGTACACCATATAATTCAATAAATATGAAATCACATATATCAATGGGAAAAAACTTGTCATATCATGCAACAAGTATTCCAGTCAGCTTAAGCAAATTCCTGGAAAGTTGACAGTATCAGATGAAATTTCTGAGTGTGAGGGTGGGGGGTGGGGGCTGAAAATCTAGTTATTTTGCTCAGCCTAGAGGGGGGGGGGCTTTTAAAAACAATTTACAAGATGTGAAATAAAGCATATATAATTTCAATACTAAATGGCAAAACAGGACCTAATATCTCGGTTGTGGGAGGGTGGGGGGGGGGTTGGAGTCATTGGTCAAGGGGATGGGAGAATGGGCACCTCAAGACAGTAGTGTTAACAACTTTGCGCTCTGAAGTGTACACTGATGTAGGCGGTAGCAATAGACCTGTATAGAGTTATAAGGAAAGGAAGACAATGAAACAGAGTACATTCATCAAAGCCCATTAGTTACGACAGATCTGGCTTTTACCTTCAAGAGAATACACTTTCCAGTGAGACTTGGATTTCCTATTACGATTAATAAACCACAGGGCAATGTATTCAGTACTGTGGAGTAGATTTGACATACCCATGTTTCTGACACAGACAATATGTCACTTACTCAGGGGTGGCCTCACAAAGAAATTATTCATATTAGATCCTGGTCAAGTAACGAGAAATATTGTTTATAGTGAAGTTGTGAATTAAATGAATGTTACATATCATTTGTATTTTGGTTACTATCTTTCTTTTTTAGATATTGTACTTATAATTTTGGATATTATGCAAGACAGCCTTATTTCTGATATATTCTCCGATAAATATGACATGTTTTTAGAAAAAACGAGATAGAGAGAGAAGGGATAGGATGAGTACTAATACAAGGCTTGAATAAATAAATAAATAAATACCCGTGCAACGCCGTGTTTTCAGCTACTTGTACAATAAAAAGTACTTATTGTTTCACCACTTGTTAATTATTCTGCATTCATAAACAACTATTCCCTTGTGGTTGTTATCACTAGTGATTCACTATCCTTATCTACTTTGAAGTAAGTTTTAAACATCTGAAAATTACTTTCTTCTGAGGACAGAAAAGAGACATATACTTCTCATGATAAGGCTCTAATAGAGAAATGGGGAACCTCCTGTCTCGCTCACTTCCTTCTACCTTACCAAAATTACTGGCACCCGAACTGATTCCAGCTCTTTTAACACAGAACATGTTAATTAATTCAACTCAGTCTCTTACTGTAATGGAGTTTTCATGCACAAATGTACCCAATGTTCTTACAAACAGCTGTTTTTAGGCTCTCTTTTCTTTCCGTAGGCACTTTCGCCAATCCGTCTCTTCCTCTGTCACCATTTTCATCCCTATCTTTCTATCTTCTATCCGCGTCTCTTTCCACTTTCATTATCTACCTGCAGTTATCCATGTACCACTCGTTTTCTCTAGATATTAACACTGTCAGTTTCTTTCTCACTGTTTTTTCAGTCACTATTGTCGTTTCTCTACACGTGTCCTTGCGCGTGGGCATGCTTGTATTCGTTAGACGTCGAAACGTCAATACGTTGGTATAGGGGAGAGGGGGAGGGGGAAGGAGGGTAGGAACTTGGACAAAATTTTTCTTTTTCAGACCGAGGTCGCCAAAGCCAATGTATGGTCTCCACTAATCTTTCTTCTCACTCCACTGTTTCCCTTCTCTTTTGCTTCCGCTGCTACTATCTCCACCCATTTATCTCCTTTACTGCCACTTTCTGTCTCCCACTATGACAGTGGGCTCTCTTTCTCTCCCGCTGACAATGGCTCATCTCATTTCCATCGTCATTTTCTTTCTCGTTCAACGCAAAATATGCGAATATGTTATCAAGATTAAATTCTTGGTGAGGAAGGCGGAATGAGGGGTGAGGTTGCTCGTTGCCCAATTATTTTTTTGCCGAGTATTTTAAGAAGGTCCATATTTTTATATTTGAGTTTCTAAGGAGTCTTTTAGCTGATTCACTTTTTTTCTCGCCACAGCAGGATATCCTGCTAATCTGAGGCAAATTCTGTGCATATTTTAAGATTTTACACATTCTTTATATGCTTCGACATGCTACGTCGAAAAACAAAAAGAACTTATTTCATCGGGAATAGGTATCCAGATGTCTAGAATTCTAGTTCCAAAGAATAGGTTATTACAGTGATAAATACTTCGTATCGGGCGCCAAATCCGCTTTAAAGAAGTGACACAGCCTACGGGTTTTCCGGCAGATATGAAACCAGTATCTCGAGAATGCAATGAGGTATTCCTGTGCATTCAATTTTCAATGAACTTCGATATCACCTCTGAATTTCACACACGTATATGTATGATCAAATATCAACTATACGGGAACTCTACACAGTCTAATTTTACATCGCCGAACTCTGTTGTAATATTTCACGTAATTAGTTCCTGAACAACAACAGTAAAGAACTCCGAAGAGCAAGCAAAGCTTTAGTGAGCAAAAGCATCAGATTGTAGGATGTGGGAAAATTAAAATCTTCCGCCAAGTGTAGTTCATAAAACGAGATAAAAGATTCGCCTTTTTTAGCTCGAGAATTATGTGTATGGGGTAAAGATCTCAGAGGGAGAACAAGATACTTCATATGGATGTGGTTAAGCGTTCTTATGACTAGATGAAGGAGCTGCATCAACCAGTCTCCGGACTGAAGGCCACGACAACACCAACACTTCTTACAGAAGCCGTAAAGCCTTTAATCATCACAATCGCCATTAGAAGTCATGAAGTTTTAAGGGCGTCTCTCGTTAACGGTGAAAGATTTTCGAAAACGGAAAAATTTCCCTCCAGATGAATATCTACATGGTATATTGTTCAGTTGTACAATTTGACATGGTTAGTTAGAGTATTTGTGTTCCACATTGCAAATTCGACTTAATAACTTTCAATAACTTTGAACTTCTTAGATTTCGATAGTTTGACATATAGTCTTATGGACAGTAAAAGATTCAAATATTGTTTAGTAAATATAAAGATGGAAAGTATTGATATTCACAGTTATGAGATTTTGTACCCCTTAATCATGTTTGTTCGTAGTTTACAAAGAAACCGCCTATGAAAAAATGGTGTATATATTTTCCATATGCCCCATATAATGTAAAAACGCCAACCGAGTTTGGTCAATTTGGTTCACTTGTAGAAAGTGTTTAATGTTAAAATTTTAACCCTTTACTACCACGGAACAACTGATGTATGCAATATTTTCGGGGCAGGCAAATAATCGATGTGTAGGCCATGGGCCATCCAAAACACTACTATAAACGGTAATATAATTACTATTCGTGTCATGTGGCAATAGCCGTACGATTTTAGACACCTTGCGACCGCTACCCGTGGAAACTACCACCCCTCCTTTTTTATTTGTATATGTTTTGTTCTCAGCTATTTGGTGCCATATTTTTACATGCATTACATTTAATATTCGTACTTTGCCGAGTACGCACATGTAAAAGCAGAGTGGTCATGAAAGGTAATAAAAACTATGTCTAAAGACATTTGTATTTTAGTTTTTAACCAGCGACATAACTTTCTTCTGTAATGAAAGTTATGTCATCATATTAATTCCTTCTTCCACTTTCGGCAACCTTTAGATAATGGAAACATTTCCTATGCCTCTTAGGTGCTTGATTGTCTGCAAATTTGTCTGGCACTGATGTCGATGTAACAGCTTTGCGGAAAATCACGGGTGACATATACCCTGTTTAGTGTAATGCATTAGCAGCGAACTTTTTTCACAACCTCAGTTTGGCGATAGCACCACTGTCTTCTCACGACACCGAGTGAGGTGGCGCATTGGTAAGATACTGTACTCGCATTCGGAAGGATGGTGGTTCAAATCCACCTCCGGCCATCAAGATTTAGGTTTTCCGTGATTTCCCTAAATCACTCCAGGCAAATGCCGAGATGGTGCCTTTGAAAGGGCACGGCCGATTTCCTTCCACATCCTTACCCAAATACTCCGAGCGTAAGCTTCGTCTCTAATGACCACGCTGTCGACGGGACGTTAAACTCCAAGCTTCCTGCCTTCCTTCCTTCTCACGACCACTTATGGTACTAGTACGGTTAATAATGTAAGAGTTGTTGTATCCTAGATGTCACAGTGGCTGCTGCAGCTTATAGACAAAGACGTTTTAACAGATATTTAGGTTTATTATCATAACAGACTCATCCGAACGCATCTAAACAGCGACTATAAATGGAAAAACGCCACCGAAGCATTTGGACAGATAACCGTGTGCAATTACTGTAATCTGCACGATTTGGCGAAATGTTTTTCCGCCAGTATACCTACTTTTTTACATTTCGAAATTACTTTTTCTTTGTTGTTGTGGTCTTCAATCCGGAGACTGGTTTGATGCAGTTCTCGAACCTACTCTATCCTGAGCAAGCCTTTTCATCTCCTTTTTCTTTAACAAAGTAAATATGAATAGTCTAAACATTCAATTTCTGGGGTCCTTACTATTGAAGTAAAATCCAATTTGTTTCCGTGTTTGTAGATTATCACAGCCCAAAAGACAATGAAGAAACTGTATGTATTGAATTTACTTCCTTTCACAATATAATCGAAAACTGCATCAAAAGAGTCAACAAAATTATGTTACACAATGGTCATAAATTTACACTAGGTTATGAAGACGCTACTGATGACTCCAATAGATGAAACATATATTGCTGCATTACGTTACTACCGACAAATATAAGCCACAGAAGGTACGAAGGCAATTGTTATACATCATTGCCAATTCTTTCCGCTTATTTTCGTAAGGAGTTTGTTCATTTGAAACAGTGAAATTATAGTTTGCCAGACTGAACGCTCTCTGCGGAGGTACAGTGAAAAATTTAACACTAGATATGACAATCGGGTGTGTCGCAACTCTTAATGAAATCAACCTGACAAATTTGGTGTGGTATGACCACATTCTAGCTGGACAGATAATCGTACTTTAATCCATGAGGTAATAATGAAAACGAAGTAAGGTATCACAATAAGTTGTCTACAAATAGTGAAGTTACAATACATAATTTGGGTGGTTTTCATCAGTAGCCCCAGTAGTAAACTTAAAATTTTTACTGTATATACAAATATTAACCCAGATAGTACGTAATTATATTTTGTTTAATTTTTGTCTCAAAAGCTAATAATTACCTTCATATGACTGCACAGGGTTTTTCACAATCACGCCATTACTTTTGCAATACTACCATTCTATCTGGAATGGTCAAAATAAATGTTTTATAATTTGAATTTGATGAATGATTATCATTAAAACAACATTTAAGATGAAATATATACATATAAATGTCTTAAAAATTGAAGAAAGTTCAAGGAGTTGAAACCTAACTACGAGGAAGACTTTAGTATCTTCTTTTGGAACCTCAACTTTGGAGCTGTATCCAACCACTTTGAAATCGACAATTCAAGCTAAAAATGATTTTCGGATGGAAGGAGCATTTCAAAGAAATAAAATTTGGCACTGTACACGAATTCTTATCGACAATAATATAAAAAGTAAGGTGCCGTTCTCATCCTTTTGGAAGAACGTCAGCACTATCTGGGTTAATTCAATATCTAACAGTCACACAATATCAATACCCCACTTACTTACCTTGCCAGTTTAGTTACATTCAATGTTGCTGGTAAATTGGGAATTATCAAATGAATTTCATAGGTTATCAGCTATAATGGATTAGTAGATAATAGTTCATACTAATAGTAAGGGAAAGCCTCAACATTTTTTTTTACTACAAGTAGGCATAATTCTCTTCCAAAATGGAAGAACTCAGGAAAGACCTTTCCGACAAAAACTGAAGAAACATGATCACACGACCAGAAATGAAAGATATAAATGAGGATAAAACATGATTAATTAAAGCTGTATGGGCAGCGTCTTTGATTCTTAACCAAACTGTGCCGTGTCCTGGATTTTAAGCCGTGGCCGTCTTAATCTTACATCTTATAAAATACGCTGTATGTGTGTATGTATGTTCCACATCTCTTCCTAAACTATTAGATCGATTTCAACCAAACGTGGTACACATCTTCCTTAATATAAGGTAATAATCGCTTTCGGGATAAGAATCACCTATGGGACATACGTAAGGAGATATGATGTCTTAATCAATGAGATGCGCGAAAAACTGCTGCGTCAAAATACAATACAAGCACATTTTCACCTAAACCACTGAACCGATTTCAAACAAATTTGGTACGCATATTTAGTACGTGACGTAACAACTGCTGTAGGAGTACCAACCACGTACAAGACATGGTTCAGGAGATATAATGTTATGAACAATAGGAATCGCACAAAAACTGCTCTATAATGCGACGAGATAATTTCAAATCTTTATTAACCTTTTTCTCGCAGACACCCATATCAAAATAATGAAAGTAAAAAGTTTCTCGCTTACCACTTTTCCGCTGTTCATGGAGAAAGACTAAGGCATTCGGTATAACGTTACAATTTATAATTTCTACATTACCAATTGCACTCGCAGGAAATTTTGCAAACTGAATAGACACCTAAAGCTGAGTGTACGTTCGAAATTGTATCACAGTACGAGACATAGTTCATGAAATATGAGGACGTTTTCATGGAAAACTGCCCCATCAAGCATCACGGTTTAATCTATTACTTCTTTAGTACTAACTATATTCGCAACAGATTTCTTCGACATACAGCACTTATAAAAATAAATATATTCCTCCAAAATTTTACAACTGTACAACATATCTACACTAATAACAATCCTGTGAATAAAGGAGTGTCACTCTTCGCTTCTATCTTCAAAACTACTGGACGAATATTCATGCCATTTTAACAGGAACCATGAGCGAAAATTGGTTCAGGATCTAGGCATGATTTCATCAAAATAGAACCACGAACTGTTTTCGTAGACCGTCGTGTCTGTCTCTTCACCTATTAGAAACCACTTCTCCAAAACTACTTCACCAATTCGCATGGGGTTTACACAGGTAACTTCAGCGTAACTTCGGACAACATATGGACTTAGTTTCATAAAAATCAGAACACGGAAAGAAGAACAGCACAGTTTAACGTTTTTCATCTGCATAACTAATAGACGAATTTTCAGAGGCTTTTCACAGGAAACGTGAAGGTATCTTATTGACAGAGAGATCCAACAAGGATTCTATTTTTACTGACTGAGATCCGGAACCCTAAAAAGCCATAAAACACAAAGGCCCTCCTTCAACAACCGTTGCGAAGCACGGGCATATAAGTTGGTTATCTATAAAAATCAACAGTAATGGTTTGTTGATCGATGACTTCTTTATGAATAAGAAGCCTCATTCACTCGTAAAGCGGATAGATATACGGACAGAGATTCAGAGTTCTCTCTTTCCCTTGGGACGCACCTAAAACGAATAGAAACCACTGCATTATGTGTATACATAGAACATGTAGTCTTTATACGATGGAAAAAACGGGTTCTAATCACTCACCTTCGGCAAACTATTCTGGAGCAGTCCCTTATTCGAATCTATGTGACTGCCAAGGGGAAGATGACCATGACATAAACACTGAATAACTGGGAGCTTTCTACGAGTCGCAACATGAAACGTCAGAGCCGGCCGCGTTGGCCGAGCTGACTGAAGCGCGCCAGTCACGGTCTGCACGGCCACTACGGTCGGGGGTTCGAATCCCCCCTCGGGCATGGATATTTGTGCCGTCCTTAGTATTATGTAGTTCGTAAGTAGTTTGAAAGTTTAGGGACTGATGACACCGTAGTTAAGTCCCATAAACTCTACAAACATTTGATTTTTTTGAAACGTCAGAAGTTGGAGCAATAGTAAGGATGACAGAAAATCTCAAAACGAAAAAGGTATACATTTACGTCTACATGAATAAACTCACATTGATGTGCATGGCAGAGGGTCCGTCTAACTGTTTTAATATTTCTCTACCGTTGCATTCCCTAATAGCGCGCGGGAAAAAAGGAACACCTGAATCTTTCCGTCTTCTCTTATTTTATAACTTTGATAATGTCACCCTTTGTATGTGGATGCTAACAAAATATGTTTTCATTCGGAAGAGAAAGTTGGTGAAAGAAATTACTTAAATAAATCATGCCGCATCGAATGACGTCTTTCTTTCATTGATTTCCACTTCAACTCGTGCATCATTTCCGTGACATTCTTACCCCTATATTGCAAAAATAGTGTAAGAGAAATCAAATCGGAAGACAAGACAGACTGCTAGTCGGATTTCTGAGTATCGTGGTAACACCAGACTACACCACTACCGACACGGCCGCGGGAGCGCCGACAGCTTGTAATACCGTTTACTGTTCTTCTGTCAAAGGCAGCGCACGTTTCAACACTACCGTGTATGTGAAACCTGATTGACTGAATGACAGTTAATTAGCCGCTGCATACGGCCATGAAGAGAGTGTGCTCCGATTCAGCAAAGTGATCATCGATACGGCAGACAATACCCATCGGATCAGGCCGTTACGCATCGTATCGTTAAAGCCGACCCAGACGTATTACATTGTCTGATGTTTCTGGCGAAACTTATCTAAGTGGATAACTGAAGAGGACTAATTTACCAATCATCACTCAAGTAACATTGGTATAAAACTTAAATTTCTATATATAACTGTGCGGTGTACATTATCTGTAGCTTTCTTGCTTCCTTGTAAGGTTTAACCTTCATTGTTCAGTCTGTGTTCTTGAAAAAAAAAGTCTTTTACTGTTCACCTTGTTTTATAAATTTGCCCTAGTAATCAATATCAGCAAACAATGTCAGTCACTGATTGTAACTGAGATAATGATCACTTTACAGGTTCATATTCTTCCATCAAACAGTTCATCACATTACACTTCCTTACAACCCAGATACTCAATTTAAACATCGGTTAGTTTTTGTATATATCTTCTCAAATTACAGTGATTGTACAATTATTTAGGTTTAGGCAGTCGAGGGAAAATAATAACGGCTTTCACGTGGTACATATGCAATCACAAATGGTCCTATAATAAGCTGATACCATTTCCTATTAATTTTCTCAAAAGACAAGGTTTTGGGTGTCTTTTGGTTAGGATTTTGTCTCCAAAGTATGTCCTATCAATCGATCATGCTTTTAATTTCTTTGTCGACAGCCTCCCTCTTCGACAACGGAAAAAAGAAGTTTTGTGACATAAGAGTTTATGAGTGAACATATCCACCTTGCATTGAAGAATCACTTATTTTAGACACTGTTGCAATGGTAAATCATGCAGGATTTGGTGTTTCAACGAATTCCTGGACAGCTTTTCACGACAGCTTTCTGTCTATCTGAACAGGTTGAAATTTGAACAGTCGAGTCTCACCTATGCCCATTATGTGTAATAGAAAAGTCTGATTTTGTCTGTTTGCTGGTAGCATTAGTAATCAAATATGTTACATTCACCTGTTATACTCGAAGGCACATCATTTGTACAAATAAGAAACAACAACGATCCAAAACAGACCCCCTTCGGCATGCCGCAATAAACAGTGCCCCACTGTGACTGCACGTCATAGCGAATTTCAAATATGTGGAGACTTACTTTCTGCTTTCTGTTATTAAACTAAGATATGAACCATTTGTGAGATCCTCCTCTTATTCGATAATCTTCCAACTTCTGCAACAATATTTTGTTATAAAGACAATCAAACGCCTTTAACAAATCAAATAAGACGCCTAATGATCCTAACCTTTCTTGAATCTCGATGCTTCCATGAAATCAAACAGCATCTGAAATTTATCATTCTCATTCCCTGTACTTCTAATACCGACTGGTGACGAAACACGTGAGTTCACTTGAACAGTTGCCCGGTTGACTATGGATAAACACCCTCTCTTCATCATCGCGTCTGCAATTTCGGATCATAAGTATTGCATCGTGGCCGAATGCCTCTGTCGATTGCCCATTATTGAGAGGATATACGGTTTCCAGAACTAACATTACTATGTCAGATGTTACCATATCGAAATCACTACGAACCACCTATGTCATTAGATTGTTGCATTCGGTTTTCTGAGTAAGTCACGTGTTTTACCAATTGCCACCTACCTCGGCTTCTTGTTAGCATTCATGTTAGAAACAGTGGAAAAAGAAAATGGCGCCCTGAAATACACTCTGTAAGCCTGAGCAAACCTTTAAATAGAACATCAGTTTCAATGCAGATTATGACACTGACTGTATGACAAAACCTACAAAAGTCACACCGAAAACGAATACAAGGACGTAAGTAAATTTTACAGCGCAACACTAAAAGATCCGCGAAAGAATGATGTTACGTTATTAGAAACGTCTAGACAAGCAGGGAATGTACATTCACAGTAAATATGTAACCTGTTTCTCATAAAACAAGAAAATTTCTCATATTGACATGGAAGAGGTACATGTCTATGAAACGCGATACATGCAAACGCAAGTTAAATGTTCAGTTATGACAACGCTATGGAATATAAAGCAATGCAATACAGAATTTAACCCTGCAACATATAACCAAAGGTAGGGAAAATTGACACAGGGGTGATATACGTCTATTACATTTTCTCTCGTCTCACATTTTTCTGCACATCACTTTAGCTACTAAATGTCTGAATTCTGAAACATTTTACACCGATTTGATGTGTAGAGGAACAAGTAAATAATAAGCAATGAAATAGGCAACACCGACTACTAGTTAATCTGATTTAAATTTATTTCAACAAGAAAACAAAAGTTTAAAGAGGTTTCATAATATATTTGTGATTAATAACTGTAAGTGAAGTAACGGTTTGTCCTATTAATCCCTGTAACATCTAACGAATGGTGGGAAAACGTGACTAGGTAGTGGTATTAGTGTATTACATTTTCTCTTGTCTAACAAATTTTCTGACAGCATATCAGCTACTAAATGTTTTCATTCTTAAACATTTTATACAGTTTTAATCTGTAGAATAAACAAGTACACAACAAGCATTTCTTTTTAATTTTTTTATGGGACTCTACTACGGGGACATCAGTCCCTAATCTTACAAAGTACTTATGAACTTATGCAGACCGTGACTGGCGCGCCGCAGACCGCTTGGCCACCGCGGCCGGCGACACGCAATTAAATAAGCAACACTGACTACTATTTTATCTGATATAAAATTAAATCATCAAGAAAACAAAAGATTAATGAGTTATAAAAGATATAAGAAATTTATTTATGATTTATAACTTTGAATGACGTTATGGTTGGCCTGCTAAGGTTGGGAAACTTGACACATTTTCTCTTTTCTGACATACTTCCGCACAGCGTATCAGCGATTAAATATTTGAATTCTTAAACATTTTCCACAGGTTTGATCTCTAGATGAGTAAGTAAACAGTCAGAAAAATAGGCATAACTGACTACTAGTATATCTAATTTAATTTAATTGATGAAGGAAACGAAAGTTTAAAGAGGTTTAACAATGTATAAGAATTTTATATTTGATTAATAACCGTGAGGAAAGTTATAGTTTGGCCTTTTAGTTGGAAACGCATCTGGCTCATGGAAGAAATGAATGAAACCGAGTTGATTAGCTGTACGATAGAGCTCATCTACGTTCGCCTATCGAGTCAGCTATTTGATTGCCCTTGTCTCAAATATTAAATACTGAAACTTCGATTAAATGACTGGATGGTTGAAATGAAACTGGAATTGAATTGAAAACAAAGCCAAATGTACTGAAATTCAAATATACATGATGTGAAAATAAAACACTTGACAATTAGAACATATACAGCGAGATATGGTTTTCGTAACGCATTTAATGGCAAAGTCAGGGCAGAGGTGATTACCGTAACCCTAATTCCAGGTTACGGAATAACACTATCAAATTCTCGAATTAAAGTTTTGTCTATCATAGACATGCAACTACCCGTGGTGTGATCGACAAGCAGAGATTGAATGTTGTTGCCTCGATACTTAAGGTTGTATACTGTCGCAGGTGGACACCTGCAAATCTTCGTTGCCGCGTGGCTGATCGTCAATGCTAATTAGCCAGCCATATAAACCTCGCTGGAAACGCCACCTTATGAGCACTGGAGCGTTGAGAAATGCGACGGATCTCACAATCGGAAATAGCTCGCGATCCTGCTATTCTGATCAATTTGCTAACGTGTGCGCTTCACGAGAAGGACTTTTTGAAGTCTAAAGTTTGGTGTGACGGTGGCACAGTTAGATGGACATGGGTACGGTTCTCAATGAAGGCGGTTAGCAATGTGGCACATTGCAGATGCTCCGTTCTCATAATGGAAGAGGACATATTTGATGCGGATCATAAACATCTCATGTCAAAACCAATCAGCCGGCTGCGGTGGCCGAGGGGACTGAGGCGCTCCAGTCACGGTCTGCACGGCCACTACGGTCGGGGGTTCGAATCCCCCCTCGGGCATGGATATTTGTGACGTCCTAGTTCGTAAGTAGTTCATAAGTAGTTTGTAAGTTTAGGGACTGATGACCACGTAGTTAAGTCCCATAAGGTTGACAAACATTTGAACATTTGATTTTTCAAAACCACACAAGTCAAAGGCTGCAAATGTATTCCTGAACTTTCAAGAAAAAACTTTCTTTGTAAGTTCTGTAATCATATGTTTGCTTGTATGGGGGTACATGCCAGGAGGCCTGATAAATCTCTACATTAGCACACACCTATAGAAATATAGAAATGATAATTGCACAGTCCACGAGAAAAATGGAAGTACGTTTTTCAGCAGCAGCGAAAGATTTGTAGCTGTTTCAGAAAATCGAGATTATCTACCATTTAAAAATGGAAGAACATGCTCTGATTTTAATGTCGCACCTCTTAATGCTGGGGAATTACTTTGGGAGTGTAATGAGACATGCCACTACCATAGAAGAAAATGATGATTGTCTCTAGACAATAATCGTTAGTTGGAAACTCAGCATCCAGTCCGTGTGGAAGCTACTGCGAATATTTCAGCTCACTGCACCTAAACATCGGGCGCTGGCTCATTTCCAGAATAAAGAAAATTATGGGGCAAATTCGTTTTGAGAAGCGGCCATTGCGACCTTTAACGCGAATTCAAAGAGCGGCACAATAAAAAATGCTAAATGCTTCGGAGTTCTATATTTAGAACTGAACAAATAAAACAGAGGGACAATATACACGATTCCAGATGACGCTGACAGCTTAAATACTGTCAAATACAATCATATTCTCAGTGCGTCAGCATTAATTCACTGTTATTTTCGAACTAACACAGAAGCCTCACTCTACAAGTTACTGCTTCTTCATAAATTTACATTTGTTAATAATAATAGTAAAATACCCATAATTCTACATTTAAGGTGCAATATTCAAGTTGCATAATTCTAATTTCCTATGTACTGTTCACTACGTTAAACATGAGAAGTGATCGTGGAATGAAACTGTGAATATTTCATGTTATTGTATAAGGAATATATAACCTATTCATTTAATTTTAGTTTATTTAATATGAAAAAATAGTCACATAAAAGTTATGGCAGCAGCCACTTCAAAATGTTCAAATGTTTGTAAATCTATGGGACTTAAAGTAGATCACTATGCCAAACAAGAGCCTTGTTTTATTACTAAAAATAGTAAATGAGGTACGTGTGAACTACTAGTTACTCCCTGCAACAAAAGCCTTGTTCCCTGGCCCAGACTAAAAACTGACACGTTTCAAATTACTTCAATAACAGGAAGTTAATACTACAGTGGTCAATATACATAGCAGCTCATAACGTTATTACACACAGACATTAATAAGCTAGCCACCACAATTAAATTTATCTTAGAAAGGTGGATAAGAAAACATTTATGGCGCAACGGAATTTAGTAAAAGAAAAAAAAATTGCATCTGAGTTTGTTCTCAGCACTTGTGAAGAACAATATTAAATAAAAGAGGGAAGGTGCACTAAAACTACAATTTATAGGCAACTTACGGATTATGCTGAACTTAAACTTGTTTATTCAGATAGAAAACAAGCAAAATGGGGAACCAATTTTGTTAATATAATAAAAATGCATCACTTACATGGATTAATGCTGACGGTGACAAGCCTAAATTATACATAATTTAACGCTAAGGGGGAGGGGGGGAGGATTAACAAACAACACGCATTCGCTCACACACACGCAATGCCACAGCGAAACTCACCAAAATCAGCGTGCTGATAACGAGGCGGAAGCAGGCGCCGCTATCTCCTATTTTGCAGGAAAGTAGCAATCAGTGATGTTAAATGATGATTTTTTGTTACATCATATACTTTCCTGAGGCGCCTCCGATGGTTTACAGTATCGTATGCAGCTGTAAGGTCTATGAAAGCCACTCCCGTGATCTCTTTTCTCTCAAACCCCCGTCTTCGATATGTTGGGTCAGGTTCAGGACTTGACCGCAACACGATTTGCCTTGTCGGAAACCTTCCTGCTGTGGGATGATCTGTTGTTCTAAGACGTTTTCTATGCGACTTAACGTCAGGCGTTCCAAGATCTTAAAACAGTGACACAAAAGAGACACAGGTCGGAAGTTTTTTGGATCAATAGAGTCCTTTCCCGATTTCAGAAGAGCAACCACGCGGGCATTCCTCCACATCTTTGGGATGTGAAGCCTTTCTGCGCATGCATTCATCAGATCTAACAGCCACTGTAGGGTATTACTGCCGAGGTTTTTAATTTGCTCGACTCTCAGTTCATCGATACCAGGAGCTCTGTTAGTCTTCAGGCTGGAAATAGCTGCTGTAAGTTCTGATATTGTGAATGGTGCCTTGAGGTGATGTTTTTCCTCTGCCGGAACACGTGTTAACGGTTCGGGGGCGATTACAGTGACGGATGAAGTCCAGTCTCCGATACTCGTAAAAGTGAAATAATTACAAAGTCGAAAAAATAAAATTAAGAACTACGGCATGCAACCCCTAGAAATGTTTAGAATTGCATAAGGAAGCTATTGAAGGAGGTTGTACAAGGCTCAGAGAGCCTTACTGACGAAGACAAGCTGTCTAATGCACCTCGCTGCGGAGCGCGCGGTTGCTCGCTGTGGAGGTTCGAGTCCTCCCTGGGGCATGAGTGTGTGTGTTTGTCCGTAGGTTAGTTTACCTAGATTTAAGTAGTTTGTAAGCTACAGACTGATGACCACGCAGTTTGGTCCGATAGATTTACAGACATTTGAACCTTTGATTTTGACGAAGACAGAGTGCGTACTACAAGTCGGAGAAAAAACAGAAGAATTAAAATAGGCGGGGTGAGAAGATCGAGAAATATTAGTGGAAATCTGAAGGATACGCACATAGGCATGGGCATGGAACAAACAAGAGTGGGAGCTGAAGGCTTTGTTCTATGAACCAATCACATGGAACACATATCACTCACGGAAGGATGAGAAGATTTTTACATGCACTGTACAAAAATGAACATGTCACCTATTAGAAATAGGGCCCCACAAAGCTAGAAAGCATTTACACAGAGTTCATACACCGCCACATAACGACAAAAGGTTTTAACATATCAGGCCGTTATCAAACAGCAACTAAAATCACACACACCGCATTTATCTGTTGGAAATCACTGAATTGAAAAACAAGAACACATTTCTGCACACGATCGGAGAAAATATTCCAAAATATTACTCTAAGTTCACGAATCTAAGTTAAATGTGCTAGTCAATGAAATGTTACCATCTCCCAAAACAAGGGCAGAACCAAACTTACCTTACCAGACGACCAACCAAGAATGACCAGACCAAGCGGCCACAAGACGCGGGAAGCCACCGGAAGCCGGAAAATCCAAGAAACCGCGTTGGTGGGGACAGACAGCGAGACTCGCGCTGGAGGGAAGGCTCACCAACTAGCTCGCAACCAAAGGGTGTGGAAACCTCTTTGGTAGTATCAGTAGCTATCGACACTGAGCCAGAGAGGACGATGCAAAGCGAGCTATCACTCCCCACATTCAGACAGCCATAGATTCTCGCACCCACTTAAAAGTAAAACAACTGCACATTCTCAAAGGGACAGTGGTGTAGTGGAGAAGCCGTACTTATGCCACATTAATTAATATAATAATAAATTATTAACATAACAAAATAAGAATAATATTAACAAATAATTTAACACATGAAATAGAAATGCTATTCGTCAAGCCTTGAAAAGAGTGGGGTTCAAGTTTTAACAAAATGATAATCCAGCGACCTTAAATAAATTATAACTTTACAGAAATATACAAAAAATATATGGAGACTTAACTGCCCGGTTATTAGTTCCTTTTTTATAAACTTTTGAAACTAAGTTAAACTAAAGTAATGACAATGAGACATAAATTCGCGTAGGAACCTGATGATCAGAATCAAATTAAACGATTTTGCTGCAAAGAAGCTGGATAGGTCGAACTATGTCGAATGTCACACTTGAGGTATCGCTTGATTTTCTTATGACGTGTTTCGGAAAATTATACATCATCAGATATTCAATTGCTTTTGCGCCCTACAGCCACACCTAGATAGTGGTAGGAACAATTGTGTTCAAAAACCTGTTCATACATATGCTTATGTCTGCATGTCTTTACAGTGAACACCTTTTTAAACACCAATATTCGTACATCTCTTTACGTGCAACAGTTTCTCTATAAACAAATATCTAATGATGCAAATGCTTTCGAAACGTGTCGTAACAAAGTCATGTCGTGCCTGAAGTATCACCAGCAGTACCATGCGACCTATCTAGATTCTTTGCAGTACTTCCGATTCGTAAAGCACGTATGAAAGTCGGCGTTACTGAAGAGAGCATAGTTGTGATAATTTGGAAGAGTGTATCAAGCAGAAAGTCTATCGGACAGTCAAATAGCATGTGAATTGCTTTCTAACTGGATCATGATTATACTTCAGCTGTATTATAATCATTTACTAATAACCAACTAGTTTCGTGAGGTTGGAAGAAAATCTTGAGGGTTACAAAATTATTTCGTAATATCATCAATGTATTAATAAAACTATTTAATATTAAGTATAAAATTTATTATCGCTACATCCCTGTCTATCTCACAGACTGGTCGCAAGTTTCAAGCATTGTATGGAGAAGTTCAGCCTTCCACCAAATATAGAGGCAGTGCACTCAACATTCAGACATATACATCCCTCACAAAACACCGTGAACTGACGATGTAATGATAGCATATGTGTTGAAATTTGCCGTAAGAGACTAAAATTTTAAATAAAGAAAAAAAAATCTTGGCGTTGGAAACTTTTGTGAAATACATTTTAAGCAACGAAAATTGAGATATTAATAATGCATTGCTTGAAAGAGTCTTACATATACACTAATTTTATTGGTTCAGTCATTAATATGGTACGTGGCATGTAGGGTCATGTTATGTTCAATTCAATGGAACCAACACGAGCACATTTTTCATAAATAATTTTCTCTGCAACCAGTTTTGACCACTCATTAAAGCCATCCACAAGCCCTGCACATCCGACATCAAGAGTATATCTTATGAAAAAGTTGTTCATAAGTTTACCATACAAAACTCGTAACACCAACACAAGACTGAATTATGTCCTCCCCTGCTTTTTACAGGTAAAAATCAAATTGTTAGATAAAATAATTTAATTACAGTGCATTTATTTACAACCTTGAAGTTCATTAAGCCGGTTACATGAAAACTGGAATGCTTGTTGCAAGCTGTGTAATAACAAGAAAAACAAGGAGCCAAGCTTCACAGAACCCATTTACCTGTCCTTGTGTGTGTGTGTGTGTGTGTGTGTGTGTGTGTGTGCGGAGTGATTCGTGGTGGCATGAATGTCTTATTATCGTCTGTTCAGAGATAGGGCATGAATCTGGGGAAGGTGCGCCAACTTCTTCTTTTTGTGAGGATCCGCAAGAGGTTTCTTTGAGTTTGGGAAGTCTACGTCATAGCAGGCAGTCGCAGGGGAGTGAACAGACTGGTAGGTGGTCCCAGTTAGCGTTTGCCAATGACAGCACGGCTACTAAAGAAGATGACGGTTGAAGACAGTTGAGCAAGTGATCGGCCGTGTTCGGCAGAGTTGGTCCGTACGTTGAGTGAAGAGGAAGTAATGTAAAGGGAGAAATAGGTGAAATTTGTGTCAACTTTGCATTTAATTTGAATGAATTGGGTCGGATAACCACCTGCTATCAGTTTGTGATGAATCCCGGGAAAATATTCGCTATTTTTGATGAGTAATGTGGGAACTGTAATACTGTAGATGACCCTTCTATTAATGCTTTCTCTCTCTCTCTCTCTCTCTCTCTCTCTCTCTCTCTCTCTCTCTCTTTATGGCGTTTCACTGTGCTTGCCTCTGTAACTTATAAAATAATAGGTGACGAGAAATTTTTATGCGGTAGGTCAACACAAGAAATGTTACACTTTCTGCAGAGCAATGAACATAGTTTATTGTATCATTTTCCAAAAAAATACACCACAAAGATATAATTTTTTAAATGGAACAATAGTTTTTTCTATCACTACATTTCTAACACTGTTATTTTGGGAGCTACAACCCTCCAAAGTTCCGGGGCCGGAGGCTGCGATACCGTAGCTGACTGGCCGAGTGCCTATCCCCAATCCAAATTCTGTGAAAACCACTGCCCACTGTCTCATTACCACCAGCCAGTCAGCTACGCTGTCGTAGCCTCCGCCCCTTAAACTTTAGAGGGTTGTAGCTCCCAAACTAACAGTGATAGAAATGTAGTTTAAATTGGTTTGGACGCAGCTGGTTTCAACGAATACAATGCACGATAGAAAAACTATTGTTCCATTTAAAAAATTATATCTTTGTGGTGTATTTTTTTGGAAAATGATACAATAAACTATGTAACTCTTTGGAAAATGATACAATAAACTATGTTCACAGCTTCGCAGAAAGTGTAACATTTCTCGTGTTGACCTACCGCATTATAATTTCCCGTCACCTATTATTTTATAAGTTACAGAGGCAAACACCCTTAGTGAATCACTTAACACATGCACCACAAAGATTGCGGAAATGGAAAGTGCCATTGATGTGGGGTTTTCACCGAATGGATTGGTAGTCAAGGACTCGTATTTTGGTAGTCAAGGACCCGTATTTTTACCAATAAAGTTTATTTTTAATGCAAACATATAACGTTTTTAATTGGAACAATGGTTGTTTCCATCATGCACTGGAATTTTTCACACCAGCTGTATACAAAGAATTTTGAATGAATTTTTTATCACGTTTAGTTTGCCAGCTACAACCGTCCAAAATTTCGGAGGCAAAGGCTGCGATAGCGTAGCTACGTAACTGGCCGAGTGGGTATCCCCTACGGCACGGCCCAATGTCTCATGACCACCAGCTAGTCAGCTAAGCTGTCGTAGCCTCCGCCCCCAAAACTTTGAATGCTTGTACGTGCCAAACTAAACGTGATAAAAATGTCATTCAAAATTCTTTGTACACAGCAGGTGCCAAAAATTCCAGTTCATGATAGAAACAACCATTGTTCCATTAGAAAAATGTATGTTTGTATAAAAAATACACTTTCTGGATATTTTAGCTATTTATTGTCTAACAATACGAGTCCTTGACTACCAATCCTTTCTGTGAAAACCGCACATCAATTCCACTTCCCGTTTCCACAAGATTTGCGGTGCAAGTGTTAGGTGATTCACCCTGTATATATCGATTGTACTGTATGATGTCCTTGTAATGTGTTACCTTTGATGTATTGTTTGTATTGTATTAAATTTTGGCACATAATCCTTCAAAATTTTGTAAAGACACAATTATTTAATTTTTACGAATGAAACTGATATAATTGACAAGCAGATTTTGTAAATATTTTTATAGGAATTCGCTGGTTTACGCACAGAAAATTTAAGAATTTTAGATATAGATGGTATGTAAAGCCAGTATAGTGTGGCTTGTTGCTGGTTGAGAACGAAACTATGTGTGTGTGTAACGGTAAAAGTGGGGATTGGATGAAGAATATGGGAATTTAGTGGTCTGGAAGTGAACAAAGAGTAGTCGAGTTCCGGGCAGCAGAGTAGTAACACCTCTGCGATGAGCTGCGGGCTTTTTGGGAATATTTTTTCTGGAAGGATCTGCAATTTTGCCTCGGATGTCAATGCTGTACTCTTGGGAAGCTGGCAATGTACAATTTCGACGCCAAGAAGAGATTTTGTGAGTTCAGTGCTATAGTGGAGCCAGGCCATGCTTTTCGCCTGAAATTGTTGCCACCGGGAACTAAGGCATCTTCATCACCGTCACTGCAGGACTATCAAGTAAATCAGATTTTAGTATTAGTGTAATGAACCAGCAAAGTATGACTATGTGTGTTAATTATTACCAGCATTAGTTTTGATCTTGTGTTACTCGATTAAGTATAATCATTGTTCCTAGACAGGATCGCTACCTATTAAACGCTTTTCAGAGTATCCTATTCCTGAATGCAGAACATTGCCAGTGTTAGATTTCCCTGTATCAACAGTATGTCGTTTAAGTAACTCAGTAAATTCCATATTGAAATACTTAACCTATCTAGAAAATACAATTACAGAAACATTTTATGATAACAATAGCACAGCAGTTGAACCAATAAAAGTAAGGTAGTGTGCGAGTCCGCTTGTTATTTTGCCGAAGCCGTCAGGTGCCATCCGCATTTGAGTTGATTTCAAGTCCACAGTGAATCCTTAAACAGTTGCAGACGGTTATTCTTTGCCGAGACCAGTAAATTTAATGGAGAGATTAGGCGCAGGAAAATATTTCTCAGAAATAGATTTGCGCAATGCTTACCTTCCGCTGCCACTCGACGAAGAATCACAGAAAATTGTTGTTGTCGATACTCATCTGGGCTTCTTTAAATATTTGCGTCTACCGTTTGGCAGTGCATCCGAGCACGCAATTTTTCAAAGGTACTTGGACGACATAGTTGTGTCAGGCCGTACCCCAGAAGAAATCATTGCAAATTTGAGAAAATTATTTCAAGTTTTGTCAGATGCAGGTCTCACTTATCTTAGCGAAAGTGTGACTTTTTCAAATCGGAACTGCAGTATCTTGGAGACGTCATAAACAGTCAAGATGTGCACCCTATGCAATTACATTTGCTCGTCATTCGGGACCTGCTGGTACCAAAAGATATGAAAGAATTACAGTCCGTCTTGGGAAAGTTAACTTACTATATTAGGTTTATTCCAAACGCAGTACCAATTGCAGCCCCTTTGCATCGGCTACGCCGTAAATATGTTTGTTTTGTTTGGAAAGCAGAATACCAACGCGCATTTCAGCAGTTAAAAGATGCTTTGCTTAGTGATCGATGTTTGGTGCACTTCGATCCAGAAAAAACAGTACTTTTGCAAGTTGACTCGTCATCGTATGGTCTAGGTGCAGTGCTCTCACATAGACATGGCGATACGGACCGTCCGAAAGCGTTTGCGTCCAAACTATTGACAAACACACAGTGCTGCTATTCTCAAATTGAGAAGTTTTAGCAATAGTATAGGGTGTCACAAAATTCCATCCTATTTGTATGGGCGAAGATTCTATTTAGTAACTGACCACACGCCTTTGCAGTCATTGTTTCATCCAGTCAAGCCGATTCCTACTCGCATGGCACACAAATTGCAACACTGGACATTGTTCTTATCACAGTATCAGTACGAGATTGGGTACAGACCCTGACATTCCCATGGAAATGCCGACGCACTTTCCCGTCCTCTGATTGGCCCTGATAAAGACTTTGTTGCTTCTGAGACGTCTTGTTGTCAGATAGATGCACTGGAAAATAAATGCAAACGTAGGCTTCCGCGGCAGTTGTCACTATCAATAAAATTCTTCTGGGTATGACACCGCGTCGTCATTTTATAAGCTTATAAAATGACGACGCGGTGTCATACCCAGAAGAATTTTATTGACACTGGAAAATAGTTTGTCACAATCCTTCCTGTTGGCCTGTAGAAAAATTAACGAAGTTTGCTGCGCTACATTCACACAGAATAGCCTCGTTCACAAAGTGATATTCAGAATTCAGTGGTGCGTCACTATTTTGCTAGAAGAAAGGAACTTTCAGTCCATAGAGGTGTCATTCTAGTTTCAAATGACAGTGGATAATCGCGTGTCGTTTGCAGAAAGAAGTATTGGTCGTACTTCACGAAGAACATTGGAGAATGGTTCGCACTAAGCAAATGGCACGGCGACAGGGTACTTGGCAGGGTATGGACGCCCGTATAACAAAAAATTGTTCAGTATAAGACGCTAACTTATTAGGGCTTCAGCCATCCCCACCAATCCGCACCACCCCACCTCCTCTTTCACACCCCACCACCACCTGGAACAAAATTTTAAGTGCTTACATCAAATTGTAGTAGTACCACCTAGTCACCTAGTACTCGGTCAGACGAGATGCGGACGCAACTATAAGGTAAAGAAAAATCTCGCCATTTATGTATAATTGGACTATTTCTCAATTAACACTTAGTAAGTTCATCACATTGTACTTTTTACTTTAGTTTTGTTTTTTAGGTGTGAAGATGATGCAAGTGATCGAAACATGTAATTAAGCAAATATATGTGCAACTGTTGACGGAAATAAACACATTTGAATTAATTTAAGCAGTTTGTTAGCCTAGGGACTGATAACCGCAGTAGTTAAGTTCCTTAGATTTACAAATATTTGAAAGCAAGTGTTCAAATGTTTGTAAACCTGAGTTGAATTGTTTGTTAAGCTTATGGAACTTAAGTATGGGGTCGTCAGTCCGTACACTTAGAAACAACTTATAAACTACGTGATACGAAAGACAACACAAACATCCATGCCCGAGGGTGGATTCGATTGCCCGACAGGGAACGCTTCGGAGCATAGCGCCTCAAAGCTCTGGATCAATCAGCCATGGAGTAAATCTAAGGTCTTTACTACTTACTCACTAGGATTACAATCTACATAAACCAATTTAAACTAACTTATGCTAAGGAAAACACAGACACCCATACCCGAGGAAGGACACGAACCTCCGACGGCGAGGAACCGTGCGCTTCGCAGCAACACGCCTTAGAACGCTCGGCCATTCCATCGCGGTGAACATTTGAACACTCGATACTCTACCTCCCTGATCCATATGGGATGATGCACTCTTCATCCTTTCGCCGTAATGAAAAAAAAAAAAATACAATGGAAATACAGTATAAAAGAAACAAATCGCCATTACAACGAAGGCTACACTCAGATAAGTTCTCGTAGTCATAAAAAACATAAATCAGTGGTCGGTTACTCACATGAAATTAGTCACAAATGGAAGAGGACGTTACGTTGTCATATTTCAATTACGAACGAATGCTGCAGCTAAGTTGTTCTCGTGTCACATTGAGTACGTGTATACACAAATTGCTTTCTTATTTAGAACGGATTTTTAACGTATCTTTTTTCCTCTTGAAATACAGGTCAATATTTAATTTTGGTCGGTAATTAATTCCAGTTTGATATTTTAAAGGCATCCGACGACCCACCTAAACAGCACTCAAGACCCACTAGATGGTCGCGACCCACAGTTTGGAAACCGCTGCTTTACATCAATGTCAAACCGCCAATGAAATGTTCAAATGTTTGTATAGCTTATGGGACTTAAATGCGGGGTCATCATTCCCTTAACTTACAAACAACTTATGAACTAGCTAGACCTAAGGACGGCACAAATATCCATGCCCGATGGGGAATTCGAACCCGCGACCGTAGTGGCCGTGCAGACCGTGACTGGAGTGCCTGTCCCCTCCGCCACCGCGGCCGGCATCCGCCAATGAAATGTGTAGAAAACACAAGAGAGCAACGCTGTAGTTCTAGCCTTGCAAAGACTGTTTATTTATTTTTCGCCTCAGATGAACGATTAGAGCGCGGAAACGTCCTGCAGATCATAATTGTGGGCCGGAACCGGGACTCGAACCTTTGACCTTTGCCTTTCGTGGGCAAGCTCTCTACCGGTTCCGACACACAATTTTAATCTGCCAGGTAGTTTCATATCAGCGCACACTCCGCTGCCCATTGAAAGTTTCGCTCTGGATTAAAGTGCTAGTTGCCTTTTTATTTTAAAGACTTCAAAAGGCAAACGGTCCACTTTTAGTGCTACTAACCTAAACTGGGTACATTTCTTAACAAATTACGTATTTCAGAAAGTTTCAAAATTCGTGCAAAAATTCTCTTAAGAATATACAACTCATTTATTTCCGTGACCCCTGACGCTTTCATACACTGACAACATTACTTCGTGGTCGATGTTTTTGTCCCGCAGCAACGGATAATCTACTTTATTTATTCACACAGAAGAGGATTACAGCTAAAACGGGCTGCGTAAATTTCTTATGCTTCTATTAAAAAATAACCACCCGCTTAAATATGCACTTAAATTGGTGTGAAACCGGTTGTGGAACTAATAAATAATCAGAACACATCCTATGCGGCACAGGTAAATGTTCACTTATTATACATAAAAATCTGTAACCCTCGAGCGGGTGCAGTTGTGTATAAAGTGCGCCAACGGCAAATAATATTGTTGTGCACCGTTTAGTTGTCGTTAAAATGTTTTTATAGCTTATGGGATTTAACTACGTGCCCATCAGTCCCTAAACTTACAAACTACTTATCAACTAGCTTATCCTAAGGACGGCACAAATATCCATGCCCAAGGAGGCATTCGAACCCCCGACCGTAGTGGCCGTGCAGACCGTGACTGGAGCGCCTCAGTCCCCTCGGCCGACGTTTAGTTGTCGTCTGAGAATAACAAGCCCCTATCTATTTATCCGTTATTGTTCTAGTTAACACCTTCAGAAGTTGTGTTGACATAGGTACACTTGTGCTACAGTAATTTAAAGTATACTGCGAGTGTGTCACCTTAGTGTACAGAGTACGCCACACGCCCGGTTATTTAAGTAATTTTACCTCCACTTTTATTTTGCTTCTTTGTACGGCTATATCACCGTATAGGGCGAGATCAAAGCTGACAGACAACGAGCTAGATTGGCTACTCAGTGAGGATCCAGATTTCAGCATTGTACCAGACAACGAAGACGCTGACGGCTCTGAGGAAGAAGAGGAACTTATGACACGAAGTGACCACGATTCAGATTCTGACAAGTCCACGATTCAGAAGATGATTTTGAAGAGCTACTCTCCACTGGTATTTTTAGTGGGAGGTACAATGCGTCTAAATGGAATAAAATATGTCATACTTTGACTTTCAATACAGAAAGAAAGAATATTGTGAAAATATTCTCTGGACCTACACGTGTTGTCAGAAGGATCACAAGTGAAAAAGAGGCTTTATTTACAGTGCTTACGCTGAAATTATTAATGAAATTGTAAAATGCACGGACATATACATTCAGCCTAAGAAAGAATGTGTAGAATATTCCACACAGAAGGATGCTAAGGAAATTACAAGATGTGAAATAATGGCACTGTTGCGATTACTGTATCTCATCGGCACTTGAAAAAATTGAAATGCGCTGTAGCGCACATCCTGAGGCTCATGCGTGAACCCCATGCTGCCCGTAATCGCGATGTGATTGACATGCGTAATCGCACTTCCATACTTATCAAAAGATCCGAAACGAATAATACGGTCTGCTGCCATCATCTCGCGATTACGGGCAGCATGGGGTTCACGCCTGAGCCTCAGGACGTGCGCTAGCAGCGCATTTCGGGTTTTTCAAGCGTCAACTTCGCGTCGCAATATCTCGGGATGTAATTGCAATATTGCGATGCAATCAACGCCATTGTTTGTGTGATTTGTCATGGTATGGATTGCTGAGGAAAAAATATAGGGTCTCCATTAAAAAAAAGTTTGTGTTAAAGAACACATTTGCTTTCGTTTGTACATTCATGGACCCCAGCCCTACATTGATACCGGTGAAAATCGTTTCCCAATAGCCGTTACTGTTCCAGAGATATTTTGGGTAGACAAGATAGCTGGGACACCCTGTATATATATAATACTTTGCTGGTTTGTTTTGATTATACTGCATAGAAGAACAGCGATTCTTGAAAGCATACAACTTTTCACCTACTGTCACAAATTGTATTAATAATAATATATATATATATATATATATATATATATATATATATATATATATATATAACCTTGAAAATGAAGAGGAAAGTATACATCGGCACACTTAATACAAACACACTGCAAAAAGTTGGTAAACTCAAAAACCTCACGGACACCCTTGATAAATTTGACATAAAAATTTTGCTATACAGGAAACATGATTCAGAGACGAAAATCACTTCGACTCTGAAAACTATACAATTTTCAAAGGAAAACCCGCCACTAAAATTCCCAATTCAAACCGATATATCTTTGGTACAGGATTCGTCGTACACAAATCCATCAAAGATTCCATAGTACATCTCTACTCCAAGAACGAGAAAATGTTTACCCTCACAATAAAGTCAGGAAACAAAATGTACACAATAACCAATGTACATGCACCTACAATGGATCAGAACAGGAAAAACCCACAAATGGTAGAAAAATTCTGGGAAGATCTTGAAGAGACCATGAATAAAATTCCTGCAAAACATGTGAAAATTCTTCTAGGTGATTTTAACGCCCAGTTGGGTAAAGAAAAGAAATACAGTAACATCACAGGACAACATACCGCCCACAAACGCACAAACAAAAACGGCGAAAGGCTGATAAAACTCTGTAAAAATTGCAACCTTAAAATCATGTCCATCCAATTTGAGAAACCCCGCCGGAAATTGACAACATGGAAATCATCCAACAATTCCCTAGGTGAATTTCAGATAGATCATGTCGCTATATCTAAGAGAAATTCACAGGAAATCCTAAATGTAAAGAAAACGTTTTTTTTTTTTTTTTTTTTTTTTTTTTTTTTTTTTTTTTTTTTTTTTTTTTTTACTCGGATCATCATCTGCTTCAAATCAAAACACGATTTATCCCAGACAGAAAACTTCATAAAACTAAAACAGTCTTCAGAACAGACCCAGAATATCTGAAAATTAACAAAGAACAAATAACACAAGAAATCACGCAGATATCAGAAACCAACTGGACGGAACTTTCACAGAAAATGAAAGACCTAATAAAACTAGGCCAACCTACACGAAAACGGAAACACAGGTGGTGGAACGCATTGTATAACCAAGCGATCGGGCAGAGAACTTTAACAGTCACAAATCACCCGAAAATTGGGACAGTTTTAAGTCAGTGAGAAAACTTTCTTCAAAAACTATTCTCAAGGAGAAACGTATCTACGAAAACAGCCGTCTCAGAGAGATCCAAGAAGATTTCACCAGAAACAACACAAGAAATTTCTACAGATCCTTCAGGGAAAACATACCGAATACCAACCACCCAATCTCTGTTTTTAAAATCCTGATGGATCCTTGGAAACTAACACGCAGAAGAACTGTGAAATTCTCGCTCAATACTTTAACAAATTGCTCAACTGCAAAAGTCCCTCAGAAAAACTGCACTTTGAAACTCCTGAGCCCAATCCAGACTTACAGCCACCGACCCTACATGAAATCATTGAAATAACGAAAGCACTTAAAAACAACAGAGCACCCGGTGAAGACGGTCTGATCGCAGAAATTTGGAAATTGGATCATGCACAAATCACACCAAAAATCCACAAAATTATTGAAAACTGTTGGCTCACAGAAAAAATTCCGGAAGAATGGAAGTCGGCTCTCATTCACCCACTTCACAAAAAAGGAGACAGAACTGATCCAAACAACTACAGAGGAATCTCCCTGTTCCCAGTCACCTACAAAATTCTCTCCAAAGCCCTGTTAAACACTCAAATTGGCGAATATCAAGCGGGCTTCAGGAAAAACCGTTCCTGCAGCGAACAGATTTGGAATCTCCGCAAGGCACTGCAGGAATACTACAGTATCATTTGTGGACTACAATAACATTTGTGCCTATGGCTCCATTGACCGAGACACACTCTTCCAGACTCTAAGAGAGATGAAGTTTGACCTTTAAATTCGGAATCTAATTCAAGAGACCCTAACCAAATCCAAAGTAAAATTTAAGGGAGAATTATCAGAGCTCTTCGAAATCAAAACCGGTGTCCGGCAAGGCGATGGTCTCTCGCCCATCCTATTCAATCCTCTTAGAGAAAATTATTCGTACATGGGAAGGAGAAGTCAAAGGAATTCAACTAGGTAGAAATAAGGAAAAGATAACCCACATAAAATGCCTCGCTTTTGCAGACGACATCGCCGTACTCTCGAATACCAGAACGGAAGCACAACATGCACTAGAAAAACTCCACGAGATAGCCCTGAAAACCGGTCTACAAATTTCTTATGAAAAAACACAATTTTTGATACAAAATCATCAGATAAACTCCCACTAAAAACAAAGTACGAAAAAATTCTACAAGTCAGTGAGTTTAAATATTTAGGTGAAATCATGCAAAAATCTGGGCTAAACACAAAAGCAAACGAAGAAAGAGTCTCAAAATTACAGAGAGTCTATAAACTCACCTGGTCCCACTACAATAAAAAATGTATTTCCACTGCCGCAAAACTACGACACTACAACACAGTAGTCTTACCAGAAGCTCTCTACGCATCAGAAACTACGAGCACCAAAGGAATGGCAAAAATCCAGGAGATTGAAAAACAAGAATGGAAAATTCTGAGAAAAATCCACGGTGCAGTTTTTAGAGAAAATATCTGGCAAAAAAGACCCACGGAAGAACTATACAGACACTCTGAAACAATCACGACACATATCAGAAAACGCAGAGCAAAATATTTCATGCATATCGCCAGAATGAATGAGACCCGACTAACTAAAAGAATATTCAACATAATTTCTACATCGAAACTGGGCACATCTTGGTACAAAGAAACCATAGAAGACCTGAAAACATTAAACATCTCTACAGAAGACATACAAGACCGCAAAACCTGTAGGGAAAAAATCAGAAATCAAAAAGACTAAGTCACAACACAAAAACAGACGAAAATGGACAGATGAAAGAATGAAAGGTTTTTGGGAAGAAAGAAAGAAGAAGAAAGACTGGAATAAAAGCTAGATTTTTGTGTTTTTAACGCTCTCCTTAAGGGGAATGTATGCATAAGATGTAACTCTTGCCATAACTTTGTTTCCAAAGGTCATATAAAAACAGTGCTTACATGTGAGAAATGTAATACATTTTCCGAAAATGCGCAAGATAACATAACGTTTTATTTATTTATTTGGTTATTTAGATACAAGGAACTTGGATACTTATTGAATATATAAAGCCTTTGTCCTTTTATATTGCTATGAAATAGACGTTTTGTTCATCTGCTTAAAAAGTGTTAGGATGGATTCCTACTTCAGCTGCAACAATAAAATGATATGTGAGTTTCCTTATTTGTTAAATCAAACAGTAATTAGCGATGTATTATAAGTTTTTTGTACTGTTGTTTACATAAATCGCCTCACTGGTATGCATCCTTGCGCTTGTACCGTGCATTGCAGGTTGTCCGCTCGTCCGGCGAACCACCGAAACATGACACTTAACATTATTTAGTTTAAGTAATTTGGAAGCCCAGGGACTTATGACCAGAGTAGTTAAGTCCCATAGATTTACAAACGTTTGAAACTTCATTTTTGCGGAGTGCTGTAAATGATATAGAATGGAATCCCATCGTGCAATACCGACCCACAAAGAATCCTTTCGCCACCTTCACGGCGATATCGTCGCGAGAGATGCGTGCCCCATAGCAGTATGGTTGCCCCTCTATCAATAAAGGCACAAGAGTTGAGAGAACTGTCGAAAATAGGGAACTTTATAAGAATGCTTTGACATTTTATTCAAGTGCTAACTGATGTTCAGTTCGCATTGATGCTCAAAGCAGGAGACTTGTTTTCTTTAAAAAATCATTTCTGTACGGGTCCTTGTGGTTCATTTCGTCAGGAACTAGTTTCATGCTTATCTTCTCCATACTCTCTCGCCGTTTTACCTATTAAGTCCTCTGCTGCCTTCAATATATTATCTCTCAAACCTACACATTCATCTGTAGTTTATTCTTACATTTCACTGATTGCAGCAACTGTATGGAAAATCCATGTTAGCTGATGTGATAACGTCAGTTCATTCATTTCTCCCAACTGGTGCCACTGCAATATGGAAAAGTCCAGTGAAATCTTCTCAGGCTAAAGCATTGCATAATAGATTAAGGAGTTTAAAAATAAAAATAAAATAAAATAAAATATAAATGAATCTGTTTGCCTTAAGCCTGATTACAATAACATCGTTAAAAGTTAACTTGTAAAATCAACCGATCTTCAAATATTATCAAGGAAACAATAGCTTTACACACTTACATTGGTTGTAATCACCTCGCAGTCGGCTGCAAACTGATTTCGCTCCGCAGCTGAGTTGTTATTGCTCACCAATAGCCCTTGACATCCACATCTACTTAGATACTCTGCAAATCACATTCAAGTGCCGGGCAGAGGGTTCATTAACCCCTTTCAAAACTTTTCTAACCGTTCCATTCTCTAATAGCGCGCTCACACACACTGCAACGTGACGTTTTACGATGCAAAAGGACGGCACCAAAAAGTTGCGTCTTGATTCGCATACTAATTTCCATCAAACCCTGTGGCCAACTGTGCCGTTTGAACTTCCTAACGCAAACCGTTCAGACAGCATGATCGTTTCATTCATATAGTCCAATAATTCTCACATTATATTTGCGTACGCCTCCGTGACCAGAGTCAGCTGACATAAAAGTTTTCTGGGTGTTGCATACCCAGTATACCAAGATGGAGGCCACTGTAATGTTGGCCAAAACGCCGGTTGTTAAATTAATAGTCATCTTACAACATGATGCGTTACAACACCCAGAAAGCGTTTATGTCAATTCTCACATTGTATGAAACCTTGTCCGAATCTCGCCACACTGCATATACGCATGCACGCTGCTTTTTTTTCAGTTTTCACGAGGTCCAGTAGTTAGGTATTTATTTGGCACCGTTAGTTAAAGGGTGGCCTACCACTTTAGCTGCGCAGTTCAAATGTTTGTAAAACATTGTGACCAAATGAAATGTTTGTAAAGCTTATGGGACTTAACTGCGGGGACATCAGTCCCTAAACTTACAAACTACTTATACTAACTTATAGTAAACACAGCACAAACATCGATGCCAGAGGGGGGGATTCGAACCCTCGACCGTAGTGGCCGTGCAGACCGTGACTGAAGCGCCTCAGTCCCCTCAGCCACCGCGGCCGGCTATACTGTTTATCTCCCATTCAATTCTCGCATAGCGCGCGGGAAGAAAGAACACCTGAATCTCTCTGTTCGAGCTCTGATTTCTCGTATTTTTTTCTGATGATCATTTCTATCTTTGTAATTGGGAGTCAACAATATATTTTCGCATTCGGAGGAGAATGTTGGCGATTGGAGTTTCGCAAGTAGCCCACGCCGCAACGATAAGCGCCGTTGTTGTAATGATTCCCATCCCAGATCCTGTATCATTTCCGTAACGCTGTCTCCCCTGTATCGTGACAATACGAAACGAGCTGCCCTTCTTTGGACTCTTTCTATGTCCTCCGTCAAACCCACCTGATAAGGATCCCACACTGGGCTGCAATAGTCCAAGAAAGGACGGACAAGCGTAGTGTATGCAGTTTCTTTTGTAGTTCTGTTGCATGTTTTAAGGGTTCTGCCAATAAAACGCAGTCTCTGGTTCGCCTTTCCCACGATATTATCTACGTGTTCTTTCCAATTTAAGTCTGAAGTAATAATGATTCCTAGGTATTTTGTGGAGTTTACGGCCTTCACATTTGATTGATTTATCTTGTAAACAAAGTTTAACGGATTTCTTTTCGTACTCATGTGGACGACTTCACACTTCTCATTATTTAGAGTCAATTGCCAATTTTTACACCAAACTGGTATCTTATTCAGATCGTTCTGCAGTTGGTTTTGATCTTCAGATGATTTTACTAGACGGTAAATGACGGCGTCATCTGCAAACAACCTAAGAGAGCTACTTAAATTTTCCCCTAAATCGTTTATGTAAATAAGGAACAGCAGAGGACCAATAACACTACCCTGTGGAATGCCCGATATCACCTCTGTTTTGTCGATGCCTTACCATCGATTAATGAAATTTTGCACACTTACTTAGGAGTGTATTCGTAATGCATAAAACAATTTTCAAATTTCTACGACTTATAGTTCTTAAATTTTAGAATTTACATTTTCCCATAATAAATACCTATTAAACGTACCGTTTATAGAAATCCATAACACTCTAAGATACCAAATTCTGCAAACATAATCAACATAGTGGTCTGAAAGTATCGGTGGAGCAGATTTTTTTTATATGTTTATTCATTTGGTTTTATTAGCTATTCAAATTTGATACACAAAATTTTATGTATTTTTTTCAACAGTTTTGGTTACAAATGTCGTATCACAAACTTTTGTCAAAAATGGCTCCACAAAGTATTTTAGAATAAGGGTTTACAGCAACATGCCAAATTTTAATTTTGTATCATCAATAGTTATAGAGATATGGTACATAGCATTCGTAAAAAGTAAACTTACGGAAAACTTAATTAAAAAATATAAGGCAGTTTTTACTGGGATATATACATGCTCTTTGGTTCAGTGCTGACCATATCCATATTCAACAGTTTCGTCCTGCTCTTCAAGCTGTTTTCTTCTAGACTGACTTCTTTGATAAGCATTTTTTATTTCAATTTTTTTTTTTTTTTTTTTTTTTTTTTTTTTTTTTTTTATCAATTGCGGTCTTCGCTGCTGCAATTCGTCGATCGTCAATGCGCTTCAATATCGACAGTGTAAATGCTCCTGGTTTCAAACCTAGCCTTTGCAAAGCCTTAATTCTGCCTATATTTCCACTGTTAAATACTAAGCTTGCATCATATGCAGCTATTTGCACTACCATTAAGATTTTGAGTTCTGCCATGTACACATTTTTTTCAACAGGTCTGGGTTAGCCAGAAACCTAAAAGGTGGATTCACAGCATTCGTAACTGCTTCAGGAAGATGGTGTTTATTGGTGTAAGTAGTGCCAATCGTCTCAGCTTGCAGGAATTTGCACCATGAAATATCACACATGTTGTGAATAGGATTTTCATCGGTTGAGAGTTTGTGGAAGTAAATTGCCCAAACAGATCTTTGCATAGCTTCCACACTTTGACAGTTTTCTCTAATAACTTTACCATAATACACTTGCATGTATCTCTTTGTCAGTAAGCCTCTTAGGACCCCCTAGGTACTTACCATCTTCTAGTTCCTGACCCTTGAGTTCTCTTATTAATGTAAAAAGCCTGCCACCTATCCTCCTTTGGATATGTCCAGTACATTCTAGTTTCTCAATCTTACAATCAGGTCCATAATAAGCTGAAATATTTACTATTGTAGAGAAGAATTGCATTATTACTATTGAAAAAGGAGGGCGTGGCATGAAGCAAGCTTACGAAAAAAATTTGTAATATATATTTAGTGTCTGAATTAGGTTCTAATATTTTTCTGTAATAATCTTGATACTATATACTGTCTATTGAGCCAATAAAATTTTTGCGATTTTCCTCATTTTTGTGTACATGTTCCCTTTGCGCTGCTTTACGCGACAAGGGGAGGATTGTCAGGCTTTGTTCAGATCTATACAACTTCCCAGACAAGAACGCGTTTTTTATTTATGGATGACCGGTTTTGACGTTCACAGATGTCATTTTCTGATCTCCTACGTTTTACAATGTCATATCTTATACGGTTTTATCGTTGAAAAATATAAGAGATCAGAAGATGGCGTCTGTGAACATCGAAACCCGTCATCCATAAATAAAAAACGCGATCATGGCTGGAAACTTTTATAAATCGATTTAGATCGCCTCAAAGAACAAAGTGTTTCATACACAACTCTTCAAATCCTTGTGGTCGATTAAAGCCATGAAGTCGTGTTTCAACAAGCCGAGATCTGGTTTTCAAACGGTTTCTCGAATTCCACAGAAGTGAACAGCGGGCTGGTCCTCAAGTTCTACTTTCTTGTAGCTACTCGATTGACACCATTCGGCTGAACCGTCGTCCAAAACAACTGACTTTATTTACGTTTTCTGTTATTTATCAAAATAACTGCAAAAAAATGCTGGTATGATTCCTATCAAAGGCCGCAGCCGAATTCCTTTCCCATCATTGATAAAAGCGGATAGACAGTATACTCCACATGTAATAAGACGATTTCGACGGGAAGTTCGAATCTAATCTTCTTTGTTTCCTCCCGTCACATGATACACATGAACTTATAAAACTCTCACAATTTTCACACGTAATAGACCATGGGCGCGGAAGTGCACGAATGTACGGAGAGCGCGCGCGAACGCTTACGTTGGTTGACTAACGGCATTCGCCAGCATCTAATCCCCACTTTAGATCCCTGATGATATTTTTCGAATGTTTCGTTTTGGTGGCGTCAAAGGAATAGTAATTTCTGCGTCTGGTCGATATTTTTGGATCGACAAATAATACAATTCCTTGAGACAACACTGGCTCCTTATACAAAAGGTATTAAACATAAGGAGAGCCATTGAATTATAATTTATGGTGTGGCCGGGATTCGAACCCAGGACCTCCTACTTATTAGGTAGGTGTTTTAGACCACTTTTGTTTCTGTTCTTCATGTGGATCTAAGGTTTGCGGTCGTTGTTTCAGTTCATTTTTGTATGTTCGTTGTGTATTTGGTCAGCTTTTTAATTACAGGGGGCGTTTACCCCCTGACCAGGCGCGCTGAGCCACGGCGCCGGCTGACCACTGTACTAACGCAGCGTTGTAGCCATAGCAACTACACGGACTGTCTTAAAGCACATCTCCCTCCACACCACGGAATTTAACTCAGCCTCATGTTCCCTGGTAAAAGCGTATCAAATTGCCAGGGCTATCCTACTTTGGAATAGCACCCTAGCAAAGAACGCGAATAGGGACTATCCCGCCTTGTTCCTCAGGCCAAGGTGCTATTCAGTTGTAGGATAGCCCTGGCAATTTGATACGCATTTCACAGTGAACATGATGCAAAGTATGTGGTGTGGAGGGAGATGTGCTTTAAGGCAGTCTGTGTAGTTGCACTGGCTACAACTCTGTGTTAGCTAAACGGTCTAAAGCACATACTTAGTACGTAGGAGGTCCCGGGTTCGAATCCCGGCCACAACACAAATTTTAATTATATTCCTCTCCTTATGTTTAATATTTTTGGATCGAATTTGGTGGATACAGATGCATTTTTTTAAAGCTCCCTCTATCTGTGTCACTTGAAAACATCACGAACAGAGACTTACAATTGAATTCGAGAGGTCGTCATATCATAGCGTCGCCGACAGAAATGACCGGCGTTTCGGCTGCAGCGACAGGAAAGTAAATGCGGCTGGAGGCGATAATTATGAATATTCTAGGTTCGGCAAAGGACTTATTATAATAAATTATAATTATAATAAAAAAAATAAAAAAGGACTGACCGGAGGTGCGATAGGAAGGAAAATGTTATTTCAGTCGTTGGTTTTCTGTCTACTGGTTACATACATTAAACGGTAGCAAGGTAATTGTAGCGAATGTATCGATAGCCACTAGTTTCCAGTACAGCAAATTATGTCATATGTTACTCAGTATTCCAGAACAGTTGACAAACAAGTCGTTATTAGGATATTTTCCTGTGTTAAAAATATTGTTTTTAATTGTAATTTTGTATGATTATAACATTCAAACATCATTTTGGAACTTTATTCTTACCTATCAGCTATAATAATGTGTGGCGCAGGTACATGTCGAGACCTCGGAATGGGTTCGAAAAAGTGAGCCATGGCTACCAAGGATGTGGACATGGCTCTGCGACTAACGATTGATTAGTCCTCATGAACTATTTATTGGAAGAAACCAATACTCAACGATGATGTGTTTGTCGTGGTGCATGTTGTCGTAGCTATTATACAGTTCTTCAATGTAATACGTCGACATCAGGCAGAAGTACTGCAGACTGCTGGCCCTAGTCGAGGGTGCTCTTCTGTTGAACTTCCAGAAACTCGAACTCGTGGATCTCTTCATACTGACTACAACTCCGGTTCCGACCGTTGCTGCTGTGGTGTGCCGGCATAGCTAAGCGAGCTCCGTTCTTCCTATTGGCCAGCACACGAAGCAGGCGAAGACGTGCCGAGAATGCAGGCGCCCCAGGCGGACGAAGTACTATGGAGCAACTTATCGCTCTTCTTGAAGTTGCAAGGCAACGTGTGTAAAACGCCGGCGTTGACGCGAATAGTCAGGCTACAACAGTACACATTAGCAGAAACGATGCCTGCAGCCGCGGCGGAGTGGCCGAGCGCATTGGTGCCCTGTGCTCCGATGCGCGAGGCTATTCACCGTCGGGGGTTCGAATCCCCATTCGGGCATGGATTTTAGTGCTGTCTTCAGTATAAGTTAGTTTACAAGTAGTTTGTAAATTTAGGGACTGATGATCCCGCAGTTAAGTCCCATAAGCTTTACAAACATTTGTACATTTTTAGAAAATCGTTCATTTAGAAGTATATTGGTCTTCATCGCCATTAACAAGAGGTGGTGCCTTGTTTATTGTAGGTACTTCATTTAGAAAGAAAAACTCGTGTGCATTTGAACGTACAGTACTTTTTTAAGAAATCGTCATTCTTTCCTGCATTGGACAGTTTGTTTACTTTCACACGCACAATACACACCGGTTAACTAGGATTTTAGTTCTGCAATCTGGTGTATCGGTAATGACGGAAACTTCTGCGCTAAATTCTCGAAATCATTCATATACATATGTTTGTATAGTCTATGGGACTTAACTACGGGGTCATCAGTCCCTAAACTTACAAACTACTTATGTACTACTTACGAACTAGGATGGCACAAATATCCATGCCCGAGGGGGGATTCGAACCCCCGACCGTAGTGGCCGTGCAGACCGTGACTGGAGCGCCTTAGTCCCCTCGGCCACCGCGGCCGGCTCGAAATCATTGATAACTATCTGTTTCTAAGCGCTGTTGAAAGGAGTTCCACGCTTGTATTTTACAACAGCTTCAGTCTTTGTCGCAGAACATTGTATAAGACGTTTGACAACTATAGCGGGAACAATTGCTGCAGAACTCTATATTACAGCTCCCCTAATATTTCTTGTGTTTATAAACGATTTAGGAGACAATGTGAATAGCTCTCTTAGACTGTTCGCGGACGATGCTGACGTTTATCGGTTAGTGATGTCAACAGAGGATCAAAAGCAACTCCAAAGCGATTTAAACAAAATATCTACCCGGTGCGAAAATTGGCAATTAATACTAAATAATGAAAAGTGTGAAGTAATACACGTCACCACTAAAAGAAATCCGCTCAACACGATCAATAAGTCAAACCTTAAGGTCGTAAATTCTACCAAATACCTAGGAGTTCAATTACGAACAACTTAGACTGGAGAGAACACAAATAAAATATTGTTTGGAAGGCGAACCAAAGATTACATTTCATCGGCAGAACGCTTCGAAGATGCAACAGCTCCACCAAAGAGACTGCCTAAATCACACTTGTGCGTCCTCTCCAGGAGTAGTGTTTGCCCTGTGTGGGACCCTTACCACATGGGACTGACGGAAGACATTGAGAAGGTTCAGAGAAGGGCAGCACGTATTTTATCACGTTACAGGGGGAAAGCGTCACGGAAATGTTGCACGATTTGAGGTGGAAATCATTAAAAGAACGATGTTATTCGTTGTGGCGAGATCTATTTGCGAAATTTCAATCACCGACTTTTACTTCTGAATGTGAAAATATTTTGCTAGCACTCACCTACATAAGGAGACATGACATCCCATTAAAATAAATCAGATCGAAAACGGAACGATTTAGGTGTTCTTTCTTCCCGTTCTCTATCACAAAATGGAACGGTAGAGAAAGCTTCTGAAAGTGGTTAAGCCCTTAAATGTGATTTTCAGAGTATCTACGTATATGTAGACTTAAAGTAACAATAAATAGCTTAATCACTCAACACTGAAATCGGAAGACACCTTGAGTACTGTCTCTTGATTCAAATATCTTGAAATCCTATTCATAGTAGCACAAAGACTCATTTCTTTCACAAAATTTCTAAGCGTGTATGAACGAGCTGGAACGTGTACTGATGCCGTTTACTGTTCACGGGTTTTATGATTTGTCTGTCTGTTTATTGAAGGTCCATATTGAACGCTAAATGAGGTTATACGTTCGTCGCACTGTTCCATAAAGTCTCTGCGCAGCTAGGTCACTTATGACCAGAGTATCCTACAGAAGAAAGCCTTTACAGGCCGTGCGATGTATCACAACACGCCCTCGTGATTAGGCGATAAATGTAACTGTACCCTAGTTATCGTAATTGAGTTGCATCGTGAAATAACTTTTATATTCTAAAGTAAATTTCAGTAGAAGAGAAGTGCTATATATGTTTTACCCAAAAGGAGACATTTAGTTATTGTACATCAAACTGAAGAAGAAGTTACGATGGAATCATAAGACGGTGAATGAAACAATCAAGAATATAACGTTATCAACAATGAACAGGACTAACTTTATAACATATTTCAATTCCCTGATTCGTATAGTTTTTCTCTCTAAGTTAATTAAAGTGTGTAATTTTATGTTTGCTTTCCTGGCGTGTACCGCGAATGAAGATTTCTCTGGCTTCTAGCCAGGAGGAAGTGCCTTCTTAGAGCGTTCGCGTTTAAAGTTTGTGGATGAATGGGGAAGTTACTGCTGCAGAGGTCGCTAAATGAACGACTCCCTTTTGACATTGAATTAATTGGAAATTGGCCCGCTCATCGTCTGAACTGACTAGTGCTTATCTGCTATTTGACTGCGTTTCGAATAGTAAATTTAATTAAGCACTGAATATGAAGAGAGTTTATTGAGAATTAATTAGCTACCTGTTTATTTTGCTAATGATCCCTTCCAAAATTGAGGAAAGAAAAAACACTTTCTTTAAATGAGAACGATGAAAGTGTAACTGAAATGAAATAGTTCATACAATCTAAATATTTACTACCGTAAGTTGCTGATGAAGGATTACGTATATGCTTACAGAGTGGAGGATGTTTCAAGTTCGCCGAAAGACAAAGTTGGGGAAAATAATTCTATTTCTTTGAATGCCGACACAAAAGAAACACTATAGTTAGCGACATCTTCAAATAAACGACAAAGATTTTGTAACCGAATTGCTGCAGTAAATTACCAGTACGTGGTTGTCAGATGAGAAGTTGCAGCGTGTTGGTGCTGAACACTGAAGATCCCGTCGCTAAACAGAAAAATTCCCGTGCAGATCCTGAATGGACGCTGACGTTTTGAAGTTAAATAGAGCCACGAGTGCTGTGGGAGCTCGTTGTCAATTTAAAGCCTCGCAATTCTGCCGTACACCACCAGACCAGTGGTAAACATGAGCAGTTAAGCTCCAAGGATGCAACGAATGTCTTAGAGGGGGCGTTCAGACACAGAAAATATAGCTTGGTATGACGAAAACAGATTCGTCGAATTAAACACGACTGCTGGTCGCCATTGCGGATTCAGGGCTCAAGAATGGCTCGCCTAAATCCCAGAACTTTTCACTAGCTAGCACCCAACCGAATAGAAACACCTAGCGGTGCTCTTGCAGAATTAAAGACAATTTTCTAAGGCTTCCACACTACATGGAGCCCTCTTAGACACAAATGAAAGCTGTCACGTCCCGTGCCGGGCTCCTCCTAATACTCTCCTTTGAAGAAACTCCCTCTCTTACCAGAATTGCCAACTGCAGCGGCTCAAATTTGCGCGGCAACCAGTAACATGCTTAAACGTTGTACCGAGTGGACGTCGCGCATGGCGTATAGCGTATAGCGTATAGCGAATCATATGCTTCTTACTGTCCTCGCACGGGAATAACGGTTTACAGCAAGAATTTATTTGCCTTGGAAAGGAGAGGTTCTACGATTATCAGCCGCCAATTCCGTACAGTCTGGCCGTTCCGATCACCTGATCTTAATCCGTCTGATTTCTGGCTGTGGAGCTCTTTGAAAGATGTTGTGATTTCAGCATTTTAGACGAAACGTTAGACAGCATACTCAACATGATTTGCGCCAGTCACAGGGAAATTAGAAATTCGATTTAATTTTGATTGATGCTTTCTTGCACTTTTGGATCTAGCAAAATTAACCCTTTCACTCCAATTTTTCTTTAATTTATGATCAAAAATATGTCTATGCCTATTTTATACATAATGATTGGGATAATGAATATTTGACAGAATTTTTGATTATTTTTAGAAGGAAATTTGGGATGACAATATACGGCATCATTGTTCAGGATGCGTTTCCTTTATCGTAACTAAAAACATTTTTAACTGTTTACTACTAATCTAATATGTATAGCTTATGGGAGCTTACTACGGGGTCATCAGTCCCTAAACTTACAAACTACTTATGAACTAACTAATTCTAAGGACGGCACAAATATCCATGCCCGAGGGGGGATTTCGAACCCCCGACCGTAGTGGCCGTGCAGACCATGACGGGAGCGCCTTAGTCCCCTCGGCCACCGCGGCCGGCACTAATCTAAACATTCTACAATTATGCAGTAATGAAATTTTTTAATTACTTTGTTTCCTTTACCTTGATATAAATATTTGAAAATTCTTTCTGCATGTACTCCAACTTGGACATCAAGAAACGATACAAATTTTGACAATGCATTGTAGCCTAATACTCTCTGATTCCTCAAGTAATTGTAGACAACCCAGTCACGTAGAATTGCTGGAAGTCCTGCACTGATGTTGACAATCTGTGGGCAAATGGTTGAGGCCAGAGCAACAGATAAAGATGACATTGACATATGGCAACACCGATAGGAAAAGGGTTTAAAACAGATGTGACATGCTTTTTATGCGGTTATTGGCCTCAGGACAATTAAAAACCGATATCACTGATGCTTTATATGCTGTTTTTGTCCTCAGGGCAGTTAGAAACCGATGTGATTGTTTTAATGCGGTTTTTGGACTCGGGGCAGTTAAAAACCGATGTTTTGTGAGTGGGCTTAAGTAACTATCAGTTTCACACTTGTACAGAGTAATATAGTTTGTTAACATTCTATTTATACCCTGGGCATTGTTGCACGATTCATTTCTCATGTTTAGTCGATCACTTTTAAATTGTGATGCTTTATCATCTAGTGATAAATTTTCAAACTATTTATTTTTCTTCTGTCATTTATCCCCTTCTCCGATAATATTACGTTACAATTTGACGCCATTCTAAACAGTGGTGATATTTTCACAGCGTTTTGACAGTTTAACTTTTAGTTATAACCACCCTGTATATTTTAACCTGTTATTGTTGTCGATGCTTTAGTCCTGAGACTGTTTTAATGCAGATCACAACACTTCACTGTTCTGTGCAAGCTTCTTCATATCTGAATGGAACGGCAACGTACATCCTTTTGAACATGCTTGCTTTATCCGTCTGTCGGTCACCCTCTGCGATTCACTATTCCTTCATGTTTAAGAATGTGTTCCACCAATCGACCCCTTCTCTTAGTCAGGATTTCACAAAAGATTCGGTTCTCCTCATTCTGTTCTAGACGTCCTAATTAGTTACGCTATCCATACAACTGATCTACAGCATTCGCGTGTAGCGCCACATTTCGACGCTTCTTTATCTTTCTGTCCACGTTCTATTCAAATACAATGCTTCGCTCAAGACAAATGCTTTAATAAGCGACGTCATTTCATTTAATTATGGATGGCAACATTTCCTTTACGACTTTTATTGTCTCATTACCTTATCCAATTCCTTGAAAGATTTAAACCGCATAAGAGGCACTGATATACAATTTATGCTACAGCCGGTATTCGAACCCGGAATTTCCTTCTTACTAGGCACACGGCATATCCATTAGGCCACCGAGGCATAATGGGTACGGTGACTGCACGGACAGTCCTACGGCACGTCCACTCCATTACATAAATTTCAACTCTGCCTAATTACCCTTATAAAGACGTATCAGCATTTTCTGATTTTCTTAGACAACTTTCAATTACCCTTGTTTTGCTCATGTTTAGGCTCATCTTTTAACTTCCTTGCATGACACCATTCCGGTCAATTGTTATTCCAGGTAGGTTGTTTGTGCCAGAATTACAATGTCATCGTAAAACCGCAATTTCTTTTTTTATTTCTTTTCTCTAAGTGTCTTCTCCAAATTTCTTCTTGCATCCTTTTCTTCCCAGATTGCTGAATGATTAACATGGGGGAAAGGCTATAACGCTGTCATACTGTCTTCCTCACCACTACGTCACAATCGTGCCCTTCTAGTCTAATAACTGCTATCCGGTCTTTGTACAAATTCTATATAACTTTTAGCTCTCTCTATTTTACCCCTGCTAGCTTCAGAATGGGAAAGAGTGTGTTTCAGACAATATTGTCAAATGATTTCACCAAAAAACTAAAAGCTAAAAAGGTGATTTTGCTTTCCCTGCATTTAATTTCTAAGATATGTCGCAATTCGATTTGTCTGTAAATAATTTTGTTTAGTATTTTACGTCACATAACTGAAACGGCCTATCATATTTTTAGAATTTCATTTCCGTAGGTCGTAATTTGAGTTTTACCTGGAGTATTCCGACATTCTCGTACACCCAAACTGATCTTTGACTGGATTCTACCATTTCGTAAATTTGTCTGTGTATAATTTCATTTAGTATTTTGCGTCACGTAACTCAAACATCGCCTTGTAACGGCCTTTCATTTTTTTATAATTTCATTTCCGTTCTTTTAATATCTGAAATTTATAAGGAAAATAGAATATGATGTGCATTAGATGATATAATTAAAAACTTATGAGGCTTTCTCGAAAAAATTTAAATACACTATTGTAACTAGTGCTACATTAATGCGCAGTGCAAGTATCTATGAGTTTGGAGTTAATATATTAATGATAAAAGAGCATGTCTGGTTAGTCGTATGAGTCGAATATGATAATTAATAGGCGGATGATTTTTGTTCTTGGATTCTGTTTTTGGGTAATTCCTTGAATATTCCGCATTAAATTATTTTGAAACTATAACAACATCGGAATAAAAAAAATGCTGGAAACATGCACTGAACCGTAAAACAGGGCTGAAATGAACTGATCCAGTTGATTGTAGTTGAGCGATACGATACCGACAACTAAAATGATAGGTGAGGTGGTTAGGGCGAAGGAAAATTACCGATGACTGCTTTTGTCTCAAAGGTCGAATTTTGAAAGTAGAAAACCACAGCAGCTCTCATTAGTTTGTAATTTACTTAAGTGCTGTAGTAGCTAGAGATCAAAAGTTACACGACAATCCACTCAGAGAAAAAGACAGTCATTAATATATGGGAAAATCGAACGGAATGTTTATTAAGTAGTACTTAGCTCACAGCCTAGAACATCAATGTATTTTCTTACTTAACAGTAATAGAATATTATACGAAGTACAATATGGATATGCAAGAGAAACTGTTAACTCTGAAGTAACTCTGTTGGGAATTAAAAGGAAAACGTTGCTCATGGTAGTTTTTGACGCGTCCTTAACTGTGAAATATACTTCGTCTACGAACAGTTGTTCATTGAAACATTGTACTGCATTAACTGTTCATACGTAATCCCAAAGAGTGAAGTACTAGATAGCTGAAACGCGTGTATTGTACAGCGCTTTGTGTGAACGTAACTATCCCTGGTCAGCAAAGAGACGTAGTGGACTGCAGCATAGGGAATGGAGGATCTCACTGCTGAATCCTACGATACAATAGCGAGGACTACGTAATCTATTATGCAGGTGGGTTCATTGGACATACAATAGCACACACCGCACCCATCCACTGCAGTTCCTTTCTCTTACATGATATTTCATCATGTATTTTCACCACTGCGGCGCTCTGGAAGCAAATCTCATCCCGTGAAGTGATTTCAGCAGGTGTGTAAATATGTACATGGGCTGTATATCCTCCTTCACAAATATGCTCTTTGTGTCGGAGACGGAACCAGAAGAGACGTTTCTCGAATGCTTGGAGGTACTTTGCTCTGTTGTAAGAAAGTATCCACAGAGTTGAGAGCATACAGAAGGGAAAGCAGGAGGCGCCTCCTTTGACCTGTTTGCAATCAAGCGTTGTGGTCGACGCCATAGTTAAACCAACCATTTCTAATGACCACACTATCGATGGGACGTTAAACCGTAAGCTTCCTTCAATCCTTTTGAAACCGAGTAATAGCTAACTGACAGCTGTGATCTAATATGGCTTGAAAATTCTTACGAAATGGACATAATAAGACATAAAATTAATACATTTACAAAAGGGAGCGGCCTTTCATGGTGTTCTTCACCATTTCTCAATATGTTATTGAAATTGAGAAGATTTAAGACGCTTCTACAGTAATGCACGATAAAGAGGAAGGAAACCGCCAACATTTGGTTTGCTACTTATATATACGGAAGTTGGAATTTAAAAACCATTTAATTACGATCGATGCCAAAGTGTTACAAGTTTACACCTCTTACTGTCATTGAGAGTAGACACCAACGCTGTGTAGAACCCGTTGCTAGCGATTTTGAAAGCGTAGCATATCCCCAGAAGAGCCTGTTCTTTCGAATCTCTGTAACAGTTCTGAAGCGAATGCCACCAAATTGTTCCTTCATCTTCGTTGAAGTAACAAGGACTTAAAGTCACGGGAGTATAATTACAGCTTGCGCTGTATGCACCCGCGCACTGTTGTGCAACATCATGGGTGGGATGCGCTGGAAGTGTTGCCGCTTCTTTCGCAAAGCTGCTTGCAGGTGATGCTCCATCAACGAACAGTAACACTGTGCTCTGGCGGTCTGCAGTGCAGGAACGTAATGCGTTACGTTGGACCACTTGCTAACAAGTGACAGTGTTTCCCTCGATTGTGCGCACGCTGGTGACATGGGACGGGCGAGTCCTTTTGCTTGGAGGTATGGTCAACAAAGTATGCTATCAGGGACAACAGAAGAGACCACTGCATAGTGTCTTCCCAGGTGTTTTGCCACTATTTAAGTTCCAAGCCTCGTATAAAGAGTCCGAGCAACAAGTAACTATAATAAGGAAATCTAATACCAGTAATTAACATGCAAAGGACTCAATAACGGTAAACTATTACTTCACCCAAGAATAAAAGTGTACGAAATACTGACTCATATCTCACTTTACTATATGATTATAAAGAGGTAATGAAATATGGTCAAACATCAATTCATACGTTAATACTACGTGGTCCTTCAATTACTTCATCATAGCTTACAAATGAATTGCAAAACAACAAACATTCGTGACGTAGTAGCTAACTGGTTGCTTCAGATTACCGCATATACTTCGAAAATGCAGATTTAACATATTCAAGTGCATGCTGATATATCCTGCTCATAGGTACCATTGTACCGAGTTACACGTTCTCTCCAGATGAAGGAACGACGATCGTCCTATCGAACACATGAATTACGTTTTATGGGAGGAACTTTTTTTACGATTATCACACTAACAAATGTAGCATAACTACAGCAGATAATTAATTATTAGGAATTTCGGAAATATTATTTTCACTAATATTTCATTGGATTATGATTAAATGTTTAAATTAATTGAATTTCAAGGTGTGGTCGAATTCTTCAGTCTCAGGAAATATAGGAAAGAAGGGTTACAATCAAATTACCTTTACCGGCCTTCAAAGTAACGCCATTAGCTACAATACACTTCTGATATGGGTTGTACAGTTGTCGGAAAATCTCAGCAAACGCTTCTTGTGGAATAGGTCAAAGCACTGTGGTCACGCGTTGTTGAATCTCTGCAACCGATGCGAAGAATAAACCTTTCGGGGGATATCATTCTCAAAAACAGAGGCCGATTATCTGCAAGCATCCGTAGCACTCATTCAATAGTGTCTGGAACTGTGACGGTGGACGGTCGATCCAAACGTGGCTCACCCTCGACACCTTCCTATCCGCCTCTAAAGCGTTGAAACCACACAAATACACTATTTTACTCACTTTTTTCAACACCGTACACTTATACTAACATCCCATCGGTAACTTGAAGTTAACGCATTGCCCCATTTGCGCGAAATTTTGTAATGACATGAGTTCTCACTTTGACCCTGTTAGCTTGGTCGCAGCGTGTACCACCGCTTCTCTTCTGTGCTTTGCACGATAGGAGGCGCTTGCTGACATGCCCCTTAATGTGTATGCCGGGACACCAGATCCTCGCAGCGCGGTTTATAAGATATGGGACCATTCACTAACCTTTACGGACGTATGACTACACTAATTATTATTGAACAAAAATACATAATTTTTCCATTCATAAAATGAAACGTTTAAATAGATTTAAATTTCATAATTAATAGTTAATATTGTATAAAATGTTTATGAAGAAATAGCAGGAATTGAATCTGAGTCGTAAAATTGGCGGTTCATTCACTTATCTACTTTGCCACCCATCAATATAAAGGTTGTCCCTCAAACAAATTCTTATTTCGTTATGCTGTGATAGGAAATATCTCTTAAGCCTCTCACGTGAAATTAGGAATTTTCACGGCTCTTCCACCCGCCTCTTCTTACACATTTTGGAACAAATCGGTGAAATCCGTTACACGACTTCTACTCATCAGATGGATATTGATTCTCGCTTGTACTCCTGCTGTGGTCATGTCTTTCACAAGAATTTTCTCTTTTCCTGTGGCGATCTCAAGCGATGCATTTTAGTAATTTCAAAGTGTCATGCCGGCCGCGGTGGCCGAGCGTTCTGCGGCACGTCAGTCACAGTATGCACGGCCACTACGGTCGGGGATTTGAATCCTCCCTCGGGCATGGATATTTGTGCCGTCTTTAGTATAAGGTAGTTGATAAGTAGTTTGTAAGTTTAGGGACTGATGACCCCGTAGTTAAGTCCCATAAGCTATACGAATATTTGAACATTTGAAAGTGTCATCTTACCTGTTGCTCTTATACAGTACAGTTAGCTTGTTACTAAGCCATCACTGGTATCTTATAAGATAAAGCGGTTGTCACTTTTCTTCGTCTTTTGGGAGGTTTATAAGCATATTTGGATTCGAAATATTTCTATAATTTACATATTGAGCACCTTCGGTCACCTTTCTGTTCAGCACGTTATGCATAACAATGGTAAAGCGTTTCAAATCTTACTGAAAAGGTATAATTTATGCGGTAACGTGCGTAAACAAGTATCAAATCACGATTCGCTTCAGACACAACGTTTGAATGTGGTATACTTCACGCATTCGCAAGAAATTTGGGTAAACAGATTTCAACTGAGTTCCTTTTCCATTCGTGGAAACGGTAATGGTACAACCACGTTTTGATCTAAGCTTTTAGTCAACAGCTCGCTTCTATTGGGAAAAGAAACTGCTGGAATCAGTTTCTACGGATATCCATTATTCCATTCATTCACATTTGCTCTTAAATACTGGTCATATTTTTCGTTTAATCACCCTAACAGTTTGCAGGTAAGCGGTAAGCCCTAAATTCTATCCCCGTGTAGACCTCTCACGATGAAACTATATCCCACTTTACTTGGTAAATTTACCTTTACTTGTTCACACACTCCATTACTATATCGCTGAATTTCCTGGAGATGGACTGAACTGTCTCATTTAGACTCATTAATTTATATATTGTTGTTTCCAACAATATTTGTAGTCATTTTACGTAATATGACGTTTCTTTCCGTAACTATTAATCGTAAAATGATGGAACTTTTAAGTTTACAAAATCATTACCCTATTAATAAATTTCGTCACTACAACTCGAACAATCTAGTGGAAGAACTCGCCATACTTATAATTTTTTACAACTTTTTTGCCGTTCCATGCCATATATCGATTGGGATTCGACGTTTCTGTAGTTCCTTCTGTTCCAATCCTTCGAAGCTACTGAACTTTACAGTATTAGAAATAGGCAGCTATATCATTTTATATGCCTCACAGTGCAAAATCCAGACGTCTTTAAGCCACAGTTTCTATTATGTCACTGTTCTGAACACTGTAGAGTCGCTGGCAGCTAATCAGGATAGACCCTGAGACTTACTGTAGCACTTGACCACTGAGCCACAAAATTAAACAGCTCAAAAAGAGTCGTGAATATAGTACAAAATCAACAAAAAGATGGCATTTCTTTACGAGCGCTGAGTCGTAAATAGTTTTATCTTACATAACACAAATTAAGAAACGTAATTCTTTGTATCTAATTGTAACTACATGTTTGCAACTTCAGCGGTTAATTAATGCCTCCCTCGGAAGTGACGGAATTCGCCGCTACACAAGTTAAAAAACGCTGCCCTCTGATAAACTGCAACATTGCAATGTAATTCGTGACCTGCGCTTCAAGGGGTAGTGTAAAGGAAAAATTACGTTGGAATATGACATTGTGGTAGCTTTCTGTAGACGCTTTCAGTGTAATCAATTTATAAATGACAAAAACCAAGTGGTAGACAGTCTCCGAATGAAAAACATATTGAGTCACAGGCCTTACATTGCCGAACGCATAGAATTCAATTTGCTCTCACAGTAATGATGAGACAGAATTTGCCTCACGAAATAATAACGGAGAAAGATGGTATCACAACCCAAATCTCCGTTTACGTAAGAGTCAGACCTAGCAAAACTTCTATCTATATCGTACACTGCTCGAAACCATTAGTTGATCAGGTGAGAGATGATACACAATGTACATATGGTAACGAGTTTTCTCAGATATTGGTTACAATTGTAATTTTTATGTGATACAATACGATATTTTGATGTCTCAATGTCTTACTTCAATTACTTAAGGCGAGGCACCTTCGGGCAACAGTAATAGTGAAAAGTCATTAGCCCTTATATGGTCTGTGGTCACCTTAGACGGCCAGTACAGTTGCACTCCTGCGCAGCGTGGTCAGTATGAGGTTATCAACCACGTCTTGAAGGCCAGTTATCTATTCTTCCTGCAACCATTGTAGGAGTTGCTGATCTAGCTGTAAAGCGTCTGCCAAGAGCATTCCAGACATGTCCAATCCGGTTCGATAAACAAGCTGGCCACTCCATTCGTTCAACTGCCTCAAAGCATGTTGTCCTCCAGTGAAGCTCTATGGGGAATCAGCGCTACCGTTCACGAGAAGGAACCCATCTCCTATGGTGTCTCTTAGTTCTGTGGGGGCGTGCATTATGTTCTATTATAAGTAACCCATCTCAAATGGCACCAGCAAAGGGTACTACATAAGGTCGAAGCATCTCTGTACCTCTAAACCTCAAACTCGTTCTAAACGACACAGACACCAAGATATGGTGATATTTCCTGCAGATAAGCACCACTGTTCCGAGTTACACGTTCTCTCCTGATGGAAAGACGACGATTGTTCTACTGAACACGGAACTTTGAGTCATCTGTGAACAGAATCCGGCTCCATTCATTACCACTCAATCCTGACGATCCTCTTTCTAGTTTCTGCAGACAAACCTGTCTCGTAATTTAATGGAACACAAATCATAGGCCTCCGTGAGTAGAGGTCACATTCCTGAAGTCAATTTCAGACTGTTGATGATATTGCGAGTCCTTATTTTGTTAACTGGAGGGTGCGTTGCATCTGTGATGCATTCTCCTGTCTTGACGGGTTGTTAATCGGAAATGAGAGTCATCTCTTGCTGATGTTACCTGTGCACGACCTTGGTCTTCTTAGAACGATTCCTATTGACTCAATTCGCGTCCAGGTCCTGGATCTTACACTTTGGGACACTCAAATGGCTGGAGCCAAGCCCTCTGTGTCTTTCCCGCTTCCAATCTTCCTGTGGCTCTCCATGCTGTATATTCGGATCAGGCACGTTGTTACTGCATGGCACTACCTGCAAACTACATATCTGAATCCAAATGCTTGTCCATTTCGTTTGTTAGAGTAAACCCAACACCAACTCTCTATGCAGAAACTTCCTGATAATACCACTATATCGTCTGCCGTAATGTTACCTCCACTCCGTAGAACTAACAGAAAGACGTCGATCCATTTAAGTTCATTCACCCGATGACAACACATCTGAAGATAGATATCTGAACTGATCCCATAATTTTTTCTACAAGTGTCTTACCACACTCTTGTTCCACGATTAAAGTCACTGTTTCTAGGTGCAGTTTTCTCTTATACTTTGTCTTACAATGGGAATGACACACTTCGAAATAAGTCGGTACACTTTCACTGATGTGTGGACACTGAAATTTACCTAGACAAAATATGTAATGTAATTTTCTGCTCTCTCTATTTCTTGGCTTACACATATGTTATGTAATTTTCTGTTGTCTGTATGAAACCATTCTTGGCTTGCACAAGAGGCTCCTCTGGTTACAGTATCTACTTGCCAAATTACATATACAACGTATAACTGACCTACACGGTATGTGGAACAAATATTGCTGCATCCACTGTACACTGATCTGATTGATGGGACACCAGTACCTCCGGCTGTCCATTCTACCTTCGACTCGCTGTCACTCGTCTTGTCAGGTCATCAACAAATTGTTGGAAGGCCCCTGTAGGGATATTGAGCCATGTCCTCCCTGTAACGAGCATAATTAAAAGGTTTTCTTATTGCAGTTCTTACCTGAGCGTACTAACGTTCTGATTATACCCCATGTGGAGCTGATATAATTCACGTCTTGCAATTTCGGTGTTCACATCATTGGCCGTATCAGCCTTTTGACTAACCAAAATTGTTTTTGGGGAGGGATTTCTGTTTCAAATGTTTGTAGAGCTTATGGGACTTAACTACGGGGTCATCAGTCCCTAAACTTACAAACTACTTATGAACTAGCTACAACTAAGGACGGCACAAATATCCATGCCCGAGGGGGGATTCTAACCCCTGACCGTAGTGCCCGTGCAGACCGTGACTGAAGTGCCGCAGTCTCCTCGGCTACCGCGGCCGGCATTTCTGTTTCTTTAAGATTGATTTTATTTCTATTTATTATTAAGATAGTAGGGAAAACTGCGGAGTATAAAAGACAAGTTCCCAATTACAGTCTTACGGATGTATTTGTTTCCTAAGCTGTTGAAATGTTTGTAAAGCTGAGAGACTAAACTGCTGAGGTCATCGGTGACTACACTTACTACCTATTAAGAAAACGTATTTTAATAATAACGAACACACACACACACAGACAGACACTCACACACACACATACACACAAACACACACACACACTTACCCCTGACCGAGAGAGGAGGCGAACCTCCGACAGGGAGTACAGATCAACCCGTAGCAAGGCGCCTTAGTATGCACAGTATTCCTGCGCGGCGATAGTTTATTTATTTTTTCGTTGAGATTTGTGTCCATGAATATCGATTTAAGTATAAGCAAAAAAAAAAGAAAAGAAAAAGTTATTTCATTAGTTATTCCATGCATCATTTCTTTAATATTGCTAACGTTTTATTTTTTTAAATTTACAACAATAAAATATGAAACTATCAGTAAATTTTACATACTAAGTGTGCCTTGTAATTAAATACATTTAACAATGAAATGCAACACATACTTAAAAATGAATGATGTTTTCGGCACTCATATGTTTATAATTTTGGCTTACAAGTTTACCATAAATATTTTCACCTTCTATCCTTCTTTCATTTTCAATCAGCTAAATTCTTAAGACTACACATCTCCCAAACTGTGTGTTACAGCAAGACAACCGTCGTTTCCTCATGTGGAGCGAAGGTGGAACTCTGAACAAACATGCTTATGTGCAGGAAACATCACCCTATCATGGTGGTGGACGAATGGTGTGGGAAGGAGTCAGTATTGGCGGACATACGAATCTCTATGTCGTTGAACAGCGCTTTGACTGCTCACAGATATAGAGACGCTTCGACCTTTTGTTGTACACTTCGCTGGTGACTCAATAGCTCCTGTTCCTCTCCACACAGCTGCACTGGTGAACAACATGCTGTGGTAATTCAACGAATGGAGTGTTAAGCTGTTTTACTGGACTTAAACCAGATTGATCATTAATTTAGACAACATTGTCAGAGGAGAGAAACAACGATCTATTTGGTATGATTAATATTAAAAAAAAAAAAAAATTAAAAAAAAAACAGCCTTGATCGCAAAAATTAACAGTTATTTATTGACCGGTTTCGACCTGTATATTAAAAAAAAAAAAAAAAAAAAAAATTAAAAAAAAACAGCCTTGATCGCAAAAATTAACAGTTATTTATTGACCGGTTTCGACCTGATGTAGGTCATTTTCGGAATAAAACGTAGCATATGTGTCATATGTGTCCAGTGCTGGACTCGGCTGGGCTGGGCTGGGCTGTCCTATGCTGTTCTGCTGCAGCAGAACCGGTGGAAAGGCGCCACGCAAACAGCTCACCATCAAGGTGGCGAGAAAGAGCGCGCAACGTCAAGAAGCCCCACCGCTACAGGCCCGGAACCGTCGCGCTCCGAGAAATCAGGCGCACCAAAAGAGCACCGAGCTGCTCATCCGCAAGCTGCCCTTCCAACGCCTCGTGGCGCTGCAGGAAGCCAGCGTGGCCTACCTCGTCGGCCTCTTCGAAGACACCAACCTGTGCTCCATCCATGCAAACCGCGTCACCATCATGCCCAAGGACATCCAGCTCGCAAGCCGCATCCGCGGCGAGCGCGTCTGACGTCTGAGTGTGTCACTCCTGCTGGCGACAACAGAAGTTGTAACAGCAGAACAGTCAGGACAGCCCAGCCCAGTCGAGTCCAGCAGTGGCCACAGGGGCTACATTTTATTTCGAAGATGACCTACATCAGGTCGGATCCGGTCAATAAATAACTGTTAATTTTTGCGATCAAGGCTGTTTTTTGTAATACTGCCGCGAGAGACCACAAAAACCGACTGCCGGCGTGGCGCAGGGGGTCGCTGTTTCTCCAGGAGAGGGAGCAATGCCGCGAGAGACAAGGAACACCGACTGCCGGCGTGGCGCAGGGGATAGCGTCACGGACTGCGGTGCAGAAGGTCGCTGGTTGAATCCCGCCCATCGGCAAAAACTTATTTCTTTGTAAATAACTATTCCAGAATGTTTTCCATCTTTCTTATGTTCACTTGTAGATTCTAGTTGTTTCTTATGTTAACTGTTCTTCTGATTTCTGGTAAATTCTGTATGTGTATAAATAGCAGAGCACTCTGCCTAAGAGGCAGTCAGTGCTGCGTGTATGTTGAGTTCGTAATCAACGTGCTTTGAGTATAAGTGCTGTGCCTTCGAAGTCAAGCCTGCTCCCATTTCAACGCGACAATATTAACCGATTGATCATATCTGGGATGCACTTGGCAGACGTACTTCAGTCAGACCAGCATCTCCCACAACGGTTGCAGAGCTGCATATTGTACTCACGGAAGGAGGAGCTGATGGATAACCTCATACTCTCCATGCCTTGCAGGTGTACATCTGTACTGGCCGTCAGAGGTAATAACACAACATTTTAGAGGAGAACGGCAATTACTTTTTCACTATTAAGATAGTCCTATGGTGCCTCGCTTTGCGTAAATGCCATGTAAAGGAAACATGTAAAAGAACAAAATATCGTACTATAGCACATACAAATTACAATTGTATGGTACCTCAACTGATCCCCTAATTGTTTTGTGCACTGTATATCGTCCTTCCTGTACTGACCGTCCGAGGTAATAACACACCAGTTTAGAGGAGAACGGCAATTACTTTCTCACTATTAAGATGTTCTATGGTGCCTCGCATTACATAAATGCGATGTAAAGGAAACACATAAAAGAACAAAATATCGTACTGTATCACACACGAATTACAATTGTATGGTATCTCTCCTGATCCCCTAATTGTTTTGAGCACTGTATAGCGACCTTCAATCTTCACCGCTGCCGAGGTTTTACTTGCGTCTTTAACGGCAGTCACGAGAACATAACGTCCAAAGATGATCCCCGTTTCTGCCGCCCCTTCTCTTGTCAACTGATTCCCGATCAGGGGCTTCATGGGCGCGGGCGAGCTGGCGAGGGTGGGAATGGGCTCTACGAGTCCAGCTGGCGGCATTGGCAGTCGGGGTGCGGCGCCGGCTACACGGCGGAATTCTCAACTCCCGACTGCTGTTCAACAGTGCGCCGGTCCGCCGCCATCGCCCGTTATTAAATTCGCGGCACGGACGGCGGATGTAGGCGCGCCGGGCCCCCAGCCCGAATAGCGATCGGCCGGGCCACGCCTCGCCAGAGGCCGAATATAACGGCCGCCAGCGATATTCCGACAGCGCCACACCATTTCTTTAGGTAACACTCTTTTTTTCTCTCTCCCTGTTTTCCCGACGCACTAGCCGTTCGCAGAGCTGCTACCTTATCTTGCAACCGTTTCGATCGGTGCGAAATAACCGACGCACTCAAAATTTCGATTTCTCGCTACAAATGGATTTAAAGGAAAAAAATTACTGGAAGCAAAATACAGTTACCTAGCTTCATTTATCTGTATTGGAAATACCTCTTCGTGTCTTCTCCGAGTGTTGGAAATGTTGATCGCAGCCGAAACGAACTCCCGTGCGGCATATACCGTTTCCGAAAGCTAGTTTGTGCAGCAACTGCACGGTCGTAGGACAGCATAGACGACGTAATAATATTTGACGACAGGTCGTGAATATTGTCGTACGTAACGGTGCACTTGGGACAAAAATACCGATGTCCCTGTTCCACTCTCGTTTGTTTTCGATTGCCTAACTCGACACAATAATTTAAAAATTAAAAACATATCTATAGATGAAAGGCAATTTCTGAGAATGAAAAGCTCAGACAATATTTGTGTGAACGTCCGGTACCGCAGTGCAAATTGGTGTACGTAACTGTGCCATCTGGACGAATACCAAAACGCGAAATCCACTGCTGGAACTCTATGTGCCCTTGCTTATCTCACAGCAAGCTTTCAAACTTAAAAATTATTTAGAAACGAAAAACGACTTTTCATTATGTATCGGACAATACGTTTTTTGGCGTGTCAGTACATTCCATGGCGATACTCCAGTTTTGGTTACGATCCATCCTCTGTAATATTATTGATACTTTTTGCAGCTTTTCTGTTGGACCAATGCAACCTGCATTTAAAAGGTATCTGTATCTAGTGTTTTTCAAATAACGTTGAAACATATTGAGCCACGGTGGCTCTCGCATTGCGTTTCATGTATATTTTCTTCTGTTCTTGTCCTTCACGCAACACTCATTACCGCTATGTCGTTTAATTTGTGACATTTTAGTTTGTTTCCGTGAATTCCTCTCTTCTAATTTTATTTGTGCCGGTAACTATTTTCGTATTCTGAACGCTTTTCTGTGACAAGTTGCCATATTTTACACAAAGTATTTTTCAATGCATTCTGTCACTATTTTTGGCGCAAGTGAGTTTTCTATCTCGTACTGTCGATTGTGTTCCCACTTGCTATCAATGACAGCACACCTGTTGCTATGACCATCTTATATATTAAAAGAATGTTCGAAAACTAAAGTCTATCCGCCAGACGAAACTACCCGACCGATTTCGGTAATTTTTGCTTTAAACGAAAGGTATTAGTCCACAGATTTGTCATCAAGCACCATACTTTATATAACTCTCGCCTTTTTCTATAGTCAAACGTGATATCCTTCTGTATATTTCTTATTGGGATGTCCTTGCTGTAAACTAAAGTCAGACCGTCAGGACGTTCTCTTTGATTTCCTTCAAACAAAAGATATTCATTCGTATATCAGAATTAACTAAAGTATCTCCATCCTTTATTTTTATTCAAATGCGGTATCCTTTGTCCTTGCATTGAATATTTTAATCAGTTTGTTTCGTATCTTCGGTTCTAATTAATGTATGTAGTTCTTTTCGAACTAACAACACTTAGTGGATCAAGCTCTTTCATTTGCGCGTTTTACCACGATTTATCACTTTAATTGATTGACCCTGAAAGAAACCTATGCATGAACATTTAACGCTACCTCCATTTTCTCCCAAACAAAATAGCTCGGTGAGGCCATTCAATTCGACCAATTCCCTTCATTTTTGCTTTAAACGAAAGGTATTCTTTCGCATATTTTTCATCAAGTATCAGAATTAAAATAAGTCTCTCTATCCTTTATTTTTATTTAAACGCGGTATCTTGCTGTCCTTGAACTGATATTTTAATCAGTTTGTTGTACGATATTTTCGGTTCTAATGAAGCGACGCAGTGGTAGTTGGCCTAACAATAGTCAGCGGGTCAAGGTGTTTTATTTTCGCTTCCAGAGTGTTGCATTGATTGATTCTGAAGAAATATATGCGTAAACATTCAACTTTACTGCCATTTCTTCTCAACTTTTTTGTCATACAACTAAGGGTGCGAAGTATTTGCATCAGTCATCTAGTTTCGTATTAACAGGAAGCCCTTTGCACATGCGCGCTGATAGCTAGGGCTTCCTGCAAGCGTGTAAGGGCAGACAGTTCTGCCAGCAGGGATTTGCGCAGTGTCAGCGGAGTGGACAGCACACCCAATATCAGCATCTACATAGATACTCTGCAAATCACATTTAAGTGTCTGGCAGAGGGTTCACTAACCACTTTTACAACTTTTATTTTCCGTCACATTCTCTAACAGCGTGCGGGACGAAAGAACACCTAAATCTTTCTGTTTCCGATCTGAATTATCTTATTTTATTGGGATGGTCTTCCGATTTCAGTGTTGAGTGATTAAGCTATTTATTGTTATTTTAAATCTACATATACGTAGATACTCTGAAAATCACATTTAAGGGCTTAACCACTTTCAGAACCTTTCTCTACCGTTCCATTCTGTAATAGAGAACGGGAAGAAACAACACCTAAGTTTTCGATCTGATTTATTTTATTGGGATGTCATGTCTCCTTATGTAGGTGGGTGCTGGCAAAATATTTTCACATTCAGAAGTAAGAGTCGGTGATTGAAATTTAGCAAATAGATCTCGCCAAAACGAACAACGTCGTTCTTTTAAAGATTTCCACCTCAAATCGTGCAACATTTCTTTGACGCTATCTCCCCTGTAACGTTAAAAACCAAAACAGAGCTGCCGTTTCCTGAACCTTCTCAATGTCTTCCGTTAGTCCCATCTGTTCCCACAGTGGGAACAGTACTCCAGGAGAGGAAGCACAAGTGTGATGTAAGCCGTGTCTCTGGTGTGTCTGTTGCATATTCCGAAGAATTCACCCAATAAACGTAACCTTTGGTTCGCCTTCCCCATAATATTTTCTGTGTGTCCTCTCCAGTCTAAGGTATTTGGTAGAATTTACGACCTCAAGGTTTGACTGATTTATTGTGTATGTGTGTGGTGCCGGTGGTGGATTTCGTTATCTGATGTCTACCTGCGTCAGCACTTGTGTGTGGACAGTGTTTCACATCTTTTTCCAGGCTTGATGGGTTGCTAAATTTCTGAAGAATACATGCGTCGTTTCTTTTGGTAACATGACGGGTCTCTGGGCCATGCTGCGCTGATTGTGCACCGTTCCTGTAACCTTGGACGTCGTTACTTTCGTCACTGCAGAACCATTAAGTAAAGTAGGCTTAATCTTCTTCTGGTGCTCGCATAAGGATTACCACCTGCCTCCAAGTTCCTTCTCGACATTGTTTTGGTGAAATTTGCTAATGTGAACTTTGAAATTTCGTTATTGTCACTGTAATTTCGTAAGTGTAGTCAGGGTATTTGTGTTCTTATGTAGCCATTGCCGTAGAGTTACCTGCCGTGGGCGTCAATTTATTTTGTGTGCAGTGTTGTTTCCAACCCTCTTCAAAATCAAATGTTCAAATGTTAATAGAGCTTATGGGACTTGACTACGGGGTTATCAGTCCCTAAACTTGCAAACTACTTATGGACTAGCTAATACTAAGGACGGCACAAATATCCATGCTCGAAGGGGGATTCGAACCCCCGACCGTAGTGACCGTGCAGACCGTGACTGACGCGCCGCAGACCGCTTGGCCCCCGCGGCCGGCCCAACCCTCTTCGATTCCTATCCTTGACGAGAGTGTATATGGACAGTTCAGAAGGAAAAAGGATTTGTCTTCTTTCCAAAACGCCTGGGCCGTTTCTCTGACTAATAAGGTGGAGCTGTGGCCATAGCGTGTACATGGAACGTCCTTTAATTTTGACCGGGTGTCGGTATTCATGAAATTGCTGAACTGATAAGGTAAATATGTCTGTAACTTTGGTCATGTCTCGTTATAATGTCACGTTGAAAACTTCAGGTGGTCCGGAATTCGAAGGCTGGTCGTTAATAGACCACAACACTTTACATTTAGAACACGTTTATTGCTAACACAAGCGTACACTCAGTACAGACTGCCTCCTGCTTGGAGTGCTCCACTATTTACACATATAGAGAATTTTCTGGAAATTACATCAAACACAAAAAACATGTAGAACATTCTAGAAATAGTAAATACAGATAAATCAATTCTTTTCTGCCTGTGGCCGTACTTAAACTAGGGACCCCCATCACAGCGATCTGCGATGTTAACCACTAGCACCACGCGTTCCGTCGGAACATTCGCGGAAATATCGTATGACATTTTTCTTCTAGTTCCGATTCGGCGTCATATAATCTGCGAGCGCCTTGTTCTTAACATTACAGTTTCTTTATTGTAGCCGTTACCGGTCAAATCCCTGCCACGGCCATCAACGTATTTCTCGTTAGCGTCCTTTCCACCCAATTACTGCCCCTGAGACTGGGTGTAACGGGCACTTTTAAGGAATATGGATGAAAGTCACACCAAAAATTGTGTGGTACGTCATCCTTTTATTGGTTACGTGTTCTTGTTGGAGTGTCTATAATACAATGTTGTACCTCAGTTTACTCTTTTGCGTTGTGCCATATATGTATTGGGGCTTTAAATTTTATTTGTTTAATGACACCTTTCTTGTGGTTATTTTTGTTTAAGGATTCACGCAAATTTGGCACTTTTCCTTCTGAAATTCTTGTAAGATTTATCAACTAATTAATGCACGGGCCTCACCCAATGTTTGTCAGATTTTAAATTATGGAATTGGACTTCGCCCAGTGATTTCTCAACTTCAGCGGCATTTCTTTCTTTTTTTATTAATTACTTATCCCTCCTTCACGATAATGTTTTGATGGTATGTCCACCATTCTCTCTTGTATTATGGTTATTGTTTCAGAGCAGCACATACACGCTACATTCTCAGTTATTTACTCGACTTATTTCAATATTGAGCTTCCGTTACACTTCTGACCTACAAGCCCCTCTAGTACAAAGGTACCAAACATTTTCAGTCGTGCGGTCTACCTAAACTGTAAAAATAAATAAATAAATAAAACCAGCTTCCAAATGAATCAAAAGTGTGTCATTATTTTTCAGTTAATTAAGTAATAACAGAACGAATGTTATGTAGTCTGTATACTGAGCAAACTGTGAAGGAAAGAAAAAGTGAAATTTTAACGAAATCGAATTTCAAGAAGAAGAAACGAAAATTTTGTGGGTTGTCAGTGACATAGTAATTCTGCCCAAAACAATAAATGAACAAGAACAGTTGCATGTAGTTTACAGTGCACTGAATTGAGGATATAAAATGAACATTAACAAGAGCAAAACGGGGAAAGCTGGCCGCGGTGGCCGGAGGACAGCAGCCAGGGTTCAACCATTCTCTTGGACACATCAGCAGCATCGAAGGGGCCTTATCACTGTCCATCCGGCTGCGAACATTGGCGGGGGATGGCCGGCGATCAACGAGTGGGTAGGAAATACAACCATTTGGCCCGGACTCTCTGCCACAATCTATCCGCCACCATTTCAGAAGTATTCAGTTACACCGATAAAATTCTATGGGATTTAGGTGGCATCTTGAGGAACAAAATGAGCATAGGAACCGACGTCTGGAAACTCCATTCACGACTCTATGTATCGTCCAAATTGTAGCCACCGGCGCTTGCCGCTAGACATCTCCTCCAGCAACTTCGACGGTCTCTGACGTCATTGGATGACGTTTGTGGATATGGGTTTCCATGATTATTTTGTTCGTCACCTTGTTGGCGTAATTGTAAGATTCTGAAACACACTAACCTATGGAATACACACCCATCTCAGTCCCGGCGTCCATTTACTGCCGGGAATATGCGCAGGACGAAATTTTATGATACAATTTTCTTATTTTATTGCATCTGGCATGTGAGGAAATGCGCTGTTTCCAGGACGGAACTCTGACCGTGCTCAGGTGATTGGGTGTCACTTTTGGCAGAATGTACGCGAGCTTCCCATACTCCTAAACATCCCTAGGTCCACTGTTTCGGATATGATAGTGAAGTGTTAACCTGAACTGCAAGAAAGCGTAAAGGTCGACATCGATTGTTGACTGACATGTGGTGCATGCATTTACCCGGACTTTTACATAGGAATTCTAAACTGCATCACGATACACTCCAAGTACAAAGACAGGTGGGAGGTGAGACAATCAGGATTTCATGGTCGACAGGCTGTCAGTAAGCCACACATCACACAGGTCAGTGCCAAACGACATCTTGCTTGGTGTGAGAAGCGTAAAGGTTGGACAATTAAACAGTGGAAAACTTTGTGTAGAGTGACGAATAACGCTACAAAATGTGGCGATCCAAAATTGTTCAAATCTTTGTAGAGCTTATGGGACTTAACTACGGGGTCATCAGTCCCTAAACTTACAAACTAATTATGAACTAGCCAATACTAAGGACGACACAAATATCTATGCCAGAGGGGGCATTCGAATCCCCGACCGTAGTGGCCGTGTAGAACGTGACTGGCGCGCCGCAGACCGCTCGACCACCGCGGCAAAATTCGTAGGCGGTGTTGTAATGGTTTGATAGTGGTTTTCGTGTATGGGGCTTGCCTCCCTTGTTTATTTTACGTGGCGCTATCACATCACAGGCCTTCGTTGATGATTTAAGCAAATTCTAGCTTCCCACTGCTGAAGAACAATTCAGGGTTGGCGACTGCATCTCTCAACGGAAACTGTTGCACGGCCTGTGGCGGAGTGGTTACATGACAGTAACATCCCTGTAATGGACTGAAGACTCCTGACTTGAATGCTGTAGAACACATTTGGGACTTTAGGAACTCCGGCATGGCGATTTACATCGATACACCTCTTCAGTGCAGTACCCCTTGAAGAATGGGTTGACATTCTCCAAGAAACCTTTCAGAAACTTATTGAACGTTTGCCTGCGAGAGTAGAAGCTGTGATCAAGGCAAAGGGTGCGCCGCATCATACCGATTTCCAACATTAGCAATGGAGGACTCCACGAAATAGTCAGTCATTTTCAGCAAGGTGTTCGGAATGCATATGAACTTGTTCCTGGGTTAATGTTATTTTCTGTTTCACCAGATTATGGAATACAAGGCAAACTTCGGCATGGAATTAGATGTATTTACGTAAATAGTCGGCAGTTAGAGTTGCCTGTAATCTGAGTCCATGCTTTAGGGTAGTTACAAGGATAATACATGGTCGCAACCTATCACCATTATTCTTCATATTATTTATGGATCATATTTTGAAAATGCAGAATGGCAATGGAAGAAAACATTTTTGAAAAAGATAAATTTGCTAATATCGAAAATTTATTTAAATGAAAGGAAGTCTTTTATGAAAGCATTTGTGTGGAGTGTTCCCTAGTACGGGAGTGAAACATGGACGATAAACAGTACGGACAGGAAAAGAATAGAGGCTTTTGAAATGTGGTGCTACAGAAGAATGCTGAAGATTAGGTCGGTAGATCGCATAACTAATGAATAGGTACTGAACATAATTCGTGAGAAATGGAATTTTTGCCATACCTTGACTAAAAGAAGGGATCGCCTGGTAGGACATATTCTTAGACATCGAGAAATCGTAAATTTAGCATTGGAGGGAAGTGTGTGGGGTAAAAATTGCAGAGGGAGACCAAGAGACGCATATAGAAGCAGATTCAAATGGGTGTGGGTTGCCGTTCGTATGAGGATATGAAAAGGCTTGCTCCGCATAGAGCTGCATCAAACCAGTCTCCGGACTGAAGACCATAACAACAACATGTTGAAAATGATAGATTGGCAGGGTGAGATTAAAGAAAGGTAGAAACGAAATTAGCAGTCTCGCATATGCGGATGAATCAGTCGTAATTGCAGATTCAGGTAAAATTTTGGACACCATTGTTTCAGACAAGGGTCAGAAATGTGTTAGGTTAATACGTACAGTACCTCCACATCGAAAATAATGTATCAGGAAAAGAGATACGGTGTCAGATAGAAGGAACAAAGTTTGTACTCGTGGACAGTTTCAAATACTTAGGATATTCATAGTCACAGGATAGCAATATAGTGGAAGAACTAATGGTATAACAAAGCTGATGCACTGAGCACTCAACTACGATCTACTCTGGCTAAAATTATCAGTACAGCGTTCAATCTTTCGACTATGTTGGTGGCAGTGAAGTTACGGAGGGGTGGCTGCAGGTTACCTTATTAATAAGGTTGTGGCTATAGTTAAGAAAGTAGGAAGGATGACGGCAGGTACTAATACATGGGAACATTGGCAGGAGGGTGTCCATCATGAGTAAATCAAAGAAAATCTGGCAATGAACACCATAGATGAAGCAGTTGGAACAAGCTTAGATATGGGCTTATGTTACATGTGCAGCCGAAGGAAGGTTACCTAACAGACCCATGGGTTCTGAAGGAGAGGGAAGGATAAGTCGAAGTAGACGAAGAAAAATTTTGCAGTAAAATGCTTAGCATCAGATGAGGCGTCAATTTTACCTTCGATCAGGGAATCGAGGAGTAGTTCTACAAGCGGGGCTATGCTCCAGTCTGCACGCTGAAAGGCATAATCTCTTAAATGATAATGATGATTATGATGACGAGAAAATAGTGTGGCGAAATTTCGTTCATATAAAAAACGACACTGACACAGATTCCAAGGTAATGACATTTGGCTTGAAGTTATTGCGTCTTAATGTCCCTTAAAGCTCCCTTAAAATTATGGTCAGTTGCAGGACATCTTCCTTAAAACCACGATCAGATGTTGGTCGTCTTACTTGCGGCAAGTATACGATTAACTATATCTTCAAGAACAATCACCGATGAATGATATGCCATCTCTTCTTATATTCTATTTGCTTTTCCCTTTTAGTGACTTCGCTAATATCGAATTGTTGGATTTAAACGAAACGTCATTGTTTACAGAGGATATTTAAAACAATAAGTTATTGAAAACAATTGTCGGTCTAAATAAATAGGAAAGTAATGCTGCGTATTTCGGCAAGTGTGTCTGGGAAAGTTCGCCGTTATTGCCTTGTTCTATATAATACAGCTGTAATGCGTGAAGCCATTTGCGCTTTAGAGCTCTGGCACACCTAATGGATTTATGGAAGTTGGTTAAGCATTCGAATGGGGTGAGAGGGCAATTAACTTGTGAAAAGAGCAGCGGAATGTGTGTCGCGAATAAACGGCTTAGTCGTGAGTAACACCCAGCAACGCAGAAGCCTGTGTAACGTTGCTGGCGAGCTGGCTTCTGTTTGATCGCTTGTTTCAATTCACCAGATTTCCTTGTATTTTCTTTCTTTACTTAAACTATTAGGTTTTAGTTAACGTCGTGTGAATGTACACACCGACGGAGCGGTATATGTGTTGCAACCACTACACGTTTCGTGAAATTTTAGGCACATTGTAACACTTTCAAATGTGCACGCTGCAACCCGTCCTTAATAGTTCAGTCACGACTTCACTATGATTGAGTTCGTGAAAGCCTTGCCATTGGTATACAGTAAGATTGCACAGATTAAAACACACCGAAGCCATTAGATATCTTTCTACTCAGCTGTGTTAGCCGAGATATTCATATGGACGATTCGTAGTATAACATATCTTGAGGTTTTTTTTTTTTTTTTTTTTGTTTTTTTTTTTTGTTTTTTTTTTTTTTTTTTTTACGGATCTATAGCTACCAAATAACCCAACTATTACTTGAAACTTCATATATACCCTACGTTGATACAATGTCGAAATTAGATCATTCAATCCAGGATCACATAAGACGACTTTTCGAATATTATATACAAAAAATAGACCAGTGGAACCTAATACCTCAATATAAACTATATTAAGTACTGATAATGAATTAAATACTTACACAATCACAAAAATACCTGACACGTGATAAATACGAGTAATTACATATATAACTGCACACCACAAGTCACAAATTCGATCAGAAACAAATAAACTACTTATATCATAATACTCTCGCTACAATAACACACCATCTAAGAACAGAAACGACTTTGATTTAAATGTCGCATAATTTAACAGATTTTTGTTCTTTGACTGAGTAAACAAACAACCTACCAGTTAATGAAGTAATCACATACCTGGTAATGAATTAACCATATTGATAAAAACTGATATCCATCCTCTCCTCCGAAAAATAGCAATAGGTACTGTAACCCATATAAGAACGATGGGTTTCGCAGATAGCTGAATTTATCATCTTCACGCCGTCGAAGCACAATTCTCGTCAACAGCCATTACGGGAATTTCATTCAACGCTGGTACATTGAAACGTCTTTATTTTCGTCTGATGGTCTTTTGCAAGCTCTGATCACAATTTAGGGATCACCCGTAGGCATAATTTCTAATGCAGTTTAAACAGTTTGATCAACTGTGTTCATGTAAGAGTTGTTACTGTTGAGCAACAACCTCTCGCTGTACCGCACAATTAATGAAACAACGCTGACTGATTTGATTATCAAAATGTCCGAGGAAATATATTTGAAGAAATTTGTGATCATTAGCTCTGGTGGCGGTGTCAATGCTGGCAATATGGCCTTTACACCCGCATAACATAAAAAAACATGTTACCTTAGACATTCATCAAATTTATGTACAGGTTCGCGCAAGTACGAGTGGAAGAAAATCGAGAAAAATGTGTAGAAAAACTGAACTTACAAATCACGGTAGTGCCAATCCACGGAAAGCACATTCGCATAAACCGCGCATCTTACGTTTCCCACTGTTTAAAATACGCGCGGTGGCCGAGGTGACTAAGGCGCTCCAGTCACGGTCTGCACGGCCACTACGATCGGGGATTCGAATCCCCCCTCGGGCATGGATATTTCTGCCGTCCTAGTACGTAAGTAGTTCATAAGTAGTTTGTAAGTTTAGGGACTGATGACCCCGTAGTTAAGTCCCATGGACCATACAAACATTTGAACATTTTTTTTTTAAATACGTTTTGCTTGCCCTGGTAGATGTTAACGACAATAAAGGCTTACATGGTATTGTAGGAACAAATGGGAGTGTGTCGAAAGAGAGCACGTTATTGAAAGATCGATTCTCAACATTCCTGAAGGCTGGAAACTAGGACACAGAAACATGGCAAATCAAACGGTTGTGCAAGCTAATAATACTTTACCATTCACCTACAACGGCATATGGCCGTATTTTATCAGGGAATAACAAAACATGAGAAGGTGAAGGTAGGAAGTAGTTCAAGTGCCTTGAAGTGAGAAAGAAGGTATTCAATTATGAGCTATCAGGAGGAAGCAGTGTAGTTGACTTTGTGTCTCATCTTGCTTTGATGTATGTTGGAAGGACGGCGTTTTATTATTGATAGGAATGAAAAACCATCATCAGTTACTCTGGGATTTATTCGAGTAGTTTCGAGAATACACCATTCTCTTCTTCAGACCGTTTAAGAATCCACGCTGTAAGGCATACTAGCCCTCCATTGTATGTATTGCGTATCACCCTTTCACTTCAAGATGTAGACGGCTAGTAACCGTTTTCCTAGCAGACGCTGTCTGTCGTTGGCAGGTCACGGCGGACGCTACAGTGTACTTGTCACGCCCGCGTGGTGTAGTGGTCCTCGTACAGGCCACAATCAGGCGCTAACGCCCCGCCGAGTGCTTCGCGGCAACGAGGTGCTGAGCTACTCTCTCCCAGAATGCCGCATCGAGGTGGTTTGTGTGGCTACGGTGGCGTAGGTACGGGGAAGAGGATAAATTCTATGAACCTGTATCCCAGTGGAGCTGAGCGAGCAACAGGAATGCGACTAGAACTTACGTCTGTTCATCTCACTTTGCACCCACAGCCAGAGTATCTGCTCCGTCCTCTCCGTTCCTTTGCTCCACGCATTCTATGAGCACTCAATGCGGAGTCAGCACAATTGTAAACGGTCAATGTAGTGTTGTTACAAGAAAGTCAAACACGTTTGTCCCAGTCGTAATAAAAGTATTACAACCACATATATAATAAGTTTACTTCTCGCCAATGGGTTGGGACTACAGCTGATAAATTTGAAGGAGGAAGAAAGTACCAGCAGCTATATTAATATTATTTATTCAATTATGCAACCGGTTTCGCTGTTACATTAACTCTATTTCCAGACCCCCGTTGTAGTGGCGGACTAAGGAAAGGGGGGGGGGGGAGTGGGTGGACCCCCGGGGCCTCTCGTCTGTGGGGCCTCCAATCTCAAAAGTTCCTTTTTTATTAATACAATTTGACATAATGTCAGGAGTGCAACTGGAATAATTCATATAATAAGGAATACAAGGTGATTCCAAGCCACAGTTGCTTGTTAAAAAAGGAAATTTTTTAATACTTCATGTGTAATGCACAACCAGTTTCGACGCACTATGGCATCATTTTCAAGTGCTCCACAGTAAATAAATGTTTTAAAAATGTACAAAGTAAAGACAAAAAGTAAGATACATTACGATTTTGGAAATGGTCGAAAGAATGTTACAACATATGATCTTATATGTATCATTTTGGCCAGCAGCTGTTTTAGAACCAAGTTGTACAGAAGTCTGTGATTGAGAGAGATGATCAGTCCAATTCAACCTAAAAATAAAATAAATTGTGTACTATCTTTGTTTCTATTATTTAACTGGTAATGCACACTCATATTGTTTTTTTAAATCACCTCCCCTTTATATATATATATTTATAAAACTGGATAAGAGTAAAAAAATTAAAATTCCCTAGAAGTCAGATTGTTCCAGTCAAGAAAAATACTCAAGCAACTTTCGTCACACTGATAGTGCTGTGTAATGAGCTTCATATGTATATCTCTAATTAAGTACAAAGTACTATTTAATTAGAGATAGACATATGGAGCTCCTTACCCGGCACTGTCAATATGACGAAAGTTGCTTGGCTATTTTTCTTGATTGGAACAATCTGACTTCTAGGGAATTTTAAATTTTTATTACCAGTTAAATAATAATAGACAGAAAGATAGTACACAATTTATTTTATTTTTAGGTTGAATTGGACTGACCATCTCTCTCAAGCACAGTCACAACTTGGTCCGAAAACAACTGCTGGCCAAAATGATACATGTAAGATCATATGTTGTAACACTCTATCGACCACTTCCAAAATTGTAAAGTATCTTACCTTTCGTCTTTACTTTGTACATTTATAAAACATTAGTGTGGAGCACGTGAAAATGATGCCATAGTACATCGAAACTGGTTGTGCATTACACATGAAGTATTAAAAAATTTCCTTTCCTTACAAACAACTGTGGCTTAGAATACACTTGTATTCCTTGTTATATTACTTTTTTATAGTCATACATGTATTTGCAAGTGTAAAGTTGATCTCATTTGGTTCTGCCACCGTCCCGGGCCTGCGACAGCCCTAGTCCGCCAGTGCCCCGTTGTGCAACTGTCTGTACTGGCACAATTAAAAGGGGCTGCCGTTAACACCGATAGCCGTAAATTTCATAGTCCTTTCATGTTCAAAATGTTCAAATGTTTGTAAAGCTTATGGGACTTAACTACGGGGTCATCAGTCCCTAAACTTACAAACTACTTATGAACTACTTACGAACTAGGACGGCACAAATATCCATGCCCGAGGGGGGATTCGAACCCCCGACCGTAGTGGCTGTGCTGACCGTGACTGGAGCGCCTCAGTCACCTCGGCCACCGCGGCCGGCGTCCTTTCATGTCACAAATCCAACGAGTTGTAGAAAGGACTAAGAAATTTACGGCTACCAGTGTTAACGGCTTCCCGTTTGAAATGTGCTAGTACTGACAGTTGCACAATGGGAGCCAGAAGTTTCTTCTATGTAACAAAGAAACCGGTCGCATAACTGAATAAATAATATTAATGCCGTTGCTAGCACTTATTTCCACCTTTAACCCTCGCGGGGGGGGGGGGAGGTGGGCAGCGCCAATTATTATAACTTCAGCAGCAGCGCGGTGCAGCTTTTCTACCACTGTGTATTCCGTGTTACAAACCTAGTATATAGCTACTAAGTGATAGAAATGACAAAAATAGTTTAACGTACAGGTGGAAATATCACGTTTATTAATATCCGAATTAGGATATCAGTTACCTTCTGTGTATAAATATAACAAATGTAACATAATTCCGAAAATGGACAGTAATCATGCATAATAGATGCAGCAGTACTGTCATTTCCTCTTTCGTTATTTCGTTGAAGTTAGCGTCTATTGTGTAATTAGTGTCAGCTTTTTTCTGTGTTATGTGGAAATAATTATCTCATCAATCATATTATCATCTCTCATGAATGAGAGATCTTGCGTCTCTGACCTCACATGCCTTGCGTTCCTTTTTGAACCAGGGAAGATATTTTTATGATATCCTTTTCCACTGTTTAGGAGTGCAGCTTGTATGACGTTTTACTCCACAGAGTGGGTTCAGTGCGTCTGAAATCTTGTTCGGGATCTGAACTAGGATTTTAATTTGAATAATAGTATCCTGTTCATTATCTGATGAGGAATCAAGACAAAAATCACTAAGATCTTCATTACATGTCGAAAGAAGTCTATTTCCTCAACTGGAGATTAAATTATGTAGTAGAATAACACTTCATTTTCTTATTCTTCAAGGCTTAAAAAGGGTTAAAAATGAGGTTGATGGAAACTGCAGCATTGCTAGCAGGCGAAACTAGAGGTCAATTTATATTCTACTTATAAAATAGATTTAAATTTTTGTGAATTCTAATACGTTGTGTAAAATTTGTGCAATAAATATTTACCAGAAACTGCCACAAGTCCATTTGAAAGGGGAACTAGACGTAACACAAAACAATTCAAATCTACTTACATGACAGGCAGCGCGATGCAGTCTGCTACCAGTGATGCACTCCCTAACAAAACTATTTTTGGGTGGACGCAGCCGTGCAATAGAAACTCAGAACCTTCACTGGCATCATTGTTAAGGCTTCATTGAGGAATAGCTAAAGCGGAAATACGGCATCTCCATAATTGCGACAACAGTGAGCATTTAAAGAAAAGTGGTAGCATATTTGTACCAGCGCTGCCGCTCCAGGGTTAAAGATACGAATGGCTCAAACCAGCCGAGGACTTTAATGGCTAAGGCTTCATCACCCTGCATTAGCTGACGTCTTAGCATCCCAGTAACTGAACATCAGAGTGTGAGGAAACATTATGTAACTTTATGACTTCTAACTTGGGGGCCAATAAACTCCTTTATTTACTGGCTAGTTATGGTGCCAATATAAAACTTTTAATTCATTCATAATGATACAAAAATAAATGGTACTCAGCACAGAGAAGACGTGAGATTGTCAAATGCTACTAACAGCTTTCTGGTGCGGTGGTCATTTTCCCACCGCCCACATACAGTGCTCTTTCTTTGACTCGACACCCCTTGCCAATATCGTCCTTAAAGGGACCACGGCCGTTACCTTCCTGGTATTCTGGCCTACACAGTGGCCCTGCTACAGAAACCGATCACCTCAGTTCATAGCGTTCATGACATGCCCCTGCCGCATTCCTATTGACTCGAACAAGCATACGATGTACTGAAATACTCACTATTACCGAGGCAAAGTCACAGTTATCCATCTACATCTACATAAATGCTCTGCAAGTCACATTGAAGTGCATGGCAGAGGGTTCATCGAATCCAATCTCCACCATATCTAACTTAAACCTATCTATCCATTTCTCTCTTAAAATTTTGTAACTTACCTACCCGATTGAGGAATAGGACATTCCACGCTACCACCCGTAGAATGCCAGTGTTGTCTTGCCTGATGATCACATCCTCCTGAGTAGTCCCCGGTCGGAGATCCGAATGAGGGACTGTTTTACCTCCGGAATACTTTACCGGAGAGAAAGCTGTCAGTCGTCCGCAGTGGCCGAGCGGTCTGTGGCGCGCCAGTCACAGTCTGCGCGGCCGCTACGGTCGGGGGTTCGAATCTCCCCCTCGGGCATGGATGTTTGTTTCGTCTTTAGTTTTAAGGTAGTTCATAAGTAGTTTGTAAGTTTCGAGACTGACGACCACACAGTTAAGTCCCTGAAGCTTAACAAACATTTCAACATTTGAACCGCTTTTAAGATGTTTCTCGACAGTTTCATTCTCTAATAGCTCGCGGGAAGAAGGAACACCTAAATGTTTCGTTTTAGAGCTAATTTCTATTTTATTTTGATGATCATGTCTTCCTATGTAGGAGGCGCTAAGAAAGTATGTTCGCATTGGCAAGAGGGTGAAAGAAATTTCGCAACTCGATCACGTCATAACGAGTAACGCCTTTCTTTTAATGATTTCCACCCCAACTCGTGGATCGTTCCCATGACACTCGCTCCCCTATATCGCAATAATACAAAACGAGATGCATTTCCTTGTACTTCCTCTAAATCGTCCGTCAGTCCCAATTTCTTTAGTAGAGCTGTTGCATCTTCTAAGTATTCTGCCACCGAAGCGTAGTCCTTGGTTCGCTTTCCCTACAGTATTTTCTATGTATTCATTCCAGTTTAATTTGTCTGTAATGGTTACTCCTAGGTATTTAGTTGAATTTGTGGTCTGTGGTTTTCACTGATTTACCGTGAAAATAAAGTTTAACGGGCTTCTTTCAGACGCTAAAAAGAAAAAAATAAATAAATAAAATCGTAATAATAGTAATAATTTTACGAAGTACTTTATAATCGTGCAAAACACAAGTAACTAATAAATAACTTCGTAAAACAATTGATCACGACATAATGAAACATAGTACTGAGTACCATTCAAAAGGCTATTGAGGTTATTTAACTCCCCCCTCTCCTTTTTAAGAAATAAACAAAATAAAAAGAATTATCAAGTCCAATATGCTACTTTCCTAATTCAAGAAAAGAGTAACTAAGGCCCCGCATAGTCCTGATAGCAACGAGTCGCTTGAATTGAGGCTTATAGTAAAGCCCAGCGAACTTTGGGTGCAGAGGAACTCGTGATATTTAGGTACCTCTGTCGAAGTCATTCTTTGGAGAGTAGCGTCGTTCGTATTCTGACAGGTTGACAGAAAGTGTGCATTAACTGGTCGCTCATAACGACCAGGTACTCATTCCATTTGGCAAACTGACGTTTGCGCATAATAACCACAACCACTTTTCCATATGCAGCAAGACACGCTGTTTAGTTGATATTACTGACGGCATCGTAAGCAAAGTTTTAATTTAATCAAGTATCAAATATATTCCCTAGATATGTCTGCTTGCCCCTCTACTGAGCAACTATCCTCCATTAAATCGAATATTAGCGTAAGTGCAAAAGTGCTACATTTCAGGTACTTTATAGGAAAGCTTTAACCACTTAGTATTGATTATATACAGAGTAATTTATGCTACATTGAACGAAACAGTAGGGATAGTTTCAGTTATAGATGATAAAGCAACTAACGAAGAAGATGAAAGGATGATTGAACTTCATGTCGACAATGCAGTCGTGAAAGAAGAATAAAAGCTTGGTTTTCCCATGGGAGCCAGCAATTCTCTGCTCAAACTAATTACTCCGACATTTGCCAAGATCGATTTTAGAAGAACATTCATCTCAATAGCAGGATGCAGATTTATAGTTTCGTCTAAGGCGAAATATTGTGCTAGCATTGCGTTCTTCTCCCAGTACCACAGACGTGTTTGCTGCATTTTTGCAGCCCAAGTTGACATTTCATTATTCTCCTCCACGGCAGAAGTAATATCACAGGCTGACTTCCGTCATCCACACAGACTTCGTGGAGTAAAACGAAATACACTACCTGATAAAACAGGTGATGTACCGAGAAACAATGGTCCAATATTATCCCATTTCAGTACGCATGGATACCGCGGATTTGTGACGAAATGCTTGGATTTACATGGTTCTATAATGTTTAGCACGACCACGAATGTGCACACGTGATTCTGTTGTTGCTGAGTTGGTAACAGTCAACTGCCGTGTCAGTGAAGCAAGATATGTACAGTAAAGAGCCCACAATGCTTCGCAAAGATGTTAGGTAACCTGTTCACAACTGAATGCATTGGGCGTAGGCCGCTTCATTAATACGTGAAGGTGATTGGCCGTAAGGAATATTAAAATTTCTTATTCGCCCCATGTTAAAAACAATTGATACAGGGCAGCACCCCCTTACGTTATGAAGAACCGACGTAAGGTGCGCCGAGTAATGCGGGATAACATGGCCTCGCATCACCATTCGCTAACATGTACAGGAGGCTCTACAACATCCTGCCAGTTTCCAAACAAAATATAAGTGACTCACATCATATAGTAGTCCTGCTAGTACCATACGTCGTTTGCCGTTGATACACGAATCCCAGCGCTGGCGTTGGTAGTGGTGGTGTGACATGGAAGTATGGACACGTGAAAGAAGCCATGCCGCATCATTTTGATTGTTGCTTCTCCATACGTTGGCAGTGGTAGTGTACATCCTGGTACTTCTGAGTACTATACATGAAAGGTTGGACACCAACCCGGCGAAGATGTATAGCAATCCGGTCTGTGACGTTTTTCACATACGATAAGCGTGTTGCTGGCTGCTTTTTATCCACTTCCTGACTACTGATGATACCCAGATGAAGCCCACTGTAACGTTGGCCGAAACGTCGGTTATTGAAGTAATAGCCTTCCTACATCATGACGCGGTACAACAACCAGAAAACTATTATCCTAAGTTCCTTTTGTACTTCATCACATTAGGTTTCAGTTCATTTCTGCCCTTATTATGTGTAAGGTAATGTGAGCTCCTCAAATTACACTGAACTGACACTTTGTTATTGTAGTATGCGATTAACAGAAGCACTGATACAATTTTAATGACTTTTCATATTTCTATCACAAATTTCACAACAATGTTTAGTGACAAGGAAGTATTAAAGTAACAGCATTAAAAACAGGAACTTCGCAGTTTGTATCATGCCATTTTTGTATCTATTGACCGCTTTGAACGCTAGTATCGCTTCAGTGTAGTTTTTCTGCTGGATATAATGATTCGTGAGTCTCTTTGAAAAACAGTCTGCGACACCCTAATGACATGGCAAAACTTTCCACCTGTTACTGCCTACGGCTTTTTCTCTTTCATCCCACAGTCTAATCAGTTACACGAAGTCACACTGAGTCATTTCCTCTCGTTGCCTCTAGATGTATAGGGGATACTCTGCAAATCACATGTAAGTGCCTGCCAGAGGATTCATCGAAGCACCTTTATACTATTCGTCTACCATGCCATTCTTGTATAGCGCGTTGCAAGAAAAAACATCTCAATATTTACGTTCCAGCTCTTATTTCTCGTATTTTAGTCTGATGATCATTTCTCTGTGGGTAAAAGTCAACAATATATTTTCTCATTTGGAGGAGAATGTTGACGATTGGAGTTTCGTAAGTGGACCATGCCGCAGCAATAAATGCCGTTGTTGCAATAATTCCCATCACAGATCCTGTATCATTTCCATGACGCTGTCTCCCCTGTATTATGACAAAACGATCTGCTCTTGATTAAACTCTTTCGATGGCTACCGTCAAATCCACTTGATAAAAATCCCACACGGGGCATTAATACTCCACATGAGTATGCAGTCTCTTTAGTAGTTCTGTTACATCTTTTAAGTAATCTTCCAATAAAACGCAGAATATAGTTCGCATTCCCTAGAACACTATTTACGTGTTCTTTTGGCTTAGGTCTGATGTAATAGTAATTCCTAGGTATTTAGTGGCGTTTATGGCCTTCATATTCGATTGATTTATCTGGTAAATTAAGTTTATCAGATTTATTTTCGTACTCATGTGGACGTCATCACACTTCAGTGAGTCAATTACCAATTTTTACATCATACTTACATATTATTTAGATCGTTCTGCAGTTGGTTTTGATCTTAGGATGACTTTACTAGACAATAAATGACGGCGTCATCAGCAAACAACCTAAGAGAGCTGCTCAGATTTTCTCTTAAATCGTTTATGTCGATAAGGAACAGCAGAGGACTAATAACACTGCCCTGTGGGACACCTATATGTTTTAGCCGATGCCTTACCATCGATTAGTACAAACTGTGTCCTTTCTGATAGGAAATCCCTATCTAGTCACAAACATGGAGCAATATTCCATAAACCCGCAATTTGATTAAAAGCCGTTCTGGAAATCTTGGATATGGAATCAATCTGAGATCCCACGTCGATAGCACTCTTCACATCCTGTGAGTAAAGCAGCTTGTTGTGTTGCACATGAACAATATTTTCTAAATCCGTGTTGATAATTGAGCAATAGATCATTCTGTTCGAGATAATTCATAGTATCTTAGTAGTGGATATGTTCCAGAACCTTTCTTAAAGTTGAAGTTAATGAATTAGGCTTCTAGTTTAGTGGTTACTTCTACTGCCTTTCTTGAATATTGGTGTGACCTGTGCAAGTTTCCAGTCTTTTGGTACGGATTCTACGTTGAGCAAACGGTTGTATATTGCTGTTAAGTAAGGAGCTATCGCATCAGCGTAATGAAATAGAAATGTAATGGGCATACTGTCCGGACCTGAAGACATCTTCTAGTTAAGTGATTTCGGTTGCTTTACTACTCCGATGATATCTACTTCTACGTTACTCATTCTGTCCTCTGTTCATAATTTGAAGTCTGGATTATTGGTTTCGTTTTCTTTGGTGAATGAGCTTCGAAAAGCTATGTTTAGTGTGCTTTAGTAGCGCTATCATCGGCAGCATCGCAATTACTATCAAATAGTGAGGGTGTTGTTGGTGTTTTTCCTCTAGTGTATTTGACATATGACCAAAATCTCTTTGGGTTCTCAGTCAAATTTCGTGAAAGGGTTTCGTTGTGATAAGTATTTTAGGCATCTCGCTAAATTTCCAGCTTCTGTTTACGATCGCCAATCCTGGGGTTTTTGTGTTCGTTTAAATTTAGCATGCCTTTTCCGTTGTTTTTGCAAAATTGTCCTGACCTGTTTCACATATCACGGGGGAACGCCACCTTCTTTTATTAATTTCTTTGGTATAAAACTGTCAACTGCTGTCGATACTACTTCTTTTAATTGGAGTTACATCTGGTCTGCACTTACGTTTATGGTTCGGAATGAGTCTAAACTGTCTTTCAGGAAGCAATTTGGTGTATTTGTATCAGGTTTTCTCAACAAATATAGTCTATTTTTGGTAACGTTGGGACTTTCGATATTCAATATCGCTACGACAGCCCTGTGTTCACTAATACCTGCATCCATTTTATGTTCGTTATAAGCTCGGGATTATTTGTTGCAAAAAGATCAAGTCAGGTTTTGACATCCAATTACAATTCTAGTTAGCTCAAGAAACAATTGTTCGAAGTAATTCTCACAGAATGCGTTGAGAACAATTTTGCACGATGTTTCATGCATACCTTCTGATTAGAACATACAATTTCGAGAACAGATTTCTGTCTCATAGCTTCTTCCATTCCGCGAAGGTAAAACAGAGTTTAAACCGGAAAATACTGCTCGTCGGTGCAAACAACAGAATATTGCATTAGCTCGAAACATACAAACGAAATAAATAAAATGATCATGATGTTAAGCGTCTGCTTACAGCCATTTATTAAATAATCACAGTTAACAAACGTCAGTTAAGCGAACAAACACGTGCCCATTTTTTGCAACTACTGTAAATGACCAGCAGAGGGAACATTGCCGATGTAACGGAAAAATACCTGGGATTTCATTACTCAAATGCAATCGCGGAAAGCCAAAGATACAATATCAGGCAGAATGTATGAAGATTGTATTTGCATTCTGTATACGTTCATTCATACACGGTGTATGGCATACTAACGACCGACAGACGGGTTTAATGGGACTGATTTGCAAAACGACGATGACAAATGAGATCGCAGTAAACAGAGATGGCAATCGTGTTCGGCAACTGCATTAGCACGCGCGCTGTTGCACCGCACAATCATGTAATCGCACCGTGTATCTCGTCGCTTCCCTCCAAGTTATTCTACTGGACGCTGAAACGACAAACATGAAATGAACTCTGATTTATAAGTTGCTTTTATTTTTACATTCATTTTTTCTTACTTACATAGAACTTAATCTACCGGCGATCAAATAATATCAGATTTTACCACAACCAGTCACAAAGTGACCATTACTACATGTGCCGGAGAAAACTGAAGTTCTTCACCTGAAAATTTCATACAGCATTGGGATGCACGGTGTTACACTTAGTTTTAACACCTTCTTCATAATCATCCGTAGACTTTTACTTAAACTATCACATATATTACGATAAATAAATGAAATTTTGTGTTTGTAAAGTATGACCAAACCTTCACGGTGAAATGATGCACTGATGAAGCTCAGTAAATGTAAGAAGGAAGATGTGACATCTTTCTCATACATTGTTTAGTAATTTAAAACTGTAACCAATGCACTTATGGATATTTCATATTACTTAAATGCATCTAATGTGAATTCAGTACTTCATTTACTTACATACTTGCTTTAGCTGCAGTAAGTGTTCGGTGGCCAGAGTTCAGAAGCGCTGTTATTATAGCACCCGAAAAAAAACATCTTAAACCAATACGACATTGTCGAAGAATCACAGTTACCTTGCCGCTAGGAAAAGAAAGTATACGTTTCACATTCTCCATCCTGTTGTTAGTACAGTCATCAGTGATATATTGAAAATAATGTGATAGCAATTTATATTTTGTACAAGTCTGTCTTCCATAATTACACATCGAGCATCATCTATGGGGTTATGTAATGAGGTAATGGCTTCAGAACCATAATAATCTCTATAGAAAGAATGTTCAAATGTTTGTAAAGCTTATGGGACTTAACTGCGGGGTCATCAGTCCCTAAACGTACAAACTACTTATGTACTACCTTATACTAAACACGGTCATCTATACCCGAGGGAGGATTCGATCCCCCGTCAGGGAACGGCCTCGCGCATCGCAGCATAGCGCCTCAATGCTCTCGGCCACTCCGCCGCGGCGGTCTCCATCGGGTCACGTTTATTATGCTCTTTATTTGCTATATATATTAGGTAATGTGTGTCTAAACGTGGTCATAGTGTTCTGATGATAATTAAAATGTGTTTCAGACGGTGGGCTTTATGTCTTCATTTGCTTCACAACCGAATTAGACTCATTGGATACGAAATATCCTTAGCCGGCCGCGGTGGCCGAGGGGACTGAGGCGCTTCAGTCACGGTCTGCACGGCGACTACGGTCGGGGGTTCGAATCCCCCCTCGGGCATGGATATTTGTACCGTCCTTAGTATAAGGTAGTTGATAAGTAGTTTGTAAGTTTAGAGACTGATGACCCCGTAGTTAAGTCCCATAAGCTTAACAAACATTTGAACATTTTTGAACGAAATATCCTTACCTAGGCGTTGGTCTACGGCACAGACGTTTTTCAGACCTTAGTTGTTAAAACAATAGTATCTTTTCTCAACTTCGTTATTGTAATGATTTCCTGAGATGTCTTAAGTTATCTTCATTGTGTTTCCTAAACATGGGTATGTATGAATTGGGTTAGGTCTTTGATAGCTGGCATATTGACGTAATTTACGATGCAGAATTAGACATCAGCGAAGTGGATTGTTAGTAAGAGTTATGTGTACATCATAAACGAAAAATTACGTCTTAGAATGATCGATTATTGTAAGTTTAGCCTTCATTTTAACTTAAATTTGGTACAGGGTGTATAAACATATACATTGTTCTTCAACGTAGATAAATTTCTACCTGTTACAAAGTTACACCGATTTCTTGAATCGGATAAATTTATGATTTTAAAGTGGCTGAGATTTATACAAAGCCGTAACTATTTGTACCTTCTGTTTCTAATTTTATCATATAACTAGATACTCTATTTGATAAATCGAGCGAGGTGGCGCAGTGGTAATGCACTGGACTCGCATTCGGAAGGATGGTGGTTCAAATCCACCTCCGGCTATCCAGATTTAGGTTTTCCGTGATTTTCCTAAATCACTCCAGGCAAATGCCGGGATGGTTCCTTTGAAAGGGCACGGCCGATTTCCTTCCACATCCTTACCAAAAACATCCCGAGCGTAAGCTCCGTCTCTAATGACCAAGCTGTCGACGGGACGTTAAACTCCAAGCTTCCTTCCTCCTTCCTCCATTGTTTGATAATATCGATAAATAAATAATCGTATGGCATTTATGGCTATGAGATACAGTGTGGGATTGTTCATCCGCCTAGCGGAAGTATTTCTAGGTGACGCCACTTTGGCGACTTGTGTGTCGATTATAATGGAATAATTGAGAACAACACATAACACACGATCCTCTGCCTGGAATCGAACTCTGGCCCCCAGCGTGGTAGTGGCGCTACCATCAGAGCTACAAGGACGGACGATAATGTCGAAAAATATCACTTTATTGAAATACTACAATACCAAAGTGTCATAGCTATATTTGCCAGGCGGTTACTTCTATCAGTATGTTTTATAAGAGGGTAAAATTACAGTGCGACTAATACTCCATTTGTAATTTTCACCTGTAATGAATTGACGTCTGTGAACTGACATATATTGTAGTTGAATGTTGATAAGTTTCACTTGTAGCTTCACTTACAGAATTACTTTCCTCTTGAAATACGATATCATCACGAAGCTCAAATGTTATAATCGCCATCTGACGATACATTTTGTTGGCGATCAGTTTCTCATGTCAGTTGGGACGCGACCTAATTCCCATCAAGTAAGTGGCAGAATGTTGTGTATGTCTCTTACGTATGATGGTACTGACGTTGATTTCAGTATTTATCAAATAAGTTACAATATGCTGAACTAGTATGTGAAGAAGGTGAATTTAATAAGATAGTAATGCATATCAATGATTGTGTTGTTCTCTTATTGAGACATAGTAACTTATGAATTGTTTCAAATAAATATTTGCAGATCAGATTATTGCATAAGGATCAGCTGAAAGCAGTTGCAACGCTCTTGCCTTCTTGGATACTGTGAAATAATCTATACAAACGGCAAGTTACGTGAAATAAGTTTTGAACTCTTACAGTCCATCTAATGCACTATTTCCAGACGCTTTCCAAATTTACACAAAGTTCCTAAACTGTAATGCGCCACTCCGAGAGGATTACCGTGTGCTTACTAATGGATAAAAGCATCAAACCTTACTTTCGGATCTCGAAGACTTTATACTTGGGGAAAATATAAAGTTTACTTGTAATAAAGCACAAAGAAACTAAGCAATAATTACTGCCCCAAAACTACATAGTCTAATTAAATTTTCAAATGATTTAATAAGCAGTAGCGTCCACTATGTGAATAATTTTGTAACGTTGGAATAGGGGCACAAAAGAGCAAAGTCTGACAGTACCAAGCATGCACTCTATTATGAAAGTAAGTATTAAAATAAATAATTTATATTGCAAATTTTGTAACCAGAAAGTGAAAAATGAATCCTGTGGTAGTATACACTGCTCCTAAGATGTAGCGAGCTGTGGCAAGTATTCATCCTAAGTCTTACCAGTTTGTAAGAAATATTAAATCTTGTACATTCTACACCTAAATTGGATGCTTGCATCAACACTAGCACTAGTTAGTACTAACAGTGTGATAACTGTATATTTTCATACAGCATATAAACTTTAGCAGTAAAACTCATTCCCTGCATTAATAATGTACTTATATGAACAAACCTTTCCATTTCATTCAAATAAAATGATTTCCAAAGTAAATAGCTGCTTGTAGTATAAGTCAGTAGCTATCTTTAGTTATTCTTACTGTTACCCTTCAATAAATTCCAATGACTGCAGTTAATTAATTAGAACAGCAGGAAAGTGTACTCGGATATAAAAAATCTGAACACAGTAGGAAGTACAAAAAAGTAATCTTTTGTTCCCTACAAGTTTTAATTACTCTGAACTGACTGAAACATCTTCTGTGTCAATAAACAGTAAAATCACTCGGAACACTAACTAAATTGCTGAATGGTCAGAAATCTAGCACTGTCTTTGAATGCTTTATATGGCAAGATAACTATAAATAAACACAAATTGTAGATATCGTCTGGTTTTGTAATTTGAATAATTACTCTTCATCAAAAGCTGTTAATGTAAACTTCTCTCTGGACTGTCTAAGAAACTTTTGTATAGAACACAATTATGAAGGAAAATATCAGTTGTTTTAAACTTCACAGAATTATCAAAAATTTTGGTCACTCGAGTACTCTTTTGCACTTATGAGGTTGGGACCCAACATAGTTCAGTAACTTAGGAAAATGACGGGTGGATCACAAGTTAAAATAAAAATAGGTTGTCATTCATAGCACACACACGTAAGTCAGTCTGCGGTTGTAGTAACAAAAGTAATAATGTTTGCATCGCCTGTGTTCGCAGAGACCAGATGCGTAGTTCGCCGTTGTCCAGTAGTAAAAGCGCGGGTTCATACAGTGCTGTGGCTTTTACAATCTTCTTGTCGTTGAATATCTGAATAGTTGAGTCATTGCTCACAATATACAGTGTTCGTCATCCGAGGCCATTTCTATAAACTCTTGCATTATTGGCCTCGATGCGACACTGCCTTCGCTGCATGCTGCTGTTTCATCAAAGGCTCAGACATTTCTCTATTGGACTTAAAACTTCGTAGCGCGCAACAGCGGTGGTTTGGCGCGCTTTCCCACCTTTTCCCTTGAAGCGCGCTCATTCCGTTTTGCAGTTCTTTCCGCAGGCTTTTACATTACACTAATCATTATAAATACGCTAACACGAAAATTGTGTTACAGATTACTAATTTATTCGTACAAGGAGGCCAATGAAATTTACATAATTCGAATGATTGTTTGTAGTAGATTTCACGGATATAAATATTATGTGTGCATTTAGCTATTAAAAGTGGTAAAAGGAAGTAGAAATTTTGGATCAAGATCTACATTCTCCAACAATAAGCTCACTAATTGGCTATTCGCCTCGACCAAAGACGCTGTAATGCGGGGCATCTGCAGTATTAAAATAACGTATTAAAATAAGTGAATATCGAAACATGGAGTGCTCCCAACTCACTTTCTTGTGCCGTTCAAATACTTCATTTTCGCAGTGATTAAGAGTGGTTAAAGGAAATGGATGTTTTCATATGAATGCCGATATAAAGGATGATGCGCTGGGAAAGGCATCTAACGGTGCACGGGTGGATGTCGAAATGTTGTCAGCTCTGGAATTCTGAACATTGCAGAATCGAAATAACATTATTTCCTGGCGTTGTATAAATATACGAACACCGAAATTGTAGTTCCATTTCAAATATTAGGCTAATGAAAGTTATATAATTCGAAAATGGCATGAGAAGTGTATACTTCCATTTTTATTTGTTGTTATTGTGTCAGGCATTTTCCATAATACGTAAAAGATACCGTTTCAGTGCCGGTTAAATTTTACCAAATACCCCAGTGGCCTCCTAGGATAATTTTGGCAACAGATGCTGAATAGTTAGTATCCAGTGAATCTTCATTTTAGCCAAACGCTTGACAAAGCTGATGTTTTCTCATGGAATCTTCGTTTTACGAGGGCAATTATTTTTACTGAGCGGACGAGGGTACATACAAGCACCTGTCAACCATAAAGCAGGAACAGCATTATTTGTTTACTTCATGGTCTGTACGATACACTAATCGAGTCATTGTATGTGGTTCGAACAAATGAGCAAAGATTTTCTATCGTCTTGTTGATGTTGCCAACATAATCACGCGAGGCCGCCGACATGATACGTGAAATTTTACCCCCAGTGACCAATGTAAACACAATTGGTCGATTTTCGACCAGGAAATACTAGTATTTACAAAGTCACTTAGCCAGATCCTCTATAAAGCTATTACAACAAAGTAATCACAACATTATTTGCATTAAAATCAACATAAGATTAAAATACTTTTTTTATACATCAGTAAAAATGTCACAGGAACTCCCTTGTGTATAAAGAGTCTATGTTTGCAAAGATATATCTACACATTTATCCATAGAAAATTACTTCACACACATTAATACAATTGTGGAAAAAAGTGATATGCAAAAAATTTGTTCATTTTGATGAAAAACAGCAATATTAATACAATGTCATCTCTATAGAAAAGAATGTAGGATCTCGGCTGTTTTTATGTAATACTATTATTATTAATTTCTTGACTAGTGACGAGTTTCAGTTTTAGTAAAACGTTTCCAGATCAGACTGTAGCACTGATATATCCAAGCATTTTAAGAGAAATTCATCTGATACACCTATCAATACTAAGTTATTTTGCAAATATGGATGTAATTTTTTCAAATCTTTCCGAGTCACTTTGACAGCGACCAGAGTAATAGTATGAGCTGGAAGGTTCCAAGGAGAGAACTGAAATGTGGGTCACAGATTGTGATTAAATATTGTGGGGGCGTTCCATATTGAAATTAAAGGTACACGAGTTTAAAATAACATCCAGACCTTCCCTAGTTCTTGAAAAAAATTGGGTCTATGTTGAAGTCGGGCAATTGAATTTTTAGTGCTACATTTCTAAAGAGCCACTAAAGAATCTGGTATTATTAACATAGTATAGTATTACACACTAAAATAGTGAGTGAGGTAAATATAGGAAAGGTTGGGGAAACGCCAGCCGACTATATTATAACCCCATACGGCTTCAACAAGCCTTTCAATATAACAATTGGAAGTAGGGAGCAGTGGGAGAAAATAGTTAGGCACCGTACGGGGGATATTGTCTGGTTCACTGACGGGTCAAAATCAGACCAAGGCGTTGGGGTCGGGGTATATGGGATGCAGCCAAGACTGGAGGGCGTCATCTCTCTAGGTAAACTGGCCTCAGTATTCCAGGCCGAAATCACTGCCATCAGGGCATGTGTGGAGGAGAATTTGCGTAGTTGCTACAAAGATCGTAGCGTCTATATCTATTCAGACAGCGAGGCAGCCCTGAGATCACTGGCAGCTCCTGCAACAAGGTCTAAAATTGTTGCAGAATGTCACAGGGTTCTGGTGGAGCTAGGGAAAAGCAATAGAGTAAACCTATTGTGTGTCCCTGGCCACTCGGGGATCAGTGGCAACGAACATGCCGACAGATTAGCGAGGATGGGAGCAGAGACTCAATTTATTGGACCGGAACCTGTCCTGACAATCACCAAGGCAATGATCAAATTGGAGCTAAGTAACTGGCTCAGAAGACAGCACGTAGAATATTGTACCACAGTCCATCAACAAAAACATGGCAAGGTAATGATGCCAAAGCCATGTTTTAAAAGAAGCTCTGCAATCCTGGGTCTGAACAGGAGAGAGATTAGACTCATGGTTGTATTGCTGACAGGCCATGGGAATTTCAAAAAACACCTACATACAATGGGAATAACAGAAGAGGACCCTCAATGTAGGATCTGTGATGACGGTGATGAAACTGCATCACATCTAATCTTCGAATGCATTGCATTGGAGAGTAAAAGGCACAGAACATTTGGGACAACCAGACCCGAGGAAATTGTGTCTAATAAAGAACTGGTAAACGGACTCCTTGCACTGTTCAAGGGCATTGGTTGGATTTACTAGATATACAGGGAGCGATACCGCACAATAAACTTAGTTCAGGTGCGGGCAGTTGCGGGTTGGACCAAGACAGTTTTGGCTTCCCTGAAAAAATCAAATCAAATCAACATACTATAGCAAAAAAATATTATAATTATTTTACGGTGTTTTTCTTTCATATTGTATCTTCGATAGCCTGAATGTCGCCATTTGCAGTAGATCAGCGTGGAGCAAGGCGTGTTTGGTCAGTGAGCCAGCCGCCCTTTTCACTAACCTGTGCAAACATTCATCGATGAACACAGCACAAAAATGATCTAAGACCACACAGAACTGAACTATTCAATGCAATTACGTGGTCAAAGTAGGAACGAACCGAGATCTCTGGCTGTAGACTTGCCTTGGCCATTTCTATAATTCAGTCGAAATTTCTACTTCTCTATTTTTCTAGAACACTATGATATCCAGATGACACGCTTCATATAATACACCATACATCACTGATTAAGAGTTCTTGGTCTTCCAGAGAGGTAGCAATGTCTTCTAACCGCGACGTTTAGACAAGTTACTTTCATAATATATAACTAAAAGTTTCCGGGCTATTATGCCATGGTCTTATGGACTTATTATTTAAACCCAACGTTTCGTCCCCATCTGCAGAGGACATTTTCAAGGGTGATCGTGGCACTTATGTATGTCCGCGGCACAACCTTGAAAAAGTTCTCCGAAGATGGGGGCGCAACGTTGGGTTTAAATAATAACTCCATAAGACCACGGCATAATAGCCCGGAAATTTTTAGTAATATTGACCTTTTCGTCCGTCTAAATTTACATTTTACAAAAGTAACATACTTATCATCTTCTTGAGAGGATGATGAGGATCCCACTCATCGAATTGTCGCGAGTACAAGACACTGCCGCTCGGCTGGAAGCCCGAGAAAACTTCATCAACTGTATACACCGAGAAAGCAGACATAAATAATTACGATATATCACCTTAATATAATACAACAGCCATATTCACATATCTACTTCATTATAAAGATTTGATACATGGATACCTTGTCTAAATAAATTTTTTCCCATTATTAGCTTCATAAAACAGCATAATGAGTCAATATAAATCAAGATTATAAAATACCTTTGATACTAGTGATAAATAAGGATATTTTTTTATAAATTACAGCCTCCCTATACGTTCCCCGTGTAAAATTATACATCTAATTATAGCTCAACGTCATGTTACATCGTTAACCGTGGGATACAAACAATTTTTAGCAGAGGTAACTAAGCATTATATTATCGGATTAGAAAATTATAGGGTGAACAATCAAATAATACAGTAATTAGCTTAGAATGGAAGGCAACGTCGCATATACTCAGTACGTTATGTGACGAACAATATGGTTGACATTTCTCTCTTCTTACAACATTTAGAGCACACAAAGGACAAACTAAATTTCATTGATTTCGTTAGATAATTAATATAAACAATTGGCACTTCAATTATTTAGTTCGTGCATTAATACATCTATCAAAACAATTAGAAGACCAGTTGAGATATTTAGGTTCTAAAGTGTTGTCGTCGGCGGAATGGAATAAAATGGTTCGACGTCCTTCTGCCGGTTCTACGAAGTGGAGACAACATTGGTAATAGCGGAAAGTTGCTGCAGAAGTTGTTGGTGTTGACTTGTGGTTTCCGAACCACTTATAGAAGCAGTTGGGTTCACATAGTGTGTGAGGTGGTAGTGAAATACAACTACAGCCTGACTTTCCCAAAGCTCTGGCATGGAAGCGGGACAGACACAGAATGGGACAGACACAGAATGGGACAGAGACAGAATGGGACAGAGACAGAATGGGACAGAGACAAAATGGGACAGCGACAGAAGTAGGTGGTTGCAGGTATTGGAGTGTAACAAAGTATAGTTTCCAGGACCTGTAAGCGACTTAAGACAACAGCAACCGTTAAAAAAAAGGCACGACCAAGGTCGTCTACGAGTAACATCAGCAAGAGATGACCGCTATCTCTGGTTTACTGTCCGACTAGAAATTCAGCTGCGACACACCATCCATGCAGCAATAGACGCGCAATATCGACACAAACTGTTCGAAAACGCCTTCTGGAGTTTAGCATCTATGCATGGAAGCCTATTGTGTGTGTTCCATTACAACTACGATACCGTTTAGCCCACAGAAATTCGGCGGAGGATCATCAGGATTGGAGTCGTAACAAGTTTCGCAGGTACTGTTAACAGATGAGTGAAGATTATGTGTACCGCCGGACAATCGTCGTTTCCTCAAATGGAGAGAACTTGGAACTAATGCTTATGTCCATAAGTCATCAAATATCATGGTGGTGGACGAATGATATGGGTAGGAGTCAGTATTGACGAACGTACCGACCTCTATGTCGTTGAGAATGGCGTTTCGACTGCACAGAGGTATGGAAACAGGATAATTCGTGTTGTGCCTTACGCTGTTCCAATTGAGTACCTTCTGGTGAACGATAACAATCGTTCCCACAGAATTGCACTGGTGGACAACATGCCCCAAGTTGAGGGAATTGAACGAATGGAGTGGACAGCTTTTAAGCCCGACTTTAACTCGATTGAGCATGTCTACGATGCACTTGGCAGACTTCACAATTGTTACAGAGATGGATTTTTACTGACGGTAGAATAGCCAAGTATCTCTCAAGAGCTGAGTCATAACGTCATACTGTCTATGCCATGCCGGTGTGCAACTGTAATGGCCTTACAAGATGATCACACACAAATGGACAAAGAGAATGACTTTTTCACTAATATGGTAGCAGAACGGTGCCTCACTCTAAGTAAACGCAATGTAAACACACAAATTACAATTGCAGCCAATATTTGAATAAAACACTTTACCTTGTGTATACTGAGTATGATATCTCACTTGTGTTAATCGACTTGATCAGTGTATTATAATTACGTAATGAATAATGATGCCAGAAAAATGTAATAGACATGACAAATATTACAATTTAAGGTTAGAGCAGTCAGTGGATTCAAATGACACCGATCATCGTATTCACCAGTTTTAACTTTTTGACACCTGGTCGATATGTATTTACGATTTAACACTCCTGTGAATTACAATTGTACCATCACTCATCATCAAGTGATATTGAACTGGTTCCAGAAGACCTTTGACACCGTATATTTTAATGAAATTGCGAATCGTCTCATATATGTGATTGGATGTAGACACCCTGTCACAGGCACAGATCGTAGTAACTGATGGAAAGGCACTGACTAAACGAGAAGTGATATCTGTTGTTCCGAAGGGAGGATAACTGTTCCCCTGCCGTTCCTCATCAATATTTACGAATGAAGGGAAAGCTGTACTCTTTGGTTTCTTTGCAAATGCCGGTAGTTTAATAAAGGCATTAGGATATCGAAAACAACTTCAGCACTACTTAGGTATATCTATGGTGCAAACATTGACCCTAACAACGACATATCTTCCCAGGATCTACCTTACCTTAGTACAATTGTCGGTATTGTTCTGTTGGTGACTACAGCACTATAATAATATGTTGCTGTTACTGCATTATTCTCAACTGATACCTGTGAAAAGTGTACGAACACCAATTGGGTACCCTACTTATATGTGACTACACTTACAGCCTTAACACAAATCACTCCACCACATACCATACTTGTTAATGTATTTGTACATCTATATGATACTTGTGTATATGTATCTGTATGAAATGCGCAATGTAATTTACGTTTCTTTAAACACCTGAAGAAGAGCAAAGCCGGAAACCGGTAGTGTTTTACTAAACCACCAATAAGTGTGACTGGTAGCGGGTTTTATTTCCACAACCTATAGATTAAATGTTGTTTTGTAGTTCTTTATGAAGCTGTTTATTATAAAAAATTTATTTATTATGTTGTCGTTATATGTATCTGTAACAGATAAACAGAATAGATAAAAAGAGTGAAAATTCGATATAATGAGGAGAAAAACACCAATCATTTATGTTTCAGTTAAAAAGTAGCAGCCCGGTTGTATTAAATAATTTACTTAACAGCAGCGTCCTTGGTACAAATAATGTTCTGACGATGTGTCTGAATTGTCAACAGTTTACATAAGCAAGGTATACTGTTCAGAGGTTCAGAGAAAGATGGAGAGTGTTCACTTTAAGGTGCCTGAACGTTTACTCATACTACGTACTTGTCAGTTATTTCGTAGTAGCTTGACACTGGAAGATCTGAGAGAATCCCATGCCCACAGGGCACGCTAGTACTTGTAAATCGCACGTGGCTGTTCCCTGTGGAGTCAAAGAGGTCAACAGTATGAAGCAAGGGACGCGCCCTTTGACCTCTGCCTTTGCCCTCGCCAGTCAGTGACGCAGAATGCCGCATATCACTCCATAAGTTACCGCGCCCCTACGAGCGTCCGTAGCGTCTAATTTAAAGTATGACACAACTCTCTGTGGTGAATCAAGCAGACTCTACTCTAGTGCTAACTTTTGCTGTCAACTAAATTCATTTAAAAAAAGAAAGAGAAAAGAAAAAAAGACGATAGAGACAGATATAGAGAAAAAAGCTCTAATTACATTTTCGGTTTATATTGCCATTTTAACGATTTATGTTGGAGACAATGTTGCTTATATACTTCACTGTGTTACCGTATTCATGTGAAGGTACTGAATGTGAGGACCGCCGTTAGCTGCTGAGCGTTGTTCTGCGTTGCGACGGAAGTCTTTAATTTCCTCAATATGGACACCCTTTGCCATTGTTCCCATCTATTAGTACCTGAAGTCATTCTTGCTACTTTCATATCTCTAACCTCTACCTTATGAATATAGTAACCTACATCCATCCAACTTTCACTCCCATGCAACAAAGTTGTTTAAAAGATAGAGCGGTGCACCGCTAACTTCGTCTTGATATTTATGTACCTGTTGCAGAAGAGAGTAGATCTTAGCTGAGCACTCACTGCATTAGCTTTGTTACACCTCGATTCCAGTTCTTTCACTATGTTGCCATCCTGTGAGAAAATACATCCTAGGTACTTGAAACTGTCTACTTGTTGCAAATTTGTTCCTATTATTTGGCACTGAAACTGTTTAAATCTCTTTCCGACAGACATTACTTTTGTTTTGGAGATGCTGATCTTCATATCATAACCCTTACAGCTGTGATAGAGCTCTGAAGTATTAGTTTCCAACCTTTCAATCAAATCTGCCACTACATGCCAATTAAAATGCTCTCTATAGTTCTTACAATCTTTTCTGTTGAAAATTGGCGTGATTACCGCTTTCATCCACTCATAAGGAACCTGCTCCGATTCCCACAGCTTCTCAGTTGTACTGTGTAATCATTCGAGACCTGATATTCCACTTTATTCCACCCAAGTCGCTTTATTGCACTGCAATCTATTGACCATTTTCTCCACTTTCTCGTAATCCTGTTTGTGTCATCATTCATTTCCCTTTCTACCTCAAACTCTCACACATCATTGAACGTTTCAACTACATTGAGCAATTCTTCAAGATATTCACTCCATCTGCTCAAGGCATCCGCAGGATTGACTAGCAGCTTTCCTGACGTGTCCAAAACAATTGTTAATTCCTCCTTCCTTTCGAAGACCTCTAATTATCCTCCAGAATGGTTTTCCAGCGGCTTCACACAGTGTTTCTAGCTTATTCCCTGTTATTTCCCATGATTTATGTTTGGAGTCTGCAATTATTTGTTTGGCTTTGTTTCTTTCTTCAACATAACTTTCTCTGTCTGACTGATTTCTAGTATGAAGCCATTTTTGAAATGCCTGATGTTCGCATCATTCAACAAAGCTATCTGCTTTTTTCTGCCTTTACACACTCCTGTTCCAAGACATTCTCTAGCTACTTCTAGTAGTGTGTCCCAATACCTTGACCATTCCTCTTCCAGTGCCTGTAAATGACTACATTCTACTAACTGGTACCTTTCTGGGATCATTCTAATGTATTTGTGTCTAATGTCATTGTCTTGAAGCTTATCCACTCTTATCCTTCTACATATGGACCTGACGTTCTGCTCTTTTGGCCTCACAAAGCCAATTTCACTACAGATTAAATAATGATCACTGTCATCAAAGTATCCCCTAAAATCACATATGTAGTGGACTGCCTTCCTGATTTCCAGACCATGCGACCACTACCACGTGGCACTGTAGCCACATAGTGGCATTTCTGTTTACCAGAACGATACTGTCCTCAATTTGATTGGAGTCTGTTACAGCATGGCCGGCCGCGGTGGCCGAGGTGACTGAGGCGCTCCAGTCACGGTCAGCACGGCCACTACGGTCGGGGGTTTGAATGCCCCCTCGGGCATGGATATTTGTGCCGTCCTAGTTCGTAAGTAGTTCATAAGTAGTTTGTAAGTTTAGGGACTGATGACCCCGTAGTTAAGTCCCATAAGCTTAACAAACATTTGAACATTTGTTACAGCATGTCCTTAGTTTAACACTCGATATATTCAAGTATGGAGTTTTGTGGTATGTCTTGGTACGTAATTTAAACTTTGTAGCGCTGCGAAAGATTTTGTAAACATTTGGTTATCTGATGCCGATAAAAAGCATATTTTTTACGTGTAAATAAACGATTTACTCACAACACCTACCTACAGTGCGCTTATCGCCACTTATGAAACACTTGATTGTGACGTACCCTCTTATTATAATTCACGTGTAGAACCCAATAGAACCACGCGATGTGCTATTATTAAACGTGGCTTTCGATGGTTGGCCGTACATTGTGCCCAAATTTGTGTTATCCATTCGAAATGAAGTCTCTTCTTTCAAAACTCCACGGTGTTCTGTTTTTCAATCGACCAACTTTCCATTCAAATATCTTTAGTCTGAGTAATCTGTTACTTCTGTCTGTCCTACACCGGATAGATTAAGATCCGCTTCAATCGCAGCGATCCAATTAATGTCCCAATATTAGTCTACTTCGATTTTCAAAGAATTCCACTATTCGTTTTGTGAACCCAAAGGGTGCAATTCTTTTAACGTGCCCATCAAATTTAACTTATCGTTTTCGCTGTTACCATGTATACATGTCAAGCTGGTGTTCTTGGGGTAAAGCGCGCCGTCTGGACGGAGCCTATGGCGGATAACGACAGAAAACGAAGCCTCTTTTATTGTGTTGTGTGATCGCTCTGTTTTATTTCGCAGCACGATTTTCACCTGTTTACTTTTTCAAATGTCTGTAGTTTATTTCATTATGTGCGACCAGTGCTCACTTCCGATCTCAGTTGTTTTTTAAAGCCGGTTAATTTTACCGTTCCAACCAGTACGGGAAAAGCCATAATCCGGTCACACAATTTACGCCACTTCTCGCCTGAAATTGAGCATCGTACTGGACTACTTGACATATCTTTGGACTGAAAAAGACAGGATTAAACCCCATTCACGATATAGACCAAAATTTTCATGTCTCCTTTTACATGCATTTACAAAATTTATGATTAATGGAAAGCTATGTTATTGGATTAGATTGGTTCGTTTTTGGATTGTAATTCGTTTTAACCTATCATTCACCTCTCAACGATGTGAAGAATCGCCAGAGACGACACGTGGCTCGGATTCCATGTTAAGCTGTAGGACCCCTTGTTGGATAACTGGGGTAGGTTAGGGACACGCAAGTCGCTGATGTGGCGTCCAATGAGCTACACGAAATTATCATTACCATGTATGTGTACTCTTCTAATTGCATGTCACTTCTCATTCCGTACGTTTCTCCATCAGTAATTTTGTGGCATATTATTACCGTTCTTTCTTTTGAGTTTCTTCAAAATCTCTCTTTGTATTTACATTTTTCTGTTTCAATTTCTCCTCCATAAAAGCGTTCAGGTTGGATATAAGTGTTGTTATGCCTACGATTACTAAATCTACAACGTGAACTTTAATTATAAATATTTTATGTTGATCTGAATGCAGTGCCCATTTTTTGACAGCGAACTTTGGTTTGCAGGTCTCTGCAGATCGTTTTCTTGTACGACGTCTCCCAAATATTTCAACTTAGAAATCCTTTTTATTTGTTAATATTTCCTGTTCAAAGACTTTGATGGTTGTTTGTTGCATCCCACATATTGCGTTGTTTCATATGACTTTTTGGAGTTCTATTTTTACTTCAATTTATTTTAGAATTTCTGTGTGTTTCTTGAGCTGTGGTAACATCCCTACCTAAAACTTGCCAGATCATCTGTAAAGGCGACACATGTCCTCTAACATCACTTCTACCTAACTTGATATATATGTTGACTCGAATATTTCTCTCTCCAGTCTTCCCATCAAATGGTGGGAACACCCGTCGGTTAACGTTCCTTAGTCAATGTCAGAGTATTCTTATCCAGCCCTTGTTTCTTTAAAAATCCCATTCACGACCAGCTGAGACGCGCTTCTACCTCCCTTTTTATGCAGTGGGTGAATTAGGGCAATCTTACAGTCGTCAAGTACTTTCTCAATTTGCCAGACATGTCCAAGTAGTTAAGTGATCTCTTTAACAGTGTTAGGGCCAGCTGATTTCAGTAGTTCCGCAGTTATACAGCCTTCTTCGGATGCCTTACTGTTTTTGAATCACTTGCTTTGATTAGTTCTTTCCATTTCTTTAGGCTCTTTGTAGGTATGGTTGGTGTTATTTAAATCGCACTATTTTCCTTGGCATTAAGAGACGAACCGTAATTACGTGTTTGAAGAAGGAGCTTTGAGAGTTGTTATCTTTAGAAGTTGCACCCAAGATCGCAATATAATTATTTACTTTATGACTACCGATCTTACTTAAGATGACCACATTGTATAATTTTATATGATCAAATGATAATGGCATAGCCTATTGAAAGCGGTCACCATAAAATAATTGTATGCCAGTGTGGCTCTCTACATTTGAAGGTAATTAATCTATCAGATCGCCTCCAGAATCTTAGATATTAACTGAGATTTTGTTCTAATCTTTTTTTTCTGTTTTGTTTTGATTAAAATTGCGGTTATTATTCTCTTGAAAGTTTTTTACCATTTCTATTAGTTGGCAAATTTTATAGTTATATTCTGTCGTGTCAGTTTAAATGTTTTTTTTTCATACAATTAGAAAAGTGTTGTACGTATTTTCAGTCTTGTTGGTAATCGAATTTTTTAATTCCTCATGCTTCGACATATCTGTTCTTTCACAATATCATTTACACCATGGGTTTGTCTTCTTTCGGAAAAGATTTAAATTTTGTGCTATTTCAATATACTTATGAATTTTGCTAAGTTTGCTTTTTACATATTGGGTAGTATTACTGGTGTCAAATTTTGTGATAACATATTATTTTGTTTTAAAAAAGTATTTGAGCTAGAAGTTTGACTTTTATTTGCGTTAAATGATGTTCAGAATCAGTAATAGTCCATTTTCTATCTTGGACATTAAAAATTACTTCGTAGTTATTGTGGGAAATTGCTGCTGGATGGATTTGAAATTTCGCAATTAAAGTATTAGGTTCAAGGTAAGTTTTTAAATTTTTTTGACGTTGTTGTATTTCAACAAGTATTTGGTCAGTTTGGTTTGTCCATTCATATGCAGGATGTTGAACGACCGCTTACCAATTTTTTTATCTCTTTACCTAATTAAACAGTAATAACACGTATTAAAATATCAACATGATTTTACAAAAATTTCGAGATTATACTTTCTAACGTTTCCCAATTTTCATTCACTTATGATATTTTACACTTATTGTTATTAACTATCATATGGACTTTAATCAATGTGTGTGTCTTAGAGTCATTAGTCTCAGATGAAGTGTATTATTAAGTATTCATTTACCAATTTTACTTTTAAAGAGACGATAACTGCCGCAATCCATGGTGTTTTTATCCATTACTCAAGTATCTTGAAGTGCAAGGTTTGAATCTTCGGTTCTTTTAATGTATCTCAGAGTTGATGAAGTTTAGCAGGCTTCAAAAATATTTGTAGGTTAAGTGTTGCGAAAAATGGATTTGTTATGGTTTTAAGTTGGCCAGAGGACTTGATCTTCTGTACTGGATGACACTGCACTTTCACCTGAGCCGCTCCAAATATCCGAAAGGCTACTCCCGCCAACAATACTATCGGAGGATTTTCAACTTGATGTAATATTGTGATTATCAAAAAGTTCCATAATGCATTATGCCGGGAATCAGGTGGAGTAGACTCTTTGAGGGAACTTAATGTGTTAAGAATGCAAAGGGTCAGTTCCAGAATTTAAATTTCAGCCCCATCACTGATGAAGAGACCCTGACCAATTTGTCGCTTGCTACAAGACAGACGCAAAGTGCTTTTTCATCCATAGTCTGGGACTGCTTATACTGTATTCATAGCTATCCACCATATCTAATGAAACGTTCAGTATCCGCCACGTGTGACCTGACCAGTACCCTAGGTAAAGTTGACTTCTTAGTCTTGAAGCCTGAACCTGTTTTCCATGGTTGCTACAATACTATATATTCTTGTCTGAAATCTTCAACTACTCGTCTGCGAAAGGAAATATCCGGGAATTTTTTGAAATTAAAGAAAAGAAAATTGAGCAGAAAAGGTTATCTTATCGCAGTTTACGACTATCGGTACGATGAAAATTTTTCTGTCATTGTAGAATGGGATTGGGAACAAGGTTATATAGAGAAATCAGTATTTTCGGCACCCATTAAATTCCGTCTCGTCCCGTTACGAAATATAGGTAACTTCTATTATGTTTTCCAGAATGTGAAGAAATGTAAACTCAAAATGATTCCAACAATAACGGTTGTATTTGGAATTTAATCAAAGATGTAGTTAAGTTTGTTACAATGTATTCAGCGTGGTTAGATTCCGTTTTTTTTTTTTTTTTTTTTTTTTTTTTTTTTCAGACCATATCTTACTCTAATTAAGACAAAATTTGTTCCACTTATGATACTATATTGTGACTCCTTATTTGGAACGTTATATGGAACGTATTGAAGGGGCTGGGTGATTAGTTTACTCCACGTGGTAATTTACTGACACCGCACACACTGGATAAATCTTGATGTTGCGGTGAAATCCAACCCGACACCACACTGAATTACCTGAATTACTACGCTACCCTGAATTAATTTCGCCCTCGATTTCATGGAATCCTTGTGAGGTGTTAGGTTTCTAGTCGCCGGACAGCTTCCAAGGCTTCTATTGCGTGCTGTTAGGGGGCTACGCTGCTCTGTGGCCGCTCAGCAAACGCTGGTGGGCCTCACCAACTCGTCCAGGGTCACATGACGGACACTCACAGGGCCGTCGAATCGGCGAGATGATCAGGTGTTTGTAGTTTCCGTTTGAGGAACAAAATACACCCCGTAGGAAGATAGTATTTAAAGGACATGTGTATCTTATGAATACACGATTCACATTTCCGTCTGCTACCTTCAGCATATGTTCTGTTTCGTAGTAGACACAAGGTGTCTCACAGGCACTGATAACGTGATCCATACGTGATAGCTTCGTCGCGTGTCAGGCGCGAAAGAAAGGAAAGGGCGGAACGAAGAAAGAACGGTTAGGGTTTAACGTCCGTCGACAATGAGATCGGTAGGGAAAGAGTTCACGCCGGGTAAAGACAGGAAGGCAATCGGCCGTGTCCTTTCAAAGGAACCATCTTGGCATGTGGCATTGGTGATTAAGGGAATCACGGGAAACCTAAATGTGAATGGTAGTCCACGTCATACCACTGCGCCACCTGTGATGTTTGCGTCCTATGGTACGGTCATCTATGTTGGTCCAACTGACAAATTGCTGTGGACACGCAATACGGTGATTGATGGCTAAACCCAAATTTATCCCACAGAGGTGTTACCACTGTATGACCTGTGCAAATGCTACTCTTGTGTTGCCGCTTCTTGACTCAGGTCGAACGAAAATGCGTTCATAATTTTCAATCAGCCACGTTGGGACGGCCGCGCGTTCAGAGGCGCAATATCACGGCGGTGCACCTCCTGTCGGACGTCCCAGTCTTCCTTCTGGAAAGGGTGTGTGTGAGATGACGGCAGCGTTAGTTAGTTTAAGTAGTTGTGTGTACGTCTGGAAACCAATGGCCAGAGCAGTTAGATCCTTTAAGTATATACAAAACAAATAAATAAACGTAAACTGAAATATACAGTACCTGGAATCATCCGAAAACACTATATGATGCAATTCCACTCCATTGTGATGCCGTTTTTTTACACCATAGTTGTCTATCACTCTTCTGCAACGTTTGCTGCCCTGGTATGCAACATGGTAGACACGATGAAGTGTACTGCATCAAATGATAAACGGTTAAAACCAACACCACGTATAAGACAAGGCCTTACAACCGGACGTGCCTACGTCACACTTAGAGTCCGCGGTTGTCAGCTCAATGGCTGACCGCTGGGGCACGCCCACCGCCGCGCAGCGGCCGGCCAGTCAGATGGCGACCGCCGACTCTGTGACGTAGGCACGGCCGGTTGTAAGGCCTTGTCTTATACGTGGTGTTGATTTAACCCCTCTGGACTATTTCTTGTGGGGTTATATGAAGTACCTAATTTATGAGACACCTGTAGAGACAGAGGAAGATTTGCTGGCACGAGTTCTGGTCGCTGCACAAAGACACTGAGGAGACATCAGGTGGGATGGAGAGAGTGTACCAGAACATGCTTCGGAGGTACAATGTACGGTCGGGGGTTCAAATCCCCCCTCGGGCATGGATATTTGTGCCGTAAGTAGTTCATAAGTAGTTTGTAAGTTTAGGGACTGATGACCCCGTAGTTAAGTCCCATAAGCTTAACAAACATTTGAACATTTTTGAGGTACAATGTGTATAAAAGACGTAGGTACTCGCCACATCGAGTCGCCGTTGTAATAGATCAATACGTTGCAACTGGTGCCCTAGATGCTGGGTTCTTGACTAATGTAAACCATGAGGTGTAAATTGTAATGAAAATGCGTAAATATTAACGGAACAATTCAGTATCTTTTCAAATTGATTGCAACGATTGTACTGGGTCACGCGGAATTACAGTCCTTAAGTAAAGGCTAGTTTACATGACGACACCACGTTTCATGAAACTGCACCACTGGTCAGTGCGCATGCGCGGCAGGCGGACGCGCAACTCCTTGGCGAAACTGAACAGTTTCAGCACCTTACAACTTTGGCGAATTTGATTGCGCGTGTTTTTAGGTTAGGTTGTAAACAAAACAGTACAAAATACAACATAAAGGTGGGAACGGAAGAAATAGTTCGGTTTTTAGACATATATGCGATGCTTATGTGTTTGTGGGATTTGAACGATGAACATTTCAGGATTAAAGCAGCGGCGTGTTGGTGCTCTTGAAGCAGTTATTCGTGAATTAAATATTGATGGGTTAATGATTAGTGAATTGCAGACTAAAATACATTCAATTCGAAATACCTATACAAACGAACTATGTATTTGTGGTTTTCGGAACATGGTACAGGTAGAGACGAATATGAATCTCCACCTCAAGAAGAATGTAATTTTAGTTATGGTAACAATGCTTCATGCATAACAGTATATTTCATTACTGCTCTGTTTATAAGGAACGTGAACTGCTCTGGTGACATTCTAAGTTGATTAAAATACGCCGCGGTGGAGTAGCCGAGCGGTCTAAGGCGCCTCGCTGCGGATCGCGCGGTTGCTCGCCGTTGGAGGTTCGAGTTCTCCCTGGGGCATGGGTGTGAGTGTTGTCCTTAGGTTAGTTTACCTAGGTTTAAGTAGTTTGTAGGCTACGGACTGATGACCACGCAGTTTGGTCCGATAGATTTACAAACAATTGGTCATTTTTTTTATTAAAATACTTCTAGGGCCTTCAACGACAATTTCTTTCAGCAAGGCCACTGAGCAACCGAGCTGACGTCGTTTTTGTTAATCCAGTCACGAATCCAAAAACGTTTCTTATTCTTTTTAAGTTTAGCCTTATGCAGCGACTTCACACAGAGAAGCAATAGCTCCGCCACAACTCTTACAGCAAACAAAACTTTCGTTCTACGGTGACTACGGCACTCACAAAACAACGAAACTGAGGTGTGTAATACTGGCTTTGTGTCTACAGATATACACGAAACCAGTTGCACGTAATTAATTTCACGCAACGAGTGTCGCAACCTGGTGTCGTCGTGTAGACGAGCCTTAAGAAAGGGTGAGATAACTCAAGCAAAGACAAAAAACACAAATTTCAGGTCTATAGAAAACCAACTGCATCATATGTTGTTATAAGTAACGCAGCACAAAGAAACATATTTTAGATCAGCACTGCACCGCACTCACAAAATTCATGCCAACCCTGTAAGAAACCAAGAACTAGACATATTAACCTTAGAACGGTCGGGGGAAAGAAGTTTCATGAACGGTCTGGCTGGGTCTGAGAGACCCAATATATAAAACACTTTTAACAAGTCACGAAATGTATATTTTCATAAAATGACTATTTTTTAAAATTTAATTCAGATAGTACTAAATGATACAGTGACATTATTTTACCTGTCTCAATTGTGCAATAATTATAATAAAATAAAACTGAAAAACATACAACTTTGTAGTACCAAATGTTAGTAAACAGAATATACAAGAAAATGTCATTGAAATCTGAATATAAGTGGGAATAAGTACAATAACTAAGAAGCAAAAATGTCGAATTGTCACTACATGAATGGAAATTGTGAACATATGGATAGTTTGTAAGTTATAGGCCTCTAAAATCGTCACATTTCAAAACATTCACCGCGATTTCTGCATGCGCCAAGCATAACCACACCATGCAAACTTTGCAAAAGTATTTTGTTTTGCTGTCTTTGTATTCGTAGCATCTTCCCCTTCTCCCCGGTTGTGGATCTTCAACTACGCCTTGTTCTTTGGTGCCGTAGAGGTTAGAAGCAAGCCTGCGAATTGAGCGCGGAAAATTTTCCTGGGTAGCGCGCATTTTCAAATATGGTGTTACGAGAGACTTCCCTAGCGTTCTCAGGTACTCTCTTCTAACTGAAACATTTCCGTTGGTTTTCAACACAATGTAGCCATTCAGAGCTGCAATGTTCAACATCTGAAAAAAAGAGACAGACAGGCCAGCGTCTTGATACTCTGGCAACTGTGTATTCACCGCACATAGCATCAACGTCTACGCCGCCCTTGGTTTTGTTGTAGAACGTTATTATACTTGGCTTTTCATCAACACTTGTAGGCCTAGCCATGTTTGGATCACTATTGTACTTGTCTCGAACTGAATCAATTTAAGTATTGGTTGATCCAAGAACAGTTTTAATAAATGACTTGCTAAAAAGTAACTGCCATGATTCTAACGGTGAATGTACGTCCATCGCAGCTCGAATACTTCCAGGCAAATGCATGGTAACTATGTTGTGACGTCTTGTACGAACGCTTTGTGGGAAAAAAATTTTCTCCATTTAGTTGCTCCGTTCCTTCCTTTGTAAAAACTTATAAGTGACGTACCTCAGTCAGAATGATGAGCTGTACTGGAATCAACAAGATGAGCTGTACTGGAATCAACAACAGTAGGTGCATCAATGCTGGCAGAAGGCTGAACATCTTCCTCTTCCTCACCACTAACTTCACTATTGCTTTCATGGACATTGTTTATCTCAAAGTCTGGGTCCGCATCAGAAACATTTACTTCACTGTCGTCATATAAAATTTTGTATATTTCACTGTACGAGAGACTTTCTCGTGCCATTTTATACTATAAACTGCTGACTGATAGCTTGGTGTTAGGAGATCACAAATAGTCCGCAAAGTAACTGGTAACTCAACTATACAACAGTATATAAGCGGGATCGCACTGGCAGAAATTAGTTACGTCTGACAGACCCGCGCGCTTTTTGAAAGACTGCCAAGCAATGACTAAACAATGAAAAACCTCATTCAAGCTGTCAACGCTTTCTCTCAGGTGTTTCAGGAAGCTGGCGGACCGCTCGAGTCAAATCAGCAATTATAAGAATATAAAATCAGTGAAACAAAATCTAGTGGTCCCAGCCCGATCGTTCTAGGGTTAAGAACAACAGCCAGCAACAATAACTATGAGACATCCATAGTTGACAAATGAGACACAAGAATGACCAACCATACAACATCAACTAACAAACAATCAACAACAGCAGATATGAAATATGTTTGTATGCCTTTCCTTGGGAACATTTCATATCAGCTAGCAAAATTTTTCAAACCCCATAATGTAAAAATAAGTTTCCACACAGACAAGAAAATCCAAAGTGAAATAATTCAGAACACTAATTCAACCAGTACACAATATCACAAATCAGGGATATACGTACTAACTTGTGACAGTTGTGTCTGCTACAACATAGGGCAAACCGTACGAAACTTCAATACCTGATACAAAAAAGAAGGATGTACTCCGTTTAAATAACTTAAGTAAATCCAGTTTCGCAGGCCATCTGGCACAAAATAACCATTCGATCACAGATTTTAAAAAAATACCTCGACGTTCTACACACAGTTGACACAGGCATTAAAATGAACCTCCTAGAACAACTATAGATCTTCACTCACAACAAAAAAATCACCCCACATTATCTTAAATGAACAGATAGATTTAGTTAACAAGCCATTTTTTTCAAAATTTTAAATATCTCCAACATTCAAAACCATAACAGTCCCACTGATATAGAAATTTATACCCACACGTAAACACACAAACACAAACACACATACACACACTCACTCACACACGGAGGGAGTAAGAGAGTGAGAGTCGTACATGCTTTGAAGTAAATACAATGGATGCTACCTCCTCTGCCTCTCCCGACAGACACTAACTCCTCTATTTGCACCATGCCCCATACTATATTCCTAAAAGTTTACAGCCTATGTTAATTACTACTAAATAATTGACAAAATTTCGTCCAGTTTTATTATGTTAACAAAAATAAAAATAAGAATTGTAATGATTTAGAACTATTGTACCACAAATAATTAAAAATATCAGAAATTATATAACTTAAGCTTATGACATATCCTAAATCAAATATGTAATACTAATTAATACAAGTGCCTGTTCAAAGAAGTTTCTGGCGTGCAACCGCATAAAGTTTTCTTCTTCTAATATTTCGGCTGAGAAACGTTCAGCCATCTTCAGAGACGAGTCGAAGACTGACGCTCCAGCACACGCTTCGTTCTTATAAACGTGCGGGCCGCGCTACTGCGCATGCGGCCACAGATACAACAAGGCGCCAAAGACGTTACTCGGCGGCAAGGAAGTACACATATATGTAAATTATGTCTGTGGCTGCATGGTCGATTGCTGCGGAGAAGTCGATGTATTATGATGTGTGCTGTGACAGCGTCTTTGTAAATTTATTGAAGAAAGTGCCGGATTCCATGATTTATCTAAATTGAAGCCACTGTCCCTGTTAATTAAATTCGTCCCCAAGCGAATTTCTATTGCTTCTTTCACTACTGAGTCCCAGAAAGATGAAGTGGAAGCTAAAATTTTGACGTTTTCGTACGTCATCGAGTGTCCAGTATCAAGACAGTGCTCAGCCACTGCCGATTTATTTGGTTGTAAAAGACGGGTATATCTCTTGTGTTCCGTGCACCTTTCCTGCACTGTACGTGTCGTCTGTCCTATGTACGAAAGGCCACATTCACATGGGATCTTGTAAACCCCGGCCTTCCGGAGCTCCAAATCATCCTTGTTGGAACCCAAAAGTGCTGCTGTCTTTGGTGGCGGTCGAAAAATTACTTTAACATCGTGTTTGTTCATAATCCGTCCGATTTTCGATGACAGGCTCCCAACATATCGCAGAAAAGCCGTAGATTTAAAACTTTTTGTATCATCTTCCGTATTCTTTGCACGTACCGTTGGTTTCGTTCGTAGTGCCTTATGAATCTGTTGTGGAGAGTACCCGTTTGCTTCAAAGACTCTCTTCAGGTTTAGAAGCTCGTCCTGCAGACTGCTCTCATCAGCAATGACGTGTGCTCTATGGACCAGTGTTCTAAGAACACTCATCGTCTGGGATGGATGATGGCAGCTGTTTGCATGTAAGTATAAATCGCTATGCGTCGGTTTTCTATATACTGAATGTCCTAAGGTGCCATCGTCTTTACGTCGTACCATCACATCCAGAAATGGAAGGCATCCATCTTTTTAGACTTCCATTGTAAACTGGATATGGTTATGGATGGAGTTCAGGTGGTTTAAAAATTCTTGTAACTTGTCTTCACCGTGAGGCCACACAACAAATGTGTCATCAACATACCTCCAGAACACTGTGGGCTTCAATCTGGCAGATTCCAGCACCTTTTCCTCGAAGTCCTCCATAATTATATTGGCCACCAAGGGGGACAAGGGACTACCCATGGCGACACCGTCAGTTTGTTCAAAGAACTCGTTATTGAATAAAAAATATGTCGAGGTCATCACATGTTTAAACAAAGCTGAAATCTCTTTGTCAAAGTTCTTGCCAATAAGAGACAATGAGTCTAAAAGAGGAACCTTGGTAAATAAGGACACTACATCAAAACTGACTAACAAGTCAGAGCTATCCAATTTCAAAGATTTTAGTTTGGCAATGAAGTCAGCGGAGTTACGTATGTGATGAGCACATTTTCCCACCAATGGCCTTAATAACGACGCTAAATGTTTGGCACAATCATAATTAGGAGAGCCAATGTTGCTCACTATAGGACGCAATGGGACATCCTTTTTGTGGATCTTTGGAAGTCCATAGAGTCTTGGAGGAACCGCACCACTTGGTTTTAATCTTCTCACAACTTCTGGAGGCAAGGTGGAGGCGTTCAGAAGCGATATAGTCTTCCTCACTACCTGATTTGTGGGGTCTTTGGTAAGCTTTCGGTATGTACTCTCAGTCAGTAAACTATACATTTTATCACGGTAGTCATCACGAGTCATTAAAACAGTGGCATTTCCTTTGTCAGCTTGAAGAACTACTGTCTCGGTATCCTGGCGAAGTTTACGTAGTGCATCCCTCTCTGCCACAGAAATATTACTTCTTTGAGGGCGAGCCTTCATTACAGCACGGCAGGTTTCACGTCTTATTTCATCTGCTGAATCCATGGAGAGTGGTCGAACAGCTTCTTCAACGGCACTGATAAACGAAGGTATTGGTAAAACCTTTGGCGTGGGTGCAAAGTTCAGTCCTTTGCCTAAGACCAACATCGTAGCATCGTCCAAATCTCTACCTGTCATATTAACAACGGAGCGTCGAATAACAGTATCTTGTTGCGAAGGGGTCTCAAGCCGGTCAAACTTTGCAGTCTGTCTTGATGTAGACACCTCGTGAATCCAATCGGCTTTAGCCCACGTTATACCATCAATCCAGTACCATGAATGACAGGGCAAATCCACAGCTGCCTTCAGGTGGAGACGATAAAGTTCTTCAGAAACAAGATCTAACTGTCGTCGAGTAAAACGGATCCTCTCTTTAACAATGGCAGCACCAGCACTTCTTAAAATCTTGTTCATGGAAGTCGATTTTACAAAATGTACTAACCTGGCAAACTTTGGAATAATGCCATGGTCACGGCACCTCAATAAAAAGGCTAAAGAGCTCAGTAATCTCGCTCTCGTCTCGTAACTTGTCCAATCGTCGAACACTTAAAACCATCTCCTCCCCGTAGAGGTACTTGATGTGCATCTTCATGTTTTCGCGGCGCAATGACTGTTCAAAGAAGTTTCGGGCGTGCAGCCGCATAAAGTTTTCTTCTCCTAATATTTCGGCTGAGAAACGTTCAGCCATCTTCAGAGACGAGTCGAAGACTGACGCTCCAGCACACGCTTCGTTCTTAAAAACGTGCGGGCCGCGCTACTGCGTATGCGGCCACAGATACAACAAGGCGCCAAAGACGTTACTCGGCGGCAAGGAAGTACACATATATGTAAATTATGTCTGTGGCTGCATGGTCGATTGCTGCGGAGAAGTCGATGTATTATGATCTGTGCTGTGACAGCGTCTTTGTAAATTTATTAAAGAAAGTGCCGGATTCCATGATTTATCTAAATTGAAGCCAAGATCCTATGTGAATGTGGCCTTTCGTACATAGGACAGACGACACGTACAGTGCAGGAAAGGTGCACTGAACACAAGAGATATACCCGTCTTTTACAACCAAATAAATCGGCAGTGGCTGAGCACTGTCTTGATACTGGACACTCGATGACGTACGAAAACGTCAAAATTTTAGCTTCCACTTCATCTTTCTGGGACTCAGTAGTGAAAGAAGCAATAGAAATTCGCTTGGGGACGAATTTAATTAACAGGGACAGTGGCTTCAATTTAGATAAATCATGGAATCCGGCACTTTCTTTAATAAATTTACAAAGACGCTGTCACAGCACAGATCATAATACATCGACTTCTCCGCAGCAATCGACCATGCAGCCACAGACATAATTTACATATATGTGTACTTCCTTGCCGCCGAGTAACGTCTTTGGCGCCTTGTTGTATCTGTGGCCGCATGCGCAGTAGCGCGGCCCGCACGTTTATAAGAGCGAAGCGTGTGCTGGAGCGTCAGTCTTTGACTCGTCTCTGAAGATGGCTGAACGTTTCTCAGCCGAAATATTAGAAGAAGAAAACTTTATGCGGCTGCACGCCCGAAACTTCTTTGAACAGTCATTGCGCCGCGAAAACATGAAGATGCAATACAAGTGCCAACCAAAGGGTGATGTACCTATACAAAATCTTTGCACAAAATCTTTGGCGAAGATCTTTGCTTTGTTTACATCTGTATAGCGAGTGAAATCTCTGTATGATGACATGTCTAAAGTCTCTAGCAGCACAATAAATATCTGCATGCTACCAGGTGTGTAAGATGTGTGAAATGCATGTGTGCATGCTACCAATTGTGAGAATGGATTTATGAATATCACAAATTATAAGTAACAAAATTTAGACTGAAATCAATATTATTATTTCACTAATGCTCGCCACATAGTTAACTTATGTTGTTTTTGTAATTGTAACAGATGCACAAATCACACTACACATCATTTGTAATGTAAATACCGTTCACCATCTGACGATGATATGCTACGCATATCGAAAGCAGCTATGGGTAAAATGCAATAAAAACATTTTGCACAAAAGGCGACTGGATGCTGTCATTCAAGAATGAACATAGAATTTATCAGGATAAGCTCCAATATCGCTGTTTGATTAGGACAGTGCTCTAATAGTTTCTTTCTTACTTCACTGCACGAGTGCAGAAAGGTGAAATTAGCGGTTCACATACTGAGCAAAATTCAGCTTGTAGTGATCCAAAAAACTTAAATAGTCAGTACTCGTTTTCACAGTTTCCACGACACATGCTGGTTTCATCAGTGAAGTGTATGATATTTAGCGTCCTTAATAATACTAGTTGTATGTCTCATTAAATGTTTTTGTTTCATGAGTGATACCAGCAAGTTGGGAGCCAATAGCATCCGCGCAGCCGTTAATTGCAAACACCACCATACATGCTGTATCTTAATCGGCGGCTTCAATATTGAAGAAGAACCTTGAGCACCAGTTCCTTCTACGACTACTGTATTTTAACAGTTAAATTCTGTACGTGATTTTGTAATCGAAAGTTAAGTTCTGTATATACGCTCGAAATGTCAACTGTCGTAAATAAAATGTTCCTGGTTGCGTGTGTTTATTTCGAAGAATTAATAAAACTGTGAAACAAAGTGTTTCATGATGCATCTGAAGTCTCAGTTTGGAATAATTTTGACAGGATTATAACATACAACTTTCACGCTAAATAGAAAACATAGTTTCAGATTTATTGATGTGGTAATGTGTAAGACGATTTTATATTCTGCAGTGTAACGTGGAAAGTTGGGAGAATTCGACTTTACCTGAGAGAAAAACGTCTAATCTAAAATCAACTTCAAACTGAATTTATTAAGTTGCATTTATAGTAATAAGATAGAGTGGCGGCAGGATTCAACGTGAGACTTAAGAGCTATGAAATGTGACAATCCTTGGTATGCTGGGTTTACGACAGTTTTTGTGGAATAGTTTATAACTATAAAAAAGGTTGGGTTGTCATACGAACAGTAGTAGATTGCTATCAAGGTTTAACAGGGAAAGAGAGTTTTAATTTGTTTTAAGACTCACATAACTAAACCATTTATCTCAGAGATAGCAGAGGCGGCAGGTTACAATCTATCGTGAAGTGAAATACGACTGGGAGTGGCACAAAAGTACTTAATGCTACTCGAGAGACTAAAATCACGTATCTTCAACGAAGGAATTATGTAAAGGACTATTTCATAAATTTCTTACACCTTTTAAACACCTAATTTGAAAGTCAAACTGAGATCTAAGATTGTTGATATAGTAACGGAATAAACAAGAACAGAGACAGAATGGCTATCTTTGATGAACTGACGAGGGCTGTCTTGTACGAAAAAAAAGTAATTTGATATTCCCACATTCAGATCTGCAGAGACATTTTCGAAGCTGCAGTACGGTCACCTACGAAATAAGCAACGAAGACGAAATGTTTAATAATGAAGCGCTACTTACTGTTCGGTTATATGTAACTGACTCTCTCCATTAAATACGTAAATGACACTATTTATCCATAGAACAGATATACTGCGGGAATCCGATCCTCAGGTTCTCACAGCAGCTATTCCCCACCACTATTGTCCTCAAACGAAGAAGGTTCCCATGACGGTTGTTGGCATTTCCTACAAGATGTCGCATGTCAGAGATTACTATTTGAATCAGAGCAACTTCCTCTGGACTGCGTCAGCTCAGCACCACTCGGTTCGCCTGACGTGTTATAAGTTGACGGGCCATCACCAGTCCACACAATGGAGGCTCGGCCCACAGAGGCCTAACCGGAGGCAGATGTCGGCCAACATCCTTCACCCACTCCTGCCATCCGAGGTCCGTAGTCTCCGGAACTAGATCGATTACAACATCTTGGCGACAAACCATAGGATGGGCGATATCCGTCTCGTAGTTTGTGGCACCTGTGCCCAGGGTGGCGTTCCAGACGCCAGGAAGCACGACATTGAATGCCGGCGAGCGTCTTCTGTGTGGATTTACAAGGATAAATATAACTTTTACACTGAAAATATTGAACCATACTACCAAAAGAGTCAACGGTGACTTAGCATATAGCTTTAAAAATCTAACGAAGGACTAACTACTACTTAAAAAGAAATAAAAATAATTTGTGAATGGAAATTATTCCTACTCAGTAGATGAATTTATAGTTCTAAATTTGTAGTTTTACAAAAGAAACTAGTTACGTTCGCTAAATGTATTAATCGCTATTTGCCTGTTTTATTTTATTATGTTTTGTCAAAATCCTGATTTCGGCTGTATAGCCATTTTCAAGTGTACAATTCTGCATATTGATTGGTACATGTAGAAAAAAAGTCATTCTTGAGTAACAATTTACATTTGCAGAACCATGTGGGTCGTCAATCAATAAAAGAGCCATGTTCGAATGCATCTTGAACGCATCATTATCAAATACCATTTGCAGAAAATTTAAATACCACTCCATTATACTTAGGTATTCAATTTATGATGGAGTGGTATTTAAATTTTCTACAAATGGTATTTGACATTAATATGTTCAAGATGCATTGGAACATGGCTCTTTTACTGATTGACGACCCACATGGTTGTGATTATGTAAACTGTTACTTAAGAATGGTTTCAAACATGTGTCAATCAATAGACTTAACTGTACTTTTGAAAATGGCTGTATAGCGGAAATCCGGATTGTGACGAAACGTAATAAAATAATAAAGGCGAATGGCAGTTAAATGATTTAACAAATATTGCATGACTGTGGCTCATGAATGTAACAAAATATGTTCGGTCAAGAATGATCTTGGTCTGAGGAAACGTGGTGTTTAGAAAAAAAATGTTCAAATGTTTGTATAGTCTATGGGACTTAACTACGGGGTCATCAGTCCCTAAACATACAAACTACTTATGAACTACTTACGAACTAGGACGGTACAAATATCCATTCCCGAGGGGGGATTCGAATCCCCGACCGTAGTGGCCGTGCAGACCGTGACTGGAGCGCCTTAGTCCCCTCGGCCACCGCGGCCGGCGGTGTTTTTAAGTTCGCTTGTCAATGTTGGGCGGCATATATACGCCAGACATGTCGCACAGTAGAAGAACGCTATGTCGAACATCAGGGTCATACAGGCCTAGATCAACCGGAAACACTGAATAAAGGGCATCGTATGTTTTATGAAAATATAGAAATATTATCACCGGCTTTATCTTTTTTTTAGATTGGGTCTTTAGGAAAGCAGTGCATATTCATACAACTGACGATCTCATCAACAAGGGTACGGAATTTCAGTAAAGCCTGGAACCCTTAATTGCCCGCTATAAAATGACGAGAAAAATCTTAACGGACCTGTCATATAATTGCTTATATCGAGTTACTGTTAGTAATCACAGCTCACAGAGCACGAGTAGGATGGCCGCACTTGAGTTTGGCAAATCATGGAGGATGCGCGGTTTGCGTGCCTGCGTATTCTTCGTGCGCTAGTTCTGTATAAAGGGGCGTCGATGTGCGGATGTCGTCAGTAGTCATACGTGGCCACCTGAAAACCACCTGAAGATGTCGGACAGCAGCCACGAGGAAATTTTGCTGGCTGAGCACAATGTTACACAGCGGCAAACTTGCAACGTATCCGCCGGGATAGCTTCAAGAGTTACGGTTTTCATATTATTTCTCTAACGTTCCATTCTCTAGTACAGCGCGAGCTAAACTCAGAACCTGTAATTTTTTTTGTGTTTGTACTCTCTTCTCTTTTTTGTAACGTTAATTACGGTTCCCGGTGTGTGATACCAAAATATGTTCGTATAACACCCTGACTAGCAGATAAAGTACGAATCCTTACCTACCCACCATACCACTAAACGCAACTGCTAATATTACACCCTTTTACATGATTTTTTATTTGACCGTGAATTGTGCTCTAATGGATAAGGGATCATTAAAATGACAACCTTTCCGTAGATATTGAATTTAGATAGGAAAAATATACAGAATCTATGTCACCAGGCACAGTGTAAACTAATGTGAATAAATGCAGCCGGCCGCGGTGGCCGAGGAGACTGAGGCGCTCCAGTCACGGTCTACACGGCCACTACGGTCGAGGGTTCGAATCCCCCGTCTGGCATGGATATTTGTGCCGTCCTTAGTCTTAGTTCATAAGTAATTTGTAAGTTTAGGGACTGATGAACCCGTAGTTAAGTCCCATAGACTATACAAACATTTGAACAATAAATGCAGTTCCTAATGAAACAGGTCACCAGCCTAACTAGCCAAATATGTAGCAGCAACTAATCGTAATACACAAACTCTTTTTAAGCCTACGCCTGGTACAGATGTAAGTGAAATTTTTAAGTCACTTTAGGTAAATAGGTTATTAATACAAAAGTTGGATCAGTCCTATAATAATTAAATGATTCAACAAATTTAGAAATAAGTAACATTCACTGATAATGGGCACTATGGATTTTTTTTATTAAGTTTGCTTTCAGTAAAAATTATGGCCAATTCCTGTTACAGGAAATTTATCACTAACTGTACTTTCAACAACAATATGGAAAAGCAGTAAATTTAGTTTGTTCCAAGTTAACTAAGCTAAATATTTTTTAATTTTTTTAAAATCTATCGGACCAAACTGCGTGGTCATCAGTCCGTAGCTTACAAACTACTTAAACCTAGGTAAACTAACCTACAGAAAAACAAAACACCGATGTCCAGTGGAGGACTCGAAACTCCACGGTGAGCAACCGCGCGCTCCGCAGCGAGGTGGTTTAGATTGCTTGGCTACTCCACCGCGGCCCTAAATATTTTATGCACAATGTTAGCAAAACATAATTATAAGCTGACGAGGTATTTTCAGACCAAAGCTAAAAAAATTATAACTTTACAGGTAACATTTATTTCCCTACAGCTATGAAATACTACTGTTGGGTCTATCTCACGTGATCAAGTAGGAACAGCATAAACGATTATAAAAGTACTCACATGTGTCCACAAAGCAGTTAAATCGTTACAAAATCACTGAACACACTCCTTATCTTGGTTTTACAACCGATCACAGGTTGTGCGATGTACATTCAGTAGTTATTGAAGAAAATGAATTCTGTTTGAAAATTAACTTGTGCCAATTACTTTGATGGTAAGAAACTTTAATTAAGTAAAAATCTGAATCTAACTTTACAGTTACTACTTCCGTTATTGCTTGAATAATGAACAACGTCACTATTCTTTGATGTTGAAAATAATTAATGTATTTTTATTATGATTAGTAAATAGCACTTTAACTAAATGATGTGTAAGAGATGTAATACGAAAAAGTTTTATGGCACTACTTTCAGAACTGATTAACGATTTACTGAATTACTTGAACGACATACTGTTGTTATAGAAAAAAGCTAACACCGGCACTGTTCTACATTCATAACTGGGATATTCCAAAAAGTATTTACTAGTTAGGGTCCATGTTTAGAAACAATGATTAGGATAAATCAAGGTATGTAACACAGGATTAAAACGGGTAGTGTTGATTATCAACATACCAAATCAAACTTTCCTGGTTCATTATACTACATGCTAAAATCTGATTTACTTGATAGTCCTGTAATGGCGGTGGTGAAGACGTCGTAGTTCGTGGTGGCAACAACTTTAGGCGGAAACCATGGTCTGGCTCCGCAATAACTTTGAGCTCACAAAATCTCTTCTTGGCGTCGATATTGTGCAAGAGCAAAACCATTGACATCCAAGGCAAAATTTCAGATGATTCCAGCAAATTGTTGCCGCGAGAGACCACGAGACTGACGGCGTGGTGCAAGGGATAGCGTCACAGACTGCGGTGCTGAAGGTCGCCGATTCAATCCCGACCAGCGTCAAAAAATTTATTTCTTTGTGCCAAATCTTTCTTATGTTCACTTGTAAATTCTTCTTGTTTCTTATGTTAACTATCCTTCTTATTTCTGCTACATTATATCTGTGTATAAATAGCAGAGCACTCTGCCCGAGAGGCAGTCAGTGCTGCGTGTATGTTAAGTTCGTAATAAACGTGCTTTCAGTATAAGTGCTGTGTTCGGTTGCCTTCGAAGTCAAGCCTACTTCCACTGCAACGCGACATTATTTGGTGGAGGCGCCAGGTACACTGTGCAACAGCTGCATCACCGTGGCTCCGTTTAGGCAACGTAGAAGACGTCGCTTACACGGACTAGAACCGGAATACAAGGGATATACCGAGTACATCCTTCCGAACGTCCGTATCATCAGACGAACCATGGACACGAAATCAGCGGTAGGCCAACTGCACATCAGACACCCGTCGATGTTCTTGACAGGATCCCAACAAATGGCTAAAAGGGTTCGACCGAGTCGCAAAGTACAATAGGTACAATAGGTGGGATCATACGATGTGCTTCGCCAACGTTTATTTCTACCTGGACGGAACGGCTCAGCAATGGTTTGGGAACAACGAAGATAAGCTGAATGACTGAGAGACGTTCCAGACGAAACTTAAGGAGACGTTTGGAAATCGACAGCGACAAATCCGCTCGGCGGAAGAACAACTGAAGAACCCTGCCCAACGACATGGTGAGCCAACACAATCGTACGTACATAATGTTTTGGCCCTGTGTAAGTCAATCCGAATATGACTGAGGCCGACAAAATCGCGCACCTGATGAAGGGTATGCAGAAGACTTGTACCAAGCTCTTCTGGTAAAGAACGTCGCTACGAAGGAAGAGTTCATCAAGTGGTGCAAGCGTATTGAAGAGATGCAACAGAGGAGGGTGAGGAGGGTTGGACGAAAGAAGTGTGACAGACTCCCGAATGTAGTCCCTATGGCCATAGTGGAAGCATGACTTCGCTTCTCTCATACGACAAATTGTGAGAGAAGAATTACAACAATTTATGGCAGCCGGACTGTTACACCGGGCGAGCATCAGATCATGGCCATGGATGTCAGCCCTGTAAGTCACGAGGGAACCGATGCCGCTGAGGAAGAGGTATTTCAGACATTAGCTCCTGTCTGCCCCGTCAGTCGCATCTGACGTTAACAATGGCGTCGTCCTGCTATGACTTACGCCACAGCCGCCAAACGGCAGGCTATGAACCGGACAACACGGCCACAACCAACTCCCCCGGTAACTATGACGCCTCGTAGAAGAACAGACGTTTGGAGGACAGAAGGCAACACGCCATTGTGTTTCCACTGTGGACGCCCTGGTCCTGTCGTAAGCTACTACAGAGAGAGAAGGCGAGTATTCGATGATTATTTTGCCGCAAGACGTCAGCCATCAGAGCAGTTCTATGCCAGGCAGTCACCTTCTGTGACCTATGGGAAGAAGCCCATCGCCGTACCCTAGACGAGGTCACTCCCCGACGCGCCGCAACCGTTCAACGTAGCCGTACAGAGGTACCTGCCGTTCCCCTAGCCGCCGCGCCCAGGAAAACTAAGCGGGAAATCTCATCGACGTCATAATCGACGGCCAACCTGTCCGGGCACTTGTTGATTCAGGAGCGTATTTCTCTGTATTGTCGGATAATTACCGCCGCACACTAAAGAAGACAATGTTCTGTGATACGGGGGCAACTGTGCTGAAGGTCGAGAATGGAAAGTACGTCCAGCCAGCAGGAACTTGTGTCGCATGAATAACCATCAACAACAGGACCCAGCCGTTTGAATTTGTCGTGTTAACAGAATGTAGTCACAATTTGATCCTCGGTTGGGACTTCCTTCAGGCATCCCAAGCTATCATTGACTGTGGAAGATCTGAGCTGCAATTTGAAGAAGTTGTTCCGACGGGTACACTTAACACAGAAGTTATTTGCCGTTGACAATGTGACGATCCCGCCGTTGACGATGAGAAGAGTTGCAGTCACAAACACAGATGAGCGATTACACTGTAAAGTGCTTGTTGATAGTAAAACGTTTATCAGGTTCCCCAAACAAATTTACATACACCGGCTATCATAAGCATTACCGCAGGTCGCGGTCACGGCAGAGCTTTCCGGGCAATGGAGGAGTCTCTAACTTCCGCACCAGTGCTAGCCTTATACGACGAGAATGCGGAAAGGGAACTTCACATAGACGCTAGTGGTTATGGAATTGGTGCAGTGCTTGTACAAGTTCAGGAAGGTGCTGAAAAAGTGATAGCCTATGCATTAATAGTACTCTCAAAGTCCGAGATAAACTACTCTACAACTGAGAAAGAATGCATACCAGTTACCTGGGCTATCAAAAAGTTCCGGCAGGATTTATTCGGCAAACCATTCACTGTTGTGACAGACCAAGCTGGCTGACTATCTTGAAGGATCCATCAGGTCGACTAGCAAGATAGGCACTAAGGCTCCAAGAGTACGACATCACAGTGGTATTCAAGAACGGGCGAAAACACAAGGATGTCGACTGCCTTTCGAGGAATCCATTAGTGGAACACAACAGCATGAATGAAATTTCAGCCCTCACTGAATTAGATGACGTTACAACTGAACAGAGATCCAGCACTATTAAAAACGATAGACGCCTTGGGGAAAGGAGAACCGACCAATGGAGAGTTGCAACTTATAAACGGAACATTGTATAAGAGCAATTAAGATCCACTGGTCCCCAAATGGCTACTGGTCGTTCCAGCTCATTTCCAGCCAGCTATTCTCAAATATTTCCACGATGCTCCAATATCCGGTCATCTGGGAATCGTGAAGACCCAAGACAGAATCAGATGCAGGTATTACTGGAGAGGTCTCTACCAATCTGTCAAGCACTATGTGAGTCACTGTAAAGTGTGCCAGCGACGGAAGCATGTGCCGCAATTACCTCCAGGGCATGTTGTACCGATTCCGCCGGCAGCAGCTCCATTCCACCGAGTTGGGATCGATCTTTTAGGAAGGTTCCCGAAGTCTACAACCGGTAACCGATTGATAACAGTCTGCACTGACTACCTGTGTTCAGTTGCCTTCGAAGTCAAGCCTGCTTCCATTGCAACGCGACAATATGTTTGAACAGCCCGCAGCTCATCATAGAAGTGTTACTATAATGCTGCCCAAAACTCGACTACTCTTTGATTACTTTCAGGCCACGCTACTCGAGGATTATCCCGCCAGTCCCCACATTTTACGTTACACACACACGCAGCTTCGATCTCAACTGGGCACACTAAACAAGTTTTACGAATAATCTATATCTAATGTCTTTAAATTTCTTGTGCATGAACAAGTGAATTACAATAGAAATAATTACTCAAACCAGCTTGGCAATTATATCCGTTTCATACAGAACATTTACATAAATGTGTCTTTACAAAAATAAGCAGAATTTCATACCAAAATTAAATACAGTATAACCAATACATTAAAAATAACACATAACAAGGTCATCATACATTACCATTGATATATATATATATATATATATATATATATATATATATATATATATATATCAAATTAAATAAATACAGAAAAATGTGACCTATAATGTTACATTCGTATGCGAAGGACACAGTTGTGTAAGAAATTTCGTAATTTGATCTCGCCACGAGGAACGCCACTCGTGAATTGATTTTCAACCCAATTCGTACGTCGTTGATACTACAAGGCACTATTTCTTCAGTGACTGCAGGGATCAGTATTAGACGGCTCACAGAAAGGGCGCAAAGGTAATTAGTATGAATATTTGTGTAAGTCTGCCTGCTACGGTCATGTGAACCTTATGAATTGCGCCTCAAATAGTGCCACAATCACCTCAGAAAATATTTCTAGAGACGTCCCGAAAAATTGTGGGATACCAATTGTCGTTCACCGTACCACCCAAATCGCAGGAGAGATTTTCTGGCATGACATTTCATTTCAATACCCTTATTTTTTTTTTTAATTCCGATGTGTGGAGCAGGAACAGTGAGTTATAGTGATACCTCAGGGTGGGATGTCGCAAGAATTTTATAGCCCTATGTGATGCCTGTTATGGAAAGCCATATCTGACTTATATTTCGGTAAGATAATGCCTGGCGCCTTTTGCGTATCAGTCCTTAGCTTGGCCAAAAAGGTAACCTGATATTTGCCCAGAGAATAATTTGCAGCATACTGCTCAGGGCCATTCAAACCACCGCACCAACTGGAAAGATTTTGGCAGAATATCTTTCACGAAGATAGCTGCAGTTTTGTCAACAACAACCAAGGTCAATAACAGTTTTGATAAGGTATAGAAGTGGTAGAAATAATTTTAAGTGCTTTGATTATGTAGACTTTTTGCATGAAGAAATCTTTCAAGCGTTTGCTGGTATACACCTTTCCATCACAACTTCTAATCCCTGCCCCATTCGGACGATTCCTCCGTCGTGAGCCACTTTTAGTGTTTGGGTATAGTAGCGTCTTACTTCAGAAGGAGACTTGCAGCTGGTGAGGTCGGCCAGTGTCTTCAGTCTGCGTTCACAGCACCCCCCGCCGCGCACCGCCCGCACGTTCTGTCAGACGCGCCCCGCCTGAATATTTCAGAGCCAATCAGCGGCGCTTCCGCTTGCCAGGCGATGTTCTTTTTTTTACCCTCACTGATCAGTGGTTGGCCGCTATTTTAGCTACACCGGCACACGCAACGCTACGTACTTCTGAAGATGCACGTTCCACGCCATCATCAGCATAAGTTGGGCACTGATAAACAAAATGTATCTTAAAACTTAATTTGGTACACACACACATCGCGTGAAAAGAAGATAAATTTGACTAGTTTCATCATGTGAACAAGTCTATATGATTTTGGCCCACTTTAGCTTCCGGTAGTAAGATTAAAACTGGACCTTTGCAATCGCCTTTTGACAGCTCGAAATTTTAACAACCAAACACGTGCACTGTGGTGGTTACTATTTTATGTATATTATACCGTTTTAATTTTGACCAGTCATCCATTTTGTATCTATCCACCAGGACATTAATTTCTATATAACTATCATTCACCAGCTAGATTTAATGTGGAGCACTATAATAAGCAGTTGAATATCAATGACACCAGATGATGATTCCATAGAGTGTCGAAACTGGTCGTTTTGAACAAATAAAATAGAAATTGCCATCAAGGCATCTATCCTAATTATACAGTACTAACATTCCATAAGAAGAGTAATTTAAGTGGATATGAAAATGTGGGACAGATATTAAAATGATATTCTAAAGAGGTAAAAGTTCAAAAAAGAGCAAATTAGTCAAAGCTATACTCAAATACCAAATAATTTTGGCTGTTTGTTAGAATACGGCCAGGAAGAATATTTCGTGTTGGGTGCATAGACGTTATCATAATAGTAGAGTCGTAATCCCATCGTCCATCAATTTTATTATATTTTCATTACTTATATCCGAAATGTTTGCAAAAAATTTATGAAACTACAGGCAAATCTATAGTGGGCCGAAAAACACGACAGTCTAATTCTTTCATTACAGAGGACATCGAGCACTATGAAGGAGCACGCTGAGCTACCACGTTGGCACCACTCTGACCGTGCACTGTTAGCCACCTCTTCTCGCAAGTTTCGAACCACCGTCTAAGATGTTCGTGCATCAAATACTTAGACGCTGCCCATTACGCCTAACAGCTGCGAGAGTAATCCGTAATTCTCGATGGCAAGTGTTACCTGCTAACATGGCTTTTTTTAGACATTAATTCATTGTCCTAAGATGTTCGTGCATGACATTCTAAGACGCTGCCCGTTACGCCGAACAGCTGCGAGAGTAATCCGTAATTCTCTATGGCAAGTATTACTGATAACATGGCATTTTTAGACATTAAATTGTAATTCATTGTCCTAACAACGAAGTGTTTTTAATCATTTTACTGCGCCACTGCTTCTAAATGACAGAGCTTGAGTTATATTAAGAAATCATCGAATACAGAAAGCAAGTAGGCGTATACGAAAGAGAGTTTTGGGCAAGGTTTCGGGCGAGGGATGTCACGTGACTGATTTCCAAACGGCAAATGTTAAGCATCTCCATAAAACCAACCGGACATGTGCATTGTGGCTATTATTTTATGCATATTTTATTGTTTTAATTTTGACCAGTCATCTATTTTATATCTGACTATCCACCAGCATATGATTTTATATATATCATCCAGTACAACTATCAGATTTTATGTGGAGCAATGTAATAAGGAGTTCGATGGCAATTAGACCAGCTGATGTCACCAGAGTCAAAACCACACGTCTTGATAAATAAAATAGAAATTGCGATCTTGGCATCTATCCACTTTATACAATACGATCGTTCCCTAAGATGAGTAATGAAGAGGTAATGAAAATGTGGGATAGATATTATAGTAATAGTTTAAAGAGGTAAAACTTAAAAAAAGAGTATATTTGTCAAAGCTAAATTCAAATATCAAATAATTTTGGCTGTTTGTTACGAAGCAATCAGGGAGGTTATAAGTATTGGATGCATAGATATTCACAGAATACTAGAGTCTAATCGTATCGTAAATCAATTTTTAGAATTTATATTTTGTTTCTTGTGTGCGAAAGGTTTGCAAAAAATCTTAATACTCTAGGCAAATACAAAGTGGGCCCTAAAACACGCACGCGGTTTTTCTTTTCTTTCTTTGACAGTTTCTTTGGAGTTCGGAGATCATGTTCGTTCAGTGTTGGTCGATGAGATCTTAGAATTTCCTCATTGCAGAGGACATCAAGGCCTATGAAAAAGCTTGATAACGCGTCGGCTTTTGGACACCAAGAATCACTGTTCCTTATACAGAAACAAATATTGATATATCGTGCACTACAAATGAGGATTCTTTGACTGGAGTTATTTCACTGTGGGTAAGCAAGTTTCGCATCATTTGTCGTGGCGTAAACGCTCCCTGATTTACAGTGGAGTGAAGTTTGAAATTTGGGTAATGCCGCCCTCAGGCAAGTAAAGGAGCCTACGTACTAAACTCACTGCATTCAAGCGTGGAATGCGTCTACTGCAACTGAAAGCAAATGACGAACACCAATACGATGCCGGTAGTGCGACGGGGGTTAATTTAACCCATGACGTATCTCACGCAAAGGTTGCTGTTGCTGGATCGTATTCCCAGCTCATACAGTGCGATGATCCTAAGGTCAAATGCAGTTCCAGCAATGTTGTGTAAGGTGTTTTGCAGTATCTCTTGAGCATTTTTTATCGTCCCTACCTGCCTAAAATGCAACGTCTCTCATTTAAGTTTTTTGTATTTATCAGTTCTTGAAGTGTTGTTCTATAAGATGAACATCAAAGAAGTTGTCCATACTGTCAACTTACGTTCGGAAAGGGCCCTCTCTCTCTCTCTCCGATTACTGCCAAACATGCAGCTACGAAGTGACGTCAGCCTAGTAGGCGCCCCTATGCATGATTTTGGAGAGATGATCTTTGTCGCTTCACCGAATACTCATCACACAAACCTCCACCTGCTCAACTCCCCCGTCAGTAACGTGGCCATTATCTCCACAAGCCGTTTAGGGTCCTACCTGCTTACAGCGATGCAAGCTCTTTGCAACCTTTGTAACATGCCTGTTACTTGGACAGTAACATCTTTGGCTTAATTTGGCTCAAAAGGCTGAATATGTTTCTCATATTCGTACGTAGGCTGACACTACAATCTAACGATGTGGTGTCATCCTTTTCTGCTCGTTATTACTTACTAGCAAAAGAGCTAGATTACATAATAAAAAAGAAAGCCGGTTTTAAACCAAAGTTTGGAGTAAAAAATTCTATAGCTCTTGTAAACAGAATTAAACACATAAAAGTTCCACCAAGTTCTAAACTAATGTCATTTGATCTCAGTATTTTCTTTACCACTATTCCTACTAATGAAAGTATAAACATACTCACTGACCTTTTGCACAAATCGTAGGTAAATCCTTTGTAATTACATGATGTAATTACTGCTGCTGAAGTATGTATGAAACAAAATTACTTCCAGTGTCAACACAAGTATCACTGCCAGTCTCATGGACTGGCTATGACATTTTGCACAAATCAAAAGTAAACCCTACATACTTTCATAATATAATTACTGCTGCTGAAGTATGTATGAAACAAAATTACTTCCAGTTTCAACACAAGTATTCCTTCAGTCTAATGGACTGGCTATGGGGTCTCCACCTAGTCCTATATTGTCAGAGATTTTTATGGATAATTTTTAGTAGCTTTTTAGTAGCTTTTCTTACAGAAAGAACCACTAAGTTGCAAAATTAGATACTGGTTCAAATGTGTAGATGATGTGCTGTTTTATGAAGTGGTACAACTAGACAATTTGATACATTTTTAAAACATCTAAATTCTCAGAACAAGAAAATTAAATTCACTATGGAACTAGGAGTAGCTGCTATAAATTTCTTGGAACATAATACTGATATCATCAGAACAAAACACTGATTTAGTATTCACAGAAAATGAATAGTAAGAGATACAGTTATCTCTGCTAGCTCACAGTCATAAACATGCAGCCTTCCATTCAGCGGTTAATAGACTGATTCAATTCCACTAACTGATCCTTCATTTCAAACAGAATTACAAACCATCAGATATACAGCATCCAGTAATGACTATAGCTTTGCCCTAATGAACCAAATACTACATAAGAAGAAAATGATGAATATTACACTACTTTTATACTCTGTACTCTGGCCAACAAGAGCAAGTCAATAGTGAAATGTGGAAGATTACATTACTTTTTTATTCTAGCCAACAATAGTAAATCAATAGTCAGAAAAACTAGTGTGTTACTCAATAATTAGGCAAAATGTAATTTCACCTTGCAAAAAAAGTTAAAATCTCGAAATTACAGACCTGCATTTTATAACATAAACCGAATTTCAAAATATTTATCAACAGCAAAAAATTCAACCCTTAGCAAAGAGTGGTGTTTATAGGATCCTATGAAAACAATATGTAAAAGTGTGTATTGGTCAATATGGCACGGCTGTAGCTATTACATTGTAAGAATATGTGAAAAGCTGGATATTAGGAAAAAAAAAAAAAAAAAAAAAGATTCAACCTTTGTTCACAGAAAACCACACTTATGGTGTAAAATATGAAATTTGCATTCTCTAAAGAAAAGCATAAAGATGTCACTATTGGAAATACTAGAAATCAATAAACATATGGCATTCGACGCCAGTACAGTATAAAATGTTCAAACTGAGTTCCTTTTCCCCCTCTAATAAAAAAAAACCTTTTGTCATCAGTTTGTTAAATATATCAATTGTGACCATTTAAATATTATTTCTCACCTCACCATTCTCTCCCCTCCCTGCTTTTAACGATAATCTTCAAGTTCAGATCCACAACATCTAACATCAGCCTTTTTATATATTTTTATTCATTATTAAATTTAATTCATTTCCCTAAAATTGCAACATTTTGCTGTGAACATGTACATTGGTATCATCTGTAATTTAATAATATCTTTGTAAGCGGCATATCTGTTATGAAATGCTAGCGATATTCAGTTGTTACCTGATGATGGCCTAAGAAGTCGAAAGTCGATATGTAATCAAATAAATAATTTTTCAGAACATCAGGAATTTTTCCTTTTTCATTTATGTCAATATTAACTTTATGTATGTCAACCAATACATGTGATTTTTTTTCATCTTTAATTATGTGATATGTTTTACATGCATATCATGGAGTCTTCATTACTGTAGAATGAAGGAAATGGTATTCTCTTACTGATACTACCACTGATTCCGATTTGTAAAAACAAGATGCCAAACAGAGTGAGCAGTTGACTTTGCTTTGGATGGGATGTTTGAACCTTGACAACGTCTGTGTGTGTTTGTGTGTGGCAGGGGAAGGGGTGGCTGGGTGTATGGGTAAAGGTGTTGGGGATGTGTTGCCTCATGAACTGGTGCTGGCTGACGTTTGAGGGTAGAGAATATCGTTCCACTGGTTTCAGCAGTGTACTCATTTATTACCTGTTTTCCTTCAACCATGGCTATCTGTATTCGATAGTTGTCCTTAGTTACTCGTGTTTTTGGGTTCTATTGCTATATTTGTGGCTTTTGAGTCATGCGTTGATGCTTTCCGATCTACGTTTCAGGCTCTTCAGATTTTCGGCAAGTGACTGCTGTTTCTTTGTGGTGATCTCCAGTGTTCTGTGGAGCTGTCCAGTAAAAAAATATGTGCAGTCGAGGAACTTTATTTGGTAACAATCAGTTGCGTTGCGATTGTCTATGTATGTCTTGATAGTTTCATTCTTCTTTATATTGAACTAGCTGAAAAGCCGGCCATGCCCGGCTATTTATTTATTTATTTAATTCTGCACTGAGTTAGTACTGCTCCTATCCCTTCTCTCTGTGCCCATCTTCTTTTTTTTCTAAAAACATGTTACATATATATCTGTGAAGTAATTTAGGAGATTAGGGATTTCTAATAGATGAACAGACAGACCGTTACTGCAAACACTTTACGATGTATCTTTTTCCGTGATCTGATTTTAGTGAAATTATGCCTATATGTTGCCCCAATCTTAGCTCAAGTTTCCTGTCAGAACCACATGAGAATGCATCGTTTCTTTCTTTCGTTTTTATTTCGTGATCCGATTTTGATAAAATTAAGCCCATATGTTGACCCAAACTTTTCTCGTGTTTCCTGTGAAATCCGTATGAGGATTCTAGTCCACTAGTTTTGAAGATTGAAGTGAATAGCGTTAGGCTTACAGATCTATTATTAGTCTAGATGATGTGAATTAAGGACGATAGAGATAGATCCTAATATTTTACGCACAGAATATCGAGGATGATTGAGCTACAGCGATATTTCTGGATGGAATTGTTGGAAACGATGGTTGGAAGAACGATGTGAGGAGAGGTTTCCGCGGAAACGGCATCTTCCATTGTCGAGTGGCTACAAAAGTAGGAGCGTCGCACTGCCCGGCGACTTCTTGTGAAGAGAACCAGGTGGCGAGATGCGGGCTGTGGACCCACAGCTGACCTCGCCACTGCCCATAGTAGACTGGACGGCTGCTGTGGATTAGTATGCCAGTTTCTTTAATCATTTTAAACATGAAGAGCTCTCCGAGTTTGAAGCTTGTATACTTGTGGAAATCAGCCAGCCGCGTGCAACAGGCGCCGGGTGTCTTCAGCGTGATGTCAGAGGGGTGTTCCCGGCTGCCATCTTCCTCTGTAGTGAGGACCGGCCACTGCCACCTGCAGGCGCGGCCACACCGGGACAGCCAGAGACTCGCTGGGGACTCGCTTAACGGGTGGTCGGACAATGTGCAACTAATGTATTGCTCGACTTTTCCACATTTTGAATATTAGTTTCTAATAGCTTCTTTTTTCCTACAAGCGTCTAATCTTATCAATTTGTAGTGCCCCGTAGTCGTCCCCATTCGCGAGAAACCTATAGTTTCAGTGCTGTGTACGACATGGAAGGCCAGAATCGGACACTACCCTTGTGCCTAATAGCAATGTAAGAAAATGATGGATGTGTGTGTTTTACAGGACATCGGGCAGAATTCTCCGGACCACGCGGCGCGCAGCACTCACCTGCACCACGCGACCAGCAGCGCCAGGCCAGTGGTAGCGGCCAGTCCGAGAGTTGACGGCCCAGGCGTTCGTCCGAGCGTCTTTCGTGGCCTCCTCTGAGTGTCTGGCTGTTGCTCCATCACACCGCTGCAGGGGTCGGCTGCGGCACCGGATGCTGCGGTCGGGGGAGAGGCGAGCCTGGCAGGAGAGAAGCCGCCTGGGCACATTAGCAGGTGGCTGCACTTCAGGCGGCGCCACAGCTGGCAGGCAGACGATGGCACAGCGGGTGGAGGCAAGACTCCTGATACTGTGGAAGGCGGAATCCGGTCTGAGCGGAGGGGGATTTCCGAGACTGGAGAGGGAGGGGTGGCCGCGATCTGTTGCACTTGCCTGCCGCGTAGTTTCCTGCGTCGGCCCGTGCCGCAACTGTACACGGATCCTCCTCCGTCGCTCTGGCTGAGGTGCCCCTTCATCGCTAACTGCAGACATCGATTCCGTCCTAAGAAGGGGCACAGGAGGACCGCCGTCGCCGCTGACGCTGACGCTGCGGGACGCGGCGGTCTCAGCGTGGGGTGTAGCAGGCCCAGCTAAGGCGCAGAACCAGCGGGGAGCCGCAGACATCGCCAGCTACCTCGGTGTCCTGGAAGAGGGCGCTGGTAGCCGCTGCTACTAAATTGTACTGAATTGTACTAAATTGGATCACAAATAAAGAAACTAAAGGAACAAATCTGCCTTTTCATTTCCATCTCAAAGCCTTTTAATATGTTACGATCTTAAAAAGTTTAATACGAATTAAAGATGAAGTATGATGAAGTGACATGAATAGCTGAATGTGTTTCACACGATATGAACTATAAATGGCAAATTACGTATCAGAATGATATAAAAATGACGAAACTATAAATTGTAAAAACTATAAAATTGAGAAAACTATAAAGTGTAGGGAGTCTAAGCTCTTCCAAGATTGGACATGGGGTAAACGACATGACCCACTCATCTACTACACTAAAATCTATACTACGGCCACAATCAGTATGGTACTAAGGGACTTAAAAAGTGTACACAAACTGGATATCTTTAAACATTTAATACGTTGCCAAAATTTTGACATTTCAGATGTATCGTACCTGACTGTCTCAATTAAAAGACAACGCCACAAAGTATTAACTAGAAAACAAAACTTAGTCTCCCGTATAGCATACCACATTATCCACTTATCGTCCAGGCTAGCAAGAGCTATATAAATGCACCCGCCAGTTGATTTTGCTGGTATTTACAGACCATTTCCTCAAGTTTGTGAACCCTAGTGAGTTGTCAAAGTGCAGTTACTAATCACATAAGATATATCAAAGAAGCGAAATGGGTAGCCTACCATTCTGAGGGTTAGCTGCCTCACAGGTCCAATGTAACTGCGCTCCCCCTGAAAGTTATGGAAACTGCGTACCCGAAGAGTCAAAGGGGTTGCATACTGTCAGGCGTTTACTTTCTACTGGCACTGCATCTCTTCAGAATAGAGGCGTCAGGTGAAACTAAAGTATGATTTTGGTGCCTGTGAACAAGTATATTCTCGTACTGTCGATATTGTGTACCGCCGTGACGTCCGTTGAAACGCAGTTGAGGGCAGACGTTAGAAACAAATAGTATTAATAAACATTTTCTTCTTAAGCAAATATTAAATTTATGATAAAGGTAAAACCAATTTAATTTTCAGGGCTGTAATATAAAGAGAAATTTTAGATTGGAAACGAATTTATATCATTCGTTCTGATGGTATCAGAGGTAAAATATAGAGAGCGAAGAGTTATCTTCAACCTAAACATAAACCAGACAGTGGTTATTAGAGTCGAATGGCAAAAAAGGGACGCAGAGGTTGGGAAGGGAATAACACATGGTTTTAGCCTTTCCCCAATGTTGTTCAATCTGTACATTGAGCAGGGAGTGAAGGAATGGAAGGAGATATATGGAGAGCGCATTAAAGTCGAAGGAGAAGAAATAAAAACATTGCAGTTTGCTTATGAAATAGTAATTTTGTCAGAGACCGCAAGAGATATGGAAGAGCAATTGAATGGGGTGGACAGTGTCTTGAAAGGAAGATATAAGATGAACATTAACAAGAGTAAAACGAAGGTAATGGAATGTCAGAAAATCAGGCGATGCTGCAGTAATTAGATTAGATAATGAGGCAATAAAAGGAGTAAATGAATTTTGTTATTTGGGTAGCAAGATAACTTCTGATGGCCAAAGTAAAGAACATATAAAATGCAGAATGGCTATGAGAAGAAAAGCGTTACTAAAGAAGCGAACGTTGTTATTAATTTAAATGTTAGGAAGTCCTTTCTGAAAGCACTTGTCTGGAGTGTAGCATTGTATGTGAGTGAAACGTGGACGATAAGGAGTTCAGATAAAAATGTGATAGAAGCTTCTGAAACGTGGTGCTATAGACGAATGATGGAAGTTAGATGGGTAGATCACATAACTAATGACGAGGTGCTTAAACGAAACGGGGCGAAAAGGAGTTTCTGGCATATCCTGACTAAGAGAAGGGATAGATTGGTTGGACACTTTCTGAGACATCAAGGAATTCTCAACTTAGCATTAGAAGGAAGCGTGTAGAGTAAAAATCTTAGAGAGAGACCAAGGGACGAATATAGTAAGCAGATTCAAAAGGATGTAGGCTGCCGAACGTATTCTCAGATGAAGAGACTTGCACAGGACAGAGTAGCATGGAGAGTTGCATCAAACCAGTCTGCGGACTGAAGACCACATCAACAACACCATTCATTTTCTTTTTACTGGCATATTTTTTCTTGGAGATCTTTGGCTGTGTTACTATTTAAACAACATGGAATTCTCGCCTGAGAACTGAAAAAACTACGTGCATTGCTCTAAATATACTTGTTTTGTGTTATAAACTCCAAATGTTGCTTTATGTCGAGACTGAGATACATTTAAAGAAAAATTACATAAATATTATGATTATTTCCGAGGCCAAAATGAAAGTTGAAACTCGTTGTGTATATATCAATGTGACGTTAAATATTTAAGAGAAAAGTTTTCTTCGCGAAAAAGTTCCTCATGTATAAATTTGAAGTTGAAAAAATTTGTGATGCTTCTTTGCATTGTCACACGTGCACAGAAGCGATACTTCTCTTTACGCAGCCCAGGCCAAGAACATGTGTCAGCTCTGACCCTCATTGCCTGTGCACTGAGTGGGTGTCCACTAGTAACACCGCCTGAAGAGGAGGACTCACCACTGTCGTGTCACATCACAGAGAGTGCGCCATCAACACGTCGCTGACTGGCTGTCTCTGCTCTAGCGGTCAGCGGGTCAGCTGCACAATCGCGGCCTCTGTGTGACGCGACACGCGCAGCGTCACGCTTTCTCATCATGAGAGGCTGACAATGGGCGCAGTGCCTGGTGTCAGGAAGCCACTCTAGAGCTGCGGAGCTGGTGTAAGTACCTTGACATTCCAAATACATTTGGACACCTTGTACACTATCATCCTCTTCATCTTGTTAATTTGTCAGTCGAAGGAAAGTTTTGGAGCACTCATGATGGCGGTAAGTCTCAATTCTGTATGTCTTTTTGTTTTCCTCTTCGTTTGTTCAAATGTTCAAATGTTTGTTAAGGTTAAGGGACTTAACTACGGGGTCATCAGTCCCTAAACTTACAAACTACTTATGAACTACCTACAACTAAGGACGGCACAAATATCCATGACCGAGGGGGGATTCGAACCCCCGACTGTAATGGCCGTGCAGACCGTGACTGAAGCGCGTCCCCTCGGCCACCGCGGCCGGCCCTCTTCGTTTCTTCATAATTCCTGCATCTCACATCTTTCTGATTTTCCTCGTGTTCCTCAGAGGTGATATTCCTCTTTCTGTTTCCCCCAGCCGTAACTCTAAAAACTCTCGAAGACCACTTCATTTGAAACTTCTTATTTCCGTTGTCATCATGTGTCCAAAACACCCTTTACCATAATAATGTAACACCTTCTCTTTCACCATTCCTAGACTCCATGTTCCAATGCTATAGCACAGAACACTCCACACTTAAGACTACAGAAACCGTTTCGAAAGAGTGCGGTTGTTGAAAAATTATCTCGCTACCTACCTCACTATCTTTCTTTTTCTTTTTTTTTAATATCAGATCTAGTTTGAGCAGTTTCTGCTTTCCTCATTCCATCCTTTGTGTTAAAAAAAATGTTTGTGAAGGTTGAGGGACATAACTGCGGGGTCATCAGTTCCTAAATTACTTATGAACTACTTTATACTAGAGACGACACAAACATCCATGCCCAAGGGAAGATTCGAACAGAGAACGGCCTCGCGCGTCGGAGCATAGCGCCTCAATGTGCTTGGCCACTCCGCCGCGGCTTGTGATCATATTTCCGATGTAAACAAATTTGTCACCTCGTGTGTTTTATCCGTTATCGATGAGTCTTAACTCCATGACTGTTCTTAATGCAGGGTTGAGAATAAAAACCGCAACCAGTCACGTTAAAGATCTACTGGAGGCCTGGTGATCCCGTTAACGATTCTTGAAGCAAATGTGAAACGAAAAACATGGCTCTCAGTCGGCACATACGAACATAAACAATCACTCCTCATGTAAACGGCATCAGTAAGTTTAATAGTTACCAGCACTTAAGCAGTCCGTTTTTGCCCATGGAGAGTGATCATAAACATAGTTCATGGTCGAATTAACATTAACTGGTAATGACACTGACTTCGTGTTCAAGTTTTACGTCTCTAATATAAGGTAAAGTAAGATACTTTCGCCATTACATTAATTTTGAGGTACTTTATTCTATGCTGCTTACAGTGCTTTCAAATTTCGTCAGAAAACGGCACCATATTATGTTTTTGAGTGTCTTGCGTTCGGTGGGTTGCAGTGGTAGAACTTTATTGTCGCGCGCAATGTTTCACAGACGAAGCGGCGTGCTTCGTGTGTTGTGTTCAAATGCATTTTATAACAACAAGAAGCAAGTAATGCACATTTCATTTGTGCGCGATAAGTGTTATAAGACATAAAGTGTTACAAGAAATACTTATTTCTTTTGTGACATATGAAGGCAGGGACGTTATCATTTCATCTGCTGGTGTTACCCGATCCGCCCCTGTAGCTCGACGGCAGTGTCGCTGACTACCCCGGAAGGGACCCGGGTTCGATTCTCGGCAGTGGACCGGATTTCTGCCCTGTCATCATCATCGTCATGAAAGTCGGCGAAGTAGTGTCAATTAGAAAGACTTGCGCTAGGCGGCCAAAACAACCCCCACGGGTTCTCGCGGCCAAATATGCCATACCATTTATTTCATTATTTTAATTTATTTACTTTTTTATGTTACGATAATTAAGATCCAAATTGCTTTATGCGTTTGTACGACTGCTGATGTTGCTTGTACACCATTTATACATGTTTCTATGAGTCTTATTTTACACACATATTAATATAAATATTGTATTAATACGCTTGCTGATTGATTTAACCTCCTGTTTCTTGATTTTGAGAAAATACTTTATCCTTACGACATAATATTTATATCTCAAATATATAGCTATTTTAAATTTATTAACTGTTGGTTTTGTTGTGGTCTTCAGTCCGCAGACTTGTTTGATGCAGCTCTCAACGCTACCATGTTCTGTGCAAGTCTCTACATCTGAGAGAACGTTTCGCAACCTACATCCTTTTGAATCTGCTTACTCTATTAGTTCCTTCAGCGTCTCTCTGTGATTTTTGTCCAACACACTTCCTACTAATGCTAAGTTGATAATTCCTTGATGTCTCAGAATGCGTCCTACCAATCTATCATTTCTCTTGGTCAGGAAATGCCAGAAACTCCTTTCCTCCCCAATTCGGTTAAACACTTCGTCATTAGTTAAGTGATCAACACATCTAATTTTTATCATTCGTCTGTAGAACCACATTTAGAAACCATCTATCATCTTCTTGTCTGAACTCCTTATCGTTCACGTTTCACTTCCATACAATGGTACAGTCCAGACAAATGCCTTCAGAAAGGACTTCCTAACGTTTAAATTAATATCTCTTGGTCAGGAAATGCCAGAAACTCCTTTCCTCCCCAATTCGGTTAAACACTTCGTCATTAGTTAAGTGATCAACACATCTAATTTTTATCATTCGTCTGTAGAATCACATTTAGAAACCATCTATCATCTTCTTGTCTGAACTCCTTATCGTTCACGTTTCACTTCCATACAATGGTACAGTCCAGACAAATGCCTTCAGAAAGGACTTCCTAACGTTTAAATTAATATCGGAGGTTAACAAGCTTAGCTTCTTTTCTTCCCATAGCCAGTCTGCATTTTATACCTTCTCTACTTCGCCCGTAAGAAGTTATTTTGCTATCCAGATAACAAAACTCATTACTACTTTTATTGTCTCATTACCTAATCTAATTCGTTCAGCGTCACCTGATTTTCTGACATGACATTCCGTTACCCTCGTTTAACTATTGTTAATGTTCATCATATATCTTCCTTTCAAGACACTGGACACTGTCCATTCCACTTTATTGCTCTTCCAGATCCCTTGCAGTCTCTGACATAATTACTATGACATCGGCAAACGGCAATGTCTTTTTTTTTTTTTTTTTTTTTTTTTTTTTTTTTTTTTTTTTTTTTTTTTCCTCCCTGAACTTTAATTCCCTCTCCAAATTTCTCCTTGCATTCCATCACTGCCTGCTCAATGTTCTGATTGAACAACATTGGGTAACGGCTACAACTCTGTCTTACTCCCTTCCCGACCTCTGCATCCCTTTCTTGACCTTCGAATCTAATAACTGCTCTATGGTTTTAGTACAGGTTGAATATAATTCGCCGCGGTGGAGTAGCCGAGCGGTCTAAGGCGCTTCGCTGGGGAGCACGCGGTTCCTTGCCGTCGGAGGTTCGAGTCATCCTTGGGCATGGAAGTGTGTGTTGTTCTTAGGTTACTTTAATTTATTTTAAGTAGTTTTTAAGCTACGGACTGATTACCATGCAGTTTGGTCCGATAGATTTACAAACATTTGCTCATTTTTTTAATATGATTCTTCGCTCCCTATACTTTACCCCTGATGCCTTCAGAATTTGAAAGAGTGTATTCCAGACGACATTGTAAACAGCTTTCTCCAAATCTACAAACATTAAAAACGTAGGTTTGCCTTTCCGTAGACTATCTTCTAAGATAAATCGTAATGAGAGTATTGTCTCGCGTAATCCTAAATCCAAACTGATATTTCCCGAGGTAGGATTCCACCAGTTCTTCCATTCTTCTGTAAATAAGTCGTGTTAGTATTTTGCAACCATGACTTATTAACTATTTTCTGAAATGTGTGATACGAACAAATAGCCATGAGTTGCTGCTTTTGGTTTACACTGGTTTTAGTCTACAATATCTCTGAGGTTTGACCTAGAAAACAATTACCGGTACCATCTGTGCAGTCGCAACGAGTGGTTTGCTGTAGAAGAGAATTGGACTCACTGTTCCGGTTCAGTTTTGCAATGTAGGAAGATTAGGGTTTAACGTCCCGTCAACAGCTTAATCATTAGAGACGAAGCTGAAACTGGAATGTTTGGGTGAGAATGTGAAGGAAGTTAGTCGTTTCCTTTCAAAGGAAACATTGCGGCTTTTGCCTGGAATGATTCAAGGAAATCTTGTGAAACGGTGAGAAAACCTTTCATACTATTTAACAACCCAATTATTTAAATTTAGATAATTAATAAATTGAACTGCTCCAAGGACGGAGGTAAGGAAAGGCTGGGAGGGTAAACACACAGCAGTCACTGCTGCAGAATCACACTTTATTTAGTTAGGAATATGATAAGGAAATATATATATATATATATATATATATATATATATATATATATATATATATATATATATATATATATATATATAAACAGTAACTCCGGACGAGAGGAACTTGGTAGCACCAAGCTGGCCTTAACATGTACTTAAAGATTAACAATAAAATAGTTATAAGGGGCTTACGCTGTTATGTTACTTGAAATAGTTATTTGAATAATGTCACAATCAAGTTATCAGGATCAAGACAGTTGCACAAGTAGCAAACATAAGCTAGCAAACACTAGAATAACAGGTGATATAACAGTAGGGCTACTTGAAAAATAAGATGAGGGCCTTATAATTGATATTACCAGAAGCCCCGTCAAAATTTAACAGAACAGTAGCTCAGTAGCTGTTACTAAGAAGGCAAGGTCTAATTAATACAAATAAAAGGCAATTCAAGAAAAAAGCCACTTTAAAATTTAAAGGAAATTTGCATGAGAAATTACAGGAAGGCTTAGACGAATGTTTACAGAAACTCTGTTCTTAAGACAGCTGCACCAAAAGGGTAATATCAAATAAACAGAAACGCCAGATTTTACAAGTAATTCAACAGTCGGCCTGCTCGAGATTTAAAGGAGACGTCAAAAGGTATCGAAAAGCCACTAAACAGTAGATCTGCTTAAAATTTAAAGGAGACGACACAAGAACACGCTTTCCAACACTTCACAAGCGCGTCAACCCGTTATAGTGAATTACAATTAAAATAAACTTATACCAAGCGCAAGTGAGTTGTTGAACCAAGCTCCGATGCTTACCTAACACAAAGCCCGGTGAGCAACAACAGCAGGGAGGAAAGACAGAAAGAGGTATCAGGGCGGTGGAGGGGTTGGTAATATGCTATGGCACAGATTGGATACACGAAATTAACAGGAAATGTTTACTGCCAGACTACAGCCATGGTACTGGCAGGAAGTACTCGCGACCGGATAAACACACTTCCTATTATACATTCGCGACCGGGCAGACAACGGACAACAGAGGGGCACCTAGCCAGACAAACCCCCAGACTAACAAACCTGAAACCATCAAATATTTTAAATCCTGACCTACAACTATTACGGCAGGACGAGGAATGATCAGCATTTAATTTACTTAAATAAACGTGCTCGGAGCAAGAGAGTTCACGAACTCAGGCATGACTCCTTAAATACTACACAGAAGATGAGTACAGCAAGCCAATCACCTCATGGTTGGACAATGCAAAAAAAAAAAAAAGACGCAATACAATTAGAACAGGCAGTAACTAGATGCACAATCCGCGAGCACTAGGGGGCGGTGGTAGCACCAATTGTAAGCAGGTAACGGCACTCAGGCAATGCACAATGGCAATGAATGGCTCACCCGTCACTTCATCACGGACGGCAGCTAATTGGAGTCGACTCGGTGTACTTAACTTCAATGGAGTACGATCCCGAGAAAATACTGCTTCAGATTTAACGAGCAATGGTAGCAACGTTTCAGGTGAGGTTCAGCAAGCAATCGGCGACGAGTTTTACGTGATCTCCAAGTGCGAGACAGTTGTTATTCGCCGACCGCGGTGGCCGAGGAGACTGAGGCGCTCCAGTCACGGTCTGCACGGCCACTACGATCGGGGGTTCGAATCCCCCCTCGGGCATGGATATTTGTGCCGTCCTTAGTATGAGGTAGTTGATAAGTAGTTTGTAAGTTTAGGGACTGATGACCACGTAGTTAAGTCCCATCGACTATACAAACATTAACATTAAGTTGTTATTCTCCGTAAGCCACGTACGCCGCCGAGAGCGCGGAGACGATAGCTAAACAGGAAGGGCCCCATCCAAGTTTATGTTCCTGCCCCCCCCCAAAAAAAAAGGGGAAAAATTAAAAACACCGGTGCCGGTCGATTCCAAAGCTCTCGGCAAAGATCTGAACAACTTGTACAGCGCCACCGGCGGGGAACCTGTACGGCAGTCATACACCTAGGTAGGACGCCAGCTGACTTACAAGGCACATCAAGAAAACGCTGTCATTAAGAAACCGCGAGAAGGGGAATTAAGGCAAGAACCAAGATATCCTTTCATTACTATCAATAAAGAATAAATAGGTGCCGCACGGCTTAACGAGATACCACCGTCCTCTCAAATGCCTGTGCTTTGCCACTGCACCGCATTCTTCGATTGTAGGTCTACGAGATGGAGCCTACTATTCCGTTGGGCCTGTATACTAATGCAGCTTGCCGAATACTGTGCAAGGAGGGACAGACTAGAGTGCTACAGAGCGCAATGTTCCATCGTTTCCGGTTACCCAGATAAAGGATGGGACCGAGCCGCCGCCTGTGTCCGAAACACGTCTTTCTCGGTTCCGTACTCGCAGCATGTCTGCTGTCCAGACTCCGGGCTTGAGAATAACAGAGCCTGACCGGTCACTCGGAGGCTCGCCTACGTTCGCCTCGCCTCGCTGCAGAGCACGACATTTCTCTCCTTCTCCGCCGTCTTTGCTTTCGCCCCTATTCTTACCCTCTTTTGACATAAAAATAATGTTTCTGAATGCTTTTACGTGACTATTAACGTCATATACTACGTGCCACCGGGTGGAACCTGGACTCGAACCTGGGACATTTAGCCTTTTGCGGGCAAGCTCTCTAACCACTCAGCTATACCCATACGGCTCACGGTTCGTTCTCACAACTTTAAACCTCCCAGTACCTCGTCTCCTATTTTCCAAACTTCACAGAAGTTCTCCTGCAAACGCTTGTGCAAAGTTTGGAAAGTAGGAAACGCGGAACTGGCAGAAGTAAATTTGTGAAGACAGACCGTGAATTGTGTCGGGATAGCTCAGTGGCAGAACGCTTTCCCGCGAAAAGCAAAGGTCCCAGGTTCGAGTACCGTTTGTGGCACACAATTTTAATATGACTGGAAGTTTAATGTATTTACGTACAATCACAGAATAAAATAAGCCTCAGCCGCAAACAGATGATTTCTTTAATGAAACTTTCACTCCGCAGCGGATGTGCGCTGACATGAAACTTCTTGGCAGATTAAAACTGCGTGCCGGAACCGGGACTCGAACCTGGAACCTTTGCCTTTCGCGGGCAAGCTATCTATCCCTGAGCTATCCCGACACGACTCACGGTGCCGCCCCACAACTCCTATTTTCCAAACTTCAGCTCAGTGGTAGAGCGCTTACCCGCTAAAGGCAAAGGTCCCAGGTTCGAGTCCCGGTTACGGCACGCAATTTTAATCTGCCAGGAAGTTTCAGCTGATTTATAATTCCATGACGCACATATATAATGGATGCTGTAACCTAGAAGAGAGTAGTTGATAAATAAAATATAAAAACAATATTATACATTTATAGTTGTTGCACTTACGACTTTTCACTTAAACGTAGTTATTTTACTTCAACATAGTTATAATACATCAGCAGTAGATTACTAATGCGCTCAGTATTTAATATGCCGCGATAATTTGTTAGTAATGCGCGTGACGTCTTAAAACACCGTCGTATTGGGTAAACCTATCTTAAAGTGTAGGCGCAGTTCGTAGAAGATGGTAAAAGGGAGCGCGCGGATTTACCGGCCCACACTGTCCATCCGGGATCTGCAATATTAAGCTGACCCACCTCTGAGCCAGACTTATGAGCGGACGTGTAGGCGTTCCTCCTACCTGTTTTGTAGGATAAGCTCTCGATGACGTAGTCCCTGCACAGCTAGCCAGCACACTCTTGTATTGCGATAAGTGTTATTAAATGAGCTGAAATACGTTAACTAATTAAGTGTAGGTGTTTTATCTGAATTAAATCTGGGATGCCAATTATGAAGCTTTATTACTCTCACACCATAATGCAAGAATATTCAGTGACTTTAAAGTTAACAATTATAATTTTACGGCCGATACTGAGTGCATGGTACTAACGAGACCTGTTTGGATTAGGTCCTAACGTCGATTGACTACAGTGGCGGCAGCCGAGACCTCCCATATACTTCGTACGTCTTCAAAAGTGTTCAGAAATGTTCGTTAAAGTAGTTGTAATTATAATTACGTAGGCTTCCGCGGCCAGTGTCGGATGACATAATAGTTTTCTGGGTGTTGTACCGCGCCATGATGTAAGAAGGGTATTACTTAAATAACCGACGTTTCGGCCAACGTTACAGTGGCATTCGTCTGGGTATACTGATGTGAGCTAAGGACAAGATAGAGGCACTACAAGCATCAGGAGTATACAAGGTGGAATGCGAGTGTGGGGAAGTATACATAGGTGAGACAGGGAGGGCAGTGGCAACGCGCATACGCAAACATGAACGCTACATTCGATTAGGCCGAACACCAGCAAGATTGCAGCAAAAAGATAAAATTTAACGATGTCGCCAAGCAACTAGGGATGGTTAAACAGAAGATAAGGGAAGCCATCGAAATTGTAAAACACCCTAATAATATGAACAGAGAAGATGGATTCAGGCTTGCCCCCTCTTGGCTACCAGCCATCACAGCGAAATAGGCCGCACTGACAACACGACACGCGAGCGTCACTAGTAAGCAACTGCCGCAGCGCGGCCCACGACCTGCAGGAGAGAAACGGAAGCCCTCACGCCATTCGCCGATGAACAGTAATCATGTGTCGCTATGCAAAAAGCAATAGGCAATAGCTAACCCCCACTCTCTCCACCCCAGCATCCTATCAAAATAAAGTTTCCATTCTTCCGCCAAAAATATACCAATAACATCGATGCTTTAAAAAAAAATGAAGTATTGTCTAATTGAAAGTAACTATAAAGAGTAGTAACATCCAGCTTACATCAGTATACCCAGATGAAGGCCACTGTAACGTTGGCCCAAACGTCGGTTATTTAAGTAATAGCCTTCTTACATCATGACGTGGTACAACATCCAAAAACCTTTTATGTCATAGTTTTAATTAAATTGTTTATTTATTTGAACATTATTAAAGAATATTAAATGATTAGCACTAACGTCTGTTGTATGCCATCAAAACATTGTTAAATAAAAAATATTTATATATGAAACATGCTAGGTTTCCCGCCAGATTCTTCGTACTTTCCCGATGTAGAGGCGTGGCTGCTACAACTGCCCGGGAATAATCAATGACTGGATAGTGGCCTTTGACCCGCTTATCGATTTTAAATAGGACCAGAATGATTTGGAGATATCGGAAAGATATTTTGCTAAGGTATGGCTGTGGTAATTATTGTATGTTTCGCTCATCGATCTTATTATAGACGCACGAATCTACAGTTACATGGTTCTGGAGAAGCACACAAAGAGTGAGACTCTTCTGCTGGCTGCAGCCATTCAGGAAAAGGTGCGCTCCAGACAATGTGTAGTGAGCCATGCTGACACATCGGCGTGTGAAACCATTTCCCACAATGGTTCTTTGAATTAAGCAATTTTAGACAAAAGCAAGAACAATGACTTGCAGGGGGAACAAAATTTTCACCAGTTAGGTAGCACAGCAACACTGAACTAGTAACCGTCAGATTAACACGTAGGATAGGTAAGCACTTCCTTCAGCAGTTTGCGATATCATACCAGTCAGTCGTTGCCCCAGGAAACGCACCACCATGCGCACGGACAACTTGGAAATATCGTTCCAGAGTCCGAAGACCACACTTGCTGGTAAGGCAGACAGTTCTTCCCCTCCGAACTCAGCCGTCCGTTTGTATACGAACTGGATAAGCTGCGGTAATCTTCACCACATCAGCGATCCCCGTGCCACTCTGCCGCAGACGGATACACTGACACAAGTCACCACCTCGTGTGTATCTCCTGGCGCATTCGTCCTTGCCATCACCGACCTGGTCGACCTATTATCACGTGGCTACTCCTCTTTCCAGGGCAGAGCCCACTGGGAGAAATCTCGCGACCCAAAGATAAACAGGCGAGCACGATCCGATAGATCGACATACAAGAGGGGCGATAGTGATCGCACGGTATCAGGTAAGCAGACCTCTACGCTGCGGTATTTTTGACCACAGCAGCAGTCACTGCCAGCAGAAACTGGTGACCTAGAAAAGAGTACTGGGCAATCTTCAATTAGATAGGACAGGTCTAAAGATTACAACATTTCCATCCTTAAATGTAGCAGCAATGGCGTTCAATGCCAGTATAGTTTCTACATTTCCCGAAGAAGTGTGCTCTTTCGTGCAACGGAGGCCACGGGAAGGTAACAGCAAAAACACTCTGCAGTCTGCTCGTTCTCCCTTACTGCCAAGCGCGCCTCGGCACGATGTACGTTCATATGAGAACTGCGGCCTCACGTGGCACACTGGGTCGCCATCACGCACTGCTGGAATTGACACAACGCGCGCGTGTCCCGGCGGCAGCAGGTGCGGCTCGCCCCTCCTCACTCTCCCGGCTTAAGAGCGCTTATCTGGCGCCTTTACGAGCCGTCTTACGGCGTCCCGGGCCGTTAGCGGCGGCGACGGGGGCGGCGGCTGCGGGGGCGGGGGCGGCGGGGGCGGCAGGGGCGGCGTCGACGCGCCCGCGCTGACAAACCGTAACGTCGCGCCGCGTGCGAAACAATTGCCGGCCGCGCCGCCCTAACTGCAACGACCCTGCTAATTGCAGACAATTACCACCGCGTCCCGGGGGAGCGGCGCAGCGGCGTGCTGACCTGTGCGCGATCCACTGCAGGCAGCTGCGGTTGCTAGCGGCGCGGAAGCCACGGTCGCAACGACTAACTAATACGTCTAAATACGTCTAAGGAAATGATTGTCAGATGCTGCTGTGTTACTGCAGTCAAGAGCAGGGAAAGGATCATCAAAATGAAGGAAGCTTGGGGTTTAACGTCTCGTCGACAGCGTGGTCATTAGGGACGAAGCTTAGGATGAGAGTTTTGGGCAAGGAAAATGTTCAAATGTTTGTACAGCTTATGGGACTTAACTACGGGGTCATCAGTCCCTAAACTTACAAACTACTTATGAACTACTTACGAACTAGGACGGCACAAATATCCATGCCCGAGGGGGGATTCGAACCCCCGACCGTAGTGGCCGTGCAGACCGTGACTGGAGCGCCTCAGTCTCCTCGGCCACCGCGGTCGGCTTGGGCAAGGATGAGGAAGGAAATTGGCCGTGCCCTTTGAAATGCACCATCCCGGCATTTGCCTGTAGTGATTTCCCTAAATCTCGGAAAACCTGAATCTGGATGGCCGGAGGTGAATATGAAGTACCATCCTACCGAATCCGAGTCCAGTGCGTTGCTACTGCGCCACCGGAAAGGATCACACGAAGTGAACGCTCCAGAATTAAAACGAAGAACAGCTGCCAGCATACGAAACTTAGAAGTAGATGTTCCTGGAGTAGTAAAACAACTTACGTCACTAAACAAAAACATATCTTCCGGGCCACATTGTATACCAACTAGATTCCTCCCAGAGTATGCTAATGCCGCGGTGGAGTAGCCGAGTGGTCTAAAGCACCTCGCTGCGGAGCACGCGGTTGCTCGCCGTGGAGGTTCGAGTCCTCCCTGGGGCATGGGTGTGTGTGTTTGACCGTAGGTTAGTTTACCTAATATGACGAACACACAACACCGTGATTCCAATACTTAACAACCACTGTTTATTTCAGAGAATAATACATCACAGAATACATAACAAATCATGGAACATCAATATATATAGAAAGATTTACAAATATATCAAAAGTTAACCCGCAACATCCTCCCCACCCTGGTCAATTTCAAGAGGAATGACCAGCTGAATGGGCCGTGAGATTATGGTTCCATCTGAAGTTCGTAACGTGACAGTTCGTATCTTCCCATCTCTTTCCTCATGAAGATCTTCTATCCGCGCCTTCTTCCACATGTGACGTGGACGAACATCTTCCTTTAGAAGTACAACATCACCCAAATGTAGTCTCCCAGAACCTGTCCTAGGTTGATGAGTTTCATGGAAGTTTTTGAGCAGGATCAGGTATTCTTTCTTCCACCTGTTCCAGAAATGCTCTACCATGTGTTGCTGCCGTTGGAACTCCTTGGACAAATCCTTCCTGACTGTCGGTTCTGGACCTGTGGGCAACGTTGTCAGTCGCTCACCTTCAAGAAAATGTGCAGATGTCAGTGGCTCAGTTTCTTCTCTTCCTTGTGTAATTGGTCTTGGATTTAGTGCTGCTTCTATGCTGACCAGGATTGTGCTGAGACCTTCTTCATCTATCTGTGACTGTCCTAAAACCTTTCTCAGGCAACGTTTGACTGAACCCACCATTCGTTTCCAAAATCCTCCCCACCAAGGCGCGTGTGGGGTAATGAATCTCCATGTTATAGATTGCTGAACAAGGTACTTGTATGTTTTGCTGGCCATGAGAGCCTGCCAGAGCTCCTTTAGTTCTGTGTGGGTGGAATGGAAGGTAGTAGCATTATCAGTGTAAATTGTACTAGGCACGCCTCTTCTTCCCACAAATCTTTGTAGAGCTTGAAGAAATTTATCAGTTGACATATCTGAGCATAATTCCAAATGCAAGGCACGTGATGTTGCACAAGTGAACAGAGCAATATATGCTTTCTTTGTTATATGTCCTTGTTTGACATATAATGGACCAGCAAAATCGATGCCTGTGACTTCAAATGGTTTCAATGCTGAGACCCGTTCAGCGGGTAATGGAGCCTCTATTTCTTGAACAGAACGAGCTTTCACCATCTTGCAAGGTAGGCAACAGTGTAGAACACGTTTTATTGTCTGACGAGCTCTAAGAATCCAGAATTCCGTCCTCAGCTCAGATAACACTATGTTTACCCCAAGGTGGTGCAGACGAATGTGTTTGCCGGATTAGTAAATGAGTGAAATGATGCTGTCCATCAAGAAGTATTGGGTGAATTTGTTCTCTTGTTAATTTTGCAAACTGTAGACGTCCACCAATACGAATAAGGCCATCATCCAGGAATGGATTAAAACGAGCTATTTTAGAATTTTGTGGCAGAGACAAGTTGTTATGCAGAGCATGCAGTTCAACTGCAAAATGTTGTTGTTGGACAATACGAATCCAATAAGTACGTGCTTCTTGCAATTCTGTTGCTGTTAATTCTCCTAATGTCTTATTTTGTTTCATTAACTGTCGTTTAAAACGAAGAATCCATCCTGTAACTCGTAACAGTTTGTAATAGTTACTATACCGTGTAGCTGTAAAAATAGGGGTCTTGTTTTTACCATGAAGACTAGGTTTGTTTGTTTCTTTCTTTCTGGCAAGGAATAATCTAAGTTTTTCTGCCTAAGTCTTGGCCAATGCATTCTGTTCTTTGTTAACCTAACAGGACCGTGGAACCATGTAATGGAATTTTGAAGTTTGTCTGCTGTGGTACCTCTGGAGAGTAGATCAGCTGGGTTTTGATCACCGGGGCAATGTCTCCACTGTGATGGATTTGTTAATTTTTGTATTTCTGTAACACGGTTTGAAACAAATGTCTTCCATCTATTAGGGTCATGTTGTATCCATCCTAAGGCTACAGTTGAGTCAGTCCATAGTGTTGCGTTATTTGCGTCATAGTGTGTGGCCTTACAGAAATAGTGAAGTAACCTCGACCCAAGAAGTGTTGCCAGAAGTTCCAGTCGCGGAAGAGTTATTTTCTTGATTGGGGCTAATCTGTTTTTACTGCAAACTAAATTGACTGATGTCATGTTTGAAGTGCTGCATCGTAGATAAAGCACTGCTCCATAGGCCTTTTCTGATGCATCTGAAAAGACATGTATTTCTGTTTTTGTCTCTTCAGAAACACCAACCCATCGAGGGACTTTCATGTCCAAACATGATGGTAAGGTTGCCAACGTTTACCAAGATCGGGAGGTAAGAGCTCATCCCATTCAATCCCTCTTGACCAAATTTCCTGGAAAATTATTTTTGCAGTGAGAGAGACAGGTGACAACAGACCCAGTGGGTCATAGAATCTTGCAGTGCTTCTAAGAACTTCTCGCTTAGTGGCAGGACGATCTCTAATATAGTTTATGACATTAATGTGAATAATACTGAACATATCAGTCGATGTATCCCAGTGAATTCCTAGAACCTCTGTATCTGTAACATTTATGACACCTTCTGATTGCCAAATTTCAATCAGTTGTTTTGAGTTTGTGGCCCTTTTTGCCATTGGTAGGCTAATGATACCCATAAGTGAGGTAAGTTCATAATATAAGGAAGTCACAGCATTGTCATCTTCAGCACCTGCTACAAAGTCATCCATATACATGTTATTTTCAACAAGAAAAGCAGCTTGAGGAAAATTCCTTTTGTACATTGTAGCAAGTTCTTTTAGTGTGGCTGCAAGAAGAAAGGGGCTACAAGTTAGTCCAAAAGGTAGTCGGGTGAAGCGGTATGTAATCTTTTCATTCGTTGTAATGTAGTTTCCTTGTTGATCCATGATTACTTTATACCAAAAAAACCTTGTTAAGTCTCGGTCTTTTCTATGTAGAACTAACTGTAGCAAAGCTTGTTTAATATCAGCAATTAAAGCAACTGGATATAAGCGGAATCTTAATAATATTGAAAGAATATCTGGAAGTAAATTAGGGCCAATTTCCAAAGAGTCATTCAGTGAATGTACAGCATTTTCGTGGGAAGAACCATCAAATACAATCCTCCATTTGATAACACCTAACCTTTCTTTCTTTACTGCATGATGTGGCAAATAAAATATGTCATTTGATGTTTGTTCAGGAGGGGCAACCTCTACAGGTCCCTTTCTTATGTGGTCTATCATTTGAATTTCATAAATGTGTTTTAAGTTAGTTTCCTTTGTAATCTTTTTCTCCAGTGAAATAAATCTATTCTCTGCTAGTGAGAGATTATCAGGCACAATAATGTTGGGTTTTCTAGGTAAAGAAACCACTCTCCTATTGTCTTCAATGCAGTAATATTTTGAGAAATCGTGCAATAAAGCTAGTTCTTCGGATTTGGAGTCTTTGTTTGGTCTGCTGTGATTCCCATATATGACGAACACACAACACCGTGATTCCAATACTTAACAACCACTGTTTATTTCAGAGAATAATACATCACAGAATACATAACAAATCATGGAACATCAATATATATAAAAATATTTACAAATATATCAAAAGTTAACCCGCAACACCTAAGTTTAAGTAGTTTGTAAGCTACGGACTGATGACCACGCAGTTTGGTCCGATAGATTTACAGTATGCTACTGCAATAGCTCTGTACTTAGGTATTATTTACAACCGATCACTCAGTGAAAGATCCATATCCAAAGACTAGAAAGTTGCCCAAGTTACTCAAATATTCAAGAAAGACAATATCAGTGATCCCCAAAATTACAGGCCAATCTCTTTGACGTCGATTTGCAATAGGATTATGGAACATATGCTTTGCTCGAACATTATGAACTACCTCGAAGAGAACGACCTATTAACCAATAGTCTACATAGATTCAGAAAGTATCGCTCTTGCGAATCAGAGCTTGCCCTTTATTCACTTGAAGTGATAAGTACCATCGACAAGGGATCTCAAATCGATTCCATATTTCTGGATTTCCCGAAGGCTTTTGACACTGTAGCGCTACAAGCGGCTTCTGATGAAATTGGGTGCTTATGGAATATCTCCGCAATTGTGCGATTTGATTGACGATTTCCTCTTAGTAGGGACACAGTTCGTTGTAATTGACGGTAAGTCATCGAGTAAAACAGAAGTCATATCTAGCGTTCCCCAGGGAAGCGTTATATGTCCCATACTCTTACATGTGTTTATAAACGATTTAGGAGACAATCTGAATAGCTCCCTTAGACTATTCGCGGATGATACTGTCGTTTATAGGTTAGTGCAGTCAACAATTGGCAATTGACACTAAATAAAGAAAAGTGTGAAGTAAGATACATGACCACTAAGAGAAATCGGCTGAACTTCAATTACGCGATAAATCAGTCAAACCTCAAGGTCGTACATTCTACCAAATACCTGTTGTTATGGTCTTCAGTCCGGAGACTGGTTTGATGCAGCTCTCCACCCTACTCTATCCTGAGCAAGCCTTTTCATCTCCTCATAAGAACGGCAACCCACATCCACTTGAATCTGCTTACTATACGCGTCTCTTGGTCTCCCTCTGCAATTTTTACCCCACACACTTCCCTCCAATGCTAAATTTACGATTCCCCGATGTCTAAGAATGTGTCCTACCAAGCGATCCCATCTTTTAGTCAGGGTATGCCAAAAATTCCTTTTCTCACCAATTCTGTTCAGTACCTCTTCATTAGTTATGCGATCTACCCACCTAATCTTCAGCAACCAAATACCTAGGAGTTACAATTACGAACAACGCGGGGAAGGCGAAACAAAGATTACGTTTCATTGGCAGAACGCTTCGAAGATGCACCAGCTCCACCAAAGAGACTGCCTACATCACACTTGTGCGTCCTCTCCTGCAGTACTGTTGCCCATTGTGAGACCCTAACGAGGTGGGACTGACGGAAGATATTGAGAAGGTTCAGAGAAGGGCAGCTAGTATTGTTTCATTACATTACGGGAGGGAAAGCGTCACGGAAATGTTGCACGAATTGTGGTGGAAATCATTAAAAGAAAGACGTTATTCATTGTGGCATGATCTGTTTGCGAAGTTTCAATCACCGACTTTTACTTCTGAATGTGAAAATATTTTGCTAGCACACACCTACTTACGGAGACACGACCATCCCAATAAAATAAGAGAAATCAGATCGTAACGGATTTAGGTGTTCTTTCTTCTCGCGCGCTATTAGAGAATGGAACGGTAGAGAACAGTTATGAAAGTGGTTAATGAACCCTCTGCCAGGCCCTAAAATGTGATTTGCAGAGTATCTACGTAGATGTAAATGTGTAAACGATCGTCACGCATTGCTATTAACATTAGTACAGTAAAACATAGATCATCAATTAATCACAAACATGGTGACAGAAGGGCTGGATTAAAATTTTACGGATCGGCAATGTATAGCAAACATTCAGGCGTGGTGCAATTCGGAAACATGTACAAGGCATACGTGATTCCAGCTGACAGATGAACAAGGAGACTGTACGACTGTGAGGTCGAGGATTTGTCCGAAATTTTGTGTGGTGAAAGAGAACTCCTAACACCTCATGTGGTGAAAATATTAGGACGCACTACTCGGAAAATCCTGAGAAAAATCGATCCGAAGTTTCTTAGGAGCCTTATGAGTATAAAATGGTAGTCCATTTTCGAGCCGCCGTCTGGCCTAGATGGTTAGGGCTTGGACTCTTCCGCCAGAGGTGTCGGGTTCGACTCCTCCCCTGGCAATTTTCCCCTTCTGCTTTCTTTTGTTATTCCAGCAATTATTCAAAAAGTTTCTCCTTGGGATTATATCGGTCATCTGCGCATAGGACTGTGCGCGAGCCGTGACGAGTAAACGGCAGTTTGTTTTTCGATTTCATCGTGAACAGAATGCCGATCCGAGGTTAAACAGTCGACTGAAGAAATTGCTGGCTCATCTGACATGGGAGAAGAAATTCCTGAAGAATGCATTCACAGTGATGGGTCAAAATTATGATTGAAGGATGCAGTGTTGTATTATGAGAAACTGTTGACGGAAAATAAATTGCATCGACTTCTTCGGAAGAACTCTCTCGCGATGCTATGTTATTGACCGGAGAAATTTATAATAATAATAAATTGGAACTTTTGGGTGAAAAACATTAGTAACTGAAGAGGAATTAATTCACGCTCTTGAGGATTGCAAAGAATTTGACGAGAACGACGAACAGTTCGAAGTGCCACAAAGTGATTCGTCTCCAGACGAATATAAACCTTCACCGAAAAGATTTAAAAGTGACTTGATTCCCGTTGCCTACAACGTCAAAGTCGTGAATATTGCTAAAGCGCATCCCCACATGGCCCTTGGCGAAAAAAAAAAAATGCCACCAATTGAAGAGAAAAGAATATCTTTCACAATGGGAGAAATATATTAAAAGTGGTGATACGCGAATGGATAAATTTGAGGCGATAGACTCGTGGACCTACGACCGTTTTGTGGAAGCAAGACAGCAATATCAGCAAGTCACGACAAGAAATTTACAGCAATGGGCATTGGCTGCGGCTGCACAATTCGTCGATTTAAAATTAAAGGCGTCTCATCGATGGGTCACGGCATTTAAACAGAAGCACAGAATATCACAGCGTAAGATCACGACTCTGGTTTCGAAAAAAGAAGCGGCGTCAGTGGAGAACATCCAGGCGTCTGCGAAGACCTTTCGTCGGGAGACGTGCCGTTTAATCCCTCATTACCATGAGGATTATGTGATAATTACTGACCAAACAGATAAATACTTGTTTTCTGCGTACAAAATGTTTCTACGGATGTAAAATATATAAATTCAAATTTAATTATAGAAAATCATATTTACATATACATTCGAATATTGTTTAATATTAAAAATAATGGAAAAAGATATTAACATGCACATTCGAATAATGTTTAATATTAAAAATTCTATTGTTTCGTGAAAAAGTTAGATCTGAATAAAGTGACACATTCGTACACAATATTCAATAACATTATCCGCAAAACTGCTCCCACATGTCTGCATATGCTTACAAGAAGCGACCGGTCATTTCGAACCTCGTATTCCAATATTAATAGATGCCTATGCAAATACTTATACGAACGTCATCGTAACATCATCGTACGTCTGGGAGAATAAATTATTACTTCTTCTGGCATAATATGACATCATCACCTATTTATATCACCACAGTGCGACTGTAAAACAAACAGAACAGTGTACAAAGGTCTTCATTCAGCCAAATTAAGAAATAAGAAATAGAAATATGTGGAAGCTGAAATTTCTGCTGAACTACCAACGTATGTGACATCCCACATAGGCCTGAATACAATACATACATCGAAATTTCCCACAATTCTGTGAAGGAACTGTACCTGTATGTGAGCGTGAATGTGTATGTAAGTAAAAATATTTATGAGTATATAAACATATTCTACATGTCATCGTTTATCAAAGAAACGGGGTAATTATCATAAATAATTGACATAACAATATTTTAATAATAATAACAAATGTTCAACTTGATGGTTTGAAGTAAAATATTTAATATAAATATCGATATCGTTCAACGATTGTACATCAGTGCAATTTCGAGTCCTGAAGACACTTCTTGGCCGCATAAACACATTTTTACCGTCAAAAGGGCACCAATATTTATGTCTTTTATGAATTTTGTCGATAGAATTGTTGTATACGGTGTATGAGTCCTGAGGACTAGAAACTGATGATGTTCAATAGTTGAACGAAATCGATATGCAATATTTTAAATTAGAATTTTATATCATATCACCAAGCTGAAAATTTGTTATTATAAGATTGTGGTGGTTGACCATACAACCCATTATGGAACTGACATACAAAAAACATAACTTTTAGCTACCAAAATTAATTTAAGTGAAAATGGTTTTCATTTAAAAAAAAAAAAAAGTTGTGTGATTATATGGTTCAAAAATAAAATGCATAATCAGTATTTATTCTCCAGACAAAATATCTGTTTCGTATGATATCGAAGTAATACACAAAGAAATATTTAACGCTCTAATGTTGTATCATATTTATATGTTATACCAAACGAAGGGTATTGCAAATACCGATTCGCTTTATACAGGTGGGGTGGATGAGTCAAAACAATCTACATACGTTTATAAATATAAACCTTGTGTAGGGTGACTAACAGCACACAACCAGAAGCATTAAAGACATATCACACTGTGTGTGTATTAAAATCTTGTACATAGTACAGACAATGTATTCATCTTTTCTAAATACATATTCGTATGCACACAGTTACTTGCCTCTCGAATGTGATGAGGCTCCTAGTAAATCTGAAGAAAGTCGCTGAGTTTTCCATCCGGCTTCTTTGAGCTTAGTTGCATGTCCTCCAAAATTTTTAGTGTGGCTCCTACTCAAATGTCGGACGATTCGTTGACTATTATAAATTGTGTTTTTCGGTCCAATTAAACTTCCTCATTGAATTTCTGACATCTGCTTGTCCTGTTAACGTGCCTCTCAGCGAGACATAGTTTATGTCCAACTGAGTGCATGGAATGCATGTTCCATATTTATTATCGGTTAATATCTTTGCTACAAGCGTGGTAAAATTAATCCAGTGGTCGTCGAAGAGTAGGATTTTTTTCATTTATCGTCAAGATTGTGATTGAATATTAATTTTCGACCGTTATAAAATTCTATAGAGTTTCAGACAGCATTGTAAACTTACAAACTTGTTTTGTATTTCGGCGACTAGTGGAAGTGGAATTTCTCAGTATGTTTTTCTAATGAGGAACGTCAGTTGTAATAGTGACCGAAACGTCGTAATATTTTACACTTTGACAGTGTGTCTGACACTATCAAGAATTTTAATGACAGACAAAACGCCCGCAGAAGTGTACGCTGCCAATATGTGGGCAATTTGCATAGCTTATTCGTGCTGCATCGTCTCTCTCTTGTTTAGACTTTTGAAAGACGGAAGCTTCAGAATCATGTTACCTATATTACTGCATTTGATGTATCAGAATTTATTGAAATTTACATGTTTTCTCGACTTTTAACCCGCGGTCGCTCGCGTATATTCTTGTCACGCGATAACTCCCGTGTTAGATTTTTTCTAACAATGAGATCTTGCACTTTTTCATCTCTTTGTGACAGAAAAAGACACTTTTATGCAGTAAATCATTTCTTTGTTATTACCAAAGCATTATAAATTAGTATAAACATGGTATGGAACATGTCATTTGACGAATTTATGGATGTTTGCAAGGAGAGCTGTAGTACCGACGCACTGAAAACGATAAACGAGATGTTAGAACCATTCCGCGGAAGTTTCAAATTTAGGAAGTATATGGCAAACAAGCTTGCAAAATATGGCATCAAGGTACATGCGCTCTGTGATGCCAGAAACTTTTATACGCTGCATATGGAAGTACATGCAGGCAAACAGCCTACTGTGCCATATAAGTAGCAAATGATGCAGAGCATGTGGTGTTACGATTGATTAGACCGACGGGCAAAACAGGCGGAAACGTGACGATAGACAATTATTTCACATGTATACCACTGGGTAACAAAATGTATGCCAACCATAGATTCACATTAGTAGATACTCTACGGAAGAATGAAAGAGAAATTCCACCGGAATTTATGGACGTAAAATGTAGGCAATTAAACAGCAGCCTTTTCAGAAAAACCAAGCAACAACTGCTTCATTTGCTCATACGTCTCAAAAAATAAACAGAAAAAGAACGTTCTAATGTTATCCACCTTGCACAGCGACGATTCTTTAGACACTGACAGTGGCGAAGCGAACAAACTTGAAGAAATTATACTCCACAATCTCAAAAGCAGTAGGTGTAGATGTTGTCGACCGTTCGAAATCAGAATATTGTGTTTCAAGAAGAAACCGCTGGCCCCTTACACTGTTTTTCAGTTTTATATACTTCCATGTCCGACAGAGTATGTCATGTACTCTGTATAAACAATTGCTTCATTCAATTCGTAAAACTCAATAAGAACATCTACTTTGCTGATAAAAGACGTAACATGTGCTGAACAATTTCAGGAGAAAACAAACGAACACAGCCGCATGTTACAAGTACAAGAAACAGACTAAAAGTGAAGCAAGTCGGTTTTCCACGGAAGGAGAAGTAATTGTTACGTTAAGACTCCCGTGTTAGAAAAAATCTAACACTGCGCACCACTTCAAATAATGCCACAAGTAACAAGCTATTGTTGAAATTTGACTGTCGAGTCACAGATTAATTGAATCACGAGATATGAAAGAATGCATTTCTATATGGTCAGTTCATTAACTTTGAAATGTGATGGAATATTCAAGTAAAATCGTAAATGTTAGATTTTTCTAACAACGCGAGTGATCGCGGGATAAAACAGGACTACTGAGAAACGCAATCAGGATCCATATGATGGCTCTAGTTATGTCAATGTTGTGCGTATTTGATCAACGAAATAGCTGTGCTACCATTCTTAACTAGTTGTTAAGAGAATTTCGTCTCTCAAATGTATTATTCCTAAAGACAGTCGTGAGGATGCAAAGCATTACGCGAATATTTTTCCAGTTCGAATTTAGTTACCCATAACATTGTAAAAAGTGGAAGAGTGCGAAGTAAACATAAAAGTTTCACGAAGTCCCCGGAATATTCAATGGAGTATATTGCGATGGCCTAATGTGGGCAAAGCAATGGACTGACATACAGTTAACGTGCAGAGTGTTATAAAAGAATGTCGAATGTGGTGTCTCTGTCTCTTAGCGGCAAACGATGCAACTCCGTACTTTATCGACAGCCGTAAGGCCAAACTACGGAGTGTTATTGGACATGAATGGTTAAGCACACAAAAGTAGATCCCTGCACTGGGGAATTTCAATCCATACGAAGCGTAATGCTATTGCAGTGGTGTGTAAAACGACGACATGAACGTAACAAGCGGGAAAGTCGTAAACCGGGATAAGTTCCCAATGGAATCGGCGACATCTGAAAATACAGGGCGTGAGGTGGACGGCAGTTTCATCATAAGCGCTGACACGGTTTTCGGGCATTTTTATTCGTACGCTGTCACCACGGACCCACGTATCGGCTCTAGAGTCCGCGTATATAGTCATTTCTTGTGTATAAGTTGCCGAAATCTTAGACAGATTAACACAGTATAATGCATCAAAATATTTTCTCGAAGATTCAGTTTATTTTAAAGTGTACAGTGTAACACTGTCAAATAACAAGAATAGTAAAGCATTACTAGCAAATATACCAATCGAAAAACGTTCCTGTTTTAAAACAAATAAGGGAAATATGTCCCACTTGAAAAGAATCTGACAGAAAAGTGGGGAAGTAGCTACGTCACCAAATAGTATGGCAAGCGCACTCTTTTAGCTCATAAGAAGTGAAAATTCACTGTATTGATGTTTTCATACAATCTCCGTGTCGCTGCCACTGTCTGTTTATGTCTTTTTCCAGTGTATCCTTTCCCTCTCTTTGGCACTTTCTCCTGTCACTCTATCCTATTCTCACGGTCTTCATCACTATCCCTCGATCTTCCTTGCTAATCTTTGTTATTTTTACTGTCATTCTACCATTTTCTAGATTCTTTTATTTTTGTCTAATTTGCCACTATTTTTCCTTTTCTCAGTTTTTCTTAAGTTATCATTACCTTGTTTCCAAACTTGACCTTTCAGACGGATTAGCCCGAATTGTAATCCCGTAGACCGAGACACTTCAATACATGACTGCAGGAGATGGAGGAAACTGGAAGAATTCATCTTGTTAAAATTCGCCTGTTAAATTGATATAGATCTCTAAAGCTTGCCTATGGTACTCACCCCTACTTCTTACTCCAACGTTTCCTGTCTCTTTTGCTCCCCCTTCTGGATCAGTCTGTTACTTTCTTTCTGCCTCCAGGACTATATGATTTTCTCTTTCTCGCCAAATGACACCGTCTCAAATTTCTTCATATACCAAATTTTTACGGTGGAATGAGAAGTAAATCATATGTACCGGCACTTTTCTGTCGGAGTCTTTAATGAAAGGAACACATTTTCCTTATTTGTGCACTGACAGGAACAATTCACCTCGTTTTCTTCTTTCCTTCCAACAGAAATGTGTGCTGTTTATATAAGACAAAACTTATTTCGTCTTTTACCAATGTTCAAAAACATTTTATTACAGTATAGTTTTCCTAAAGTGAAATAAATACTACGCAAAACATTATCGGACGTCGAAATTTAAAATTTACAAAAGGAAACGTGATTGCAGATTCAGGGAAGTGATAAGGATTGAAAAATTAATAAAACTTAAAACAATCACTGCACTACATTTCGTCTACCGCAACGGCGTCCAAACCTACCACCCAACTTCAATGAGCAAAATTATCTAACGACTGAGCGCAAATACCAAATAAATAAATGAAAGCCCTTCATATTAAGTTTTAAAGATTTTCATGGTGAATTTAACAAATTAGATCACTATACTTACATTCAGTATAAATGAATCAAAGGATCCCCTACACATACGTCTGATCTAATCAGAGGCCGGGCACGGACAGATGAATCGGAACGTTGTTCTTCCTCACATCAGAAAAAAAATAACCAAGGAAATGTGCCTTAAGGATAAGAGAGAGAGAAACGCTCCATGATTAACATATATCTTTTGCACGTTAATAATTTCAGTTGTATCGTTTCAAACTCTATGTAGAACTGAATCTTACCGAACCGTCCAAGCACCGCATCAGCTCCCCAACAGCCACCGTAGCAGTTGAACAGCCGGCAGTGAGACAACCACTGGGTGTTTGGTCCCTGGATGGCGCCGCTAGAGCATGTTCATCGTTACCGCTGTTTCCCTGCCTGCCGGCAGTTCAGCTGTTACGGTGACCGTGGGGAGCATAAGGGGTGCTTGAACCGTCCAAAAATTGTAATTCTACCTTGGGCTCACATTTGTGGTTCTTTGTGGTTAGAATTCACGGAATACGCCTCCCACTATTTTTTTTTTCCTCTTTACAGTTCTGATTTCGTATGTTCACGAAGTTCCGCCTTTTTAATATATGGGACTCACTGTTTTACATGCAAACCTTAGGAGTGACTAAGTCGTGCTCAAATTGCCAACGGTGTCCCGCGGCTTTTTACATGCATCAGGGACTCGGTATTTTCGTCTCTTGTTACATATAAATGTTTCATGGACTCACTATAAACGTTTTCTCCCATTGTTGTTAACCTTTTTAGTAATGTCATATGGTAGCGTTTTTATTACATGACAGGTGTCACTACTTTATATGGTTGTAAATTGCAGATGCACCTGATGATGAGACATAGGTCGCGAAACTCGGGTACTGCATACTTTTAATAATTAGCTACTGTGGTTTCCATTAATAGTGACTATTACATGCAGTTTTAGCACAAAAACGACGGAGGGTGGCTGCAAGAAAGACATTCAGCATGGTGACGTTGCTGTCAGTGTTCCTAGGAGGTGAAATCTGTAAGTAGGTGTGATCAGTTATGGCAACCTTTACGCAAGTCAGTTCTTCTATCTCTGTACGTCCTCCATGTACCAACAACATCGCTTCGCCAGAAAACTTTTCTTAGTTACATAAATGTTTAAATGTTTGTACACATATTGGATCAAACTGCAAAGGTCATCCGTTCCTAGACTTACAGACTACGTACGGTAAGGGCAAAACACACACACACACACACACACACACACACGGGAACGGTCACCCAGACCGTAGCATGACGCCGTAGACCGCGCGGCCATCGCATGCGACCCCTTGATCAGAGTCCATCCGGGCACAATGTAACGATGCAGATACTATCAAACTTCGTCCTTCTAGGCATGGCCGAAGTACAGTCAACAGAAGCAGTGTAGGCCTACATCCTTCATAGTGTTATGACTGTAACTGATTAACCATCTTAATCATTCAGTGATTGTTTACATCTTTGTGCGGGTTGAGTAACATCTATGGACAGTCTAAGGAACTGTGGTTTTCATGTAAAATCAACATTCAACGTCATTGTTTAGGTAACCTTGGTTAAAGGTACTGCAAAATATTTTTCAATGTATGTAGCTGCCGACGCTTGGCCGGCCGCGGTGGCCGAGGGTACTGCGGCACGCCATTCATGGTCTGCACGGCCACTACGGTCGGGGGTTCGAATCCCCCCTCGGGCATGGATATTTGTGCCGTCCTTAGTGTTAGCTAGTTCATATGTAGTTTGTAAGTTTAGGGACTGATGACCCCGTAGTTAAGTCCCATAAGCTATACAAACATTTGAACATTTTGCCGACGCTTGTGGTGGAATAAAATTTGAACTTATACAGAAAATTATTGAGGCTGAAACCAACTGAAACCAGCTATAATAGAGCAACACAGTATCACACGTCATAGTGGCAAATGACTGAGTATCCTCGACCGTAATAGATCATGCAGTTACGAAGGTTGAAACACGTCTATATGTCTTTGGTACAAAAATAATTTTGTTGCTAAAAGGTTGCTACCAAGTAGTTTAGAATACAGAGAGACGACATTACGCAGAAAAAGTGAAGCCTGCCTCCGCCATATTGCTGTTTTGGAGAAGTGTTCGTATTGTAGAACTAATGTTTTATATCACTTAAAACAGGAATAAAAGGTCCGACAGTTTTGCCGTGATGTACAACGTGTTAAAAGAGTGGAAATGAGCCGTTAAAAATTAGTTTTCAAATATATTATGATGAGTATGTATAACTATTCATTCAAGAAAGTATGTTATTTGAAAGTACATACTTTGCAGTGACTGTCAGTTCAATGCATTACCAGTAAGAGGGTCGACTTAACGCATAGTTTTATCGGAGAAATATAATTCCAAAACTGACCAAGATGGCGGACAGGTTTCAACTGACGTATGTGCTCGGCATAGAAAATGCCACATCCCTTTATTCTAACCTGCTTGGTTGCTAGTACGTGCCAAAGATATATTGATGTATAATAATATCATTCAATCGTCGCGCGGAGGTTTTTGTTTGGCCAGAGACGAATGCACCAGTTTTGGGTGTCGCAAAAAGAGGTCGTATGATCCACAGTGGCGGCAGACAAAATACTTTAGGTTGAGAAATTGAATAGCGAAATGGTTTGATTTGCTGGTACGGCAGACACTAATAGATGGTGCCTGTCCCAGGTATAAAACAAGGTACAGGAACGGTTTTATAATTTCGTTACAACTTTTGCCAGTGAAAGAACCACCGATTAGGTACCACATTCCACTGTTTTCTGAAACTTCAACATTCATCAGTTCATTCTAAATTAACGCATCTGACTAACTTTAAACTTAAACTCATTCAAACGATAACTTTGTCAACACTGTGACTGTTGACAATTATGGAGATCTTTGCGGAAAATAAATTGCTGCTTCTAATACTATTTCTCCACATTTACACATCCGGGGGTCTTAGATCTGAACTATTCTAAATCTTTTCTAAATAAAAGTTGGTAAAAATGATACATCTGCTTCTAATAATTTTTCTCCCCATACGGAAAACGCATCTCTGTTGGTGAAACTCATTTACACATCCACGGGTCTTAGATCTGAACTTTTCTAAATCTTTTCTAAATAAAAGTTGGTAAAGATGATACATCTGCTTCTAATAATATTTCTCCCCATACCGAAAACGCATCTCTGTCGGTGCAACTCATTTACACATCCGGGGGTTTTAGATCTAAACTTTTCTAAATAAAAGTTGGTAAAATGATACATCTGCTTCTAATAATTTTTCTCCCCATACGGAAAACGCATCTCTGTTGGTGCAACTCATTTACACATCCACGGGTCTTAGATCTGAACTTTTCTAAACCTTTTCTAAATAAAAGTTGGTAAAGATGATACATCTGCTTCTAATAATATTTCTCCCCATACGGAAAACTCATCTCTGCCGGAGCAACTCATTTACACATCCGGGGGTCTTAGATCTGAACGTTTCTAAATCTTTTCTAAATAAAAGTTGGTAAAGATGATACATCTGCTTCTAATAATATTTCACCCCATACGGAAAACTCATCTCTGCCGGAGCAACTCATTTACACATCCGGGGTTTTTAGATCTGAACGTTTCTAAATCTTTTTTAAATAAAAGTTGGTAAAGATGATACATCTGCTTCTAATAATATTTCTCCCCATACGGAAAACTCATCTCTGCCGGAGCAACTCATTTACACATCCGGGGGTCTTAGATCTGAACGTTTCTAAATCTTTTCTAAATAAAAGTTGGTAAAGATGATACATCTGCTTCTAATAATATTTCTCCCCATACGGAAAACTCATCTCTGCCGGAGCAACTCATTTACACATCCGGGGTTTTTAGATCTGAACGTTTCTAAATCTTTTCTAAATAAAAGTTGGTAAAGATGATACATCTGCTTCTAATAATATTTCTCCCCATACGGAAAACTCATCTCTGCCGGAGCAACTCATTTACACATCCGGGGTTTTTAGATCTGAACGTTTCTAAATCTTTTTTAAATAAAAGTTGGTAAAGATGATACATCTGCTTCTAATAATATTTCTCCCCATACGGAAAACTCATCTCTGCCGGAGCAACTCATTTACACATCCGGGGGTCTTAGATCTGAACGTTTCTAAATCTTTTCTAAATAAAAGTTGGTAAAGATGATACATCTGCTTCTAATAATATTTCTCCCCATACGGAAAACTCATCTCTGCCGGAGCAACTCATTTACACATCCGGGGTTTTTAGATCTGAACGTTTCTAAATCTTTTTTAAATAAAAGTTGGTAAAGATGATACATCTGCTTCTAATAATATTTCTCCCCATACGGAAAACTCATCTCTGCCGGAGCAACTCATTTACACATCCGGGGGTCTTAGATCTGAACGTTTCTAAATCTTTTCTAAATAAAAGTTGGTAAAGATGATACATCTGCTTCTAATAATATTTCTCCCCATACGGAAAACTCATCTCTGCCGGAGCAACTCATTTACACATCCGGGGTTTTTAGATCTGAACGTTTCTAAATTTTTTTAAATAAAAGTTGGTAAAGATGATACATCTGCTTCTAATAATATTTCTCCCCATACGGAAAACTCATCTCTGCCGGAGCAACTCATTTACACATCCGGGGGTCTTAGATCTGAACGTTTCTAAATCTTTTCTAAATAAAAGTTGGTAAAGATGATACATCTGCTTCTAATAATATTTCTCCCCATACGGAAAACTCATCTCTGCCGGAGCAACTCATTTACACATCCGGGGTTTTTAGATCTGAACGTTTCTAAATCTTTTTTAAATAAAAGTTGGTAAAGATGATACATCTGCTTCTAATAATATTTCTCCCCATACGGAAAACTCATCTCTGCCGGAGCAACTCATTTACACATCCGGGGGTCTTAGATCTGAACGTTTCTAAATCTTTTCTAAATAAAAGTTGGTAAAGATGATACATCTGCTTCTAATAATATTTCTCCCCATACGGAAAACTCATCTCTGCCGGAGCAACTCATTTACACATCCGGGGTTTTTAGATCTGAACGTTTCTAAATCTTTTTTAAATAAAAGTTGGTAAAGATGATACATCTGCTTCTAATAATATTTCTCCCCATACGGAAAACTCATCTCTGCCGGAGCAACTCATTTACACATCCGGGGGTCTTAGATCTGAACGTTTCTAAATCTTTTCTAAATAAAAGTTGGTAAAGATGATACATCTGCTTCTAATAATATTTCTCCCCATACGGAAAACTCATCTCTGCCGGAGCAACTCATTTACACATCCGGGGTTTTTAGATCTGAACGTTTCTAAATCTTTTTTAAATAAAAGTTGGTAAAGATGATACATCTGCTTCTAATAATATTTCTCCCCATATGGAAAACTCATCTCTGCCGGAGCAACTCATTTACACATCCGGGGGTCTTAGATCTGAACGTTTCTAAATCTTTTCTAAATAAAAGTTGGTAAAGATGATACATCTGCTTCTAATAATATTTCTCCCCATACGGAAAACTCATCTCTGCCGGAGCAACTCATTTACACATCCGGGGTTTTTAGATCTGAACGTTTCTAAATCTTTTTTAAATAAAAGTTGGTAAAGATGATACATCTGCTTCTAATAATATTTCTCCCCATACGGAAAACTCATCTCTGCCGGAGCAACTCATTTACACATCCGGGGGTCTTAGATCTGAACGTTTCTAAATCTTTTCTAAATAAAAGTTGGTAAAGATGATACATCTGCTTCTAATAATATTTCTCCCCATACGGAAAACTCATCTCTGCCGGAGCAACTCATTTACACATCCGGGGGTCTTAGATCTGAACGTTTCTAAATCTTTTCTAAATAAAAGTTGGTAAAGATGATACATCTGCTTCTAATAATATTTCTCCCCATACGGAAAACTCATCTCTGCCGGAGCAACTCATTTACACATCCGGGGTTTTTAGATCTGAACGTTTCTAAATCTTTTTTAAATAAAAGTTGGTAAAGATGATACATCTGCTTCTAATAATATTTCTCCCCATACGGAAAACTCATCTCTGCCGGAGCAACTCATTTACACATCCGGGGGTCTTAGATCTGAACGTTTCTAAATCTTTTCTAAATAAAAGTTGGTAAAGATGATACATCTGCTTCTAATAATATTTCTCCCCATACGGAAAACTCATCTCTGCCGGAGCAACTCATTTACACATCCGGGGGTCTTAGATCTGAACGTTTCTAAATCTTTTCTAAATAAAAGTTGGTAAAGATGATACATCTGCTTCTAATAATATTTCTCCCCATACGGAAAACTCATCTCTGCCGGAGCAACTCATTTACACATCCGGGGTTTTTAGATCTGAACGTTTCTAAATCTTTTTTAAATAAAAGTTGGTAAAGATGATACATCTGCTTCTAATAATATTTCTCCCCATACGGAAAACGCATCTCTGTTGGTGCAACTCATTTACACATCCACGGGTCTTAGATCTGAACTTTTCTAAATCTTTTCCAAATAAAAGTTGGTAAAGATGATACTTACAACTACCGTAATAAGAACTAAACTAAACTCTGCCCCATACAGGCCTCAAGGACCCAAGGGGTACCGACTGGCGGCCGTGTCATCGTCTGCCCGCAGGTGTCACCGGATGCGGTATGGAGGGGGGCGTGGTCAGCGCCCCGCTCTCCCGGCCGTGTGTGTCGGTTTTCCAGACCGGAGCCGCTGCTTCTCCATCAAGTAGCTCCTCTGTTTTGCCTCACAAGGGCTGAGTGCAACCCGCCTGTCAACAGCACTCGGCACAATAATAAGACAGACAGTTATTTAACTAGTTCTTTAGCAATTCAAAAATCGAAGCATACTTGTACATAACTGACGATAATTGTCAAACCTCTTTACATTGTCAGTCCAAAATTACTTATACAAAATACCTTTTATTACAATAGTAGATACTCAGTGAATCTTTCACTATCAAAAATTGCTGAGAGATTACAAAACTATAATTTCACCTTATTTTATTGCGGGAACAGGTAACATCAGTGTTTGCCATCCCTGGGGATTAGACCATTTCACTGTTCACTGCAACTTGGAGTATTGTGTCTGAAAAGCACTTGGGGAAGTAGAGGGATGGGTCAAAAATAATAACCTGAAATTAAACCTTACTGAAACAGAAATTGTTCATTTCACTACAAAACAATCTGCACAGTCTATAAGTGAAATAACATATATGGACAAACAAATAGACACTGCAGACAGTGTCAAATTCCTCGGCATATTATTAAACATGTTGTGGAGTCACCATGTGGACAGAATACTAAGTCGACTGAACAGTCTAGTATATATTATGAATATTTTGTATAGTGTCACTGATTTAGCTGTAAGGAAAACTGTATATATTGCATGTTTTGTTTCAGTTATTAGGTATAGTATAATTTTCTGGATGTCTGAAAAAACAAATTAACTTAGATCTTTCAGACTACAAAAAAAGATCGTTCGAGAAATGGTGGGAGCTAAACCAAAGCAACAGTGTAAACCTTTATTTGCAAAACTAGATCTAATGACCATTCCAAGCATGTATATCTCTGAAACTTTCACTTTCACAAAAATAAACCCACAACTTTTTGAGGGCAACTGTTTCTCACACCAATATCAAACTAGGCATAGAGCGAACTACATGTTACCAACTCATAGATTAAAATTGTATGAAAAAACCCTATACTATATGGGCATGAAATTTGTAAATAAAGTATGTAAAGGTATGGATGAATCAGATGTCAAAAGTACCAAAAGAGACCTGGAAAAATATCTGAAAGATAAATGTTACTACAGTGTAGAAGATATCTTAAATGACAACAGTTCATTTTAATTGTAGGTCCCCTAAAATACCTCCTTGTGATGTAGCACCACATGTGTTGTTAGTTTATTGCCTGTATGTAATAGTATTGTATATAGTGTAACTTCGAAAAGTCACCTATGTCACAATCTTTGATTGTATAAGACATGTAATGTGATAATAAAAATTGAATTGAATTGCCTCCACGCGGATCGGACGACCTTTCCTTACAACACCCATAACTGGAGTGTTCGTCTCTCGCCAAACAATTACCTCTGCAAGACGGTCTAATGACATTTTTATACATCCGTATATCTTTGGCGCGTAGAAGCAACCTACTACCAACATAATGATATTTGCAGCAAAGACATACAGACAAGTTTCAATGATCTACCACTGATAACTCTCCAGGATCTTTAAAACTCGGCATGGTGGCGTGAACGATATTCAGCTTACCACAACGCCGAGTCCCTTTGTGCTTCGCGGCACCTTTGGCTGGAGACTCTTGCTACTGGAGGCGTGCGCTGCCTCGCTGAATGTTTGATGCGTAGAGTGGAGTGACGTGTACGGTGGGGGGCGGTGGACCAGTGACGCAGACGGCCTGAGGCAGGAGTCGCCTGGCGCGCGGATCGCGACCTCACACCGCCCGGCAGAACGGCCATCTCCGCAGCCGCGGGTGCGGTGCTTCAATTAAACGAACAAGTGAGATATGGTCCGCGCCGCGGCCGCCGTCCGGCTTTGTTTTCACTCCCGGGGCGCTAATATGTATGCAGATGAGATGGTAATGCGAGCGCGCAAAGAGTGGACGCCCGCCCTCCGCCCCCCGCCCCCCGGTCGCGGCCTTTGGCTAAGACCGCCGCCGCCCCCCGCCTCTTCACCTGCCAGCGCCAACCCCTCCCCGGTCACAACTTTCCGAGCGATACGGGATTTCCCGCTCAAACCAGAAACAGCAGCAGGTGCTTTCAGATATTGCACTTTTCGAGCAGCTTCGTACTTCCTTTCGCAAAATCCAATTTCAATATGCAGACTAAATCACTTCCGTAAGACAGTGTTTCAATAGGAGAGATTGTATCTGTATGTGTATGTGTGGAGTGTGTATGTGTTTGCGTGTGTGTGTGTGTGTGTGTGTGTGTGTGTATTTTCATTGACATTACACTAGATAGAAAGCAAGTCCTCGTTTATCATTTTATTGAAACACAGAAATGGAAGGTCCGTCGAAAAAGGAAAAGGAACGAGATTGACTTCATTGTAGTTGGGCAAACGTTCCGGAACCAAACAAGCTACGTAGGTCGAGAGATCGAAAGACAGAAATATCAGTCGTAATAAAAGTACCCCAAATTCCTAATAAATCAGAAAATAATGTTTTTCAATCTCTACATTGAGGAATCTGCGAAGAAATGAAAGATCATATTTGGAAACTTAATTCAAAGAGAAGATATATAAGCCTTGCCCTATCTTGATTACCATGTAATTCCTTCTTAGACCGTGAAGCAGAATTTAACAGTACAGTCAGAACATAGTATAACATGAAGAACAAGGGCTCGGCATGTAGTCGAATTTACTCATTTATATTTGAGGTATATTAGATTGCGTAACGAGAGAGCAGTCGAAGTAGAGAACGTATAAAAAAACAATGATTGTGAGAAGAAATATATTTGATGAAAAAATATTTGTTGACATCGAATATTAAAGTTGGAAGAATTTCCAGAAGGTATTTCTTATGAGTGTACCCATGTGTTGGACTGAAATGTGAACTATAAGCAGCTCAGCAAGAAGAGGACAAAAACTTCTGAAACATGCTGAAGATTAGATGTAACTAATAAGCAGTTACAGAACATAACTGGTGGAAGAAGCGAGGTAGTTCGTGTCATAACTTGGCAAAAATATGAATCTAATGGCGAAACATAATCTGAGACATCGGGGAAATCCCTGCATTAGTATAGAGGGGCAAGTAAGTGCAGTAATAATCTCTGGGGGAAGATATTAGACGAGAAAATTACGCATGTCCAAAAGGATGGGGATTGCCTTAGATACAGAGGCTTGCGTAGCATGGGGTAGTGTGGACTGCAGTATAAACAAGTCTTCGGAATGAAGAGAGAATTAAAAACAGTTCTTCTTATGAAAGAGATACGACCAGAATTGGGCAGATGAATTGACTTATAAGAAAAAAGAATTATTGATATTACAAAATTTGGAAGACTGTTACGAGTCTTCTTCGAAACCAAATAGTATACCAGAAATATATAAAATTTGCTAAAGACATATATCAAAGTATGAAATATAATGAATTTCAAAAATAACTAAGGTAATAACACCTTTCTGGATTAGTGGAAATAACAAAGGAAATGATGAAAATACGGAAAATAGAGTGCGCCTACAACACATTTAGTTCAACGGCATAATGAAACTCTTTACTCTCGCTGCTAAGGATGTTGAAATCATTCAGTTGCTGCACTAGAAACTTTGTGCTTGACCATGAATGAAACGCGGATCTTCTGCATCCAGTGAGAGATTCATCACTAGAACGACGGAGTTTCTGACATTCCTAAAACGGCGGAAAGGGGCCATTTTGACCAAAACATAAAATATTTTTATATAACACTTAAATAAGTGTTTTTTTTCTGTTTTGTTCAAAATGTTCAAATGTTTGTATAGTTTATGATACTTAACTACGGGGTCATCAGTCCCTAAACTTACAAGCTACTTATTAACTAGCTAATATTACGGACGGCACAAATATCCATGCCCGAGGGGGGATTCGAACCCCCGACCGTAGTGGCCGAGCAGACCGTGACTGGAGCGCCTCAGTCCCCTCGACCACCGTGGCCGGCTTTGTTTTGTAGTTCCACGCCTTTTCTGTAGCAGGGACAATAATTATTATACACCATAATTAATAATGATCAATAATTATTTATTTCAACAGCAAAATATCTTACAAATTTATTGCTGCTACTGCTAACAAGTTTCCTATTTGTATAAACTTGTAGACACATTTTGTATCTTGGTCCATATTACTCTCTAACAGTTGCAATCCTTATAGACAATGTCTGATTTTACAACTTTTCTATACCACACAAAAGGTAAGAACATGGTAAACAAACACATTTACTTTTCAGGAATTGCAGTTCAAATGTAACCTTTCTCCTGTTTCATTAGAAGATCTCAGATTTGTATCAGAGTGCCTTTTTCAAGGACTTCTTCTCTGGTTTCTGGTTTTCTGTCTTATTTCCCTTAAAAGATCATCTAGTGTCTCACCAGCTACACACAGGCTCTGTACGTCTACAATTCTCACCCTTAGTCACTTTTAATTGTGACAATTTTATTAGTTGAAAACGGAACTTTGGCTATAAACCGAGAAAATTCTGTACTGTCTTGTTGAAAGACACCTGAGCTGAGGCTTCACGAATTGACCTAACAAGTTAAAAGTGAAATAACTCCTTTGTATCGGTACACTGCTAACAGTTGTGCTACAGTTACAATAAAATAGAGGTATGAGGTTAACTGATATAACCACAGTAAGTTAATCTACAGATTAGGACTACCTACCTACAATAGGTACGTAGTCATATAACGTAGACACCAACGGTGTGTTTGATGTTTTTATTGTATCGTACAAGTCAGCACAGTACCAAAGTCTAGAAATTTTTGTAATAAGCTCACTCTATAACCTCCCACTCCTAGAACACCAGTAAGGTAACATAATTAAAATATTGAGACGTGTGCCTAAGTTTCTAATCAGATAGAAAGGTCACCGGTTACTAAACCGATAATGTAGTGGAAGTTAAAATCGGAACGTTTCTGTAACTGTATGCTTCGAAATAGCGATGGAAGCTGCCAGGAAAAATCAAGCAAAAAATGACTTACACATTACTAAATGCAAAATAACAGGATTCGACAAGTAATTAGAAAAGAATCGATTCTAGAGTCTTCAACTCTATGTAAAACCACAGAATTTACTGAAAAGTTAATGACAATATCTGAAAGTTAAGTAAATGGGAGTTACCATACCGGATTTTCATGAAGTTTTTCCAAGAGCCGGCCGCAGTGGCCGAGCGGTCTGCGGCGCGCCAGTCACAGTCTGCACGGCCGCTACGGTCAGGCTTCGAATCCCCCCTCGGGCATGGATGTTTGTGTCGACTTTAGTATAAGGTAGTTCATAAGGATTAAGTTTAGGGACTGATGACCGCGCAGTTAAGTCCCTTAAGCTTAACAAACATTTGAATTTTTTTCCCAATAACTGACGTAAGAATAAGTATCGTGCAGAGAGGGTGTCTTTGTTGATTTTGACAAGCTAAGAGTCAATGGTACACAACTGCTTTTTTTCTGAGCAATGTTTCCTAAACGTTGTAATCCTACAAACGTCATAGTGCAAGAACAACATTTAATGCAAAAAGTCACAAATCAGTTCAAGAAGACAGAGATTCAAAGAGTAATATAAGAGTGAGAAAGAGGAAAGTCGGTCAACCTTTCATACTACCTAGGACACTGACGAATATGGTATGTATACAGTATGCATGCGGCTAATACTCAAGAAAGAGTGCCAGATTATGTAGCGAATTGATAGACAGCGTGACAGTCCTGCACCTGCAATCCATGAAAAAGATGCTAGTTTCATACTGTAGGGCGGGCTTTTGAAGTGTTCTCCTATAGATGTTTGTACAATAATCCAGATCATTCTTGAGGATTGGAGAATATTCTAAAAAAATTCAAGAGTATTCACGAACATTGCAAAAAACACTCCAGAATGTTCCACAAAATTTCACATTGACCAGGGATAGATATTCTATAATGTTACGGAGTTTTTTGGAACATTCAAAAAAATACCATAGTATCCCCGATATCATTACAGAAGGCTTCAGAACACTTATGAATGTTGTGGAACGTTCTGGATCGTTTAGAAGTCTATTTAGTCTGTCATGGAAATCGTCATTAGTGGGGCTACCCATTGGTAGACCCATCTCGAGTTCGATTAGATACAAATCATTGAGAAAGGAACTGAAAAAGTAGTGCGGTGAATCAATACTATATAGTGTGTGAGTGTTATAGCGGGTGAATATAAATCGAAGATGATGTGTAAAACATGTGTAGAGCGACCTTGGAGTTTATTATGGAACATTCCGTCGGCACAAGGAGGAACTCATACACTTTAAAAACTTCAAAACTTTGTTTCTGTTCCACAATATTTGTGTATTGGGTTTGAACCGGTTTTCAACTCCTTAGGCCATCATCACATAACTTCAACGATGACGGCCTAAGAGCCAACAGAAACACTAAGTTTTGAAGATTTTAGTTTGACGTGTGTTCGTTAATAAAAAGATCATGCGATTTGTATTTCAGACGATGTCTAAAACTAAAGGAGATTTCGTTTTCTGAAGCAAATTTGTGAAAACAAAGTGAGAAGCGAAATATTCCGGTAATCACATCTGTGTGCATGGCGGAGGGACACATAAAGACAGAGGACTCAGGAAAGAAGAGGGACTCAATTGATCAAATGTTTGGAAATCTAAGAGACTTAACAACGTTGGTCATCAGTCGCTAGGCTTAACATCTACTTACACAAGATTAAAGTAACTTATGCTAATGACAACACAAACACCCATGCTCGAAGAAGAGCCCCCGACGGGTGCCTCTCAGTTAGCACGGCTATTCTGCCGCAGCGGGGCGGAAAGGACAGATAGCCAGAGAGAGGGGGTGGAGAAGATGAATACGTATGGGGGAGGAAGCAGAAGATGAATATGGAGAGTGAGCGAAAACGTGTTGAGTTATGGACCATTGAAAAAAGCAGGTGAATGGAAAGATGGCATGAGCAAGTGAACGGAAAGTGGAGGAAGATGGAGATGGTGTAACTATTAATAAATACTTAATATAGGAAATGTTACTGTGAGTTTTTGTTTAAAGTAAAATTAAAATGTTAAAAGGAGGGCATCATAAGGTGAACTTCTACAGGTGATGAATGAATTGGAGGCGGTGGGCTTGAAGGATGAGCAGGAGCAGTAGAAGGTGGACGTATCTGGTGAGGAGTGGATGCACAGACAGTGGATGAGAGCTGGACTGACCGGAATTTAAAATAGATAAATACCCGCGTTCTAAGACTAGAATTAAATACAACAAGCTGATCTCTACTAATATACGTAGTCTACAGTGTCAAACCAAATGTACCATGTACAAGAATACTCGCTTGCAAGTTAGTTGTTGAACACGTTCATTTCCCATAGTGTTATTGAAAATAGTTATATTTTCAGAGATATAGTAACTACTTCAAACATGTGTCTTAATGATATTTTTACTCCTCAGCGCAGTGACCTCTGATATGAAACTCTCTCACAGATTAACACTCTTGTGTCGAACCGGGGTTCGAACTATGGACCTTCGCGTTTCGAGGGCAAGCGCTTTAACGACTGAGCTATCCTGGCACAAATCACGGCCCATCCTCGCAGCTGAACATTCACCAACAACTCGCCTCTTACCTGCATCACTTTACAAAGGTTTTCAATCAAAACTTGCATGACTATCAGTCCTTGGCCGCAAAAGAGAAGACAGTATGAAAAAAAGTGGAAAACATGAACGGTGAATTGACATTGATCTCACTGCTAGAAGTTAGTAATGAGAATATCAAGTGAATTAAAGTATACTTAATAAACTACAACGCTAGTGAAGATAACTAAAATCATTGGCAAACAGTACTATTTGTGTTCGTCCATTGATCATGATTTATTGAAAACAGTGTAGTTCATGATTTTACCCATAATGAATTTGGTGCAATGCTAATAGGTACGTAGACAGATGTATCAGTATTAGTAATTAACTTCTAACGAGTTCAAAAATATATACGTTTAGAGTGAAGCAGTTGTTTTAGAAAACGACTGTAGCGCATGAAAAACACAGAAACACACTTCGCACGTCACATAAAATACTAAAGTAATTTGTCATAACATTGGAGAAAGGAAATTACCGTTTGTAATATTTCAAGTGACATATGAAATATAAAACTTTTTCTGTACTCTATCATTTAGATCAATGCGTGTCATCTACGAACAAAGTAAGAAACATCAACAGAGTAAATACCAGCTTACCGACAACATACGCACTCAGACACAGAATACGTGAAGAACCACAACGAGATATTTTATCCTGCCTTCAAAGGCAATCTCAGCGCAGTCTGTACACCTCGAGCAGACGATGAGTTGCGTGAAGTGTGTGGGGTAACACAGCATAATAAATGAAGGACGACTCAGAGTTGTCCTCTATGATTATTAAATTTTATCGGAATAAACTTTCAAAGAGAGAAAACTCTTTGATGTGATATCATGAAGACTCTGTGATCAATATTTAAATAGCTCGTAATCCAGTACTTTGTGTATCCTCAGACGCGGGATGGTAGGCGTGCATTCCAACTACCTTTTTTTCCCTGTTTAGTCTTTCAGTGGAAACGGATCTCTGTTGCAGACTGACGCAGAAGAAATTCATGCTGTGGAACAAAAGTAATTTCGAAACGATTCCGTTTTATATCGTCTGGTGAGTTGATTAATACCACTGTCGAAACATGACTTACTCTTTTCATTTTTTGCTAGCACAGCTACTATTATTTTCGTTGAAGAAAGAGGAAAGAAGAATTTTTATTTTAGGTGTATGGTTCAAGCTGTTCGATTCGTGTTAAATTCAACTTCGATAAAAAAAAAAAAAAAAAAAATAAAAAAAAAAATCTTGCGACCACTTTGTCAAATAGATCTGATACGGAAAGATTTCGGAACTTGCGAATACATTTCTGGAAAACTTTTTACTTTGTTGGATCGTCCATCAGGTCTATTTCTCGCAAACATATATTCAAACATAAATAGCACATTACACAGGCTAAATTCCATAAGAACATTTATGTCTGTTTGGAAACTACAATATAATTCGTGCAAGCACAGACAAAAGGCTAGTGCATGGGGACTAGAATCGCTCCGAGGAATGTCCAGTGATATCCATTCGTGGAAAGCTGTAAATAGGGGTTCGAGTACTGGTCTGGCACTGAACATTCATCCGTCAGTATGCTCGTCAAATAAAGTTATCTTAAGAATTTGGAATTTGTTAAACAATACGATAATGTTCATATCTTAAGGAAGGAACCGCTATTTGCGCTTCCCCTGTCAAATTCACGATATAATTATACAAACTGCTAGTAGACGCCCGTACAACTGAGTACCACATCGCAGTGTACGCATTCACAAGAACCTGCTATATGATAGAGAGAGAAGACTGCTGCTGTACACTCTCTGTAGCGGAGGCAGTAGAAAGAATGGATCATCAGTCTGAAACCGATGTGGAGTGGTCGCTTACAGTACATTCTGTTGTTTCTCTGATTTGGCGGCAGTTTCTAGACACCGAAAATGTGTCCCGAAGACCAATGTATGGTTTAACAAACGAGACATCATAAAAAGAGAACCAATTTTTGGTTGAAAACTGCAGCTGGCACCTGACGTTGCAACATCCTCTGGAACAGAAGTATACAGGCAAACAGAGAAACGTATTGCTGGAGACCTGCAGTATGCGCTTCTTCACAGAACGAAAAGTCTCAAGTGGAGTCGTCGACTTGCCAACTGGGCGTTCGCACAGTGGGCCAATGTTCTTTTCACATTTGAGAGTGATTCACGATCACTTCTCATCTCGAGCAACTTCAAACACGCTTTGGGGTCCCGAAACAACCCGAAAAACTTCTGGGAAGATATCGATATCGAACCCTAATGGTGTAAGCCACGGTTTTATTGACCACTTGAAAATCTGTTCATGAAATTGTACAGGTGAATCCGCAAGGTTTAAACGATACAAGGTATCATGACGAGATCTTGGGTGGTGGAGGCAAACTGCTATGTCCCAGACTATGGACGATAGCGCTCGACGACATAAAGCGTGGGTTGTTGATGAATTCTTGAAACGGGGCTTACTGCACACCAGTGGGGCATGCCTACTCATCCAATTTGAATACATTACTTGATGTCAGGGATGCAATAACTATAAGAGCTGCTTCCCATCAGCTTCCATCGAGCACTGTAGGAGAATTGCGAATACTTATGCAGGAAGAAAGGGCGTAATTACGTCAAGATGAGATTGATGGCACAATTCGTCGTTGTGAAGCCCGTATTGTTGATAGAGGTGTTCACGTGGTGCAATTTTCAGGATGTGTCTGGATATCCCTTAAGCTGGAATAAACGTAGAAAACATTGTTATCAACTGTTATTAAAGTTGCAGTAGTTTTCATTTTATACATTTAAATTATTTCTTGTGGTTTACCACACGTTTATAATGTTTCGAGGCAAAGTAAACTCAACATTACATGAATTCCGTTTATTTCTTTAGTTTTTGACATCAGTGTATTCTCCAAGAAAACGTCTGACGTACATTTCAAAATAAAACAAGTTTTTGGTGTTTCAAGAAACACCACACTGAATATTTAAATTGCACACTAGAAAAGTGGAAGAACATTACACAATGCGGACTAATGTGTCGGTAGAGTGATAGTGATGTACGGTCATTAATGTGGACTGTAAGGAAAAGTAAAATTTTAAATATTCTCATTTATTATCTGTCAAGAGCTGTGAATATGTTTCAGTACCTATGGATAGTTTTAAGATCATTCATATGCGTCTGCAACTCCACTCAACAGCATCAAAACGAATGCTGTGATTACAAAAAATGTTCAAATGTTTGTAGAACTTATGGGACTTAACTACGGGGTCATCAGTCCCTAAGCTTACAAACTACTTATGAACTAGCTAAGACTAAGGACGGCACAAATATCCATGCCCGAGGGTGGATTCAAACCGTGGCCGTGCAGACTGTGACTGGAGCGCCTCAGTCCCCTCGGCCACCGCGGCCGGCGCAGTGATTACAGTAATTTCACTAACGCAGTCTACACTGCTAGCGGACGTAACTGCAAGCTTTGAAGACGAACCGAGGGGCATGAAACATGTAACTGAATAGAAATATTTCTGGGCAAAATTTAAAAAATGCTTGAAGAAATGTGGTATATTTGCTGTCGCTGACAAGTCAATTATAAAAAATATAAATCGAATACTGCTTCAGTAGCTACTGCAGATTATACGAGGTTTGCAACTAAAATAGTGGCAAGTATTCATTCACAAATGATACAAAAGCGTTACATGTTTACACCTGTTACTGTCCTTCAAAGTAGTCAACAGCGTTGTGTTCAAATGTTCAAATGTTTGTGAAGTTTATGGGACTCAACTGCGGGGTCATCAGTCCCTAAACTTAAAAACTAATTATGAACTAGCTAATACTAAAAAAACTTCCGTGCCCGTGGGGGGGGGCGATTCGAACCCCCCGACGGCGAACGAACCGGCACATTGCAGCATATCGCCTCAATGCACTTGGCCGCTCCGCCGCGCACCAGTGTTGCCATCGATGGGGAAGGCGCAGTATACCGTCAGCAGATCCTGCTCTGTTGATGGTGCGAATGGAGCGGTCTACTGAATGTCGAATGTCTGAAACAGTTCTGAAGTGAATGGGACGAGGTCGTTCCTTCATCTTCGGAACGAAATCCAATTCTGAATTTTCGTCAATTTATGCGGAACCCAACGTGATACAATTTTTCCAGGCGTTCCTTCAGGACGCAAATCACAATTGTATGCGCTAATCCGCAATCGTGGACGAGCTCACGAATTCTCTGGCGTCGATCACTGTCCACTAACGCGGCAACTGTATGCACTTTTTGAGAGACGCTAGGACGACCTGCCCGATGCGTATCTACTACAGTTTGCGTCCCTTCGTTGAAGGCTTTTAGGAAACGTGCCTCTGTTCTGTATGGCAATGCTGATTTCCCGCACGCCTATTGAAGACCTTGACGATATGTCATGCTTTGCGACTTCTGGTACAATCATTCTTGATGTAACTCTGTTTTTTCCTGTTGCGTTGCGTTCGCCCGCTTACTCACAAGTCACAGTATTTCCCTCGATTGTGCACACATGGTGACTTGGGAAGAGCGAATCTATTTGCTAGGAAGTAAGGAAGGTACGTGAACAACGTGTGCTATCAGCGACAGTAGTACATTTAACTTCTTGATTGTTGGGCCCGCAGTGAAGGAAGTGTCTCTATAGGACATAGTATTAAGAGGTCCTGATCACTGCTATAATTAATATTTTTATTTAACACACAACAGTTGTTTCAGCAGTTTGCAATTTTCAAGTGCCTGTGATTATGTAAGAATAACATAAATTTATGTGTATTGTAAATGACGAGTTACATACGTAAAAATTTTCTACTAACGGCTATGATAGTCTAGCGTCATGTATAACATCTGGCATGACTGTTATTATATACTTTATAGCAGTATGTTATTTGCATTTTGCTGCTGTACTTTTTTCAGCCTGAGATATTAATGAGATTTTCATTTTATTTTTTGTAGAAACACGTTTATTAAACGTAACAGTTTGCCAAAGTTGTTTTACAATGTAAATAACTATGATACCAGAGATGTTTAACAGGCCATGTATTAAACATCTCTGGTACCTTAGTTATTTACATTGTAAAACATCTTTGACAAACTGGTACATATAATTAATACGGCCCCTCATAATTATCCTCAGAATTGGGATGGCTGTCACAGGGATCGGGATTACATGCCATGTCTTAATATTAAGTGAAACGTACGCATGTATGATGAAAAAAAAAATTCTTCCCTTATTCATATTAACTACTTCGATATAAAGGAGCGTTCTATGTTAAAATATAACTGTCCTATTTAACACTAATGACATAAACTGAAGCAAAATATATCTAATGATTTTATATGAAAATGTTAGCAATTCAATAAATAAATAAAATAATAAAAAATACTTAAAACTTCCGAGCTGAGATTCCGAGGTCTATAGAAATGCCATGGGCCACTGATATTTCGGCTTCAAGTGCGGATGATGATATCCTCGGAGCTAACGCAGTTTGCCGCTTCAACATCGAAGATAACTTACGTTATCGAAGGCGGAACGTTAGGGGAAAATTTAATACTTGGACGATAGAAACTCATCCCAGAAGTTTTAAGTAAAGACAACAGCAGTATTCAGCGAAGTGTATGGTAATTCTGCTGTCTCACATTTATTAATGTGGTTAATAAAAATGAATGGAAAAAAGGGATCACTAGAAAGAGGTCTGCCCCAGTATTATCCAATGAGGATAAATATGCATACTATTGATGTGTTAGAATCCCATGACCTTGACATCCGCCATCCTCGAGCATCCACTGCTCACCATACGTCATTCCGTGAATTTCCGTACGCCGACCGCAGTGGCCAATCGGTCTGCGGCGCGCCAGTCACGGTCTGCACCGTCACTACGGTCATGGGTTCGAATCCCCCCTCGGGCATGTATATTTGTGCCGTCCGTAGTGTTATCTAGTTCATAAGTAGTTTGGGAGCTTAGGGACTGATGCCCCCATAGTTAAGTCCCATAAGTTCTACAAATATCTGAACATTTGATATTGCGTACAGTGTCGAAACGACTTGCATCTGCCCAATTGGTGCCCTAGTATCCAGTTTCCATTAATTCCAGGACATCAGCATTTCCATTTGGAATGCTGCCATGTTCTGTAACAAGGGTTGGAGGATGAACGACCTCGAATCATATTTACTGATGAATCATGCACCTTCATAACCCCAAATGGCCATTTTTTTCGTGTTTGCGGCGTCAACAGAAGAGGTGACACTCCTCCAATTATGTGGGAAGACACCCATGTCTAACCCCTGGCATCGTGGTGTGGGGAGACATAGATTATAATTTTTATCTACCTCCAATTGTGTTTCTGCAGACATTCAATGCACAGCGATTGGTCCGCACATTCTATGCACCCTAAGATAGTATTCCAACAGGTTCATGTACATACAAACACATCACCACTGTCTACATACTGCCGGCAGCATAGTGAGGTCCTCTTTGCGATCTTCCTATCGGTTCTCAGACCAAAAACCAATACGATTTGGGCAAGACATAGCGTAGTAAAACATTTATGTCTCGTTTGTTTCTGTTCATAGGGGTGTGTTACGTATGTCAGCTTTTATGCCTTAAAAAGCTATCCAAACTGTCTAAATAAGATCAGAAATTAATCTATTCTTCAGCCAGTCTACCTTTCTGTAGATAAAGACTGTAAGCTGTATGATAATGTGTGTGGAAACTTCTTTACTATGCTTGCTAGTTTTGTCAAATTCTCACTTCATAAATTATTTTAAATTAATTCCTTAATTTGTAGCTATTAAAGTGATATCATAATATGTTTGGCCACCCCCATGAACCACAGATATTGCCGAGGTGGAGCGGCTTGCGTGCCTCAACGATGCAGATTGCCGTACTGTAGGTGCAACCACAGCGGAGGGGTATCTGTGGAGAGGCCAGCCAAACGTGTGGTTACTGAAGAGGGGCAGCAGTCTTTTCAGTAGTTACAGGGGCAACAGTCTGGATGATGACTGAGCTGGCCATGTAACATCAGCTAATGTGGCTTTGCCACACAGCTACTACGAACGGCTGAAAGCAAGGGGAAACTACAGCCGTTACTTTTCCCGAGGACATGCAGCTCTACTGTATGAACATATGATGATGGCATCCTCTCGGGTAAAAAATTCCGAAGGTAAAATAGTCCCCATTCGGATCTCCGGGCGGGCACTACTCAGGAGGATATTGTCATCAGGAAAGACAATACTGGCATTCTACGGATCGGAGCGTGGAATGTTAGATCCCTTAATCGGGTAGGAAAATTAGAAAATTTAAAAAGGGAAATGGATAGGTTGAAGTTAGATATAGTGGGGATTAGTGAAGTTCGGTGGCAGGATGAACAGGATTTCTGGTCAGGTGAGTACAGGATTATAAATACAAAATCAGTTGGGGGTATCACAGGAGTAGGACTGATAATGAATAAGAAAATAGGAATGCGGGTAAACTACTATGAGCAGCACAGTGATCACGTTATCATTGTCAAGATAGATACGAAGCCAACACCGACAATAGTAGTACAGGTTTATATGCCAACTAGCTCTGCCGATGATGAGGAGATCGAAGAAATATATGAGGAGCTAGAGGAAATTATTCAAACAGTTAAGGGAGAGGAAAACTTAATTGTGATGGGAGACTGGAATTCGGTAGTAGGAAAAGGAAGAGAAGGAAAAATAGAAGGTGAATATGGACGGCAGGAGGAATGAAAGAGGATATCGCCTGGTAGTATTTTGCACGGAACATGATTTAATCGTAACAATCACGTGGTTTAAGAATCACAAAAGAAGGTTGTATACGTGGAAGAGACCAGGAGACACCGGAAGGTATCAGATAGATTTTATAATGGTAAGACATAGATTCCGGAACCGGGTTCTAAACTGCAAGACATACCCAGGGGCAGATATAGACTCTTACCATAACTTGTTAGTCATGAACTGTAGGCTGAAACTGAAAAAAACTGCAGAAAGGTAGGAAAATAAGGAGATGGGACTTAGATAAATAGAAGGAAAGTGAAGTTCTGGAGAATTTCAGAGGGAGATTTAGGCAACAAATGACAGAAAGAGGAGGAAATAAAACAGTAGAAGAGGAATGGGTAGCATTGAGAGATGAAATAGCGAAGGCAGCAGAGGACAAAATAGGTAGGTAGGCAAGACCAACAAAAAATCCTTGGATATCACAGGAAATACTAAATTTAATAGATAAAAGGAGAAAATATAAAAATGCAGTAAATGAAACAGTCAAAATGGAGTACAGACGACTAAAAAATGAGATTGACAGGAAGTGCAAAATGGCTAAACAGGAGTGGCTAGAACCCAATCTAAATCTGTAGAAGAATGTATAAGAAGGGGAAAAGTAGGTACCGCCTACAGGAAAATAATAGAGATATTTGGGGACAAGAAAAGCAACTCTACGAATATCAAGAACTCGGATGGGAAACCAGTTCTCAGCAAAGAAGGGAAAGCTGAAAGGTGGAAAGAGTACATAGAGCAGCTCTACAAAGGAAATGAACTGAGAGACGATGTTGTAGGAAGGGAAGAGGAAGTAGATCAAGATGAAATAGGAGATACTATACTGAGAGATGAATTTGACAGAGCCTTGAAAGACCTAGGTCGGAAAAAGGCCCCAGGAGTAGATGACGTACCCGCAGAGCTATTAAAGTCTCTGGGAGAACCACCCATGACAAGACTGAACTGGTGTGTAGGATGTATGAGACAGGCGAAATACCCTCAGACTTTAAGAAAAATGTAATAATCCCCATTCCAAAGAAATCAGGCGCAGACAGGTGTGAAAATTACAGAACTATCAGTTTGATAAGTCATGGTTGAAAAATTTAAACGCGAATTATCTACATGGGAATGGAAAAGCTGGTAGAAGCTGGTAGAAGCTGACCTCGGGGAAGATCAGTTTGGATTCAGGATGAACGTGGGAACCCGGGAGGCAATACTCACTTTACGTCTTATCTTAGAAGATAGATTAAGGAATGGCAAACCTACATTTTTAGCTTTTGTAGATTTGGAGAAAGCTTTTGACAATGTTGACTGGAATACACTCTTTCAAATTCTGAAGTCAGCAGGGGTAAAATATAGGGAAAGAAGAGTTATTTACAACTTGTACAAAAGCCAGACCGCAGTTATTAGACTCGAAGGGCATGAAACTGAAGCGTCAGTTGGGAAGGGAGTAAGACAGGATTGTAGCCTTTCTCCAATGTTGTTCTATTTGTATATTGAGCAAGCTATAAAGGAAAGCAAGGAGAAATTTGGTGAAGGAATTAAAGTTCAGGGGGAAGAATTAAAAACATTGCGTTTTGCCGACGACATAGTAATTCTGTCAGATACAGCAAAGGACCTGGAAGAGCAATTGAACGGAATGGACAGTGTGCTGAAAGGTGCTTATAAGATGAAGATTAACAAGAGCAATACTAGGGTAATGGAGTGCAGTGTAAGAAAATCAGGTGATGATGAAGGAATTAGATTGGGTAACGAAGCAATAAAGGAGGTAGATGAGTTTTGTTACTTGGACAGTAAAATAACAAATGATGGTCGCAGTACAGAGGATATAAAATGCAGAATGGCAATGAGAAGAAAAGCATTTTTGAAAAAGAGAAATTTTCTAACATCAAATATTAATTTAAGTGTAAGGAAGTCTTTTCTGAAGGCATTTGTGTGGAGTGTTGCCTTGTATGGGAGTGAAACATGGACGATAAGCTGTGCGGACAGGAAGAGGATAGAGGCTTTTGAAATGTGGTGCTACAGAAGAATGCTGAAGATTAGGTGGGTAGATCGCATAACTAATGAATAGGTACTGAACAGAATTGGTGAGAAAAGGAATTTTTGGCATACCCTGACTAAAAGGGATTGCTTGGTAGGACCCATTCTTAGACATTGGGGAATCGTAAATTTAGCATTGGAGGGAAGTGTGTGGCGTAAAAATCGCAGAGGGAGAACAAGAGACGCGTATAGTAAGCAGATAAAAATAGATGTGGGTTGTCGTTCTTATGAGGAGATGAAAAGGCTTGCTCAGGATAGAGTAGGGTGGAGAGCTGCATCAAACCATTCTCCGGACTGAAGACCATAACAACAACAACAATATGTTTGGATAGTTACATTTGGGCCGCCACCATATTTATGAAAACATAGAAAGTTATTTTTATATTGACCTCACTTGCTTGGTGGCGTATGATATGGTCAAACACATTTATTTTATAAATTTCTAACAAATATCGTAGTGAGAGTTGCCACCAATGAAAACCTAATTTTAGTCAGTACGCTTCCACTTTAACTAACATCTCTTTACCCCTCCAACTGTATGAATGATAGGGAAGTTTACAATTGAAAGAATATACATACTTCAGGTGCAATTTATTTACCACAAACAATCCTGTCACGTGACAAAGCTAACGAAACATTACACAAACTTTGATATAAAATGAGACCCTACACTACCCAGATAAATAAAAATGAAATTTACATCAACAACAGACTGGCTGAGTCAAGGAAGAAGGAAACTTATTCAGGAAGAATAATTATCCAAATTACTACCGCAGATGCACAAACTTAAAGCAAAGATCAAGTTTTCCAATTTGAACAAATAACCCCAGTTATGCAAATAAATAGAAAATCCTTAAAAACAGCAATGATTCGGGCGACACATTACCAAATATTTGGAAAGGACAGAAGTCGGCAGTGGCAGGTGATGACTGCAGATAAGAGATGAAGTAAAACGCGACCGTTTCCTCACTTCGTTCTGTGAAGCAGAAACGATGTTTAACTAACAACCTCTCCAGCGTTGGCGCTGCTAGACAGATGATGGCTGCAAAATTTTATATCGCGAACAGACATATCGATCGAAGTGCACTTGTGAAACAGTGTTCACAAGTGCATATCACCAAGTCATAATCTTAATATATGCGATATCAGCAAAGTGCAAAAGCTCAAAGTGAGACTTCCTAAACATTTAAGTAAAATGTGACTGCGAACCTAGGGGACAAAAATCAAAGTTCAGACAACATCACAAATAAATCGCGAAATCAAGAGGTCCGAGGTTAGGTGTTCTCGACGCGAGACTATCTGCACACTGCGGACACCTACAAGCGACTCCCGAAAAATCTCTCTTCATGCCATAGTTCCTGGTCGCGACCCGCGACACAAGCTATGCGGCCAGTGCGCTCCAGTTACCACATACCGCTAATAGCATGCCCAATGATATCGCGAGAGGCCGCTGACAAATTACAAAACTGTCACAGAGCATTCTACTGAAGCCACTACAAGCTCCTCCCACACGAACAAAGTTCCCACAGAGGAGTTACCGTACACACGTCCAAGAGCAAACAGCTTAACATTCGTCACGCAGTAGTTGGCAACCACCCACCTCGGTAAATTCTGAGAAATGGTCCAGCCATTCGTAAGCGTGAAAACGACACGCCGCTCTGGCGAGGGTGCTATTCAGATATCTGTGAATTTCGCTCTGAGGCGGGACGTCCTATTGTGTTGCAGTGGCGTTAGTTTGGCGGGCGTTCTGCAGTGCGTCTGCAGTGCATTGTCCTGCTCTATCAGTAATAGTGAACAAAACCTCACAAGAAGCCGCAGTCGGCCCTCGTCGACCGCTCTCTCCATCCACTGCCCATAGAACGGAATGCCAAAGGTACCAGGTCATGACAGGATGCCCTCTTTCCACAGCCGAGTCGCAAATTCCCAACAGAGGAGTTCTACGAAGGCAAATACCCAAACATGCTAATTCATGGACCCCAACATACCAACTGCTGAGACTATGTGAGAGAAAGCACGCCAGCCGTCTCCTTGCCGTCGCCAGCCTGTCCACTGGACAACAGATATCAGATAGAATCACAGAAAAATTCATTAAGAAACTTCTATAACTGAAGGCTTTTCCCTTAGACGAAATGCCCCAATAGTAGTGGTATCTAAATATAGTGTATCATAACGATACTGAACTTCCCCATCTGCCCAATGACTAAAAACAAAAGAAAAAAATGACTCCATATTACCGCCAGCTCACAATGCGATAAAATGTTCATGAGTCAATCCATTTATAAAAACACAAATTAAAATCCTATATAAACATCAAAACTTGTTTTATAATAACGTTCCAATGAAATTCACCGACGAAGGATTATGTTTGTTAAATGATGTTTATTCCTTTTAGCTCATGAAAATGCGGATATTGTCCTACTTTATACACCAAGGAATAACTGAATTTTTTTGAAACTACAGTTCATTAGAAGCATAATAGCAATCACACGCACTCGAGAGTACATCAAAGTTCCAAATTATCACCCATACATTGATAAGATGCATCGATCACTATCCACAGCCCTACCACTGTTCAAAGGCTAGTACTACTCAAGCATAGACTAAGTTCTGCATTCACAGTCTCGTAAGTCTCATATGTCCACACATGCCTATCTCTTCAAATTGCAAGTTTGTAACGCGGCGTCAGATCGCCCAGCATCACACAATCTTCCACTTAACTGTTCAGGTCTCAAATTATGAAATCAGCTTTGAAAAATTTAAAATTCAGTGTTTTCTGTATTAATACCGTGAAGTAAACATCAAAAAGTGTGTTTCAAAATTTTTTGTCGAACTATTGATTTTGTATGTCATGTATTTCATGGACAATACAGACGTTTGTTTCAAGGTATTTTATTACTTTGACGTTATTTTATTGATAGTTAACATTGCCAGGTCAATAATGCTAGCATAATGTTTCCTATAGCACCAAAGACAATTCACTGCTGTAATAAAATAAAATAAATCCACACTCACGCTTACACTCTCAGCCAAGTACAGATGGCAAGGCAACACAACCTCCAAGATGGGCTACACACCGTACCAAGGGGCAACATGTCGTACTACAAGCATGTCGTTCATCATCAAAAATCCAACTTGATGCACAAAATACGGCATAAAACAACTTTTAATACCTTGTTGTGCAGGTAGAACTCTAGGATGGACGGGGATAAGCAGCCAAGTCACGACTTCAATCTATACGCACTCAAAAGCGTGGTCCACATGCCTCAAATTGTATCCTTCAACGCATTCTAATGCCCATAAATTTTTAATACAGTTTCTCTCCAAAATGTTATACATTTGAATCACCATATTAAATGCTTGTACCACTTCTCTACTAATACTGTTCACATTTAACAAACAAATCTATATTTAGAAATAATACAGAATAATAAACTCGGTTGAGACTGAACGTCTTTGTTTAGAGGCAAACACAAAAACGAATGTTACTCAGAGTAATGAAATACATATATAAATGAAATGCACTTTGCCGAGTTCATGTTTTCTGTTTCTGGTGGACTCTATGTTTTGACACCAGAGGATTGGTACCTCAACGAAAAACATAATAATATAGTAAAGTTTATAGAAAGTACATGCAAATATTGTAGTGCCTCTTTTAAGAACGGTAGCGTGGTGCAGTTCTGCCCATGCGCTTCTTAAACTGTTGCTGAAAAACACTACGTATCAATAATTCTAAATACATGTCTTTTACTTCCATTATTACAGTACTGCGATCTATCGGCTTTTTATCGGCGAGGATTATTGAAATTTGAGGTTGTCCGTCAGTTGTATTTCTATAGCTTCCATTACAACAGTGTCCCAGAAGGTAGTCGCTGTAGTTAGAAATATATATAGACTTCTTTGTAATCCATGGCATGGCCAGTAGAAATGCATTGTTCAGCCACTGTAGATTTGTTGGACTGAAGAAGGCGTGTATATTGCGTGTGTTCGGTGCATCGTTCCTATACAGTGCAAGTGGTTTGACCTATGTAAGGTTTGCCAAGCAAACAAGGCATTTCATAAGTCCCCGCCATGCGCATGAATACATCATCCTTGACGGATCTCAACAGAGGTGAAGTATTTGTCTCTTTCTGGCTGTCAGTTGTAAAGAAAGCTGTAGAAATACTATTCGTGGAAAACCTGCTAAACCGTGACGAAGGATTTCATCTTGACAATGCTTGTAATCCGCTTATCTCAAGCCTTCGTTCGTAAATAATTTCTGTGTTTCACTTCCGACAGATGTTACCACTCTTAGTGATTAATTATGCATTTAAAAGCCCTGTGGATTCGTAGCAGCCGGCTGCGGTGGCCGTGGGGACTGAGGCGCTCCAGTCACAGTCTGCACGGCCACTACGGTCGGGGTTTCGAATCCCCCCTCGGGCACAGATATTTTTGCCGTCCTTAGTATTAGCTAGTTCATAAGTAGTTTGTAAGTTTAGGGAGTGATGACCCCGTAGTTAAGTCCCATAAGCTATACAAACATTTGAAACGTTTTGATTCATAACAGCTCTGTTGTGTTTGCACTATGCGCTTATATGTCTTCGACGTATATCTTATCTAAGACTAGCACAGCAGTTACGACTGACATCTTCGAAGCATGCGCATCCTAATCCTCAAATCAGGTGATTTGCCGTATACTTAGGCACGCGCAGACTGAACTCATTAATCAACTTGCCTTGATTATGGCTGTGAGATTTGCAGCCGAAATATCGTATCAACAATTCTAGCTGACACCGATGCACTCGCGAAAGACGATGGATACTATGTCAGCCGGGAAAACGTAGAGTCTTAACAGTACCGATATTTGTCAGTACTTCTTTCGTTGAGGTTCCTATACCTCACAAAATACCCACTGAATATTTCCATAGACAAATTAGAAATTAGCATAACCTCAAAGTTCCAATAGCCGGTTGTAAACTTTCTACTCGAAAGACTTTAGTGAAATCTTATTAGTAATTGCAGTAGGGAGGAAGAAGCCATCGAGCCGTTGTTGATATTCAGCATAGTTTGTTAATGTAAATCCAGAATTAATCATATAAGCGAAAACTAAAGTCGTTAAAGGGCAATTACACAAATAATTTAAAATATTGCCAAAAGACTTGAAATTTCACGTATCAGTATGAAACCAGGATAGACAGCGATAAAAGAGAAGATATAGAAATTATTCATTCCCGGTATGATGAACTATCTGTATGTATAAATATCTTAAGTGCGCTATTCCTACTCAAACTTTTGATATAGTACGGACGAAACCTTCTTATCCTTAAATGCGAAGTATCTACACTGGCTGTATAATTTTATATATTAAAAAAAATGCTGAATATACAGTTAGTCGACCAGGCCGTTCTATTCGGGAGATATTCATCGTGTGTTTTAAATGAAAAATATTAATCCACAGATTTGTCAAGGAATATCAGAATTGACTTACCTGTCGACTTCCTTTATTTATTCTCAAATGCGATATCATTCTCTCCTTCCAAGGAATATATTAATCCGCTTACTTTATGATATCTAATTAGGTATGCACTCCTTTTTGGGCCAAAAACGCTCAGTTGTTGAAGATCTTTTATTTGTGTTTTTAAAAACTTGTATTGATTGATTCTGAAAAAAGGTTATGAGTGTAAATTCTACTTGACTTCCATGTTTACCATCTTTTTTTGTCATTTTATAAATGCTGCGAAGTCTATACACGGGTAATCTAGTACCTTTTACATAAAAGTATTTTGCAGCCAGAGTGGACCAGTTCTTTCAAATGGTTGAATCATCGACTGTCAATCATCTTGTCGGTAATATATAATTAAGATGAAACTGTTATGAATTGGCGTAATGGATTTTCGACGTGTTTAACACTAGCTAAAATGACCCTGCCGAAGCACAAATAAGTTAAATATATTTCTGTCTAAAAGACTTTGACAGAAAGTCTCAACAAAAATAATTTTTTCATGAGTACATATTCGCGCTCTTTCAACAAACGTCATAAATCCTTCTAATCAGTTCCTGAATTTCAAGGGTTTTCAATGATTAGTAAGTATAAAAATGCCATATCCACGAATCATAGTATTTGAAACTAGAAATCATTGTTTTTCCTGCTTTTCTCATGATCTGCCCATGAAAAATTGATGGCCTTACATGCCTCATCAAGCGAACTCTAGTTAATGAATAATGTACAAAGAAATCGACCAATATGCTCAGTTTTTATCCAGTACTGTAGTATACCTACGGTATGCTTATTCTTCTGAATACGAATAAGAATGTTCATTAGGCAAATGGGTATCCAAAATTCTTTACACTTTATCTCTATCGTCAATAAAAAGCGAAATATAGCCCCTTGAAAATTAAATAAGGAAATCGATGAGGATAATAGATATATGATATTTATATAGGTAACTGTTAAATCTAATGAACGCACAGTAATATGGTTATATTTACTCCCCCTCGCTTGCTCAACATCATTAGTTTTTTCTCGGGGAAAAGATATTTAACTGCAAAAATAGGTACGGCAACGAAATTGTATAACAATACATGTACTCTCGGTATCTGCTGCGTTTCACATGTCGCAGCGTATGTTACTTACCTCACTTATATGAGACGTTTAAGGAAAAGCAAACACTAGTGTTTTACCACGAATGGTCCTATTAGGGATGGAATTCAATTGCCTACTTCAGCCATTTATCATGGCTGTAAGAGGGGGGGGGGGGGGGGGCGGCAAACAGCTTAAAGTCACATGCTGATTTGGGCTTTAGGCCATTTCAAGTGCTGTGATAAAAGTTGGCAGACAAGTTTCCTTATGTCATAGTCATTAAAATAAAAACAATAAATAAAAATATTCGGAATTGAGTCCGTGTCGGAAGTATAAAGTGGGTGAGACATTTGTCCACCCATCTTAATTTAAAATAATAAGACATGTATGTGTTTATCATAAGATCAAAAAGGCAAAATTTTATATGAATGAGGCGCCTGACGCATGCAAAATCATAACATTACGTATGTTAAATAAATTTCAAATAACTTATAAAGACCTTAAGGTTGATTGAAAGTCGAACGCGCGATCTTAGCAATTGTAGTATGGCACTTTACCATTATGCCTCAAGTTCAGAAATTGAAAGTGTAGAAGTATTAAATTCTCATCACGCAATTTGCACATAGGGAATAGCATCGTTCTATTATCTGGGTTTCCTCTAATCTGCTATTAAAGTTGGTGTATTTTACATTATTCGACAAACTACACCTAAAGGAAGGCCATTCCGCCAGGGAGTATTAAGAGGCTTTGAAGTGAGACGAAATGACATCAGCGCGTGGCCGCGTGCCAGGGGATGAAGGCCAGCTCGTGCTCAGAGCCTAACAAGTAGAGCCCCGCTTGTAATCCCTCCAAAGTGAACATGGACCGAGGTAATATGTAATCCCGCTCGGAGGTCAGCCTATTCAGAAACGTCCTGTTCACGTCTCCCGTATATTCATCCTTCCGTGTTAACATCACAAATGCTTGCCCTAAACGCACGTTTTCCCCATTCAGTCACAGACGAATCTACATCGACATCCAAATGACTGTCGTGCAAATCACAGTCACATACCTGGCAGACGATTCATGAAACCACTATTTTTCCCCTACCGTTACACTTTAGAAGAGCGCAAGGCAAAACATACACTTAGATCTATCTGTGTGTGCTCTGACTTTTCTCATTTTATTGCAATGATCATTTGCCCCTATGTAAGAATCCTTTATATCATCATCAACATCTACAGCAACATTAGAAACTGATTATCCTCTCAGCGTTCGGTCCATAGTCCCCTGATAAGTCAGAGAGTGTTGCGAGGTAAAAGAAACTACCTACGACAAGATAGGTAAGGACTTGGCCAAAACGTTCCTTTAAAAGTTGAAAAAAATATTAATTAATTTATTTACGAAATGACACAGCTGAAGTAATGTTTTAAAGAATTTAGTAAAACTGTCCATTAATACTCTCAAAATTAAAGTAATATAGACAGTTTGTAATGGTAAAGAACACTGGATCATTTCAGTACAGGCATAGCAACAGTCAAAGCAAATCTAGTCAAATGGGGTTTCAAAGAAGGAGACAACATATGCGACCGAGGTGAAGTACAAGATGTGGAACGTCTTCCACAGTGTTCAATGTGCCCCACGAGGTGTACTCTCGATGAACTATGGCTTGAGAAGCATTGAACTTGGCCCGACACTGGGCTGAAAGACTTTGAAACAAATTTCCGGACACGAAAAAGTAAAGTATGAAATATAAATGGGGCATAAGGCCGAGACAATACGAAGTAATAAGGCTCTTACAATACACAAAACACCTCCAAAACCAATTTGCAAAATTAGAATAAATCAACAAATTTAAAGTATATACAATCGTGATAACAATTACAATGAAGTAAATAGATTTAAATCAGTTTGAGTATGCCTCCATAAAACTCTGCAAGCAACACGTTTCTTTGACTAGTTGGTTTTAGAAATCAGTTACAATGTAGCATGCCACCAGAGAAGCTGGCGAAATTTTGTAAGACAAGAACTGAGATTACAAATGGATTGAAGCTTTTATCTAAGGATCATCTCCCTAATTAAATTCCTCCATGATCTCCTATTCGATGTTAATATTGTTGCCTCGTCTCAAGGCTGTTACTTCAAAATCATTCTTGATCGAATCGAAGTACTGTCTCCCTGGTTTCCCTGGAATCATGTGTCTCTTACGTGACCTTGCTTCACCAAAACGTGTAACATTACCTTACCATCGCATCCTGATCGCTCTGTTTTATCTGCGGCGTTCATTTCCAATTTTTCTTTGATTTCCTTATTATGACATCCCTTTGCTGCTGTTCCCATATGTTAACACAAGCAATCATTCTTCCTAATTTTTTTATATCTTTTCAACGTTATTAATAAGATTCCATGCATCCACCAAGCTTTCACTCCCAAGCAACAAAGTTGGACGAAAGATAGTTGCACAGCTTACTTGTCTAGGTGCTGAATTCCTTCTCCAAGATAAGCGTAGATCGTATCTGAGCACTCAATGCATTAGCTTTGCTGCATGTTGATTCCACTTCTCTTGCTCTGTTGCCATCGTTTGCGAAAAGTGTCATGAATGCTTAAAATTATCCAATTATTCTTTGTTTCTCCTATTTGGCATTCAAACTGTTTAAATAGATTTCCCACAAACATTACTTTCGTTTTGTAGATGCTGATTTCCATAGCACGATCCTAAGATCTCTGATCCAGCTCGGAGATATTGGACTGCAACCTTTCGGTCAAATCTACCATCATAATTATGTCGTCTGCATATACGAGACTTCTTACTTTATTTAGACCCACATTAATCTCACCCTTACACTCTATTGGTTTGAACATATGATCCGTAAACAGTAGGAACAGGAGCGGTAAACAATAATTGCCTTCAGAGGTTTCCCACCTATTCCACTCTCTTGAAGAATTGACAACAGCTTTCTCCTAGTAACACGGTCATCAGCCTTTTATAGATCTATAACAAAAAGATACAATTCCCCATTCCACTTACAGCATTCCTCCATTATCTGCCGCAAACTAAATATCTGGCCCTGACGGACTCTCAGAGGCTTAAACCCACCCTGATTTTCATTTCACGTATGTTCAACATATACTCGCACTCTCTTTTCAAGCATTCGGAAGGACGTTGGTTCTTTGAACCTCTGGACATGCAAATTTAGGTCTTCCGTGATTTCCCTAAATAAATGCACGCAAATGCCGGAAGGGTGCTTTTGTAAGGGCGCGGCCGATTTCCTACCCCAACCTTAACCCAAACATCCCAGCGTGAGCTGTCGACGAGACGTTAAATCCTAAGCTTCCTTCCTTCTTCTCTCTTTTCAACAATACCTGAGAAGATTTTGCTCAAAACGCTAATTAAACAGACACTTCTGTAACTATTATAATTTCTTCCGTTACCATGCTCGAAAAGTGATGTGATTACCGCTTTCGTCCAGTCCTACGGAACATTTCCCAACTCTCAAGGCATTTCAGTAATCCTGTGTAACCATTCATTTAAAACTTGACATTGTACTAAATTTGATGAATTCCAACTTAATTTCATCTATTCCGGTTACGTTTTGCACTGCAAACTATTAACATCCTGAATTGTGATGCTCTTTCGTCATCATTCCTATCCCGTTATAACCCAAAATCTAACGTATCACTGTACATTCCACTTAGGAGTACGTTGAGCAACTCTTCAAACTATTCCCTCCATCTGCCAAAGGCATCCACAGAACTGACTAATAGCTTTCCTGTCCTTTACAAAACACTTGTTAATTCCTTCTTTCGTCCATTTCGAAGACTGCTAATTAGTGTCGTGAATGGTTTTCCCATCGCATGACCCAAAGCTTGTCCTATTTCCAAAGTCTTCCCATGATTTCGTCTTGGATTCTCGAATTATCTGTTTGGCTTTATTCTTTCTTCAGTCTTACTCTCAGTGTCAGCCTGAGTTCTAGTATGGGGGCATATGCGAAACGCCTTCTTCTTCCTTTTACAGGCTGCCTTGAATGTGTTATACCACCGAAGAGTCTTCTTCTTCCTGTAGTTACACAATACTGGTCCAAGAAACTGTAGCCACTTCTAATTGTGTGTCCTGTCCCTTCTCCTTGCTTCTCCCAAAGACTTTAAATGACTACATTCAAGTAACTGGTGCCTTTCTCATATCATTGATATGAATTTGTGCTTGGTTGGTTTGTTGTGAAGCTTCTCCACTTTGATCCTTTTACATATGAACCTCACTTCTTGTACATTTGTCCTCACAAAACTAGTTTAATTGCAGATTAAAAATGTTCAGTGTCATCAAAGAACCCTCTGAAGACACGTGTTTTCATGATTTCTTAGTCTGTTATTATATTTTCAATGAGATATATTATTCCCTTACCTTGTCAACTATACACATCAGTGTTCTAATGATTAAATAAGGGAAGTTTCGAACCAAGCCCACAGTGGCACAAAAATCTAAGAGCTATTTTCCGTTCCTGTTGGCCTCCTGTCCTCTCGACACTTACGCATAACCTATTAAAACACTTCTGTTTGAATTCCTATGGCGGCACTGAAGTAATCCATGATGAAACACTGCCCTTCTCCTTTACTGTAACAACTGTATCGCCGAGTGTGTCACTAAACCTGTCCATCTCATCTTGATCTGTCCCTCCAGAGGGTGAATACACTTACACAATTCTAATTTTCGCTCTAGTTTTCTCATTAGTTTACACACCTTATTGCAATTTCCCTGGATTGAACTGCATTCATGATATATGACACCCAATACTTCCATCTTTCATTCCTGAGAAGTACACCTAGTATTCTCCCTTTATATCCGACTTGCAGCCTCTGCGAGCTCCTTCCCAGTGTAGCCCCAGGCCCTAGTTCATATTAATAACTCTCCATCTCATTCCAGATCGTTTGCTAATTCGCATCTGAGGATTCCCTGGTGTGTCAGTTCAGTTGCTAGACTTACTTGCTCAGGGTCTCGTTGGGCTTTACCCATAAGTGTTGAGGGACTAACCGGTGGATTTGGTAGTCTGTACATTCTGAGTATGTTTGCAGAGAGAAGTGATATCTAACCCCTTAAGTGTGAATGCCGGATATATGACGTATGTCTGCCGCATTCTGTGGCTAATTGCTTGTGGTAATAACGTTATTTCACCCTGAGATTGCAACTGAGGTATTAGATGAGCTTCATCCACTACATGGAAGCTTCCTTCAGGGTACGTAACATGTTCTGGACTGATTATAACAATTTGCTCTAGTCCCCGCGTCGATAGTTTGCGTCCAGTGGAGGAGCCGCGTTACAGAGTGATCGTTTGCAATGGCGAAAATAAGACGTTTGTCAGAATGAGAGATAATGCAGCTTCTTTTAGAAAAAGACGACAATTTCAGTGACGTTTCTAAACGTTTTCAGGACACAGATGTTGAGGCTAATGAAACTGACTTCGATTACGAAAAAGCTGACGACGACACACTATTGCAATAGACGGTACATAGTTCATTTGAGCGTTCTAGATCAATTCGTAATCTACATTTGTTCAGTGGTAGTACTGATACTTTAATGCCTCACACTCAAAATAGATAAATAAATGAAAAAATAATAGTAATAATAAAAAATGAAAAATAATTTAAAAAAATTGACGTGATGACTTGTTTTGAGTGTACTGTGCATGATGCTTTGTGTAAAATAATATCTGAACAGATTAACATACACGCGCAACAGTTCATAGCTTTCCATCCAAATTCAGCTATATGCTCTATGGTTCTCAGTTTGCGGTATACTACAAGTAATGAGGAAAATACCCTTATTGGAATTCTCGTGCCCCAAGTAATTATTCACAAACCAGAAATCAATATCTAATTTTCTAAGAAAAACATGATAGAAAACTTTTATGTTTTAAAAAGTAGGCAGCACAGCAGCGGCAGGGGACGTCTGAGGGGTGCGCTGAGGAAGGGAGGCGCCTGCTGACATTGCACTTGAAGGGTTAACTTCATCAAGAAACAATCAACGTTGCAGTACTAAACACTTTCTTGAGATGACACTTTTCGGAAATCATCATATCATATCATCATCGTATAACTTTTTTTTTTTAGAAAATATAATCAAAACAGGATAAGAACGACAGTAATTTTCATTACCAAAACCCTTTTGTGGACTTCAGTCCGGAGACTGGTTTGATGCAGCTCTCCACCCTATCCTAGGCAAGGCTTTTCATCTCCTCATAAGAACGACACTCGACATCCTTTTGCATCTGCTTACTTTATGCATCACATAGTCTCTCTCTGCGATATTCGCCCTCGCACTTCCCTACAACACTAAATCCAAGATTCCTTGATGAATAAGAATGTGCCTCATCAATCGATCACTGTTTTAGTCGAGGTATGCCAGTAATTCCTTTTCTCCCCAATCTTGTCCTGTGCCTCCTCATTCGTACCGCGATCCACCCACCTAATCTTCAGCATTTTTCTGTAAAATCACATTTCAAAAGCCTCTAACGTCTTCCTGTCCGCACTATTTATCATCCATATTTCACTCTCATACAAGGTAACACTCCATACAAAACCCTTCAGATAGGACTTCCTTACACTTAAATTATAATTCCATGTCATTAAATTTCTCTTTCTCAAAAACGCTTTTATTCCCGTTGCCATTCTGCATTTTGCACCCTTGGTAATACGACCAACGTATGTTTTTTTTTACTGCCCAAAAAACAAAATCGATCAACCACCTTTACTGTTCGTTACCTAATCTAATTCCTTCCGCATCGCCTGATTTTCGTAGAATGCTTGACGGCCGCGGCGTTTTAATTGAAGTTGTCACATTTATCGGTCGTCTGAGTTGCCGTCATTGCCATTAGTGCCAATATAACCACTGCAGCCCGGCGAAAAGCGTGGTACAATTTAACCAAATACTGAATTAATAAGCTTGCAAGCATAAATAATGTATTCTGTTTTCTATTTCGACAGATAACTTACAAAATACGTAACTATCTGTTGGACTCTTGAGATGGTCGTGGAGTTTTTCATGTAGCGTTTCCAAGACGAAATAGCGTAACACGGCCACTAACGTCGGGGGTTCGAATCCCCCCTCGGGCATGGATATTTGTGCCGTCCTTAGTATTAGCTAGTTCATAAGTAGTTCGTAAGTTTAGGGACTGATGACCACGGAGTTAAGTCCCATAAACTCTACAAGCAATTCGACAAAACGCAACGTTTTTATTTCTTCACCCTGAACTTTAATGCCTTCTCCAAATTTCTTCTTGTTTTCCTTTATAGCTTGCTCAATGTACAAATTGAATGGCATTGGAGAAAGGCTACAACCCTGTCTTACTCGCTTCCCAAATTCTGCATCGCTTTCATGCCCTTTAACTCTGAACTGGTGACTGGTTTTTGAAAACGTTCAAATGTTTGTAAATCCAAAAGACTTGACTACGTTTTTCATTAGTCACTAGGCTTATAAACTTCTTAAACTAACTCAAATTAATTTATGGTAAGGACACACAAACACCGATGCCTGGGGGAGGTCTCAAACCCGCGACGGCGAACGACCGCACGCTCCGCAGCCAGGCGCCTTAGTGTGCATGGCTCTGGTTTTTGTACAAGTTGTAAATAACCTTCGATTCACTATATATTACTCATGCTGCTTTCTGACTTTGGAAGAGTGGGTTCCAATCAACATTGTCAAAAGCTTTATCCTAATCTACAAAAGTTAGAAATGTAGATTGGCCTTTCCGTAATCTATTGTCTAGGATAAGCCGTAATGTGAGTATTGCCATATTTCTCGTGAATCCGAACTGATCTACCCAGGGTTAGCATTTATCAGCCTTTCCATCCTTCTGCAAATATTTCGTGTTACGATTTTGTAGCCATGACCTTTTAAACTTATGGTTCTGTAATTTTCACATCAGGTCTGCGTCTGCTGAAGCCAATCATCTTTACAGTATTCGAGCGTGGCTACGACTATAATATTGTAGCATTCAGAACAAGAAACGGTAATTTCGTGGAAACACTCCGAAACGAAACATTGTTTGAAAATATTTGTAGCACATTTGTGAGACATGCAAAATAATTCCGGACAGGCTGTCGAATAAGAATTTCCTGTTTTTTCGCGAGCGGTCGCGTTAACCAATACGCTCGTACAGGGGAGTGCCGATTATTGCCAAGGACGCAAGCCTCGCATTAGATTTAAACACGATGTGCAGTGTCCACTTTTAACGATCGAACCAATTTGCATTTTTTAGTTCATTATACACGGACACTGTACATCGGAACGGCTTTTGTTTCATGACTGCCCAGCCTATTTGCGTAGCTTATCCGTGACATTATCACACATGTTTAGCGATTATATAAAACGAGCTGCCCTTTCTTCAGTAGTGTTGTATATCCTTCTCAATGCTATATGGTAAGGATTTCAAATCGCTTAGCAGTACCGAAGCAGAGGACATTCGAGCGGTGTGTTGTCATTCTCTTTAGATTACTTGTTGTTTGTGCTAGGTGTTCTACCGATAAATTGTTGTTCGGCCTTCAGCACAAACTACAGATATGAGCTTTCCAATTCATTTTCCTAACCATTTTGGTAAAGTAACCGCTTTAGTTTTGTTATAACTTTAGTGTAATGGAACATCACTGGATCCCTTTTAATAGGGATATGTAATACGTGACAGGAACGACACTTTTCGGAAATTACGATTATCCGCAAATGTTGTGGTGGCGTGTTACATCAGTATTTTCCAACAGTGTAATATGGCTACTTGATTTTCTCATACATCAGTTACGTACTTCGAAAACACCAGAGGCCACATAACACGTCCTTGTAAAACGCCAAAGGTCACTTTCGTTTTATTCCATTAATTTTCGTTAATAACAACGACCAGCAATATAGACCCATCTGGTGGCCATTGGTGGTGAAATAATTCAGTCTTAGGACTAGCAGACATGTCAGGCTTGGTGTTCATGGTCTAATGTTTCGACTCGTTCTGGAAATTAAGCAATTTAAGGTTTGAGGGTCATTTACACTGGTACACCTGACGTCCTGAATTTTCGAGTGCACCTGCTTAATCTACGCCTCTGAAATATCAGTAAAAGAAAAAGAGATCTAAAAACTTGCTTCGCGTGATTTTACCGAGAGTCTAGAGGAAGAAGTAGTTTTGGGGTAAACATCCCGTCTACATCGTAGTCACGAAATCCTGAAGAATGTAGCAATATTCAGGACCTTCATACATTACACCGATTATGGCCCAAAATCGTTTAGTTTGAATAATATATTAGAGAATAGGTCATACGTTTCTGAATACTTTCGTAGTTAGAAGAAATTTTCTGACTTTTTTTTTTAATTACCGTACCGCGTAATCGTTTAACCTTATGGTAACAATTGTCACAACAACAAAAAATTATGGATTTAGCACCGATAATTAACTTTCGTTTTCAAATGATTTTATTTTGTTCTTACACTGATAAACAAGGAGAAGTGTTTAGATTTTCAGACGACACTTCTTCATGCCAGATATCTATTACAGAAAGTACATTTCATTTTCAGGATTACGGTTCCTTTTCATTCCTTTATAATACTACAGTAAGCCGTTTGAAACTGATAAATACACTCCTGCTACACCAGGAAGATGACGTGTAACAGACGCGAAATTTAACCGACACTTAAAGATGCTGTAATTTGCAGATGATTTTCAGAGCATTCACACAAGTTTGGCGGTGGTGGCGACACCTACAACGTGCTGACATGAGGAAAGTTTCCAACCGATTTCTCATACACAAACAGCAGTTAACCGACTGACATGAGGAAAGTTTCCAACCGATTTCTCATACACAAACAGCAGTTGACCGGCGTTGCTGGTGAAACGTTGCTGTGTCGGCCGCAATGGCCGAGCGGTCTGCTGCGCGCCAGTTACAGTCTGCAAGGCTGGTACGGTCAGGGGTTCGAATCCCCCCTCGGGCATGGATGTTTGTGTCGTCTTTAGTATCAAGTAGTTCATAAGTAGTTTGTAAGTTTAGGGTCTGATGGCACCGCAGTTAAGTCCCTTAAGTTTAACAAACATTTGAACACTTGAAACGTTGTTATGATGCCTCGTGTAAGGAGGAGAAATGCATACCATCACGTTTCCGACTTTGATAAAAGTCGGATTGTAGCCTATCGCGATTGCGGTTTATCGTATCGCGACATTGCTGCTCGCGTAGGTCGCCATCCAGTGACAGCAGAATATGGTATGGGTGGATTCAGGAGGGCAATAAGGAACGCCGTATCCGATCCCAACGGCCTCGTATCACGAGCAGTCGATAAGACAGGCATCTTATCCGCACGGGTATTATCCGTTGGTTTTGTTCTTTTGGTGACTACAAATTGATAGACGTTTGCATCCGCGAACAAAGAGACGTACTCAATTTGTTTCCTAAATCGTTTACAAACACAAGAACAGTAGAGGTCCATTAACACTTATTGTGGGAACCACATACATCAATTTTGTTATACTCGATGATTTACCGTCAAAATTCGGTGTCCTTACTGACAGGAAATTACGAATCCAGTTCCACAAATGTGCCAATATTTCACATAAACGCTGATTGATTCGAAGTCGCTTGTGGTGTACATAATCAAAACCCTTCTCTAAAACTCGAAACATGGAATTACTTTTTGTGAATATATAGCTATTCGTGTTTCACATGAACGCTACTTCTGAATCCGTATTGACAATGGGCGAAAAATCCTTCTGTTCAGGGAAGTTTATAATCTTCCAACTGAGCAAATTTGCCAAATCTGTTCAAGTGTGGCATGTTTTTTGCTCGTCTTCGGCAAAAGTGATCGGACCTGTTTTTGTACCATAGGGTTTCAGATTCGTCTTTGTTTAATTTCTGTGGTACAAAATCTCTCAATTGTTGTAGATATTACTCGTTTGATTGTAAAGCTAGGAGATTAATATTATGAACACTTCTGAATAATATCTTTGGAGTATTTCCGGTGGATTTAGGACTTAAGATATTGGGTCTCGTTGTTACAATTGTATGATCACTAAGCCGTGTATCTGTTTAGATATTCTTTATTATCTCAGAAGTATTTCATGGTTAGAGATTAAATATATTTTCACAACCGTATGCTAATCTAGAGGGTTGATTGTTTGAAATAACTTTAAGAGAACGAGTTTTAAGCTTGACTTTGCTTTTGAACATGTATTTTGGCCAACCTGTTGCGAGTAAGATAAAGATCGGACATATTTTATGCTTCGGGTATGCTTTTGAAATTTGATTCGATCCATCTTTGTGCATTCAACTATTGTATCGTTAGGATGTCAGTGGAAAGAATCAATTACTCGTGTATTCCGTTTGTTTGGTTTTCTCTCAACCATGTTAGCCTACAGGAAATACGTACATGAATTTCGCTACAGCAAACCACTTGTGTCAGCAATGTATACGCCACCACATATGTTATTCACTTTATCTTACCAAAACGCCAGTTGACGTTTGCAAATACTTTTCGTTAACTCACCTACCGCGTCAGCCAACGTTTAGTGGATAGAATAATTTTTGCTTCGGTATTTTCCCTATGCAGTATGGACATTTTAAAACGGTTTGACCAATGGTTCCTAGATATTCGTTTGTCCTATGTGTGACATGTATCCTTTCTGACAAACTCTTTCTGTGTGATATCTCTAACCGAAAAAACAAAGGTCGTCCACGCGAAACAGCCAGTACGACGTGTGTAGCTGCTTCCTGCGTGTATTGAACGTCTGACATAATCAACTGAAATCGGAATCTCACGACGCTACAGTGCAAGTCGAGAAATCTGCAGCCTTCCTGTCGATTCAGTAACAATTATACTACAGGTTAATTTGGACAACATTGTCAAAGAAGGAACAGCTATTTTCATTAGAAATATTTGTGTTCAAAAACAGTTTGCTTCGCAAAAGATTACTTTATTCATCATTAGAAATATGATGTAAATGATGATCTCTGCCTTAATCTTACGAACTAGACTGACAACTTTTTTTCCAACATATAGCCTCTCATAACACAGAGAATCTCCAAAGGGACACACATCATTGGTGTCAATATGAAGCAATATCTGCTTTGACTGCACCCTCTACTCTCAATGGCACATGGAAGGCCCCGTTCCACATCTGGAATGACTTCAACCACTATGCACACTGATTTCACATTGACCTTATTTCCCTCCCTAGCAACCAAATGAAGTCTGAACTAGAAATATCCTACGCACCATACCTGGATCTTGGAGATTCGGAGTGACCTCGAGACAAGTGACACCATGTGGCACAGGAACATGATCTGGAAGTGATATCAGAAAATCGAAGATAGAAGAACTGGGTGACTCCACTAAATGACTCCTGGATGTTTCTCGCAGCCTGTCACGCTCTGAGGCGACTTGTCATTCGACCATGGCTGAGCTGTTCGCCTCGATACTACAGTAACAAGACTGTGGACATATCGGTCGTGGCGGGCTGAGAACAGCTTGCTCATCAACTTCAGAGCTATGCAACCTAAGTCTCCCTGAAGTTGGACGCAAAGTGTCACCAACTGACGTCGCATCTATACACTGCTGATACAGTCCCTATCCATAAGTATAGTAATCAGTCAAAGGAAGAACAATACGAAATATTTGTCGACCTCTACAGTAGATCACTAACTTAAACTCGAGAATTGTGCCAAGACAAAAGCCAAACCTGGACTGCAAAATTGCACAAGCGAAACTAACTAGAACGACGAAAGACTGTCGCGGTAAAATAAGAAAAAATCCATTAAACTACGTAGCATTGAATACGCGAGAGTGGACCTACAAAATGCAAAACCAAGCAACGAAGAATTAAAAACACAGAGAAAAGAAATAATGGAATTTTTTTCTCTTCTACTTAGCTTCTTAGGGCTGCTTGTAATGCCTGATAGAGACCTAATCTATCTTTCCTTTTCATTCTTAGTCTCTCTCATTATATTATGCAGATGCATAAAAGACTGCGAACTGGGAGTTTTGTTTCTCTTTCGTGCGGTGATCTAAAATGGCTATCATAAGAGGGCATGAACGGTAGGGCAACTACAGCCTTAGTGTGCGACTTATTGAATTTTATGACGGACTCGTGGCGAACACAGACAGCAATACTGTTAAAGTGACCGCTGGCGCGAAGTGGGACGCCTTGATTCGGCTCAGCTGGATTGATATCTTCTGTACCTTTTCCTTATTTCTTCCTCTAACTAATGTAGCCCCACAGATATAAAAGGAAATGATGGCCGGAAAGATCCACACAGAGTACAAGAAAATAAAAACACAATTAGGTGAAATTAAAGGCCTTGGTAGTAAAATTTTTGTGGAATTGGAATTCCACAATTAAATCCAAAGTAGATTTCGGAAGGGATAACTTGCTGATTATACGATAGAAGAAAGCATTTGAACTGATAGTTAAATACAGGTATCCGACCCGCTCGCGTTTGGTATAACGCACCGCTTTCCGAGTCGGCGATGTGTACCGCCGCGGCGGAGAGGCCGAGCGCATTGCGGCGCTATGCTAAGATGATGGAGGTCGTTCCCCGTCGGGGGTTCGAATCCCCGCTCGGGCATGTATGTTGGTGCCGCCTTTAGTATAAGCTAGTTCATAAGGAGTTTGTACGTTTAGGGACTGATGACCCCGTAGTTAACTCCCATAAGCTCTACAAACATTTTGAACATTGGGATATACATTTTCTCCCGGGGGAGCATGGGGTGGCGACAGGAAGGGCATCCGGCCACCTCGAATATTATTAACACGCTAAATCCACATATCAACTCCGACGCTGTCATGTGCGAGAACATGGAAAAAAGAGAGAAGAAGAAGTTAAACACAGGTATCCAGTATTAAAACAGTAATTAAATATCTGTACTTGTAATAGTTCAACTAAGGCATAAGGTGCAGTTATCGTTCCACCGACATTTCTAAAATGATTGTGGGAGGTTGGAATAAATCACTGGGCTTGCGAAATGTCTTTTGAATGTGGTCCATAGAATTTCGATAGGGCAAGGTAGGATTAGTGCAGATGAACAATTAGACAGCATCCAAAGAAAAATGTAAAGAAATTGACTATCTATTAGATGACGATCAATTTGACCTCAGAGTAGGTGTGGGCACTAAATAGACGATCGTGACGAGGAGTTTAATAAAATTTAAATGTTTCAAAGTTTAAGGGACTTAATTGCTTTTGTCATCAGCCCCTAGGCTTAGAAACTACTTTAACTTACGCTAAGGACAACACACACACACACACACACACACACACACACACACACACACTTGCCCAAGGGAAGACCGAACCTCCGAAGGCGAGCAGCGATACGCTCCACAGCAAGACGCCTTAGAGCGCTTGACACTCTACCGCGGCTGCGACTAATAATGGAAGTTGGAAAAAAAAAAGAATTTATACGATTCTTCGACCCACGAAAAGTGTTCCACAGTGTAAGGTTGTGCAAGCTGTTCGAAATTCAATGGAGAATACAGACTGGCTATAGTAAAAGACGGTTCGTTCACAGCAGTACAAGAACCAAGAAGGCGCTATAGAAACGGAATACCGAAAGTTAATATTTTCCTTTGGAAGCAGTGCAAAAGCTTGGGTGAAATATTTTGAAATTTATAGTTAAATACAATTATTCACACAATCTATTGCTATAATTACAGCTGTTCCGTGATTAGTAAGAATAGTACAGAGAAAATTGTGTAATATTAAAAATAATTAACGCGTATAAGTTATTAAGATATTATTAAAATAACTGAGCTTGTCAATTAGTAACAATGGATTGAAAAATAAATAGATTTAATAGTCACAGGTGACATTGATGCAAATTCTACAGTCACATTATTGAAAAACATCTATAAAAATCACAGTTCCCCATGTACTTCAAGATCGGAGGAGCAGTCTTCAGGAAATATTCAGATTAGCCAAGTAGGTGATGCTGTGAAGTTTCGTAGCGAACGGATCAAGATATTTATTAATGCTTACTTTAAGTTTTTTACGTCAGGCACTTGAACGACAGTGGCCTCCTTAGGGGGCAAAAGACAGTCGTTTGTACCTTGCTATTCTTCTGTAACTGCAGTACTGTCGCTTGTAGCGGTTGAATCGCTGTAGACTGTACAAGGTAATCCATTATGTTTGACTCTTTCTCTGCCAGGGGCGCCAATATTCCCACAGCCGCACGTCAACTTTTAAATATAAACTAGACTGTGGCATTACTACATAAATATGGATTAAACAGGCATTAGGAATGTGTTTATAATCATTGCTGTAAGGCAATGGGTAATGCATTACTCCTGATTCCTGAAGTCATAATTAACATATCTAATCTGACGCAATTGTGTGAAATAAAACATATTTGTTGCCTCAAAATAAGCTGAAGTCATCCGCGGAAACACTTTGTGAATTTTTCCAGCAGTACTGTAGATTAGCGTGTTCGAATAGACAGTCATTATTGTTAAAGACATATTCTTCATTATATCGTCAGTTTCAGTGTTCGAATTATAATTAAACAAAAAAATAACTTGTATATTTTGTTGGTGCGATGTGGTATGAGTTGTTATAAGGATTGCCAAGACTGCTTATGTTGGAACCCTTTCATGACCAGTATCTGCAGTTACGTTTTTATGAAGCGTACTCCTTCTGTATTTTTGTAACGTGTTTGATTATTGATATGGTGTCTGGCCTTTGCGGACATGTCCGTTTGATGACATTAACGGCTGTAATTTTTCTGAATCGAAATTTTTAAACATTTCGATCGTTTCGGGGCATTCAAATAAATACAACAGAAAAGTTTAAATTCGTGCTGGACCGGGATTCAAAACCGGATTTCCCGCTTCGGGCCCGTGATCGCCTTAACCAGTGAACTTAGGCTATCCAGCCAAGCTTCCCTTGAAACACTAATACTCGACTTACAGTAAACAACGATGGTAGTGCCCCCTGCCCATAACTTCCTCTTGCTCGCAGGCTGTACGGCATTCCCGCGAGGGATTGATACGTTATTAATGCGTCCGCATTGAAATTTCATTTAGTATTTTGTCTAATGTAGCAAATGTTATTTTTAATTGTAAAAATTACAGCGACCAGTAGTAGTTAATTACACACTTTAACAGAGAGTTTAATCTACTTGTTTCCAAACTCTCCTGAACACTGATGTTGAATGTGCATATCTCTTCAAGAACAAAGTTCCTTAGATTGTCATTAGACAAATATATAAAGAGCGCCACATGAGCAGAACCAATTTTCGACGGAGCAGGTAAGACGGCCGATATTTCCAGTCGTATCACCAGCATGAATGTCCGTTGTTTGTGTTTACTGTAATTCTGCACGCCTAGAAGGTTATCTCCTAAGTTTGATAGTATCCGAATTATTTGTGAGAGGAGAGAGTCTCATCAAGGGATGTTTCCAGACGTCTTGGAGTGAAAGAAATTGATGTTTTCGGTTACGGAGGTATATATATATACAAGGGCTATTCAGAATGTAGGAAACGTTTACGTATGACGTTTCGAGGCACGCGCCGATAGCGAAAATTTTGGGATTTGCGTACTCAGCAGGTCAGTGGGCAACCATCCGACACAACAGGACGTCTCCGCGTATCTGGTTTCTTCGATATTAGAATTTCAAATGAGTTCTGCCATTGAAAATTCCACCAGTTGTTCAGAAATGTTCAAGTATTTGTATGGCTTATGGGACTTAGCTGCGGGGTCATCAGTCCCTAAATTTATTACCTACTTATGACACATAGTTGTGACAAAGTCACGGAGGAGGCAGGCGACCATGATTAATTGTAAAAAAAAGTCTGCAAGAGCCTGCATATGTCGCTGTATTGTTTATAGTCATGGAGTAGTTACAATTATTACTTTATTTGACGTGTTTCGGCCTGGGCCATCATCAGAATGTGTGAAAGGGAAATAATAATTGTACAATATAAGAACAGAAGTATTGCAAAAACAATCTACAAATTTTGTTATAAAGATGAAATTCAGCACACGGTACCCTGCATACATTGATTACAAGTACGTCAGTACAGATGGTTACATGTTATTGTCGTAACATGAAGGAGCAGACTGAGGGCAAGGTAAAGGTAAAATACAGGTTTTAGTCACCAGATAGCGTGCCGTTCTTAATCATAATGCCGTGACATGTGAATTTACGCTAGGTAAAGTTGCACGTTAGCAATACTCACACCCATGCCCGACGGGGGGGAGGGGATTCGAACCCCCGACGGGGAGCAGCCTCGCGCGTCGTAGCATAGTGGCTCAATGCGCTTGGCCACTCCGTCGCGGCGTTGATGAAACGATTCGTGAAAACCATCGGTTCCCAATAACGGAGTTTTTTCTTTCTGTACCACAAGTTTAACAATTCTGTTTTTGCATGAAAATGTCTGACCTCACACGCAAACAGCACTCAACAAATCCTTAGTTGAAACTTCCTGGCAGATTAAAAAACTGTGCCGGAACCGGGACTCGAACCTGGGACCTTTGCCTTTCGCAGGCAAGCGCACTCCCGACTGTGCTATGCCGACATGACTCACAATGCCGCCTCACAACTTTACTTCCACCAGGCGAGGTACTGGCGGAAGTAAAGTTGTGAGGCGGCATCTTGAGTCGTGTCGGGATAGCACAGTCGGTAGTGCGCTTGCCCGCGAAAGGCAAAGGTCCCAGGTTCGAGTCCCGGTTCCGGAACACAATTTTAATCTGCCAGGAAGTTTCAAATCAGCGCACACGCCGGCCGCGGTGGCCGAGGGGAATGAGGCGCTTCAGTCACGGTCTGCACGGCCACTACGGTCGGGGGTTAGAGTCCCCCCTCGGGCATAGATATTTGTGCCGTCTGTAGTCTTAGCTAGTTCATAAGTAGTTTGTAAGTTTAGGGACTGATGACCCCGTAGTTAAGTCCCATAAGCTCTACAAACATTTGAACATTTCAGCGCACACTCCGCTGCAGAGTGAAAGTTTCATTCTGGAAACATCCCTTAGCCTGTGGCTAAGCCATGTCTCCACCATATCCTTTCTTCCAGGAGTGCTAGTCTTGCATGGTTCGCAGAAGAGCTTGTGTTAAGTTTGGAAAATAGGAGGCGAGCTACTGGTGGAAGTAAAGTTGTGAGGCGGTATCGTGAGTCGTGGCGGGATAGCACAGTCGGTAGTGCGCTTGCCCGCGAAAGGCAAAGGTCCCAGGTTCGAGTCCCGGTTCCGGCACACAATTTTAATCTGCCAGGAAGTTTCATATCAGCGCACACTCCGCTGCAGAGTGAAAGTTTCATTCTAAATCCTTAGTTCACTCAGATGGGTAATTTTCCCTCATACACTCTACGGTCCCGATCTTGACTTCCACTTGTTCCCCAAGATGAACAACTGGTTTGCAACGCAGCGCTTTCAAAGGGACTGCAGGCGGACGTGAATGACTGGCTGAAGACTCAGGCGGCAGAATTTTACGTCGAAGGAATTTAGTAGCTTGTCCACCGCTTAGATAACTGCCTCAGTTTGTTTGGTGACTGTGTGATTAGTTTTTTTTAACGCCAAAACGTACTTTCTGAATAGCCCTCGAACAAGAACTGGTGATGAGTTATCTCGGTCTTGCCGCTCAACGGCTACCTTAGCACCGAAGACCGGTTAACTGCGAGGTCATCAGTCCCTAAACATACAAAGTACCTTACACTAAAGACGACACAAACACCATGCCCCAGGGGGGGGGGATTCGAACCCCCGACCGTATTGGCCGTGCAGACTGTGACTGGCGAGCAGCAGACCCTTGGGCCACTGCGGCAGCGGTGGCCGAGGGGACTGCCGAGCGCAAGTCACAGTCTGCACGGCCGCTATGGTCGGGGGATTCGATTCCCCCCCCCTCCCACGGGCATGGATATTTGTGTCCGCTGTAGTATAAGATAGTTCATAAGTAGTTTGTAAATTTAGGGACTGATGACCTCGCAATTAAGTCTCGTAAGCTTAACAAACATTTGAACTTTTCCTTTACAGTTTTATTTCTGGCGTCAAAGCCGAGGTCGAGTTTTGACACCCGGACATCATGCAGCGAGGTACAAATCAGTGCAATAGGCCTGCTCAGTGGACTCGACAGAATTCACGATATTAGTGATATTCACAGATAAGATTCGTATCTCCTTTCAGCCTGTTCAGTCTGAACGTCTTAGACAGACAAGCCACCGAGTGCAGAAACGTGTTGTTTCTCTGACGTTTCAGGATGTCGTTATTTGGGGACACTGGTGGTCACTGAGGGCCGTCAAATGCATATACGGTACAGAGAAGACACCCTACGACGAATAGTGGAACCACATCAGCAGCATTTCGGTGAGATATTCGCCTTAATCGAAGAAACATCTTGTGCTCATATTGCATATATTGTAAATGCCTACCTTTATGATACCGTCATCGCAACTTTAGAACGGCCAACATTTTCTCCAGACATGATCCCTATCGAACAATGCCTAGAAGCATAGAGAAAGGACAGTTTTTGCATGAGACGCCCACCAACCTACCTGACGGTATGCCACGATGAATACATGCCTGTATCAGTGTAAGAGGACGTTTTGCTGTATTTTAGGTGTAATGGAGTATGCTACCATCTGGAACACCAATTCAGAATGTCGCAGTTCTTGTCGTACATTTCAAAAAGGGCGGAAGCTTGGTGTTTAACGTCCCGTCGACAGCGTGGTCATTAGAAACCGAGTTTACGCTCGGAGTGTTTGGGTAAGGATGTGAAAGGATATCGGCCGGGCCCTTTCAAAGGAACCGTCCCGGCATTTTCCTGGAGTGATTTAGGGAAATCACGGCAAAACCTAAATCGGGATGGTCGGAGGTGGATTTCAATCACCAACCTTCCGAATGCGAGCTCAGTGTGTTACCACTGCACCGCCTCACACGGTTGTCGTACATTTCAAGTAGAACTGCAATATTGTATGGGTATTTTCAGTTAGAATATAAACCCTCGAATCGTGGTGATGTAGCTCATTCTCATGTGTTTAGATTATCTACCTGTTTCAGGCATCAGTGGCAAACTTACGTCTTCAATCTGAGCGCAAAGAGTGCCGACACATGCCTGACGAAGGGCCTAAGTGCTCGAAAGGGGCTAATGTTATATATTAAAAGAATCTAGGAAAACTAAAGTCAGTCGACCAGACCAAACTACCCAGCCGATTTCCATGATTTTTGTGAAACGAAAGGTATTCATCCATAGCTTTGTCATCAAGTATCAAAATTTACATAACCCTCGCCTTCCTTTTTCTATACTGAAATGCGATTTCCTTCTGTATATTTCTTATGGTGCTGTACACTAACGTCAGTCGGTGAGGCCGTTCTATGCGACCGATTTCCTTCTTTCTTGATTTAAACGAATGGTATTCATTCGCAGATTTGTCATAATGTATCACAATTAAATCTCTCCAGCCTTTATTTTAATTCAAACGCGGTACCCCTCTGTTCTTGCATTGAATACTTTAATCGGCTTGTATTACGATATTTTCGGTTCTAATTAACGCACGCTGGTCCTTTTTGACCTACCAACACTCAGCAGATCAAGCTCTTTGATTAGCGCTTTTAATCACTGGCACTGGTTCATTCTGAAGAAAGCTTTGCGTGAACATTCAACTTTACTTCCATTTTCCCCAACTTCTTTGACATTCCACTAACAGTGCGAAGCATTCGAACGAGTCCTGTAGTAAAACTTATTAGCGCAACTAATTACTGGTAGTTTAAAAGCCAACGAAGTCCTAAGTTGACAGCTCACTTGTAAAGTGGCAATCAACAATGCGACAGTTGATAGATTCGTTACTCCGCTCAGAGCGAAAATTGTATGAACAATGTATCATATTCCAACCCTCAGGCAATGTTGTTGTAAGAAATTTTGTACTGTGGTTTGCAATCTTTATGAAAACTGTAGGTCGTTGTACAACTGACTGTGTAAGTCATTTTAAGGGTCAGAAGAACGCAATGGCATATCACGTCCAACAATATAACGCCTTTTGGAGTGCGGTGGTGTTCAATCTTAGGTTTGGCCGCACCGGAGTAGCCGATCGGTCGGTAGCGCTCGTTACGGATCACGCGGCTTCCTGCGTCGGAGGTTCGAATCCTCCCTTGGGCATGGATGTATGTCAACACATCCCTTAGGTTAGTTTAAGTAGTTTGTAAATGTAGAGACAGATGACCAACTTAGTCCCATGAAATTACATATTCTTAGGTTTGACGACTAATTTTTCTTTACATTTACATACTTCATCCGCAATCCATCCAAAGGTGGGTGGCAGAGAGGGTGCTCAGTACCATTAATGGTTGCTTGCTCTCCTGTTCCACTACTATAACAGAGCGAGGGAAAAATGAGTGCTTGTCTGCAACTGTACCAGCCCCAATCACTTTGAACTTTTCTTTGTGGCATTAACGCGAATTTTAATTTGGCGGCAGTAGAATCGTTCTGCAGTCCACCCAAAACTCCGGCCTCCTAATTTTCTTCAACAGTGGTTTTCGAAAGGAACGTCCCCTTTCCTCCAGCGACTCACATTTTAGTTTCCCGAAGCATTTCAGTGACACTCGCGAATATCTAGAATATACGTTACAAACCTAGCCGCCCGCTTCGCTGCTTCTATATTTTCCTGTAAACCGAATCGATGAGGATCCCAAACACTTGAGTAATACTGAAAACTGGGTCGTACAAAAGTTTTAAATGCGGTCTCCTTTACAGACGAAAAAAACCTTTCCAAACATCTCCCAATAAAGCGAAGTCCACCATTCGCGTTCCCCACGACTGTCCTTAGATGCTAGTTCCATTTCTTATCGCTGTGCAGCGTTACACCTAGATATTTAATTGAGACGACATTGTCAAGCAGCACACTACTACTGTTGTAATCGAACATTGCGGGATTGATTCTCCTACTCATCTACATCACTTTACATTTTTCTACATTTAACGCTAGTTACCATACCTCGGACCACCTGTAAATTTGGTCCAAGTCATCATGCATTCCACTATAATTATTCAGTATCGTCTCCATCTTGTTTCCCCGAAATTTGCACAGTTTACCGGTTAAAATCTCATGGAAGTTCTTCCAGAGATTTTCAGAGATATATATTTGGCAGATTCAACGGTTTTAGTTTAAAAATTTCGATATTGATTTTTAAGTGATCCGATTTTGATTAAAATGAAGGCTGTATGCTGTTCGAAGCTACGCTTAAGTACTTATGAAAACCACATAAAATTCTTCAACTATTCTAAGAAATTATCATGTTCACACGTACAAGACAGTTTAGATGAAAAATTTAAATCATAATATCTTCTTGATTTCCCAAGATATGAGTTAGATGAAAATGCCTTTACGTCGTACCAAATATCTCTGCAATTTCCTGAAAGTATACCTATGAAACCCGATAAGAAGTTTTGAAGTGAGCACAAGTAAATTAACAACGGACATTGCTGTCTCACAGTTTTCTAATAATATGGGATGAATAAAATAACGTTGATGTTTAATGCGCGATGTTTAACAAATAGCTGATTATATAAGCTAATTTGTGGGACTAACTAGAAAAATGTACACACTATTTAGCGTTAAATCTCTGTCATATCTGTAGTATAGTCCACACCCATGTCGAAGTATGGGTGGTAAAGCAGAACGGGATGTCAATTCATGCGTGAAATTAAATTCCCTCTGTGCAGGATTTCAGATGAGGCTATTAAAGTATCATTAAGCGGCAATACAGTTCTCAATAGTAACCCAGCAATACTACAGCTTCAAACAGTCCCACGGAAGCCAAAGTGATGGAAATTACTGTAAATGCATTTTGGGCTTTTGTCCGTTCCTCGACTACCTGTCCTCGACATATACAGAATGTAGTTTTCGTTACCATATGGGTAGTCACTAGCTGATTTACGTAGATATTCTAGCAACAGTCTATTAATATATACAGTACCTGAAGTTCACCAGTTGACTGGATATTAGAAACAAAACCAATGCGTTTGGGTCCTGTTTCTTGTGACTGAAATTCGGGATAGAAGACGATACGTATTCATGTAACCATAGATCTATAGAGAGTATTTTTTTCATTACTGCTCGTTCTTTGTTTACAAATGGGGCACACTACATCTACATGAATACTCTGCAAGTCACAATGATGTGCACGGCAGAGGGTCCATAAAACCTCTTTCATGATATTAGTCTGTAGTTCCACTTTCTAATAGCTTCTCTTAACTTGTTATGGTCATCATGTCTCCGTATGTAGGTCGGTGTTAACAATATGAGTTCGCCTGCTGAACAGAAAATTGGTGAAAGAAATTTCGAAAATATATCTCGCCGTAAATAATAATGCCTTTCGTTTAATGATTTGCACTCCAACTCGTGCATCATTTCCGTGAGCTGCCCTTCTCTGAATTTAAGTCGTCCATAGTTCCAATTGGTGGGCCAACCACCACGCGTAGCAATATTCCAAAATACTGTAGTGTAAGCAGTTTCTTTAAGAGAACTGTTGCAGCTTCTAAGTGTTCTGCGACATGAAACGTAGTCCATAGTTCGCCTTCCCAACAATCTTATATGTGATTCTCTGCCGCCATTTTCCAATATGGCGAATGAAGTTCCAGCCCAATCGCTGGGGAATTATAGTATGTTGTTTACAAAGCCATAAGGATCATCTGTGCAAAAATCCAGCTGATTCGTAATTTTTTCCTCTAAACGTCCAAATTAGGTCTAATTTGACTGAACTAAAAGTTAACATCTTAAATCTAGGTAACCATGGATTTTGCAAAATTTTTGATAAGGCAACCTATTACAGTTGGATTTGGAATAAAATAACCTTTCATTTGAAATGTAATTCGATTAAATAACATATGAGGGTATATTAACTACACTTACTTACCTCTTCATAATAGGCAACCCTATAGTTGGCAACAGGTGACAGTAGGCAACCTTTATTTTTTCAGTTTTCTGGGGTACATTCTCTCAGCTGAAGCTTGGCTTTCATAAATAGAAGATGGGGGAAACTGATCGAAAAAATTTAATGAAAAATTTTATAGTTTTACATCATCGACACCAGATTTGGTTTGGCAACCTATTAGCGACATATCAAACTATACATTATGTACCATATATACTTCATTAAAATGAAATTACGGTTGAGGGTATATATTTCTTATACCGGATCTCGGACTATTTGTGTTGTAGTCAGTATAAGGTAGTCTATAAGTAGTTTGTAACTTAAGGGACTGATAACACCGCAGTTAAGTCCCATAAACTTTACAAATAAATGAACATTTGAATTTTCTTCCTTGCCAAGAACGTCGCGAGGCACACAATCTAATCGAATGGCTTGTTTGTACGAGAAGTAAGTGCTTGAAGAGCCTTCGATGGCAAACATTGTAGCGCATTCGGGACAATGGAAACTAAATATAACCTAATTACAGAAAATTATCACTGCAGGGGTTTCAGTTCCAATAGGATAAAATTACTAGCAGCAATAAATCAATTGGACTAGGCTTAATTGCAATTAACTGCTAATTCAATTAGCATTCTGCCGTTGAAAGATATGTTCAATGGACATAAATGAGTGCAGGTGATCAGCCAGCATACATACGTCTACATAAATACTGTATAACCCGCACTGAAGTGCATGGCAGAGTGTTCATCGAACCGCATTTATGATATTTCAGTCCACTCTCTAATTGTGCGCGGAAGAAACGAACACGTAAATCTTTCCCATTTCGATTACTCATTTTTGATTACGATGACCATGTCTCCCTTTGTAGGTGGGTGCTAACAAAACATGTTCGCATTTGGTAGTAAATTTGGTGAAAAAGTATTCACAAATAAATCTGGCTGCAAGTAATAACGCCTTTCTTTTAATGGCTTGCACCCCAAATCGTGCATGATATCCGTAACAATCTCTTCCCTACATCGCGATAGGGGGAAAAAAAGATTTGCTCCCCTTCTCTGAACTTTCTCTAAATAGTCACTATGTCCAACTTCGTTCTGATCCTACAATGCGCAGCAATAGTCCAAAATTGGACACACAAGTGTAGAGTGTATGCTGTTTAGGTGTAACCAGTCAGAGTCGTACCTAGACATACCAGGGGGCCCAGATCACTCCAACTGCACAGGAATCACACTATTACGTAGCCTGCACCCGCTTGAACTAATCGGCGCTGACTCTCACAGTCAATACATTCATGAAATTGTCTTCATACCAGTACATGTCCATCCATTGATTACAACTGGAAACGAAGCTCGTCACACTACGCAACGTGTGCCAGTCATCTACAGCACGATGTCGGTGTTGATGGGCCCAGGAGAGCCGCAAAGCTTTGAGTCGTGAAGTCAGCACGGTTACGCGAGTGGACGTTGGCTACGAAATCCCATGTCGGTGATGTTTCGTGGAGTGGTTCACACGCTGGCACTTGATGGCTCAGCATCGAAATCCGAAGCAGTTCTCGTTGAACGATTATCTTCAGTTGTCAATATCATTATAAATGTATATACCCAGAAACTGTTTTTGCGTCTCTAACATATCAAAGACATTAAAGTTAAAGGTGAAGCATTGAATTAAAATTTGTGCTGCGGCCGGGAATCAAACACGGACCTCCATGCTCAGTGAGCATGGAGATCCTGGTTCGATTCCCGGCCGCAGTACAAATTTTTAATTGAATGCTTCACATTTAACTTTAATCTCTTTGACATTTTACAGACGCAAAAATCAGTCTATGGGTATAGACATTTATGATGATATTTATATCACCTTAGCCTAAGATGAAAGGCAGGAATGTTCAGATATGTCCATTGCTGAGATGCTGTTCCGATGCATGTAAAGCCTTGGCAATTGTGGCAATAATTCATAGAACACAGAAGCTGAATTTCAATGTGTGACATGGAGGGAAGTTGTACGTTATGCTGAGGCGCCTTAATCGTTAGTGTGGCGGTGGTGTAGTGGTTAAGAAGACTGCCTAGTAGGCCCTAACAATGGAGGTCCGGCTCCGATTCCCGGTTGCAGCACAAACTTTAGTTCAATTTGTTCAATGCTTCACCTTTAACTTTTATGTACTTTCATTTGTCGTTGGTCCCATATATACTTACAAACGCATACATATACCAGGTTCTTTGACTGTTCAGTATAAATTTAATAAGACGGTGGTGTAGAGATTCTTGTGTATGCAATTGGGTATTTCTGCGAGTTTACGTGTTTAAGAGAATAATACAGACTAACAAATACTTGGCATCCTAATGATACAAGTGACAGAATCATTTTAGTACTTTCGAAACAATTGGCCACCAATAATTATCAACTTTAATTTTAGAAATGTGGACTTGCGGCGGGAGCGCAAGGCAACGACATCTAAGGTTAGTAAAACGCTTCCCAACTACTGTTTTCCGCTGCATTGAGGAAGAATACAACTTGGCCTCTCACATTTCCTGCATTCCCAGTAAAACAGGATCACAAACAAGGACGCTCGTTGTAATATGACACTAAAGGAAGGGAAGAAAAGGAAGTAATTTAGGTGTGGTGAATTTTGAGGGATTAGAGTGACAAAGTCTACTAATAGCTATTTTGTTGTATACATGAGCCACAATCACGTCATAATTGTTAAATTATTCAACTGTCATATACTGTATTATTGTGTTTCGTCACAATCTGGATAGCCATTTTCAACTATACAATTACGTCAAGTGTTTAATAATGTCAATTATGTTTAGAGCAAATCGACAAGAATGACGATTAGGTTTTCTACATATACCAATCGATTGACATAAGTGTACTTTTCAAAATGGCTATATAGCTGAAATCCGGATTGTGACGAAGCACAATAAAAGAATACAGTCAAATCGCAGTTAAATCATTTAACTTCTACTAACAGTGCCTGTAATGTACTATGTTCGGTCATTATCTGCTCGCCCCACCATACTGTTATTAATCTTCAAAGACACCAGTCTCTAGAACAGACTGGTAACACATACCACCAAATCTTCTCGTATCAGTATTTTTCCCTTTTCTCGCCGTACCCATCAAACATGAGGTTTCCATTTACTGCGTTGTAATTTCTAATACAAGTTGCCAAATATTTCGAATACAGTTTCCCAAAGTTACGCAAAAGAAAAGTTATGGTACTGTACTGTGCATTCTTCAGGAGATATAAAGTCATAAGAATTGAAAGTTTCGCTTGACGATTGTTTCCTTTCGGCATCGGAAATAGCTTCCTGAAGTCGAAGGCCTAAATTTACTAAGATACCAGTGAAGTGGGCAGAGAGAGAGAGCGACAGAAATCTGGTTGACTGAGGAGGGAGGAGGAGACACAATATATGAAGAATGGAATAAAAACAGAACTGGTCAGCGCCGACCACTATCTCTAGTAATTTATATGAAAAAAAATGAAGTTTGAGCTGACCTTAAACTCATATATATCGGAAGGATAGAACGGAATTTCTGATTAAAATGTATGGTCCGGATTATCTGCTCTATAATGTAGTGACACATTATAAAAGTATGATGAAAAGTGTGATGCAGTAAAGAACAATGGAAATTCTGTACAGAGTTCATAACCAACGTGGAATATCACACCAAATGATAGGTTTTGACGACCACATTAATAGGCTAATAATAATAATAATGTAATTTAAAAAGGTAGCTGCAAAATATTGTATCTGACTTGCGTTTCTGTCAATTACTGAAGTTTGTTACAGTTGTTAGGTTAATATTGTCAAGTGACGTCCGTAAGGTGTCTTGAGGGCGATTATATGTCCTTCCGTGTTGAACATCGTTTTGGAAAGCTGAAGTAACCGTTCTCTCTTTTATTATTTAAAATGCCGTTTCAAGTGTGAAATTTAATATTCTATAATGGGCGCCGCTCCACCAAGTTATAAGCAGGCCAGTGATATACTAACCGGAACAAGCTTGTAAAGAAGAAAATGAATATTAGGTTGCAACGTCCCGTCGCGTGCGTAGTCGCGTAGTGGCTATAGTTCAGTGGTACGACGAAAGCGGATTTAAAAAACAATAATTTTCAAAATACATAATGTGGTCTCAGATATGGTGCGGGCACGCTAGTTTTTCTTTGGCTTTACATATTTTACAAACGTAGAATATGTGTATGAATAATTACTGTGCACAAGATACTTGGAAGACACACATCTATTAGGAGTTCTACATACTAACTTGGAGTCGTGAAAAATTTCCGATAGGTTGAGAATTTCAGTTTCACCACAAACCACAGTTTACTGTCCGCTGTACCATCAACTACATATTACCTCGCAAGCAATAGAAAACTTTCTCAATGTTGGTCCCTGTATATAATCTTAATATTGCCCGAAGGCTTCGGGCATCCCTTCTCACGGAAAACTAATTGGAATTAATCGGACGAGAGCCGAGCAGAATTTTTGAATACGACCCGAGGTGCGGTTGGCACCACGATTTCCATTGCAATAGCAATGCCGCCACTTCTCAGGGCACCATCTCGGCCCAGAGAGTCCAAACAATGTTATTAAGTTGATTATAGACCACATCGCAATTCAAACGGCACCGTGCTAATTGGATTGGCAGTTAATTGCAATTAAGGCAAGTCCAATTAATTAGTGCGGCTAGTAATTTAATCCTATTTGAATTATTTGTTTCGAGGTGGCTGGGCGGATCTAATCTTATTGGCTGCTGTTAAAATATCAAGCAACGGATTAAGAAAGTCTTCGATTAGAATGAAAATTCTAGTGGGGTGTTTAGCGTTTATTCAACACAATGTTCTTGTAAATTAGGACAGTTCCGTATATGAAAAGAGCTCTATTAGTATTGTGCGACATTCGTTGGAAACGTCGGAGAATATTACGAAAAGCGTTCTTGGAATTTACATTGTGTCAAAGTCTTAGTGTCAAGTCGACGGATTTATGTCGGTAATTGCGGAGGAGATGTTCAGAGCTAAGGAGTTTTGTACACTTGGAAGATGTGTGCATTTGTACAGCCTTGTATATTTTGATCAACGTTTGAACGGAATCATATCTAGAGACCGGCCTACAGAATTTCCTCCATTTTCACCGTTCTGTTGTCGATGTCAGACGCGAGGAATCATTGTTAATATTTTCCAATCTACTGAAAGCTTTAAAGTTTCTGAAGACTATAACTAAGCCCTACTTCCTCAGGGTTTCTGTTTGGTTGCTTCTTTTAATGACATTATAGGCAGTAGACCCCTAGCCACTTCCACTTTTTTACCACGTGTTTCGTGCCATATTTTCTACCTGTCAAAATCTGAAAATATGTGACGTTTTCGAAGATTTCTGTTTCAAAATGCATGTGTTCAAATTGTAAATAGTTCTTCAAACTGCGTTTCCTTATGTTGATTTAGTTTGTTGCTTACTTGTTCGAATCATAGCAATATAACATTGTGGAACACAGTATTGATAATGTGTTTTCTGTTGCAGTGCTTTCAAACATACAGTAAAGCAGTTTTTTCCTAGGGACATAAACATACATGCTTTGACGCTTAAAGAGACTTTAATTTTCCGGAGTAATTTTATTTCATTTCTGATTGATTGATTTATTTTGGATAAATATTGCAGTACACCAAAATTGAATGCCTTCATTTGAAAAGAAAATAAGACAACGTATTTACTTCTATTACAGCGTTGTCTAGGGGAAATATTCTTAGAAGTTTATAATATAGTCACTACGTGACGCTTCTGATGTTATAGAATTTTATAAGGAATTTTTAGTATCAGCTGCTCGTAAGTCCGATAATCATACAACATGAATATGTGAAAGATTTTGCGAGGGTGTGGATTCGAATATGCTGTATACTAAGCAGCTGCGATAAGCCACTGCATCACCTCAAAAACACAGGCATAACACACCTGCAACACTACCTCAACATGTTCCACGTCCGGAACTGTCATATATCCTTCAAACTTTGTACTCCGTGGCTGGCAGAAAGTGGTGTATTAGTCCTGTATTCCCTCCAGAATTCCGGTCCTGACGTGTGTCCGTATTGAAATAAGCATCAGACTTCGACACGATGCATTACAATTAACAATTGTGGCTCTTGTTCTTGCAGACATATCAGAGTACAGGATCTTATGCGAGTTGAAATAAGCAGTTCACATGATAGAAAAGAAAGAATTAATTCCTCTAACTAGGGTATTATCAAAATGGGATCCCACGAGGTTCGGTCTTGGTTCCTTTCCGGTTCTCAGTATATATTAATGATTTGCCATTCTATATTCACGAAGATGCTAAGGTAGTGCTTTTTGTTGGCGATACAGGGAACAGCTATTGCGCCTGGCAAACAGGAATTAATTGATGAAATTGTAACTGATTTCCTTCAGAAAGTTATTGTTGTCTACAAATTGACTTTGATAAAAACCAGTATATACAAGTCCGTACAGTAAATGGCATGAAAGCATTAACAAATACAGACTTTGAACAGAACTCTGCAGTTGAGGTAGAATATTCACATTTTTATGTGTTTGCGTTGATGGACTGAATGGGAGGAAACAAATTGATGATCTGCTGAAATGTTTGAGTTCAGCTACTTATTATGGTATCAGGGTCATTTATTTAAGGATATTGGGATGTACCCTGTAGCTTATATATATATATATATATATATATATATATATATATATATATATATATATATATATATTCACCTTTGACTTTTGTTATTAACAATCCGACCCAATCCTGAAGTAATAGCAGTGTGCTTAGCTATGACACTAGGAGAAAGGATGATATTCAATATTTGCGGCTAAATATAACTGACCCAGAAAGGTTTGAATTATGTTGCCACAAAAGTCTTCGGTCACTTAGCAACTAGCATCAAAAGTCAGATTGATAGCCAACAAGTATTTAAAAATAAATTGAAGAAACTTCTGAATTGGCAACTCCTTGTTCACTTCAGGCGAAATTAAGTAAAACGTTAAAAGGTAATAAAATAAAAACAATTAAAATTTAAATAAAAAATCCTTAAAATATTGATTGTCATATATAGATACCATTTACTAAACTGACACGTTCCACATTATTACGAAATGTCCTAGAAATGATCTACCGAACAAGTATTAATCTAATGTGACCACAAAGGTTTTCCCGGCGTAATAACTGTTTGTAATCTTCTCGGGTCTGCAGCCGGATACTAAAGTCAAGTTGACTCTGGTATCCGGCTGCAGACCCGAGAAGTTTACAAACACGTATTAATTTAATGAAATATAGTCACAGATTACAATGGTCGAAGGACATATGTGGGAGTTTGGGTCGGACAGGATACGTGATTGGGTTGACGTTGGAAGCGTGTTAAAGCCGGTGTTCCCGCAGTGGCACAAAGGCCCAGCGCAATTGCCTGGTAATTACCAGGGCGAGGGTTTTATTCCCGTCCGCGACATAAATTTTCATATGTCCTTGTTGAACGATTAAAGCACCTGAGAGCAACTGCGACACAAAACACTGCATTTAAAATCTGTATTGTGAGAAATTCGCCGACTACTCTGCCCTAGTTTCGCTTAATTTGGACATTTAACAAAATTTGGTACCAATAAACAAAAACTGTGATATTACTGTGTGATGACGAATTGCAGTGACAAAATATATTTTCACTATTTATTCACAATAGCGAATTTGCCATAGCTTCACTGTATAAGGTATAGATGTACCTTCTTCGCAAACGGTGACATATGAATATTTGTGCGAACCGGGACTAGAACCCAGGTTTACAGCTTTGCGCGAGCTGTCGCCTTACCATTAGGATACCAAGATATAATTCCAGGAGCGAAACGAACTTCGATATGCCACAATGAATGCACATGAGTCAATTAGCTATTGCGAATAAATATTTCATCACAGGAACTCGTCACCATACAGTAATTTAACAAGCGAGGATATGACGATACCATCATAGGGTAAAGCTTCGATGTTTCCATTCTCCTTGGAGCGGAAATACTAAATTGCGAGTGCCAAGGATGAATGTAATTGACTCATACGCAGTCAGTGTAGGATACGGAAATTTGTGTCGGTGATAGCTCGCGAATATCGGAGCCGCGGCGGATTAGCCGCGCGTACTGGAGCGCCGACTCGGGGGTTCGAGTCCTCCCCTCGGGCATGGCTGTATGTGTTGTTCTTAGTTTAGTTTGCCTTAGATTAAGTAGTTTGTTAGCCAAGGACTAATAACCAAACAGTTGAGTCCCATATGTTTACAAACATTTGATTTGCGAAATTCGGGAAACTCGGGTCCCGGCTCGGCACAATTTTTTATGCCTCTATTTAGTAGCACACCTATATACAGTGAAGCTGTTAGAAATTCGCTTCTTTCGAATAAACATTGATATAAACTGGGAAATAGTGTAAGGCAGGGGTAGGTAATCACAAAGCCGTGTCGATCTACTGTTTCATGCCATTGTATCAGAGTGATCTACTCATTTTAATAATACAGTAGTTCTTAGTTTTTAATATTGAATTACCACAAAACAAATTTATTCAATTATAAACTTTTACATCATCACTATTTGTTCGAAACATAAAAAATTATTCAATAATATTTTACATTTTGCATTTAACCTGAAACTTGAGTAGATGTTGAGTTAACAGTTCCCTTGATATTTGGTGCATAATTCGTTTGGTAGTCAAATACAAGAGTCACAGTGTTCATCAATGAACCCTGTCTGCGTTGATTTCTAATAAAATTCATATTTGAAACGAATTACAGCGCAATAAAAAGGCCGGCCGCGGTGGCCGAGGGGACTGAGGCGCTCCAGTCACGGTCTGCACGGCCACTACAGTCGGGGGTTCGAATCCCCCCTCGGGCATGGATATTTGTGCCGTCCTAGTTCGTAAGTAGTTCATAAGTAGTTTGTAAGTTTAGTGACTGATAACCCCGCAGTTAAGTCCCTTAAGCTTAACAAACATTTGAACATTTTTGAGCAGTAAAAACAAGCAAAGAACGCCTTTATATTTAAGTGCAACATTAACTAATACAGAGTATTTCTCCTGGTGATTTAGAGCCCAACAATTTTTGAGTTCTGCAGAGTTTTTGAGAAACAATATTTGATGTTATTTCAAGTTCTTGGTACAGGAAACTATTTGAATATATTATGCACCAAATATCCTGTCCACACAATATAAATCGCTGGAGTTTACCATACCAAAGAAATTAATATTCTAATCTTCTTTTTGAATGGCACGAGGTCTGAAACTCGACGCCTTCTCCAACCACGTACCGAACGAATACTACTCATTGCATAAGATGAATCAAATAGTGTAACAATGAATGGGCACAGGTAGTGACTGATTGAACAAATGCAGAAAAACTGTTATAAAGGTTCAAGATAGATGTTGATAATAGTTATACGCGATTGTTGATAGCTAAAATAAACTTTTATGTCGAACAACCGCACATTTTGACTTCTAGGAAACACAATTGTAAATTTTATTCAACAATTTTTCTTCTGCGCTGTTAGTACTCACGCGATCTACCAAATAAGCACTCGTGATCTGGTAGTAGATCGCGATCGACGTGTTGCCGCCCCCTGGTGTAAACTGAACTTCACATTCGAATACAACACTGAGATTTATTCGCCCTTTAATGTTAGTCTCTAGGAAAATATTGATCCATTATATCATAGCTAAATGGGATGTTAGATCTGACTGTAGTTCATACTCTCTTCGGATCATCCATCATTAGAGTTTGTTTGCTTCTCCAAATTACGTGAAACAAATGCCCCAGTTGATCCCGTTAACACTTTGGGGACGATGAGCGCACCGGTACATCGGCGGCCGAACTGTCACTCCAGCCTACGACCGTACACGTTCGTTCTCGCTATTCTGTTGCTTCTATCTGAAGTTCCATCGGTGCGTTTGCTTCTTTCTGAAGTTCCATCGGTGCGTTTGCTACTTTCTGTGAATGAAGTATGTAGAAATTACTTGCATTTTCAGGAAGCCTTGAAATCTTACGACGTAAGAACTGAAATAGAGGTGTTTAGTAACTGGTCAGAGCATCGAGAAAATTGAAATAATACTACCAAATAGAGTCTCATCTGCAGATTCTGAAAGAGATTTCGAAGAGAACAAGGTTTTAGAGTTACTATGAGGGGCAAATCAAAAACCGTGCCCTCCAAAGGCGAGAAAAAAAAGAAACAAGTTGTCGGAAGGTGTGAGTGCAGATAGTTGATTAAGGGCGTGTTTACATCTCAGAAACCTATGTATATCAACAATACCAAAATGACTGACTTCAGAGAAGCAGGATAGGGTCTTCTAAGGGCTCGCTGATAATAGTTTACCACTCCCATTATACTAAAGAAAAAATGTGTACTATAGTATTTGTTGCCAATTACGTGTGCATTTCTTTGTGAAATTGTAATTTTTGCGTCTTCTATTGAATTATTAAATACCAACAAACTATCTTTGCTCGTGATCCCTTCACCCAATGGGAACTTACTCCACGTTTTCTAAATGCATCAACAGCAAAGTATAACAATAATCAGTAACATCTGAAACTGCTGTGTATATGCAAATATAATGAATCTGTCGCGGCTAAATGCTTCATATTTTTCCCAAAGCATTCGTTCTAGAATGCCTGCATGCAGCCGCAAAAGATAGCATTCCATAAATGCTTTCCTAAGGAAACTAGATAAAACAAAATCAAATCACGAAAATAGTCTGCGACGCAGACTAAAGAGAAAACACAATTTTATTTCTTCATTTACTGTTTATTATCAATTTTGATCTTTCTCTTTGTACATCTCAGTTACGATAATAGTTATGTTACGTAAAAATATGAATCTACATGCTGGTCATTAATAAGAAAAATACGAACAGCCTTTTTTTTTCATTGAAAATACTTCTAACCGTTCTACATCTACATGGGAAAATCTGCCAATCACATTTAAGTGCCTGACAGAGGATTCATCAAATCACCTTTACACTATTCACATACCATTCCATTCTCGAATATCACGCGGGAAGAAAGAACATCTGAATCTCTCCGTTCGAGCTCTGATTTCTCGTATTTTATTCTGATGATCATTTCTGCCTAGGTAAGTGGGAGTCAACCATATATTTTCGCATTCGGAGGAGAATGTTGGCGACTGAAGTTTCATAAGTAGCTCACGCCATAGCCATAAACGCCGTTGTTGTAATGATTCCCATTATCTATCATTTCTATGACGCTGTCTCCCCTGTATCGTGACAGTACAAAACGAGCTGCCATTCTTTGGACTCTTTTTAAATACAAGAAAACTCCCAATAAAAAGCCTACTGCCACTAGCAATGACTTCAGTTCTTTAGGCAACAATCCAAAACATAACAGAACTTCCGAAATATACTATGGGCCAACCTATTGCCTAAATTCCCTAGTCATTACTATTGCAGGCATCAAAACTCATGCTACGGCTACTACAAGCCTTCTCTCGCACAGCTAAATCCAAAGGAGCCCTAACACAGTAGGACTTTGGCCTCTCTGGCGAACAGTAATGTTCCCAGAGACAGATACTCTCCTTAATGAAGCTATCATCTCAAAGCAAAACGTCCATTCCATAAACACCTCTAAGTACAACACCACGGATTCTGGCTGACGTAAATACATTTTAGAAATTGTAAAGGACGTGCAGGCATCCAAGTAATAACATCGGGGTATGGCTATACTATAGAAAACGCGACCATAATACGTATAACAACCGCAACGGGAGGCATGGTAGAGTGTCATGTAACAGCCATTCACTAAATTTTGTTAGGTGTGTGTCTGCGCACATTTCTGTACTGAAACGTTTCTTGTGGAGGACGCGTTACGCATAGCTTTTGGCATACTACTGTGGCGAACCAGAAGTTAGGATATTAAGAACTGAAGCAGTAAAGAACATCGACACCTATATCTATACTACTCAAATGGTTCGTGGGAAAAACGAATTCCGGTATTCCATAGTCACTTCGCGAGAGATTTGAGGATTTGAGGGAGAAATCTTTTATTAAGTGATCATCACAATAATTTGCTTCGCATAATAACATTATACCGCTGCCATCAAAAAGGAGTCACCTAGAAGCACTGAGAAATCACAGCCAAATTTGTTTAGCAAATAACATGTTGTCTAAAAATCAAATGATTAGTCCCGCACTCACGATTTGTTTCTGTGATGGCTGAAATCGGAAAGTTTATTTCACCTAGTACGGAGTTTCTTTAATTATTTATATTATTTAAATCGAGTTCTTATGCCTATGAATTGTATTATTTATATCGAATATCAACCGAGCAGGCCTATTTACATCGATATAATTGATCGGTCAGTCGTAGGCGGGCACATAGAAAAGTTAATCACACCAAAACAGCTTTTACACACAACCTTCGTAACACACACATTCACACAGCCATACAGTGATACATAAGCACCATTTCCATGCAACTCTCGAAAATTCTTGAGAAAATGGACTTTGAAGTTGCAAGTAAGCATAAGTAGTAATCATTAAGTGAATTGCAGTATCTGTCGGTGTATCTCATGTGATTTGCCGGACGCCGTGGCTCAGAGCGCCCGGTCAGGGGGCTGAACGTTCTCTGCAATAAGAAAGCTGAGCCGAAACAACAATGAACAATAATGAACAAATACGATCAGTGACCGCAACGACCAGAACTGCCCCTAGAGCAAAAAGGAAAAGAAAAAAATGTGGTAATAGTTTGGAAAGTAAGAAGCGAGGTACTCGCAGAACTAAAGTAGTGAGGCGGCATCGTAAGTCGTGTCGGGATAGCTCAGTCGGTAGAGCGCTGGCCAGCGAAATGCAAAGGTCCCAGGTTAGAGTCCCGGTTCCGGCACACAATTTTAATCAGCCAGGAAGTTTCAAAACTGTTAGTGTTCTAGCATTATAGTTGTAAAGTCTGCGGTTCATATCCTGCTGAGACAGTTTATTTAAACTTTTTTCGTTGTGCTCAAATACTTACACAATTTTAGTATTTAATTGTTGTCTTTACGAAAAGCGCACGTTTATTGTTTATTCGTAATAATCTATATTTTATAGAAGGATTTTAATAATGATGGTTGCAATAAAAAGTAACTTACATTTTTTTACAGTATCGGCTCCGCAATTAGCTGACTAGGGAGGTTTCTGATTGTCCAATTTGTGAAGAGCTACGTCACTGTTTTTGGAAAGTCAACTACACAGGTAGGAATAGCTTTCCGAGCAGCTAACCTCCTCAACCATCGTATCACGTGACGACAAGGTATTCAGCTCATTTACATACACATAAAAAGACTGACGCAACACCTTGAATTATAGATCCCAAAATGTGTTATATAAATAAATTCTAAAACGAAAAATGTATCTGTTATAGCGGGATTCGAACCACCGACGCTACGTTTGAGCGGCTAGAACGTTACCGCCTGGTTTACACCGACAGATGCTATCACCGACTCTATAATTCGTACATATTGTATTTTGCCGAACTTCAAAAGCGATTTTCTTGAGAATGTTTGAGAGTTGCGTCAAATGGCTGTGCCCGATTGCTATTTATAACTTTACGCACCAAAAATATGAAGAAATTCTAAATCCGATACCCATATGGTCTCCTTATTAGATCGCCCCCAACGAACTATGAGTTCTATACAGAAAAAAAATACTTATCGAGAAATTTAAAATATTTATTTTCTTCACAATTTACCAATTTTCTTTTGTAAAAAAATAAATAAATAAAAAAAACTTCTAGTAAATTAGTCACAGTTGCTCAGAGGATCGACCTCGAGTAACGATGCCTCTCCGTCACTTCGACACGTGTGGCGTGGCTTGTTTCCTTTGTCTGTTGTCTCGCGGTCGGCGCTAGTTTTGGCGTTCCGAGCGTATATCGGGAGGTGCCTGCGTATAGCGGGAGAGTGCGGAGTTGGCAGTTCTTGCCATCGAAGAAAAGGAAAGTGGCTGCTGCAGCCGCGATGAAACCGCGGCTTGCGTGTTTGGTGGAGTCACCACCAGCGAGGGCACAAAGTTTCCGGCGGCCGTATTGACAGCCAGTCTGTGAGACCTGATGCAAGTTATCATGGGGAGCTCGCTTTGAAAACAGCGGGTGTCTCGTCGCGACGCGCCCGTTCTGGTATTGTTCCGAGAGTTTTCCGTTTCTTCATCTTGTCCTATGGAGTACATCATAGTGAAATCCGACTAGTGTAGTCATCATCGGAAGACCCAGTTGGTTATTTGAGTCATTGCATTGTATACGCTGAGTTGTGGCATCGACGACTGAGAATTTTTACCGTTTGATGTGACCATTCCCACTCCTCTTAGTGTGAAGTGCAGGTACTTTTTCCCTGCAGCCAGTTAATGAGGCAGCCGCGGTGGCCGCGGGGACTGAGGCGCTCCAGTCACGGTGTGCATGGCCACTACGGTCGGGGGTTCGAATCCCCCCTCGGGCATGGATATTTGTGCCGTCCTTAGTATTAGCTAGTTTGTAAGTAGTTTGTAAGTTTAGGGACTGATGACTCCGTACTTAAGTCCCATAAGCTATACAAACATTTGAATTTTGAACCAGTTAATGATACGATTCTGTTGTTGGTGTAGAGTGTTCTGCTTTCTTCCATCTTTCCCTTGGTGATTTGACTTCATATATGTGTGTTCGCCGATTTGTCTAGTCCTCGTAATCGAACGCCAGTGGTTACTTTGGGCTAATGTCCTTGTGTCATGTGTGTTTTTGATCATGAAATCTGCATTCCTGTTCCGGACGGGTCTGTACTAATCCTCTTTGAATTAATATATTTACACTATTGCTAACATCGCTAAATGGGTTTGGAGTATTTATTTGACGAGAGGCCCTTTGTTACTCCGTTGCCTTGCCCGGGGAGCAAGCGTTCTATATTGGCCGTTTCCTTCCACGAGGAGTTACTGCCGCCTATGGATGTATTTGTGCAGTTTATCTTCTGGTTACAGATTACTCCTTCATTTCCCTTCCGTTCGTACCTGTGGCCACTAACCTATGTAAGTTTATCTATTGCTGCCATTCCTGTTCCAATGATATTTGCTAACTGTAAATCTGTTTTGAGCATCATCAATGAAGCTTAACATCTTGACTCCCGGCCATTTAAACTATTCCGTACCTTAGAATGCCAAATATTCTGGATGTAGGATTAAGCCGAGCTACACTTAGTTTCCTTATCATCTGCCTGACTTTAAGAATTGCCTGCTCTTTGAAATTAGCAAGGTCCCTGTCCACGAAACGAGAAGAACTTCACAACTGTACACACAGCATCTATTTCGCATAAAAGCTCTGACGCCAAGGACCCCACTACAATCTATACTTCGAAAACTGCATAAACACACCCCTCTGTAGAACCACTACAATATGTTGCTGGTCCGCCCCTCTGTCCTGGGCTCCCCTCAGTTCTCTCAGGGACAATACTTTGCGTATATTTTGCGGTTCTACATTAATCTTGGCATCTAAAAACAAAGAAAAAATCATGTTCAGAAAATCGAGAAAACAACGTCCAAAACAATCGGTTCATGAATCATCAAACTCGATATACTCACTAGAAATTTGACGCAATTTTTCTTGCACAAAGACTGGATCATCGTCTGAATTGTCGATTTCTTTGTCCTCACTGTCGTTATCAACAAAATCTTTCTCAACTTCATACGCAAACTCGTCCAGCGTAAAAGAGTGAAGCCATGCCCTTTCATTTACCTACTGAGAGCGTACACCACTTCCTACCTGCCCCGTTACATACAACGAATGCGACCAGTCGGCCGATTTAGAAACTATATTTAGAAGATTTATATGATAGTTTAGACACTAGATTTACCAAGTAAGGCATTTAAGATAGATCTAGCCCGACAATAAACGTGATGTTGTGTATATAAGCACGAAAAACGAAGATCACGTCAAATGACGTGATCGGCATTCTACAGAAATTTCCGTATCCCGTCAATTGACGTGATTGGCATTCAAAGTGTTAATTATTGTATTTCTTGACTGCATGTCTAAGTGAACCTGTTTATATCACCTGATTAATTGGAGCTTTACTCTCTCTCAAGTTTTCAAATTGTGCCTTATTTTTAAATTGGAGTCACCTAAAGGTTACGGCAACCGCTCTAACTGTTCTCGTGAACTGTTCATTAATGAGCTTGCTCATTTTGAGTTTAACCATCATATTCATGGGATTGTCTAAGTGCATGTTATTGTTAATAACTTTATGCTTAATTATATTTGTTGAAATGGTGGCACTATCCAATCAAGCTAGAGTATGGTGCTCCTTTAAATTTAATTCATTAAAATTTAGTTCATTGGCGCAAATACCGCCTCAGATCGCGTCAGTCAAATATTTCAGTAATTTGTTGAATTTGTTAAGTATAAAATCTCTGCGATATTGGTCAAGCTTACGTCTTGTATTTCTTGACTGCTTGTCCATGTTAACTTGATTATATTACCTGATTAATTGGAGCTTCAGAGTATCTTTTTTATTGTGTCTTATTTTAAGTTGTTAATTTATGGTCACATAAAGGGTTTTGCAACAGTTTTAACTGTTAGGGTGAACTGTTAATTAATGAGCTTGGTGTTATTCAAATTTGTTGTGTTTTCGCTGTCATATTTGTGGGGAATTATCTATAATTGCACGTTATTGTTAATAACTTCGTGCTAGATTAGATTTGTTTCAATTGTGAGATTACCCAATCAGCGTGAATCTTGCACCTTTTGAAATTAAGTTTACATGTAGCTTATTCTACCGCTAGCTCCAATTTGTAACCTGGAGGGTACCTACTAATTATGACTTTATGCTTTGTGTGGTGGATTATAATCTATGGTTTAGTCTAACTGCCTTTCTAATTACACTACCAAAAGTGTTATCAATTATTTTCAAGGGATCTATATTGTCAGCTCTGTGCGAGTTTTAATGAAGTCAGCCTAGTTGTTTGAAATAAAGATTTTGTAATCACGAGTAATAATTATCTCAGATACCAGCCCTTCCATTCACCCCCAGTTTTCAACCTATCACACATTATACTACCCTACAATGAGACTCACTTGCCATTATCTGCACCATGCGTCAATTCGTTGCAGATCCCCCTGCATTTCAATATATTTATCCAATGTTTGTTTGTAAATCTATGGGACGTAACTGCGTTGCTTATTTGTCCCTAGGCTTACAAACTACTTAGACTAACCGAAGGACAACACAAACACCCATGGCCCAGGGAGGACTCGTACCACCGACGGCGAGCAACCGCGCGCACCGCAGCGAGGCGCTTGGCGCTTTAGACCGCTAGTCTACTCCACCGCGGCTTTTTCCATTGTTGCAACCAGTGGCGTAACTGTGGGGCGGGGGGGGGGCGGAAGAGGGGGATAGAAACCCCCTCCCAGAACCCTAACATGGCCATAAAACCGAATAAACTTGAGTTTGTCCTGTAACTTATTATAGTCCATCGCCTTCATTTTCATAAAAACAAATAGCAGTCTTGTAACTTTTTAAAATACATTCATCTAATAAAGGAAAATTTCGAGTATTATTATTGTTCATTATTTACCTTAATTATTAGAAGAACAAGGTCTACTAATCAACTACGTTTGTTTTAGTCTAAAGACAGGCAATATGCTTTCGAGTAACATAATTTTCTAAAACAACTGTATTAAAGGTTTGTTTTATTTTGACTAAAATTTTGCTCGTCAGGCAGATCTATCTCCCCCCTTCCCAAAGCTAAGTCCTAGTTACGCCGCTGCCGCTGGTTACAACCTCCCTACATACTAAAGCATAATCCGAAAAAAGCCTCAGCGAATTTCCGACGTCATTCACAAGTCTTCTATATACAGGGTGAGTCACCTAACATTAACGTTGGATATATTTCGTAAACCACATCAAATACTGACGAACCGATTCCACAAACCGAACGTGAGGAGAGGGGCTAGTGTAACTGGTTAATACAAACCACAAAAATGCACGGAAGTATGTTTTTTAACACAAACCTACGTTGATTGAAATGGAACCCCAATAGTTTTGTTATCACATCTGAACATACAAACAAATACGTAATAAGTGCCGTTTGTTGCATTGTAAAATGTTAATTACATCCAGAGATATTGTAACCTAAAGTTCACGGTTGAAATCTCCGACGTTCAGTTGCGTGTTGTAACAAACACGTACCACTGTCGGCGAGCAGCATCTGCAGGGACATGTTTACGATGACGACCGTGTTTCCGAGTGTGGCTGTAGTGAATTGTTGTGGTTTGGTCTAGCTGTCGCAGTGTCAGCATGTGGCGCTTTCTGTTATTGTTATTCTGCATTCGTCTTTGCACGCAGATTAACTGTAGTACACTGTGTTAGCAGACGTCTGTGATAGTGTAGTGTTGTAGGAACTGTGACCATGGTGTATTCGAACTCTGAAAAGGCGGAGATGATACTCATCTAAGGCGAGTGTCGACTAAATGCAGCTGAAGCCTGCAGGGTGTATGCAGAACGGTACCCTGACAGAGAGCATCCAACGTGCCGAACATTTCAAGACATTTACCGCCAACTGTATGCAATAGGTATGGTCGTAGCACGCAAACTGGTCCGTAACAGGCCCATCACAGGAGAAGTGGGTGCAGTTGGTGTGTTGACTGCTGTTGCCGTGAACCCACACAGGAGTACACAGGACATTGCGAGAGCTGGTGGAGTGAGTCAAAGTAGTGTTATGCGCATAATGCATCGTCACCGCTTTCACCCGTTTCATGTGTCGCTACATCAGCAATTACATGGTGATGACTAATAATCGAGTGCAATTCTGTCAATGGGCATTAACAGAGAATGTGCTGCAGTTCTACCTGTTTACCGATGAAGCGGGTTTCACAAACAACGGAGCAGTGATTCTAGGGAACATGCATTGCTGGCCCGTGGACAATCCTCGCTGGCTCTGACAGGTAGAGCAACAGCGACCGTGGACTGTAAATGTATGATGCGGAATCATTGGCGACAACCTCATTGATCCTCACTTCATTGCAGGGACCCAAACAGTTGCAACATACATCGCGTTTCTACAGAATGATCTACCAACGTTGCTCGAAAAGGACCCACAGGAAACGAGTCGACGTATGCGGTATCAGCATGATGGTGCACTTGCACATTCCGCAATTAACACTAGGCTTACCCTTGAGAGGATGTTCGACGGGCGTTTCATAGGACGTGGAGGACGCATAAATTGGCCAGCCCGTTCTCCTGATATTACACCTCTGAATTTCTTTCTGTGGGATAGTTAAAGGAGAATGTATACCGTGATGTGCCTACAACCCCAGAGGATACGAAACAACGTATTGTGGCAGCCTGCGGCGACATTACACCAGATGTACTGCAGCGTGTACGACATTCATTACGCCATAGATTCCAATTGCGTGCAGCAAATGACGGCCACCACTTTGAACATCTATTGGTCTGACATGTCGGGACAAAATCTATTCCATTCAGTAATTGAATACGGATACCACGCCTGTACGTGTACCTCACCACTCATGATAACTAACATGTACGTCAATGAGAAAGACCAATAAAGGTGTTAGCATGAGGACGTAATGTACTGTTCTAGTCTCTTCTGTATGTAAGGTACATCACCGTTTCCTTTGGATCCCTACTTAATTCGGTGCTCTCCGATATACACGATCGAGCAGCGGAGGAGTGGTACTCAAGCGTCAACTTTAGGTTACAATATCTCCTGATGTAAATAACAATTTACAATGCAACAAACGCCACTGATTACGTATTTGTTTATATGTTCAGATGTGCTAACAAAACTAACGGAGTTTTAATTTAAAAAAAAACGTAGGTTTGTTTTAAAAAACATTCTTCCCTGCCATTTGGCCCACTTTAGGTTACGGTAGGAACTAAAAATGGGCCTTTGCGATCGTCTTTTGACAGCTCGAAATTTAAATGAAAATAACGGCTTAACTCTTCAACTGACACAAAAATTGAATAACCTAATTTGTAGAGGAGAAAATTCTTTATAACTTTACTCTCTTATGTTTTCCTTTTTTTTTTTTTTTTTTCCTCGTAACGTTACAAAGATATTTGCTAAAATAACGTCGATTTTGGGATGTATGTCCGTCCGTCTGTCTATCTGTCCGTAACGTGTTCCCTGTTTTTAAGACGAACCGTTCAACCGATCAGCTTACAGACATGATTGTAGGCCGCCAGAGACCAGAGCCTTCCTTTTTCAAATTTTTCGGACAAAAAATACGGTAGTAATACCTAAAAAGCCGTTTGTAAAATAATTGTAATTGCAAACGAACCGTTCATCCGATACGAAAATTGAATAACCTAATTGGTAGAGGAGAAAATTTTCTATAACTTAGCTCCCTTATGTCTTTTTCATACCTCGTATCGTTTGAAACATATCTGCAAAAATAACGGAGATTTGACACCCTCCATTGAATTAACGAAAACCAGCCGTTAGGAGATGTCACGTGACATTCCTCGCGCAGAAATCTCTGTGGCATACGCCATCTTGCGCGTATTTGATGATTTTCTTATTGTAACTTACACGTTGTATTTCAAAGCAATGGCGCACTGAATAATTAACAAAAACACGTCGTTCTTCGTATGATAAATGATAATCTAGTGTCTACAAATGCCATATTAGCATCAGTTAACAACGGCCATCAATAGTAAGAGATTAGGGAACGCAAGTTCTAACTGGTAGCCGTAGTGTTAGACTGTGACGCTGAAGATCAGTGTTTCGGAAACTGCCACTACCTAATTTTTTTTTCCTAAAAGCATTTAAGACACTCTTATTAATAAATTTTTATTATTATTTCGATTATTATTTTGGTCCAAAATGTTTGCAAAAACTTACAAAACTACAAATCTAAAGTGGGCCGTAAGACACGTAAGTGCGATTTTTTTTATGGTTTCTGTTAACCAATTACACTAGCCCCTCTCCTCACGTTCGGTCTGTGGAATCGGTTCGTCAGTATTTGATGTGGTTTACGAAATATCTCCAGCGGTAATGTTAGGTGACTCACCCAGTTTATGGTAAGATGGCGCCTTTGTGGCAGCAACGCTGTTGTTGTGGCCTGAAGGTGTTGAGGACGTAGTGCGACCGGACGGACACAGACGCGCTTGCGGCGCGTGTAAATTAGACAGCGGGACTCATAAATTAGAGCGGCGCCCGGCGGCCACTAATTGGGCGGTCAGGAGACGCGCACGCGCATGCGCACGGCGCACGGCGCAGGTCGCGCGGGCTCGGGCGCGGGCGTCCCGGCGACAAATCACGGCCGAGGCGCCGCCCGGCCGCCGGCCGCGCCTGATTAGCAAGTATAACGCCGTCCGGGGGAGGGGGGGGGGGGGGGAGCGGACGACGGCGACAGCGACGCGCGGGGGCGGACTTGCAGATGCGCCCTAGCCCCGCAGCTGCCGCCGCCCACTCACAGGGGAGGGCCACTAATACTCCCTCTCCTGATGGCTATCCCCAATTCTCCACTGGTATACTCCTCACCTTGTGAGAGCAAGTCGAGCTGCAGCTGTACTAACCTTACCAAAAATACTGTCCATCTTACCACCGAACTTCACAAATCCCTACCATATCTAACTTTAACCTATCCATTTCTTTTTTCAAATTTTCAAACTTACCTTTCCGATCGAGGGATAGAACATTCCACACTCCGATCCGTATAATGCAAATTTTTTTCTCTTTTCCTTTTTTTTTTTTTTTTTTATTTATTTTTTTCTTTCTTTTATTTTTTTGTGACGACATTCTCCTGAGTAGTCCCAGCCCAGATATCCGAATGGGGGCCTATTTTACCTCCGTCATATACGCTGCAGTATAACTGCGTGACGTCGGGTAAAGTAACGACTGTAGTTTCCCCTACCTTTCAGCCGTTCGCAGTAAATACATGGCAAACCCATGTTAGCTGATGTTACAAAGCCAGCTCAGTCAATCATCCAGACTGTTGCCCCTGTTGCCCCTGAAAAAGCTGCTGTCGCTCTTCAGGAACCACACTTTCGTTCTCCACAGATACCATTCCGCTTTAGTTGCAGCTGCGGTACGGCTATCTGTATCGTTGAGGCACGCAAGACACCCCACCTCGGCAGTGTCTGTGGTTCATCGTTATTACGAATAGATTAACATGATGTGCTTGAGATATGCGTGTATGGAGCTCCTTACAGTCTGTATCTACCAGGAGATGCCTTCTTTTAGACAAGGTGTGCCAGACATTACATTCTTCCCCAGTTCTGTTCAGTACCACCTCATTATTTATGCGTTCAAGATATCTATAGTTCAGCATTATTCTGTGATACTTTATTTAAAAAATCGCTAACTTCTTCCTGTCTCAACTATTTGCCCAGTTTCACATCTGCACATTGCTACAATCAAGACAATTGCCTTCAGAAAATACTTCCTATAATGTATACAAATATTCATTGTGAATAAAATTGTAGTTTCCCATTCCTTTTTTTAGTTTCCCATTCCTTTTTTGCTTTTATATCCGCGAAACTGCGAATATTAAATGTTATTTTATTGTCGAGGCAACAAACTCATCTAAAACCTTTATTCTTACTTTACCATCCTTTCATCACACTGTAAACTCCATATAATGGCTTTTCTAGGCCATTTTCTGACTTTGACAGTTTTATGATGTCATCAGCAAAGCACAGTGTATTTATTTCTTCACTATGAATTTGAATTCCTTCTCCAAATTTCTCCTTGCTTTCCTTGTTGATTGTAGAAATTGAAGAATTTTGCGCTCAGGGTACAACACTGTCTTACTCGCTTCCCAACCAATGTTTTCCCTTCGTGCCCTAAAACTGTATATTTTATACTGAAAGTAGAGTAAGAACGGTTTTTGAAATGAATTTGTATGTATGGGACAATTAACATTTTTTTACATTGTTCAATCTTGGGAAGGGCAGAATGATCACACACATTACGATCACAAATTTTTATTTTGCAGAAAATCACGCGCATGCCCGGAAAAAACAATTTCCGCCATATTTACTCCATATCGCCATACAGATTTTTTTTTTTTTTTTTTTTTTTTTTTTTTTTTTTGTTTTTTTTTGTGACAGCCTTGTTGAAAAGATCATGAATACGTGAATAAGGGGCTCCCGAATTACTAAGTCCTAAAACGGAAGTCCTTCTGGTCGAATTTAGTGCCCTTTTTATAGGCTTGATCAAACACACATGCTTCACATCCATATCAAGCACAATAGTTTTTAATGTGAACGAAAAACGCTTTCTGTGCCACTTCTGAATATTCTAAATGGGTGATGAACAACAGCCTCCATCAAATATTAGTGGAGATCTACCAATTTCTTTTCAGACTGCGATAAAAACCGTCCGCTGGAATTTTTGTTTTCTTTTTTTAAGTAGCTGGGGAACTGATGGCAAGCCGGAAAAAATCAGTACTTCGTGAGAAGTACTGTAACCTTACGGCGAGCGTGCCTCATTTTGACTAACAGGAGCGTGATGGAAAATTTACAACACGATGAAAGTGTGTTTGTTAACTTATTGGATCAAAACGCTATGGTAATTTGTCCCTAGCCTTACAAACTTCTTGAACTAACACTAAGGACGAAGCACAAGTTTATGCTCCTTGGAGGACACGAACCTCCGGCGGGAACTGCCGCCCAGTCTGTAACATGACTCAGAACCACGCGGTCATTCCGCATGGCACTTCTTAAGCATAAGGACGATTGTGTTGAACGAGATATTTAACGTATTGAATTAAACAGTTAACATCCACTATCATTGCCCACTAAACAAGAAGTTTGACTCTATTCATAACATTTTAGCCAGTTATTGTGACAATGAACTTTTTCCTAATAATAAGTTTTTAATTTATTGTGCTGTTCATAAACAAATCCATTACATCTATCACATATAGTTGAAGTGGTTGATATTTTATGATGATTCTTTCAGGAGTATTCCACAGATGATATTGCCATCTCGTTACATGCCGTAATAAATCTCCAGAATTACTGCGATAAAATGTTTCTGCCGATATTTTATCTCACATGCTTTGAAGATAATTTCTGAATTTATCTCCGGCTACATCTACAAGAGTAAAGCATTTCAGTTATTGTCGAGGATTCATTAGGGTTGTGGGAGCTTACAAACAAAAGCTTCCAATATTTTCTGAATTACGCCCAGTTTTTCTCTTATCATTTATATCCGGGTCATCAAATTACATACCTACAACACAGAACAATTAATAATGGCCTAATCAGTTGCATACCTGACAGGTTTGTTACTCAGTGCTTCATATAAGGGGCACCATAATTTTTTTTTTTTTTTTTTTTGATAAAGTTGTATTATCTCTCTAACACGAGACCCGATGGCGTTACTGTCAGTTCATGTAAATATTTTTTTTTTTTTTTTTTTTTTTTTTTTTTTTTTTTTTTTTTTTTTTTTTTTTTACTTTATGAAATATGTTAACGTGAATTACTTTCATAAATGTACAAGAGCCGTCAATATATAAATGGACAGCGTACAATTTTTACAGTGTTTTATTTTATTGATTCCTGGCATTTTCTATTTTACACCGATACGTAGCTTTTTGTTTTCGACCAGAGAAACGGCATGTCACTGAGATGATCGCTGTCATGACTTCCCACTTTGTGTCACGGCTCTAATATTCAATGATCTCATACGGAAATCCATGTAACATTCTCCCAGGTCTAAAGTGTCCGGTAATTTCCTCGACTGAAAAATTTGAACGGACAAAAAGTATAAAAATAGTAACAAATTTAGTCATCAGTATGAAGAAAGTAGCATTTACTGTGCCGATAAACTAAATAAGAAAAGATAATTAAATGTTTGTCACTTTTTATTATATCCATCTCCTCATACCGATTGTTGCATCATAATTTTACAACTGTCACAGCAGCAGGCGTACGTTGTAGTACAGACACAAACCAGTTAGAAAACTGAGAAAGCACAGCAAAAAACTAATAAAAATGCTGTAGTGGTGACGTAGTGAAAGCTTAAAGCATTGACAAAGCATACAAATCAGTGCTATTGTACTTTCAACAACAGAGCACCCGCTGGAGGGTTTAAGTAAAGCCATATCTGTCGACACATTTTGCGTTACAATCTACGACAATCTGCTGTTGTTGGTTCACATAAATTACAAATGATGTGGGGAGATTTCAATCTGTCCCAACAACGTGGTGGCCGTAAAAAGTACTCACTACGCCACGTTGTTTGGCGGAATCATCTCTAATTTATAGGAACAGCCGTTATGCATGAAACATCAGCTCCGATTTTCTCGGAAATTCAGCGCCGTTGCATGAAAAGCAGCTTCCAGGAACTCAGGACGGATGTCTCTCTCTGTTCAGAACATGTGATTGACTGGTCTGATGCTCCCTTGGCAGTGAAATTTATTTCAGTTATTATTTTAGTCAAATGAACTTTATTTAGATTTTAATACTTGCATTTCGGCAATGCTTGTGTATTTTCTTTATTCTCGTTCGTCTTTCAATAATGAACGGAAGAAAATGTAATAATTAACTGAGACTCGCGTTTTCCAATAACTAGGATTGGGAAGTATCACAGTAACTCTAATGCCGTTATTAGTAACAGATACTTTTCAAACGTAACGGACAGTAACGCTGTTCTTATTCCCATAAAGTAACAATAACGAAGTTACTTTCATTGGTAACGATTGAAACAAAGAGCTGTACTTTATTTCTTTTTCCGTGATACCCTTAAAATGTAATATTTCTTATGTATTATAACTATTGGATAACATTACAAACCATATGTATTACTTATGTGTTGTCTGAATTATTAGATTAGTGCTGTTGTTATATTCAGCCATCCTCATTCATCATAATATATTTAGTCTACAGTTTTCTGCAAATCGATTAGTACATTACAGCCATGGGAGACCCATCATACGTTAATAATTTGGAGTCTCTGATGTAAACATCGTTTCCATATATTTTGTTCGTGAAAGCGGAAGCATCCATCTTGTGCAAATGTTTTTTAGTTTTTCACTATTGGTAAAAAAAATTGTGTGACGGTTCGCAGACAGTAGCAGTTTTTTGTAGAAAGCTCTCTCCATAAATTTTTATCTTGAGAGCAGTGACAAACTGATTTACTGACTAAGTTAATTATGCCACATTTAAGAATGCTTATTACATAAGTATCAACCCTTGTTCCGATATCATAACATTTTCGTTCGGATGCGATGCTCCAATAACAGGAAAGTCTTTGCATTAGCTCCTTCAACATTAAACGATCTACCATTCACGGCACAATTCGAATATGGGCGCTTGAAATATTATTTGGTGAAAATAATGAATAGTAATATGTACATTTCCTTTCCTCTGAAACAGCACAATTTTTAGGTTTACCTATTACACTAAAGTGATCTGAACTCGTAATCAGGACGTTTGCGTTTTAAATTCGCAACCGACCATCCAGATTTAAGATTCTAGGTTTTTCTCTACATTAACCGAGGCAAATTCCGGGTGATTTCTTTGAAAGGGCATGCTCGATTTCCGTCCCTATTCTTAAGAATCTTGTGCTCCATCATTGTACATGGAACGTTACACACCAAACTTCCTTCCCTCCTGTTTATTATACGAAATATAAGTTTATGTAATCGCAACCAGTGTATTTTGTTTCGTTCTATTATGCTTCAGTCCGGAGACTAGTTTGACGCAGTTCTCCACCTTACACTATCCCCAGCAGACTACTCTCTCATAAGAACGACAAACAACAACTCACATATATTTGAACCTGCTTACTGTATTCGCACAGTAGAAGTAGTTATCCCACCTACGTGTGCAAGTTTGAGTGTTTACTTACAGACGAGTTAAAGTTATAATTTTTAAAAACCATAAAGGAACTTTAAGAGAAACTATCGTACTAATACTGTTACTTGGATGTATAGTAACTGTGGGTGTGGCATTAATCAATAATTAATATTGCTCTTAATACATCGTATTCGGCTATAGCGCCTTGAGAGCTAATATCTCGGATATCACAAACTTTGTGCGAGATGGATCCCACCGATGCTTGCAGAATGAAAAAAATGAAAAATAATAAAAGAAAATATCTGGGAGTGGCAATGTGTCGGGTCCTAGTAGACAATTAAGAAGATGAAGGTGGAATTGAGTAGCTTGTCACTTCGGGTGCCACTTGCTGGTGTTGTCAAAGCGGTAAGGAAGATGTTTACAAGCGCAAATTGTAGACTGTGGTTCATCGTTGGCAAACGCATAATAAATGATGTTAAATATGTTTAAAATGATATTGTTTATCTGAAATAATTGTAATAGAAAAAAAAAAAAACGTGGGATAGCAGTTCTCTGAAAAGAACAAGCCTACACATCAGAGAAAACAGTCAGCAATGTAACTTTTTAAAATTTTATGTCTTTCAACACAATAGGAAGAGTGTGCCATGAGAACCTATTTACAGCATTAATATACATTGGCTGTTACTAACCCTTTTTAATTTTTGTGAAACGTTATCGATAATGGATGCGGTGGAATACTGCAAAATTTTCAACAAAAGCGTTTGTCGTGCAGTGCTAATCTCAGATTGTGTTTATTTTAGTACTAGCTATACATTTATTTTGTAAATTCAACGTAAAGTCGCGAAGGAAGCGGGCGATCATGATCAAATTAAATGGTAGTGCTGGATAGGTAGCAAAAGAATAACCGGTTACACTTCACGAACAGCACGACTTTATTGATGCACTTCGGAAATTTCGATCATCAGATATCCATCTGATTTGTGACGACAGCTACATCTAAACAGATGTAGGTACATAGGTAGTGAAAAAGGCGTTCTTTTATCAGACGTATGCAGCCTACATGTTGTATTGGTTGACTTCTCGAGCAACGTATTCCCTCGGAACCTTAGCAGAAGCCCCTCACGGTAAACTTGACGTGATTTTCGCAACGTATGACACCACTGTTTCCTAATGAGACTTGTGACAATTTTGTGCTCATCTGTAATGAGACTTGCTGCTATCTGTTATACCTTCTCTATGTCCTCTATCCACCTAAATTGGTTTGATTTCCACAGTGATGAGGCCGAACATTTCTGTATTTTATTGACGAATTATACTTCCTGTGAATATTTTCAAACTCAGGCTGGCATATTTGATCTTTATATAATCGTTTCATTTCAAATCGCCCCTTAAGTTTACTCATAAATATTTCATAGAAGTAACTGCTTCCAGTGTTTGTCTTGCCATTGCGTAGTTATATAACGAACGATGGAAACCCATCACATTAAATTCGTTTATGTTTAGCGTCAATTCTAATTCCCTGCATCCTGCACCATTCAGTCATTACAAACCAAGCCTTACGCTATGTGAATTACCGGGCTCACTGTAAATATTCCCGCTTTTGGAAGTTTCATATCATTAGGAAGGCTAGCGCTCACATGGGCATCACTCGATTCTATTGTTTTATCTCTGTAGAGGTTCTATGAGCTAGGTGCTAGACAGTCCAGTAGAGGGTTAGCAGCTACTACCTTCCTTTAAAGATCTCTAAATACATCATGAAAAGAGCGAATTGACGAACTAGTGCCGAAACTACAACTAGATAGTATTTGTCTGACTTCACGACACTCGACTCCAGTGACTTAGGAGGATGGGTCCACAGGTGACTGCATAGTGGGATCGAACATACCTTCCACTGGTGTAACTGCTTTGCGCTAGCGCAAACGCCGCTAACGCCGCCGAAGACCAGATTGCCAACAGGGCAACCAAAGTCGTCACGGGCCGAGACAACACCTGTCTGCGGAATCAGACCGCGGTCCGTGTCTGCTTCTAGCCATGGCAGAGAGCGGCACAACGACATCCGTAAATTCAGAATTAAAAATATGTCCAAACTAATGATCTTTCGTAATATATTTACTTTGTAAGCGAAAGCCACAGGCATTATCAGGACGTAACTATTTTGGGTAGTCTACGCAGCCATTTTCAAACTTTGCATTTATATTGCAATAAAAAAAACTGAACAACTCGGTACACAGCAAAATGATTTCAATATATTATTACAGTGGCAAAACATGCACATCCAGAGTGCCTAAGCAGGACACTGTACCCCCCCCCCCCCCCACAAGCGGCTTCTAATGAAATTGCGTGCGTATGGAATATCTCCACAATTGTGCGATTAGATTCACGATTTCCTATCAGAAAGGACACAGTTTGTTGTAATTGACGGTAAGTCATCGAGTAAAACAGAAGTGATATGTGGCGTTCCTCAGGGAAGCGTTGTAACTCTCCTACTCTTCCTTGTGTTTATAAACGATTTAGGAGACAATCTGAATAGCTCCCTTAGACTGTTCGCGGATGATGCTGTAGTTTATCGGTTAGAGAAGTCAACAGAGGATCAAAAGCAACTGAAAAGCGATTTAGACAAAATTTATACATGGTGCGAAAATTGGCAATTGAGACTAAATAAAGAAAAGTGTGAAGTAATACATATGCCCACTTAAAGAAACCCGCTGAACTTCAATTACGCGATAAATCAGTCAAACCTTAAGGTCGTAAATTCTACCAAATACCTAGGAGTTACAATTATGAACAACTTGACTGAAGAGAACACATAGAAGGTATTGTGGGGAAGGCGAACCAAAGATTGCGTTTCTTTGGCAGAACGCTTCGAAGATGCACCAGCTCCACCAAAGAGACTGCCTACATCACCGGAATACTGTTGCCCAAGGTAGGACCCTCACCAGGTGGGACTGACGAAAGACATTGAGGGAGTTCAGAGAAGGGCAGCTCGTTTTGTTTTATCATGTTACGGGAGCGAAAGTGTCACTTAAATGTTGCACGAATTGTGGTGGAAATCATTAAAAGAAAGACGCTATTCTTTGCGCCGTGATCTGTTTGCGAAGTTTCAATAACCGACTTTTACTTCTGAATGTGAAAATGTTTTACTAGCACCCACCTACTTAGGGAGACATGACCATCCCAATAAAATAAGAGAAATCGGAACGATTTGATTTAGTCGTTCTTTCTTCACGCGCGCCATCAGGGAATGGAACGTTAGAGAAAAGTTACGTAAGTGGTTGATGAACCCTCTGACACGCACTTAAATGTGATTTGCAGAGTATCTATGTAGATGTAGATGTAGACATTTCGCCCAGTGTGCACCTGATCAGCGCACTGGAAGCAAGAGAGCAGTAGTTGTCTGTCGTCCCTGCGTAAACAAACCTGCTGCCTCGCCATAGTGACAGCCGCTGTTACGAATATTCAACGGAGAAAAGATCCAAGCAATAGTGAAAAGACCGTGCAACGAGAGTCACTGTGGGAGTTGCAGTGGCTTTTGGTGGAAACTGGATAATGTGCTTCATGTCGACACTCTGTGATAGAAAAAAAGTAAATAAATAAAAATGAAAAATAACGTTGAGAGACACTACAATTCAAACACCTTGACGTGTTTAACAGTGTTCAGGAACCCGAGCGTGTGCAGTTAATGGCAAAGTTAAAGGAATCCTTCGGCTAAGAGGTAGGTTCCTTATTTCAATTACTCTAACATAATCTACTAATATTAGGGTTATATTACAATTTATTTACCCAACATATAGGAATTTGAAGCTACAAGCGGTGGTGCATGAACAGCAATTTTTAAAATTGCACATTTGATTCTTCGGGAATTTGTACCGTTATACACTGGGCTGATTGCCTCGAGTTTGCCAATGAATCCTTATGTCCTCTAACTAAAGCAGAATTTAATTGAATTTGTCTGTGTTGTCATACTATTGCACGCCGTACAGAAGACCATAGTGCAGATGATGAACGGCAGCTAACGTCCAGAGAGCAACAATTTATTGCAAAATCTCTGTCTTAATAAAAGTACCGACGTTACCTATACAGCACAATTGGCTATTTGCATGAAAGGAGGTGATATTGATTCAACCATTACAGTAGAACTTCTTGATTCAGTCCCCATGACAGATACATGTACTGGTGAAGATATATTTAGTGATGTTGACCATGCAATTACGAAAGTGAATCCACCCTGGAATGTGGTGGTTTCCGTTCCTACTGATGGTGCTCCAAATATTGTCGCCTATACTGTGGAATTTCTTGGACGTCTAAATACTAATTTCAGTACGGGTCAGAGATTTCACTCATTGTATTGTATGTATTATCAAGGAGTTTTTTGTGCGAAAACCGTGCGCTTTGAGTGTTATGAATGTTGTTGTTAGGACTATAATTGTCATACGATCTACAGGACTGTATCACAGAGTTTAAAGATCTGGTGGATTAACTGGTAACCTATTGTTTTCAGGTAAGATAACTAACTAGGGTAAAACACTTGAACGTTTCCTCCATTCCATTGATGAAGTTAATATATTTTTTTATTGATATGAATGGAAGATCTGTTTCTGTAATTTCTCTCCGTGGGTTGCTACCCTAGCATTTCTTACGGACATAACAAGGCATCTTAATTCTCTGAATGTTTCTTTGCTGGGAAAAGGTCAATTATATATTTTCTAAAATCCTGCAATGCATTTGATATCTTAGATATGGAAAAAAATCAGTTCCAGGAACGTTATTTCACTCATTTTCCGAATTATATGAGATTCCCAGCTAATATCAGTAATGAAGCATTCGCGATAAGATTCGAGGATGAAATTTCCGGGCAGATTAAAATTGTGCCGGAACCGGGACTCGAACCTGGGACCTTTGCTTTCTCGCGCAAGCGCTGTAACCACTGAGCTATCCCGACATAACTCACGATGCCGACTCCCAACTTTACTTCCGCCAGTACCTCGCCTCCTACTTTCCAACCTTCACAGAAGCTCTCCTGCGAAGAGCGACAGACAAACATCTGAAGGCGGTACTTCGACTGTACACCTTCAGAAGTATTTTTCCAGACATTCCCTCGTTTCAGGAAGACGTGAAAAGTTAACTTCATAGTACACAAAAATTAAATACAACTACGTTTGCATTATTTTATATAATGTAATTATTTTGCTATCAATAAAATAGCATTAAATTAAACCCTTATGACGTCAGTCTTGTAATTTATCTTCAATTTTTACATAACTTAAATTTAACCTACGTGCACCCACGCGCGCACATACACGCACACACACATACACACGCACACACACAGATTCAAGGTAGGGCTCTTACTCTCCAGTGTAGAGTAGCCCTCCATACGGCGGTCGTAGGGGGGGGGGGGGGACGTAGTTAGACTATTTTATTCTGACCTTTATGTACTTTACTTATCTACATGGGCTATTTCTTACTTTACTTACTAATCTCCTCTAAATTTTACAGGTTTATTCGGATTTCTGTGCATTTGGGAACATGTCAGAGGAGTGTGTTCCTGGAATTGCAGTACTTTCAATTTTAATATTATTTTTCTGGATATGTTTACTGTTTTTTTGGTACGGCCTGTGCTCTGCTGGAACCGCTGGAAGGCAAAAAGCAGCGGTTGATACGCAGGGCAGGGGAAAACTCATCTTGCGGGCATTCGCACCCTCGGCCGCAACTCTCAGAAGGCAGCATGCCGAAAGCAAGAGGGGAGACTTCGGCCGATGTCCAGTTGGATGGCAGCCGCAGCCTGTAGGTCAGACAAGTGGTGTGAGCTGGTCGGTCGGATGCAGGTGGCTTTTTACCTGCGAAATGTTTATTGGCGAACGTACCGGATGTACCACACAATGCCTCATAGACGGCCTCCGGTGGACGCCAGCCCGGCGCTGCTTTCGAAACGATCCGCATGAGAGAAAATTTGCCGATAAATGAAAATAGCAGGGCCCTCCGGTCGCCAGGACATTTATGGTGACGAATGTGCCGGCTGTTATCTGTAGAACTTCTCCGAAGGCAGCAGAGTAGGAAAAGTTTTACTGTAATGAAAGGTGGAATACTCTGGACGCTTTCCATCTGTCTCGGACAGCGGGAGGTAGGCTCCAGAGGCCATAAATGGCGTAACTTTTCTGATCGGTGGACCACGAGTGAGAGCGCCCTAAAATATTTAGAGGGCAATCACCATGGCGACGATAAAATCTGTGCGAACATCGCTGGCGTGGGCAGGGCGGAGCTTCTTGATGGCAGCGGGAAACGCGTTCTGATTCGCCAGAAATTTGTAGGGAGACAGCAATTTGTCAACTGCGCTACGACATCCCAGTGGGTAGGCAATTAGCCGTTCTTGCAGATTGGTACGCCAGAGGTGCGAGGGCGTGGCCGCTGGAGAACTCGCCGTGGGCAGGATCAGTGAGGAAGAGAGGGAGTTCGGTGGAGGCTTCCGTGCCGCAATGGGAATAAGATCCCGACTATTTTCCAGCTCACCTGTTGCCAACGGTTGTTGCTGCTGAGCTTGCTACGGTTCCATCACTTGTAAAGTACTGCAAGCACCATCGCCAGGACTTCTGTAAATCCGCTGTCAAGGATTTTTCTTAAAGTATTATTTTATTTACGTTTGTCTTTCCATTCTGGGGATCTTAGATGCTATAGATAACTTCAGATTTATAATTAGATAACCTTGTAACCTCCTAGAATGAAACTTTCACTCTGCAGCGGAGTGTGCGCTGATATGAAACTTCCTGGCAGATTAAAATTGTGTGCCGGAACCGGGACTCGAACCTGGGACCTTTGCCTTTCGCGGGCAAGCGCACTACCGACTGTGCTATCCCGACACGACTCACGATGCCGCCCCACAACTTTACTTCTGCCAGTACCTCGCCTCCTACTTTCCAAACTTCACAGAAGCTCTCCTGCGAACCATGTAACATCCTTTTTGCGGAGTTTCCCGATCCTTTGACACAAACAGTCATTGCATTTCTTTTATTTTTACGGAATTTGAAAAATCTAGATTTCTTTTCTTTGCCTACTATTGTCAGCCTAGTATGGTAGGGAATGCCATTTGCTTTAAAGTACAGGGCTGTAAATATAGGTTTATTGTTTTTGTTATAGGTTATGATGATCGATTTTTGGTTGAAGTAAAGTAATTTTTGAGTAGATCTTCTTTCCCTTAAACATCACTTCACACTATTTTGGAGGGGTAAATAGGTTAGTTAAATACTGTGAGATTACCACCCAGTAGTAATACTGGTAATTAATAGTATTTGATAATTAAACAGTATGACGTTCACTGCAAACATTGACCATGCCAATGCACTAAATGTTACACAATTTTAATCTTATTAATTATGGTAGCAATGTATGTACACAGTTGGGTGACAACATTTATAGTTAGGCCATAGGTAGAAATTCTCCACGTTGAGATTTGCTGTGTGCTTGTAGCTGACGGGAGGCCAGCGAGCAGGCCGATGTTGGTGGCTTGTTCCAACTTAGGATTTTACAGTTCGTTTCCGGTGAGGGGAGAGAGGGACAATTGCGAGTGCCAGGCACAGTGCAGTGCACAAATATTGTAATACTACTAGCATTTGAAGTAATACGATGCAGTTAGGAACCTTTAAGGCCCTCATTACAAAATAGCCTGTTGATAAATAAACAATACATTAGCTGATATAGTCACATCTAACGTAATATGTTTAATTGACAATGAAAAGTAATAAATTACCAACGAAGACAAGACAGTTACACAACTAGCATGGCAATGTTTGTATATAAAAATAATATAGTAACTATTTTTCATTTTATTTTCAATCAATCTTTTGTATTTTACCTTGAAATATTCAGTTAAATCAGTTATCTGAGATATAAGAAATTGCACGATTATGATAAACAGTACAAAGGATGTTTATACTAATATAAAAACGTAAGAAAATATTTGTTTAATGTGTAGTGTAATTATTTTGATTTTAAGTAAAGTTTTAGAAATGTATTGGCTGAGCGCTGTACGTTGGCAAATCGGTTAGAACAGTTCACATGGGGAAGTTGATGACGTAGGGGAAAAAACCCCAGCAGTTGAGCTTTTGGCGCACGCACAAGCCTGGGCAGGAAGTGAGGATTCCAGACCACGTGGTGTGACTGGCCGGGCGGCGTCGCGCTGCCTCAGTCGGCAGGTGGATCTCGAGGTGGTGACTTGAGTTTTGTGTGTGGCAATCGCCACGTGTGGTTGCTCGTCGTAGACTGCACCAAGTTAAATCGAGTGCTACTGTGTGTTTGTGAATAATTAGCCGGTGCAACAAGGTGTGCATCGTATTGAATTAAAGTGACTGTGATTTGTTAATGTAACACGTGTCGTCGCATAGGCAGGAACATAAGCGGTGTTTGAGACAGCCACGTGGTGTGAAATCAATTCGCGACAAATATTCATTTTGTCTGGGGGCTCACGAGTTATAACTTTATTTGGTACATTTACCGACGTACATACGCGACAGCCACAGGGTTCAAATATTGTGTAATAAACAACATAAAGTGAACTTTCACGTGTTTTAAAAATAGTAGTTAGTACACCCTTTCCTCTCATGAACTTGATTTTATTATGAATTTGTTTTGTTAATCATATGCAGGGAAGGAAAGCTGCGAACGTGTGATATCATCCCCTAGAAAACGAGTCAATCGCATTCACAGTTCCAGTGTTTTTGCATGTTTAGGAATTTGGTTCGCAGCTGGTGGTTGTGAGTTTCAAAAATTAAACTTTCCCTATTTTAAACTCTCACCCCGACCTTCACCCTCGCAATACATAGAGTACCTAATTAATAATCATTTAATTATTTCATGGCAAAGAACATAACTTGCTCAGAGTAGGAATTGATATTTTTACTCATTTGTTTTAAAGATACGTATGACATCATAAGCATGAAGGCTATATGGTCAACAATTATTCATTTCCATGTTTTGTGATACATGGTGGCGGCTCATATATATTTATTGATATTCAATTAAATTGTTATAAAAATAAAAATAACACATAAGTGGGGAAAATTGAAAGGTGCTACCTCACTTTGAAGGTACATACAGAACAGCTGATAAAAATAATCCCACGCAAGTAGAAATACAACTTACAGGTTAAATCGCACAGTTACGGCCGGCTCACTCTAGTAAACCTTGCTTACGCCATGCCTGGCCGATTGCACTGGGCAGGGCACACGGGTGCCCAGCTAACAACCTCTGATGTAAACATATTTACTTTGAAAATCTATATTATCCTGGAACATGTGATGCCCTTTACTAATAAACTTAGTATTTTGTATTCGAAAGAACATTCTTGTAATGCCTTGCAAAGTAGCAAGGTACTACCTAAAAATGGGTCATGTCAAAGAAATCAAAAAAATGTTCAAATGTTTGTAGAGTCTATGGGACTTAACCACGGGGTCATCAGTCCCTTAAGTTACAAACTACTTATGAACTACTTACAACTAAGGACGGCACAAATATCCATGCCCGAGGGGGGATTCGAACCCCCAACCGTAGTGGCCGTGCAGACCGTGACTGGAGCGCCTCAGTCCCCTCGGCCACCGCGGCCGGCTCAAAGAAATCTTTTTTTAATAGTAACTACGTAAACTGTTTCTGTTCTTAAATTAACTACATCTAATGTTCTATTGGACCAATTTTGCCACTATACCGTTATTTAAAATTAACTGAATATACATATTTTGAAAATTGTGTATATGATCTTGGAAACTGTAATGACCAGAGGAGTTGTCACCTGTTCCAAATATCGAAACATCCACACCGCGCACTCTAGCGCTCGTTTGAAGAACTACTGAGATTATAACAGAGTCCCTGTCAGAGCTGTCAGATCAGTTACACGTGGAAGAAGTACAAGAGGAAAAACATATAAATGGGGAATACGGATAATCTTATAGCTGTGTTATTAATCTGATACATACGATGCTGTACCGTATTTGGCAGGTAATGAACTCTATAATGCTCTCATACGTAATATTGGGTAATGCCTGTTAGTATATGGTTTAATATTTTTTTTTCAGCTACACAAGTTGGTGTAGATAAAATGGTCAATTAATTTACAGGAAAGAAAGCATAAACGCTTAAGAAATCCCACACAAAAGCTTCGTAAAACTATAATTTGTTATTCGGTTTATTCTCTGATTATTTTGATAGTTATAAATATTTTGTTTTTTATTTTTATTGAAAAGACCCATACAAATGCAACATTTGAACGATACAGCTTAGAATGTCGAAAATAGTCAAATTTTGATAATAAAACTAGTTACAGTGGCTTTTGCTTAAATGATGAGGTAAATATATTGTAGATTATTCATCAAGAGAGGTAATCTGGCTGGCCAGTACTTACCTTAGTGCTGTACCGCCGAAAGCCGTATAAAGAAGGAAATAGATGAAAAATAGCAAGCACTAGCTTTCGGAACAGGGTTCCTTCATCAGGTAGGAGAGAATGGAAGGAAAACGGAATATGGAACAGAAGGGTAGGCCATGAGGATGATATATATAGGTTGTTTCACTAAGTGTGTTTGCCTCTGTACCTTATAAAACAATAGGCGACGGGAAATTTTAATGCGGTAGGTCAACACAAGAAATGTTACACTTTCTGTGGAGCTATGAACATAGTTGATCGTATCATTTTACAAAGAGTTACAGCACAAAGATATAATTTTTTAATGGAACAATAGTTTTTTTTCTATCGTGCATTGGATTCGTTTAAACCAGCTGCGTCCAAATCAATTTAAACTACATTCTTATCATTGTTAGTTTGGGAGCTACAACCCTTGAAAGTTCCGGGGGCGAAGGTTGCGATAGCGTAGCTGATTGGCCGAGAGGCTATCCCCTGGGGCACGGCCCACTGTTTCATGACCACCAGCCAGTCAGCTACGCTGTCGTAGCCTCCGCCCCCTAAACATTGAAGGGTTGTAGCCCCCAAACTAACAGTGATAGGAATGTAGTTTAAATTGATTTGGACGCAGCTGATTTCAGCGAATCCAATGCACGATAGAAGAAAGTATTGTTCCATTTAAAAAATTATATCTTTGTGCTGTAACTCTTTGGAAAATGATACGATCAACTATGTTCATAGTTCCGCTGAAAGTGTAACATTTCTTGTGTTGACCTACCGCATTAAAATTTCCCGTCGCCTATTATTTTATAAGTTACAGAGGCAAATACACTTAGTGAAACACCATATATACACACACACACACACACACACACACACACACACACACACACACACACACACACACATATATATATATATATATATATATATATATATATATATATATATATATCGCACTCTTCAATGCCTAGTTACAGTAATACGGTTTATTAGCGTCTCTGACGGTCAACGACTATTGACAATGTATCTTCTGCTAGGCTAGGAGAGACCATCTGTGCTCTATCAATGCGATTAATATACTAGAGGCAGTGTGTTTTATCGAAGAGTTGGCATGGTATATCGTAAATACTTCTGATAAATTCATGAAGAGTTAGAAGTAGCCGGCCGCGGTGGCCGAGGGGACTGAGGCGCTCCAGTCACGGTCTGCACGGCCGCTACGGTCGGGGGTTCGAATCCCCCCTCGGGCATGGATATTTGTGCCGTCCTAGTTCGTAAGTAGTTCATAAGTAGTTTGTAAGTTTAGGGACTGATGACCCCGTAGTTAAGTCCCATAGACTTTACAAATTTCTGTTAGAAATACGTCGACTTTTTTTTCCAAATTTGTGAAGATATAGATACTGCCTGATTTCGAATTAGTTTAGATATTTGAATGAATAGGGAAATTAATTAGGCGAAAATCTCCATTTTTGAGAAAGCATATGTAATCAGTCAAACCTTAAGGTCGTAAATTCTATCAAATACTTAGGAGTTACAATAACGAACAACTTTGACCGGAGAGAACACAGAAAATATTGTGGGGAAGGCGAACCAAAGGTTTCGTTTCATCGGCAGAACGCTTCGAAGATGCACCAGCTCCACCAAGGAGACTGCCTACATCACACTTGTGCGTCCTCTCCTGGAGTACTGTTGCCCCTTGTGGGACCCTCGCCAGGTGGGATTGGCGGAAGACATTGAGAAGGTTCAGAGAAGGGCAGCTCGTTTTGTTCTATCAAGTTACGGGGGGGAAATCGTAACGGAAATGTTGCACAAATTGGGGTGGAAATCATTAAAAGAAAGACGTTATTCATTGCGGCGTGATATATTTGCTAAGTTTCAATCACCGACTTTTAATTCTGAACGTGAAAATATTTTGCCAGCACTCACCTACTTAAGGAGATATGACCATCCCAATAAAATAAGAGAAATCAGATCGAAAACGGAACGATTTAGGTGTTCTTTCTTCCGCGCACTATTAGAGAATGGAACGGTAGAGAAAAGTTATGAAAGTGGTTAATAAACCCCCTGCCAGGCACTTGAATGTGATTTGCAGAGTATCTATGTCGATGTAAATGTAGAATCTTTATTTACAATAATTAATATCGTCCATTACACTGCAGGCCCGTCCTCTCACTTGCTGGCAATAGTTTGTGAGGTAAGAAGGTATCCGCGATAGACGACCTACTTTCAGTGGTAAGAGAAACGCTCAGTGTGTTCTTGTATCCACCACGGCGGCAAAAGGCGCAGCAGCTCATTTGCAAACACGTGCAGTACAGGTACACGTTTCTTCACATTACGTGAGGCATTGTGTGAACCGTATATGGATTGTAAGAACATAATTTGCCATGGTCGATTGCTGAGAAAATCCTGAAAAGTTGGGGTTCCGCACTATTACTATTTGAGGGATTGCCATTTCTACACCTTTTATTCATAGAAAATCTTTGAAACTTTTAGCATCCATTCTTAATATTGTAGTCTCAAATTGTATTTTAAATATTGTTATCTACTAAAATTACCCATCGCCGATATCCAAAATCCAAAAGTCACTGTACTGACGCACAAAATTACAAACACCTGATTTATTCGCTTTTGTACTGTGGAGCGGAACGGGATTGAATTTGAAAACTATATTCTGCAGAGAGAGAGAAACGGGATTGAATTTTAAAACTATAATCTGTAGACATTTATCTAGAAAAGCCATATTTCCATTTTGGAACTCTTTATGTTATTAAGAAAGACGGGATGATACATGATGTTTGGGTAACAGAAGATTGCACTTACATACGGCTTCCCGACCGCTAAGGAAAAAAACTACCTGGGTTTTCTTTCGTTATTCGTTACAGCCACCCTCATGAACCACAGACAATGTCTAGGTGGGGTGGCTCAACGATACAAGTAGCCGTTCTGTAGGTGAAACCACAGTGGATGGGTATTTGTGAAGAGGCCAGACAAACGTGTGGTTCCTGAAGAGGGGGCAGCAGCCTTGTAGTTGCATGGGTAAAAGTCTGGAAAAGTGCCTTTACCATTATAATATTTTAATAGATTTAAAGTAATTACAGTTCCATTCTACCGATTCTCAGCTTTTTAAGATTACGACGTATGGGGGTTCTGCTCGCTGCAACATTATTCTCCTGGGGCGTCGTGGTAGAAATAAACACTCGATATATACAATTATTCACTTGCTTTTTAATTTGCAATCAAACGTCTCCACCAAAATATTTTAAAAGCAAAACATTTCCATGCATCAGAGTGGTAGTACTTCCATTTCAAAACACAAAGTGACATAGCTTCTAGAGCACTTGACAATCGACTGAAACTCGAACCCCCCCACGCAAGGCGGTGAGGCAAATATATAACATCGCCAATAATGACCTTACATTATGCATTGTTCATAACAATTGAATATAGTAATTTACAATTAACGAACACAACAGTAAAACATTTCATGTATACAAAAATAATCACAATATAAAATGAAAACTATGCATACGATAAGTTTAGATGGCACATGTATTTTTAAGACGAAATTTCCGATCATTCAAGTGCGATGTTAAATATCAATTAAATTGTTAATGAATACATCATACATGTTCCTAACCTATTGAACTATCAAATCTCATGGCCATTCTGAAAATAGGTTCAAAATTTCACCTAAGTCAATATACACAAAGAATTCAATATTGATAATTAATGTAATAGTCGAAATAACATTATTAGCTGCTCAACACAACTTGTTTATGAGCCTAACATATATACAATGCTGTTAATTTTCAATTAGTTTTTTTTTTTTTTTTTTTTTTTTTTTTTTTTTTTTTTTTTTTTTTTTTTTTCAGAAGATTTTACAATTTGTCTGTTTAAGTCTTGAAATAACATACAATGACGCAACTATTGTTTATAGAACTGTCTAGAAAGAAAATATATGAATCTCTTAATTAATTAAATCTATCAATTGTTTTAATCACAGTATCACACTGATTTCTAGGCTGGCTATTTCGTTTGTAACTTCACACGCAACATCTATCACTACTGAACCACACGATTCCAGATCCGAAGCAGACGGTATCGTAGGATAACATTGAGATGAGAGGACCAGGCAGACGGTATCGTACGATAACATTGAGATGAGGGGGTCAGCAGTATCGTTACACCATGTAGTTACTACGAACGGTTGAAAGGTAGGGGGAACTACAGTCGTTACTTTTCCCGAAGACATGCAGTTCTACTGTATGAATATATGGTGATGGCGTCTTCTTGGGTATAATATTCTGGAGATAAAATAGAAAATAGTCCCCCATTCGGATCAATGGGCGGGGACTACTCTGGAGGATGTCGTCATCAAGAAAAACAAAACAGGCATTCTATGGATAGGAGCGTGAAATGTTCTATCCCTTAATCGGGTAGGTAAGTTAGATAATTTGAAAAGAGAAATAGATTACAATTACATACGGTTGAGATTAGTGAAGTTTGATGGCAGGATAAATAGGATTTTTGGTCAGGTGAGTACGGGGTTATAAATACAAAATCAACTGGTGGGAACGTAGGAGTAGGGCTGATAATGAATAAGAAAATAGGAATGTGGTAAGTTACTATGAACAGCATAGTGAACGCTGGAAAGATATATACACGAAGCCGATGATGCGGAGACTGATGAAATTTATGAGAGCATAGAAGAAATTATTCAGACCGTTACAGGAGAAGAAAATTAACATGGGGCACTGGAACTCGGTAGTAGGAAAGAAAAGAGAAGGAAATGTACTAGGTTCAAAATGTTCAAATGTTTGTTTAGCTTATGGGACTTAACTACGGGGTCATCAGTCCCTAACTTACAAACTGCTTATGAACTGGCTAACACTGAGGAAGGCACAAATATCCATGCCAGAGGGGGGATTCGAAGCCCCGACAGTAGTGGCCGTGCAGACCGTGACTGGCGTGCCGCAGTCTCCTCGGCCACCGCGGCCGGCCTGTAGTAGGTGAATATGGACTGGGGAATACGAAAGAAAGAGAAGATTGCCTAGTAGAATTTTGTGCAGTGCAGAATTAAATCATTACAAACGGTTTATTCATCACGAGAGAACTTTATATTCGTGGTAAAGACCAGGAAACACTGGGAGGTACCAGATTGAGTTCATAATAGTAAGGCAAAGGTTTAGAAACCAGGTTTTAAACTGTAAGACTCTGACCATAACTTATTGGTTATTAAGTGTAGATTAAAACTTAGGAGTCTGCACAAAGGTAGAAAATTAAGGAGATGGAATCTGGGCAAACTGAAAGAACCAGAAGTGTTTGAGAGTTTTAGAGTTAGCATTAGACAAGGATTGTCTGAAAAGAAGGACAGAAATACAGTTGAAGATGAATGGGTAGCATTGAGAGATAGAGCAGTGAAGGTCGCAGAGGATCGTATAGGCAGAAGGAAAAGGCTTACAAAGTCCCTGGGTAGCCAAGGAGATACTTAAGCTAATTGACGAAAGGAGAAAACAAAACAAAAATTCATCAAGTAAAGCAGACAAAAGGGAGAACAGAGAAATGAGGTTGACAGGAAATGCAGACTGGATGAGCAAGAGTGGCTTGAGGAGAAATGCAAGACAGTAGAAGCATGTATAACTAGAGGAATGTTAGATACGTCCTACAGGAAAAAAAGAAAGACATTTAGAGGCAAGAAAAGCAGCGGTATGAATATCAAGAACTCAGATTGAAAATCAGTATCTATACTCGAAGTGCTCAACAGTTGCGGTCTGAGAGTCCGCGCTACTCTTGGCGTTACATATAATTAGCGTTGTTGTAACCCACTGTAGTCATATTATGGTTTTTCCTCAAGGTGTCATTCGTTATTGCTGAGTCGTTTTCTATAACTCACATAGTCTTTTTATTTTTCTCTTCTACAATTTTTTTATTTGCGTTTTCTTCTCTTTTCTATACGACACGGATCTATGGGAAGAAGCCTGCAGAAGAATTTCGCTATATACAAGACTCTTTTTTGTAGTTTTTCACCCAGAGGCAGACAGAGCCAGAAAGGTGGGTATACATACCATGACAGTTATTGCAAATGAAGCAAATTATCATTGCTATTTGGAGCATGAAAATGTAGTTTGTACTGAAAGTTCAAAACGGGAAGTGTGTATATCGCATTGACTCTGAAACTGTAGTATCCAGTGTGTGCATTTCACCCTGTTAACGATACAAATATGCAATACATTTTGTGAGAAATGCATGGGGATTAGTTTATAATGAAACTTAGTATTTCAGTGAAATTGGACGGAATTTACAACTCTATCAAAGGTATTGACGCAAAAAGCTACAAGTCAAACACAGTGACTATCATACTCTCCATTACTACATTGAATTTTGCGACTACCATTATTTAATGCCGTGCGGGCTCGAAATATGCACGCGACTACTAGCGGTGTGAAAAGTCGCGCGACTGCTGCAGGGCTAAGCGTACTCATTGTTTGGGATGGGTGATGGCAACTTGAGGATTGCAAATACAAATCAGTGTGCGTGGGCTTACGATAAACAAAATGTCCTCCAGAGCAATCACTCTTCCGTTTAACCAAAGCATCGAGAAATGGGAGGCAGCCATCTCTCTTTAATTTCATAGTAAATCGAATTTTCTCATAATTAGAGTTAAAACGACGCAGAAACTCCATTAACGTATCTTCTCCGGGGGGGGCGCACTATGGAAGAGTTATCGACGTATCACAGAAAACCGTTGGTTTACAAACCGCTGATTTAAGTGCTCTTTCTTTAAAGTCCTCCATAAAAAAGTTCGCCCCCAGAGGAGACAAGGGGCTGTCTATGGCGACACCATCAGTTTGTTCAAAATAATCTTGGTTAAATATAGAATAGGTTGAAGAAAGGGCGTGTCGAAAGAAACCAGTAATGTCCGAATGAAACCGCCAAGGAATCGGTGAGCATGATTTTAAGACTTCAGCAACGGCCACATATGCAGAACAATTTGTTGCCATAATTTTTGTTGTCTGTCTGTTGTCGTCCCCATTAACTGTGCAATATCTGTGGGTTTTTAGCCACCATGGCAGTTTTCAATACTTATTGTGTGTGTTTCAAGGCCTTAATTTGATTGTTTTTATAAGCCAATTTTATCTTCTTCTTTTATTGTTAAATTCAACATTTTATCTCCTGTTTAAACTACCATTACCGCCTTGAAACACATTTGTATACTGAGCTGAAGAGCAGTGTACGAGGCTGCTGTCAGCTTGCTCCACAGGGCATTAAATAACAATAAAGTAAAAAATTAGTTCAAAATGCTCAATTGTTTGTAGAGCTTATATGACTTAACTACACGGTCATCAGTCCCTAAACTTACAAACTTCTTATGAACTAGCTTAGACTAAAGACGACACAAATGACTCAAGACTGGTACGCCGCAGACCGCTCGGCCTCTGCGGTGACGAAGAAATAAGTCTTCGACTGTCCTTGTTGGCTCACCCAAAGATGACTGACATGTGTCCAGTTGAAATATTGAAAACCGGCTGAAAACCCGAAATCCTTTTGAACATTTGATTCGCCGCGAAAATCCCAAATTTCGCAATAGCCGTTCTATCACACTGCCCTGGGGCACGCCTGGCAATACACTCAGATGAACAGTCGCCGTCGAGAGCAAGGTACTGCGTTCTTTTACGTAGGATGTCTTCCAGCCAGAAATATGTGAACCTATTCCGTATTTGCGATTGGATAGGGAATTTCCTGTCAGAGAGGACACAGTTCGTAGTAATCGATGGTAAGGCATCGACTAAAACAGAGGTGATATCGGGCGTTACACAGGGTAGTGTTATTGGTCCTCTGCTGTTCCTTATTTACATAATAATTACGCCAGTCTTTAATACCCTACGGTCCAGGTACGTCACTTCCATTCTTCCTCCCAGATATTCTCCTACTTCCATTGCTCTCGACAGGTCCAGCTTTCTTAACTTCCTTCTGTCAGAATTCGCCATGCCTTAACAAGTCTCGATATATTCAAAAGTACATCTTATATCTGCTAATATCGATGTTGTTACTTCTATTATTACACCAACAGCAGCAGAAAGTGTCTCAGTGATACTACTAGTATTAATCCTATTAGGGTTAAGTCAATACCTTTTATTTACATCCTTTTACATGTAATCAACTTGTATAAATTATGTTATTAATTGTTTATCTGTAAAAATCATTGTTATGTTATAGGTAACTCACATGTAAAGAAATACTGTATGTGTAAATCCCTGGTCCGATGTAAGAGAGGGCCTGATAACCCTAATCTGATCAGGCTAAATAAACAAATAAATAAACGATTTAGGGGAAAATCTAAGTAGCTCCCTTAGGTTGTTTCCAGATGACGCCGTCATTTACCGTCTAGTGAAATCATCTGAAGATCAAAACCAACTGCAGAACGATGAATAAGATATCAGTATGGTATAGAAATTGGCAATTGACTGTAAATAATGAGAAGTGTGAAGTCGTCCACAAGAGTACGAAAAGAAATCCGTTAAATTTTGTTTAGAAGATAAATCAATCAAAAGTGAAGGCTGTAAACTCCACAAAATACCAAGGAATTACTATTACTTCAGACTTAAACTGGAAAGAAATCGTAGATGATATCGTGGGAGAGACGAACCAGAGACTGCGTTTTATTGGCAGAATTCTTAAAAGATGCAACAGAAGTACAAAAGAAACTGCATACACTAAGATTGTTCGTCCATCTTTGGTGTATTGCTGCCTAGTGTGGGATTCTTATCAGGTGGGTTTGACGGAGGATATCGAAAGAGTCCAGAGAAGGACAGTTCGTTTCGTTTTGTCTCGATTCAGGGGAGACAGCGTTACGGAAATGATACAGGATCTGGGATGGGAATCATTACAAAAACGGCGCTTATCGCTGCGGCCTGGGCTGCTTACAGAACTCCAATCGCCAACATTCTCCTCCGAATGCGAAAATATATTGTTGACTCCCACTAACATAGGTAAAAATGACCATCAGAATAAAATACGGGAAATGAGAGCTCGAACGGAGAGATTCGGGTATTATTTCTTGCCGCGCGCTATTCGATAATGGGATGGGAGAAAAATAGTATCATGGTGGTTCGATGAACCCTCTGCCCGGCACTTAAATGTGATTTGCAGAGTACCCCGTGTAGATGTAAATGTATGATCGTATCTTCGTTAGCAGTCTGCAGAGTGGCACCGCGTCGAACGCCTTTTCGAGATAGAGAAAAACACAGTACACAGTAAAGAATAGCAAGTTGTTGGACCTACGGCAAACGGAGCGTCTTTCTCGACGCCACCAATCAGAGGCAAGGCCTGGAGCCCTGCAAGTGAAAGAAATGGATTTTTGAAGGAGGCCACCCTCGCAGCGCCTTCCCAGCAGGGGCTGCAATTAAAAAGGGGGCTGCCCGAAGATATAGCGCCGGCGGCGGTGGGCGGCGCGTGCGTCGGAGCGCGCCAGATGCGGCCGGTGCCGGCACTTTATCGCCGCCCACAGCAATTTGCAAGTGGGTCGGCGGCTGCAGCGGGGCGCTGGCCCTGCTATCGGTCGCAGCAGCGCACCGAGCGCTGCCATTACGCCGTCTCTCCGCGAGCCGCCCAGAACATAGCGCTGGCTGGCTGGCGGAGCGGTGGCGGCCATGGCGACTGCTCACTTACTGGGGGAGGGGGAGGGGGTGCAGGCGATATTTGTTAGGGCGCCGCCTGCTGCCGCGGAGCAACACAGTTGCTGCGGTCGCGGCGCCAACTACCGCCGCCAGATGGCAGCACTGCCAACTGCGACACAAACTGTCACGTGCCCCTCCTCCTCTTCCACTCCCCTGTCCCAGTTTATGCGCTTTGTAAGCTTGCAACGCCGAATTGTAACACAAATAAACAACCGATCAAGCAGACAAGTGTTTGAAAACCACACGTCAACTATTCTGAAGTGCCGCAGCGAAATATCTGTTCTCAGGAAAAACAGCAGAAGGTAGCTCAAATGTTCAAATGTTTTCAATTCTCTCTCTGTCTCTCTCTACTCGTTTAGTCGATTACGACTCTTCATGACCCCATGAACGGCAGCATGCTACTTCTCTCTGTCCTGTTCTTTCTCCTGTAGATCTTCCAGGTTGGAACACGTTGCTTCTGTGATGCCATCGGTCCACCTCTTTCACTGCCGTCCTCTTCCTCTAGTGCCTTCGATCTTTCCCAGCATTAATGTTTTTTCCAGTGTGGCATGTCTTTGCATTATGTGTCCTAAGTAGGTCAACTTCTGTTTTAATATCAGACCTTCCAGAGAGCCATGTGGTTTTATTGGCTCTAATATAGATCTATTGGATCTTTTTTCCGTCCATGTAATCCTAAGAATTTTCCTCCAGCACCTCAATTCAAAGGAGGCAATTCTTCGCCGTTCAGCCTTTCTAATGGTCTATGTCTCGCATCCATACATTACAACTGGGAAGACCATAGCCTTCACAGTACGTATCTTTGTTGTTAAACTTATGTCTCTGGACCTTATAATATTGTCAAGCTTTGACATCGCATTTCTTCCGAACAACAAGCGTCTCCTGACTACGTTGCTGCAGTCGCCATCATCAGAGATCTAGGAACCGAGATAATTGAATGTTGATACCACCTCCATGGATTCTCCTCTTTTATCCCATGAATTAATAGGTTTAGTTGCCATAATTTTGGTTTGTATTTATATGGGAACCAACTACGTTAGTCATCAGTCCCTAGACTTACAAACTGCTTAAACTAAGGTAAAGTAACCTAAGGACAACACAAACATCCATGCCCGAGGGAGGATTCGAACCTCCGACGCGTGAGGCCGTGCGATCCATAACATGGCGCTCCAGACCGCTCGGCTACTCCCAGAAGGAATCTGTAGCAGATTACTAGGCCTCATTACAGCACACGTATCGGAAATATTAATTTAAAAAACCATTACTGTAACGGTATGCTACAGGTTAATAATTTCCTTGGGCGTCACGTCAAGTACTTCGATCACCTCGTATTTCTGCTCTGCTGTAGACGAAGAATATGGCATTTAACTCTACATCTGGTCCCATTGACTTCTAATTGGTCATCTGGCCACTTTGAAATATCGTCAAACTCGGTGATTTAAAACATTATATGCTACTTCAAGAACTAGGGAAAGGTATATAAAACACGATTACAGCGATCAATGAAGGGTGCTGCACATGGATTAGTACTGACCTGCATTTTACAAAACAAACAACAATTTAAAGTATTTATTCAATAGTAAAGACAAAATTTAACCCCTAGCACAGAGTGCTGTGTACAAGATCACGTGCAAACACTGCGGGCCGCGGTTGAGTAGCCGAGCGGTCTAAGTACATGGGTGTGTGTGTTTGCCCTTAGTTTAGTTTACCGCAGTTTAAGTAGTTTGTAAACTACGGACTGATGACCACGCAGTTTGGCCAGATAGATTTACAAACATGTGAACATTTTTTTGAAACATCGTGGGAAACTGTATGTAGGTCAGTCTGGCAGGGCTGTAGCTAGTAGATTGTCAGAACACGAGAGAAGCTGGTGGTTCAAAGATACAGATTCAACCTTTTCTGAACATCTGCTCGGAGGAAACCTTGTTTACGATGTACACTGTGAAATCCTACATTCCCCGAAGAAAAGCAGAAAGATGACAGCACTGAAAATACTGGAAATCAATAAACTTTTGGCTCAGGATGCTAGGTTAGTATTAAACGATCAAATCCAAACCCCCTTACATCACTATTTAAATAAGTAAAATAATCCTGTCACTTTTGATCCTTTATATATATTTATCATTTTTATATAAATATTAGTAGCTCTCATAAAAATATTGTAATGTATTTTTCTGTGAACTAGTCAATTTTCTGTGATAATGTCTTTGTAAACATCTTTGATAACATCTTTGAAACCAGGTATACAACAGTCAGTTGTCACCTGATGATATCCTGAGTAGCCGAAAGCCGGTTTGACGAATAAGTAAGTTATGTAGAACATCAGGATGTCGTTCCTTTTTTACATTAGTAGTACAAATTTTAGGAGATGGAATTACACACTAAAAAAATCAGTGGAAATGTCACTATTTGTCTTTAAAGTCTGTTTTCGTTACATACAATCAGCTGTATATTTGTACAATATAAAAATTAGATACATATTGTATCATAATTTGATTGCAATCTTTCTATAGTAACAACTCCTAAAATGAACGTTTTCTGCTGAATATGCTGTATAACATTTTCAAAGGTGATGAATGACTATGTGCGCAGTTAGAGAAAACGGTTGTATTGCGAACATAAGGCATCAAAGCAACTTACCGACGCGACGGAATTAACAGCCTTTGAAACCGGGATTGCAGTTGGAGTTATATGCATGGGACATTTTGTTTCGGAAGTAGAAAATTCAGTGTTCTGAGATTCACAGAGTGTGCCTATAATACAAAACTTAGGCATTACCTCTCACCAACGACAATGAGTTGGCGGCGTACTGCATTTAATGACCGAAATTATTGTTAACTGTAACTTAGCGCCGATATCTTCGCAAAAATACGTTTTCAAAACCGAAGGCAAGTATAAACCATCGTTCGGTATTGTACTTAAAGAATTCTCGAGTAATTTGTTTACGAACATATTAGAATAGTAAATAATTATACAAACATACTTGACCTCCGGAGTTAGCAAATAATTTGAAAACTTATACAGGGATCAGTGAACTTCTCGTAGAGAGAGACAGTGTCGAAACGTACAAATCCACTGCCTGGAAGGGAACGACCCATTGACAAAAATTCGACATTGATTCAGGAAGTACCGTTGTGAAACATGGATAACTCTTTACGCATAAGAACTGATGAGTGCTATCGACAAGCTATCACGATGTTGATTTCATATTTCTAGATTTCTCTAAAGGTTTTTGTCACGGTACTCTATACGAAGCTTTGTCAAATTGCGTACTTTCAGAGTATCCTCAAAGTTTTGCGGTCAGAAATGACACTGTACTTCTTAATTCACGGAAAGTCATCGAGTAAAACCTAAATCGTATACAGTCGTTTGATTCTAACTAAGATTAGACACCTGCATAAAGCGATAATTGGCAGTTGACTAAATAATTAATCATTTGAAATCATACATATGAGCATTAAACGAAATCAATTATACTTCATTCATAAATTAAATCAGCGAAATCTAATGACCATCTTTCTGTTGTACTCTCCACAGACTGGTATGATACAGATCTCCTGTCCTGTGCAAGGCTCTTCATCTGGGAATAAGAACGGCAACTTACAAACCTTTGAACCTGCTTACTGTATTTCTCTCCCGGTCTCCCTCTACGAGTTTTATCCCACACTCTTCTTATAACGCTAAGATGACGATTTTTGATGTTTCAGAATGTGTCCCACCAACCTCTTAATGCCAGAATCTCCTTTCTCCTTATTTCTGTTCAGCACCTCCTCATTAGTTATGTGATGTACCAGTCCAAACTTCATCATTCGTATGTAGCATCGCATTAGAATGCTTCTATCATCTTTTTTTTCCGAAGTCTTCATCGTCCACGTTTCACACCCATGCAATGCTACACTCCAAACAGATGCTATCAGAAAGGACTTACTAACATTTAAATTAATATTTGATGTCTACATATTTCCCTTCTTCAGAAACGCTTTTCCTCCCATAACCATTCTGCATTATACATTTCAATGGAGAACTCTTACTGTAAAAGATGCAACAGTTCTGCTGTAGAAACATCCTACACAACTGAGCCTTGCCGACTTGTTCTGGTCTGTGTTTTGCCCTTTCAACTTCGTTTTGGACTAGACGTGTGTGTTGGCTTGAAGTTTCACATTAATACCTTATTTGTTTATTTATCTCATAAAGTTTTCAAAAGGCAAAGGGCCAATTTTAAAAGAATTTTTAAACAAATTATCAAATTAAACTGATCATTGGATGAAACCCAATTAAAATCTGACAAGCAGTGGGTTTAATTGTTAATGAAACTTACAAAAATTACAAAGAACAAAGCTTCAAGTTTGCATGAATTTTTAAATAACAAGTACCACAAGAAAAGTTGCCATTAATCAGTTACAATTTAATGCCACAGTACATAGATGACGCCACAATAAACTGACATACCAGTCCGAGGATGCCACGATGCTGTGACAATGATTAGACCTTCAAACAAGCCGGTGACGCCAACTGTTCAACACCACAGTGACTCAATTCCAAGAAGTAGTAGCCAGTGGGTACAGATAGCATAATTAACACTCCAGCAAGAACATGTTACTAATAAAAGGAAGAAAATCCGCACAAGGTTAGGTAGGGGCTGGCCGCGATGGCCGAGGGGACTGCGGCGCTTCAGTCACGGTCTGCACGGCCACTACGGTCGGGGGTTCGAATCCCCCCTCGGGCATGGATATTTGTGCCGTCTTTAGTATAAGGTAGATCATAAGTAGTTTACAAGTTTAGGGACTGATGACCCCGTATTTAAGTCCCATAAGCCCTACAAACATTTGATTTTGTTAGGTAGCGCAGTTATCCACATTCTTTAAGAACTTCCAAATACACCCCTACACGAGAAAAGAATCAAAGAAGGACAAAACTAACACAAACCACAAAATACGTTGGTGGCCAGTTTCTGTCCCAGCCTCGTCGCCGCTTTTGTCTCTCGTTCCATCGTAGGTGTCGGTGGCTGAGTGGAATGAGACCGACACAGGAATAAAGATAGCACGCTGGTGCAGGTACGGGAGGGAGCAGCCAGAAACTAGAAACACTAGAGTAATTTAGAACGAGATATATATTGAACAGAATTTATACAATACTTAACTTTTACAGAGATCAGTACTGCAGAATGCTGAATGCATAGTTGAGCTAGAGTCCTGCCTAGTGCCTAACTGATAGCCAAGTCTTCACTGGTGCCTATCTGATTCCGAAGGTCCTAACTGGTTGCTATCTCAGTCCCAAGTGAACGATGTCGTTCAGTGGTGGCCACGAGCGGAGTACCAGCAGAGGGCGCTCGTGGCTGTCGTCGTCAGAACGCCGCGCAGTGCGTGCATGGCGGCGCGCGGCGAAAGTAGGTGGCGCGCACTTTGGACTTGTGCGACACCACACCCCTCCCCCCCAAACCGCCGCGCCGTCATGGCGTAGGGCTGAGGGCCACGGCAACGGCACTGGGAGGAGGGCCTGGGCGGGGGCGTTACTGGTGGGACGGGCGTCGTAGCAGAGGCTGGGATCGAGACGCCGTCCGCGCCCCGGCATCCGCCTTGCGATCCCCGGAAAACCCGCCAAAACGAGGGGAAGGGCGCACGCTTCCGCCCAGATTGAGCAGGTCATCTTCTTCTGAGGTGCGTGACCCAAGCTGGGGGGCCCGCACGGTCCCGGAGTCCCTCTCGTTGACGCTGGAAGCTGAGGCAGCGACGGAGGCGAAGGGGCCGACTGCATAGGAGGCGCGTCTACCTCCATCGGGATCTCGTAGTCCAGGGACGAACGATGTGGCTGTGCTCCCTGGCGGTGAACTGGGTCTGGAATCAAGAAACCGGAGACAGGATCGCGCGGCCTGTGCAAGCGCAATTGGTTTGCGTAGCGCCGCAGCTCCGACCCTGTGGAAGAACGTACAACATACATATTTCGACCGAGCACGCGCTGAATGGTGCCTGGCATCCATGTCTTCTTCATACCAGCAAACACCCTGTACAGCACCGGCGTAGAAACCTGGAAACGCGTAGCGCCATACGAACCGACTCGGTGCGTGGGAGGCTGCAGCAGGTGAAGGAGAGTGCGGTGACGGCGGCCGTGTAGCAGCTCGGCAGGAGACGGGCCGTCACGTGGCATGCACCGATACGTAGACAGGAAAATTTGAAGAGCTTGCTGCCTGGAGTGCTGACCTTTCATCTTTTCCATGTGAGACTTGAATGTTCGAAAGAAACGTTCGGCTTCACCATTGGACTGAGGGTGAAAAGGTGCGGTGGTTATATGCTGAATGCCATTCACACGACAAAACTGTTGAAATTCCGCACAAACAAACTGAGGTCCATTGTCACCGACGATAGTTTCAGGCAAGCCTTTGATGCAAAACACTGATGTTAAGGCACTGATTGTACTAGAAGCTGTCGTTGAGTTCATGGCAATCACAAAAGGAAACTTGCTGAAAGCTTCTACAACAATTAACCAGCGCGTATTCCAGAAAGGTCCGGCAAAGTCAATGTGTAAACGTTGCCATGGTCCGTTGGGGCGTGGCCAGTCTGAGAAACGTTGCGGAGGAGCCGCCTGATGCTCCGCACAAACAGTACACTGTGACGTCATGTTCTCTATCTGAGCGTCCATACCAACCCAGGTACAATGACGTCTGGCCAGTTGCTTTGTCCTAACAATACCCCAATGTCCTTGATGCAGGAGGCGTAACACTTCTCGTTGCAGGGAACGAGGAACAATCACTCTTGTTTGGTCGTTGTCCTTATGTAACAACAGAACACCCTGACTTAAAGATAATGCATGACGTTGTGCAAAATAACGTCGAACAGGAAGCCGTTTAATGTCTTTGGCTCTGGCAGGCCACCCAGAGCGAACAAAACGTGCTACCACACTTAGGTCTACATCTGCAGCTGTTTCCTGTGCAACCCGACGAGGTTCAAAGGGAACTCTGCGACAGCGGAAGCATCTTTGGAGTCTATCTGACAACATGCCATTTCTGAAGAATCAAACGACACATCCTGGCCAACCGGAAGTCGGGAAAGTGTGTCCGCGTTGGCATGTTGATTGGTAGGTCGGTAAAAAATCTCATACTGATAATTAGACAGTATTAAGGACCATCTCTGAAGCTTTTGTGCCGTTCGTGGCGGAATTGGCTTTGTGGGTGAGAACAACGACGTGAGAGGCTTGTGGTCTCTCAACAAATAGAATTTTCTGCCATAGAGATAATGATGAAACTTTGTGACGCCGTAAATGATTGCTAAGGCCTCCTTTTCTAACTAATTCTGTTGAGTTGGCGTCAGTAGCTTGGACGCAAAGGCAGTAGGTCGATCGTGAGATCCAATGCGATGTGACTGTAAGGGATGAATTCCTTGAGCATTAATCACATGGCCTAGGTACTCTATTTCAGTTTGAAATAACGAACACTTTGCTTTATTACAACGTAGACCTGCTGCAGTCAAAACTTTGAAAAGGCACTCCAGGTTTGCTAAATGTTCTTCAACTGTATGTCCGGATACCACAACATCATCTTAGTAGTTCGAGCAACACGGTACAGAAACTGTCAGCTGTTCCAAGAAACGCTGAAAAATAGCGGGGGCGGAAGAACTGCCAAATGGTAGGCGTTGAAATTGAAAAAGGTCCATGTGAGTATTAATGACGAAAAACTTTTTTGACTCTTCATCCAGTGGAATCTGTAAGTACGCCTCTGCTAAATCAATCTTAGAAAAGAAGCGAGACTGTCCTAATTGGTCCATAAGTTCGTCAGGTCTGGGCAGGGGATAAGTGTCTACAATTGTTTGACTGTTCACTGTTGATTTGAAGTCCGCACAGAGACGAAGTTTTCCTGACGGCTTGGGTATAATTACTATAGGCGAGGCCCACTGACTCGCAGAAACAGGAGAAATCACCCCACTATCTTGCCAACGTATAAGTTCTTCGGCAACTGTATCACGCAAGGCGATAGGCACTGGTCTAGCTTTACGAAATTTGGAACTGCAGATTCTTTTAAAGTTACATGTGCCACGAAGTCTTTTGCACAACCTAGTTCCGGCGAAAACAAGTCACTATATTTGTCACACAATGCATTGATTTTATCCTGAGGCACTATTGACGAAATTTGAAGCACATCTCTTAGAATTGTTAAACCAAACAAGTCAAAAGCATCTAGTCCAAAAATGTTCTGTGTCGATTTGGCCTGAAGAACTACAAAAGCAACTGTTTTTGTTACACCTGGAAAAGAGGCGGGCAGGCTACACGTTCCTAGCACGGGAATATTTTGACATGTATAAGCTGTTAACACGTGCTGTGACGGCGACAATTTTGGCGAACCCAGAAGTTCATAAGTATCTTTATTTATTAATGTGACAGCGGAACCAGTATCAAGCTGAAATTGCACCGTCTTATTTTCTATGAAGAGAGTCACAAACAGTTTTTGCTTGCGGCGCTCGACAGGTGCGCGAATGTGGGCAACGTCTGCTACGGTTTGCTTACTGCGCTTGCGCGGGACGCGTAGTGAAGTAAGCGGCGCAGACACGGCACGCAGCGGATTAACAACACTGTCACTAGATGTCACTACCGCCGGATCGGCGTCCGCGCAAGCATGCGAAGCTACTCCAGATTTACTAACTACTGCACTACAGTTTTGAGTAGCTACTTGATGTCTACTGTCACTAGCTACACAGTACTGGGCACTATTACAAGGAGCAGTTGCAGAAGGCACTATTTTCACTACAGGAATGCACTGTTCATAGTCATTTTGCTTGTCCCGAACCCTTTTCCGTTGCACTGTTGTACGCGCTCGTCGGCGCTTGCTACGTGGTGCACTATATAGTTTTGCCATAGGCGCAGAACTACTTTCTTGCAATTGACATCCAAGGAAAGCACTGTTCAATTCCACAGCCCGTATAACATTTACAGAATGAACTGTTCTCGCACTCTGCGAAGCACTGTTTCTAACGGTACCGTTCTTTGAGTTTTTAATTTGCATACACACAGACTGTACATGTCCTGATTTGCCACATTGATAACAAATAGCGTTACAACTTGGGCACTGTGTACGTTTGTGGCGAGATACACACTGGGGGCAAGATTTACGAACATTTTTCGGAAATGAACGTTGGCGCCCGTTATTCAAATCACTGTTTCTAACACGACGGGGCGACCTTTTCGTCGCACTTTTACACTGGCTACTGTTCACTGTCTGTTCAGCACGGCCTGTACTATTGTAAGAATCACTAGTGCTACACTGAGAACTACGGCTAGGAAAGCGACCGTTGCGGTGCACTGAATTAACACTGTGGCTTTGCATTTCTACATCTGCTAAGTCAAAAGTATCATGCGCATCTATAAGCTGCAGTACACTGTCTAATGAGGGGTCAGACTGTTTCAGAATTGCTGCTCTAATTCTGGGGTCCTGAATATTCTGCGTAATCGCATCCCTCAACATCACGTCACCATACGAAAGTCCACAAGAGCAAGTAAATTTACATTTGCGGGTTAAGCCCTTCAATTCCGTAATCCACTCTTGGTGTGACTGCTGCGGTAATTTTTTAAGTCTGAAAAATCGGTACCGTGCCGCAGCTACGAGAACTTTTCTCTCATAATGAGCATTCAGTGCATCTACTATTTGTTCAAAGTCTACATCACGAGGAGATGCGTGAGGGAACAGTTTCTGCAGTAATACGAAGGTTTTGGGGCCCACCACGGACAATAAAAGATGCTTAACAGTCTGACCTGTAAGTTGATGAGCCGCGACGAGTTCTTGAAACTGTGCGAAGTTGTCGCTCCATTCTTCCTCACGTTCGTTGTACTGGAGAAACGTAGGAAGCGTTGCGGCGGCAGGTGTGAGCTGCTGAAGCGGCGGCTGTTGTTGTTGGTTAGCTGCTTGCGCTGTGAGCTGGGCCACAGCCTGCAGGAGTTGTGTTATTTGCGCCGTCTATAACTGAATAATTTCCATTAAGTTTGGGTTCGGGGTAGTGGCCATGCTGACCGATTAGGCGCCGCGCATACAAGTAAATTATAACAAAACACAAATGCAATATGAAAGAGGACGCGCTGCAACCAAAAAGTTCACAAAACACGTAACAAAATATCTTCCCCCAAAATTCTTATAATAAGGGTGGGTGGGCGGGAGCAATTTCTGTGTGCGCCGACTACTACTGCTGTCTGACTGCTGCAAGCGGGCTGGTCCACGGATCGTCTATTACTCCTCGTTGCCACTTTTGTGTCCCAGCCTCGTCGCCGCTTTTGTCTCTCGTTCCATCGTAGGTGTCGGTGGCTGAGTGGAATGAGACCGACACAGGAATAAAGATAGCACGCTGGTGCAGGTACGGGAGGGAGCAGCCAGAAACTAGAAACACTAGAGTAATTTAGAACGAGATATATATTGAACAGAATTTATACAATACTTAACTTTTACAGAGATCAGTACTGCAGAATGCTAAATACATAGTTGAGCTAGAGTCCTGCCTAGTGCCTAACTGATAGCCAAGTCTTCACTGGTGCCTATCTGATTCCGAAGGTCCTAACTGGTTGCTATCTCAGTCCCAAGTGAACGATGTCGTTCAGTGGTGGCCACGAGCGGAGTACCAGCAGAGGGCGCTCGTGGCTGTCGTCGTCAGAACGCCGCGCCGTGCGTGCATGGCGTCGCGCGGCGAAAGTAGGTGGCGCGCACTTTGGACTTGTGCGACACCACAGCCAGGGCAGGTTAGTGAGTGACAACAGCTATATAAGGACGCCAATACCTTCATTGCACTTATGGAATTGCAATATACCAGAATGTTGCAATGTTCATCTCAAAGTAAATTTCACCAAAACAAAGTCAGAACACAATTCGGAGTCGGCTGGTAATCCATATGCGGGGCAGCAGGTGATGAATAAGGCTACTTAACTTATTGGTCCTGCAGCGCCGAAAGTAACGACGTCCTTGGTTGCAGGAACAACTATCCAATGCCCGTAGAATGGCGCCCTTAGGTAATCCTGCGTCTCCAGGGCACCCATTACCTTTTCCACTAGCCGTAGCTGTTGTTGTACGTTGGGTAGTCCTCAACTCGAATTGTTCGTCAGGTCGCTGCTCACGTTTGTGCCTAACTATTCATTTTGCTTAGTCACTCAAATACTTTTACGAGGGCTGGGAGTTGCCTGATAGCTAAAAAGCTTGTTGCTGGATGCGGATTGTCACTTTCTGTAATTGCTAGCGTTCCTGCGTTCTTCCAGACATGAGCGTACACTCCAGTTCATAATATATTGTTAAAATGTCGACAATCGTCCTGAGAATCTTTGGAGGGAGCATTTTTATCAGAATGTTAAGACTGCCCTTGCCTCTTTTCTTGTTGGTTTTCAGTGTCCAGAGATGGGCGACCACTGCTTCTTCAGCCCTGGCGGCCAGGTATGTGGACACTCCTTCCGGGAACTTCGTCAATTACATTTGCTACAGGTGTAAAGTCGGAGTTAATTTGATTGCCAAAGGCACTCGTCTTGGCATCCGACTGATGCACGTATGGTCAACTAAAAGCGGTAGCATACATTGCCTGCATTACAGTAGCTGCTTGATGGTACGCCAGGCACTCTTTCTAGGAGAAAATGCGATGGAACTAGATTGAATCGATCAGATATTTGAACAGTGAGATGCCATGATTAATGGCTATATGAGCAAAGAACATGTCTCAACCGGTTTTTAGTATTGTTAAATATATATTTGTTTGATATGTGTAAACAATATTTGTAGGTCGGTGGTCAAAGCATTTAATTCTGTGATATTCAAATATATAATATTTTGAAATGGAAGTTGTATTTTAAAGATGAGGCGTTAGGATGCGCGGAAGGTTACAATTTTGGGAGCAGGGAAAGGACGCTTTTCTAACGCTTGGAAAGGGACTCGTAACTTGGACGTGGTGGAGAAAGGTTGTGACGCTGGACGGTATGAAGCCGCGTTACGAACTTGTTATTTGAAAAGACAGGCATGTGCGGACTCAGAAAATTTACGGTACTGTGACTGCAGAACTTTGCTTGAAAAGTGATAAACTATGCACGGTAGCAGGGCTGTGAAAAATCAGCAATCGTGAACTCGGGTGATTACAAACTGTGTTTTATAAAAAATACTGTAATCGCGGTTTAAATCTGGAACTGCAATGTTCGAAGGACTTGAATAATGTACGAGTGATAATTTGGAACTTTTACTCTCGATTGCGTGTGATACTTATTGTGCCTCTCATGAAAAATTGTTGGGGAACTATTAAGTTATTTAGCGATGTATAAAGTAGAACCACCTCCCCATTTCATGCCCAATAAGAGAAATCATTTATAGAGAACTATTTCGTGAGTGAATCACTTCTTTATCTTAGAATCCATTTTGTTGGTCCTTCAGAGATTTAATTTATGTTTGTTAAATACATTTTCACGTCATCATAGGCAGATTGATAGACTGGCTAAACAACAGAATAAGTATTGATCTTGTGTAAACAGATTAGGTAGCTGTTTAGGGATATAAGCTGACATACATAACTCACACATATGAACAGAGACAACGAGCCATAAACTTTTACTACCCTGAGTTATGTATTGCCCAAGTCTTATTTTTAAGTACTGATAGGAAGGTCGCAATCCTTCCTCTGCATAATAAGGTGATCTTCGTTCTACAATAAGCAAAGGATGGGATAAAGGAGGTTGGCAAATTTGGCTGAAACAAACGGTAAGGGGATTCTTCAGATGACAGGACAATTAGATCGTTTTTGTCAACTTGCAACACATCTGACTCTCCTTCTCGAACGCAATGTCCTCTGAACACCTGAATTTTTATGTAATCCCAATAACGAGGCTTCAAGCAGTAGATCATTAATCGCCTTAATCGAACTATCTGCAGCTGACTTAGCGTCGGCATCCACCAAACAGCCTTCTAAGTCCCCTACTGGATTCAGCAATTGCCTGAGATGGGCTCAAACTCTATCGAGTTGCCTAGTGGTAGGCTGTTCAAGATAGGAAAGGGTGTCGGTAACATCCGCTACACGGGTTGACAGGAAGGCGAGGGATTTGGCCAACTCATGCATTGCAGCTTCAGTAGGGATGGGAAAAACCGACCGGTTAAAACCGATACCGGTATTTTAGTTTTGAATAACCGGTTTGTTTCGGTATTTATTTGGTGTCGGTTGTAACCGGATTTTTTTAGTTATTGCCAAGAACCGGTTAAAAAAACCGGTATGGCTACTTCCTGTAGTAGTGGTTTAAAAAGTGTTTTTTGTAAATAATTTTAGAAAATTAAAACTAGTAGACCCTAATATTTAAGGCTATTCCTAAAATTTCCACTGCTGTGAAATATTTGGTCATCGCAGTAACTATGGAAAGCTAGCAGTGATAATTTAGGAACAATCCCGGCAGTCAGAAACGCGCAACAAAGCGTGGCATCTGAACTTAAGGACTGATGCAGCTACTGGGGCAACGATGCACCTGTTGCCGTGTGGCGTGGCCTATTAGACGACGCGCGTGCACCGGCAGTGGACAAGACTTGCCTGCGTCTGGTCATGCGGCAGGTCCTTGCCGTCGTCGCCAGACATCGGTTGTGTCTTAAATGGCACCATCCAGAGTGTGGAAGTACTTCACGAAGTACGGGAGCAGTGAGGTACAATGGTCCATTTGCTTTAAAAAGCTGAAAACGGATGGAGATACTACAAATATGCTGTGTCATTTAACGAGAAAGCATCCAAAATGTTTCTTGGAAGAGAAGGTAAATTAGATTCATACACCTATTATGTAAGTGATTTACTATAAGCGTGGAATAACTTTTAATGTATTATCATATTTTTATGCTAACAAGTTTTATTAATGTGATTTCTTGAAAGCGAGGGGATTTTTTAATAGCCAATATGAGTTTAGGTAACACTGATCATGTGATGTTGATGCTGTGCGGTCTGTGACTCCATGTTACGGACTGTGCGGCTGCTCCAGTCGGAGGTTCGAGTCCTCCCACCTTCCTCGGTCATGGGTGTGTATGTTGTCCTTAGTGTAAGTTAGTTTATGTTTAAGTAGTTTTTAAGTCTAGGGACCGATGACCTAAGCAGTTATGTCTCATAAGAACTCACACCCATTTGAACATTCTTTGATCATGTGGTACATAGCTTTCCTAGTTCAATTTGCGTAAATTTATACTGACAATAATCATACTGTTAGTCGGAACTGTGACTTTATTTTTCGAAATACTTCTGCAGCACTCATTGAAGTTCATTTCCTGACTGTAACTTATATATAACGAGATATTCGTATGCCCTGGCTCACAAGTCCAACTTACGGAATGGTTGGCTCAATATTCGCAACTGCCGGATGGAAACACTAGGCCAGTAAATCTGTATGCTTCGTATATCGTCTTCTACGGACTTCTGGCTAGTCTTACACACACTCAAGCAGGCGTAGTATTGGGAGCGTATCTTGTGAAATATGGAAAGACTAGTGATTTGTCGTATAACGTAAATTTACCTAAATTTTAACTAAACTTCGTAAGTTGCGGTTTCGGCCGAAACTAGAAGAATCGAAAATTTGATTACGTTTTCTGTTTCGGCCGCAAAATATGTTTCGGTCGAATTCTACTGGAAATAATAGCAATAAAAAACCGAAAACCGGTTATTTAAAAAAACCGGTTATCTTGAGCAATTTTTACAGTGCGGTTAAACTGGAGATGAAAAGAGCCGGTATAACCGAAAACCGGTTATTTCAGCAATAACCGCCATCCCCAAGCTTCAGTGGCATTTATTGGTTAATGCAAGGCTTCGCAGAGTCGGTTCCCAAGTTCAGCAACGGTACTGTTCCCGGACTCTCCTCTAATATTCATACAACAGCATCTTATTAGAAGATAATCAATACCAGTACAAGAACGAGAAGTTGCTGCTACGAGTGTTCAACTGAGACAAATGGAACAAACGCAGCTAATTCTAAAAACTGAAATAATGTACACAGGCCAAATATTAAAGTCGGAACCACGCTCTACTAATAGTAATAGGGTCAATACAAGGGGGTTACTGATTTTCCCGTAGATTTAATATCAGCAGTACATGCATAAGGATAGACGAATGCGTAATTACAGAGGTCTGGGTTGGATTACCTGACATTCTGTATTTGGAACACACAATATTTATTAAAAGCCGACAGGAAAAAAAAATGTTCAAATGTTTGTATAGCTTACGGGAATTAACTACGGAGTCATCAGTCCCTAAACTTACAAACTACTTATGAACTACCTTATACTAAGAACGGCACAAATATCCATGCCCGAGGGGGGATTCAAACTCCCGACCGTAGTGGCCGTACAGACCGTGACTGGAGCGCCTTAGTCCCCTCGGCCACCGCGGCCGGCCCAACAGGAAACAAATGAAAATATTTTCTTTTGAAATGTCAAATATCTGATAGATAAACACAAGCTTACCGAAATGCGTAACATTTAAGGAAAGGCTTGAACTTGTCGGAAGGGCACATATTAAAATTTACAATTCAAATTACAGCATATAAGATGTAACATAAAAATTAAACACTGATCAATTCCCATTGCAGCAAACTCGAAACATCAATATCTTTCCCAGCAAGGAAACGACGAGTGGCTCCAGAAAAAAAAGGAAAGGGAACGGTTTAAGGAGTGTCCGAACGAATTAAGGAGCTCCAGTCTTAATCCGAAAGGAATCTCTAACGTCCCACAACATTGCCCAAAAATTAGACTACGAATTTGCATAATTTGCCCATAGAAGGGAAACACACCGCCTTTGAATATGGTGTCCCCAGGACCAGAAAAAAAAAAACAGAGATAAATAAGTTGCAATCAGCAAATAGTAGTTAAGAAACCATATAAAATCAAATTTCATGGGTGAATAGTCACTCACAGTAGACCTAGTTGCTATAAAGCACGACAACCACTACCAGTCATCAATGTACATGTATTCATAAGGACATAGGCATAGAAAATCGCTAGGGTTAACCCCCTAAGAACGATGGTGACAAAACGACAGTCAAGTACATGGTTAGCCAGGAGGGAAAGTCGCCAACTAACGCAAATATTTAGACATGGTCAAGCAAAGCAACTACTGATCTCCGAAGTCCAATAACAGTTGTATACGACTTGCCAGGGCACCTGGATAGACTATTCGGAGATGGAAATGAGACTGTTTCAATTCAAGACTCCGGAGAAGCAGGTAGTTCCCTTGAGGCTCAAGTGTACATGAGGCCGCCGTCGTCACACGGAACACACTAGGCGACACTGATCGCCCGGCAAGTGGTACACCACTCGGTAAACAGCAGCAAGCGCGGCCCATATCCTTTCGGAGTACCGCCGCTGCCAACCTTATGCCCCTCTCCTCGCCCTTCCTCCCTGAAAAGGCCCTCTCACTGTTAGCGAAGATACCCGCCGGTAGACAAGCGCGAAGCGCAATCGGGAGCGCCACCGACGGGAGAAATCAAAACTAAGATCAATAGGATTGCGCTCCACGATACTATGCCGGCACGGCTCATATATTTTCTACAATATTATTCCCTATCATGCTAATGACGCGATCAAGTTGCGACACAGATCCGGATTTGCTCGAATGATGACAGCAACTTTAGAAGGACTGCAATACAATGACTTATTTAAAACTCTAAATATAAACACGTCAATGCGCATTGCGTCCTCTGCTGTTGAAAATTCTTCGCTCGTTTATAAACCTGATACCGAGAAAAAGGATCTATTACATTTATACGAGGGAGACCGTATCATCTCGAAAGAAAAGAGAATCTCGCAGGTCTCATCCCGTAATTTAGCTGATCTGTTAACGTAAGATGTACGTCTTGCAAAGATCGACCAAGATTATTATCTGATAAGGTAGTACATCCATACTGTATAAAATTCTTGAACATCAGTATCCAGATCACTTTTATTTTCTAGAACATTACCGATTTCGGGACAGCTGCCTATCTTCAGATAAAATTTATGAAGTTACAGAGTAACTTGTCCTATGATAAACGAATTTTCATGGTAACGTGAACATTCGTTCATCACAGGACAGGTTGATTGATTGATTGATTTTTCCAGGGAAGCCAAAACAGTCTTGGTCCAACCTCAACCGCCACTGCCCGCACCGACACTAAGTTTATAGTGCGGTATCGCTCCCTGTATATCTAGTAAAGCCAACCAATGCCCTTGAACAGTGCAAGGAGTCCCTTTACCAGTTCTTTATTAGACACAATTTCTTCGGGTGTGGTTGTCCCAAATATTCTGTGCCTTTTATTCTCCAATGCAAGGCATTCGAAGGTTAGATGTGATGCAGTTTCATCACCGTCATCACAGATCCTACATTTAAGGTCCTCTTCTGTTATTCCCATTGTACGTAGGTGTTTTTTGAAATTCCCATGGTCTGTCAGCAATCCAGACATGAGTCTAATCTCTCTCCTGTTCAGACCCAGGATTGCAGAGCTTCTTTTAAATCATGGCTTTGGCATCATTACCTTGCCATGTTTTTGTTGATGGACTTTGGTCCAATATTCTCCGTGCTGTCTTCTGAGCCAGTTACGTAGCTCCAATTTGATCATTGCCTTGGTGATTGTCAGGACAGGTTCCGGTCCAATAAATGGAGTCTCTGCTCCCATCCTGGCTAATCTGTCGGCATGTTCGTTGCCACTGATCCCCGAGTGGCCAGGGACCCACAATAGGTTTACTCTATTGCTTTCCCCTAGCTCCACCAGAACCCTGTGACATTCTGCAACAATTTTAGACCTTGTTACAGGAGCTGCCAGTGATCTCAGGGCTGCCTGGCTGTCTGAATAGATACAGGTGCAACGATCTTTGTAGCACCTACGCAAATTATCCTCCACACACGCCCTGATGTCAGTGATTTCGGCCTGGAATACTGAGGCCAGTTTTACTAGAGAGATGACGCCCTCCAGTCTTGGCTGCACCACATATACCCCGGCCCAAACACCTTGGTCTTATTTTGATCTGTCAGTGAACCAGACAATATCCCCCGTGCGGTGTCGAACTATTTTCTCCTGTTGCTCCCTACTTCCAATTGTTATATTGAAAGGCTTGTTGAAGCGGTTATAATATGGGGTTATAATATAGTCGGCTGGCATTTTCCCAACCTTTCCTATATTTACCTCACTCATTATTTTAGTGTATGATTCTGGATATCCCAGAGAGTTCCAGTTGTTGCCAGATTTGAGTCTGTATGCACCAGCCGCTGCCTCCATCTTGACCCAAAGGTGTAATGGGGGCATATTCAGCATGGTTTCCATCCCAGCAGTGCGTGTGCTGTTAATTCCGCCTGTTATGGCTAAGCAGGCTAATCTCTGCACCTTACCAAGCTCCTTAGCAGTAACCTGCTGTTCTACCTTCTTCCACCACACGACCGCCCCATATGTAATCCTGGATCTAATCACTGTGGTGTATATCGAGTGCATACCCCTGGGGCTCAGGCCCCAATTTTTGCCACAAGCTCTCCTGCTACTCACAAGAGTACCTTTTGCCTTGGAGCAAATATTCCTGATGTGAGGGGTCCATGTCAGTTTCTCATCTATGGTAACCCCTAGATATTTCACTGTCCCCTTCACAGGTAGCACTTCATTGAAAAGCTTTAGACTCCATCTTGAATGTTGTATATGCTTCTTTGTGAATGGTACAACAACAGTCTTCTTAGGACTAACCCCCAGATCCTGTTTTCTGCACCAGTCTTGCACAATGTCCAACGCACCTTGTGCCATATTCTTTACTGTGTCAGCAAATTTGCCAAGTATTCCTATGACAAGATCATCTGCGTATCCTCGGCAAAAGTACTGCCTAGAGTTTAATTCTCCAATGAGATTATTCACCACTAGATTCCACAATAAAGGGGAAAGAACTCCTCCTTGCGGGCAACCCCTAGTGGTGTTGATTGCCATTTTGTCATTCATCATGGTAGCTTCTACCTTTCTTCCACTGAGCATGGCCCTAGTCCACCTACATATAATGGTCCCTAGGTCATGCACCTCTGCTGCCCTAACCATGGAATCGAAGGTCGTGTTGCTAAACGCCCCCTCAATGTCCAGTACGATACAGAGGGCTATTTCCTGAAAGTGTAGTGCTTTCTCCACCTTCCCAACAAGTTGGTGGAGAGCTGTCTCACATGATTTACTTGGTTGATATGCATGTTGGTTTGAATGTAGAGGAGCCATACGTAACCTCCTTTCTCCAACATGCTCATTAACCAGCTTTTCCAATGTCTTAAGAATGAAGGAGGACAGGCTGATTGGTCTCATATCCTTGGCCTTGGTATTATCAATTGTCCCCTCTGCCCTCCAGGCATTGGGAATGATTCCTGCTGCTAGGCTAACCCTGAATAACCTGCATAGGAATCTAATAAGATTTTCTCCCGCTTGTTGCAGGAGAACTGGGAAGATTCCATCGGGGCCAGGTGACTTGAACGGTTGAAATGTTCCCACCGCCCATCGGACCTTACTGAGATCGACACACTCCTTGGCCAAATCCCAGTCCTCTTTGCGAATACCTGAGAACCGTTGTCTCCCAGGAATCGCATTCTGGTCTGAGTTATCACCCAGAGTATATTGGCGAAAGTGAGTCTTGAGGAGCAGTTCCAGCGTTTCATGTGCTGTCCTTGTATACTCCCCATCCTCGTTCCTCAATGTTCCTCCTGGATTAGTTGGTACTCTAGTGAGGATATTATGAAGTCTCGCTTGAGCAGCCGTGCCCTCCACTTCCTCACAGAATACCTTCCAGGATGCCTCCTTTGTCCGTCTGATGGCAAGCTTGTAATCATCAAGGGCCTCACGATAATTTGCCCATTGTCACATGACAGGTTACTCTGTAACTTCATAAATTTGATCGGAAGATGCGCAGCTGTCCTGAAACCGGTAATGTTCTAGAAAATAAAAGCGATCATTAAGACGGTTATTCAAGAATTTTATTCGTATGACGATCGCAAAAACTCCTTCGAGACCCATAAGTCTTACTTTGGCATCCATATTTATATTCTCTTATGTCTAATGTTTCAAATATGTCATCTGCTTCTACAACGCCTTCAGTACAAAGAGTGAAAGGACTTAGTAAATATCCAGTAGCTCAGTACCTGAAAAATAACAAAATTGCAGTCAATTTTTACTTAACAAGTTAAGCGACGAATGGTGATTAATGATGTATGCTTTAGAAAATGTTTTACACAAATGCTAAATTGATGTTTAAGTGAGCTTACCTTTATGTTATATCTAATCTCTCTAGCCTGACTCCAATTCGTTGAATAACTGGGTTTCATCCTGTGACAAAACAAACTGAAATATACTTTTAAAACACTCAGCATAAACTCTGGGAACTATGGTGACGGATATTGCGAGGGTGAAGGTCGGGGTGAGAGTTTAAAATTGAGAAAGTTTAATTCTTGAAACTCACAACCACCAGCTGCGAACCAAATTCCTAAACATGCAAAATCACTGGAACTGTTATTGCGACTGTTTGACTCGTTTTCTAGGGGATGATATCACACGTTCGCAGCTTTCCTTCCCTGCATATGATTAACAAAACAAATTCATAATAAGTTCAAGTTCATGAGAGAAAAGGGTGTACTAACTACTATTTTTGAAAACACGTGAAAGTTCACTTTATGTTGTTTATTTCACAATATTTGAACCCTGTGGCTGTCGCGTATGTACGTCGGTAAATGTACCAAATAAAGTTATAGCTCGTGAGCACCCAGACAAAATGAATATTTGTCGCGAATTGATTTCACACCACGTGGCTGTCTCAAACACCGTTTATGTTCATGCCTATGCGACGACACGTGTTACATTAACAAATCACAGTCACTTTAATTCAATGCGATGCACACCTTGTTGCACCGGCTAATTATTCACAAACACACAGTAGCACTCGATTTAACTTGGTGCAGTCTACGAAGAGCAACCACACGTGGCGATTGCCACACACAAAACTCAAGTCACCACCTCGAGATCCACCTGCCGACTGAGGCAGTGCGACGCCGCCCGGCCAGTCACACCACGTGGTCTGGAGTCCTCACTTCCTGCCCAGGCTTGCGCGTGCGCCAAAAGCACAACTGCCGGGTTTTATCCCCTACGTCATCAACTTCCCCATGTAAACTGTTCTAACCGATTTGCCAACGTACAGCGCTCAGCCAATACATTTCTAAAACTTTACTTAAAATCAAAATAATTACACTACACATTAAACAAATATTTTCTTACGCTTTTATATTAATATAAACATCCTTTGTACTGTTTATCATAATTGTGCAATTTCTTATATCGCAGACAACTGATTTATCCGAATATTTCAAGGTAAAATACAAAAGATTGATTGAAAATAAAATGAAAAATAGTTAATATATTATTTTTATAAACAAACATTGCCATGCTAGTTATGTAACTGTCTTGTCTTTGTTGGTAATTTATTACTTTTCATTGTCAATTAAACATATTACGTTTGATGTGACTATATCAGCTAATGTATTGTTTATTTATCAACAGGCTATTTTGTAATGAGGGCCTTAAAGGTTCCTAACTGCATCGTATTACTTCAAATGCTAGTAGTATTACAATATTTGTGCACTGCACTGTGCCTGGCACTCGCCATTGTCCCTCTCTCCCCTCACCGGAAAAGAACTGTAAAATCCTAAGTTGGAACAAGCCACCAACATCGGCCTGCTCGCTGGCCTCCCGTCAGCTACAAGCACACAGCAAATCTCAACGTGGAGAATTTCTACCTATGGCCTAACTATAAATGTTGTCACCCAACTGTGTACATATATTGCTACCATAATTAATAAGATTAAAATCGTGTAACATTTAGTGCATTGGCATGGTCAATGTTTGCAGTGAACTTCATACTGTTTAATTATCAAATGCTATTAATTACCAGTATTTCTATTGGGCGGTAATCTCACAATATCCACTTCTTTCATCACATCGATAATGCAACATTCTTCCACCCAGATTGGATGCGCCCAATATCTTCGTTACAGCTGAAAATTAATAAGATGCTAAAGATGCAGTGTATCATTATATTCATGTAATGATGACATCTTAGTTATCAAAGCAAGACTTATTGTTCTTCAGGGAGTTATTGCGATCGTTATATGTATAAAATTCTTGAAAATCCGTCTCCAGATCGCTTATATTTTCTAAAACATTACCGGTTTCGGGACAGCTGCCCATCTTCAGATCAAAATTTTGAAGTTACAGAGTAACCTGTCCTGTAATGAACGAAACCGGTAATGTTTTAGAAAATATAAGCGATCTGGAGACGGATTTTCAAGAATTTTATACTTCTTAGTTATTCATTCATTGGTTTGGCGTCCATCGTCTCTCTGACAGGAATTGCTCACATGTCACCGGCACCACATCCCTGTCTCACGTCTGCCAGGCGTCCGCACCAGGCCATTTGTGTGTAAATTAGGCCTGTGAGAACATCCACAAGGGACAGTACTTCAAAGGCACATCAGCACCCGACAACGCGAAAATAAAAACGCGGGCGCCGTTGAAAATACTACCTCGATATTACGTGACAAACACTAGTGCAAAGTTAATAGCTGTTGGAAAAACTACTTTTATCCATGTTGGTTCTACGAGCAATTAGGCGATGTTAATTGGAGCTCTTAGGTTCTTCACTAGCTTATTATGCGAAGATGGAAGACTATAGCAGCAGTTGTATTAATATTATTTATTCAAATTATGCGACCGGTTTCGGTGTTATAATCACACCATCTTCAGTCCCCCTTTGTGAACCTGTCGGTACTGTCTGTCTCTCTTTGTCCCTTTTCCACACTTGCAGGGACGACACTGTGTTATACGCGGATTTGGCATGTGTTAATATTTACAGGGTGGCCTGATTCCCTTCCTGCCGCCACCCCATGCCCCACCCCCCCCACCCGCAGGAGGAAATGTGTTCCCAAATGTCTGTGTATAGAGTTATATGTGTGTGAAAGTGTAAAGTGTTACGAAATGTTTGCGAGTCTTGCAACTGAGGCGGGACTTAGGGACAAGCCCGGTATTCAACTTGGGTATGTGAAAAACCGCCTAGAAACCACATCCAGGCTGGCCGGCACTACGACCCCTTTCGTTTCGGGCGGATTCGAACCGAGGTCGGTGCGCCTCCCCGTCTCGGAAAGCGGTGCGTTAGACCACACGGCTAGCCGAGAGGGTACAACTGTCAGTACTATCACATTGTAAGGGGGCAGACGTTAACACCGGTAGCAGTAAATTTCTTATTCCTATCTACATCTACATGGGATTCTCTGCAAATCACATTTAAGTGCCTGGCAGAGGGTTCATCGAACCACCATTTAACTATTTATCTCCCATTCCAATCTTGAATAGTGCGCGGGAAGAAAGAACACCTGAATCTCTCTGTTCGAGGTCTGATTTCGCGTATTTTATTCTGATGATCATTTCCACCCATTTTCTCATTCGGAGGAGAATGTCGGCGATTGGAGTTTCGCAAGTAGCCCACGCCGCAGCGATAAGCGCCGTTGTTGTAATAATTCCCATCCCAGATCCCGTATTATTTCCGTAACGTTGTCTCCCCTGTATCGGGACAATACGAAACGAGCTGCCCTTCTTTGGACTCTTTCAATGTCCTCCGTTAAACCTACCTGATAAGGATCCCACTCTGGGCAGCAATACTCCAAAAATGAACGGACGAGCTTAGTGTGTGCAGTTTCTTTTGTAGTTCTGTTGCATGTTTAACGTGTTCTGCCAATAAAACGCAGTCTCTGGTTCGCCTTTCCCACGATATTATCTACGTGTTCTTTCCAATTTGGGTCTGAAGTAATAGTAATTCATAGGTATTTTGTCGAGTTTACCGCCTTCACGTTTGTTTGATTTATCGTGTAAACAAACTTTAACGAATTTCTTTTCGTACTCATGTGGACGACTTCACACTTCTCATTATTTAGAGTCAATTGCCAATTTTTACACCATACTGATATCTTATTCAGATCGTTATGCAGTTGGTTTTGATCTTCAGATGGTTTTACAAGACGGTAAATGACGGCGTCATCTGCAAACAACCTAAGAGAGCTACTTAGGTTTTCGCCGAAATCGTTTATGGAAATAAGTAACAGCAGAGGACCAATAACACTACCCTGTGGAAAGCCAGATACCACCTCTGTTTTAGTCGATGCCTTACCATCGATTACTACGAACTGTGTCCTCTCTGACAAGAAATCCCCTATCCAATCGCAAATTTGGGGCGATATACCATAACCCCGCAATTTGATTAAAAGCCGTTAGTGAGGTACGGTGCCAACAGCCTTCCGGAAATCAAGAAATACGGAATCGATTTGCGAACCCTTGTCGATAGTACCCATCACTTCGTGTGAATAAAGTGCTAGTTGTGTTTCGCATCAACGATATTTTCTAAATCTGTGTTGAGCTTGGTTCAATAGATATGTCAGCAAACCATCTACATCTACATACATACTCCGCAATTCACCGTAAGGTGCGTGGCGGAGGGTACACTGTACCACTACTAGGCATTTCCTTTCCTATTCCACTCCCAAATTGAACGGGGACAAAAAATAATGCCTATAGGTCTCCGTACGAGCCCAAATTTTCTTGTTTTTGTGATCTTTACGCGAAATGTAAGTAGGCGGCAGCAAGATCGTACTACACTCAGCTTCAAATTACGGCCCTCTAAATTTACTCAACAGAAATTCATGAAAAGAACGTCGTCTTTCTTCCATCCCCAATTGAGTTGCCGGAGCATTTCCGTGACACTCGCGCATTGGTCGAACCTACCGGTAACTAATCTAGCTGCTCGTCTCTGAACCGGCTCTATGTCTTCCTTTAAACTCAACAGTTGTCGTTGGATTTCTGACATGAAAGGACTAAGAAATTTACGGCTATCGGTGTTAACGGCTGCCCTTTTAAAGGATATAGTACTGGCAGTTGGTCAACGGGGGCCTGAAGATGGTGTGAGCATAACACCAGAACCGGCAGTATAATTAGATAAATTATATTAATACAGCTCCTGGTAGTGTCTTCCACCTTTAGATGAAGCAGCTGTAATCCAGAGCCATTGATTATGTAGAGAATTAGATCAATATGCTTTTCTTCGCTCAGAAAGCTATTCACAGTGTGGTGCAAAAGCAGAACACAGTGGCGTTGTAAGGGTCACTCCGTGCGCCCCATTCAGAGGCTGGTAGGGCAGAGAGGCGAACGATGTAGCGGATATCCGTGTCTCACACCGGGTCCCTACCTTGATATATCGGACAACTTCATAAAGATAAATCTCGATTGGGTCTAGCGGGGGGAGGGAGAGCAAGGGGCAGCGTATTTGAGGCTAAATGCGGGAAAACTGCCGCCATTAATTTCGATAACAACAGAGCCTCTGGGCTCCGGAAGAAGACGAGAGAACGGGACAGGGCAGCGGAGGACAGGCGGACATTGGAGAAAGGGGTAGCAGGGGTGGGGGGAGGGCGGGGGGAATGGCCCGGAGACTGGATACTGCGGAGGAAGGGCGGAGGAGAGCGGGCTGAATGCGTAGGGGGGGGGGGGGTGATTCATGGGCCGGGCTCCCTGGAGCGAGGGTGTCTTTATAAACAAGCGCTCTATCTGCTTCGATCGTACCGGAGGGCCGGATCCGTCTGTGTGCTGTAGTGGACAGTAAAGGGCTACCGACTGTGCCTTTATCCAGGAAGTAAATTTGAGTGAACGTGACAACGAGAACTAGTGAGATAGCTTCGTCCATGTCGTGCGTACACTGGCGATTCACCATAGATCCTGAGAATTTCGATGATCACGCAGGAAGTGGAGCAACATTCTTATTACTTTCTACATGCTAACAGTGGTTGGCGCTTGGTGGAGTCAGTGTAATTTCGTTCGTTAACCATTTCAGGGTGAAAAAATAATAAGTTTTGAATTTTTTTACGTTTTTATTGTATTATATTCATTTAGCGAAGCAGAAAAATCTAAAAATCAAGTGAAGTTGTAATATTACAAAACAGTGTTGTAAGAAATACATTTTTATAGATTGCATTTTAAATGCTGACTAGTTTCGGGCTTCGCCCATTTTCTTAAGCCACCTACTACAGTGAATAAAGTGTGTTTTACAGGAAGATAAATGAATATGTATAGATACATGAATATGTAATGCTATATTGAATGTTTAAGTCGTAAGTTAAGTTTTATTTGGATACTGCTTAGTTCACGTTGTTTGTTGTAATTACTTTGGTGTAATTTATTGCGATTTTTATCCAAAGATGTTTTTGTTCATTATTCTTTGCTTAATTTTGTTTGTGACAATATCTCTGGTTATATGCGGCGTGACATAAACAATACCATTACAAATATTCGTACAATAAATTTTAAGTGTTATAAATTTCTTGTATGTATTATATTGTAATGTAGGGGTAATATTTCAGTGCTACTATAATTTATCTCGTCTTGTTGCATATTTGGAAATATATTACGGTAGGATGGATTGTACTTTATATGCTGGTCAAAGTGTTATGGAAATTTTCGATGAATTTTATATTGCGCATTTCCGTTTGTTCATTTAACATTTGTTCTCTTCCTCCAACCACTCTTCTACATATCTGTGACCACATTCTATCGTCGTAAGTCTCTGCCTAATGTGAATAACTCACAATCTGTAAGAACATAACGAAGCAATTCATGTATCTTCCTGCAAAACACACTTAGTTCTCTGTAATAGGTGGCTGAAGAAAATGGGCAAAGCCCGAAACTAGTCAGCATTTAAAATAAAAGCAGCTTTGGTAAAATATTTAAAAGTCTTTCCTACAACATTTGAGAGCTGCTATACGTGACGTATTAAACGTTTGACAAAACAGTGTATATAGTTCTCTTTCTTCTCTTGCTCATGAATACAGTGATACTTTATTTATTAATTTATGCATTTATTTTACCTGGCAATATTAGGGCCTTCAGCCCCTCTCTTACGCCTGATCAGGCATACTGAAGATAAACAATTTCTTTATTACATTACCGACAGACAATGTATAACACAAGTATTACCGTAAAAAAGTACATATTGTTAATAGAATATAATTGCAACAATGATACTTAGATAATTTATAAAAATAAAAAAAATTATAATGACAATAACAGTGACAATAATAATAATAATAATAATAATAATAATAATAATAATAATAATAATCATGACTTTGCAAAGGACAATAAGTATGTTTCATATTGTGAACATCAGCGCTATTACAATTTAGGAATTGCCTCATTATGTTCTTACAGATTGTGAGTTATTCACATCAAGCAGACACTTAAGACGCTAGAATGTGGTGAAAGAGATATAAAAGAAGTAGATTGTTTAGAAGAAGAGAAATAGAATGGTAAGGTTCATAGCTATGATGGAGAGAAAGAACCGAGAGCAGCGTAACAATAGAAGCTATTCGGTCGTTAATGTGTGACTTCTGAGTTTCCTTTTGAATGGCGAGTGGTTTAGTGACTGACGTAGATTACATGGCAGTGTGTACCCTAATCGTATGGCTGAGATGGAGAACGACACGGAGAAAGATTTAGTGTTGTGTAAAGGTACAGCCAAGATGCTATACGTATCCGATATGGTATTGCGGTTGATGATAGCTGTTTAAAGGGAGAATTATTGGTGGCGCCGGTGGCTGAGAAATCGATGAAAGCACATTGTTTGTGGGCGCATCCAACATCGCTGGTATAAAGGAAGGACTGATATGACCGTACAACCGTATATGGCGCACGTACCCAAAGCAAGCATTCATCACTAGCTCGAGGCGTCTCGAATTTTCACTATTTGTGTCATGTTAAACTACATCACAGTCGTAAAGATTTGGCAAGACAATTGTTTCGACTAATTTTTGTTTAACTTGGGTTGGAAATATTTTTCTAAAATTTTGGATTGAGTATAAGGATGTGATCGATTTCCTGCATGCCACAGCTGTTTCTTCTTCCCAGTTTAGGTGTTCATCCAAGATTATCCCAATGTCTTTCACTGTTTTTATATGGTTACTGGGTACAATTCAGGTGTATTCCAAAGACTGTTTGACGAAAATACCGGCTGATTAGCTTTGGGTGAGATATGACGATGATCTGGTATTTTTTGGGGTTTAAGACGACGGAGCCTTGGGGAATTCCAGAGCACACGTTTTTCCATTATGACTTCTCCGACCCACAAATGAATTGTTCTGTTTCTGAGGTAGCTGTCATTTTAATTAGTAATAAATCAAAGTTAACCTTATGAAAAGCCCTACTAAAGTCAAGCTGTGTAAGGGTAGTAACTTCAAGTTTGTCGATAACCTGTTTAATGTCATCGGTAACTTTGATTAACGCAGTTACTGTACTGTAGTGCTTTCGGAAGCCCGATTGATATTTATAACGGATATTATAAGTTTTGAGGTAATCAATCAGCTGTTAATGAACAATATATTCAAAGGCTTTAGTCATTTCAGGTAATATGCTGATCGGGCTGTAGTCACCTGATGTCTTTGGGTTTTCAGTCTTGTATATAGGTTGAATTAAACTTTGCTTCCTCTCGGTGGGATATATTCTATGACGAAGATGTCTGTGAGAAGTGGAACAATAGTATCAACAACGTTTTTAATCAGTTGTTAATCAGGCTTATGCTCACTCCGTCATTTCATACTGCCTCAGAAGAGATTCTCATAAGTGCCTTGCGTACTGTGTCTGTAGAGACGTGTTTTAGAAAGAAGTTGTCCGTTGAGAGTGATATCCTCGGGCTGATATTTCGTAGCTACTTGACAGTTTACAGCTGTTGAGAAGAAATCGTTAAATAAGCCTGCAGAAGATTGAAAAACAGCGTCAGGGTTTCGCTTTCCTATGTCGAAAATGCGCAGCTTTGCCAGCCGCAGTGGCCGAGCGTTCTGCGGAATGCCAGTCATGGTCTGCACGACCGCTGCGGTCGGGGGTTCTAATCCCTCCTCGCGCATGGATGTTATTGCCGTATTTAGTATAAAGTAGTTCTTATATACAGCATAACGTGATGTACATTCTTTAATTGTTTTTCTGCTACGAGCGTACGAATAAAGAAAAATAAGTGCATATAGCAGTTTCAAAAGTAAAACTACCAAGAAATATGAGAAAAATTAAGAAAGAAATGACACGTTCTCGATCTATTTCTAAAAGACAGAAACCGGCGCTGAAAAGCGAATCTACAGACGACAGAAACTTGAAATTTCTAGACGGACAGGAGTATTGTATGCAGTCTCTTTAGTAGTTCTGTTGCATCTTTTAACTGTTGTGTCAATAAAACGCAGTCTCTTGTTCGCCTTTCCTACGACATTATCTACGTATTCTTTCCAGTTTAAGTCTGAAGTAATAGTAATTCCTAGGTATTTAGTGGAGTTTACGGCCTACACTTTTGATTGGTTTAGCTTGTAAAATAAGTTTAATGGATTTGGTTCAAAAATGTTCAAATGTTTGTTAATCTATCGGTCCAAACTGCGTGGTCATCAATCCGTAGCTTAAGAAATACTTAAACTAAAGTAAACTGACCTAAGGACAAACACACACACCCATGCCCCAGGGAGGACTCGATCCTCCACGGCGAGCAACCGCGCGCTCCGCAGCGAGGCGCTTTAGACCGCTCGGCAATGTGTTCTATAGTCGTACGGCTGAGATATAGAACGACACGGAGAAAGATTCAGTGTTGTGTGAATGTGCAGCCAAGATGCTAGACGTATCCGATCTGGCATTGCAGTTGTGGAATGATGATAGCTGTTTAATGTGAGCAGATAAGTGGACGACTTCACACTTCTCATTATTTAGAATCAATTGTCAATTTTTCACCGTGGTGATATTTAGATAGTGCTGTAGGTGGTTTTGATCTTCAGATGGCTTTACTAGACGGCAAATGACGGCGTTATCTGCAAACAATCTTAGAGATCTGCTCAGATTTTCTCCCAAATCTTTTATGTTTTAAGGAACAGCAGAGGAGCTGTGAAACGCCCAATATCACGTTTTATTCGATGCCTTGCTATCGATTACTACAACCTGTGTCCTCTGTGACAGGAAATCCCCTATCCAGTCGCCAACTTGGCGCAATATTGCATAAGAAAGCAATTTGATTAATAGCCGTTTGCGAGGTACTGTGTCAAAAGCCTTCTGGAAGAAATACGGAATCAATTTGAGAACCCTTGTCGATCGCACTCATAACTTCGTGTGAGTAAAGAGCTAGTTTCGCATGAACGTTATTTTCTAAATCCGTGTTGACTTTGGATCAATACTTTATTATGTTCGAGATAATTCATAGTGTTTTAATACAGTATATGTTCCAAACCCTGCTGCAAATTTACGCCAATGAAATAGGCTTGTATTTTAGAGGGTTACTCCTACTGCCTTTCTAGAATATAGGTGTGAACTGTGCAACTTTCCAATCCTTTGGTACAAATCCTTCTTTGAGAGAGCGGTTGTATATGGCTCTTAAGCTAGAAGCTATCGCTTCAGCATAATCAGATAGAAATCTAACGGTATACAGTCCGGAATGGTAGAATCGTAAGCGTATTCTCCACAATTTCTCATTATTTATAATTTTATTATTTTTCTCCGAAATGTTTGCAAAAAAGATAAAACATCAGGCAAATCTAAAGTGGGCCGTAATCACGCGTAATTAAATGGTTATGGAGACAGTACAAGCAATCAAGAACAGTCGCGTAAGATGAAGAGTACTGTGGGCCCAAAGTTTATTGAAAATATCCCACCGTCAAGTTATGCCAATAAACGAGTTCCAGTAATACCGACTGCGACGCGTGCCGCCTCACTAGAGTGAGATCCAGCCAGTTAGTCTTCTACTGCCATCAGAGGCTAGTCAATGTATTACAACTGTTCTTCTGAATAGCGAACCAGAATTAGTGAAAACAGTGTTAACAATTTTTCACCTCAAGCATGTACCAGAAAGATTCCTATTCTCGTCATTGTTATTCTGAGGACAATAGAATGTTAAAATTGACAGTGAGATTTATATTATGCTGATTAGGAATGAGAATTTCAATTAGAAAAGAGTCAGTAAAATCAACACTATACAAATCAGTGAACTTTCATTTGTGCTGTATTGAACTGCCTAGTATTGATCGTTAAGTTATTTTAATCATACTTATTCGGTTATCACTGTTGGACCAAGGGCAGGATAATTAATTCAGTGTGTAGAAACAAAATAACTGACTTTGTCAGTGAAAACATTACAGCTAATAAATTTTTCCAGTTGGTAATTGTTCACAGTAATACGTTTTCGCAGATAACAGTGTTAATTTATCAGTCGAGTCACTTGTTCATTTAATTTTCAAGAATTTTCATAATATTGACCAATGAAAAATTTTACAGCTACGTAGACAGAAAACAAAGCTACAATGTAATTTTGATTAAGTAATTACCAGATATAGATAATTAAGCTGCTCACTTACTGTGAACGATTCGCCTCTGTGTTTTATTGTGTGTAAAAAGCAATAGGTATTACGGTGAGAAGCAATTTTAATAGTCTCACAAAATAGCTTTGCTGCTGATTGCTGCATATTAATACGCAATTGTAAGATTACTGCATTGTTTTACAGATGATTCAGTTATGTTTGCCTTTTGGCGCTTGGCCTACCGTAGCTTATTGTGAGTTCTGAGTCAGTCCGCTTACTTAATTAACCCCTCATTAATTAACAATCATAATTAAGTCATTTTCCAATTTTTGTTCGCTCACTATTTCTGCATGTAGACCATGAAACATTTTCTTTTAATAAATTCAAACAGTTCCACCCGTTTGTTCATCATATTGGCATCTTTAACAACTTACGAGGAACTTAAGCAGTTCCAAATATTCATTTATAACCGATACAAATGTGTTACATGTTTATACCCTTTCATTGTCCTTCAGTGTAGTCACCAGCTATGTGTAGAATCCGTTGCCAGCTATGTAGAAGGCGTAGTATACCGTTAGCAGAGCCTGTTCTGTTGATGGTGCTGTTGGAGCGGTCTACTGCCTGTCGAATCTCTGGAACAGTTTCGAAGGGAATGCCACCAGGTGGTTCCTTCATCTTCGGAATCACATCAAAGTCACAAGGAGTTACGTACCGGGAGTGTGGTGGATGGTACAGTTCTTCCCAATCCCATTGACCGAACAGAGCAGCCATATCTAGCGCTGCATGCGCCCGCGCATTGTTGTGCAAAATGATGGGTGGGTTGCGCAGAATGTGTTCCCTCTCATTTCTCAAAATTGGTCGCAACTGATGCTCCAAAAACGAACGGTAATACTGTGCACTTACCTGCCCGATGCATGTCTGCAACAGTTTTCCTACCTTCGTTGAAGGCGTTTTCCCAATGTGCCACTGTTGTGTACGGAAATGCCGAAATACCGTACGCCTCTAGAAAATTGAATCTCGATCCAAATCCGTTGTTCCTGTTTCGAAAACATAGTTTCACCACTCGCTCACAAGTGACTGTGTATCCCTAGGCTGTATGCACGCCAATGACGTAGGACGAGCGAGTCCATTTGCTCGGAGGTAAGGTAGGTATGTCAACAGCGTGTGCTATGGGCGGCAATAGCAGATTAAATTGCATAGTGTCGCCACAGCAGTGTTGTCAAGATTTTAGTTCCAACCCTTGCATAAAAAACTTTCCAAATTTCTTCCATCAAATTTCCGATCAAGTTGTAAACCTCCGTTACCTTTATCTGGTATAAGTTTTGGTCGATTGCCTTTCCAGCAAATTAGCGATTTAATCATGTGGTATACTTAATTGCTAAAAGACCGGTAAGTGTAGTGGTAGGAGGTTATGAGGTATACATTAACTAAAAAAAAAAAAAAAAAAAAAAAAAAAAAAAAAAAAAAAAAAAAACATCGTAGTTTCAAATGGAACCACTGCCCGCTAAATGACATTACTTCTGAAGATATTGTAAAATGGATTTCATTGCTGCAGAGAAGCATAAGGCTAGCTGGCAGTGACTACACGACAATTTAATTATGTGTGTTCCTTGTTTCTTTGTGCTGAAGAGTATATGGCGCCTTGGAGTGCCGTACTTTGCTTGTGATATACGGCACTTTAGCAATTTTTGAAACTGGTTCTGATGATGTGCTTGGTTGGCCTAGACTATGGTGCAAGAACCACTGCCTACCAACCATGCGGCAAAACGTGTTCGAGAATTCTTTAGCTCTTGTTTATCTGTTTGGTTGCATGCTCGAAACAGAATAAATGAACATAAAGGTCCGCCGTATACAAAAATAATCTTAGCCGCCACCTTCTTCAATTTCTGTTCCAAGAAAACTGCCTTATCGACACATTCCATATTTGCATTACATCATTTAATTAGTTTTCGACAAGGTGATTTTGTAATTTCACTGTCGTTTTCTTTACGGTTGATTTCTTCAGCAGATAAAGGTGAATCAATTGCAGATATCAACATTGCTACAAGTTTGGCCTCCAGTTTCATGCAGGGAATTCTACTGGAACGAGAAACACCATTAAAAATCTTCTCTTGGCAATGACTTATCTCTTTCGGTATAGGAAGTCCTTTTCTGTATAATCTGTTCCACAAGCTAAAAGTTCATCACCTTTTAGCTTTTCTAAAAGGAGACGCTGGTAAAAGTATAGTTGAAGTATGTAAATGTTCTCCCTCGCCTTGCACACCATTAAACATGTCTGAGAGAGATCTCAGAGTCGAGTTCAGAAGAAATATCTGCAGAACGGCACTCTAGAATTTCCTTCTGACTGCGAGATTACATTGTGTAAAACTGTGAAAAAGAAGTTCGCTACTGCAATTCACGCTGCCCGTTATAGGAGTAGTGGTTTCAAACGGAAACACCACAACGAAGCCGGCCGCGGTGGCCGAGGGGACTGAGGCGCTCCAGTCACGGTCTGCACGGCCACTACGGTCGGGGGTTCGAATCCCCCCTCGGGCATGGGTATTTGTGCCGTCCTTAGTACAAGGTAGTTCATAAGTAGTTTGTAAGTTTAGGGACTGATGACCCCGTAGTTAAGTCCCATAAGCTTAACAAACATTTGAACATTTGAACCACAATGAATACGGAAAGAAAGCGTTAGCTATTATTGCAATAAAAATAGTATTAGCGTCAATGCGGCAGTATTCTGTAGCTCCTATACTGCTCAAAACCATTAGGAGATTATGTGACATATTATATAAAATTGGTGTGTGATACGTACGAGGAGACTGAGGCGCTCCAGTCACGGTCTGCACGGCCACTACGGTCAGGGGTTCGAATCCCCCCTCGGGCATGGATATTTGTGCCGTCCTAGTTCGTAAGTAGTTCATAAGTAGTTTGTAAGTTTAGGCACGGATGACCCCGTAGTTAAATGCTGCACAAATATTTGAACATTTTTTTGATACGTACGATATTTTTCCGTCTAAACTTATTAACTAAGGTTGAGTCATCGGGCTACCATAATAGTGAAAAAGTCATTCTCGATGTCATTTAATATGATCACGTCTGACGCCTAAGACAGTTTATCGTGCCATGGACAGTCAACTGTTGAGATATATTTGGCCGTTATTGCATCAGTACAATATCCAGCTCTGTAACCGTCGTGGGAGGTGATCTATCTGCAATGAGTCTGCCAAGTACATCGCAGACATGTTTAATAGTGTTAAAGTCCCACTAGCAACCTGACCACCCCATTCGTTTAATATCCTCAGCTTCAAGCATGTTGTCCACCATCGTAGGCTTTTCGTCCACCAGAAGGAACCCATCTCCTATGCCACTAGCGTAGGGCACAACAAAATGTCGAAGGATCTTGTCTCTATAACTCTGAGCATTCAAAACACCATTCGAAACGACGTAGAGGTCCGAACATCTGACAATACTGACTCCTTTCCACACAGTGATGCGTTGATGTTTACCGCAGGATTTTTCCGAGTTTCACGTGGTCTCCAGATGAAGGAGTGACGTTAGTCCGGCTGAAATCAGGTTCTTGACGCATCTGTTAACATAATCCGTAACGAGCCGTTAGGACTGAAATCCTGATGTTCCTCCGCCAAGTTTCTGCAGGCTAAGCTGTGTCGTCGTTTTAATGCGACATACTTCACAGACCTCGGTGCATAGAGGCCATAACTTCGAAATCGATTTTGGACTGTTTGCGTCGACATTGTGTGTGCTATTGCTGCCTGGAGAGTGCACTGAAACTCGTCTCCCGCCTCCATTGACTGTTTACCGGACATTACGGTCATCTGTTGCAGTTGTTACCCGTGGACGACTAAGGCCATGCCTTTCTTTAACGGTTCCTGTTGTATGAAGTCGCGTCCACATCCGAGAAATTACATTTTGGGACTCTACAACAGCTGCAGCCACTTCTCTCTGTGACTGTCCAACCCCTCTATGGCACTCCACTGCATAACTTCAGTTAAGTGACATTTTTGTTGCATTGCACTAACTCAGCGGTCGGCAACTGGACCACCAAAACTTTTTTAAAGTGTACGTTACACTCTCTAAGTATTAAAAAAATTATTTTCTGTAGATAACAACACAGAGCTGCAAGGAAGTGGAAAATTAATATGTGATTTAGTTCAAAGTGTATCATCAATCCGTCACAAGCTGGTTCTTTGAAAGATACGTTTTAAGTCAAAAATTTCTTCATTCTGTAAGAATAATCCTTAAAATACACCTTAAATACACATTAATATACCGTAAATACACATTTCCGTAATATCAAATTTCTTGGCAGATCTTAAGAAGAAATTTGCAATAAGATTTAAAAACATGCCAGCTGTAACGATTCTTAAAATCACCTTTGGAAGTTTCTCCTGCAGCAGAATGCACAGATGTGGCAACGACGTCCTTCCACCATTCAAAGCCTTTACTCCAAATGGAGATAACAGACTTGCAGGAAAACATTTCCTTGCGAAAGTATAAAACTGTATCCACTGAAGAATTTTGGAGTCAACATGTCCCGTAAAAATATTAAATTGCAATAACAATAAATAAGAAAATTAAAAAAAAAAAATGTTTGGCTCCGCATTTAAAAATGTGAAATTTCATTTTCAAAATTGAATTTCCTTGAGAATAATTTTCGCTCAAGATTAATGACCGCCCACTTTGAAGACACTAGTCGCATAAGATGCTCCGCACGTGAACCTAAATTTCAGGACCTCCTGAAAACTCCAAATGAAATCTTTCCCATGCATTTTTAACAGATATACACACATTTCATTGTATTTCATACTTTCATAGTGAAAATTAAAATAAAAAATTGTATGTTTAATGAATGAACTGTTTCTGCACTTTTCAATAAAAGATTATCCAATTTATTTCATTCTTTTTGTGAGTAAAAATAAAAATAAATAAATGGAAAATAGTATAATTTCTTTCTGGATTTCTTTATACATTATTGTTTTACATCTGTTTTATTTCCTACTATTTTGTGAGTGAAAATTAAATTAAAAAATTGTAAGGAACATGAGGTTATACATCTGAACCTCGATAAAAAAATTCAAAAGTATCCTGACCCCATCTACGATTACTTTCCGACCTCTGCACTAAATGTTCACTACACTACCTGAACTCAACTGCTTGTGTAATTCCTTTCGTGCAGTAAACAAAATCAACTCCAACCCCGTCTGCAGCGACTTTCCATTACCACCATCAAGGTTGCCATAATGTTATTGTCTCTACTTCATAGAACCGACAGAATTAAGTCGAACCATTTTAGTACATTCCCTCGATGACAATTCTTCGGGACCTAGATACCTGAACTGATTCCATAATTGTTTTGACTAGTGTTCAAACGTTGGTAAATATATGGGACTTAACTACTCTGATCATTAGTCCGCGGGCTTACAAACTACTTAAACCAACGATGTTAAACATATCTTGTCAAAATTGCAGCAACCGTACTAAATTTACAATAATTATAGAATAAAGCAGCCCAAAAAAATGCATTTCGTTTAGATACTTAATCTAAGTTTCGGCACTAACTATGGGTGCCTTCATCAGAAGATTAAATTAATATCTAGAAATGAAAATTAGACGAAACCATATGAAGGGTCCAGGGAAAGAATAAGTCACAATTTCAATGAAACTCAGAAAACGATTTTTTATTTTAAAACGCAATAAGTACATCTCATACAAACTAATGTTTCCAAACCATATGAAACACTGAAGTCCTGAATATAGAGAACAAAATGAGACCGTTTCTATGGTGTTCAACATTGATAGCAACGAAAATAAATTACAAAATTTACTCAAACTATAAACTTTTCAGCAAAGAAACCAGGTAAGTCCCTGAAACAGAAAGAGAACGGAGCATATGAGTCAGCTATTCCTTTCCGTTGTATGAACGAATGTTTTAATATCGTTTCATTTATTACTATTATTCTAATTTCTAACATTATTCTTATTGTTCATAATATTATAATTATCATTTCTAATGCTATTACCATCAATTATAATTTTATTATTTATATTATTATGGAAACTCACAGATCTGTTCCAAGTTATCAATCATGAGGCAACAAATGGAAAAATTCCACTGCTGCTGGACCACAGAACTTCATGAGGCTCATTAAATCATTGTACTCTGCTCTAGATATACGTAAGTGACCGGCAGACAATGGAGAATTTTGTTACATATTTTTACACATATGCAACATTAAATAAAGGTTTTAAGGGTAGCTTTAATAAGTCATATTGCAATTACCTGTGTAGGACAAAGAGGGTAGCTCGTACTCTCCAGCCTTCTGATTTGATGGACCTCTGTCAGGCTTACTTATGATGTTGGATAACATGTGACCATTATACGTGTCTCTCCAGTTCATCAGGCGAGGGTTAATGGACGAAGTCTCAATTTCCTTCACTGGTTGGATCTTAAATTGACATTTCGGTACATGTTTCTGATTTAAGAAGTATTTCCAATCATATACAATTCCCTGAGAAACATTCTCCACAATAAACGGTGATGGTTTTATTCTCGAATTATCAATCATACTCATGATATCCTCTGGGGTTTCCATCCTTCGTTTCAAATCCCACAGACCAACATTCCTATCACGTTCCATGTAAGAATGACCTCGTTCTGGAAATGTGATCTTGATATTTCTCAGTCCATGAATGTTATTATGAACTAGATAGTGCAAGAAGCGGGAAATTAAATTCTTGTTTAGCCCTCCAGCAGAATCATAGAACACTTGAAGCTGTTCAACATTGTTATCGGGGTAGTTAATAACTAAATGAAAAAGGAAAGATGCTACATCGTTAGGACCTTTCTTGGCAATACGTTCGTGGTATTCATAGAAACCTGACTGTCCCGTGGAGAGAATGTGGATGTTGAAAGAATACATTGATAATTGTCGCTTATAATAAGTATAGTTCGTAGCTATGTTTGGTAACGACACATTTTATGCAAAATAATACAAATTGCTTCCATCTTTTTGGTTTTCATAGCTTTATGCCTTGCATCTCTTTTGCGTTGTTAGAATGTTTCGGCTTTTCTTTTATGAAGGACATTCATGGTTGTTAACTTCTTAATTTTCTCTTTATCTTTCTCTGGCGAGAGTGCTTGCCGGCCGTGGTGGCCGAGGGGACTGAGGCGCTCCAGTCACGGTCAGCATGGCCACAACGGTCGGGGGTTGGAATCCCCCCTCGGGCATGGATATTTGTGCCGTCCTTAGTGTTAGCTAGTTCATAAGTAGTTTGTAAGCTTAGGGTTGATGACCCCGTAGTTAAGTCCCATAAGTTCTACAAACATTTGAACATTTTGGAGAGTGCTTTAAGTTTGGCTGAGAATTCATCACAATGGGTGCACGTGTCACTACATGGGTATCCGAAGGATATGTTGAAATTCGTGTTCATAAAGCATCTATAGGCTTCATTGTAAACAGCAACAGTAGAATAAAGTACCTTAAACATCAGAAACATTCTCTTGATACTCAAATCTTCAGGCAAATAAGTCTTTCTGGAATCATTTAAGTTGTAATGGCTTTGTAGACCTTTAAAACTGCTTATATGACTGTATGCCAACGATCTTGTAGAATCGTCAAGCTTCCTATGAAGATGTGTATGATTACCCCTCGTGTCTTGCGATGAAGAACCAGTTAGTTCCAATTCTTTTTTTTTTTTTCTTTTTTTTTTTTTTTTTTTTTTTTTTTTTTTTTTTTTTTTTTTTTTTTTTTTGTGATACCATGTATTGCACAAAACGCTTTTGCGCAATCTGGTAGATATTATGTAGTTATGAGCCATATGCTCAAGTCCAAAAGATGAATAAAGTTAGAATACATGGTAGCAAGGTGCTGGTAAGCCACACTAACAACGGAGCGGCCAGCCGTTGTCGGGCGACCGTGTAGATCGCCAAACAACTGCGGCCACAACCACGACGACGTGCATGCGCAGTACAATGTACAAATGTTTGTACAGCTTATGGGACTTAACTACGGGGTCATCAGTCCCTAACCTTACAAACTACTTATGAACTACCTAATACTAAGGACGGCACAAATATCCATGCCCGAGGAGGGATTCGAACCCCGACCGTAGTGGCCGTGCGGAACGTGACTGGCGCGCCGCAATCCGCTCGGCCACCGCGGCCGGCGCAGTACATTGGCGGCCTCTCTTAGTGCTTACGAGTAACAGTAGCATTAATGCAGAACAGGTGGAAGACAAAACCATCATATTATGTGAATAAGCAATTAACAACAGTATTTTTTATATAATATTGGTTGATTTACAAAATTTAGGTACAGAAATAAATAGACGTTGCCACTGCGGATTAGCCGTGCGTACTGGGGTGCAGTGCTGCGGTGCGCGCGGTCGTTCGCCGTCGGGGAGTCGAATCCCCACCCTCGGGCATGGATGTTTGTGCTGTCCTTAGGTTAGTTTACCTTAGTTTAAGTAGTTTGTAAGCTGCGAACTAATAACCACGGCCGGCCGCGGTGGCCGAGGGGACTATGGCGCTTCAGTCATGGTCTGCACGGCCACTACGTTCAGGGGTTCGAATTCCCCCTCGGGCATGGATATTTGTGGCGTCCTAGTTCGTAAGTAGTTCATAAGTAGTTTGTAAGTTTAGGGACTGATGACCCCGTAGTTAAGTCCCATAGACTATACAAACATTTGAACATTTTTTTTGAATAACCACGCAGCTGAATTTGACTTCACAGTTTGTAACATGTAAATGTGAAGTCAAACAGAAGTTTGCGGTTACATAGTAGAAGAACAGGCAACGCTTGAAGTAACAAGCTTATTAAACAATGAATATCATATTAAATGGAAGTAGAAAATATTATTACACGAAATACACTAATACCTCAAGTAAAACAGACAAAAATCACGGATCATTGAGTAACGGCTTCAAACCACAGAAGAAATCTTTAATGCGTAAATGTAGCTGCTCGTCGAGAATGAAATTATCTTTCAAAGGTAAATGTTTGAAAATTTCCAATTCCCCAAGAACATCAAGTTTCCTTCCTTTACTTTGTGTATGCAAAATAGTAACATCCTGAATATCTATCAATAAAATTCTTTCGGGTATGAGACCGCGTCGTCATTTTATAAACCCTACCAACGTTTTGGCCGCTGTTGCAGGCGGCCTTCTTCAGGGTCTGTGTCTGACTGCTGAGTTTATAAAATCACGACGCGGCTTCATCATATTGATAGTGAGAACAGGCGCGGAAGCTTACGTTTGCATCCTGAATATCGTTTGGTTTCTGATTTGCAATTAACATATGGTCGGCAAATGAAGAGTCATAAACGTTAATACCTTTTTTTTCCTAGACAGTTTTCTTTACACCTGATAGCAATAGCTCGTTTGATGTGCCCAATGTAATATGCAGGAAGTAATTTTATAGACGACAGATTTTTGTGAAGGGGACTCATAAAATTTCAATTTGTGAATGAGATTACTCTTAAGTATGTTGGAAGTAGAAAAGTCTGCATTGCCATTATACTTCTTACTAAGAAGACGTCGTAATATATAAGATACTGGATCCAGAAAAGGAATAGAAAAGTACTTTCGGTCTAAAATCGTAATACAGGAACCAGGTGTGGTAACCCTTTTACTAATATTATCTACTAAAGTGGGTTCATAGCCATTGTTCACAGCAATGCTTTTGAACAGTCTAATTTCGTTATGAAGTTTTTCCTCATATAGAGCTGTTAATAATTATGTATTTTTATATTTCGTAATAATGTTTTATTTAATCATGAGTAATTTTGCTGTAAAGGAAATTGTAATTGCATTAGGTATAAGTCGTTATGAAAAGTGGGGATAATATACCTTTGTCAGAGATTTGCATTGTGTGGTGAGTGGTCTTTGACGAACGAGTGAGCGTGGTTGTGCGCTAACAGAGAGCAGAGAGGGGGTCGTGGATGTCGCTTGAAGGGAGAGGAGAGACAGTCAAGGCGTGGTAATGAGCAGTGCCGTGTCCCAGGTTACCAGGCGGAGTACTACGTTGTGGCGCGTTTATCCAGTGATGAGTCAGGGCAAATGTCACAGGCTTTCATCTCATCAAGAGCCTGCCCTGTAATTGCTCAATGAATGGAAGTGTGTCCGTATCTTTAACTTCAGCATTGTCGACGAAAGCGCGGCCGGCTACTCAACCACGGGGACGTACTGTAAGACCGCTACAATATTTTGTACCACACAAAAGTTTAGGCAGTTTGTGAGGCGTTTACCCAGAACTGTTATGTCTAGTGATTGAACTAATAACGATCTTCTTGAAGTTAAGTAGACGTTCATTATTCCAAGTCATTATTACCTGTGTAGGGTCCTATCCTGTCAAGTCAAGTGAAAACCGAGTGTCGTTGCTAACAAAGTAATTATTTCAAGTGCCAAGCCAGTAAAACTTAATTTTTCATAGTTAATTTTCTTGGTGTAATCTCATTAATTTGATGATGCAATAATAGACTATATTTAATGAAAAATTAATAGTATTGCTTTCTTGTTACTGAAGACTGGCACTAATGGAAACTTAAAGATAAAACTTTAAATTACTACTGTTAATTTTGTAATGTTTTGTACTATTTTTGATTGGGTGTTCTCCTGATGGTTGGTTGTTAATTCGGTGTTGTTCATGTGCAGCCGGCCGCGGTGGCCGAGGAGACTGAGGCGCGCCAGTCACGGTATGCACGGCCACAACGGTGGGGGGTTCGAATCACCCCTCGGGCATGGATATTTGTGCCGTCCTTAGTTGTAGGTAGTTCATTAGTAGTTTGTAAGTTTAGGGTCTGATGACCTCGTAGATAAGTCCCATAAGCTACACAAACATTTGAACATTTTGTTCATATGCAGAGGCTCTATTGCACTGGCTTTGACGAATTGTTTGGGAATTTAGTATAATTTAAATACAATTTGATCAAAGTCATTTCAAATGTTTTCCTACTAAAGAGGTGAAATGATACAGGTGATTAAGTGTTAATCTGAGGTGACGTGAGTTGTTGGGTGCATTACTTACCTCCAATCAATCAGTCAAAAAGATTTATCACTGATTAGATTATCAAAAAGTTATTTTACTTTCATTTTATTTAAAGTCAGGAAATCACACTTCATTATTTTCCTAGAATGAGACTGTGGAACTTGTATCTCACTACCTTCCGTTGTCTCACACCTTACAAAGAGGTTAGTAGTTCATAAATTTCATGTTTCACATATAGTGCCCTACTGGGCTAGCGACCGTATTTAACTGTTTCCTTTAATCCAAATTCCGACATCATCTTGTTCGTTAACTCTACGATGATTACGAGTTCTAACAACAAATGGCATGTTCACGAGTACTACGATTTACCCCTATCCTTATTAAACACTTGAAATTTACGATAAGCAATAACGTCTCTGTTATTAAAAGTATCAAGCCCACCTTGCGCTTTTAAAGTAGCACCATTACCACGAAAAATTGGAGCTGTAATCCAACCATTACCAAGACTCGGAGTATTATCTGCTCTACGAATAGTAAACTGGAAAACACCACCACAAAACACACTAGGACCTCGAAGAAAAACTTCAGCTCCTACATTATTAGTCGTATTTTTAATGTCAATATTATCAACAGCCTTAAATACAGTAAGACGCGAACGCCTCATTCTCCGCCTACGAATCATAACGAACACCTTTCCGATCGAGAAATACCTAGAAACGGCTACTAAACGCCCTTTTAAATTTTGCTCGCAAGCGATAAGTCACGCGATGACGTCACCCCATAAATGAAAGTGACATTTAAAAACTCTCTGGCGCAAGGTTAGTTAAAGCTAGAGCCGCGCGCCATGTGGCCGCCAGCATTGCCATTGCTGGATGCCTACATACTCAGACGCGAGGATACTCGCGCAACTACTTTAACATAGCACAGCTATCTTATCGAAGATAAGGCAGCAATGTACAATAATAAGAGAGACGTTATTGCTTATCGTACATTTCAAGTGTTTAATAAGGATACGGGTAAATCGTATTACTCGTGCAACATGCCATTTGTTGTTAGACTGATTTGATTTGATTTTCTCAGGGAAGCCAAAACAGGCTTGGTCCAACCCGCCACTGCCCGCACCGAAACTAAGTTTATTGTGCGGTATCGCTCCCTGTATATCTAGTAAAGCCAAACTATGCCCTTGAACAGTGCAAGGAGTCCCTTTACCAGTTCTTTATTAGACATAATTTCTCCCGATCTGGTTGTCCCAAATGTTCTGTGCTTTTTACTCTCCAATGCAATGCATTCGAAGATTAGATGTGATGCAGTTTCATCACCGTCATCACAGATCCTATATTTAGGGTCCTCTTCTGTTATTCCCATTGTACGTAGGTGTTTTTTGAAATTCCCATGGTCTGTCAGCAATCCAGACATGGTCGCGGTGGAGTAGCCGAGCGGTTTAAAGGGTATCGCTGCGGAGCGCGCGGTCGCTCGCTGTGGAGGCTCGAGTCCTCCTTGGGGCATGGGTGTGTGTGTGTGTGTGTGTGTGTGTGTCTCCATAGGTCAGTTTACCTAGATTTAAGTGGTTTGTAAGGTACGGACTGATGACCACGCAGTTTGGTCCGATAGATTTACAGATATTTGAACATTTTTGAATCCAACCATGAGTCTAATCTCTCTCCTATTCAGGCCCAGAATTGCTGAGTTTCTTTTAAAACATGGCTTTGGAATTATTACCTTGCCATGTTTTTGTTGATGGACTTTGGTCCAATATTCTACGTGCTGTCTTCTGAGCCAGTTACATAGCTCCAATTCGATCATTGCATTGGTGATTGTCAGGACAGGTTCCGGTCCAATAAATGGAGTCTCTGCCCCCATCATGGCTAATCTGTCGGCATGTTCGTTGCCACTAATCCCCGAGTGGACAGGGACCCACAATAGGTTTACTCTATTGCTTTCCCCAAGCTCCACCAGAACCCTGTGACATTCTGTAATAATTTTAGACCTTGTTCCAGGAGCTGCCAGTGACCTCAGGGCTGCCTGGCTGTCTGAATAGATATAGATGCTATGGTCTTTGTAACACCTACGCAAATGCTCCTCCACACACGCCCTGATGGCAATTTGTTGTTAGAACTCGTAATCTTCGTAGAGTTAGCAAACAAGAAAGTGTCCGAATTTGGATTAAAGGAATGATGAATTGTAGTAAGGTTACAGTTAATGGAGATGTATTTTATTGGGTTAAAGGAATTATGAATTGTAGTAAGATAAGAGTTATTGGAGATATATTGCATTATTACCGCCATTGAAATAAAGAAGTATATTTAATTAAGAGAACTCGTGATATACAGTTTTATTTTAATAAGGGCTCACAGCAAAAAAGAAACCTATTGGGTCGCGGGTAGTGAGCCATTCCAAGTCATCCCAATAACTGATTCATCAACAACAAATGGAGGGGGTTAGTTGCATTATCAATATTTGTGTAGTTACTGTATGCTCCATTTTCCTACGTACGTCAGTACATACGTGTTTGACGTTAATTGTTCCAACTTGTAACTATATCAATTGAGAGCAGAGTAGGAGAAACGGATTATTCGGATTATTTGTTATGATAATTCATTGTAGCAACTCTCCCTAACTATTTTTTTTCGTTCAATAATTTGTAAAAGGTAGCCTTTGTAGGCAACACTAATCACAGTTATTTAACTCTTAAACGGAAACATAGGCTGATAGTACATTATTAGAAACATCCGGCCTAATAGACCGGATTTTTCCTCCTCAAAACTTTTTTTTATATATCTATCATTTTTTGTAATTTAATAATGTATTTAGGATAATATTTTGTGGGTTTCAAATGAAATATCAGATTGAGTATTAAATAAGTTTTATTCGTTCAAAATTAAAGAGGTTATTATTCTTGTTGGTTCCATACAAAATCTTTTTTGTTCTTTATCCCAACAATAATATATGGGATACCGTCTTGTTTTCCACGTTTATTGTCACCAATTATTTCTTCTTCATCTTCCATTTGATTGTAACAATCGTCGTCATCATCATCTTCATCACTAGTGTCACTATCAGCCTGTTAGCATCGTTTCTTCTTCTCGCGTATTTTCTTGCGTCGGTAATTGTAAAGCCAGAATCAGCATCTGAGTAATCATTTTCCATCTCGGATACATCACCGGTCTCCTGCAACCACTCTGAAAGTTTTTTTTCTCAAATCTGGCATCACTACACCTAATCTCTTACTTCTTGTGCTTCTTGTAGATTTACGAGTGTTTTCTGAATCATTATCCATAATAGCGTCTTCTAAACATCCAAAAAGAACACATCACACAAGAAAAGACGTAATAGAAAAAATAAAATGAACTTAATACGAAACATCTGTTCTAACAGACCTGGCCATTTCAAACGTAATCCGAAACATCCGGTCAGACAGACCTGTATGTTTTATAAAATTAATGCTAACCTGACAGCCAGAAACCACATACTGGACTACAATGCTTCTGCGACGTATATTATTTAACAATGTGAAGGTACTGTGGAGGGGATGGTCGAAAAGAGAACAGTGTTGCCACAGGACACATTTAAAAAACCCTACGGTCTCTCTGTTCGGTGTTTCTATTTAAGGGATAACAAATAATTGCCGACCGCGGTGGCCGAGGCGCTCCAGTCACGGTCTGCACGGCCACTACAGTCGGGGGGTTCGAATCCCCCCTCGGGCATGGATACTTGTGCCGTCCTTAGTCTTAGTTAGTTCATAAGTAGTTTGTAAGCTTAGGGACTGATGGCCCCGTAGTTAAGTCCCATAAGTTGTACAAACATTTGAACATTTTGAACAAATAATTAACCGGTAGGAAAAGGGGGATGGGGTGTTGCAAGGCTCACAATTAAAACCTAAATATACGCCCCAGAGCGTTTCCTTCCGTTGGCCATTTATTGGCCCACTGTTCCTGAATCGGACCTAGGTCTTCGACAGCCCGATCTCCCCGCAGCGCCTAGTTTGCAACCAGCCCTTCGCCTGCCCTCCCCCTCCCCCCCCCCCTCCTGCCAGCGTCTGGGGCGCGGATGCCACCCTCCGCGACGCCGATTCCAGCGTGACAAGTGACAATCGCCGGAACAAGGCGGCGGCGAGCTTTTATTAAATTCCTCGCCCGTCTGTCGGCCGGCGGGTAATTGCAGATTACGCTTCCGCGGAATTCCTGTCTCCCGGAGGGCGACACTCCGACCCACATCACGGCCTACGGCGCCGTTCCTTACTTCCGGGGCCGGACTAATAATGCGACCGGGGACGAATCCGAAAAGGTACTTCGCTCCGCAATCACAGCGACTGCAACCCTTACCACCCCCCCCCCCCATCCCCAAGGACTTCACCTCCAACCCTACAAGTCCTCCTTCTTTCATTACATCTTTTGCCATCTGCGCTCTTCGGTTACATTGCTACTCAACGCCACTTGGTATTTCTTGTCGCAACGAAATGTAAAATTATGAAGTAAAAAGTAATTTCATTTGTATTCAACTTATTATCAAATGCAGTCACCCCGCATACAAACAGGTCATACCGATGTCAAAGCGTTATCTTTACACACCACTGTTGCAGATTTGTAAAACAGCTGATTAATGTTCCTGTGGTAGCATAGGAAATAGAATTATGTTCCTCTTTAAAAGACTTTGATAGAAAACCTGGTTCACTCCTCATTGCTCTTTCCTGACCAAAAATGTTTCATGACACAATAGTCTCTTTTTTAAGACAGAACATGTTGAACGTCTTTACCCATTCTCTTTGTAATGAAGTTCTCACACACAGCAACTTTCACTGCCTCTGTCTACAAACTGAAATTTGAATAAATAAAATAAATGTTAATTCAAATACTACTCCTTTTGTCAAGATCGATAGTAAATTTATTTTTATTGGACTGTTTCCAAAATTTAAATCATCATCTTCAGAATATTTAGGTCTTCACTTAGGAAAACATGTCAAAAGAAAAAAAATTACTGTCGAGATATAAAATGAATAACAAAGAATGGTCAACATGTTAAAAAATACGTCACCCTACTGGATCGTCATATTAGATGAAAAGATAAAATGTGACCATTTGTGACCTATGTATGACAAAGCCTCACAATCCGTCTGTGTCATACTTAGGTTAGAAATAGTCACATTTTATCTTTTAATCTGACGATCCATTTTGGTGACGTGTTTTTTAACATGTTGTCCATACTTTGTTATTCAGTTTATATGTCGACAAAAAACGTTTAATTTCACATGTTCTCCTAAGTGAACACCTAAAAAATTTTGAAGATAATGAATTACATTATTGAACATGGTCAATAAAATATATTTATTAGCAATACTTGCATAACAGACTAAAGAAGGTATATTTTAATTAACACTGAAACAGATCGCTCTCCAAACATGCAAGGTACTTATAATAAAATAATACTAATTTAGACAATATAAATAACTGAGTGTAAGACTGAATGGAGCTGCATTAATTGATCAGTCTGCCTAAATGAATCAGGTATTGAATTCGGCGCTGTGAATATGTCATTAATCACAATGTCTGTAAGGATGTACGGATGTAATACTGAGTGGAGTTGCGTAACGTGACAAACATGAAATACATTAATTAATTAAAACAGAAACATATCTTTAGTACGAGTGTCAAAATGGACTGTTTGAACTTTTGTGACTTAACATATCATTGTTGTGCATTGGGGCATACCGTGAGATCAAGTTGTTATGTCATCATCCAACATCTTACTAAGTTGTTATCAAGTAGTGTTTGTTTGTAATATTTAGAATTACATAATTGGTAAGAGATATTTGTAGCTGTATGACAAAGTAGTTGGATCTTTATTTGTGGCAAAATGTAAAAGCAAAATGAACTGTGTAACCAAATACATGGAAATGAATTAAACAGGCTTAGAAACAAAAAAAAAGTAGACGTAATTAAATTGAATATCATTCTGTCGACAGCTACAAGAGATGCATATTAGACGAGACATTTTAGACATTTGTTATATGTAGGCAACACCTAATTCCGTCTACGAGGATAAAGTATATAAAAGTCGTTTTGTGTAAAGGTAAGGAAGTCTATCGACTAATTATACTGCGTACTTACATATCAATTTGTAACGGTAGCGCGCTTCAGTGGTGAGAAAACCTATTAGTTTCGTGGATTGTTTAATGTAATTAAGTCACTAACAAGGCATTAAGACTTGTGTTCCGTCATAAATCGGAATAATTCCTGTAGTTTAGCACAGCACGAATTAGTAAGAAGTGAGATTTATTATATCTCTTTGGTCAAAGTTTGTTATAAAGAATATAGAAACACCGAAACCGGCCAAAATATAAAAAAAGAATCAGTGTAAAGATAATTAAGCCCACTGACAAATTACAAGTACTCAGTATGACGTATCTGCTTATCTCAGATTAGAGGAAGCATGCCACTGGTACGTAACTTTTTAAATATTATGGAAGTCTAGGTATATGACAAGTCAAATATTCAACTCAACATCCTTCACGATTACGGAGTACGAGTAAGCAAACAGAAAAATAAATGAATGAAAGAAAAATCCGAACAAATAGTCATATTTAAAGACTAACACTCGGTTCCATTATGGGGCACAAATTGTTATTTGTCAAAAACTGTCAACATCTAAATGACGTCAAAAAATACCTTCTATTTCGAAACAAATAGTGAATCACATTTTATTGCTTTAATTAACTGCACTGAAACTGAAAAATACTGGCCACTTAACGGTGAAAAAATACGGTACAGTTTTCTAGAGTAAGTAAGATATTTATTAAAGTTTTCTGGAGTAAGACATTTGGTAAAGGTTCTTATATATTTATATTTCACAATATTAATTATAATCCCTCAGTCCTTAATTAAAATCATTAATGCTCCATTTGCTCATATGTTCATATGTTTGGTAAGCTTATGGGATTTAACTGTGGCGTCATCAGTCCCTAAACTTAAGAACTTCTTATGAACTACTTTACACTAAAGAAACACACACACACACACACACACACACACACACATATATATATATATATATATATATATATATATATATATATATATATATATATATATCCACCCCCATGAACAGCAGACATTGCGGAGTTGGGGTGGCTTGCGTGCCTGAACGATGCAGATAGTCGTATCGTAGGTGCAACATAAGCGGAGGGATATCTGTGGAGAGGCCAGACAAACGTGTGGTTCCTGAAGAGGGGCAGCAGCCTTTCAGTAGTTATAGGGGCAACAGTCTGGATGATTGACTGAGCTGGCCTTGTAACATCAGCTAATGTGGCTTTGCCATACAGCTACTGCGAACGGCTGAAAGCAAGGGGAAACTACAGCAGTTACTTTTCCCGAGGACATGCAGATCTACTGTATGGAAATATGATGATGGCATCCTCTCGGGTAAAATATTCCGGAGGTAAAATAGTCCCCCATTCGGATCTCCGGGCGGGGACTACTCAGGAGGATGTTATCATCAGGAAAGACAATACTGGCATTCTACGGATCGGAGCGTGGAATGTTAGATCCCCTAATCGGGTAGAAAAATTAGAAAATTTAAGAAGGGAAATGGATAGGTTGAGGTTAGATATGGTGGGGATTAGTGAAGTTCGGTGGCAGGATGAACAGGATTTCTGGTCAGGTGAGTACAGGATTATAAATATAAAACCAGTTGGGGGTATCACAGGAGTAGGACTGATAATAAGAAAATAGGAATGCGGGTAAACTACTGTGAGCAGCACAGTGATTGCATTATCATTGTCAAGATAGATACGAAGCCAACAACAACAACAGTAGTACAGGTTTATATGCCAACTAGCTCTGCCGATGATGAGGAGATTGAAGAAATATATGACGAGCTAAAGGAAATTATTCAGAGAGTTAAGGGAGAGGAAAACTTAATTGTGATGGGAGACTGGAATTCGGTAGTAGGAAAAGGAAGAGAAGGAAAAATAGTAGGTGAATACGGACTGGGCAGGAGGAATGAAAGAGGAAGTCGCCTGGTAGAATTTTGCACGGAACATGATTTAATCGTAACAGACACGTGGTTTAAGAATCAAAAAAAAAAAAAAAAAATTGTATACATGGAAGAGACCAGGAGACACCGGAAGATATCAGATAGATTTTATAATGGTAAGATATAGATTTCGGAACCAGGTTATAAACTGCAGGACATACCCAGGGGCAGATATAGACGCCGACCATAACCTGTTAGTCATGAACTGTAGGCTGAAGCTGAAAAAACTACAGAATGGTAGGAAAATAAGGAGATGGGACTTAGATAAATTGAAGGAAAGTGAAGTTCTGGAGAATTCAGAAGGAGATTTAGGCAACAATTGACAGAGAAAGGGGGAAATAAAACAGTAGAAGAGGAATGGGTAGCACTGAGGGATGAAATAGTGAAGGCATCAGAGGACAAAAAGGTAGAAAGGCAAGACCTACAAAAATCCTTGGATATCACAGAAAATACTAAATTTAATCGATGAAAGGAGAAAATATAAAAATGCAGGAAATGAAAGAGGCAAAATGGAGTACAGACGACTAAAAATGAGATTGACAGGAAGTGCAAAATGACTAAGCAGGAGTGGCTAGAAGCCAAATGCAAATCTGTAGAAGAATGTATAACAAGGGGAAAAACAGATACCGCCTACAGGAAAATAAACGAGACATTTGGGGACAAGAAAAGCAACTCTACGAATATCAAGAACTCAGATGGGAAACCAGTTCTCAGTAAAAAAGGGAAAGAGTACATAGAGCAGCTCTACAAAGGAAATGAACTTAGAGACCATGTTGTAGGAAGGGAAGAGGAAGTAGATCAAGATGAAATAGGAGATACTATACTGAGAGATGAATTTGACAGAGCCTTGAAAGACCTAGGTTGGAACAAGGCCCCAGGAGTAAATGACATACCCTCAGAGCTACTAAAGTCTCTGGGAGAGCCAGCCATGACAATTACTATTTGAACTGGTGTGTAGGATGTATGAGACAGGCGAAATACCCCCAGACTTTAAGAAAAATGTAATAATCCCCATTCCAAAGAAATCAGGCGCAGACAGGTGTGAAAATTACAGAACCATCAGTTTGATAAGTCATGGTTGCAAAATTTTAACACGAATTATCTACAGGAGAATGGAAAAGCTGGTAGAAGCTGACACCGGGGAAGATCAGTATGGATTCCGAAGGAACATAGGAACCCGGGAGGCAATACTCACTTTACGTCTTATCTTAGAAGATAGATTAAGGAAAGGCAAACCTACATTTTTAGCTTTTGTAGATTTGGAGAAAGCATTTGACATTGTTGAATGGAATACACTGTTTCAAATTCTGAAGTCAGCAGGAGTAAAATACAGGGAAAGGAGAGTTATTTACAACTTGTACAAAGGTAGACCACAGTTATTAGACTAGAAGGGCATGAAAGGGAAGCATCAGTTGGGAAGGGAGTAAGACAGGGTTGTAGCCTTTCATCGATGCTATTCAATTTGTACATCGAGCAGGCGGTGAAGGAAAGCAAGGAAAAATTTGGAATAGGGATTAATGATCAGGGGGAAGAAATAAAAACATTGCGTTTTGCTGATGACATTGTAATTCTGTCAGAGACAGCAGAGGACTTGGAAGAGCAGTTGAATGGAATGGACAGTGTGTTGAAGAGAGCGTATAAAATGAACATTAACAAGAGCAAAATAAAAATAATGGAAAGCGGTCTTAGAAAATCAGGCAATGCTAAAGGAATTAGATTAGGTAATGAAACAATGAATGTGGTAGATGAATTTTGTTACTTGGGTAGTAAAACAACATGCGATGGTCGCAGTACAGAGGATATAAAATGCAGAATGGCAATGGGAAGAAAAGCATTTTTGAAAAAGAGAAATTTGCTAACATCGAATATTAATTTAAGGGTAAGGAAGTCTTTTCTGAAGGCATTTGTGTGGAGTGTTGCCTTGTACAGGAGTGAAACATGGACGATAAGCAGTGCGGACAGGAAGAGAACAGAGGCTTTCGAAACGTGGTGCTACAGGAGAATGCTGAAGATTAGGTGGGTAGATCGCATAACTAATGAAGTGGTACTGAACAGAATTGGTGAGAAAAGGAATTTTTGGCATACCCTGACTAAAAGAAGGGATCGCTTGGTAGGACACATTCTTAGACATCGGGGAATTGTAAATTTAGCATTGGAGGGAAGTGTGTGGGTTAAAAATCGCAGAGGGAGACCAAGAGACGCGTATAGTAAGCAGATTCAAGTGGATGTGGATTGTCGTTCTTATGAGGAGATGAAAAGGCTTGCTCAGGATAGAGTAGGATGGAGAACTGCATCAAACCAGTCTCCGGACTGAATACCAAACCAATAACATACACACACACATTATATATATATATATATATATATATATATATATATATATATATATATATATATATATATATATATATATTGCCCCAAGAATGTAAGAGAATCACTTCAGACCTATTTGGCGTACCTTTTTGTCTTTGTTCATAATGCTCAAGACGAAAGAAATTTTTTATAAAATCCACCGCAAAATTTCAGAAAAACTGGATGTATACTTTTGAAGGTGCTTTATATGAACTCAACAAGTTCGCACCATGAATAATTATAATAATAACTTTTTTTTGTTCGTTATGATCCTGTGTAAGTTTTCGCATAAAGATTCTGACCTTGAAACCTGGCCAGTGTGTACATGTTTTCGTGGACAAGTACTTTGGATGTTATCTTTGGAGTACCGGTATGCTTCGACAGAGTTTGATCGCTCACTATGAAAGTTCGCAGGTATATGTAAATTTCCATACACAATTTTAGTATGACCGTATTCCGGTTTGTCTTGCACTCATAGTGACGATTAATACATCGTATATTCAGTCGTTGGAAGTGTGTGGAATAAACCTATAGTACCTGTAGTTTTGCCATTGAAAACTATTGGAGCATCCGGTAAAGTATCGCGCTATTCGTTTTATCGCTGGCCTGAAAGAAAAACATATCACTAATCAATGAGCGTTGTGAAGAACGCAAAAAAGGAACAACTAATAATCGCCATTCCCATTCACAACATTTCAATAAATTCCTTTTCTAAATCAAATGATTTCGTTTTCATTACCATCTATTTCAAAAAATGTTCAATGTTTGTAGAACTTATGGGACTTAACTACGGGGTCATCAATCTCTAAACTTACAAACTACTTACGAACTATCTAAGACTAAGGACGGCACAAATATCCATGCCCGAGGGGGGATTCGAACTCCCGACCGTAGTGACCATGCAGAGCGTGACTGGAGCGCCTCAGTCCCCTCGGCCACCGCGGCCGGCACCATCTACTTCATTAAATCCTAACAACCTTTCCGGCTTCGTACGGGAGGTACTTATATCAATGAAAATCGAATTCTGTACGTACTTTATTAGTTGCTATGTTCTACATGACATGATTAAACGCAGTCAGTACCATGCTTATACAATATTTAGCGTGTTTAAGCCATATTTACATACAGAAATCAGTCTATATAGAGTTTGGCACTCGGAAAGACAGTAGGACCCTTGAGGAGAAAAGTTGTAACAGTACTTGTACAGTCTGTAGAAGAAAGTTCTCGGTACCACTGTTCTTTACGGAGTCGCCATAATCGAGCTTCGGTAGAAGACGCTGTGTGCAATATCGCTTGCAGAGAAAACCATCGCTTTCGGAAACTAGTATTATTCTGTAACCAGTTTTCGTACCATATGAGTCAGATATTGTAGTTTTTAACCCTTAATGCATAGTGTAGCTGATCAGCTACGTATCTCATCTTTTACATTATCTCTCAAATGATAAACATTTAACCAAAAATTCATTTGTAGCTGCTTGTATACATACTGCTACCGCCAACGACTGTGCCGCAGTGGATACCCTGATTCCCGTTAGATCACCGTTAGATCACCGTCGGACTTGGTTAGCACTTGGATCGGTTACCGTCTGGGTATGCCGCGTGCTGTTGGCAAGCCTGGTGCACTCTTTCCCCTTGTGAGGCCAACTGAGAAGGTACTTGATTGAGAAGTAGCAGCTCCGGTCACTATAACTGACGTAACGGCAGGGAGTAGGCTGACCACATCCTCCTCCATATCGCATCCGTTGACGCCTTCAGCCAGAGGATGACACTGCGGCCTGTCAGTACCCAGTGAGCCTCCTGAGCCTGTCGGACAGACGGATACGTAGTGTTTGTTACATATCCTAGTTGTTCGTCCTAGAAATTATAAATTGCAGAGTGCTACTCAATCATTTTGACAGCTGCACTGAGTTACCCCTAATATGTGCGTTTATTTATATTGCTGCGAGTCTTCCGATAGCTCGCGTGGGTCAGTGGTTAGTATCGCAGATTACTTGCGGTCCTCAGTTCAAATCCCGCCACAGGCAGAAGAAATTTACTTCTATTTATTTACTATTCGTAGAATGTTCTACGTGTTTCTTATGTTTAATGTACTTGTAATTTCCAGAAAATTCGGTATAAATAGTGGTGCACTCTAAGCAGAAGTCAGTCTGTACTCAGTGTACACTTGTGTTAACAATAAGCGTGTTCTAATTGTAAAGTGTTGTGCTCTATTAAGGACCAACCTTCGAATTCCGGACCATCTGCAGTTTGCAACGTGACATTTCCTGATAGAGGCGCCGGGTATCCTGCCATACATCTGCATCATCGTGGCTCCGATTAGGCAACGTAAGAGGCGTCGCCTACAGAGACAGGAACCGGAATACAAAGGGTATACCGACTAGCTCCATCCGAAGGTTCGTGTCATCAAAAGAACCATGGACGCCAAAACAGCGGTAAGCCAGCTGCATATCAGACACCCATCGGTGTTTTCGTGAGACGCCACACAGGACCCAAATAACTGGCTGAAAGGATTCGACCGAGTCGCCAAGTGTAACAGGTGGGATCACATTATGTGATTGACAAACGTATATTTCTACTTGGATGGAACGGCCCGGAAGCGGTTTGGAAATAATGAGGACAAGCTCGATAGCTGGGAAAAATTCCAGACAGAAGAAGACGTATGCAAACAATCAGCGGCGAGTCCGTTTATAAGAAGATCAATTGAGCAACTGTTCCCAGCGACATGGTGAGTCTGGCGTATATGCAGAGTGTTTCGGCCCTATGTCATGACGGAGGGGGATAAAGTTTCACACCTGACGAAGGGCATCGCGGAAGACATGTATAAAGCTCTTCTGTTAAAAGACGTATCGACGAGACAAGAGTATATCCAAGGGTGCCAGAAAATTGAAGAGCTGCAACAGAGGAGGATTGGACGAAAGAAATACGACAGACTGCCGAATTTTGTCCATATGGCCATTGTGGAAGACCAGCGTGACCTTAATCCTCTCTCATACGACAAATTGTGAGAGAAGAATTACAACAGTTAATGGCATCAGGGATTGTTGGACCAAGCGAGCACCAGATTATTGCCAAGGATGTTAGTCCAGTACGTCATGAAGGAGGCGACGTTGCTGAGGAAGAAATATTTCAAACATTGGCGCCTGTCAGCCACGCCAGTCGCTCTCGACGTGAAGAATGGCCTCGCCCTACTATGACGTACGCCGCAGCAGCCAAACGGCAGCTTTAGAACCGACCGACGCGACTACAACCAAATCTTCCGACAAATGTGAAGCCTAGCAGGAGGACAAATATCTGGAGGACAGAAGACAACAAGCCATAGTGTTTCCACTGTGGCCTTGCAGGACAGGTAGTACAATACTGTAGGGTGAGAAGACGGGTATTTGACAATTATTATGCCGCAAGACGCCAACTATCTGAGTCTTCGTTTGAACGGCCGTTAAGTGCAGTTGATTACTGTTGACCTATGCCCGTCGCCGTATCCTGGACGTGGCCGGTCTCCAACACGCCACCTATTATCATTGCCTAGGACGGCAATATATTACATTTCTCGTAGCCTGTAGAATGCCCCATTGACTTTTACCATACAATCTTATTAATTTTCGTTCACCTATCCACATACTGCGCACCATCCTTTAAATGGCTCAAGACGTTTATCAATTTCTATGGAAATTGCTGCGCGGTAATAATGTAATAACCTATTTCATTATATATATCGCACGAATGCAGCTTTATAACTTGGCGGAATGACATTCTTGGAGTTATTTCCAAAACCTCTCTTACCTTTTACAATTTAATTTCAACTGAAACACTAGATTCGAACACTGCGTTTGTGTGACAAGCATCTAGTATGTCTAAATTTCTTATATTTACCTAATTCTGAATAACTGGAAACGCACACACCAGCAAAATTGAAGCCGACATAAAAAATGAAGGAAGGAAGCTGAAACGGGTATAAAGATATAGACTAAGTTTTACAGAAATTTTGCTACAGATAGTGAGAAGGGTACTTTTGCTCACAATGGTGGTTGCGAGTTTAGTCAAATGATTCTAAAGTTACAATGTACTTAAACTTATCCTAAGAACAACACACATATAACCTTGTCCAAAGGATGACTCGAACCAGCGAAGGTGGCGTTTATTGATATCATATATATAGCAACGATAATTGATATGCCCACATTCTCTGTAACCTACATCTTTTACATTCACTGCTTCAAGCAGCTAACACATTCTTGTGACAACCATTACACGAATACAGTTTGCTAATGGCGCGGTATGTAATTAAAATGGCCACCAATGCAAAAGGTACTCGTAGAATGAACAGACCTCTTCTACATAGACCACGGAAGCGATGCTGGTTCTCCAAGCGGCAGCAGTGCAGTATCAGAAGGACGACATGATACAAATGCTTGGCTCTTTCCCCGCTGGGGGCGCTACCGTTTTTCGGTGTTTAAGACTCGACCTTTTATATATGCTTTAATAAATACCTTCATTCGATCGCTACCTAATGTCACTTTTGAACATTTCCTACCGCGAACTGAGTATACAGAATGAAATTCACAGAGCTTTTATGCAACGATATCGACACGTTCGTTGTTTTCCGTCCAGCTGCGCAGTTAAATTTGTACTGTAACGTCACATATTCATCCCACGACTGCCAATGTACACAGTTTTTCATTCACCGCCAAGACCAGTATGAATTTAAATTTTTGAATAATATGCGTAACTCGATCACGGTACGTCCTTTTTTAAATTCAGGGCATATATTGCAGTAGATTTTGACGTAGAATAATAACAGGAATTGATACAGAATTTTGAGTGATGTTCAGAATTAGCATCGAATAGCGGAGGTGTTCTTTGAAACTGTACTGTAACTGTGAGAGTAGCTTATGAACCGTGAGTAACTAACTTGTTAACAGTATACGTGTGATGTCTTTCTTTCGGACATATCCAAGAGAAGAGACACCATTTTAGATGCTGCAGATATCATTAAGCAAAATGCAAATAAATTTGCGACTTGAGACGCCAGTGGACACTGAATTAAATCAATAGGGAAAGTTGGTATTTTGACATGTGAATAATCCACGGATGTCACAACTTTCGGCAATCACCTATTCCACACATCCAGGTTTCTCGTTATAAACTGTGGAAGTATTGTAATTATTTAAAATTTTAAAGTATATACTATTGTGTTTAGGAATTTGTATGCAATTACAAAACGTTATTGTATACTTTTCTCTCCGTTTTAATTTTTTTTTTTAAATAACTATTCTTTTATATTTCGTCTAGTGAGTGTGCAATATTTCAACTATTACAAACATTGTAATGAGTCCTGCGGTAAATTTCAGGTTAATTTCAGTTTTCCTTCTGTTAGTCAATCAATATATTGCATTATTCCAAATATGAATTATAAAAATACCGTGGAGATCTAAACGGAAGAGATTCGATCTTAGATGGAGTTTACCATCAACCATTCTACCGCGAAACATTAGTCTCGCGAAAAAGAAAAGAGAGGAATAGCAGTGTTACCAAAATGAGTCACCCGCCATTCACCAGATAACTAAACAATTAAACTCATTATGATGTGTATTTAATCTTTCAAAAGCACGGCTCATCAGTATAAAAGGAAACGTCTTTTTGTACAACGAATTCTAAAAATATCTTTTTCTTCTTCGGCACATTGTGTAACCCATTGATGCCACTGCAACCAAAAGACTGGGAGACTCGGTTACAAGCACTCCGGGTCACGCAATAAAAAGTCGAGGAGACTCTGTGACACCGCTACTCTTGCTCGCTGAGTATCTCAGTAGCTGGTAGACTTTAGTACCCTGGTGTGAATAGGGCCTTTGATGAGAAAGGTGTACTCAGTCACCAAAGACTCTCGCCTAACACAGTTCATCCAGTGTTTGCTGCATAATCGGAGGTTTTTTGTAACTCTGCATGATAAGAAGAGTCGATGGAAAACTGTGAAGAATGGCCTTCCTAAGGGTAGCGTACTGACACCCCTGTTGTGTAACATCTGAACTAACGACCAACCAATCAGTCCTGAAGTAAGAACGTTTATTTATACAGATGACACAGCAACTACAGCTCAACGCAAAATAGTTGACTCTTTGAGGAAATGGAGATGAAGCTGACACCAGCCCTCGAGGATTTCGGCAAGTATTATGATGATAATCCCTTAAAGCCAAATCCTGGGAAGAAGCAGGTCTGTGCCTTCCACCTAAGAAACAAGGAAGCCAGGAAGAAGTTAAAAATTAACTGGAGAGGGCAACAACGGCTTCAATATAATACTCCAAATACTTGGGATTTAGACCGAAGCCTCACATTCAAGGATCGTTGCCCGGAACAGCATCATACGTAAACTCACTGGCTCCACCTGGGGATCAAAGCCAAGTGTGCTCCGCACATCTGCCCTGCCACTGTGCTTCTCTGCAGCGGAGTATGCAGCACCAGTCTCGAGAAACTTAACACATGTCAGAGAGATGGATAAGGCACTAAATGAGACTGGACGCATAGTGACAGGTTGCCTTCGACCAACTCCTGTCAGACAAATCGACGAAATTATGGGCATAGCGCCTCCAGACATACGCAGAAGAACAGCTGCAGAAACAGAGAAAAAGAAACAAGAAAATGAACCCAGACACCCCCTCTTCGGACCTGAGACAAGGAAACCTAAACTTAAGTCAAGGAGGAGCTTTATGAGCTCAACTACAGCAACTGCATTGAGGCCTGGAACTCGGAGAACAGAGTTACGGCAGAATACGTCAAACGAAAGGGCCGGAGAGAACATTAAAGAGGAACCTGCCGAAGGATTTCATCTGCCGTATGCAACATGGAAGGCAGGACAGGAGTGTCACGCTGCAAGACGAATCTCAGAAAGTGGGGATTCACAAACGAAGATGAGCTCTGTGAGTGTTGAAATGTGCAGGACCCACGACACTTCCTGGTCTGTAGACACCTGCCCAACCCCTGCACCATAGAGGACCTACACACAGCAAATGATGTGGCCATCAAGGGAGAAGAAATTTTGAGACTAAGGCGCTCCAGTCACGGTCTACACGGCCACTACGGTCGGGGGTTCGAATCCCCCCTCGGGCATGGATATTTGTGCCGTCCTATTTCGTAAGTAGTTTGTAAGTTTAGGGACTGATGACCCCGTAGTTAAGTCCCATAGACTATACAAACATTTGAACATTTTTTATTTTTTTTTGAAATTTTGAGCTTGCGGTCCATCTAGCAAAAACTAGCAGTGCCCTACAGAAATAGTCACATCTTTCCATATTTTATGTTTCTAGTTTGTAATTTGTTTAATTTAATTGCATATGTATTGAATTTTGCTCTTGGATTGTAATTTGCTCAATGTAATTTTACACTGTAAACACATATTTAGTGAATTTGTTGCCCATAGATTGTAAATTGTTTATTATAATTGTACTTTAATTGATCGAAAGATATGTCTTAGTCCTGAGCATGTAAAATAAATAAATAATAACGGTTCAAAGGTAGACGACAAAAAATAAAGCAACACACATTGAAGTCAAACTTTCAACTGTCATCATTCCACAGATAAAATAGCAACAAGCCACAGTCATTCGCTGAAACTCTCTAATACCCTGGGTGAAAGACTTACGACGACATTTCATGAACCCTAAAAAAGGGAAGTTTCCAACGTTCGATGCGACTCATTCGGTCGCTTTTTAGATTGACAATGAACTGACTGTAGGACCCATGGTTCGGTTGCTCTCTAATAATGTATATATTTACTGTTAAAATAGTCAACGAAACTAAGCATGTGAATAACTGTGCTTTTCTGATTGAACAGGGACGCGAAATATACATACATTCTCCGCAATCCACCCTAAGGTGCATTTCCTTTCCTATTCCACTCCCAAATAGAACGAAGAAAAAAAGAATGTCTATATGCCTCCGTACGAGCCCTTATTTCACTCGTCTTTGTGATCACTACGCGAAATATAAGTAGGCGGCAGCAAGATCGTACTACACTCAGCTTCAAATTCCAGCCCTCTAAATTTCTTCAACAGAAATTTACGGAAAGAACGTCGTCTTTCCTCCAGGGATCCCCAATTGAGTTGCCGGAGCATTTCCGTGACACTCGCGCATTATGCGAACCTACCAGTAACAAACCTAGCTGCTCGCCTCTGAACTGCTTCTATGTCTCCCTTTAAACCGATCTGCTGCGGGTCCCAAATACTTTGGCAATACTCAAGACGTGGTCGTACAAGCGTTTTATACGCCTTCTCCTCTACAGATGAAGTACATCTCTCCAAAACTCTCCCAACAAACTGAAATTGGCTGTCCGCCTTAGCCGCGGTGGAGTAGCTGAGAGGTCAGTCTGCTTGCGGCAGCGGCGGTGTACGCAGCTCGTGCGGTGCTTCGCTGCGGCAGCGGTTTGTTTACTTCCTGCAGGGGTAAGTCTGCTCGCTCGCGCCAGCGCTTGCTTTCTTGTGAAGTTGCGGTGACATGGAAAGGTTATAATTGATCAAATTAGTAGAAGAGACACTCTGAAGTTCACTTTCGAACGAACATTTTCCCGAATAACTTATTTTGAATTTGAAGATTGGTTGATTGCTGTTGCAAAGATTCGATTAGAGGACTTTATTGGATACCACATGTCGATTGTAAATGTTTGTTTGTAAATCTTATGGAACTTAACTACGGGGTCATCAGTCCCTAAACTTACAAACTACTTATGAACTACTTACAAACTAGGACGGCACAAATATCCATGCCCGAGGGGGGATTCGAACCCCCGACCGTAGTGGCCGTGCTGACCGTGACTGGAGCGCCTCAGTCACCTCGGCCACCGCGGCCGGCCATGTCGATTGTAAATAGTGTGATTTTCGTTAAGTTGACATCTTCCGAACTATGCGAGAAGGTCGTTCTAGACACAGGTGGCTCCTTGAAATTTAACCACAGAGATGGTAATGTAGGTAACGTAACTGTCGACCATGTCGGTTTTGGAGTGAGAACCATTAGAATTTTTGAGTTGCCATTTGAGGTACCTGGCAGTGAAATAGACGCCGTCATTGCTCCCTATGGCAGAGTTCTCAGTAATGTTGCCGAGAGGTGGTCTTCCGCACATAAACTTCCCGTGCTGAATGGTGTAAGGCAGTTAAAAGTAGAGCTATGTCGTCACATTCCGTCTTATATAAACGTCTGCGGGTTTCGAGGTATCTTTATGTATGACGATCAACCAAAGACCTGTGCACTTTGTAATAAGCCAGGTCACGTGCGTGTTGAGTGTATTCAACGACGCATTGCACAGCTACCAACCGGTGAAACTGTTAAGACTTCAGAAATGACGATTTTGCCAAAAACGTATGTAGCAGTGGCGCGTGGTCAACTGACTGCGCCACCGGTTAGTGACATTTGTTTAGATGACTTGCCCAGCGATGTCGCCGCGAACGACTTAGGAACACCAATGGAAATTTCGGAAAGTACGACAGATCAGGCACCAGAATCTGAAGTAGTGCAGCAGTCGCCCACACAGACAACGGAAGACACCGCAATACGTACAGAGAATATGGGGGCGGAGGAAACAGCTGACAGACAAACACCAGAAAGTCAGCCCGCGATTTCGGAGACTGGGCGGGACAATGAATCTGCTAAGTCACCTCGCAGACGTAAGAAAGCAGATTGGCGCAAGAAGGAGCTGTGGAGAAGTCAGCTCCACTGCGTGAAAACCTGAAACAAGTTGAGGATAAAATTACCGAAAAGCCACCCACTGTTGCAGTTACACAGAATCAGTCTCCGTCACATAAACAGGTAGAACTTGCCGTGCCGTTAAAAGCAGACACTGACAAGGTAATAGTTAACAAGGCTTTTCCAAAACACAATGATGAACCGGCGCAGAAGTCACGTGAGCAGGACCCACGCAAGACAGTATCGTCTCAGTTTGCCACCGGCGTGGACTGGTCAGACGAGGTAGAGGATGTAGACAAGGACACCGTTCTGGAAGATGCTTCCGGGGATGCTGGTAACGTAGGACACGCAGTGACCACGGATCCTGCTGTTACAGATACCTCGGCCATGGAAACCACGGACGCGGAGAAAGACGCTGACTCTGATTTCTATTAATCTGTAGATCTTTCATATCTCACATCCATACATGTGTGATCGCCAGGCCTACAAAATTGCCACATTAAATATTAATAAGTGTCGTAGCTCCATCAGGTTACAACACATTCAAAATTTTTTGTATTCCGCAGATATAGATATTCTATTACTTCAGGAGGTTGCAGACATTAATTTAGAAAAAAATATTTGGATACAATGTCTTCGCCAACCCGGGTACTGGTGCGGATTTGGGTACCGCCATCCTATTAAGAGAAGGAATTGTGGCATATAACATCGAAATGCTAGTCAATCACAGAGGGATTGCAGCAACAGTTAACAATGTTAGAATAATTAATGTATATGCTCCCTCCGGATCCAGTAACAGGCGTTGCAGAGCGGAATTTTATACGGAAGAGATTCTTCCTTTATTTACAACAACGTATGACCAGCTTATCTTGGCGGGAGATTTTAACTGCGTTTTGCACCCCAGAGATCAGACACCAAATTTTAGCAAATCTGTGGAATTAGGACGGATAGTCAAGGACTTATTTTTAATCGACACTTGGGAGCACAAGTATGGAGCAACGCCTGGATTCACGTACGTAACAAATCATTCTGCAAGTAGACTAGATAGAATATATGTATCAGATAATCTAAAACAACGAATTCTGCAACGTGAGGTCTGGCCAACTATCTTCACAGACCATGCGGCTTATACCTGTACCGTAAACTTGCAGAAACAAGGTACGTACCGCAGTAAGGGACCCTGGAAACGTAATGTGTCACACTTAGACGATCAAGGTTGTCATGAGGCCTTCACACATGCGTGGAATGAAAGTCTCACCAAGTTTCGGTCATATGATTCGGCTATAAAATGGTGGCTACAATGTGCAAAACCCAAATTACGGAAAGCCATGTTACAGTACTCACGAGACAAGAACTGGTGGCTTAAACGAACCATTGAATTCCATTATTCAAGTTTACGAAAACTGTACAAACTGGACGAGACAGTCATTGAAAACTACGCCCAAATTAAAAATGTGAAAGCCAAACTACTACTCCTTAAAAAGAAACAGTTGGAAGGATTAAAAGTCAGATCCCGAATCCAGGACTCACTACGACTTGAAGCGACGTCAATCTATCACCAGACACGTGAGAGTAAACGAAGTAAAACTAAGATACTGACGGAATTGCAAACTGGAGACGGCACGCGTTTAACTCACCAAAATGACATCTGAAATGTGATTCAAACTGCTTACATGGATTTGCTGTTTGAGAAAATGATCGATGACAACGCATTTCAAGAATTAGCAAATAATTTAACTAACAGACTTACCCCTCAGTAATCAGACGAACTAATAACACAAGTGACTGAAGGCGAGCTGGAAGATGAGCTGTTTCACAGTCCGAAGAACAAATCGCCCGGGTATGACGGACTCCCTGTAGAGTTTTATCAAACCTTTTTGACACACATGAAGACGAAACTGACAGAGATATGCAATGAATTGATCACACCTGATCTTAATATCCCGCAAGAGTTCAGTGAGGGCCTGGTGGTAGTTCCAAAACGTGCAAATAGTAAAACTATCGCCAATCTGAGACCGATTACTCTTTTAAATAGTGATTACAAACTTTTTGCACGTATTCTTGCAAAAAGGATGAAGAACGTAATGAATAAAGTCACCGGTCCTTATCAAACTAGTGTCGGCAGAGATAGGTCCATTTACCAAACGCTAGTGGACTACCGCGATCTAACATGAGTGGCGGAGGCATGCAAGATATAATGTGCAATGGTCAGCTTGGACTTTGATAAAGCCTTCGACAGAGTCAACCACCGGTATTTGTTTAATGTTATGCGGTCGCTGGGTTTTCCCGTGCATTTCCTCGCTGTAATAAAAAACCTGTTACGGAATAGCACATCACGAGTGGTGGTCAATTGACGGCCAGGTGGCACGATCCCCGTAAGAAGCTCCGTAAGACAAGGTTGCCCGATGTCAGCATCACTCTTTGCAATCGCCATAGAACCTTTACTAACGACATTGACGGCGCAGTTAAACGGCTTACAGATACATGGACAGAAGTTAGCGTGTCGGGCTTATGCTGATGACGTTGGCTTCCTGATCACCAACGCAAATGACGTCCACACTGCCCTGCAGATCATCATGACATATGAAAAGGCATCTGGTGCATTAGTTAACTGGCAAAAATCGGGTGTAATGAACATAGGCAAAGGCATAGGTTTGACCCATCATCCCCGTTTGCAAGAGGTGCACAAGATGCAATGTCTCGGTGTCGATTTTAGAAAGACAATTCGAGAAACCGTTGCCGCAAATTATAAACAGTTATTGGCTAAAATTCGAGCGTTTGTACAACAGCACAGTGTCCGGAAGTTGGATGAGTTGCAAAAGGTTGCACTGGCGAATACGTATATCACCGCCAAGGTCAACTACGTGGCTCAAGTCCTGCCAATACCACGCAACATAGCACACAGAATGTTGGCAGCGCTTGGCCACTTTGTATGTCACGCACATATTTTCAAAATTAAATACGACACCTTGACTCTTCCGACGCTACTCGGTGGCCTGAATCTCGTCGATGTGTACAAGAAGGCGCAAGCACTATATGTATGCCAAACATACAAGCAATGGAAACTGTCCACCAACGGTCTGACTTCCCACCTCTTGGAAGAAACTGTGCCAGCAGACCTACGACCGCCCATCGATGTAAGTCATCTGTCGCACGCTTTGCAGCACTTACAGTATTTCCTACTCGAATACAGTTACCTACGAACAAAAGTCCCAGAACGGAAAATGACAAAAGTGAAGGAAGTATACCAGGCGTTGATGAAAAATAAACTACGAAATGTGATAGAAAGGAAACTCCCGAACCATGACTGGAAAACAACGTGGGAAAACATCCGCAGCCCTGACTTACCTTCCCAAGTGCGGGCCGCGTGGTATATGACGGTCAACAGAAAAACCCCGACGATGTCCCGCCTCCATAAGATACACCTACAAGACTCTCCCTTGTGCCCGACATGTCAATTAGTCGACAGTGATGAACACAGATTCGTCTGCAGTATAAATGCAGGAATATGGGAGTATGCGAGGCAAAAACTGGCCCTCATCACGAGAACCTCGCCACACACAATATCACCAGCGGATGCCCACCATCCCGATAGCATCCCATTCCCAAGGACAAAGAGGAACGCGGTCAACTGGGTAATGGGACGTACAGTGTACTTTATCTTCAGTACAGAATCAAAGAGAAAGGAAGATTTCATACATTACTTGACAATGCAACATGACATGATCCAAAGAAAGAAAAAGTACAAGGAACGTTACGCTAATTTCTTGAATAAAACGATAATGTAATTACAAACAGAACTTTAACAAAGAGAAATTTAATCAACATTAATTTACACAGAAGAATTTCAGTTATTATCATTATGCCTTTTGCCATTTCAGAGGAAATTTGACCGGAATTATTTGATCGCCGAAGAAGGCATTTATGTTTTTATTTTTTTTTTTTTATGTAGTTAATACGTCCCAGAATGGTCTGGATTGTATATGTGTCTGAAGATCTCTGTTTTGCGTCACAAGCTAAGAACTCATATTCAGTTAATTAGAGCTAATTTCTGTGCCTGGAAATTTTTATTTTATTACGATTCTTTTATCGCTGTCAAGTGGAAAAAAAGACGAAGTTACACTTATTTCTCACTTATTCGTTCAATTCGAACTGATTTTTCTTTAGATGTCGAAGAAACGATAATAATGCAGAAATGGACATTAACAGTAGTGTATTGCTACGCAGTAAAGACAACCTCGTTTTATCTTCAAAGAAATATTTTGTTTAAAGGCATAGAAGCCGGACCGAGAAGGCACCAATTGGCGAGCGGAAGGACGGGTTGAAGGGGAGGAAGGAGACCCGAAAAAAAAAGAAAAAAAGAAAAAAAGAGGTCTAAAGCGTCTCGCTTCGGAGCGCGCCGTTGCCCGCCGTGGAGGTTCGAGTCTTCCCTGGGGCATGGATGAGTGTGTTGTCCTTAGGTTAGTTTATCTTCGTTTAAGTAGTTTGTAAGCTACGGACTGATGACCACGCAGAATTACAAACATCTGAATCATCTGTCCGCCTTACTCACAACTGTCCTTACATGTTCGTTCCATTTCATATCGCTCTGCATCTTTACGCCCAGATATTTGAACGACGCGACTGCTCACTACTAATGCTGCATCCGAACATTTTTTTCCCTACTCATGCGCATCACCTTACATTTTTCTACATTGAGAGCTAGCTGCCATTCTTCACGCCAACTAGGAATTTTGTCTAAGTCATCCTGTATGCTATTAGAGTCAGTTAAAGACTTAAACAGCACGAAGAAATCGAAGAATGGAATGGTAGGCTTACCACTGATCGCACAGTTATTTGATTGTCACTATGTAAAACAAAGATTTTTATGGACGTAATTTTAATATTGTCATCATGTTTCTAATGAGTTAGAACACTGACGACAGTAAATAAACAGAATAAAAACACTAAACAACTGCCGATATAATGAGTTTCCCTTCATAGAGAGACCATTTTGTACTTTTTCTATTGGTTTTGCTTTGTAAACTACTCTGTGTAGTAAAGTCTAATGGGCAAACAAGGCAAGCCGACAGAGACTGTGTCTATACAGTTACTATAGATAAAAAAAATCCTGAAGAGCTGCAAAGGCATTTTCCGCTAGAAATTACTAGAGTTGCTTCAAATACCTACGTAAATTTGCTATTTGAGTTCCGAAATTCATGTACCATAAATATATATTTTACAAAATTCCGACTGCTTTGTATGACTAATAACCTAAATAATTATTTAAATACTTTTTATTTTAAACGGATTAAGAAATATCAAACAAATTTTCTATACGCTACAGGTTACTAATGCGAAACAGATTGTCTACTCTTAACAGAAATAACAATACTTCTGAAAGAGAAAGCGTTTTACAGCTCATGCCTAGACATTTCCTCAGTGACAACTACACTCTACACCAGTGTTTTTCAACCTTTCGAATATGCCACCCCTTGCCAAGTAAAAAAAAAATGTCTGGTGACACCCTCGCAAATAAAAATTCATGACGACCCCTCTTCTCACGAACCAATTCAAAATTATATTATCTCGAAGAAAACAAATGCAATCCTTTGCTGCAGATTTCTTTTAAAATGTTGGATGAAGTTTTTGTATTTTCCTGAATGGAGTATATTATTCAATTTTTATAAGATCTCGACAAAAAAAATATTTTTCGCTTAACCACCGTTTCACATTTCAGGCATGACTCAGACCGAATTATGCTCAATAAGAAATGTCCCACTATATAGACAAAGTAGATTTTAAAAAAATCTGATTTACTTATTTTATCACGTTTTGTTGCCCATCAATGGCTTTCTGAAAAATGTTTTCTGGCTTTGCGCTTACTCATAATTAAACCACTAAATTACACAACAATTTATGATCAATTTCGTCAATAATCAATGCTACACAAGGCGGTCCGTAATTTAAATAAATTTCACTTAAACATGTATTTTTGAGTTACTGAACTCCTAGTTATTTTATAGTGCAAGTAGTTCCTTCTGTGACGGTGATCCGTCGAACAGGAATTGGCGAATCCCCTGGGGAGCATTACAACAAAATCAGTTAACCCTCCGCTATTCGCGTGTTTATTTTATTTACCTATGTTATACCCATATGGACTGAGAGTTCCCATTGAGGACTGCACTATTTCAATAACAATTCTGACATTACGGTTCGGGAATTTATTCGACTCCCAGTAACAAAGATACGACACTAAATTCATATGTATGATGTATTTCATAGTGAACATAAAGTATTTTCCGTCATACTTTACCCTTGAACCAATAAGGACGTTTAAAGTACTGGCTGAAATTTACGTTCATTCTGCTTTTCACTGTTATGACTATACTAACGATCAGTTACTTTAACTTTGTCATTGTAACAAATTTTCCAGAAATATGTTGTTTACGGTCTCACCGTCAATTTAGGAAAATAGCTGGTGGTTGTTGCTGTTTTCACTGCACTCATTGCACAGATATGCACTGGCATATTTCAGACATACATATTTATTACACAAGCTCCAAGAAAATATCGGCGGACTAATGTTTCTTGCTGTCACAGATGTTGAATCTTCGTTTAATTGAAGTTTGCGGAGCTGTAGGAACAGCTTCGTCTGTCGGTATTGCATAAATTTCTCTGATGCCGTTTTTTAATGATCGCTATACAATTTAGATGATTAACCTTCATTGCTATATCAGGATGCAACAATTCTTCTAGCAAGAACTTTTAAATATTCTTCCGGGGGAGTGTTGAATCTGAATTGCTCTTGTGAATTACATATCCATTGAATCCAGCAATATATCTAAGAGAGGAAAACAACTATAAACATCCATCATTTGGTAATTCCAGTCACAGACTGTATATTTCATCTCATTAACTTCATCCACAACAGACCTAGTCTCATTGTAAAATGTTTGGATTTACGGCTTGCACTTTCCGAAGTACGTCAAAATTGTAATCATATTGTGTAATAGACAGTGGCATTGCAACCTTGTCTGTCTTACGTATATGTGAAACAAGTAATAAGCGTCAGATTCTTCGTAAATGTAAAAATATGGACTTCAACAGGACGATGTTTCGCTACTAACTTAGAATGAGATATTTGACGTTTGTTTTTTAAAATTATTCCTAGCATTGTCAGCTTGTCATTTTCCAAAAGTCAATCGCACTTGGAATGTGAACCTTAGACACACGACACTACGACAGAAGAAAGAGTTGGAAAAAAGTTCAAATATTTGTGAATCTTATGGGTGTTAACTGCGGGGTCATCGGACCCTAAACTTACAAACAGAAACTAGCTAATACTAAGGACGGCACAAATATCCATGCCCGAGGGAGAATTCGAACCTCAGACGCGGGAGGCCGTGCGATCCGCAACGTGGCGCTCCAGACCGCTCGGCTACTCCCGCGTGGCAGTTCGTTTAAAATCACTATCATACTGAATGAAGAAGCAAGAATGCAACTCAATAAATTATTGTTAAAATTTTGGAGAAAACGGAGATTGGTATTATATTACAATTAATGTAGACTTAAAAGAAAATACCATCCGTTGCCCTTTCAGTGTCTAAAACCGCTGCACAATTATTAATTAACTTTTGAGTAAAACCTGGATAATAACACATCCAAGTATATCATAAGCTCGTGTGTTTCAAGACAATAAAGCTATTCGGCGCATATAGTAGAAATGGGTCTACACGTAATGTTTTCAATACTAGATTGAGGCAAAAGTTCACAAGTGTCATGATATCCATTTCTCTCACATCCCAAGATTCTCGAAAAAACGCTTGTTCTCCTTTCAGTAGGTGACGTAGAATCCTGTTCATTCCGTAACAGTCACTATGAATGGGGGTGAGTCACAAAACCAGCCCAGAGACACACTTATTGGCCAACTTTAGGTTACGGTAGTAACACTAAAAGTGGGCCTTTGCGATCGTTTTTTGACAGCTCGAAATTCAAAAGAAAATAACGGCTTAACCATTCATTTGAGACGAAAATTGAATAACCGATGTGTATTTCATATCTCCTATCGTTTGAGAGATATTTGCAAAAATAACGGTGATTTGACACCCTCCATTGAATTAACGAAAACCAGCCACTCGGAGATGTCACGTGACATTTCTCCCCCAGAACTCCCTCCGGTCTACGCCATCTTGCGTTGGGTATTTGATGATTTTCTTATTGTAACTTACACGTTGTCATCTCAAAGTAATGGTACACTGAAGAATCAACGAAAACACGTCCTTTTTAGTACGATAAATGATAATCTAGTGCCTAAAATGCAATATTGGCATCAGTTACAACTGCCATCAATAGTAAGAGAGTAAAGAACTAACCTCTGGTTCTTACCCGTAGCGTAGTGGGTAGTGTGTTCGTCTGTGATGCTGAAGGTCAGGCGTTCGATACCTGCCGCTACCTTTTTTTTCCTAAAAGGGATTCGGACACTCTTATCAATTAAATAGAGCTATGTTCTTCAATGTTTATAATTGTGTATATATAAGAATGCTCCGTCTAAAATGCGTGTTTGTTCTATTTCGTGAACATGTAGTGAAATATGTAACAACGAAATAAACAAAGGTCTTCTGAAGCATATGCATGTAAACTGCGAGGATAATGTAATAATTAACATTCTGAACAAAGTGCTGATTCAGGTAGTTTCGTGTATAAATGAAGTCCCATATTTCTGTGGAAAGTGTAGTTCCTTAATCAAACAGAAGCAAGTGTATACATTTCAACAAATTACGTGTTTTTTTTTTTTTTTTTTTTTTTTCTTCTAAGCGTTTATTGACTATTTGTTGAATATATTGAAAGTCATTAATTAGAATCAATGCAACTACGCCAAATGTACGCTGTGTTCCATCCAGACTATAGTCACTCGTCCGAACGCCAAATGTACGCTACGTTCATTTCAGCCTATAGCCATTCGTAACCAGTACAGGCAAAGAAAATAAACTTAGAACTACCAAGGCAAGATAGGTGACAATATTTTAACAGAAAAATATAATGAAAATGTGGGAGAGATTTTAAAATTATAGTTCAAAGAGGTAAAAGTTCAAAAAAGAGTATGTTTGTCAGTGCTAAACTCAAACATCATATAATTTTCGCTGTCTGTTAAAACACGGTCAGAAAGAATATTACGTGTTGGGTGTATAGATATAACCACAATAGTAGAGATGTTATCTTACGATCATAAGTTTTAATTATTTAGATTATTATTTTGGTCCAAAATGTTTGCAAAAACTTATAAAACTACAAATCTAAAGTGGGCCGTAAAACACGTCAGTGTGTCAGTTCGACCTCGAGATAGAGACGACTTCACGGCGTCAATAGTTCTCAGGGTTTCAGTAATAATGGATTGCACCAATTGTGGATGCAGTGGAACGTCACTCACCTTACTAGGAGACCAGGAAATGCATATTGATCAGAGAGATAGAGAGAGAGAGAGAGAGAGAGAGAGAGAGTTCGCTCAGTCGTGGGATCGGGACATCACTTGGCTCGCTGAGCCGAGAGCCTCCCCGCTGTGCTGGCGCCGGCTCATTACCCTCCCCCCCCTCCCCCTGAGGAGCAGCGGCGCCAACTGGGGGCGTCTCCGGTCGCTGGGAGACGTCGCAGGCGACAGCTGCGCCGCGGCGCAGGAAACTGGCACTGGGGCCCCAAGCCGATGCCTTATCGCGCAACTCCAACTGCGCCACGCCTCGCAGCGATAATTCCGGGCCTGAAACACCCTGCCTGCCACACGTGCGCGTTACCAGCCACGCAGAAAACCTGCGCGATATTTGCTGCCATCTGCTGCGCCACTCTTTCCTGCTTCTGTTGTGGATAATTTCAGTCACTCGCAACGACGCCTACGAGGCGCCCACGGTAATGAGTCGTCGACGTGCAGACGCGATGCGCTCGTAGCTTTGAGGCCGCAGGTTCTTTTTTATTATCCTGTTTTCTTAAATTTGATTCCTTATGTAAGTTGTACTACTTGTTAAAGTTTTATCAAAGCCTTAGCCCAGGAGAGCGCAGTAAGCGATGAGCAGAAGGTAACGCGTTTTCGCCGTTCTGCGCATAAGGTCACTGTGGGACACATGGAGCAAAGTAAAGTGCAGTATTAAATGTGTTTATCTCCGTCAACAGTTGCAATATAATTGTTTAATTACATGTTTCGATCACTTGGATCATCTTCAGATCTTATAGTTGCGTCCGCAACTCGTCTGGCTGAGTACCAATTAGTACTGTTGACGGAAAGAAACACATTTAAAATGACACAGTGCAGTTGCGGACCCTCTCCAGTCGATCATGTCGACTATAAAATAAAGTGCAGTGCTGGATGCTAAATCGTACTAAATCGTAAGTGTGTATTTTACCGTTTCTGCTGCATTTGCTTAAATAATGTGGAAGCAAAATGTTTAAAGTAAAGAGTTTTTTTTTTTTTTTTTTTTTTTTTTTTTTTTTTTTTTTTTTTTTTTTAAAGAAAAAAAAAAAAGATTATGGGACTCAACTACGGGGTCATCACTCCCTAAACTTACAAACTACTTACGAACTAGGACCGCACAAATATCCATGCCCGAGGTGGGATTCGAACCTCCGGCCGCAGTGGCTGTGCTGACCGTGACTGGAGCGCCTCAGTCACCTCGGCCACCGCGGCCGGCAAGTGGAAAGTATATTGAATTGCTGAGTGCTTTTGGCGTATGTTTAAAATACAGGGAGTAAGTATTGTGGTATTGTCACTGCGTTGGCGCACTTGCTATCGTTTCTGCTGTAATCATTTGAAATGCTTCTATTATTATTTGTAGGGCATAGTGACGCCTCCTACTGGCGACCGGTTATGCCGCCAGAATAATGATCTGGTCTCTGGTGGCCACCAAATACGGTGCCGATTTGTTGAACGGCGCGTCCTAAAATATGAAAAGACATTACACACACACAGAGTTGTCATAATTTTTGCCAGTATCTTTGAAACGGTGCTGGATATGGATAAATCGGAACAGAGGAAGGTTGTAGAGAATATTCTCCTCTATGAAACTTCCTGGCAGATTAAATTTGTTTGGCAGAACCGGGACTCGAACCTGGGACCTTTGCATTTCGCGGTCAAGCGCTCTACCGACTGAGCTATCCCGACACGACTCACGAAGTAAAGTTGTGGGGCAGCATCGTGAGTCGTGTCAGGTTAGCTCAGTCGGTAGAGCGTTTGCCAGCGAAAGGCAAAGGTCCCAGGTTCGAGTCCCGGTTCCAGCACATAATTTTAATCCGCCAGGAAGTTTCACATCAGCACACACTCCGCTGCAGAGTGAATGTTTCATTCCATTCTCCTCTAAGTTTCGTATCTTTGTCAGATGTATGGTTAATGCGATATTTGCAATTACATTTTGAGCTGTCGGAAGGAAAACGCAAACAGCCAACTTTTAGTATTACTAACCTAAATTGGCCACAAAACAACATAGCAATGTACTATGTTATCTCTTTAAGATGTCTTCTCCGATCGCACGTACCTTACCACAAATTCTCCAGTTGAGTATTCTCTCTTTCTGTTATATTTTTGGAGGCTCCTATTGAAAAACACTGTATATAGTTTTACTACATTCTATAAGACTTGTCCCATTTAACATCATTTTCTCTTGAAGGTATTTAGCTTTTGGGTCAACTCCGAGTACTGAATTTATTGATGTACTACAGCTCACGGTCCAATAGCCATGAAAAATCCAGCACGCAGCTGCCTAACGCAGTTTTGCTTCTTTTCAGATAGGTAGAAAATTGATGACAATGTTCTAATATTAAACTGTTCTGTCGGCTGTGTACATAAGAGATAGTCCAACTAGCTGGTTGATCAGATTAGCAACGCTCACACGGTCTTTGCTGTCACAAATGACTGTTAGAGAATCAACAATGGCTGAATACTCCGGATCTTCTATTTGAAGTAACTATATTTGTGTTATAATAAGTCTTCATCGCAGAGGTAAAATTTTATTTTACCGGTTTCAACATACTACAGGTCATCTTCACAAGTAATAATAATGCAGCCCATGAGGACGGTGCTGGACCCTGTAGACGTAAATGTTTTCTTGCCGTAAGTTGGTTACTAGTTGGTAACTGAGTTGTTACCAACTTGCGGCCAGAAAACAGCCACGACAGTCCTACAGGATCCTACACGGGCCACATGGGCTGTATTATTATTAAATCTAATGATGACCTATAGTGAAATCGCTAAAATAAATAAAAAAATACCTCTCCGCTCAAGACTGTTGTCACAATAAAAATATCAAGGAAGATCGTTATTTTCTCCTCGTAAAGTATTACCCAAAGTAATAACTATTACATATCTCGCGAAGCCAAATGTAAAAATCCCAAGGAAAAACTCTACACTCAGCAGTAATGTATGCAAATATTCAAGTATCTTGTATATTAATAGAATCTACGAAAATTAAACTCAGTCGGCCAGAACATACTACCCGGCCTATTTCCTTCATTTTTGTTTGAAACGAAAGGTATCAATCCACACATTAGTCATCAATTATCAGAATTTACTTAACTCTTGTCTTCCTTTTTGTATACTCAGACGCGATTTCCTTCTGTATATTTCTTATGGGGATGTCCTTGCTGAAAACTAAAGTAAGTCAGTCAGTCAGGCCGTTCTATCCGAGATGTTTCCTTCATTTTCGCTAGAAACGAAAGGTATTATTTGTCATCACGCATCAGAGATAAGTCTCTTCTTCTATTCAAAGGCGGTATCCTTCTGCCCTTACACTTAATATTTTTATCGGTTTGTTTCTCAATATCTTCGGTTCTAATTAACGTACAAATTTCTTTTTGACCTAACAACATGGAGCGAATCAAGCTCTTACATTTGCGCTTTTAAACTCCTGTATTGATTGATTCTGAAGAAAGCTATGCGTGAACATTCAATTTTACTTCCATTTTTTCCAAACTTTTTGTCATTCCACTAACGGTGCGAAGTATTGCCACGGGTCATCTAATATATTGTCAAGCCTAACTCGTTAGAGAAACAGATAGGAAAAAGAAAGTTCGATGACTGAGAGACACTCCCTAAGCGTAACAGAATGTAATTCCTTCTACGAGTACGTATCTTTGCTGCGAAAATACGGATTGAGTAAAAGGGAAGATTGACAGTTTTAAACATCAAGAGCGCTGTTAAGTAAAGTACCAGAATTCTTTCCAGATTAAAACTCCATGTTATACCTGCAGTGGGTACTGAATGATATCAACAGTACTGAAAGCCTGTGATTGCCTTTAGACTGGATAGATAGGATTTAAAAAAAGAACATGTATCAGTACCCATCACCAACCCAATCTTTCCAGGTTAGCACCTCAGCAGATTTCCTTACTCGGAAGCTGATGTCTGCGAGCCGTTTTATCATTAACTAGAACTGTAAAATCTCAAACGAGATCATCTGAGTGGGTATGTTGGAAGTCAGACACGAAATATATTTGCAAATATCTAGTGCCGCAGTCATGATTTGGTTCTAGGGGAGAGCTCATTTTTTAAAAATAAAGCTGACTGCAGGGATGCCAAGGATGCCCACCCAACCCTCCTGTCCAATGAATCCCCCCCTCCCCGAACTGCGACCAACCCCCCAACCCCGGCACCCGGGATATTGGGTCCTGGAATACTAATAATAATTGGTTTTGCCGTTCAATATTAACATTAAATATCTTTCATTTCACGTTTTATAAATTGTTTTATAAAGTCCCCCTCCCCCAGGCTGGCCAAAAGTACTCGTTTTTCACTCCTCTCCCCCTAGAAATTTCAGTGACGCAGTTTGCGTCATGATCCCTCCCCTCCCTTGTGGGCACCTCTCGCCTACTGAATTTGTTAATGGTAAAGGGTTCTTATCATTCGCTATCAGAAATATAAGAAGCTCGCTGATGTTATGTTTCATTAACATGAGACTCTACGTGTCATAAATGAACTAAAATAACACTATTGTTTTACCTAGTTTTTGGCGGCCTTCATAAGATTCCTCTCGGTGGCGCTGCTGACCTGCTAAGCAGCGGGTCGCCGCATATGAGCAATCGGCTCGTAACTTCAGCATAGCAGTATCAGTAGCGTCAGTATCAAAGCTAGTCGCGGAGGCATTAAAACCGCTCACAGTACAAGAGCACACATTCTAAGGGGCGGGGTCACGTTGGCGACCCTCTGTTACGTTAACTTGAGCTTGGAGGGGCGGGGTCACGTTGGCGACCCTCTGTTACGTTAACTTGAGCTTGGAACATTGTAGTTACTTAGTGAACATTAAATGTGTACTACTTCAAATTTCAGCTCCAGCCTGTGTGTGTGTTATTTTTTACTTAATTATACAATCTTCGGGATGTGCTGGAGGGGACCGGCTGCGGTGGCCGAGAGGTCTGCTCAAAAAAAGTTCAAATGTTTGTAGAACTTACGGGACTTAAATACGGGGTCATCAGTCCCTAAGCTTACAAACTACTTATGAACTAGCTAAGACTAAGGACGGCACAAATATCCATGCCCGAGGGGGGATTCGAACCCCCGACCGTAGTGGCCGTGCAGAACGTGACTGGAGCGCCTCAGTCCCCTCGGCCACCGCGGCCGGCGAGCGGTCTGCGGCAAGGATATTTGTGCCGTCCATAGTATTAGCTAGTTCATAAGTAGTTTGTGAGTTTAGGGACTGATGACCCCCTAATTAAGTCCAATAAGCTCTACAAACATTTGAACATTTTCTGGAGGGGGGGTTACCCCCATTATCCTCTACACCTTCCCCCCCGACCCCCGCGCCCACGTGGCTGCGCCACTGCAATTATCTATTGACTGTACTAGTTGTCCGTTTAACCGATACGGTTTTCATTAAATTTAAGTTTGTATTATTCTAAAATAATTATGTATTGTCTGCCTGAGTAGATATTAAAGTAAACAATGGGGTCCACTTCAGATATTGTTTGACACCGCTGCAATAGTGCTTTCCTGTTAGACAGAAAGTAGCGGAAAACTGGTTTAGCACCTAGCAGTTTTATTGTTTTAAAGTCCGACGTGGAAAAAGGTGGTTGCCGTAGCGCTTAGGAGGGTGGGGGGTGGGGAGGATGTGATTGTGGGAGTAAATTAAGAGTGATTGATAACTTGGTCAACGGGGCGCTTTTAATGGTGCGGCCGCTCTCCTGGAGAGATGGTGCAATATGGCGGCGAGTGACGGCGCGCCGCGGCCGTTATAAACACTTTAATACCGGGTAAGCCGCGTTAATCTCCGGCAGCGGGCAAACTTAATGAAAGCGTGGAAAATTCAAGGCGGCCAGTGCGCCGCGCGCCAGATTGCAGACACCTGGCGAGCGGCGGAGCAGTCCGGCTGACGAGGTGGCGGATGCGCGAGGCAGCGCCGCCAACCGGTGGAGGGGTTGCAACCCCAAAAGCAGGTCAACATTACATTGGGCTTTTAGGATTACATTAAATACATTTTGTTGCCTAGATAATATCTAACGTATATAGAAATTGGTGTTTGTTCGTATTTTATTGGCTGCTGTAACATTATTACGACTCCGACGAAACTTTGCAAACATGATATCAAAACAAGAAGGTAATTCTCCGCAGTGCACAAAATGGTTATGACGTTCAATCGCAATGAGGCACAATTAACTGTGTGGTGTCCCAGGGGTCTGTCTTGGGACCATTGATATTTACTATTTATATAAATGATATGTCTTTGAGTATAACAGGTGATTGTAAAATATTTTTGTTTGCTGATGGTATCAGCAACTCTGTCAGCCATAGATTTCATACGGTGCATGGCAGAGGGTACCTACAGTAAATTCAGACACCACTTCACTGATAATTACGAAGATTATAGAGATATAGAATTTCTCAGAGATGGAGAGGGACATGGAATGAGGAGGTGGAGGAGGAGTTTCAAAGTGAGACGAAGGGGTGGTCGACAGAGGAAAATTGCAACGTGTAGAGAGAGAGAGAGAGAGAGAGAGAGAGAGAGAGAGAGAGAGAGAGAGAGAGAGAGAGAGAGAGGCCGGAGGAAATAGGAGTTGAACAAAGACGGGCGGGGGAGAGGAGGAGATGGACAGAGATGGAAGGAAAGGGAGAGAAATAGGTAAAGAAGGGAGAGATGGACTCACGTAAGTAAGTGGGCTAATGTAGATTATCAGCTAGCGTTATGTACAAAATATGCAAATAATTCATTATTTTCCTCTTCAGCATATTAGCCTTCCTATACGATTTTGTCTTTATCATTACCGTCTGAATTTTGAAATGATTTCAATGATGTGTTATCTGTCGTCTGATTTTGAGACCGTTTAGCCGATTTCAACTAGAATTTTTTTTCCTTGGTAAGATTAGGAACACAAATAAACTGATGCCATTAAAGTGTTAACACTGCATTGATCGGAGGACAAAAGCAATACATAATGTGGCGCTAATGTAGAATTTTGTGTAAACTTTGGACGATGAAGTATATAAAGGAGAGAGTTCAAGCACGGAATGGACGTCAGCGGTTGATACAAGGAAGATATTTCAATGACGGCATCCGTCCTGTCTACTGTATATTTGAATATTAATTTATATGTTTCCAGCACATAACATATTACATTTGCAACATATCGTACAGAGCATATTATATATTTATATTATAAGGGTTACAGAAAGTATGTGCATATATGTTACGTACTGCCTAGAATTCAGACTGCCTTATCTTTGGCGATAATGAGATCGTCCATGGAAACAGGTTCCGATAGTTTCCTGCAGTTGAGTAGGTGCTGATGGTTTTGAGGTTCACCATACACACACACAGGTCGTCCTCTGAAGTGTATCCCCATTTCTTCCTGTTCTCCGTACACCGAGATAATCCAGACCTCAGTCTACTGAGTACCTTCCATGTCTAGTATTGGAGATGACGACCTGGACAAAGTTCTTCCTTGGGGTGTTTCCAACATTTATCTGATGATGCGTTATGCCAAAGTTGTATCCGATGGTCTGCAGGTGATTTCTGTATTGGTTGCGATGTCCGGAGGAAAATTTTTCTCGCCTGAAGACTTGTTGATTGCTGTTCGCTTCCAAGCAAGGGGTGAGTCTGGTCCGTCCCCTGCTACTTTCTTTCCATTTCAGCTGATGTTCTCCTTCGGATGTCTGCAGGTGCTACGCCCGTGAGGTGGTAGATTTTGTGAACAGGGGTTGCCCGCTAGCATTTACAGTTCGTCCTTTTCCATTTAGGGCGATATTTACCTGTTTGGCACGACTGGGGTTCCGCCATACAGGTGCTGCATATTCAGCAGCAGAGAAGCACAAAGCAAGGGATGATGTGCGAAGGACCGTGCAGAAGTCAGCGGTTGTTTCAATCCACAACGACACAAAGAACGGTGCAGACTGACAATTTTCCCAGGAAAGCTGCAGTTTGAAAGTTAGTAGTTCTAGAACCAGACGCAGACGGAGCTAGTCGCCGCCTCCTAGTCGCCAGGCTGAAAACGGCGCTGTAAGAGACCGGGATTGAGCCCTGAGGGTGCCGCCTAGTTCTGAGTCAGTTCCTCGGATTCAGCGCCACCCCACCGACAGCCAGCTCCACTCCGGCTGCGAGACGTCGTCACTAGGGGCTGCAGGTTTACGACCCGTAAAGTACAGCCCGGAACAGCTCCAGACGCGGGTGCGAGCCGGTCTTGAAGGAGCTGGGGCAACACGAGCACTGAGGGCAGCCCTGTCGCTTTAAACAGAGTAGGCCGCGGTCGCGTTGCTGACAAGGGGAACACCAAGTATGGTACCAACGGATTTTGATGGGTGTTGTGAGCATTTATTCCAGTGGGACTTGATTTCTAAAAAAATCGAGATCAAATTCGCAGCAAATTACATCGCGTAACTTGTCTACTTATACATGGCGTTTACCATTCAGTGAGGCGGCGTGGTGTAATCGGCAAGTGGCTAGGCATCCATGCCGGAGACCTGGGTTCGATACCTAGCAACAAAATAAATTTTAATTGGTACTTTTATATTTAAAAAAAAATTAAAAAATAATTAAGCAAAGAAAAAGATATAAAGAAAGAAAACCAAGTAATGAAAAGTCAAACGATTAAAAAAATAACCAAGAAAATAAAAAAATAAAAAAATAAAATAAAATAAAAAAAATCCTCCCCTTCGGATACTTTATTTTTCACTTTTCTTCATTTCTTTTCTTTTATAGTTCATAATTATATGCCTTTATACCCACTCCGGTGTATACTCGCGGTGTTCACGTATTCCCACCTCAAATACATGTTATATACTTGTGTTTGGAAAACGTGACACTTTGTGTCGAACAGCTGCTCGCCGTCGGAGGCTGAGTCATTCTTAGGGCTAGGGTGTGTATGTTGCTCTTAGGTTAGTTTAAGTAGTTTGTAAGCGTAGGGACTGATAGCCATAGTAGTTAAGTCCCACTGATTTACAAACATTTAAACATTTTAGTCGGGCGCGGTGGCTCAGCGCGCTCGGTCAGGGGGCTCGACGCTTTCTGTAAAAGTGTGCTAAAATTCAGGAACAAGGCTGAACGAGGACGAACAAGAACGACCGCAAACAGTCCATCTACATGAAAAAAAAAAAAAAAAAAAAAAAAAAAAAAAAAAAAAAAAAAAGTTTAGACAGCAGCGTGCCTGAATATTATGCCAATGATCTGGGTTCGATCGTACCTGAGAAAACATTGTATTTTAATTTGTTTTAAAAATTATAACAATTTTATATAAAACTAGCTGTAAACCGGCGTTGCCCGTGTGTTTATTTATTCTACACTCTCATAGTCCACCTCCCCTTCCCTCCTCTATCTGCATTCATCTCTTTCTTTCCCCATGTCTCTGTTCGTTTCCACCTTTCCATTTCTCGGCAATGATTTCTTGCATAGCACGCTCTGTCATGTACCATACAAACATGTATGTATCTTGTGACCAACCTCGTGGTATAAGTACAGTGTGTGCAGAAATTCATCAAGATCTGACGAAACCTATTCACTTTGTCAAAGTTCGTATCTTAAGTACCATGCACGGAACGAAATTTTATACAGACAGTGACATTCCTCTTGTTTTTATGGTGAAGTGTGCAAAAGTTTCATAAATATTGAAACAAAACTATAGATTTGTATGCAATAGAATCACAGTCACACTAAAAAACGCAGTTTGTTGTCCTCAAACTTATTTCGTTCAACCTGTGTTCTGAGAATATTATACAATAAAATAAAAATAAAAAAGGATCTGTGAAATCGGTCCAGCCGTTCCTAAGTTATGGCGCGACCAACATACTTAGGGATCCGTTTTTATCTTCCTTTTGAAGGCCAACCGTGGAAAGTTTCGTGAAAGTCGGAATGAAAATGTAGATTTCGTCAGTCTGTAGGAAAAGTATCCTCCGCTATGCACCTTCATTCCGCCCTATCGTAAATACTTTCTTAAATATATATATATATATATATATATATATATATATATATATATATATATATATATATATATATATACTCCTGAATTATGGATACTACAAACACATTATTTACCAGGTTCGTAGGGAGGAATATTATGAAACTGCCTACGAAATGTGTTGTAAATTGATATGGTAGTAAATACGTAGTAAATTACAACCTCATACGTTTTAGGGCGAAGTTTCATGTATTTCAATGTCTTTGACGTCATAGCACCTGAACTATATGTCGTAATACGATATTATTTCGAAGGTACATCCAGTGGTGCATATGTAAAACGTTTGCAAAATACGTCCTAACAAATCAAAACGTCATGCTTGATGTGGCGGTTTTTCATTAACGTAATTGTTTATTACACATGAACTGTGTGTCGTACTATGATACAATTTTTTACGAACGTTCACTGGTATGCGTGTATACCGTATGTAACATTTATAACGAATACAATTAATAGTTTACGAGTAATAAATTGTAACCTCATGCCAAATGCCGTAATTTTACTTCATGAACTCCGAAAAAGTAGTATGCAATAAATTGTTTTCCTTAGATCATTTTGCTCGGTTAGTCAGCGAGAAAAAGTTTCCTAAAGGTTTGAAATTATGTTTGAAATTTGTTGCAAGTCGCTAAGTCCTCTTTTCTCAAATAGTGGACTGATAGTCACACTATCTCGTGTGGCAATTCAGGGACGTTTTAATTGTTTATGACGTTATATCTCCTTAACTATCGGTTCTAACGCAAAATCCTTTCTTAAATGACGTCTTCTACCGATGAACTACATTCCTGCTAAATTTGAGCTTCATACGGCCATATGTTGGTAGTATAGCTCACAGATACCGGTCGTCATAAAATAAATAAAAACTTTTCTATCTTGGCTTTTCGCCTTTGAAGATTATTAAACAGAAATATAATTAAAAACACTTATATTAAGAGTGGGATACTAGGGACGCTATTGGCACTCCAAGTGGCAGACAGATGAATTGACAATGCAGTGAGTGTCGTGACAGACTGTTTAAAGATTACCGCACTTTCGAAATATGGATTGAACACATTCGCACTTTGTGTGAGCTGTGCATTCTGGTTGTTGTATAGTTTTGCGTTCAACGTATCTACAATTAATAAACTGTAACAGATCAAATGTATTTCAAAAGTCGAAAAGTAAATATCTTTGCAACGTAGTAAATATTTTCCCCTTAATTCACGTAATATTCTTCACGACAATATATTTCTTGTTCTACTACTTTTTTTCAAGTTGTTTATGTTCTTTCATAGTGTCTACCGTACATCTACATCTACATAGGATACTCTGCAAATCACATTAAAGTGCCTGGCAGAGGGTTCATCGAACCACCGTTATACTATTTTATCTCCCATTCCATTCTCAAATAGCGCGCGGGAAGGATGAGCACCTGAATCTCTCCGTTCGGGCTCTGATTTCTCGTATTTTATTCTAATGATCAGTTCTACCTATGTAAGTGGGAGTCAACAATATATTTTCGCATTCGGAGGAGAATGTGGGAGATTGTAGTTTCGTAAGTAGCCCACGCCACCGTATTTCCATACCAATTTTCTTCAAAGTCGGTTCAGTGTCCGACTTGTGAAAAATTAACAAAATCACATTCAGACTTATAAATTAGATTCCTGCCATTACGGATTTCTCTCCGTGTGGGAAGCATGTGCATTTTTATTAACAATCAGGCTAGAAGCAGTTAATTTTTTTCTTTCTCTTGGGAAGAAGTACTTTATATTTTTCTGTCTCCCTCCAGAATTTGTGTAGAGAAGTCTAACAAAAAGAGGCTCCGTTATGTAGGTCACCAATTTTGATCAAATTATGCATGGACGTTCGACTTTGAATATAAAGAGACACGTGTTACGGCTTTTTGCTAGACAGTAGTTTTTGAATAAAAAAAGTCACGTTCTAAGGTGAAGGTGGAAAATCGTGTTTTCAATGCTATACATCGAATGCTCGTCAAAAGCTGAATACTTTTTACGATTTTATATTGGGTCAAAAGTTAATGACGTCCGAGTAATTAACGTCTTGGTGTTTTCATGCTGTAGCGTTGGTACTAGTATATATGAGCGACTCTTGGAGCGCCTGGTCGAGCAGACCGGGCCTTGCACTCTCAAAACGTGGATACAAGTTCGAGCCTCCATCGTGGTAATACGTTGTCGGATTGCTTATGTATTTGATAATGCCTCATATTTGTAATTACTCTCATGGCCTCATTTTGAAGTAGACAATCTGGAATTGTGATTAATATTCAATTATGTGCGTTATCTGTTTTCTGAAAATGGTAAAATGCTACACACAGGGTTGATGAGTCTGCGAGAACTCAATGGAAAATTCGGTCCACATGTCTCACAAGAAGTGGAGAATCTCCAGAGAGAATTTAGAAATAATTACGTGTTCAAACGTTGAAACGCTGACCTCCGAACTATATCAGTTATATTTGGATCATGTTCTCAAACCTTATGTGCAGAAAAATAATTTTCCCTTGATACTGAATTCATGAGGTGGTCAAATCGATATGATGCCCTACGACAGGACTTCTGTCGATGATGGTGATTAGTCGACCTGTACCGTTAAAGTGATACCACCGAATTGCATCTTTCTTTGTCAACCTTGTGACGTTTTCTTGTTTCGACATGTCAAGAATCTTTTCAAAATCATGACACACAAAAGTAGAGAAATTCGTGACAGAGCAAACGGAATTAAAATTCATGCCTTGTTCCATAGTCAATTTTCGGACCCTGTATTTCAGGAGATGCTTTTACACTCTTGGTACACAGGTAAATTAATATCAGATAGACCTGTCTTCAGCAATCTAAATTGGGTATATCTTCCACGAATGATATCTCAGACAATATGTGAATGTGGCAATATGACGGTTTTATGTTGTGCATGGAGTGAGAAATATTTGTTGTAGTTGTTTTTCTGATAAGTTTCTGAGACCGCTGACGAATAGACAGCTAGTAATTGAATAACGTGTATTGAAGGATATTGAAATTTATTCCCATCTGCTTGCATTATTTAACCTCCCGATACCAGTGTTGCATAATAATAGGTACGAATGCATAGCTTATATTACGATGACTGGTGCATTGAGAATGATCACTATGAGATCGAAATCGATCTGCAAAAACATTAATAAAACGACCAATGCTGCATACTGTAGTTATTGTAGTCATTGTTTTTTGGTCGCTGAGCATAGCGTTCCAAAAAATGGAATCAAACCTCAAAATAATTTTCTAATATTTTACTACGCAGAAGTCTGTTTAATTCGCAAATATCAATTAGTTGCTGAAAGAGGTGTATTGTTGTAGGTCACATATTAGGCTAATTATTTTCTCTAACAAAACTAAGTAAATTCAGATGTTATAATTACAACGTAGGTGTTATTATGTTTCAAAAGTAATGTTAGGAAAGTTATGGCCTCATTAGTTTCTGTATAATTACTTTTTATTCGGCTGTAATTGTTTAAAAACCTATTGAAATATATTTGAAAATGAGGCAGTATTAATTAAATCGAGATTTGTAAGCCAATTTACTCAGTATTTTTCCGTTATGCCTGATGCATGTAATCGTTTACATTTCTATTGTAATGAGTTTAATTTACCTAATTAACAATACGTATTTTTCAGTGACAGTGTTTGAATGAAATAAATAGGATGCTCTCGCTCCATGTAAATCAGTCTCGTATCATCTTTGTTAGGAGGCACAATCCACGACAAAAGGGTGTACTGTTTTAAGTCTTGTTTCGTGACGTATTTGAGGTACAATCCACGTCACTTTGAATTCTGATTATGAACAATTATGTAAACGGTCTTCAGTGTTAGGCGTGTAGAAATTGTATATAAAGTTAATAATCTTTCATAATCGTGCAATGTACAACTCGAACATGAAATATGTAAATTTGTATTATTGACGTGTGGAATGTGCGTATTGTGTTGTAGTTACGGTTATTATTGAGACATGTACGCTGGCCATAAACAATTTGGCACTAACGATCGTTAAAGTGTCAATGAATTGCAATTCTACGTGACGCCTACAATACTTGTAGTAGACTAGTCCTGCCGCATGATAATTCAGCCATGCGATACCGAGTGCGCCGATCAAAAAGAACTTCAAGAGGTAACGCCACAAATGTAATAATATACTTGAGAAGTTTTTTTATTTTAGTTTAATCATTTCTCATTTTTATTATTTTTACACTGTGTATCACAAATGAAAAAGGTGTAAAGTGATAATACATCTTATTGATTATTAATCGCACTTCTGCTTGCTAAACCTCAATATAAGGCAAGAAAAGGTATTACAGACATGACATTATTATCAAATACACCTAAAATAAAATCGAAGAAACAATTGCCACGATGGACGTTCGAACCTTCATTCACGATTTGACAAACTCCAGGTACTGTTCCCCATGAGGCAGGGTACCGAGAGTAGCTCTTGTTTACGAGTACCCATGCTAGAGCATGAAGACACAAAAACGTTAATTATTCAGAAGTCATTAACCTTTGACCAAATATAAATTAGTAAAAAATGATCGTACTTACACGGTATTTCGATGTTCAGTATTGAAAAAACGACTTTCCATAATCAAATTTCACCCTGATTTTTTTTCAACTAGGCGAATCTTGTGTCTCTTTAATATAGATCGTCCATGTAAAATTCGATCGTAATCGGTGACCCACTCTCCTTGTAAGGTATAAAATTTGATCAAGTCCGAAACAGCAGACACAAATTTTCATCCTCTAGACAAAAACAATTTACGGCACCAGCTGCCTTATATTGAGGTTTAGTGACGGAAAGTGTGATTAATATTCAATAACACGTATTACCTCTTTACAATTTTTAGTGACGTTACCGGATCATAGTTCGTAGCCTATTGAAGTTGTCGTTGATCGGCGCTCTCGGTCACGACTGGTTGAAATGGAGAATGTTGAAAATTGGCGCCCTAGTTAGCATTCGAACCGGGGTCCTCCTGCTTCCTAGGCAGACGCAGTGGCAATTACGCCACTCGGGACATGTTCGAAAGAATTGACACCACGTATATATATATATTGGATGAACAGGAGATGATGGCCGATGATACCTTCTACAATGCGGTGCATACCAGGCTTTAACTCTTATGGGAATCGGTTACATGCAGCGAATATGAGTGGTAATGAATAGGGACCCTATATCAGTGGTGTGCAAGTAACAGGTAAATGTTTGTGTCTGGCGGCAGGCAGTTGCAGTCCAAGCGGCCTATGTGATTGCTGTATCCCCAGTGGCGCAAATATAGAAACGAAAAAATTATATAAAAGAAAAGAAAAAAGTAGCATAGTTCTCAGCGGTCTGCCTAGTAAGCAGGAGGGCCCTGATTTGAACCTCGGTTGGGGCGTAAATTTCCCCCTGTCCCAATTGACTTACTTTAATACCCATTCACAGTTTATGTCGTAAATTGTGTGTGTTTAGAATTGTTTGTTACTAGACTTACAAACTACTTAACCTAACCTAAGGACAACACACATACTCAAACACGTCTTAGGGACGACTCAAACCTCAGTTCGCGAGCAACCGCGCCCTCCTGAGAAAGGCGCCTTACACCGCTCGACCACCCCACCACGGTTGTCAAAAATTTTTCTAGTTTTTGTTACGGAAGTAGTCTGTGTGTTTTCTTTTGCCTTTTGAACGTAGTCTCCACCAAAGAACGTCCAAGTATAACCAAGTGTAAATCTCAGTAATCAGTATCATATTGCACGCAATTACTTGTACAGCTGTCAAACGAACATTGGCTCATCCCACTAGAGGTATCTCCACGCAGATTAGTCTGATATATCATTTGTAATATGTATCCAAATAGCAAGAAGAATAGTGTCTAAGGAAATTCTCCTGTCTTATAATGTGGACTCAATTTTTAGTAGCTTTGATTAATGAATCTTCCAATTGGATACTTTTCTGTACGGTACATATTAGTCATTCCATTTCTCCAGATTGAAGTGACTGTTTCTCCGTTCTCTTAGGTGTTCCTGAAGGGAGACTAAGTTGACGCCTCTGTAAGGTCGTCCTGTGCAAAGCGTTGCCTTATTGCTAAATGTATGGGTTTATTTCATTTGCTTTAGACGAGATTTCCTGCACAATGTATGTTTCGTACGTACATTTCATTGATGGAGAACCACACTAACAGCAATGTATATGAGCTAACAGCAATGTATATGAAATTGTTGTTGGTGAAGACAGCGAAATTAATGCATATGTAAATAAAAATTATTGAATTCGTTAGCTACACCAAAAGTTAAAAATCAACTTCTGTCCCTTACTAACTGAAAATCCGGCGCTGCTCGGATACTGAACTTAAGTTAATCCATGTCCGTTTCCCGCACTGTCTGCCATGATTTGATTAGGTTAGTTTCTCGTCCTGTAGATCCAAATTGAGGAGACCCTCATGGATGTGGAACATGTCAAGAAACAAAATTTGCAAGATGAATAATATACAAATACATAAATACAGACATACATATTTTAAGGTTTTTTTCTTTTTTTATTTATATATATTTTTGAGCTGATAATATAATAATACCAATATAGTATGAATACCGATACATGCATCATTTGGTACAATTTAGAAATTCACTAATGGAGTAGAAGGAGTTGGCCACTAGAAAGTCTTTTAGGCTCCTCTTAAATTGATCTTTATTTCTAGCTATATTTTTATACTTGATAGTAAATTATTGAAAATGTGTGTTCCTGAGTGGTGGACCCCTTTTTGAACTAAAGTAACCGAATTTAAGTCCTTGTGTAGATCATTTTTGTTCCTAGTTATGTATGTATGACCTGAGCTGTTTGTTGGGAAAAGGGATATATTACTTATGACAAATTTCATTAAGGAATAAATATACTGAGAGGCAGTAGTTAATATACCCAGTTCTTTGAGGAGGCTTCTACAGGACGTTCGTGAATTTACTTCACGAATTATACATATTACACGCTTCTGGACTCTGAAGACTTTTGACTAACTTGAAGAGTTACTCCAAAATAATATACCATATGACATTATGGAATGAAAGTAAACAAAGTATGCAAGCTTTTCCATTTTTATGTTTCCTATGTCTGATACCACTCGTATTTCAAATACATAGTCGTTTCTGCAGTTCTGTTGTCTTTGGTTTGGTTGTTTAAGGGGGACAAAACTACAATGGTCATCAGTCTTCTGTTGTGTGCTCCTCCCAACTGAATTTATTATCAAGCTGTAATCCCAGGAATTTAATACTGTCAAACTTTTCTATCTGCTCTTCTTCATACTTAATACATATGCTGGCGGGAAATCTCTTACATGTTCTGAACTGCATACAGTGAGTCTTTTCCAAGTTTAATGACAATGAGTTAGCTTTAAACCACTTATTAACTATGCTTGACGACGTTTTATTGCAATACTTGTATTATCTGCAAACAAAACGAACTCTCCTTTTCACACGCCGTCCATCTCCTTCTCCCCCACTTTGTTTATTTTATGTCCGAACTCTCTGCACATCTACTCTTAATCCTCTATCTCTCCATCTCCACCTTCGCTGCCAACTGCCTCGTCGTGTCTCTATCGGACAGTTACTGCACTTCTTCAGCCCATTGCCTCCTCCATCTGTAATAAATTATGTAACTCTCGTAACTTTCAGTGAAACGGTGTCTATGTCTGATGCAATGTACCCTCCGCCACCGACAGTATAAAATAATAGGTACATATTGATGTTGCTCTCGTTTCGTACCGATTACACATCTGTTTGCTAGAAGGTTAACTATGATATAATTGAATGAGATGCATCATATAAAATTTTACAGAGACAATGACATTACTTTTTCTTATGAACAAGTTTGCAAAGCTTCGAGGTAATAGGATGAACGGCATGCAGCATATAATATACGAACAAACGTGACGCGAAAGTGTTCAAAGTAACTCAGTATTTATGAAGTCATATCTCCTAAACGATAATAGTAAAATTAAATCATTTCCTAGGCCCATTTATTAGCTAAACGTGATACAATTTGTAAAATGTTTTGCAAGTACAATTAATAGAAGAAATTCGATTAAAAGTCATTCATAATGCGACAGTTTTTAACACATCTCACTGTGTCGTCATTTTTGTTGTGCAATGCGCATAACAGTCTCGAAGTGGGAGAAAGATGTTGAATAAGTTTCATCGCAATCCGATGAACGAACGGCAGATTATAAATCAGATCAAAGATACAAATAATAATTCTCATATGTCTCTTAAAGGATGTCAAAGATTCAGAAATCAGATTGTGGATTGTAAAGCGTAGTCAGGAGCCGATATTAATTCAAAATGTAATTTACTACTGATCAAAACTGTAGTTCTAGGACATCTTTCCTTCTAAGGAGAGAAGGAAAATGAGGGAATTGCTAACCATGGACTGCATTAGGACAATGAAATAATTCATTGACGACAACTGAAAATGTTTGCAGTATCAGGATTCTGAACCTGGATTCCCACTTTAGGCCAGCGGATGCCTTAACCGATAGGCATCCCGTGAAGCATGCCTCCCATTCACCACAAATTCTCACAAGTCTACGCCTCGTCTGAAGTAACATCCATATGTCCATATTCCTCTACGATCGCCATCGTCAGAAACGTTACAATGGCAAAACGGATATTTATGACTGACAATCATTTGTAAAAACATTTGTCAATATACATATGAATGTAGACATGAGGAAATCCTTTGCTAAGGAAGTGAACTTTGGACACCAAATAAATTGGAAAGGAACCATCCTGAAGCTACTGATATGTGTTCACAACACTGTAGTTAGTTCCTTCTTTTTTAAAGCTAATACATTTCAGAAAAGTCTTGGAATGTTTGGAAACTATTTCAAACAAGTTGAAATATCTTACTAAGGCCAATAAGTACAGCTATGCTCAAGGTAGGACTCTAACGTCCGACAGGAGCGGTGATTCCAGTGCGCGTGGTCACTCCTGCGCGGCCTTGTGGTCTTCATTCTAAAGACTGGTTTACTGCCCTGATCAACGCTACTCTACCAGCGTAGACGTCTTCATTTCTGTCAGAGTACTGCAACCTCCATCATTCTGAATCTGCTTACTCTGCTCATGTTCTGATATCTCTACACAGATTCTACCTTCCACACTTCGCTCCATTTCTAAATTTGGGATCCCATGTCTCAGAAAATCATACTGACTGAACCCTTCTTTTAATCATGTTGTAACGCTGTTTTCTTCCTTCTGCAATTCTATTCAGAATCTCCACCCTTGTTAAGCGATGACCTCCAGCATTCTTCTGTAATACCATATTTCAGAAGCTATCTCTTATTGTATACATTACTTACCGTCCAAGTTTCACCTCCGTACAGGGCAGTATTCCAGACAAATGGCCTAAAAAAGATTTCGTAACCATATGTATCTCGGGACGTTGAATTATTGTTTGATACTTAAATCTATATTTGCATCTTAAGATGTGCTTTCCTTGCGTTACTGGTGCACAGTTTACATCCACTGTCATATATTGATTAGTACTGTAGAAATTGCTGAGAAATAGAGACCATCGCAGAGAACAGGCTAAAATGGACACCTCTAGATTACGGGATGTAGGCCGTAAAGAAATCTCCTTGCGAACTGCAGATGCTCTAAGCCACCATGACAAGATAGAGTGTTTCCTTTCCGAGAATAAGCACTTAACTTCATGCAGCGTCTGGACGCTGTTATGTCACATTAGTACTTGGTTACCAACAGTTACGTCTGAATATACGTAGCAAAGTTGATATCAGTGTCTGGGCACAGGAACGTCAGTGGATAGAGTGAGAGGGTAAATAAGGAAAACTGCTAGGTAGCAGTCCGCAGAGGGAATAAGGCGTGGCCAACGGACGTAAAACATTGTATTTTCTGACCATACTGGGTAACAACGACACGTTTGCTTTTCAGCTGAAAAATGTTGCTACCAAGTATGGCGTTTGTTAGTGCAAAAATAATACACATCCCCACCCAGGGAATCCTCTCGAGTACCGAAATCCTCAGCTCTCGTAAATGCCTGTTACTTGTTTTTCTGCAGTTTTTCCTTTCGCTCTGCTCGAAAACCCCCTTCCTCACTCTCTCCTATGTTAGGACACGACACCACTTTATTACAGTCGCCATATGTTATTTACATGCTTAAATAACAGTACTCATGTACTACTTGGTCTCATTTATCTAATTCCACCAGCATTGCCTGATATAATTTGTTTAAAAACCGTTACCTTCAATTTCATTTTGTTAATATATGTTTTAATTCCTCCCTTCATGTTACTGTGCATTACGGTCAACAGCAAAGTTTTAAAATATCTTTTTACCATATCCGTTTTTATTGATGAAGCCAATGCATTTAATATAATACAATAACTGTATTAGCCATTGTGATTATGAATGGGAATCAAATGTATGATTCATTGGTAATATATTAAAATTTGCATCTGACTGGGACCCGAACTCGACTTCCCACCTATCGTGAAACAACAAATTAACCGTTAGGCTATCTACGAACACCTGACAAACCCACCGAGACCCCTATATGCCACAGATTGCGAACTGCCTATGAGTTTATATACTTCACTATCGCACAGGAAGAGACGTTAGCTACAGTGGTCGCAGGCCTGCCTGTGCCTCGTTGAAATACGATATGCCGTCTCCGTGTTAATTGATGGAACCAGTGCTAATGTCCTTCAGTCATACATGTATTTCATATGTTTGATTTGACAGCTGATAGCGCACTGTCACTTTTTTCAGACATACGTGCTTGCGATAATTGCAATAAACCTCTCTCCCGATGTGGGACTTTCACAGTAAAACGTTTGAGCACTCATAGTTAGTGCGTTGCACATGGATGTTTGGGTTGGTGCTACATGCATGCACCAATACCGTAATGGTTAGCGTGATGTTCGCGAAGAGCAGGATATCCGGATTCGGGTACCGGTCTGGTACAAATTTTCGTGTGCCACCATTAAATAGCACATCAAATGCTGATTTATATTCGCAATTGCGAATACATTTCTTATATTCTGAGTTTTTATTTCCTCACATTCAATTTTAAATCTTTTATCAAATTTATCTTGGTTTTCCTTCAAAGCTTGCTCAATGTATGCATTAAATGTCATCAGAGATTCGTTACAACCTCTTTAGACATCCTTCTAAATCACTGTTCCATACCCTCGATGTTTAGAACTTGCGACGGGTGTCTGCAAAGTTAGTTTTCCCTATATTTTACTCCTGATAGACACTACCTTCAGAAATTTGTTTTCCAGACATCATCTAAATAAGCTGCAACGGAAGGTTTATCAATTATTAATTCGTTCTCGAGGTACGTCATTATGGCAGTAGTGCCTAGCGCATTACTTAAATTATCCAGAACGCAAATTCGTGGTCCCGAAACATGTTTCAAGCAGTTTCGCCATTCTTTTATCAATGATTAGTGCTGGTATTTTGCAAAACGTATCTAAATTTGTCCCATAATGACCTAGTGACGATATACAACACCTAGTGATGTGAAGTACTGGTATGAGGCTTGCAAATCAAATGTTCAAATGTTTGTAAAGTCTATGGGACTTAACTACGGGGTCATCAGTCCCTAAACTTACAAACTACTTATGAACTACTTACGAACTAAGACGGCACAAATATCCATGCCCGAGGGGGGATTCGAACCCCCGACCGTATTGGCCGTGCAGACCGTGACTGGAGCGCCTTAGTCCCCTCGGCCACCGCGGCCGGCTATGAGGCTTGCAAGGTAAGTACCTATTGATACTGTTTACAGAAGATTAGTGTAGTGTCTTGTAATATCTGGTTAAATTTAGTGATAAAAATTTCTCCTACTCAAGAAAAAAGTTACTGACTACATTTTTGGGATAATTTTACACGACAATTATATTTGTCTATTTCACTGAATAATTACAGTATATAATAACACAGTTTTAAACATCGCATGTCTTAACAAGAATAGAATTAACAATTCTTCACCAAAGTAATAATATCTTAGTTATCTAGATTTCTTCGCGCTATTCTATTGTTTTACTAGAATATACATAGGAGATTCGCATTATCCGTCTTTTCTTTCTATATCTACATAAATACTCCGCATTCTACCGTAAGGTGCATGACGAAGGGTACACTGTACCACTACTAGGCATTACCTTTTCTTTTCCACTACCAAATAGAACGAGGCAATAAAGAATGCTTATATGCCTCCGTACGATCCCTAATTTCTCTTATCTTTCTGATAATTACGCGAAATGAATTAGGCGTTCTACACTCAGCTTCAAATTTCTCGAAAAGAACGTCGTCATTTCTCCAGCGATTCCCAATTGAGTTCCTGGAGTAATTTGGAGTATATTGGTCGAGCCTACCACAAGCGAACCTAGCTGCTCGCCTCTGATCTACTGTGGGTCCCAAACACTTTAACGATACTCGTGGCCGTACCAGCGTTTTATACGCGGTCTCCTTTACAGATGAAGCACATCTTCCCAAAATTCTCCAAATAAACCGAAGTCGGCTGCCCGTCTTAGTCACAACTGTCCTTACATGTTCGTTGCATTTCATATCGCTCTGTAGATATTTGAATGACGCGACTGCATCGAGAAGCTCACTACCAATGCTGTATTCGAACTCTATGGGACTGTTTTTACTACTCATGTACATCACCTTACAGTTTTCTGCATTTAGTGCTAGCTGCCATTCTTTACGTCAACTAGATATTTTGTCTCCGTCAACCCGTACGCTATTACAGTCATTTAAAAACGACAACCTCCCATGCCGCTGGGAGCCGCAAACTTATGGAGCTGTTCAGAGTGAGCCACACAGCTGATGAAAGTATAATTCTACAATATAAAATCACATTTTCAGTGTTCTGAACATTTTGTGCAAAAATAAATAAATAAATAAATAAATAATAAAATAAAAAAATAGGTTTCGCGTAGTTATTGATTGAATTTAAAAAAAATAAATAAATGAAATAGCAACCATATGTTGAGTTTAACACGTTGAGACAGGTACTACATTTAGACATTATGTGTTAGTGTTGAAGTTGTTAGCGCTTAACTATTCCAATTTAGCTTTACTCGATAATGATATCACTTTGCGACTTCTAATGTAGTCAACATATAAATTCAAACCTTTACAACAGTTATTACCCCACAAATCAATAAAAGGAGAAAGGTTTATCGCTTTTCGTTGTTTAAGTTGAAATGTTTGAAAGTTATGGGACCTAACTGCAGTGGTCATCGGTCCCTAAACTTACAAACTACTTAAACCAACATATCCTAAGAACACAATCACACCCAAGCCCGGGGCAGGACTCGAACCTCCGACGGCCGCGCGCAACGCAGCAAAGCGCCTTATAGCGCAAGGCTATTCGTCCGCGGCGTTCCTTACCCGGTCAGACTTCCGTCAGTTGCCATGAGGTTTTCATTTATAATTTATTAACTACCGGTGTCACTGTATCCACAAGCAAAATTATATCACTGTACGGCACATAATTCAAGATATATGTCTCTTAAATAGAGATGCATCAAAGAAATGCCTTTTCTTAAAACGAAGCGAAAATTATCCATCCTATAATCATCCAGTGTTTCATGAGAGCATTTAGCGACTTCCAACATACTTTAAGCATCAATGGAATCATTTTCTAAACCATTCTCACTTATATTCTTATCGACAAGAATAACGGATTTAGAGCGCTATTATGATAGTTGAATTGCACTGGGAAGAATGTGTTACAAAGTCGTGCTACACTTCTGTCTCTCTACTTTTCTTTTTTTAATATTTTTGTCAACCGGGAAGACCACGTGACCTCGGCAGTTATAACACTACTGGCTGCTGCATCTGCTGTTACAAGGTGCTCCGTTGTCAAATCGAAAACCATGTTCCACAGTTGTAGGCCTGAGCAAGAGTGTGTCATTTGTGACCCACTTTTTACTTTTCGAAACAAAAGCCGCACTGCTTTGAAGAAAGATCCTCATGTGGGTCGCGAGCCGCATTATGGCCACCCCTGTCAGTTGAAAAAAAAAAAAAAATCGTATTGAAGTTTGGCCGGAGATCCCTCAGGATTGTTCGGCCGCCTAATGCATGTCTTTTGATTTGAGGCCGCATGGGCGACTTGCATGTCAATGATGATGAAATGATGATGATGATCCGGCCTCGGTGGCCGAACGTGCTGCTGCGCGCCAGTCACGTTCTGCACGGCCACTACGATCGGGGGTTCGAATCACCCATCGGGCATGGATATTTGTGCCGTCCTTAGTACAACCTAGTTAGTAATTAGTTTGTAAGTTTAGGGACTGATGACCCCTCCACAAACATTTGATTTGATGATGCTAATAAAACACAAAGTCCAGTCCCCTGCCTGGACTCGCACCCGGAGCCATTGTGTTGTATTTAACGGCCCCGGCGAACAGTTGAAAACTTTGTTTATTACATCCAAAGATGGTCAAACCATCTTTATCATATCTTTATCATATTACTTAATAAGGATTACATCTGCCAATAAAGTTACGACATTGGAATGAGAGTTTTTTTGTTAACTAGTGACTTTACAAAGAAACTTACTGTGAAAAGTGAGATTACAACGGAATAGTGATCTAACCGGAGGAACTCACAGCCTTGCGGATACAGCGCATAGCGTTCCGATGCTTTTTTTTTTCACATCGTAGGCAGGAGGAGGTATCAATGGAAAAGTGATCTGTCAGTGAGAAATTACCGGATGTAGTAAACACGGTTCTCACTGGAAGTTCTGAAAAACAATTAAGCCCGAAGGAGAAGGATTAACGTATCAGAATGGAGTGATAATAAAAGGAAACTCTGGGCACCCATATATGACTGGGAAAGGGATACTTAGGCCCGGAATTGTGCGTCATAAGAGGTGAGTGGAATAGTGATCTAACTAGTTTTAAGTGTTCATCTTACTTTATTGTGAATAATCATATCATGAACCCTTGCTTTTATGTTGTACAGGTCTAAGACTCTGTTGTGTTAGATACGTAACAAAGAATCATATAGTTACGGTTATTGTTTATCTATTCTGAATTACTGTTTGTTCCTGTCTCAAGAGACTTCTTTACGTATGAAAGGAAAGATGTCCCGAACTTCCACAAGCTGTCCTATGTTGAACAATCTATGTTTTATTAGGACGTATGACATGGCGGAGATGAATACCAAAGAAGTTGCCGATGACATATCAAGGAGACATGAAAGTTTTTAATGAAGTATGCATCAATGGTAAAACATATTACGTATGTAAGAAAACATTATTAGACATATCCCAAATCTCTTCACGTCGGATGCAGACACTTCAGATGAAAATTAAATTTAATCTTCATAATTCTGATAAGTGAGCGACACATTTCAATCGTCCTTATGCAGTTACCAATATTGTTAAGCAACTTGTATGATATCACATTAATTCTTAGTCATGCGCAGGAAAGTGATTATACAAGAACTGTTTCACAAAGCCGGCCGCGGTGGCCGAGGGGACTGAGGCGCTCCAGTCACGGTCTGCACGGCCACTACGGTCGGGGGTTCGAATCCCCCCTCGGGCATGGATATTTGTGACGTCCTTAGTATTAGTTAGTTCATAAGTAGTTTGTACGTTTAGAGACTGATGACCCCGTAGTTAAGTCCCATAAGCTATACAAACATTTGAACATTTTTTAACTGTTTCACAAAAGTTGTATTTGAGTCCATAGTTTTGTGCGGAAAAACTATACTATCTTTTCATTGAAACCCATCCAGACATTAAGTGCACACGTAGTACATATAAAGCTGCATTCAGGAGTGATTTTAAATTACGGTACGGAGCACAACGCTCAGACTCTTCTTCCATTTGTGATTAACTATATACTAAACTTGTGGCAGGTGATAATAAAGAACGGCGGAACATTGTTACTACACACAGTACACTACAACATATGAGTGCTGACGTTACATACCATGCTCTACATGATGGCATTGAGACTGCAAAGAAAAACTCTATGTTGTGTTGTGCATAGAAATGCTACAAGTACTCTTTTATTCCACACTTCATCACTCGTCTGTGTTTTATCAGAGACAGTCCCGTACTTATAATCAGGATACCCATAATATGGGAACTGATAGAGCTCTTTCATTATCTGTAATGGGTCAGTATTGAGAAGATGTTGCGTGAAAGTTACGTCATGTAGTCTAAAATACTTCGAACTGAATTTAAGCCACTTAAATAAAGCGAGATAAACAGATTGGTAGTTGGTCTGATTGTTGTGTCGGTCAGAACAATACTGGAGGTGCTAAGCTCCGTATCACTATCTCATAAGGAAACAATACTTACCCGTTGTTCAGAAATTCCTGGTAAGCGGTGATCTCTTCCTTCCCTGCGATAGGGACTTTGCACTGATAGAAATAAGAAGACATCTACAGTGTATCACCTTAAACAATTCTAGAAGTTGTAGTTGATGCTGGTCTTAGATTTTCCGCTTGCTACATGTACACCTCAGATTTCGTTGGCCTATCAATGATGGAAATTATACAGAAAAGGGACACTAAATTTTAGATTACTTCATGTCAATGGGTAGTTTTTTTCCGATGAGGAACCCAACAGAATCAGTACCCGCGTCGCCCACAACATTCTACAACCTTGGACAACATATGAGATCACGCGGTGTAACACAAGAAGTTAACACCTAAAACCACTGCCTAGAGTTCTATCTCAACTGCACAAGGAAGATTTACTTGATAAAAAACCAAAGTTGACTTACTAGATATTTGAAAATTCGTACCAGTTTATATCCGCGAATTTTATGAAAACCTTGAAGAAGCAGAGTGTAAAGGATGACCATAAACTTTTTTTGGTTGATAAATATGAAAGCAGGAAGTCCTGATTTCATTATAAAAATGTATCAGTCCTAGTAAATAGGTTTTTCTTCTGTAATAACACGTAGTTTAGAACATTGTTACATTCTCGCAGTTCAGATAGTTTATCCACCGAAACTTCCTTTGAGTTGCTTCCATTTGTTAATATAAAGTACAATTTCTTAGAGTTTGAATCATTTATGTTTCACAAATAAAATAGGGTCAAATATCTATGTTTGATGTAACATAATACTTTGAAACGTCAACAAAAGTTTCTATTACTTTACACGAAAAATCACTTTTTGTAAGTTATATCTCTAATCGGGGTAACTATTTAATTGTGGCTACCAATTACCCGTATAATGGTTTTAATTTCAATGAGGGGAATAGATGACTTACGAGATGATACAGTTATCCTAATATTTTCAGACTTCACGTGTATGTTGTTGTTGTTGTGGTCTTCAGACGGAGACTTCTGCAGCTCTCCACAATACCCTGTCCTGAGCAAGACTCTTCAACTCCACAAATCAACGGCAACCTACATCCGTTTGAATCTGCTTACTGTACCCATTTCTTGGTATTCCTCTGCGGTTTTTACCCCACACACTTCCCTCCAATGCTAAATTCGCAATTCCTTGATACCTAAGAATGTGTCCTACCAATCGATCCCTTCTTTTAGTCAAGGTGTGCCAGAAATTTCTTTTCGCCCTAATTCTGTTCAGTGCCTCCTCTTTAGTTACGCGATCCAGCTACCTAATCTTCAGAATTCTTCTGTAGCACCACATTTCAAAAGCCGCTATCCTCCTCCTCTCCGCACTGTTTATCGTCCACGTTTCACTCCCATACAAGGCAACACTCCACACAAATGCCTTCAGAAAGGACTTCCTTACGCTTAAATCAATATTCGATGTCAACAAATTTCTCTTTTTCAAGAAGGCTTTTCTACCCATTGCCATTCTGCATTTTATATCCTCGTGTATGATAATAATAAAATAATGTCTTGACGGTTGTGGGCACTCGCAGCTCCCCATAATTCGTCCTTCATGTTACGTTGTTTTGCTTTGGATGACTTCAGCAGCACGACAAACGGGAAAATGCTGATATATTTATTAAATCAGCAACATTTTCGAAAAATTCAAAGGTTGATAAGAAGTCGACAAACAACACTTAATAGAACGTGTTACGAATACATATCATTGTGGGCGAAATACTTGTCTCGAGAAATACCACTACTATTTTGGAATTTCTAATTTATAGTTTATTTCATTGCGATGTTATATTCAAAAATTTCTGTTTTTGTTATATCATCTTTATGTCTCATAGTACATTAAAATTAGACGCTACTAGCAAAGTGAAAACTTTCATATCACAACCAGAACACTTTACGACTATAAATATGCTTTTTTTAAGGGAAAACAAATTTACGCGTTTATTTTGAATTATCGCTCTGTATGTTAAAGAGAAGGTTAGTGGCTTTGGTAAACAAATGAAAACTAATTTTGAATAATATCCTTGGAGACTACTCCAATGCTAATTCATATATATCACTTATTAGTATATGAATAATTTTACACCCTTTGGTGGCATCACTTTCGCAGCGCATTCTGATTTGTTACATCACCCTCTGCTGCACATGTGGCGTTTTAAAAGGTCTGACGTACTATTTATTTTCCTTTGATGATATGAAATACTATTTGCTACTCATATAATTTGAAATGTATTCCAAAGTTCCGTAAGTCAATTTCAGCGTAATTTCCGGTTAGACAGTACTAAGTATCAGTGCAAGGATCTTGTTACCACTAAATAAACATCTGCTAAAATGGGATACTTTCACGAGAAGTTAGTGGAGCATGCAAGTTTAATGGGTCTGAAGTTACAACTCTTTGCTTGCTTTTCCCGTGTTCGCGGTGACACGCAGCCGCTGGAGACCCCAGATGTGATCAGATATTTCAGTAAGGGCTGTCTCCACGGTGATGTTTCAGGACACGTTCGAAATAGTGGAGTTCGTATACTCCGCATGATGAAAGCTGTCTGTAATCCATATGTTAAGGGGAAGGAGGAAAGTAATTCGCAGTTGCCAAGTCACGGGTCTGGGGTAACTGACTCATTTATTTTATTATTGCGTGTAAACGTAACTGGTGTGATAGGTATGTGAATGAGAAGAAGAAGGTCGCAGCATCTCAAGTGCTACGTTACAGACTGAAGGTTATAAGGAACGGGGAAGCGGAAATGAATGCAATTCATCATCAGAAGGAGGCACAAAGCAACAGACAACAGAATATGTATTAAGACAGTAAAGAGTAAGTAATCTGTGCTACTAGATGAAACGATAAATGAAGGTTCACTATTTTTGATCCGGGGCGTTGAGCGACAAAGCATTTACGAATTATTAAGCTTTAAACAAGAGGGACAGATGACTCATGATCCTAGCAGCACAGAGTAGCTACAATAGTCTGGCAAACGCTAAGTGAAGTCAAAAAACAAAAAGTATTATAAATGTATTATTATGCCTTAATTTAAACTTTAGTGAGAATAAGTCTTCCGACCCAGTCTGTAAGCCGTTTAAGTAACTATAAGAGTATATTGATGCGATAGTTTTGTACTTAGGCCGAAACATTGTCATACCACCACATAATGAACGAATGATACGATTGTGACATAGGTCATACCAAAATTTAAGAAATTTTTCTACTAAATTACAAACCTACATCAGTGATTTCAATTAGCTGCACTGTTTTGTAATATATACTGTGTTCAAAAGTTTGGAATTTGCTTCAGGAGAACTGATTAATAAACCATAATCAAGTCTAATCCAGAAAATATCTTCATGTAAAAGTTTGTAATACAGCCAAAATGTGGCGTAAACTTTTTCTCCCTTGACTACGTTTGTTTAATTCTACGAGTAACTTACTCAGAAGGTGAGAAAACTGATTACCTAATATGATAACAAGAGAATAATTATCTCACGTAGAAAAGTTTTATACAGGTGGAATGGAGAGTGAAACTACTATTCCTTACGTGACGAACTTAACGTCAGAATTATACATTAGGAGCAGGGTAATAAAAATCGATCTCGCAAAACATATCTAGCTCTTTATTGACGTGAAGTAAAGACATCTACAAGGGATCTAAATTCAGTATATCTAGATTTCCAGGAGCCTTTTGACACTGTAAATCACAACAGGCGTGTTTATTGATAATCGCCTGAGATATGTTAATGGTATCAAGTCTTCCTTTCATAGAGAGGAATCAGTTGTTGTAGGCGATGGAAAGGCATCGCAAAGAGGGCGTATCTGGCGTTCCCCAGAGTAGTGATATAGCTCCTCTACAGCTTCTTATTTCTTACATGATTGAGAATTTACCTGAGCAGTAGTCATATTGTTTTGATGATGTTATGTTGATCGTCTAGTGTGTCATCAGATTACTAAAACCAACTGCCGAACGATTTTGATAAGGTGCGAAAACTGCTAAGTGATCGTGACTAATGAAATACGTAAGAACGTTAACGTGAAGGGTAAAGGAAATTCATTAAGTCTTTCACGTTATAAGTCTATAAAACTGAACGGCATAAATTCATCTACATATCTAGACAGTACTGTTTTGGGGACGTTATTGGTAAAGCGACGTACGTACACTATAACAGAAAAATTTCACAACTTTAGTAAAATTTGAAATCTATTACAAACAACCATTCGCATTGGAGAAGTACAGTCATTTCAGACTGAGGAAGTCCAGACATCTCCGACATCTCCCTCGACAGTCCCCAAAGGTAAGAGGTGAAGTCAAACTTCCGACGAAATGATGCACAATGGAGGATCGCGACTGTCGAGACTGGATGAACACTCTGCTGGCAAGATGCACACTGCCTCACAGGCCGAACATGCTGGCTGTTCTGCTGTCCTCCTGCAAATGGGGTATGTCACACATGATAGTGTTATTACTGTGACATTACGGATATATACTAGGCTTGTCACATAATTAGTCGAGTACTGGAATTGTATGAAATGCAGGACGAGGAGCGTAACTCCCGTTTACGAGGGTGAGATGAGCGATCAGCCGGCCAGATTTCCTCCCAACTGCGTAAGAACGGATGAGATCCTGGTGGACCAGGGCTGATCCCGTGCCTCAAAGTAGAACTGAGGCGGCAGGGAAATCTCGTAATAGGGGCTCTGGCAGGTAAAAAGATGTATACTTAACTCAGAAACAAAAATTATCAATGTTATGTTCCCATGAATTCTTAAGGCATCTACAACGTCACAAAAAAATTTGGCATATCTCAAGAAACAATAATGAACTACATAAGGTATTGGATATAAAATGTCAAAAAAGCGAAATTACATTTCAAGCTACTATCTTTTGATCGCATCATGCGATTTCAACAAACGTATCTTACATTATAGCTTACTACTTCAAGCTATAATCTTGAAAGTAACAATTTAACCTATTTATTTAATGATTTATTAATCTCATTACATTAATTTATTATGGATATATAGCCACATCCACGTATCCTTCAAGGTGACTCAGCAATTGCAATCAGAATGATATGCCTGTTGATATGCTGTCTGTTCTTTTAAACTTGTCCGAAAGAACTGGCACCATATCAATATTGGTGAAACATGCCACCAACAGGCAGTTGACAATTTTAATGCGGACGCATTGAAACTCTCGATCCTTTGTTGGAATCCATTATAGGCTGCGAGCCAGATGCATCAATAGAATTTGAGAATTTGGGTTTGAAAGGAAGCCTGCCAGGCTAACCAAACTGGTTAATTCGACCTCTGGACCGAAGAGTGAAATCCGGTTTTTGAATCCCGTTGCAGCACAATTTTCAACTTCGCCGTTGAATTTATTTCAACGCCCCGACACGAAAAAATTCTTTAATTCAAATTTGTGATCTGCCAAGCGTTCATATTAGTATTTAATGAATGTTTGTATTTGTCTTTCAGTATCGTGAACTAAATATTGTGTAATATGAGCGATCAAGCTTGTGGAGGATGGCTTGTTAATTTATTTACGACGTATGTCCACAAAGTAAGATTTGCTTTGTTATATAAAAGAAACGTTTCCAGGTTCAGAACAAATATTTATTACACAAAAATCTACTACTGTTAAACTAAATAGCTTCCGAAATTTTGTAGGCACTTGTCGTAGCGTGGCACAAGTATTCTTTTAGCTCGTTATCATCGTTCATGTGTTGACCACAAGGGCAGATTTTAGGTGTAAGAAGAGATGAAAGTAGGTAGGAACGAGGTCCGGGCTACACGGAGGATGATCAAATACGTCCCAGTGAAATTCCCGTAAAAATTGTTTGGTCACATTCGCCTTGTAAGGTCAGGAATTATCGTTGAAAAAACAGTTTTTGACAGTAATCCTAGGCGCTTGTTCTGTAATAAGCAGCGCAGTTTCTTAATGGTCTCAGTAACCAAAAAAAAAAGTTCAAATGTTTGTTAAGCTTATGGGACTTAACTATGGGGTCATCAGTCCCTAAACTTACAAACTACTTATGAACTACTTACGAACTAGGACGGCACAAATATCCATGCCCGAGGGGGGATTCGAACCCCCGACCGTAGTGGCCGTGCTGACCGTGACTGGAGCGCCTCAGTCACCTCGGCCACCGCGGCCAGCTCACAGTAACCATGTGCCTTGATTGTTTCTCCTCGTGGTAAGAAATCAATCAGCAAAACTCCTTTTCTGTCCCAAAAACACGGTGCGCATTACTTTTGGAGGTGTCGAGATTTGCTTAGGCTTAACCTTCGTCGGGGATGAAGTGTGCCTCCATTCCACTGACGTTGTTTCAGCGTCGTCGTACCCAAGTTTTATCCCCGTGACTATCCTAGAAAGAAAAACATCGCCTTCTTCATTTAGTGTGTAAAGAGCACTGCCCGTCCGTTGCTTTTTTGTGTTGTTCAGTAAGAATTTTGGGTACTCAACCTGAACAAAGTTTTCGAAATTTCAGTTTTTCAGTAACAATTTCATGAATTAGTGATCGTGAGATTTTCGGAACTTAAGGTTGTGCTTAATCGTCCCTTCATTTGTATGAACCAGTTCACCAGTAACCACAGACGGGCGACTACTTCGTTCTTCATCGTGCACTTGATCACGTCCATCATAGAACAGTGACACATCTTCTTACCATTGAATCACTCACAGCATTTTGTCCGTCCGTAAACCTTCATCTTTGATTACACATGCGGCGGCAATTTCAACTACGGCTGATATTATATACAAGCACAAGTTGGCAGCTGCGATCTGAAAATTGAGTATATGTCTTCTCCTTGAGTCAGAATAACAAGTGCGCACACTCGGAACTGCGATTGTAGCGCTTCCGTGAATAAAACTACAAACGGAAGTTACTTTGTGGACGACCCTCGTGTTTCATACATTTTTTGTACTGCTAATGAAGTCCCAATGAGACTGAGTGATCATAACTTTTCTAGTGTCAAAAAGTTAAGTTTTTCTTTTGGCAAGATAAATTCGAAAAACTTTATTTAAAGTTACAGTATTATGAACAGATGGTAGATTGATTGCTTCTTCTATCTGTGGAAGAACCTGAAATTTAATTTTGAATAGTAATGCGAAAGTCAAGAGAATCAAATTTTTATTTTCGTTGACGCTCGGACGACGTTCGGATACTGAAATCCGACACGGTACGTCTGGAACTGACATTTAGTCGAACGAGAGAGTCGTCCTGGCGCACATGCCAAAAAACACTTTTTCCTGAACACCCTCTCCCAGCACTGCGTGGATGTTTTTCTCCTGAATGAAAGCTTTCTCCATTCCCGCCATTCCACCAATACCGTTTCTTACCTCCTCCACCGCACAGACGGCCCCCTACCATTGCTCGAGGCGGGGTGACCATCAGCCACCTACGTCACGTCCCCGTCCAACCCCAATCTCTCCTTACCATCCCGACTGAATACCTGAATTTCAGCCTCTTCCTCCCCTCCCTCACCGTCACTCTTGGGCGATCCACATTCGTGGCAATGAACCCCTACTATATGACTTCCTCTCCTATGTTGACCGTTCCTTACGACCTTTGTTGTTGCAGCGGACGTCAACCTTTCTTCCCATTCTGGCGCTGAACTCCGGCGGTGGCGTCAGTTCCTCGCCCAGTTCTGAGGCGACACTGTTCCCCTCCAGCAACCCACTCGCCTGGGGAGAGAAATACCATCCGTGACGTCGTCCTCGCTTCTCCCAAACTTCTGGGCTACTTGCAGGCGGAAGTCCTAGACCTCAATGGCAGTGCCCATGCCACTGTCTTCCTTAACCTCCTTGATTTCCAGAAGGATTTTGACACCACACCTCACAAACGGCTTTTAATCAAATTGCGTGGTTATGGTATACCGCCCCAAATCTGCGACTGGATAGGGGATTTCCTGTCAGAGAGGGGACTTCGTAGTAATCGATGGTAAGTCATCGACTAAAACAAAGGTGACATCGGAAGATCCACAGGGTAGTGTTTTTGGCCCTCTGATGTTCCTTATTTACATATATGATTTAGGGGAAAATCTAAGTAGCCCTCTTAGGTTGTTTGCAGATGACGCCGTCTACCATCTAGTAAAATCATCTGAAAATCAAAACCAACTTCACAACGATCTGAATAAGATATCACTATGGTGTAAAAATTGGAAATTGACTCTAAATAATGAGAAGTGTGATGCCGTTCACATGATTAAGAAAACAAATCTGTTAAACTTTGTTTACGAAATAAATAAAAGTGAAAGCCGTAAACTCCACTAAGTACCAAGGAGTTACTATTACTTCAGACTTAAACTGGAAAGAACTCGTAGATAATATCGTGAGAAAGGCGAACCAGAGACTGTGTTTTATTGGCAGAACCCTTAAAAGATGCAACAGAACTACTAAAGAAACTGCATACACTACGCTTGTCCGTCCTTTTTTGGAGTATTGATGCCCAGTGTGGGATCCTTATCAGGTAGTCAGGTGGGTTTTAATCCTGTGCTTCGTCGACGTTCTGCATCATCAAGTGTTACTTTACTCACGTGTTTTTTTTTTATTTTTCTACGTATGTGTTTTATATATATATATATATTTATTTTTTATTTTTTTTACCACTGTGGCTCATTGTATGTCGGACTATGTGTTATTTAATTCTCCTTGTCTCTTGTGGTTGTCTTACACTTTATTCCCCTTCATTTTGTTATTTCAACCTTTATTTTCTCCTTTAAGTTTATCTGTTCACATTTTGCAAATTTGTACTTCGGAGTTCTCTGGGAGTCTATAGGGAACATGTGTACTTGTGTATACTTAGATACGTAGTGCCTAAATTCAAATGTTCAAATATTTGTATAGCTTATGGGAATTAACTGCGGGGTCATCAGTGCCTAAACTTACAAACTACTTATGAACTAGCTTATACTAAAGACAGCACAAACATCCATACCCGAGGGGTGATTAGAACCCCCGACGAATAATAGTGTCTCGCATCATAGCATAGCGCCTCAATGCGCTCAGCCGCTCTGCCGCGGCTACGTGGTGTCTAACCGACAATGCACATCGCAAAACACTTAAAAATGTATGCAGAGTATGAAGCCGATGTCATAGCTTGTGAAGACTACATAAATTCCGCGATGCTGAATACGAAGCCGATGTCATAGGTTGTGAAGACTACATAAACGCCGCGAAGCGGGCGATCCTGAAGGGAAAATGCAGTATTAATGGGGAACACCTTCAGACAACACAGCTGTCATGACGACTTCTGGGATATCTACGAAGTCGTGTAGTTACAACATTCGAATAACAGAGATTAAGTTAAAGACTTTTCCGGGGACATTGAAGATTGTTCTCTGTTTTGGGAACGGTTCCAATCATCTGTCGACACAGAAGCATACTTGTCAACTGTCAACAAACTTATAATGCTTACAGGCTATCTATAGGAGAACCAAAAAGTTTAATAGAAGGAATTGCTGTAACTGCTGCTTACGAAAAGACCAAGGAAATTTTGCCTACAAGTTCCAGGAACACCTTATTTATCTTGAAGGCGTCACACCTGTAACATACGACTCCCCGGAATCTCTTAACTTAACGTTTATTGAATGTAACAAGCGTATTCAAGCTCTACAGATACTTCGCGCTTTCCAGGAAGATATTTGTAGGCGCTAGATAATTCAGACGAAGAGGACAAAATTGTCAGAAGGAAACATCCTGAAATTAGAATTCTTGTAAGAAGCGGTAGATGGAGCAATAACAGCGCAAGGGATTCGTGGGAAACTTGCAAACTAAATAACACTGTACCGTCTACAGCAGCACTCAACGTTCGATCCAAGTCAGAACGGACAACATGCAAGTCGTTACACAAAGTCTAAGCTTACTGTGTGTTTTGCTCACAGTGTGAGGACTGGGCACAAGATTACAAGAAGGTGAAAGAGTGCACTAAGATTTTGAGATCCAACAATAGGTGCTTTCTTTGCCTTAACTAGAATCACAAAGTAAGAGACTGTAGGAAGAAAAGAAATGCATTTTGTTTATTTTGCAAGGAAAGACAGCACAAATCATTCTGTAGCAATTAGGGATATCTTACTTCATCGGCCATTCCTACAGAAATTTGTTCAGTTGGCAATGTGAATACCGGATGTTTAGGATTCACTTACCTCTTACCTGTAAACGGCACGTGTTTTTTTCCTAAAAGGACCAAGGACCAACAGGCGTAAATAGACTTACACGCTGCATTTTAGATGGTGGCAGCCAGTCTAGCTTTATCAGCAGATCATTAATCGACAGTTTAAAACTGGAAATCTTTATGAATCAGCCACTGGCAGTCGATGCCTTTAAGTCTTCATTCAGATGTTCAAATATTCAAATGTTTGTTAAGCTTAAGGGAATTAACTGCGGGGTTATCAGTCCCTAAACTTACAAACTGTAGTTTCTAAGTTTAGAGACTGATGACTCCGCAGTTAAGTCCCTTATGAACTACCTTATACTAAAGACGACCCAAACATCGTTATTCAGCGTCTAAGGAACATATAGTTTAAGGTGTTACAAATAAATCACGTATGTTTACCTTTTATATACGTTGCACTACTATTTCAATTTTTAGCACATTCAGTTCTACAAAGACGTTCAAACAGAATTTTGTTTTTCTGTATTGTGGTTTGCATATATTTCTTAACATATTAAATAACTTCAAGAGAAAGACAAAAATTCGTAAATGTTCTCAAGACCTTTGAAATGGAAACGCGATTCACTGCAGTGTGTTTGAGAGCTTCCCAGATTATCCGGAAAAGCTTTAGAAGCGTAAGACCTATCTGGTAAGAGCAGGATCCCACTTGATCTAATGAAGTGCCGAAATGAAGGACGCCCTCACAAAGCGATTGATCGCTGATTGGAAGAGTCTTCGTCATAAGCAGAGAAGACAAAAGACCACCTTTCGTCAGAAATTAGCTTCCAGGTCCTTTGATCAGCAGACTATTAATTTCCTTAATACACGTCGGTGAGAATTCTTTACTGTAAGGCTTAGACGCATCTAGAAGAGTGATCGATGCAGTTCTCCTTCCACGAAAAGAAAGTGCTTCGTATCAACGTCTTATGATGCCACCTGGCTAGGAAATGAAGGAAATAATCGCAATCAAAAACCAAATCACTACAATCAATACATACATAATTTAGCGGTGAAGGTGTGAGACATATTCCTCGTACTGCATGTTTAACTATGAGCAAAGGTGCAGAAAAATTGTCTGTGCATATACTTTTAGTTTCCTGATACAACTGTTACGGGTTTATTTCACATACTGGAAGACAATAAACGTGCTTTGAATGCTTAATAGCTAAGGATTTTTGTGTAGCACTTTACATCGTCAGGTTCCAAAATGTTGATACCATAGGTAAATTTTACATAAATGTGGGTAGTAACTACCCTAGACATTACTTAAATGTATAGATTGTGCTGCGTTGCAGTCTGTTCCGGTTACAGAGAGGCTACTATATAAGATGGAAATGTGAAACGTTTACCAAATTAACCCTCAAGCAGCAGCGCCAATTGTTAAGATTTGAGTACCACTGCTGTGCCGATTTTCTACCATTTTATATTTCTAAGTAATTCCAATCATGTAATATAAAAGCTAATAGTATTTAATAGTGTCTGAAATTGTACAAAAATTATTTTAGAACTCTAAATGAAACAATGCTCCCACATGGGTGTTGCGTAATTCGAGTAGTGTTTCTTGTCTTATCATCGGACATTGTGGATCTCAAAATTTGTATAAGTCTATTATGCCCATAGAATTTGTATTCCTGTTTTACATGAGGCCTACAGTTTCTATATATTAATAAGATTTTATTTCTTCTTCTGCTCCTATCTCATCAACAATTAGTGTCAGCTTTCCTCTGCTACAAATAAGTTAAAATTGTGATTACTTTATAAATGTTAGTATCATGTACCCCGAACGAGAAAGCTTGCGTCTCTTACCTCATACCAATTGTGCTCCCTCATAAAGCAATGAAGATTTTTATGTCTCCTTCTGCATTTCGTATTGCTTGAATGTAATGGTACCGTCTTTTCTCACATTAAGTTTGCGTAATCTTCTAAATCAGAATCATTGCCATTGAAATCCTGTTCGTAATCCGAATTATGAAATACATGATGTTGCATTATAATTCCATCTTCCTTATATGAAGAGCAGTCCAAACAAAATTCACTAATGTCTTCATTAGTTATCTGAACACGTTTTTTTTTCTGTTTTCACCACCAGACGAGGATATAATAGGATGTAATTGACTTCAGCTTTGAATAACGAATTTATCAAGAGTGAATCCTATCCTTACGAAATAAAGTTGGTATTTGGAGCTAACTAACATTTAATCAAATTATATACAGTAACTAATACACTACTGGCCATTAAAATTGCTACACCAAAATATATTCAACTAGAACTCACATGTGATTACATTTACACACAATTTGGGTGCATAGATCCTGAGAAATCAGTACCTAGAGCAATCACCTCTGGCCGTAATAACGGCCTTGATACGCTTGGGCATTGAGTGAAACAGAGCTTGGATGGCATGTTCAGGTACAGATGCCCATGCAGCTTCAACACCAGTTGCTCGACCACCATTGATCAGACATTTTCAAGATCTGGAGAATGTGCTGTCCAGGGCAGCAGTCGAACATTTTCCGTATCCAGAAAGGCCCGTACAGGACCTGCAAAATGCGGTCGTGCATTATCCTGTAGAAATGTAGGGTTTCACAGGGATCGAATGAGGGGTAGAGCCACGGGTCGTAACACATCAGAAAAGTAATGGCCACTGTTCAAAGTGCCGTCGATGCGAACAAGAGTTGACCGAGACGTGTAACCAATGGCACCCCATACCATCACCACTATGGTGATGACGAATACACGCTTACAATGTGGGTTCATCGCGATGTCTACAGACACGGATGCGGCCATCATGATGTTGTAAACAGAATCTGGATTCATTCGAAAAAATGGCGTTTTCCCATTCGAGCACCCAGGTTCGTCGTTGCATACACCATCGCAGGTGCTCCACTCTGTGATGCAGCGTCAAGGGTAATCGCTACCACGGTCTCCGAGCTGATAGTTCATGCTGCTGGTAACGTCGTCGAACTCTTCGTGCAGATGGTTGCTGTCTTGCAAACCTCATCTGTTGACTCAGGGATCGAGACGTGGAGACACGATCCGTTACAGCCATGCGGATAAGATGCCTATCATCTCGACTGCTAGTGATATCAGACCATTGCGATCCAGAAGGGCGTTCCGTATTGCCCTCCTGAAGCCACAGTCATTGGATCGCGACCAACGCGATCAGCAATGTCGGGATACGATAAACTGCAATCCCACCTTTATCACAGTCGGAAACGTGATAGTACGCATTTCTCCTCCTCAAACGAGGCATGAAAACAATGTTTCACCAGGCAACGTCGGTTGACTGCTGTTTCAGAAATCGGTTGGAAACATTCCTCATGCGAGCACGTTGTAGGCATCGCCACAGGCGCCAACCTTGTGTGAATGCTCTGAAAAAAAAAAAGGTTCTAATGTTTGTAAAGCTTATGGGACTTAACTACGGGGTTATCAGTCCCTAAGCTTATAAACTACTTATGAACTACATTATACAAAAGACGGCACAAATATCCATGCCCGAGGGGGGATTCGAACCCCCGACGGTAATGGCCGTGCAGACCGTGACTAATCATTTGCATATCACAGCATCATCTTCCTGTCTGTTAAACTTCGCATATGTAGCACATCATTTTCGTGGCGTGTGGCCAGGAGTGCATTAAAAAAAAAGAGCTACAAATTCCATTTCAGTGGATAACTAGACACAAAATGAAACAATTTGAATGAACGTACATGGCTGCCAGCGCGGTCAAAATCTGCACATTCTAATAAAACATTAATTAGATAGACGTGGCTATGCTCTAAAAAGGTAGAAATGTCATTTATCGTACTTAAATTTATTTTTATCAAAACAGATTTTACAGCCATCCTTCAGAAACAAAAATCACTTTTAATTTTTTTTCTTTCTTATCCGCCAAGATTGATACGTACGGAAGCAACCGCTGAGAATTCATAATTAAGTTCTGTATCCTTATTGTCTTACAATTAGCTACATCTACATCTCACTACTTGGCCAGTCATGTTATGGGTGTGGCGGACTGTATTTTTACTACACTATCACCTCGTACTTTTCCTCTTCCAGTGTGTTTTGGGTCCCGAGAAAAAGTAATCATTGACTTTGTGTGCGCAGAACTAAGCAAAATATTGGATGACTCTTTCAGGTATGTACACTTCAGCAATTCAATCGACGCTCCATACTATGATACACATCGTCTGACTTGCAACGTCACCACTGACTTTTACAGAAACGTGATAAATGAACCAGTAACGTATACTGCTCATCCTTTTTAAAGATCGTCTATTTTCTCTGCTAAACCTTCCTGGTACAGATCTCAGACTGACAAGAAGTATTGGTTGAATGTTTCTAAGCTACTTACTTCGCTTCATAGAATATTTTTCGTGATGACTCTCTCATTGACTATCATTATGGTCTCTGCTTTACACGTCATTAATTATATGTTGTGGTTCCTATTTAGTTTACTCCGTATTCATTCCTCTACATTCTGTATAACAATCTGACTTCAGTGATTGTTCTGGAATCATGTAAACACAAAACAGCGGAACATTCTATGTTGCGTACAATTAATGAAATCGTAGAATGTAAGCTTTCGCGATTGTTGAGATAATACTAGAACTAGATTGTTGGGAATAGGGTCGTGGTCCATGGTATAATTGTATACCTGACGTTTCGGCCTTCACTGGTGAAGACATCTTAGGAGACTTTTGAGACAGATAACGCCGACGATGGCGGTACTACGAGATATTAGGCAAAGGTGTCATGACGTCACAAACTGATCGTTGCTTGGATACGTATGAACAGTACCCGTAGCCCAACTTAGTTAAGTATGGCCGGCCGCGGTGGCCGAGGCGCTGCAGTCACGGTCTGCACGGCCACTACGGTCGGCTGTTCGAATCTCCCCTCGGGCATGGATATTTGTGCCGTCCATAGTCTTAGTTAGTTCATAAGTAGTTTGTAAGTTTAGTGACTGATGACCCCGTAGTTACGTCCCATAGACTATACAAACATTTGAACATTTTCAACTTATGTATGAACCAACGTTTTGTGTCTGCGAAGCGTCCAAGGATATTTTTTCTCTGACCGAAGGCCTTCATCCTAAAAATTTCACATCAGCAATAATTAATAAAACTATTGGAGAGCCATCACCTTCCACATTGTGAAAATGCTAAACATTGCACCCAATAATAATCAGATATGTACCACGGGAATTTGTATCTTACTCTCCACAGGGAGAGGTATTGCTCTGGCAATGAATGGATGTGCAGATGTAATTGCCCATGGTTTCCATAAATCGCTTTTTATAAATACTGGTTAGGTTACTTAAAAAAATAATAATATAAAATACATAAATAACAGCATACGTTTACATGTCACGTCTCGAGCGTAAACTTCCAGTGCACGCATAGCGACCTATTTAAACCCTAATATTCATTTCTCCGACCACTAAATAACCTATTATTTTACCACAAGGCCACCCTTCGTGATACAAAAAAAATACTGTTGCTCGTTCTTAAAAATTAATAATCATAAATCATTTTGTGTTAGATGAAGACAAGTAATCGTGACTATAAACCTCAAGGATCTTATGAGAAACATAAAGTTTTATGGCACGTTATTAGTATAGCCGCACCGTGCCGCGGTGCGCGTGGCCGTTCTGCGTCGGGGGTTCCAGTCCCACCTCGGATATGGGTGTTTGTTTGTCCTTAGGTTAGTTTAAATAGTTTGTAAGCAACGGACTAATGACCAAGCAGTTGAGTCTGATAGATTTACAAACATTTTAACATTTTTCTTAATATACACTACTGAACCAAAAAGCCGCGGCTAATTATCAGTGAGCATTGGGGTGCCGTTCTGCGGTGCGCGCGGCTGTTTGCCGTCGGGGGTTCGAGTCCCTACTCGGGCATGGGTATTCATGTTATCCTTAGGTTAGCTTAACTTAGTTTAACTAGTTTGTAACTACGGACTAATAACCAAGCAGTTGAGTCCGATAGATTTACAAACATAAACATTTGAACCAGAAAATGGATAATTCCATCAGGAGACCTTAAGGTAAGTAATAAAAATATGACAGGATATCATGTTAATTGTGAATCGTCAATGAGAGATAGTTATCATACAATCTTTAATTAAAAAAGAATTTAAACCATAACATCACAGTATAAATAGGAACAATGAAACGTGGTACACCACACTTGTCTGTTGTAAGTAGGTGAAATAAGCATGACAGCACAACGGAAATAGTTCCCTAGAACAAAACGTGACTATGATGCAAAAATCCATTTATTAAATTGGTACATCTTTCACAATCCAACGAAACTATTAATATAAAACAACATGTAATACCTGTAAATTTTATGGATAATAATTTTTGACTCAGAAGCCGATTTTGTGTAATTCACTTGTTCAAACTGATTGATTTAATATTTTATTGTTGTTGGGGTCTCTCTTATCCTCAATATATTTAAAAGACGATTGAAGTAAATTACAGGATTAGATGAGTGGGATAAACTGTCAGATATCTACGGAATATGGAATCTAAATAAACCGAGAAAAAGGCAAGAAGTACTGTTGCTTTTGAGATCTTTACATCAGTATTGGTGGTCATGGAAAATATTAGGGAATTATGCTACCTGGGAAAGAGTGTATAATAAGGCAACCTGCACAGGTAAGAGGGAGCATATGCTCGGTCAAGAGATAAAACTGGTTTCAAAATTGGTCTTAACTGGAGGAAGCTATTTCTGAAAATGGATGACATTAGTTTTGGTAGTGACAGCAGGAAGACTATAACACAAGTGAACGGAAATGTTTGAAATATGTTACTAAAATATCTTAAAAATTTAGTTGACTGATAAGATTACGGATGAGGAAGTTCTCCGGACAACTGGCCTAGAAGTATATGGACAACACTGATAAGAAGAGCGTACAAGGTGATAGGACATGATAAATAATTTCCATGCCGCTACATGGAATGTAAAATTGTACAACTTTTCGTTGACTACGGATTTTGTAATATTTAAAGAAATAATTCAAAACTTACAGTGAAAAAGGCAAATCAAGAGGTGAATAAGGTGAGGAGTTAATGGCGGGCCGCATAAATTCAGTCATCAAATCGATGATTCAAAACGTATTTTTAGGATTAATGAATCACACATTTTTGCTTAGTATTCTGAGGTTGGCAGGTAAATGTCTCTATTTTCAGATCATGTCCACTTTCAGGTACCAATTTCATCGTGGAACGGGAGTTGGGAAGGGGAGGGGGAGGAGTTACATCAAAAGGGTTCATCTGAAGGAAGCTGAAGTGTTTGTTAGGAGAAAAATGAGAAAAATTGCTGTTATATACCTCCTCCTCACTATCTTCTGCAGACAGTCCCGCCCAGATTATATCGAGATCCCATTTCATAACTAATACCAATTGTATTGTAATACACTTGCTCCAGTCGTTGATTTAACTCCCCGTCTAGTATCATAAGCGACAGTAGGTTCGTTTGTTAAACAATGCAGTATAATTATTTTTAATAAGTTCTCATTAAAAAATACGTTGTATTCAAGTATTCGTGTGCTGACAGTTAATACTTTTCGCATGTGTCAATTGTAATGACATCATCATCATTGTCTGTCACCAGCCCCTGGCTTTGAGTGCATGGAACAAAAGCCATTCCATCGGTCTCTATCGTCCCACTATCTATCTGACTGCACTCTGTCCCATTCTTTCTGTTCTCTATTTAAACCTTCATACCCATAATCCATCTATCACTTCTCATTCCTCTTATTATCCATTTACATATTTTACATCTTTCTTGGAATCCAACTATTCTCCTTCGTCTTACCATGTCCGTAACAATTCATTCTTGACTGCTCTACAGTTTTTTGTGCGGGTCATTCTCGGTTTCAAAAACAGCACTAGAAAGTCTACACACGTTTACCCTCTGACGTCGATCGATTGCAGAATCATGGAACATTTTATATGCTCCTGTCTTATGACATTTCTAAAGAGCTGCGATCTTCCAAGAGCAACATTCGTGTGACACCCGTCTTCCTCAGTTCGTTTACGAAACTCGGCACAGTAGACTGTCAAAGAGATGCTGTACCTCTTTGTATGGGGAGGCATTAGATACGGCTACCAATATCTCCTAATGAAAAATATACGAGCCTTTGCAATATCAATCGAACTGAATGACTGGGCTGAAGTGTTTCTGGCGAACAGTAAACAGCATGCTATTCCCAATGGAAAGATGTCCTGTGATTTCGTAAGTTGTTTTGAATGTTGTGTGAGGTGGGTGTGAAGAAGATGGGATTCTAGTAGATTTTCGCCAAATGTAAGTTAGGGTGGGTTTGAGTGGAGAGGATGGGAGCAAATGATAATTCGAATTACTGGTATATCGTTTCATACTCTCCAGAGATTTAGATATTATTACAGTAAAGGCTAAGTCCTTGCCACTCCAAACTCGGTGTATTGCTACACGAGAATTTATTGGAAGCAAATCGTCAACAGTGCTTCGGTGCACCTAATATTGCAGGATGACTTTATTAACATTCAACAAGAATTCACAGCGATAGTTCAAGTTTCGGAGCAAACTCTGAAGGATGCACGAAATCTACAAGTCAAAACGCAATAAGACTCCTTCGCTCTCAGAGGAGAAGCGAGTGCTCATTCCGTCGGAGCAAGGAGGCAAGTCCGTTTGCCCACCGCCTTTAATACAACTCTCTCCTGAAAGTAGCACCTCTCTTCTTGTCCAAAGTCGGGGCCACACGCCACGTAAAAAAACCAATCATCCACGAGTTTCCCAATGCCGACCAGTATGAAGTCGCACTCTGAACAATGATTTCAGAAAATGTCAAAGCCGTCCAGCACCAATCAGAGTTGACCGCGCGTTTTAAAACGTTCTTCTCCTCACACAACAATAACTTTCCCACAGCTGGACCTAGTGCCCGCCGAAACACACGAAGGGGGCCATCCACAGTGGAATTTTGGCGTCCATTAAAATGAAAGAAAAGAGTTGTGATATATATCTCGCCTATCGCCAATGGCGCTGTCTCGTTCTGCCGAGGTACTCTGCTCAAGAAGGCCGATGCCACCTCGTACCCTCAGGCAACAATGCTGGTGGCCAGTTGCCTACGTCTTGGGGGAGCGTTATAACAGCATTATTCTCACTGACAATGCAGCTAGATCACATAGGATACAAACATTGACAGATTGTAGGATCGGCCTCCAGACGGAGTGGCCAGCCTGTCCTTTGTCGTCTCTGTGCGAGTAGCATCGTAAATGGAAGACCCAGCTTTCACTTCACCGCCTGGGAAGGCAAAGGTCCCAGGTTCGAATCCCGGTTCTGGCACACAATTTTAATCTGCCAGGAAGTTTCATATCAGCGCACACTCCGATGCAGAGTGAAAATTTCATTTGAGAGAAGCGCTGCCATCTCTCATTGTTATTGCGCCACCTGTCAGTGTCACACGAAAAATAAAACAAAAGATTTAAAAAATACTATTGATTTGAATGCAATGTTGTAAGAGAAAAACTATGCTGGTAATAAATTATAAATGGTTAAAATAGAAAAGAACGGACAAATGGAACGCTGTCTGATAAAACTTCTGATAAGTGTCTAATAGCAAGCAACACTACAATTGTTGCGAATAGTTGTGTAGTTGCATACAGCAGTCTTATTGTGTCTTCTCTGTATAATTGCAATAAAAATCAAAGGCACAACTAGCCGTAATGAAACATCCTGTAACTATCACTTTACCGGTTTAATATGCGTAGCCAACTTTGAAAAGAATTGGATTTGTAATTTCCTAAAATATATTTACTACATTGAGGGCAATATTTAATAATATTTAGTACTGTTTATGTATTTAGAATTGAATGAGTTCAGTAATTTAACGTAAAAGTGCAAGAATACTTCCATTAAAATATGGTGTCTACAGTTCTTAATGAAAGACCATGGCGGCTCAGTTTATATCATAGTTATCAGAATGAACGTACCAAGAATGATCCTTTTGTCATTATTTAAACTGAAAATGATAACAAAAGGAAAGCTATAAGACTAAAATTAAATTTATTAATAAAAATATTATCCTTCACACAAACAAAAACTATAGTCAGCGATCTGCATGGATCACGTCCATTAAAGTTGTCCAAAAAAAAAAAAAAAAAAAAAAAAAAAGAAAAGCTAGCGATCGTTCTCCTTCGTTTTAACACCGGGAATAAATGAAGGAGTCCCCTACAGGCCAAAATTGTACTCTAAGGAAAATGCTGATAAAGAGAAAAATGTTTTTATCTGTAATAGACGGTAAGTTATGGCATATAACGTATCACTTGCCATAATTCTCCTTTGATGAGGCTAGTATCAACGGCCGAAGTCAAAGAAAAAACAATCGTACATTCTTTTTTTAAAACACAAAAGACAAAAAAGTACAAGAATACTTGTACAATATATACCGAAATATTAGTTTTGGAATTGTCATCAGTTTCGTAGAATATAGACAATTTTATACTTCTTGTCTGTTCACTTTAAGCATTTCAAATTCTAGTAACGTAGTGGGAAAGTGTGTGTGTGTGTTATTATTTTTTTCCTAACTTTGTATTATTCCTATAGCTCGCTTAGTTTTAGGATGAATCAGTGATATATAAACTAAGTCAGGGATGAAATTTTTACACGTTGCCAGCTTTGTAGTAAACATTGGGTAAACAGTATTACTTATGTTCTAAGAACTCACGGAAGTATAATGTTGTTAGTGCGAGCAAATATTTACACCTAGCGGTTCACTCAGTATAATCTGTTTTATTTGCGCAAATGTTTTAGTGTCTCTTCTGTACTCTGTGTCCTTCAACATCGAATTCCCTAGGTTCTTTATTGGCCGATTCCTGAGCTTGCGATAAGTAAAAGCTGATTCATAATTTCACCACACTTCGCGTACCACACAAGGCTTGTTTTGTAAATAGTTTGTGGATAAATATCACTGAATTCATATTAGTCTATAAAGCCTTGTTTGTTTACTGTGACTCTATGAGGTTAGCTAAATTTTCTTGGTCTTTTCATTATGCACTTCCGCCACCGCTTTTAGCGTCCAGCACATACCAAATATTCATATCCACTTATTCGTCCATACATTTCACATAACTAAGCTTTTCGCGTGCTACATGACCATACGTTATATATTTATATATTTGGGTTGTAGGCTGTATAACTTGGTTTTGTCCTACAGGTTTCGTATTTCAATTCAAAAGCAATATCTTTTTTGATAGTCATACCTGAATTCTTTCTAGAATTGAACTGTATGAAAGCCGACTCAAAGCTTTCTCCCACGATGTGTGTCAAAAATATTTGCTCATACAAGTTATACATTTGTTATCACGGTTAACTAAAATTGATCTTAATTGAAATAATAAGTCAGGATTTGGCATCCTACTTCCTCAAGCGCGACATTGAGAGCAAATCTCTCTAACACTGTCTCTTCTTATTTTGTTCAGATGTTAAATATCACACACATCAGTTCAAACATAGAATGGAGATCACGACTAGGCCTTTTAAATTATAGCTTTACATATAACATATACTTCCCTATTACTTTTCTGAAAGAAGTCTATACCAAGGTAAATAGATATCTTTACATTGAATACTCTCAACTAAAGGCATACGTTCATTTCATATGATCATTGATCAACACTTTCACGATTTTCTTACAATACATTTACCCCAGGTGAGAAAAAGATATGATTTGATATAACACCTCATGCATTACATCAGTATTATCACGATTACTATTCACAAGGCATGTGTGTCTAAGACAATACTTTTAAAGGTTAAACATGGAATAAATTATATATTAATAGGATGTCAAATAATATCAGACCTGCATGGTCTAAGCGTGCGTTTGCACTCAAAATGCTGACTGTGGTGGCCGAGCGGTCTGCGGCGCGCCAGCCACATTCGAATCCCCCCTCGGCATGGATATTTGTGCCGTCCTTGGTATTAGCTAGTTCATAAGTAGTTTGTAAGTTTAGCATCTGATGACCCCGTAGTTAAGTCCCATAAGCTCTACAAACATTTCAACATTTGAAATTTGAACTTTTTCTTTGCACTCAAAATACAGAAGTCAATGGAGATAGAGCACGAAGTAGTCAAAGGAACATATTATAAATCATTAATAAGGTATCAATCTCAACAAATAATAATACGTCTCTTCTAGTAATACAATTATAAGACTAACAAAATAAGCCTAAAAATCTACAACTCTAAACGTCTTCATCTCTTCATCATATCATCTGTAAGCTTGTACGTTCAAATCCATCATTTAACCAGATGTTGTGTAGACGTGACTATTCCCTAAACAGTATTGTTGTGACTGTGAAAATATTTGTTGTAATACGTACATCTGAGTACAAGTAAAGCATCCTAAAGACAACAATAGACTTTATGTAATAGTGCTTCTTTCTCCTGCAGACGTCGGAATGAGGGAACATAATCTTAGCTACAGCGACGGCGACTCATTCCACCGGTTACTTTTTCTATGCCTTTAACTTAGGAAGGTGGTAAAAGTTGTGGAGAGTGAACGGTGATCTCATTTAGAATATTCGCATATTATCTTACGTAAGAGCTTATCCATATTTTAAAATACTATATCGTTTTTATTTCAGCCCTCTTTTGATGTGCACGCTTTCGTAAAGGTTCATTGTCGTTTTTTTTTTTTTTTTTTTTTTTTTTTTTTTTTTTTTTTTTTTTTTTTTTTTTTCGTTGGAACGAAATAAATTCCTTCGTCATCCCAACGATTAGTTATCAATCACAATAAAGAAAACTTACAAATACTCTAGAATCGTAGATGCGATTGATTAAATACCTTCTTAATAATGGCCATGGAATCGTTTTAAACATGTCTCTCATGATTCACATACATTAATAATCAGGTGTGTGTGTGTGCGCGCGCAGCAGACATAGTGGAAAATTGTTTACCAATATACACTTTTCCAATATGTTTGCATGTGTTCTTATACATAGGTATGTAACTATTACATTATCTGAATAGGAGAGAACCTGGAAGTTAAAAAAGAGAGATTCAACCAATGCCGAATATCTACTCACAGAAAACCATACTTACGATGTGAAATGTTACATTGAAGATGAACGGAAATGACACTATAAGAAATGCTGGAAATCAATAAACCTATGGCACAGGACGCCAGTTTAGCATTAAATTTTCAATTCCAGTTTCATTTTTTCTCTCTACTAAAATACGTTTTAGGTATCGACATTACCGCTTCTCTGTTTGTTAGATGTATCTAAGTTAGCCTTTGTTGTACTATTTCTCAATGTAACGACACCACATCTTCCCTCTCCCATACCCCCGCTTTTAACGAAAATATTCAACGTGTCAGATTTGAACCTCTACATATAAAGTTCAATTTCATATATTTTCCATGTAGTGAATGTAGTTCGGTGGCATAAAATGTAACAATCTCCTGAGGCATGTCAATTTGTATATTCTGTGATAGTGATTTGTTTCTAACTCGCACGCCTATGAAAATATGTTACCAGCATCCAGTTGTTACCTGGTGTTAGAATAAGAAGCAAGAAGCCGGTTAGTAACTCCACAGATGTTGTCAGAAAGCAAGTAATTTTTCCTTTGCAATATTATCACGTTCTGTCAAACATCGAAGTATAAATGAATTATTTTTTTTAATTGTTCGTCAAGATTTTCAGGTCAGGTTCTAACGTGATTTATAATCGCGTTTACGTCATATGCATCTAGCATGAGTCGGACAAAACAATGAGGCTTTGAAACTGCGAGGACTTGAATAAGGAGGCAATTGTTTTTCTGTTCCTTTGCAAATGAAAATTTTGTTATTTTCCTGCCCAATGGCCAGTCTTTTAGCCCCAAGATATGTACGTGAAAAAAAGAAATTTTTCCCTGTTTCGTGTTTATTTGGTTTCGATAAGTGCCTGTAACAACACACACACACACACACACACACACACACACACACACACACACACTTTTGCTCGAAGGAGGATTCGAGCCGCCGACGTCAAGCAACCGTGTGCTTCACAGCGAAGTGCCTTAGAGCTCTTGGCCACTCCTTCGAGGCGATTTCATCTTTTGTCATCATCTTTTTACCATCTTTCGCTGTTCACTTTACAAGTTTTCAAATATGAGATCTTTCTATTGTGTTATGTTCTGCTGTTGGGTTTAAATTTTCGTAAATCTACTATCCATGTAATCATAGCCGCTCTTTCATTGGCAGGTCACAATTCCCTCCAAATCCAACAGAGTTCGTAAATGGAACTTTTTTTCCACTTAAACTGCAAAATTCCCACACTCAACATTTTACAATATTTAATAGAAAATTTATAAGCATCAAGTCACCTGGTTACTATCAGCAATATAAATAATGTAAGAAATCAATAAATAAACAGCCAAGCCTTTATGATCATCATCGCTCACATAACACAATATTTACGTAAATTCACTGGAAAAATAGAACATAATTCATTAAATAGGTATATGAACCTGAGGATTAGGTGTGCATATCATGCTGATGACAATGGCTGAGTTTCTAAGGAACATACAATGATTTGACTGTATTTCATGATGAATTATTCTAACAAGCCTAATAAATCTCTAATGAATGGTCAAAACTGACGCTTTTGATATGATATCATATTACCTAGCATTTATGACAGTTTGGTGAACTCGGATAACACATACAAAACTAGATAACGCATACAAAACTAGATAGCTGTAGTATCTTTTTGCTATATTTAGATACTGTGAAACTTAATTTTTGTGAGTTCAAGATATTTAAAAAAAAAAAAAAGAGGTGAATTATTATTGAAATTTGTATTTGCAAGTAAGGCCATTTTTCAGTCCAGTTTCATACTCAATATCGGCAGACATCTTTGCCTATAATAAGACCGATCCTGCCCCCACTGTCCACCATCATCCTTAAGCGATTGGATCACCAGGTCAAGGTTTCTTGTAAAAACCAGAACGTTCATAGCCCCGTCCCCCCTCTCATTCCAACTCCACGCTGCCGCATGTTTCATTCATGCTAGCTGGCAAGCAATAGTCCAACTACGCCGTTACTTTCCCCTGTATTTATGTTATCATAAAGCCGAAAACATACAATTAATCTTGAGTATGGTAGATGGCATATTGATTTGTTTGAAGAAATTCAGTAAGGTTTGTTCATTTTTCATTCCCACTATAAAAGCGTGCTAATAAATATATCTCACCAAAAGACCTTACCATCGAACAGATAAGATCCTACACTGAGGCTTACCAGCAATAGTATTTTGTATGAACCGTACGCGATTGAACAAGAAACACATTTTTCCAATAACTAACTACACTTGTCAGAGCTTTCACATGGAGTTACTACATATCTCGTAGAACACAAACCCCATTTCCTATTTGTGCTCCTTTCTCAGCTTTTCCATTTCGCCATTCATACATCCTGTGTTTTCCAATTTTCCGACTTCCGTACAGCTGCCCTTTGGTGTCACCTGTTCTTGGTTACAGAATGTTAGGACTTCGTACTCTTCGGAAATAAAAGCATTTGCGAAGAATTTCATTGTGCGGTAAATTCTCTTTTGTTCTGAGGAAAATCAGGCTATTTTACATCCTCATAACTATATAACTATATTCGTGGTTCATGGTGTGGATTCCTGTAGTCATGTCCTAGTTCATGAACCACGGGCAACGTATGAATGGCCAAGTAAGTGGTCCTGACAGTTGGGATACCAGTTACTTTGGAATAAGGTTGGGCATCTCGAACATATTCTGAGTCGTGGCCACCTTTGTGCTCAGACGGCAAAGACTACCAAATCCATCGGTTAGTCCCTCAACCGTTAGGGGTAAAACCCAGTTGGGCCCTGGTCAAGTAAGGCTAGCAACCTGCTTCCAGGTACTTCAATATCATGCTGGCAACAATCAGAGCAAAATGCCTCGGACCTTTGGAGTCCCACCTCTAATTGACAGACCAGGTACTCCTCCGATACGACTTGGCAAACGATCTGGAATGAGAGGTGGAGCTATTAATATCAATGGGGATTACAATGGGAAGAAGGTAGAGCTGGCGAAGGCTTCAAGTAAGATGGGGTTAGATGTCTTAGCTGTCAGTGACGTTAGAGTAAGGGGAGAGAAAGAGGACGAAGTCGGAGAATACAAGGTCAGGAGCCAAAGTAGGAAGAGCACAGTGGGGTGTTGAGTTTTACATCAGGAAAGCAATCGAACCCAGCATAATTGCAATAATGTATGTAAATGAACGACTGGTGTGGATAAATTTGGCCATCTCCAGCAAGAAAATTAGGATTGTGGCAGTGTATTCACCCTGTGAAGGGACGGATCAAGATGAGACATATTTTACAACACACTTAGTGATGTAGTTGTTAGGGTGGAGGATAGTGTTTTACTCATGGTTGATTTCAACGCAAGGATAGGAAATCGAACAGAAGGTTATGAAAAGGTTATGGGTAAGTTTGGAGAGGATATGGAGACCAATAGGAACGGAAAACAGCTCTTGGATTTCTGTTTCAGTATTGCCCTACTTATCACAAACTCCTTCTTTAAGCATAATGACATTCACCGCTATACTTGGGAAAGAAGGGGAACCAGATCCGTCATTGACTATATAATAACAGATCTGGAATTCAGGAAGACAGTCCAGGACAAACGTCTTTTCAGGGGGTTCTTTGATGATAGTAAAATTGGTTTTGTGAGGCCAAAAGAGCAGAAAGTCAAGTCCATGTGTAGAAGGATAAGAGTGGAGAAGCTTCAAGACAAGTAAATTGGGCAGAAATACATAGCAATGATCTCGGAAAGGTACCAGTTAGCTGAATGTAATGATTTACAGTCACTGGAGGAGGAATGGTCAAGGTACAGGGACACATTAATGGAAGCAGCCAGAGAATGTCTTGGAACAGTAGTGTGTAAAGGTAGGGAGAAGCAGACAGCCTGGTGGAATGACACAGTCAAGACAGCCTCTAAAAAGAAAAAGAAGGCATTTCAAAAATGGCTCCATACTAGAAATCAGGCAGACAGAGAAAGTTATGTTGAAGAAAGAAACAAAGCCAAACGGATAATTGCAGACTCCAAGCAGAAATCATGGGAAGACTTTGGAAATTAGCTAGAAACTCTGGGTCAAGTCGTGGGAGAACCATTTTGGAGCGTAATTAGCAATCTTCGAAAGGGAGGGAAGAAGGAACTAACAAGTGTTTTTGACAGGTCAGGAAAGCTACAAGTCAATCCTGTGGATGTCTTGAGCAGATGGAGAGAATATTTTGAAGAATTGCTCAATGTAGGTGAAACGTTCAACGATGTGTCAGATTTTCAGGTAGAATGGGATAGGAACGACGATGGAAACAGGATCTCATTTGAGGAAGTGGAAAAATGGTCAGTAGATTACAGTGCAATAAAGCGGCTGGGGTGGATGAAATTAAGCCGGAACTCGTCAAATGCAGTGGAATATCAGGTCTCAAATGGTTACACAGGATAATTGAGAAGGCGTGGGAATAGGGACAGGTTCCGTCCGACGGGACGAAAGTGGTAATCACGCCAATTTTCAAATATGGAAACAGAAAACATTGTAACAACTATCGAGGTATCTCTTTAATTAGCGTTGTAGGCTAAATATTCTCAGGTATTGTTGAAAGGAGAGTGCGAGTATTAATTGAGGACAAGGTAGATGAAGATAAGTGTGGGTTTAGGCCTCTTAGAGGCTCTCAGGACCAGATATTTATCTTACGGCAGGTAATGGAAAAGTGCTATGAGTGGAACAGGGAATTATATCTGAAAGGCTTATGACCATGTCCCTAGGAGAAACCTACTGTCAGTTCTACAAGAGTATGGTATAGGAGGCGAACTTCTCCAGGCAATTAAAGGGCTTTACGTAGACTGTCAGGCAGCAGTTAGATGGCAAATTAAGCTCATGGTTCAGGGTAGTTTCAGGGGTAAGACAAGGCTGTAACCTGTCACCACTGTTGTTCATACTATTCATGGATCATATGTTGAAAACAGTAGACTGGCAGGGCGGGATTAAAATAGGTGAAAACAAAATAAGCAGTCTCGCATATGCGGACGACTTAGTTGTAATGGCCGATTCAATTGAAAGGTTGAAAACCTCGATCAGAGGTGCAAGGATTGTGATATGAAGATCAGCATCTCCAAAACGAAAGTAATATCAGTGGGAAAGAGATTTAAGCAGATTGACTGCCAAATAGGGGGAACAAAGTTAGAGCAGTTAGACAGTTTCAAGTACCTAGGATGTATTTTCTCACAGGATGGCATAGTGAAAGAACTGCAATCGAGGTGCAGCAAAGCTAATGCATTGAGTGCTCAGCTAAGATGTACTCTCTTTTGCAAGAAGGAAGTAAGTAAGAAGACTAAGTTAGCGGTGCACCGCTCTATCTTTGGACCAACTTTGTTGTATGGGAGTGAAAGTTGGGTGGATACAGGTTACGTTATTCATAAGGTAGAGGCTACAGATATGAAAGTAGGCACTAATAGATGAGAACAATGGCAGGTGGGTGTCCATAATGAGGAAATCAAGGAAAAACTGGGAATGAACGCCATAGATTAAGCAGTTAGAGCGAACAGACTGAGATGGTGGGGTCATGTTACATGCATGGGGGAAGCAAGGTTACCTAAGAGACTCATGAGCTCGGCAGCGGAGGGTAAGAGGAGTCGAGGTAGACCAAGAAGAATGTACTTAGATTTGGTGCAGAATGATTTTGCAGTAAAAGGCATAACATCAGACGAGGCATCAATGTTAGCATTGAATAGGGAATTTTATTAGAGATATTATGCTCCAGACTGAAATGTCTCAAATGATGATGATGATGATGATAACTATATTCAAAGTTTGCTCCTCCTGTAAATGGTCCTCTAGGGTCTTAAAGGTGTGTGCTAGAATTTCAGATCTTCCACATCGTCTGGCTCACATCCCAACTGCTTCTTTAGCTTTTATTTACAACTTGTTCGCGTCTCTGATCTGGAACATCGGAGATTTCATCCTGTGTGTTCTCAGAATAAGACATCTTCTGAAAGGAGCAGGAGGAAGCCGAGGACCGGAACTCCAGGCATCTCAGCGTGCCGCCGTGTAAACAAACAGCAAACTGAATCTGCAAACAGGCCGGCTATTTGCATAGCTAAATACGCAACTGAGTTACGACTCATTACCCATTCGGACTGAAATGTTTGTTTTAACTTCTACAGAAGTGCATAAATACGAGCCACTTGTCGGCGTTGATAAAATTACGGTAATAAATATTGACGCTGCCGAGTTTATTGCTCGTTTTGTCTGTCAGTAAAGCGGTGACTCTAATTCAGCCAGTTGTCGGAAAGAATTAAACACTTTCTGTCTTCAGCAAGGGTAAGCACTACTGTGTTTGTATAATAAGTATATCGAACTGCGTTTTGGAAAGGAAAGTTTCATTAGATGTTTAGTTGTTAACAATCTAAACATACGAAGGCCACCTTTGGGTGAAGTTGGAGACTTCAGAGAGTGTCTTGACTCAAACGGCAAACGTCTGTAATGAAGTTCCAATCGAGCAAAATGTGTTAAAAAACATTAATCTCTATTCTTTACTAACAAACCTGTAGGAAGCGGGAGAGAGACCGTGGGATATATATCATCATTAGAGACTGATTATGCCTTTCAGCGTTCAGTCTGGAGCAAAGTACCTCTAATAAAATTCCTCCATGATCCCCTATTCAATGCTAACATTGATGCCTCGTTTGATGTTATGCCTTTTACTTCAAAATCATTCTGTATTGAATCGTGCTGGCAACAATATATATAGAAAGAGAGAGAGAGAGGGGGGGAGGGGGAAGAGGGTGGGAGGGAAGAAACAAATTTCATTGAGAAATTTTAGACATGGTTGTTCACAGCAACGGTAGACGGTAGTCCACAGCAGTAGAAGTAATAGCCAATCAGTTGCAAATTAAAGTTTAATAATAAACTTTACCGCGGTTTCAATTCATAGAAATCAATCTACTTCAGAAGATAAATGGACCTATAGTGAATAACAAAGTTAGAATCAAGCTATGAACAAACCGTATTAGAAACCATAGAATGTTTTCCTAGAAAATAACAAAACAAGTTTTTAGTCTACAAGAAACAAGTACTTACATTATTACTGTGAAAAATTTACACTCGTCAATCTGTGTACACATAATGCAGCCCTGTAGACCAAAGGCACGTCAAACATGTAAAATGATAAAATATGCTATGTAACATAGTAGATTACACGGCGTGCTTACCGCCAAAGGACAGTCTGAGCGAGACGCGGACGACAGGTAAACATGACAAGTGGCGTATGCGCCTAGTGACAATGATACAGCGGCGGTAGTCAATACATGTTAATACAACCTCTGCGGTGTCATTTCCTCAAAATTCTGCTTCATTTCATTTTAATCTTCCGTGGGTTTCCCATTTCATAATTTGTTTTAACATGTATTGACTAATGATGCTGTATCATTGTCGCTAGGCGCATACGCCACTTGTCATGTTTACCTGGCGTCCGCGTCTTGATCAGACTGTCAGTTGGCGGTAAGCACGCCGCGCAATCTACTATGTTACACAGCATATTTTATCATTTTACACGTTTGACGTGCCTTTGGTTTAAAGGGCTGCATTATGTGTGCACAGATTGACGAGTGTAAATTTTCCAAAGTAACAATAATGTAAGTACTTGTTTCCTGTGAAACTGTTGGATTTCTGAATCACAGATGCTACGAGGACTCTTCGGCTAGCCTTGCAGTGTTGGATCTTTTGCAGAGGCAATTCGGGCTGTGTTGGAGTCCAACGAGAGGGCGGAAAGAGCCGCGTCCAAGTCCGGCTCCACATGGAAGCCAACCAACCGCGAGGTTTCAAACACTTGGTCTGTTCCAGCCGGCAGCCGGGAAACGTAATAGGCCTTCGCGTGCCTGTCAGAGGATCGCTATACAATGTCGACGTTAAATATTGCTAGGAACAGAGCCAAACGTTGGAGACGGCGTGCTGTACGGGTGAGCACGGCAGCTCCAGGGTATAACAGAGATACCTAGGGCTTGTGGTCGGTCTGCAGCGGTCGTAAAATTTGGTCAGAGCGAAGACCAGTGCCAATAGTTTCTTTTCAATTTGACCATATTTCAGTTGAGCGTCCGTCATTGTTTGGAGGCGAAGGATACTGGCCTCTCGACGCTGTCCAGCACTTGTGAAAGGAATGCACCCAACCCATATACCTAGGCGTTAGCAGCTGCGCCGAGGGGAAGAGAATGGTCGTAAGCAGCCAGCATGGAGGTTGAAGGAGAGATGACTTAAGCCTTGCAAAATCCTGATGACAATTTGCGTCCCAGGTCCAACGTGTCCCTTTTCGCAATAACGTAGTAATGGTTGCCGACAGGTCGGCAAAATTTGGTATAAAACGACGATAATAATTTATGTACCGAAGGACAGATTGGAATTGTTTCACGTTCGTGGGGTCATCTCGACATAATCGTGGGTGGTGTGGAGCCGTTGGGCGTCAATCGTGAACCCAAAGTAGCTCACCTCCCGCACAAAAAATTCACTTTTCCTTCCGGCAACGCGGGTTAGCCTCGGAGAACACATGAAAAAGTTTATCTAGAATTTAAAGAGGTCCACTGCAGACAAGCCGCCAAGAGTCACATCGTCAGATAGTTTGCAGCGCCTGGGACCTGGTTGGTGAGATGTTCCAAGTAACGTTGAGAACTGGTGACAGCGCTGGCAATACCGAACGGAAGGCGGTTATACCAGAAAAGGCCACACAGTGTATTTATGAACTGGATCTGCTGTGATTCCTCGGCCAACGGTAGTTGCAAATAAGCATCGCGCAAATCAATTTTAGCAAAGACAGTTGAGTCTACAAGACGTGCTAGGATATCATCTATTGACGATACAGGATACGTATCTGGTGCGTGACTACCCGATCACATTCAGTACAGCTTTGTGTGTACCACAATTTATTACAAACAATATTAACAATTTATCAATTATTGACTCAAAATATAACACAATAAGATGCCAATTATTATCTTTATCCAAATTTGCTTTTCAATATCACTTATCACTAATTAATGAATATTCAATTTTCTATAAAAATTTTGGAGCCACTGACAGCACTCAAATTGTGTCCCAACACGAGAAATACATTTAATTTAATAGTAGATTGATTGACAGTGCCTCGTTAGAATCAACGACCTCAAATCTGGAACAAACTAAGACGCACCAATTAAAAAAAATTAGGATCAATTTAATAACACAATAAATTACAAAGTCCAGCTACCGTCGACAATTCGCCAGATAAAAGTGGTAGATACTCCACGGCCAACAGCAAACAACATAAACTTACACAACGAACACTTAGAATAAAATTAATTGGGCCATAGTTTTATACAATAGGGAAGTTAGATAAATCACAGGACCTCCAAAGTAAAATATAAGAACCACAGTGTATCCGACCAGAAAGATAGCTATAAATTCTAAGGGAGAGGAAACAATGTAACTTAGCCAATACAGCCAACGCCTGAAGTTGGCTGACCAGTACTGGCCTGTACAGGGCACGCGGGCAACACTGGAGAGTAATCAGAGCGTCGTGCAGGTAGCCCAAGCGACAAGACTGCGTGTTTTAAACAAACGTGACCAGATCAGCGTCTGCGCTTGCAAACAGTAAGTGAACTGTGGCCTGATGACAATGTTCTAGGAATGCAAGCATATAAATGTCCACAGGCGAATATTGTTGGGTAACTTCAACAACCTGGGTGCCTTCCCTCACACAATTGGCAGTGGAGCAGGTACATATGCCATTCAATCGTGACAACTCCACGCCAGCATATAAGCATACCAAGCCTGTTTGTCCCATATTACTAGGCACTGTTTGAATAACCAGAAAAAAATCACTTTGCTCTCTGGAAAGGCGTGAGGAAAATCAGATTATATTAAAGGGGCCCAACATTTATCTCCGGTGATAGCGCGGCGAAGGTCCTCGGACCCAAGCAACCTACCCCACGTACCAACGTACCACCACGCAGAACCACGGCCGTCGACCAACCAATCTTAGTGACACTTTTTCTCGGAACCCTCTCTGGTTGCAGCCCTCGTCCGCACTAGCCCGATTAACATACTCCCCCCCCCCCTTTTGCAGCGGCCCATCAAAACCTACGATTTGCGATACAGCGCCCTCACGGAAGCGATGGTTCTGCTGGGTAAGAAACAAAGAAAACACGCAGCGGAGGGAATTTTAGAGTGCACACAGCTCAGCATCAGTGACTGACTGCGAGTTGACTGTGACCTTAAAATCACCACAGATGCGTAAGGCGCCAATCGGCTTCTCGACTAAATCTATAGGCATCGCCCAGCGGCTGTGTGCGACGGGCGAAAGGATGCCTTTTTCCTGGTTCCTGAAGACGGTCACGTAAAGCAAACGGGACTGGGTGGGCCTTAAAAAACCGGGGAACAGCAGTGGGAAGCAGCTCAAGATAGGCTTTGAATCTTTTCTCTCCGTGTGTGGAAGATAAGAAGAGCGTTTCGTATTTTTTGATCAACGGTGCGAGTAGATCCTCGGAGGAGGCACCTCGTCCTGTACTGACAAACCCAGACGACGAGAAATGTCTAAACCCAAAGATTTGAGCCGCCAGCCGAAGGCACCACCAGAATCTGAGTGGTGAAACCCGGTTGTTGTCAGCGACTCGAGTCGAAAAAACGCCGTCGAATTGTATATGGTGACTGCTGAAACTGCGAAAGTTTTGAGTGTGGGTTAACAACGGTGGAGAGCCTATGTTCGTATGTGGCACCATCCACGACAGACACGGAGGACGCCGTGTCGATTAGGAAAACCACAGAAGTATTAGTGAGCCGCGCTCCAAACTATGGAATGACCGAAAATACTTGCCCGTCATCATAATGCGGGTCTTCCGAGTCATGTGTGAATGATGCATCAGCCGCCTGTTCATCGTTCGGAACTGAAGCCTGGCTAACAACGGCGATGTGTCCCGTTCGGTGGCAAAGCGTGCACCTAGACTGCCGGTTGATGTATTCGGCTCGATGGTGTTTACGGAAGCAGTCCGGACAGGAGGGAAGGCGTGCGAGAGACCGTCGGGCACGGTCTTTGTCTTTTCTTATCAATAGTCGGTCCCCAGGTGTATCGCTTGATTCAACCATTGAACCCAGAGCAAATCGCCTGAAGGTCTCTCGTATGCACACATAAAACACTGTTTGTCTGATTGCCGCGCAAATACACGTCACATACACTCGCCAGGTTTTCTTTTCCTGTCGAAAGTCCCCATATCAGACATATAGGGAATGGATTACAACGCTGCAAGGTCTCTCTCTCTCTCTCTCACCTGTAAAATTATGTCCTGCAAGTCAGAGGCCTTTCTGATGTCTGTTGTTCACCATCTATTGGAACACTTGTAGTAGGTAAAATGGTATCTCACATCAAGTGCTACCAAATAAGTTTCCCCTGATATTCGTTCCATTATTTTTCATGCCCGATTTGCCACCTCTTCTTTCACCTGCTTTCACTATGTCTGAGCTCAGTTCCTTCTCGACAGTAACCACTGTATTTCTTTCTTCTATCGATTTTTTCCTCTGAACTTCAACAAAATCTTTTGTTATTACTTGTCCACACAGGAAACATTGGTCTCTGAAGTTGAATTTCTCGCTGCAACCGCTTGTACGTCTTATCGCATTTGAGTCTCCACGCTGAACAGTTGCATTGGTTAACTTCGGATTGTTGTAACGCTGAATGTTCATAAATTTCAGTCAGACGTTTAAACGAACGTTCGTTGTCACTATTTAACAACGCAGCACAGGGTGCTTGTAGAGTCTTAACTACTTTTCCCCTCGACAGCTCTTTGTTACCTTCGATTGAACTATCACTACATATGAAACACGTAGAGCTCGTGGGCTATCCAGGCTCCGGCGTTTATGAAACTTAGAATCACATTGGGACGCCACTGATCAACGACACGTTACCATTCAGGACTCTTCTTTCAACTGACCAGAGAGTAGAGGATGTGGTTTTGAAAGGAACGCAAAAGATGGGCAAGAGGATAGGAGTGTGGGCGGGTGAGGAGCCTTTCTTGTTGTTGTGCGTTGTTTAATTACCCTCCTTGGAAACAACATTGTTGGTCTGCCACTGAGCTGTCAAAGAAAGCAGATAGCAGAAAAAGCCGTCGAAATCGTAGCTCCCGGCAGTTGTAAAGTGTGCGGTGTGATTACATTTTTGCTGGTAATAGGATCGTCAGCTTCGGGCATACTCTTAGAGTTGTCTTAAGCGTATTATTCAGACCGACGACATCGTTGAAGAAGTTATCCATAAACGTCGAAGTGTTCAACGTTTGACAATTACTGGTCTGGCTTTAGAATACCCAAATGTGGCTCGGACCTCTTCGCAGAACTATCACTGAAGCACCTGGATATCGGAAATTTGTGCTAGGTGGATCCCAAAACTACTCCAGGGTCAGTACAGTGGGCAACGAATGTACTGCACACAGCAGCATTGGGAGCGCTGTAGACCTGTTTTTCTACATTATTACTAGCTTTCAGACCGTTTATCAGCGCAGAATTAAAACAACAGTCACTGCAGTGGCGTCATTCTGGTTCACTCGCACAAAAAAAGTGTAAGAAATAGCGAAATGATGGCTACCGTGATTTGGAACGAAAATGTCTTCGTTTTGATCGAATTCATTGACTACGGGATAAACACTCCAGTTGACGTGTACTGTCAAATGTTCCCCAAATTGATATATGCGCTACAAAATCGACGTTGCGGAAAAGTGTCGTCATGCATCATCCTCCTGTTTGACAACGCAGGAATGCCTGCCGTTACTGAAACCTAAGAAAACATTCAAGAGTTTCGTTGCGAACTCTCTGACCACCATAATCACAGGGTGACGCTGAAATTGAAACGATGCAATGGTGAACAACTTTTTCAAACTGACCATGAACACAAGATGAGCGTTACCAACTGCATGAGGTTCCAGATTTCTTCGACGAGGGGTTAAAGAGGTAGGTGCGCGTCACAGAAAGTGTATGCACGTGAACGGCGATTATGTTTAAAGTGAATAATACATATTACTGTCAATGAAAACATTCTCTCACGAACAACGTTTTTATTATGTCGGAAGTGACCTTACGTTTGGAATACGCCTTATATATTTGGAATTAGTATTATTATAATGTTATACATGAAGGTCTCATGCATCTTGCGCTTAATAAATTTGAAGAAATGTCAGTTGTTCACTTATTTATGAAGTTATTCCATTTCCATTTCTCTAGTACGGTCTGCAGGTTGTAAAAATCCATTAATTTTCAGCTTACCCAACCTTTATTATTACCGACTTGCCATTAAGTTCCTGACATTGGTAAAAATTCTCCACTTGTTTTTCAAACAAATCTAGTTTTCCTGTAGACGTAGCCATCTTGACTCCTACCTTAAACGCTTCTTCAGAGCATATTCAGTAGACATATGTGCTTAACTCGTCGCTTTGTTTCTCTCCTGCCTCTTCATTTCGCCCCTTTGTTACTATGTTCGTTATCGGGCATCGAATCCAAGTGTTTCTACTCACACAAGTAATTTCACTTGCTTGACCCTTTGTTGCCGTATTATTATTATATTTCTCTATTTTACCACGTTTTCAGTTAACTGTACTAAAGCTTCTTTTGAATCTTTGTGGAAGCTGCATTTTTCAATTTGTTTAGCACACAAACCGTTAATTTCTTCCGCTCTTATAGGAAGTTCATAACTAATTGTATTATATTATGGCAGGGGTTCGAACCATTGATATATTCTACAGTTTAAAAATGTTGCATTGAAATGGTGTCGCTGTTATACAGAGAGCTTATATTTAAGTATGCAATAGGATCTTTAAATTGAAACGGGTATATAATTTACAGAAGTGTTCGCTACAGCAGTGAATGCAGTGATTTTCAAATTATATTTTCTAATGGGTTCTTTCATGATTTTCCGATGTAGTATATGCTTGAGAGATTTACTAGAGATACGTTGTATGCCATTGCGGAAACTGTTCAATATTTCATAACTTGACAAATGGCCCAGTTGTAAGAAATTTCCTCCCAAATCTCATAAAGCAGGTCTCGATGTACGATGGCAACTGCTTGTGTTATCCGTTTCGCAATACAACGATTCCCGGAAAGCTGAGGAACTAATACTACGCCCGTAATTTATCGCCATATATTAAAAATCGTCGGGATTAAATAAGATGATCCAGGTCGCATGGCATTCGTCTGACACTTCTTACCCAATGTGATGCCTTCACGACGGTAATATGGTGGTGCGTCATATCCCGTTGTAATTGAGGCGATAGATAATGGAATGTGTGAGTACTATATAACTGTTACAGTTGATTCAGGAAACATAAAGGGTTGTAAATATTATTACAGTTCACCGCGGGAGGAAAGTTTTTCTTAGCGAGACACCTAAATTTCAAAATAAGTGACAAGGTTTTCACTCGCCCCTCAAATATCTGAAAATTATGCATACCCGATGTACCGCTGGTGTAAGAAACGGTTTCACCGCTGAGACTAATGTTATTAAGAAAATATTTACTAATCTGCATTTTTGTAGAAAATTTCGCTGCTAGTTAGACTTTGTCACTTTCATTTCAGCCTAGTATGAGATACAACCATAGGCTTTTTGTAACTGTATGTGATACCTACCATGCAGCAACGCTAGGTACATTAAATTATGAGATGACAAGTAGCGTTAATTTACCCAAGATTGTAGAAATTATTGAACAGCTGCGAAGGAGACTGCTGACAGGTTCTGAACCACCGTTAATGCTCAGTCAGTTCCGGTGTGCGACTGTACAAGGTTTTATGAGTTTTAGTTTTCTGACTTTTCTCTGAACTGCGGTAACTGCCTGAATCCTTCCAATGTATCAATGTTTCTTCGACTTTGAAAGGTTAACAATTTTCTTACTTTTACACCATAAATTTAAGCCATTACACAAACGACTACAGCTCCCAAGTTTGTATCTTTAATAAAATAAAACTTTCTAAAGAAAATTATCAGTTTTTCATTATGGTTGCACTTTATACCTACATAATGCAAATGGTATTGAATATGTACAATGTGACTCTTGTAATTTATTTTTAGTGGGAGTACTTCGATAGAAGTAGCCATATGAGCAGCAACTGAAAAGAAGGATGAACAGATTTGAGTGCACGCAGAAGCAAATACAGAGAATACAACTAAGGATTCTAAAACAGCATTCGTTTACGTGTAAATGTGACATATTTAAAAGTGTGCATTTTCCAGCTATGCATCAACGTTTCTATTGTGTAATTATCAGTACATCAGTACGCGGAGAGTCAACAGTAAAAGTTCAACCTTTTGTTTCAAAAGATCTTCTGAATTGGGGCAAACTGCGTATTCCTATAAGGTATGGGTGAGGATGTCTGTCTTTTACATTATGTACCCAATCTAGGCACTACCTTGAAATCGGCCATATTGAATGTAAGTGAAATGTTTTTTAACGGAAATGGTTCGTGTGATATATATCAGATAACATCAAGTTCATTCTTGTAAACAGATTCGAAGTAGCAGTTATGGTTAAAAAGCTAAAACACATTTCTTTTAAAAGTACAGACTGGACTGTTCAACATAAATAACAGCCATTTAATATTTCCAGATCCTGTCCCTCTTGGTCAACGCACATTTTAAGGCGTTGAATGGAATCGTTGTGCACTCGCAGAAGGATTTCCGCAGAAATTGCTATTTGCTATAAATGACCCCAAAGGTAAAAGTCATATATCGGGTGATACAGTTGCTCATGCCACACAAAAACGTCGGTCAGTGCAATCAGCAGGATAATGACCATAAAACCGTGTAACCACTGACACAAAACTGCTCCATATTGTGTTGCAACCCATTGAAGATAAAGGGGTAGCTTCCTTCTTCATTTCCTGGTAGCTTTGAGCAATTAGGTTCTAATCAATAAAAATGGGTCCCAATAAACGGGTACCAATATTCTAATACATAGCCTACCCTCCACGTAACCAGCTTGTAACACTATTCTTCAAACCTTGGTAGTATATATACGAGGCGCGTCCACAAAGTAAGTTCCTTTTCAATTTATCTCCGCTGCAGCGCTGCGATTGCAGTTCCGCACATGCGCTGTAGACGATGTGTATCAAGGAGAAGAACGTGCGCCATTTGGAGATCGCTGTCAGTTACGTACGTTTTGTTGTGCTTGTTTGAATTGTCGGCGTTGATTGAAAATCCCGCCGCCTGTGAAATCGGGTCGGCGATTCGGTTTCTGAATGCGAGGAAAGTGAAACAAGTGAAATTTATCGGCAAATTTGCGATGTTTACGGACCAAAGGCGATGAGTGATTCGATGGTGGGAAGAATGGGTCCGACAGTTCAATGGCGGGCGTAGTGATGTGCACGATGAAGAACTAAGTGGGCGTCCACCTTTGGTTACAGAAGAACTGGTTCACGCGATTGATGACAAGATCCAGGGAAACCGTAGGTTTACAATTAGTGCTCTCGCTATGGACTTCCCCCAAATTTCACTGTTTCCAACTGGTTGAAGACACAGGCGGCAGATTTCTATGAAGAAGGTATACAAACCCTGGTGCCACGGTATAACAAATGCCTGCAAAATTTCGGCAGTTATGTAGAAAAGTAGTTTAAGAACTGTAGAATTTCTTGCATTAAAAATTTCTTCTGTATCTGCGTATAATTTCATTTTATTACCAAACGGAACTTACTTTCTGGACGCGCCTCGTATATCTTTGTCAGTGTTTTGTATTGTGATTTTGGATGTACGCCAAGAGAGAGTCATGTGTGGTCGCTTGAAGAGAGAGGAGTTACAGTTAAGGCGGGAACGTCCAGTGCCACATTCTGTGTTACCAGGCCTACGCAGGTGAAGTTCGAAGTTTGTGTCACGTTATCCGGTGATGAGTGAGGGCAGTTTTTAATTACATCAAGATTCTACCCTGTAAATTCTCATTAAATGGAAATGTGCCCGTGTCTTCAACTTCAGCATTGTCTATGTCCCATAGATAGTGCCCAACTGGGCTGGGACCGTATTCAAACATTACTAACTTTTTTATTTTATTTCCAAATATATGTGTAGTTTCTGTATGCTCCATTTTCCTACACACTAAAATGCGTTCGAGCGATATAAAATGTAACGAATATGTAACGACAGTTGTGAGTAAGGCGGACAGCCGACTTCGGTTTATTTGGAGAATTTTGGGAAGATATACTTCTTCCGTATAAAATGCTTGTACGACCACGTCTTGAGTATTGCTCACGTTTTGGGAAACCGCAGCAGATCAGTTTAAATGAAGACACGGATGCACTGTACAGGCGAGAAATGAAAGGTAAGACCAATCAATGCACGAGTGTCACAGATATGCTCTGAGAAATTCTTATGTTATAATTTTGAATTCTTGTATAACGACATGTTAAGCTATTAACTAAGCTCTGCTAACGCTTGATAATGGTAAATGACCGAAACCGGTAGCACTGAGAAAAAATAACCAGCTATGGTCAATATGTCGTTCTGCAATTATCTATAAGCTGTTGAGCCCCATCTGTTCAACATTATCAACTCAAATGGGAATCGCTGGAGGAAAGACGACGTTCTTTTCGAGAAATTCTGTTCAGGAAATTTAGAGGTTCGGAATTGGAAGCTGACTGCAGGACGATCTTGCTAGTGCCTACTTACATTTCGCGGAGAGATCACATTGAAAATAGAAATTAGGTCTCGTACAGAGGCATGTAGACAGTCTATTTTCCCTCGTTGTGTTTGGAAGGGTAATAGGAAAGAAAATGTCTAGTATTGGTACAGCGTACCTTGCGCCACGCACCTTACGGTGGTTTGCGGTTTATATATATAGATGTATATTGGTGAGGTAATAGTCATTGAAGAATGAAGTAACGACGACACATGTAGCAGAGGCAAAGAGGGAATTCATCGCGAAGAGAACACCTTTGATTTCTGCTTTCGAACTTTGACTATAATCCGACTGAGGCATTTCTCAGAATCTACTTCCGGTTTATTGCCCTATATGGTCGTCAATTGTGGAAGTTCGAAAACCATAACGGAAAACAACTGGGATGTTTGAAACATAGTGCTACAGGAAAATTTGGCAGATTCTTAAGAAAAGAAATGAGAACGTTCGCCACTGACTTGCCGGAGTAACAAAATTATGGATATCATGAACAAGTAGAAGGGACAAGATCATAGTACACTTGTAAAGACATTATGAAACAAAGTCTTTGGGACTTCAAGGAGATGCAGAGGGCACATACTGCAAGAATAGCCGATGATTATGAACGTAGAATGATAAGTAGTTTATTTTGCAGGAGAACAATTTGTGGCAAAACGGATGAAATTAGTCACAAGATTCAGGAGGAAAAAGATTTAAATAATCATTGGAAAATAAATATCTTTGATACACGTGTAAAGGAAAGGACAAATATAAACTCTTACGAACACCTATTCTACGACTGTCTTCCATCGAAACACGATTAGTTAACATTTATGTATCAATCAGAATACAACGGATACTACTCTTCCGAGAAGTTTTGTGTTAACTGCAAAAGCGCCTGAATACAAAAAGTTGAGTAGATTTTCTGTTTCGTGCACTGCCAATCTCCATATTTGAAGCAGAAAAAGTTGTAATCACAAGATGCATTCTCGAAGCTTCTAGTATACATTGACCCCATGCTTGGTACACGAAAAACCTACGTAGTCAAAGCTGATACGCTGGACAGTAGTAACGCAAAACTTAGTTTTTTTTTTTTTCTTTTCTTTTTTAAGCTTATTGGATTTAATTGCGGGGTCATCATTCCTAAACTTACAAACTACTTATGAACTAGCTTATAGTAAAGACGGCACAAACATCCATGCCCAAGAGGGGATTTGAACCCCCGACGGGAACGGCCTCGCGCATCGCAGCATAAATCCTCAATGCGCTCGACCGCTCCGCTACGGCAAGTCTTTGTTCCTCATGCTGACTGGCGAATGTCAGACCGTCAGTTGCAGGTAATGCATGCGCATCTGCATAGTGTATTAGCAGTGTTTGGGAATTATATTATGACTCGACTGTAGTTGTGTGTGACTGTCATAGTAAACTGCAAGGCGGCCTACTACTCGACTACACTGATACTGAACTCGACGGCTGCAACGATATCACTAACTTACGGGGTTGGAACACTTGCGGGGATTGACACTTGCGAGAAGTGACACTTGCGGGGATCCCGGGGCCCTTGGGGCGGCTAATAACTTTTCCTGGGCACAGGCACACCAAGAAGTCTAGCACTGTCAACATAACATGAAACTTGTTCTAACGTTGATTGTTCCTCCTGTAAAGAAAACGGTATTTTAACAGTGATAATGTTTGGAGGGTTATTAAGACATTCTCTGCTACTACAAGATGATGACTTTCATCAGTCATACCTCCTAAAAGCATATTATTCAGAACACTAAGTATATCAAGACACCTGCGCAAGCAATAAATATATTAGTCATCCTGCACAGGTACGTTGATGTAATTGACCGCTATGTAGTTAACCCCACTATCACGCAACTTCCATCTCTTTAAAAGTAGCTACTATGCTTTTTAATAGGAGATGCAACCTTAAACCTTCAATTAAAAAACGTTAATAATAAGTCAATGAGTATTTTACATACTTGATGCGTTTATTCGAGACCCCGAAACGATTTCGCTGTATTGGAATTACAAATACATCTAATAAATGTATGAAATACGGAATGTGTAAGGGATTATCCCACACCGAAAAATGCTAAAGATAAATTATATTCTCTATCATCGTCACATAGAACCATTTTTACTCCGAACTTGGCATAAGACTTCCAGGAAAAATGAAGCGAAATTGGCAGCCAATAGTTGGTTATAAATTGCACTGCCTGTTAACTGTATAAATATAAATTACGGATTACGCGGAACTCCTATTCAGTAGAGTCAAAAAGGTCTCAGGTAATAGGCAGTGGTTTACAATCAGATATCCGTATCACTCTCCTCCTGAAGAAGTCTGTGTGAAGATTTATATTCAGAACATTCAAGAAAAAGGCTACTGTGATGTTGAAACTACAAGCAGCTCATTTACTCAGGAATGGAAAGCGTTTTGGTGCCCGTAAATTTGAATGGCTGTATCTCTTGTAGTAACATTCATTTTTTGATAAAATGTTAAAATCCAATATACCAGAATTTTGTTTTTCTAAACTCAGTGCCAACTTTTTTTGTCGAAATGTTTGCAGGAAGTAGTCTTGATGTGATTTCATACTTCTATGCATTAAATTGATATTATCAAACATGTAATTTGTGTCACAAATTGCGCGGCCGGTCCGTTGGGCCTTTCCCTGAATACGGCACAGGTAGCGGCTGGAGGACGTGGAGTAGGGGTGGTGTAACCCTACTTCTGGAACACCCTGTCCACTACCTTCAGCGTCCGGGTCTCCCCGCAAGTGTCTACACATTCCCTTTCCGCGCAAGTGTCACTCCCCGCAAGTGTCACAAACTCCTAACCTACATTCACTCATTCATAATCAGTTAAGTGCACCTATATTCAAAAATACTGCCAAGCATTCCTGAACGAAAGCTCCATTTCCAGTTGAATGTGATACTTCTGATGCCCCTGAAAGTGTTATTTGGAGCACGGGACATTCACGTTTGTCAATACACAACTAGAACTCCGTCTATTATCCAATGCGCAAGCTGTCGGTTGAACTATTGTTTATCAGATTCGTATAGTGAGTCCCACATACATATTTCAAAATAGGTACAAACAGCTAGATGAAGTAAGTAAATAAATAATAATATCATGATGTCTCATTGGTCATATTCATGGTTACACCGCTTATCAATATATATAACTAGATAAAAACCCGACTTTGCCGGGTATTTATTTATTTATTCGTGCCTTGAGTTAGAACCTCTCCTATCCCTTCTCTCTCTGCCACCTCCTTTTTTTCTAAAAACATGACATATTTATCGGAGAATAAATAAGAAATAAGGCTGCCTCGCATAATGTACAAAAATAAGTGCAATATCCAAAGATACAAAGATAGTAATTAAAATACATACGACTTATAAAATGCGTACGATCTCATATTTATTGTGTTATATGTTGTATAATTTTTCAGGTATGTATTCATTTGTATACGTCTTGTGTGCCTGTCAAAGCTGTTGCGAATACAATTAGTAGTAAAGAAGTAGTAGGTTCTAATGTAAAAATTGGTAGTGATGGGGCGATTTTCCATAACGTTACTGTGTATGTCCTCATATCTCACGAACTTTTGCGGCGGAGTGGCTGAGCACATTGAGGCGCTATGATGCGCAAGGCCGTTCGCCGTTGGGCGGTCTAATCCTCCATCGGACAAAGATGTTTATATAAGTTTATAAGTAGTTTGTAAGTTTGGGACTGATCACCCAGCAGTTAAGTCCCATAAGCTTAACAAATATTTGATCATTTTTATCTCATAAACTACGTGTCGTACTGTGATACAATTTCGAATTTACATTCAGCTGTATATAGTCAAGGCTACAATTTGTAGTGTAGAAACTGTAAATTGTAACGTCATAAAGACTGTCGCAGTTTTAGTTCATGAACGGTGGAAAAGTGGTAAGCGAGAAACTGGTTTCTTTTCTTATTTTGATGTCGTTGTCAGCGAGAAAAAGTTTAATAAATGTTTGAAATTATGTTTAAAGTTTGTTGCAAGTTGCTAAGTACCGTCATTCTCATATAGCGTGTTTATAATCTTCCGACACATTATTTGGCAGTTTCTTGCAACTCTTATTGTTTATGACGTTATATCTCCTGAACCATATGTCGTATGTGGCTCGTACTCCTACAGCAATTGTTATCTCGGCTGTAAAGAATATGTGTGCCAAATATGATAGAAATCGGTCCAGTGGTTTAGGAGAAAATGAGCAGCATATTCACTTAAAGCAGCAGTTTTCTGCACATCTCACTGTTTATGACGTTATATCTCGTGAACTATGTGTTGTGTGTCATTATTACACTTTCGTCGAAGGTCCTCATGAATTGAATCTTATGCGTGGAAAATTTCATAAAGTTTGTACCAAAGCGGTAGATTTGTATGCTATATGTACACAGAAACATAAGGACACTCGGCTTTATATATAAAGAATACGGTTAAGGACAGCTAAAATTAGTAACTATAGTTACATCTTAAGTTTTTATTGTAATTAATATTATTTAAGTAGCGCTGAGACACTTTATCAGTGCATCTTGTCATTGATACGTTCCTGGTATTTGAGCCATGTAAGGATGTCACTGTCACTCGAATTGAGATATTTTAACCGTCAGGACGATGTCACTGACGTTATCAATGGCGAATGAAGACGTGATGTATATGGCGTGTGTTCTTTAGGACATGTACCAATAAAGACACACTATTTTTTGCAATTTATACGGTGATAAATAGAGCCCGTTCAATTGTTGCCTTACGGGGCCGCGTGAGAGGGGAGAATGGACGGAGTAAATTACAGTAGGAGTTCGTTACAGTTTGGGAATTTGGATATGATGGGAAACGTTTCGTGGTTGCCAAGCCTTCTTAGATTCCTTGTCCGATACAAACTTCCAAGCTTGGAGTTGAATTAACTTCATCACCCTGAAACAGCCATTACGGATAGATGTATTTTATGGAAGAAGAAGTGTCAGAACTGTGGGTGGCTGAGGATCTCGGATATCAGTTTGCACATCAGTTTGCAGTATAGAAACATACTAATGGCGAAGGCATTGGGAAGCAGCCTGTCAGCGAATTGCGTTCATTTAATGGTGGCTATTTAGCGAATCGAGAGAAGGCTGAATGTCTGGCAACGTGGGCAGGCTGCACGTCTGCCATTTCTCGCTGGCGTATATGAAGCTTGGTGCTCGTGTTAATGCTACAACGTTCACTTTGCAGTCGGTGGGGATATCAGAGTGACGGGCTCATATCACCTTGTCGCTCAGCTGCGTTTGCAACGATGTAGATAGCCTTCACGCTAGTAATCGATGTAAATGTATCACGGTTCACTGCGCCTTCCATGCCGCTGTATGCTGCTACAGTCGTTTGGCACATATGGAAAGTCTGGTCCATCAGAATGTGCGACGTCAGCTATTAGTATCTAACACCGATTAGCTTTTGAGTGCTGATGCTGTGGTTGGATGTTGTATGGGTGACCTCGTTGTCACTCGTCATTATTATGTTTTTAGTTTCCACATTCGTACAAATCCCTCAAGCGTGGGCGTTGACATATACCGTCAGCTGTCAACATCACGCTCAGCCTGTGCGACTTCATAGGCCGTCCGCACTATTTTCTTCCATTTTTCATGTTTTGCGATGCAGTTCTGAATGACGTCCGCTAGATGGCAGTGTCCTACATTCATCAGCTTCATGTTGTCGGAGTTTACATTAAGTTATTTGCACGGGCTACAATTTCAGGAACGTTTGTCTTCGTGTGCTTGCCAATTCTTGAAAGGTGTGCCCAATAACTGGGCGCATTGAAAATGAAGTTCTGTGAATTTTGAAAATGATGAAGACGAAGTTTTACTGTCTTCTGATGCGGTGCGTATTTTGCCAAGCTTTGAGCTTTCTCAATCTCAAGAAAATCTTGTATACACTTAATTCTTATAGATGGATTAAAAAGCTTTGTGGCTAAAGTTATTCTGAATCTACATCAGCTAATTATTTAGCACATAACATAGTGCAATGATGTTGTACCTCTACCTCAGTAGTATTTTATATAATAGTTGAAATTCAATCAATTAAAATTTTGAAAATTTACACCAAACAATTATATGTTTAGAGACGAAAATCATAACTTTTTGCAGCTGTGACTGTAGAGCAATACGGTCACAAAACACGCGATAAAAACACAACATTTATGTACTCAACAATTCCTGACAATAATGGGCATTTATGTAGCCAATTTAACATTGTTGAGCAGTGGCGGCTGGTCCTTCTGATGACTGGAGGTTCACTTCTTTGTTCTCAACTCGGCGAGTGGCGCTGGAGGAAAGAACCCCAGTTTTTCAGACCCCCCCCCCCTTTAGATTTATTTCCGTTGAAAGATCTGCAGAATGTCTTACCTCGGCTTGCTTCAACTCGAGCTGAGGAGTCGGCCTTCCTAGCTTCATTATTTCACACTTTTGTTCCAAGCTTAAAGCGGAGTAATTTGTTTCCCTTTCCTTTGACGATAAACACAAGGAATATAGTAAAACACAATAAGTAGCTGGTTACACTGTTAAGTGACTGTAACAAAATGAATCTGTTATGAAGAGACAAGCTGTCTTCGCGGGACATGAAAATTGTAAGCGGCATCCCCTCCTAACCTCAGCGCAGAGGCTGCTCTAATTCCCTGCCCCATCTTTTCAAACAGTTAAGTATTTGTTACAACAATGAGTATAAAAGTCATTTACCTTTAAAATCGTGACATATTTGCTAAAACGTCCAAAGATATGTGGCAAGTAACAAGTCATTGTTGTTTACGCAACAAAAAGAACATTGGATTAAAAAAAGTTGTTTGCAGTTAGCATCGAACCCACTACCTTCAACAACACAGCGCGATGCTGCTAACCACACGGCTATTCTTTCTAGATGGAGAGCATGGTCTTCATTATTATTCAAGATCGCACCTTCTGAACGCTTTTGCAATTGATTCGTCTTTAATTTATAGTTATAAGATATTTAACCAAATATGGTTCTTATGACTTTTCAATGCGCCAAAAACGAATATGAAGGGCGGATGTTGCCTCCACGAAGGATCTGCGCATGCGCAAGGTGAGGTGCACAGTAGCTCCACGGTCTGGCTTCGGGATCATTCGTGCATAACCGCCAGAGCTCGATTAGCCAGGAGCCGGTGTCTCTACCAGCTCCAAAGCCAACGTTGAAAGCGGCTTTTCACCTCGCCCCTCCATGCAGCGGGAACGCACATATGCTGCCTCCAGGGAGTTCAGAAGAGAATTTGAACCTCAGGCGCGCATGCGCATTGCAACGCCGCGGCCACTGCCGTCTATGTTAAGCGGCCGCGCTAAGATTTCGCATACGTGCTGTCTCCGCGAAGTAAAACTTCTCTCATGCGATAAAAATGCTTTGAATGTGTATATAAAATTATCTGATGGAAGAACGAAACGAAGAATGATTAAAAGTACTTTTTATTTTATTATATTATTTAATCTTTTTTCACGATGAGAGTTTTCTACGTGTTCACTGAACCAGTGAACACGTAGTACACGCCGCCAGTGTTGTCGAGGTACGGCAGTACGATTCCCCTTAGTAACACAATCTACTGATTCGTGCTTTTCAGTAAATGCAGTAATTTTACATTACTTAATGCTTTCGGGCTGAGATGGCGTGGTCCATACATAAAAATTTCCCCTGACGTTTCGCCCACGTCCGCAGCCCGGAAGCCATAGGTAATGACGATACCTGCCGTGAAAGCCTTCATTCTATGATCAGTAATTTTTGTTCTTGAAGCCAATCAGCAAGCTCCGCTCCACAAGCTTTTGCCATATCCGAAACAAAATATTTAGTGGCAGTGCATTATAAACTAATGCCCATTAAAGTTGCTACACCATGAAGCAATACAGATGATAAACGGATATTCATTAGACAAATATACTAGATCAGACATGTGATTACATTTCCACGCAATTTGGGTGCATAATCCTGAGATATCTGTACCCAGAACAACCACCTCTGGCCATAATAACGGCCATGATACGCCTGGGCATTGGGTAAAACTGAACGTGGATGGCATTTAGAGCTTCAATACGATACCACAATCCATCAAGAGTAGTGACTGGCGTATTGTGACGAGCCAGTTGCTCGGCCACCATTGACCAGACGTTTTCAGTTCGTGAGAGATCTAGAGAGTGTGCTGGCCTGGGCACCAGTCCAACATTTTTTGCATCCAGATAGGCCCATACTGGGCGTGCAACATGTGGTCGTGCATTATTCTGCTGAAATGTAGAGTTTCACAGGGCTCGAATGAAGGGTAGAGCCACAGGTTGTAACACATCTGAAATGTAACGGCCACTCTTCAGTGCCATCGATGCGAACAATAAGTAACCAAGTAGTGTAACCAATGACACCCCATACCATCACGCGGGGTGATACGCCAGTATGGCGCTTTCAATGTGCGTTCACCGCGATGTCACCAAACACGGATACGACCATCATGATGATGTAAACAGAACCTGGATTCATCCGAAGGAATGACGTTTTGCCATTCGTGCACCCAGGTTCGTTGTTGCGTACACCATCGCAGGCGTTCCTGTCTGTGATGCAGCGTCAAGGTTAACCGCAGCCATGGAATCCGAGCTGATAGTACATGCTGCTGCAAACGTTGACGAACTGTTCGTGCAGATGGTTGTTGTCTTGCAAACTTCTCCATCCGTTGACTCACGGATGGAGACGTAGCTGCACGATCCGTTACAGCCACGCGGATAAGATGCCTGTCATCTCGACTGATAGTGATACGAGGCCGTTAGAGTCCAGCACGGCGTTCCGTATGGCTCTCCTGAACTCACCGATTCCATATTCTGTTAACAGTCATTGGATCGCGACCAACGCGAGCAGCAATGTCGCGATACGGTAAACCGCAATCGCGATAGGCTACAATCCAACCTTTATCAAAGTCGGAAACGCATTTCTCCTCTTTACACGAGGCATCACAACAACGCTTCACCAGGCAACGCCGGTCACTGTGTATGAGAAATCGGTTGGATACTTTCTTCATGTCAGCACGTTGTAGGTGTCGCCATCGGCGCCAGCCTTGTGTGAATGCTCTGAAAAGCTAATCATTTGCATATCACAGCATCTTCTTCGTGTCAGTTAAATTTCGTGTCTGTAGCACGTCATCTTCGTGGTGTAGCAATTTTAATGGCGAGGAGTGTATGTGATTCTCACCTGTTGGCCATTGAGAGCGTACACGCAGCATGAGAGTCTGCCTTCTGTAACCTACAGATCGTGAAGCGGGTAGCTCTGTGACAGGAGGCGTCGCGTATTTCACGTCAGTGAGAGAGACAGGAGCCGTAACAAGCGGAAGGGGCCAATATCCGGGGCCGCGCACTCAAGTTTGGAGGACCGCCGGTCTCGAGTCCGTCGCGCCACCTGTGCACGGACCGACTGGTGGCGGGAAGAAGCATTGTGGAAGGAGGAGGGGGGTGGAGGAAGCGGCCGGCAGCAAAGGGCCGCGAAAGGGTTCTAATCAAAATTTGCCGGCGGCCGGCCTGCCAGCCCCGCGCTGCCGAGCTAATCGAAGTCCTGACAACGCCGCCGCGATGCGTGCACTGATTGGACAACGAGCGCCAACCGTGACCCTCTCCTTAGCACACTGGTCGACGCTGGAAGAGGCCAGCCTTGGGCAGCGGGTGAAAGTTTTTTCTGATGCCATTAACACGGTGCCGTTCGTCTCCATTGGTGACTTCCAACAGTGTCGTCACTGATACATGAATCAAGAGGAATCAGCTAAATGGAAAAAAAAGTTCTGAAACTAATGAATGAACTTTGCTACCTAGGAACCAAAATAAGGTCCTAAAAGGCTATCACGAAAGATTGCGTTAACACTTACTTCTACAACTGTACACTTTAAGGGACCTCACAGAGTGTCTGCCAGCAGGTACTTTGTCTACGAATGAGTATTTCTTGATTTCCACAAATCTTTTCACGCCGTACCTCTCAAACGGCTTTTAATCAAATTGCGTGGTTATGGAATACAGCCCGAAATTTGCGAATGGATTTCCTATAAGAGAGGACACAGTTTGTAGTAATCGATGGTAAGGCATTGGCTAAAACAGATATCGGGCGTTCCACATTGTAGTGCTATTGGTTCCCTGATGTTCGTTATTTACATAAACGATCTGGGACAAAATATAAGCAGCTCTATTATGTTGTCTGCAGATGACGCCATCATTTACAGTTCAAGTAAAATCATCTGCAGATCAAAATCAACTGCAAAACGATCTAAATAAGATTTCACTATTATGTAAAAGTTGGCAATTGACTGTAAATAATTAGAAGTGTGAAGCGTCCAAATGACCACGATAAGAAATACGTTAAACTTCGTCAACAATATAATGTATCAATGTATTACGTTGTCTGCAGATGACGCCATCATTTACAGTTCAAGTAAAATCATCTGAAGATCAAAATCAACTGCAAAACGATCTAAATAAGATTTCACTATTATGTAAAAGTTGGCAATTGACTGTAAATAATTAGAAGTGTGAAGCGTCCAAATGACTACGATAAGAAATACGTTAAACTTCGTCAACAATATAATGTATCAAAAGTGAAAGTCGTTAAATCTAGAGAATACCTAGGAATTATTATTACTTCAGACTTAAATTGGAAAGAACACGTAGATAATTTCGTGGAAAAGGCGAACCAAAGACTGCGTTTTATCGACAGAATCCTTAAAAGATGCAACAGAACTACTAAAGATACTGCATACACTACTCTTGTCCGTCATTTTTTGGAGTATTGATGTCCAGTGTGGGATCATTGTCAGGTGGCTTTGACGGAGGACATCGAGAGAGTCCAAAGAAGAGCAGATCGTTTTGTATTGTCATAATACAGGGGAGACAGCATCACGGAAATGATACTGGATCTGGGATGGGAATCATTTCAACAACGGCACTTATCGCTGCGTCGTGGGTTACTTACGAAACTCCAATCGCCAACATTCTCCTCCGAATGGGAAAATATATTTTTGACTTCCACTTACATCGGTAGAAAAGATAATCAGAATTAAATACGAAAAATCAAAGGCCTAATGGAGAGATTTAGGTGTTCTTTCGTCCCACGCGCTATTCGGGAATGGAATGGGAGGTAGTATAAAAGTGGTTCGAAAAACCCTCTGCCAAGCACTTAAATAAGATTTGCAGAGTACTCCATGTTAATGTAGTCACATGTCATCGTTTTTCTGTTCCAAGCGCGTATGCTTCGTGGGACTTACGACTTATCTTGTAAAATATGGAAACGTCTGATTTTGACACTGTTGACTGGAACGTGCCATTTCAAATTGTAAAGGTACCATGCAAAATATAGGGCAAAAAATGTTATATACATATTGTCCAAAAACCAGACAGCAGATGTAAGAATGCAAGGGGCTCGAAAGGGAAGCAATAGTTCGAGTAATACAAGGTTGCCACCTTCACTTTATACTGCCACTTCACTGCTCATCTGCATGGCACGGCGATAGTAAATCACTTACGCTGCCTCTCATACACTGATCAGATCAGCGAGTGCAGTGTTCATTCCGCTTACAGGCCGACTCACAACCAAGTTACACCATCTGTAGTTCCTCAGAGCCAGCACCAGTCGCTGCTCCACGGAGATTTAACATTATTGGTGATAATTTTCATCTTTTTTTAATAATATTTGATAATATTTGATATACATTAAAAGTTTGTTGCGACATTTGCAACATTGTGAAGTGGCCCTGATGATACGTTTTTAGTTTTTGTGCATATCTAGTTAGATTAGATTGGATTAGATTCATTCTTGTTTCATAAATAATAAATACGATCTGTCTCAGTGACGTGAAATGTATCAGTTCAATAAATGGCGTCAATACATGACACTTAATATTTTAAGAATTTATTTATTTATATAGTTTTTATTTTTTATGATTTTCTTGCGAAATTACTAAGTTTTTTCTAAAAGTTTATCTAAAGTGTAAAAGGAATTGCCATTCAGACGCTTTCTCATAAGTTGAAGAATTTTTATCACTGAATGAAAATGGAAAGAACACATACATTCGCATCAGAGTTGAATGTGGAGTGCCTGACAACCATGTCGATGATAACTCAATTATTTGAGCTGTACAAGATTTCAGATTCCGCCCGAGGTTAAAGTCCACCCACGGGTATTGTTGTCTGTTTTGTCCTCTGTGTAAGTTAATTTAAGTTGTTTGTAAGTAGCAATTTGGTCCAATAGGTTCAAAAATGTTTTCACATTTGTAAAGGACTCTCCCTGTTGGCCATACCAAATGCAGCACCAAAACGAAATGGTGATATCAAGACTAAATTCACTTTGAAGGTGCCATATTGTACAACGATCCGATGACGGAAAATGCAGCGCTGCGGGAAGTGAGATAGATGATGAAATTGGGACTACTTATTTACACACTCGTTCGGCATCAACGAAGGCAAACATCACATAAAACGTTAATTATCAGTTTATTTTAGTTCTGTGGTGACTACAGTATTTTTACTGATACTCTGCAGCCACTCAGTGGATGAGTCATTGAGTCCTTGAATGTTCAATTCACCACTGAAGACGTACACTTTGCACACGAGACGATGGTCCACAGACTGCATTTACAGGTGATATTGGTTGTTGAATAGGAAAGTCCGGGTCGTCTGGAATTTTCATGTATGTTGTTAGAGCCTGCTGTGATCGCCTAACTTCAGATGATTCTAAGTTTCATAGGACGGGGAGCCATACACAGGGAGTGGCACTGAGAGTTCCCGATATTATTTACATTGTCTCCCTCATCTGGCCATTAGGGTGGGCCGAAAAAAGTGAATTTTTGAGTATCGAGTTGTAATAGGGATCGAAAGTTGCGTATTTATGTACTGATTAACGAAAAAATAATTTAAAAAATCTAAGTTAATATCTTCAGTTCGCTCAAAGGGCTTAATGTTTCTAAAAAACGATAAATTTATAGAATTTCTGAAAGGTCATATAAAAATATATCTTTCAGTATCACTTCCTAATAGTACTCAAAAACTGCGTATCCATGTATAGCTTAACATAAAAATGTTTTGATAGTCCCAGCTTACGTAATTAGTTCGCGCAAAAACCTTAACTATCGAAATATGACAATATTTCTAAATGTTCAAAATGTTACGGAAATTTGCTAATACCTCGTATTTATATCTATGTTTTAAATATGTTAGGTTTTATTTATTGTGATTTGATTATTTAAAGAGATCACATCATAACTTTGCAGCTCTTCGACCATTTCACCAGCAAATTTGGTTAAATGACCCCGAACTCACCACGAGGAGGTTGCTGCAATTCGAGTTCCACCCTTACCCTGCCCAGCCAACCAACCGCCAAAGGAGGTCATACTAATTATATATTCATATTTACAATATATACATTTATTTACATTTTTATACCTTTATTTGCATACAATTCAAAGATGTAGTTGGCTTGAATTCTGATTTGTGTCCAAATTTTGGCATTATTGATCTTGACAGCAGAGTCGTCCTAATGAATCCATCTCTGCTATCTTGCCCACATACTTTTTCTGCAGCCTCTGTTACTAATTTTACACTTCTTTCTACAGCCTAAGTGTGGCACGGAAAGTTCAGAAATTCAAATTCGTGCAGACCGTGACTGGAGCGCCTTAGTCTCCTCTGCCACCGCGGCCGGCGATTTTAGTTTCTGTTTCGTTTGTTCTAGAAGTGGTTTATACGTTAACGTGCGAGGTACTTAGGCTTATACTCATCTTACGTCAATTCATAGAAAGCTTTAATTTTCTATTTGCATCTCTGTTGTTGAAGTGTATTACGGTGCTTTTTGCTCTGTTGGAATTTGGATGTAAATACAATTTGGGAAAATTCGTGTTCAGGACATCCAGATCTTTATTCAGATATTATTCAAGGTGGCTGTAGTCATTACTTTGATATGGGATGGGTAGATCATCTGCATACGCAAATTTTATGTGATTTTGTTTCTTTCATACTCAAGAAAATGCTAACAAACATGTAATTTAGGGTCTCACTGAATTGTACAAACAGCAGGAGCGTATCTCGGAATAACGACCTGCCATAGGGCTTAGCATTAGCAGCGTTCTCTTCAGCCTGTATTAGAAGTACGTATTGTCGTAATTGCTCCCTATAATAAATGCTACATCTGTCGACTTTGAATGGAAGAGGATCTGGAGGTTTTGTTGAGGTACTACCATGCGCAAAAATATCCGAACGACCTGAATTGCGTTTCGCCTGATGTGCATGCAACCCAACTAACGTACGTGTCTTGCGGGTGCTCTGCTCGCTCCGTGGTATAGTCGTTCGACTATTCAAAATGGAGCCACTACAGACAACTGCTCTTTAAGGCAATCCTTCCAGTTCTAAATTAACACCGCAAGTTTGCAAATAAAAGAAAACATGTTATTAAGTTCTTAACGGTTATTAAATCCAATTTATTACAATAACTTATCTTCAATATTGTCAAACATATGTCATATAACAAACTCCGTCACATAAAACATTAATTAATCCGTAAACAAAATTTAATATTGTTACAAACAACAGATTTTACTATAGTATCGGAAATCCTAAAGTCCTGTAGAAATTCGAAGTACTTTTGTTCTCTAAATCGTTTTCTCGCAATTGCGAAACGTCGTTCCACTGGCGAGCGGATTTTTATTAACCGATTGTTGAACTAACCAAATAATAAAAAAAAAAACAGCAGCAAACGCACTATGGAAATTTTAATATTAACTGCGTATCACCATCATTTTCTCCGTATTCATACCTGAACAAATATTTGTACACATCTTTGAACTTGATATGACAAACTACCTTGTTCTGGAATCAAACCAACCGCCTGTAGCCGTAGCTAACCAAGCAATGCATTCATGTCTTATAGATTGTCACAGCTAAGATTATCACAACTAACGAAGCATAAAGATGTCTGAAATAATTGAGATTATCTTACAAATATCAGAACGTGCAAATCAAATCATATAAAATGCCAATTCTAAAAATATTTTTATTTGTTTATTTATTTTTTACTGAACCAGGAACATAATAATCACCGTTATGTCCCTAATCACAAGTGTCCAGACTCATGTGTGGGACTTACAGACGAGGCTGCTCCAGTCGGAGGTTCGAGTCCTTCTTCGGTCAGGGGTGTGTGTGTTGTCCTTAGATTAGTTTAAGTAGTTCTAAGCCTAGGGACTGATGGCCACAGTAGTTTGGTATTATACATTTACATACATTTAATTTTGAGTTACATACCCGTTATCTAAATGGAAGATAACTAAGTGAAGTCAGATGTTAGTAGTCGAATTATTTCACCAGCAGCGTGATGTTTGAATCTGTAATCAGGATATAATTACGTTATGCGTCTCCGGGAATCGAACCCCGAACCTACCAATGTCTTTTCTAAGCACGAATGGACGTTAAATCTCAAATGTTAACTCAACGGGAATGACATTGCGTGCGTGTCTGACTTGTAACAACGACACCTGTCGTTGTTATAATAATAATAATAATTTCGTGTAGCGCAGTGTCCTGGTGCAAGTCATTCAACTGTGCGCCACTTCAGAGACTTGCATGTCCCTAACCTGCCCCAATTATCCAACCGGGAAAGGCGACCTACAGTCTAACGTGTAATCCGAACAATGTGTAGTTTATAACGACTCGTCACATTGTTGAGACGTGGATGCTGGGTTAAAACACAGATTGAAAAAAAATCTGTGATCCGCCTAGGTTTCGAACCCGCGACCCTTAAGTTACGATTCAAGAGCTTTACCCGAAGACCACCGCAACAGTGTCTCTATTAGGGCGTCAAATGAAATCATGAATATTTTGCGCTGGACCTGGATTCGAATCCATATACGTGCCTTTCGTGGAGACCTAAAGGAGTCAGCAGTCTCGGAGAAAGCAACGAAATGATTCAACTATATGATTCCGAAAGGGTCGAGTGCGGTATAAGAGAAGATCCGAATTATAATCCCAATCCAGTACCATAATTTTTAACGTCTCGAGTTAAAATGCAATACGAGACACGTGACCTTAAAGGAAGATTGGTTTATAAAATAAAATAAAGCTTTGTAATATAAGAAAAGCTTTATAGCGACAGAGTTACTGATTGCCGTATATTCTGCTTGTTACTGGCAACGATAAATGGGCTCTGTCCGAGTTGATAGCGAAATAATTCGGTTTAATAGGGATTGTAAACTACGGTGCAACTTGACGTTCTTCACTTGGTGTTACCAGAGGTGAAGTAGACATGATCGCGCCAGTTAAAAATATACACATGTCAGACTCTCTCCTTGTCAGTCGCATCAGCTGAAGCAGTTTGATGTAATGAAGACTGTTAAGTTCTGCTCTTTGTTACCGGGAAATTCGGCACTGGATTATTTGGCTCTATGACAACACTACAACACTTACTGCGCGTGTATGCAATGCATATGGATTCGAGAATTTACTTGTACTGTGGCTTACATTTCTCTATATGTTTGACCTAAACTGCAACTTCATTGTTTGTTTTATTTGGTTTTTGTACTCACTGAAATAAAATTGCCTTACTTTCCAGTACGAGATCTTTCTCTCGTTCTTACCTCCTGGTAGATTTACTTTCTAACCAGAGAAATAAACCCGGTAGTTGATTCATAAACGACTAGTTCACGCTTTTAAGAAATTTCGTGAAGGAATTTCATTTCCTCTTAAAACGTGCTAAAATTTCGCGTCTCTCATTGGCCTGGTGCACGTCTTTTGATTGGACGCCACTTCGGCGATTTGCGTGTCCCTAGCCTACCCCAGTTATCCAACCGGGGAAAAGGGGACCTACAGCTTAACGTGGAATCCGAACCACGTGTCGTTTTTGGGGACTCCTCACATCGATGAGAGGTGAAGGCCGGTTTAAAACGCAGACTTAAAAAAAATCCCGAGGTCCGGCCGGGTATCGAACTCTCGACGTTTCGTTTTCCAGTCGAACGCTTTACCCCGAGACCACCGCACCCGTCATATCACATTTCAATAATTTCCTAAATAAGAAAAGCTCGTTGTCAGGGTAGGATGAGGTTTGGGCCAGACTAATCTTTTAGTCTGATAGCAAAAGTATTTTGCCGTAAGAAGAATCATAAGTTGTGTTTCTGTAGCTATGGAAATCATCAGCTGAAATAAAGACCATAAAGTACGGTACAGATAAAAATGCAAAACGATTATCAACCGAAGGCAGAGCTAATTCTAATTCGAACGCTACATTTACGTTGACTCTTCAAAAAAAGAATACTTTGTTTACAACGAATTAAAAATACTAGGCATAACAGGATTTGAATCGATTTGTGACAGATTACCAATTTACCGTCTTACTCACTATGCCATCCTTCCATTCGAATAAGGTCGCCTTACTGACTGGTATAACGTCATACGTGAGGTAACACTTTCTTAAGAAGATACGACAGCCGGGACAATACGACCTTAACCACTATGTGCATCTAAATTTTACTTTTAATCTTAGAAATACTGTCAGTATTACTACGTATGGAATTTAGAGACAAAATTCATTTCCACGATATTCGTAATAATACTTACTAGAAACGCTTTTTCAGAGCACGTAGTGGGGAATGAGTTTGACTTCTGAGGAAGTGTTCTCCACATCGTATGGCACTTCGCTTCCTCTTGCCTTGTCGATGATTTTTTATATTTTTTAATTTTTTTCTTTTTTAATTTTTTTTTTAATTTTTTTCTATCAAATATTGACCAGATATTTGGTTAAGGAAACGAAATGAATCATAAAAATGAAGTAAACAGTGCGATGCCTCTTCTGTGGCATATCCTTTAGTGTCATTTGGTGACGAAAAGAAATTTTTCTCTGTAGCGTGATTAACAGAAAAGTTTCTCCTAACTAAATATAAATAATAAAAATAAATAAATAAATTTTGTGATCATTCTTTTTTCTCTATTTTCTCTTGACCGCTTGTGAACTGTTTATTTCTTTAGAATAAGGAGTGTGTTCCGGCTTCCGTTGGTGGCATGCTGTTTCAGGGTTCTGCTGAGGCCTTCTCGGCTACCGTAGCGGCCACGGGGCCCACGAAGTCCCCACCGTACTTCACCCTCAACAGCGATCCCCTACTTTGGCATGCCTCTATTAGCGTTACGAATTGGTTGTAATAATCATCCTACGCCCTCTCTCTCGAAGAGAATCTTCAACATGTTGCCATAATTCTTTTTCATATCTCTTTTCCGGAATATGTTGTAATATCCTTGTAGCTGAAATTCTTTGAATTCCTGGACAGTACCGGTCCCTTTCTTATTAATGACGTAGTGTATAAGGTTCCCCAGTAACCACAAAATGGCATTATTTTTTTGGGCAGGAAAATATATCTTGTCTGGGAAGAAAATTAGATTTAAATGTATTTCTCTCCCGTCGCTTCTCTTAAGGAACGATATTTGTTTCTTAAGTTCCTGCCATATTGCGCCGTATTCTAAACATACGAATCTGTGTTCCAAGGTATCAATTGCGTTGCATTTTGGGCATCTGTTTGTATCACAACATCCTATTGCATACAATCTCTCATTGGTACTAACGATATTGTTGACAACTCTGTACCACGCTACCTGTATTTCTAATGGGAGCAGTCGATTACTCACATTTTTCCAAATGACTTTCCAATTCCTGTTTGGAAACTTACTCTCCATTCTGTTTTTGTTCTCGTTTGATTTTAATCTGTCGATGATATAGTGGTAGTGTCTCTTCTTTTTGTCCAAGACAATACTCCTCATGTAGCTTAATTCCAAATAATAGAGACGAATGTATTTCAGTTTATAATTTATTTTGGTGATATCGACTGGTGGCTGCAAGCTTTCAGGTTGAAACAATTTGAATAATTGCGCTGTTATGCCGTCTGGGTGACTTTCAATAAGTTGAAGGGACCTCTTTATGAATAGTGCAGTTGTTTTCCGCTGAATGTCAGTAAGTGCGAGTCCACCCTCTTCCGTTTTCAGAGTTATTGTTTCTAAAGCTACCTTAAAAATCTGTCCTTGCCAGATATACCGACATACGGTTCTCATGATTGCCTTAGCTATTTGTTTTGGGATAGGCAGAATTTGCCCCATGTATGTCGCTTTTGAGAGTACCACACAGTTTACGATCTTAACTTTCTGCTTCAGGTTCAGGTCTCTCATGTCGTGTAATTTAAGGGTGCCTCGCATCTTATCAAATACTGTTTTCCAGTTAGCGGCAGTCATCCTAAGTGGGCAGCTGTATAGGGTTACCCCCAAGGCTGTATGATTTTCTACGCAATGTGCCCAAGGAACCTGTATATTGGTGAGGCCATTGAGATTCAAAAAAGCACTCTTCGTGTCATTAATTTCGGCGCCTGTTGCTCTGCAGTATAGGTGCAGGTTAACTGTAAGTTTTTTCATATCATCACTGCTTCTTATTATGACGCCTACATCATCGGCGTATGCATTAATAACTTTTTTTAGTCCCGATATGAAGATGCCCTCTAGTTCTTTATTCAGTCGTCGTAAGAGTGGTTCTATTGCCACGACAAACAGCATCATTGATAAGGGGCTCCCCTGGGGTACTCCATTGTCAATGCGAATGTCCTTGGTATAATGACCATTAATAATTACCTTCGTATGTATACCTTTCAAAATGTTATAAAAAATCCTCAGATTACCCTCGCTAACGCCCAAGTGCGACAAAGTTGTAAAAAGGTAGTTGTGACCGACTTTATCGAATGCCTTTGCGAAATCTACAAATGCAAGACCGCCATATGCTGAAGTGTTTGAAAATATTCCGACAATGTCCCTGTACTCGCTGACCGTCTTCAGAATAATGCGCCCAGGGAGACACGTCTGGTGGCATCCGATTATTTTTTCTAGGACTGGCCGCAATCGCTCTTTCAGAACTCTAGCTATTATTTTATAGTCAGAATTCATTAGTGTAATAGGCCTCATTTTCTTGATGTCTTTTGTTTCCGTGTTTTTGCCTTTTGGAAGTAGCACTGTAAAACTCTGTTTTAAATCTGCTGGGACAGCCTCTCCTTTTAAGGTTTCGTTGACAATTTCAGTGAACGTACTGCCTATAATATGCCAAAACACTTTATAAAACTCGAGAGGCAGACCATCGGGGCCCGGTGACTTTTTTAAAGGAGAAGTCTTTATTATTTCCAAAACCTCTTCTTCGCTTATTTCTTCTGTAATATGGTCATTATCCTCTTCTGTGATGGTGCCCTGAAGTTCAGATCCGGATAAAAAATCCCTTATGACCTGTTCCTCGGTACTATTTTCAGTATAGAGTGCAGTATAAAATCTATAGGCTTCATTAATAATATCTTTGTGAGTTGACAGGACGCTGTTATCCTCGGCCCTAAGAGACGCAATAAAAGTTCTTCTCCTTTGTTGCTCATGCTTTATGAGATGATATATCGATGTATTTTCCTCCTCAACCACAGTCTGAGTATGGGATTTGATTTTCAGACCATCAATCTGTGACCGTTTGAGCTTTAAGATTTCGGCTTTGGTCCTCTTGATTTGCAGAAAAATGTCTTGTGACATTGGTTGCTCATAGAGTTCGCGTAAGCAGGTGTAGTGAAACTCTATAGTATGCCGCAACCACCTCGCCCTCTCTTTCCCGTATTCTATCAAGGTGCCTCTTAGCCGTTTCTTTGCAACAGCGCTCCACCATTCTATACTGGATTTGTATTTATAGCGTGTTCTTAAAGAGGCCCGCCACGTCTCTGCTATGAAGTCAGCGAGAGCATTTTCTGGCAACATGTTAATATTCAATTTCCATGCGGGCCTACCCCAGTACGTCCTCTGTCTCATTAGCCGTATACTACACTTTACCGCTTGGTGGTCAGAAAAGATGGCGGGTATCACTTCAATGACATCCACTTTATTTTCTAAGGTCGAGGATACGTAAATCCTGTCTATTCGACTTTGGGATGTGTTGGTAATATAGGTAAACTTCACGATGGTGGGATACTTTATTTCCCAAGCGTCCTTCCATTTCATATTGGTTACTAGTCCCTCGAGTTCCCTTGATTTATTAAAATTTGGCCTTTGGTCCTTTTCATGTATTACACAATTCCAGTCACCACCAATTACAACGTCGACAGGGTTATCATAGAGTAATGGTAAAATGTCAGTTTTATAAAAAGCAGCTCTTTCTGGTTTTGCATTGTTTCCGGATGGGGCATAGACGTTGATAAAGGTTGTATTAAAAATTTTGCATTTGATGCCCCTCCCAGATTCTAAAAGAACAGCGTCTTTCATTTCGATACCTTCCCGTACAAGAATAGCTGTCCCGCAACTGTTCTCAGGAGCTACGTTTACTATTTCTTTGTAACCAGCAACATACAAATTTCTGACTTTAACCTCTTGCAGCAGAGCTATATCGCTGTCGGACTGATATAAAAAATCTCTAAGCGCTACAACTTTAATTTCACTTTGAATTTTATTTATGTTTAAGGTGGTCACATTATATGTTTGTTCCATGAGGAAGTATGATTGAGGAATTTACAGGATTTCGTAAAGGGCTGAAATTGTTCGTTTATTCCGTGTACCTTCTTTCATTTTTGTACTCCGTATGTGTAAATTGTTTACGCTGTCAGACAATCTCTTAATAAAAGATATCTTCGTCGGGTAATGCATCCTCTTCCATGTCCTCATCCGCTCCTTTCTCGACTTCTTCGCTCCATTCAGATCTCGCAGCTGAAGTACTTTTCCGCATTAGGGATGCTTCTTCTGTGTCAGATAATGAATGTTCAAGCTCGCTATGTAGCGTCTGCATTGCACATTCGGATATTTCAGAAGTTCTTTTTCCTGCAGGAGACTCTCCGGAGCGTCCTTGTGATGTGTCCGCTTTTTTCTTATCTTTTTGCAGAATGTTTCTCAATTTGTCCTTTAAAATGGGAGCAACAGTCTCCGCAGCCTCATGAGCCAGTCTGCGTTTCTTATTTCGTTTTCTTTTTGGCGATGCAGCCGGTGACAAATCAGGTGATTTGTCCGTCGATTCTGTAGAAGATCTTTCGCGTTGTATCGAATCCTTCGATTGATCTAATTTATTATACTGAGATCCGCTTTGTTCGTCGACATTGAGCTTCTTTCCTTTCCCATTTTGGAGTTGATCTTCATTCCTATTTTTGTCTTTCTCGGTACTACGTTGACTTTCTTGAGGTTTTTGATTTCCTTCTCTTTGCGATGAATTTTCTAAGCGATCTCCTTGTATCGCTACATTCAGCTGGTGGTTCTCATCAATAAGCATGGGTGTCGATTCTGAGGTCTCAAGCTCCTCATGTTGAAAAGCCGGAGGACTCGACGCAAAATCTGCTGGTATCATGTTCGGGTTTGGCTTCACTTCATTAGCGCGACGCTCAGTCACGCCGTGTGTGTCGTCTGTTTCCTGATGCGCCCGGCTCGCCTCACCACTTCGCTCGTCATCGGTCACGCTCGGCCCCGCGCTGTTTCCTGGTAGCGGCTGTTCCGGCGCGACGTCCTCCTGCCCCGCTGTTGACGGCCCCGCTGAGCGGCGCGGGTTCGTGGCGGCGGCGTAAGTCAGCCTGAGGCTGACCGCCTGGCCCGGGACCACAGGCTCTGCGGCCGGCAGCTGCGCGACGCGTTTCCTACCGCACTCACTGCGAATGTGCTCTGTTGAGTTACACAGAGCACATGTTCGCGGCTGCCCGTCATAGATAACAATAGCCCGGTATCCTAGCACATTGATATAAGAAGGAATGTGTCTCTGCAGTTCCATCTTAAGTTGCCGAACGCCGTTCAATACAGGGAACATATGTGCCTCCGACCACTTTTCGGCGACATTGGACAGAATGGTACCATAGGGGCTGAGAACCGAATTTATTTCTTCCGCCGGCATCTCGAAAGGTAACTCAAAAACCCTCACTGTCCGAATACCTAAACCTGCGTGAGTAACAATGACATTACTCACTGTTCCGTCTGAATGGTTAAATTTCAGAACACCGCCACACTTATCAACTATTGCATAACATAATTCTGCACTTGTCAACTTAACAAAAGCAGCATTTGAAACGAACGATAAATGTACACCAATTACTTCATTTCCTGAAATCTTCACTTTCTCGATTAACCACTGTTTAACCTCATAAGCTTTCGGTCTGTTAAAGTTTCTGTCAAAAGTAAATTTGATCGTGTCTTTCCTCATCTCTTTTGTCGTATTCATTCTGTCTTATTAATCGGGTTAACTAAAGCCACAATCGCAAAAAGGCAGTTAAGACTAACCTTGTAAGGCGCGACACAGCCGTTGTTTACAACAGGACCGCCAGCGAGGCCGCCACACGTCCTTCGTCCACCACGACTGCCACTCGAAATATCGATAGGTGCTTACTTGTGAAATGCCACAACTCAAGAGCTTTGATAAAGGTCGCATTCTTGCACTTTATGAAGAGGGATACAGTATCAGCGCCATTTCCCGTGCTCTAGGATACAGCAAATCCACGATACACCCGTGGGTGAAGAGGATGGCAGATGAAGGCCATGTCAATAGTCGTCGTCGCCCCGGACGTCCACGCAATACGACAAAGGAGCAAGACACTGCTATACTCCGCTGCAGTGATGAAGACCCATTCCGCACCAGCACCGAAATTAGGAACGTTCTACAACTACCTGTAAGTAGATCGACCATCCGCCGTCGTCTCAACGAGGAAGGAAGATACGGACGAAAATCGGCGATAAAGGAAATGTTGACAGAACAACATAAGTCTGCCAGATTAAACTTCGCACTGGCATACGTAAGCAGGCCGATTTCATTCTGGGAGCAAGTAATATTTACTGATGAGAAGGTATTTTCCACGGCACCAAACGGTTCTGTTCATGTGTTTCGTCCACCTGGAGCGAGATTCGACAGAAAATATGTCCATCAGAGGCAAAGGTGTGGCCGAACTGCTGTCACAGTTTGGGGATGGATGTCGGCAAATGGTTGCGGCATTCTGTGGGAACTGGACCGTCCGCTTACCAGTAGTTACTACTGTGAAATACTGGATAACATAATGCTTCCTTCTGTTCGTGAGACGTTTCCGGAAGGCAGAATAATATTCCAACATGACCGTTCCCCAGTCCACACTGCAAATTGTGTGAAACAGTGGTTTCGAGTGAACGGAGACGTTGATATGTTGGACTGGCCTCCCAAAGGTGCTGACCTCAATCCCATAGAGCACGTGTGGGCAGAAATGGAGAAGATTATTAGGAGCCGAAGACCTGCGCCAGCAACGAAGGCAGCGCTATCTGAAGCAGTTCAGGATGCATGGGAAGAGCTGTCCCAGAATAATGGGTTTGTAAGAAAACTAGTTACCTCTGTTCCCCGGCGGCTAAGTGCAGTTGTAGAGGAGAATGGAAACTGGACACGATACTAAATTATGTTGTCATCAGAGACAAAGATTTGTTTGTATTAAATGGAAGTCTTATTTTCTAGATTATTTTTCATATAGATTTACATTACTTCGAAGAAAAGAAAAATTATTTTGTGTTAATCCAAATCCTTTTGTAGTAAGGTATTTCATCTTAAATTATTACACGAACTTTAAGAAAAACCAAAACCAGCATGAAAATGAAGAAGGCTTATGACATCGATGCCAATGAATGCATCAAAGAAAGAACTATTTACTTTTTTTTATCAAGTGAAGAAGGCATTTTATTGATTAATGTTCTGTTTATTTATTTGTAGGCAGGGTACCAGTACAGATAATATCATAAGAGAGGTGTCATTTTTAAAAGTGTTGAAAGGCCAGTTGGTAGACGCAAACTCGAGGGTTTGGGTCCACTACATCCCCAGTTACGCAAATAAGAATACTTTAATGACTACAGTTGTCTTTGGCCTCCTGTATTAAAGCCGTTATCATCAATTACAATTCAAGTTAGAGACAGGATTCGAACCGTTTCCTGTAGATCAACTATGCACCGACTCACCTACTGTTCCACACATGCACTTACATAGGAAACACCTCGCCCGAGGTGCGTCCCTTGTGCTGGTATGGGCTGCCAATATGCATGGAATTGATCAGTAGCACTGTGAGTGAAACAACCTACAGAATTTCATAACGTATTGCTACTACACGATACCGTTCTCTACTGATTTCACAAACAGAACCCTCCCAGACTCGTTTTTTTTAAATACTTATTTGACTTATTCTTCTGATCACTGGTTCACATATATTTACCTTTCCCGCTCCTAATCGAACAATCTTCAACAAAAATTCATTCCAGACGAAAATGCACTTAAAACATCATTTTACGACTTCTTTAATTTGGTACAGTTTATTTCTGCGGGGATGAACTGAGTAAACTACCTAAGCAAGTTGAGACTTTTCCAGATATAAGAAAATACGGGGCTGGAAATAGCTTAACCACTTTTGAATTAAAAGATTTCTTGAGATTTTCCTATTGATTTTCTATGTGGATACTTGTAGCTCTATCACAGAACAGCTAAAAAATTTACTGCCAACGAGACTGGCTCCACGAGCCACAAGCTCCGTTGCATTGCAGGCGACTTTCAAGGCTAGCGAAGAATTAATGAGGTTCTTTCTTACTGGGCGACAAGTTAATAGACCAGATGAAGTGAAACGTAAAAGAAGAGACTGAATGCAATTTTCGCGTGAAACCACTTTCCTGTACTCAAAAACATAAATTAATAACTTTATCTCACACCTGAAGTGAAAATTACTCAGATTGTTGAATGGAAATGACATGAACAATCAAGTGAATTTGTCAGCTTAATTGCCGGCCGCGGTGGCCGAGGGGACTGAGGCGCTCCAGTCACGGTCTGCACGGCCACTACGGTCGGGGGTTCCAATCCCCCCTCCTTAGGATAAGCTAGTTCATAAGTAGTTTGTAAGCTTAGGGACTGATGACCCCGTAGTTAAGTCCCATAAACTATACAAACATTTGAACATTTTATTTTATCAGCTTAATTATGCGCTAACCAGGAAGTAACTCGCCGTTCACAGAGTTGCCAAACGTACTCTGCAATGTTGCCAATTCTCCATTAGACTAGCGACAGGCAGAATACGTTTGCTAGGCGTCTGTGTTCCTCGTGCTGGCTTAGCGCTGACGGAGACAGCGGCTTAGAAGGCGCGGCGCGCAGCCTACCACTGTGTTGACTGAGGAGAGAAATACCTAGCATAGACCAATAAGTCTTAATCGCATTTCTTTAACTATAAGCTGTGTCGAAAGCGTAGCTACGATGCGCCGATTGCTACTCGAACTTAGTAAATAAACTTTTTCGGAAATCATTTGAGCGGCTGTCTTGATCAGTAGCTGTTGGAGGTATTCTTTTGTTTCTGCTTCGTCAGAAGCGATTTATAATACTAGCATCACCAGACGATACTAATATTTTGAGCACGATACATTTAAATTTTTGCATAGGCCTACCTGAATACGATTTTCCTTATGAATGATTTCATTGGCACCACCTCTAACACATAAATGCACAAATGTAAAGATACCATTACACTGATTTCAAAACGCGAACTTCACAAACAAATTTCATAAGTTTCGAGCATATAGTTTCCAATCAAAGGAACCGTGCATATAAACCTTTACCAGTGACTGAAAAATAGGACTTATCTGCGGGAACATTAAGCATCTGAACAATTTCAATGTTAGTTCGATTCCAGCTTCTAAGTAAAAGGAGAAGCATTTATGATGGCCGGCCGAGGTGGCCGAGGGGACTGAGGTGCGCCAGTCACGGTCTGCACGGCCACTGCGGTCGGGGGTTCGAATCCCCCCTCGGGCATGGATATTTGTGCCGTCCTAGTTCGTAAGTAGTTTGTAAGTTTAGGGACTGATGACCCCGTAGTTAAGTCCCATAAGCTTAACAAACATTTGAACATTTATGATGAGAATATGAAACAAGGTATAAAAAGTCGCGTCAGTAATGTCAAAAATATGTAATTCATTTTATAAAAACAAAGTTACGATTACAGTGCTGCTAATAAAATGAAAAGCACTTGATGAATGAGCTTTGCAATTTCCAGAGTCCTAGAAACCATAAAGGGACAAAGGAAACAGGAAGAAGTTTTCCTCAGCGTGTATGAGTCGGGATTTTCATATAGTATCTCACAGGTAGCGTAGTTTCTTCGTAGTTTATTTCTCGGTTGTTCCATTCTCACGAACTCTAGGTAATCACAACATTCCGGCGACAATTATCAATTGTTAAATTGTTAAATATTTACTAACTTGCAGTCGAATATAACTCAGTGGTCCACGCCTACTGTAATTTCATCTTAAAGCCCATTAAAACCTGTAAGTAACGCTTTTAGAGTAGACCCTGTTCACATTAACTTGTTGTCCAATACACCTGTTCATCGACTTGGTTGAGTATCACGTAAAATTTACGAAACCAGAAAAGGAGGATTAGGATTTAATATTCTGTCGACGTCGTGGTTATTTGAAATTGAGCACAAACTCGGATTGTTTCGTTAAGAATGTGGAAGGAAATTGGCTATGCTTTTGAAAAGGAACCATGTTGCCATTTGCCTAGAATAATTTAAGAAAATTACTTGAAAAACAGAAGGACAAACAGACATGTAAACTATACACTTTCGTCATTATATCACTGTGCAGTCATAATTCAAATAGTTGAGAACGAAAAGTGAAATACCGAATTTAATAGTAATTATACCTGGAGGCAACAGAACCTTACATGTTACGAAATTAAATGTCATTTCTACCCGTTACTGTTAAGAGTGATGTTGCCTTTCTATCGAGCACTGAAATCTCCAATAATGATTACTGAATCGAAGTTCTAAAATAATACCAACTTCTGGCCTGTGTACCGATCCGGTTTTATGGTAGAAATGACACATAAAAGTAGTACGGTTTTGCGAAATCACATACCATAGACGTTTCGGTTAAATGGCTTATTTGCAGTAACGCTCGTATAACGCTAAACTACTATGTTACATCTAGTTTTACGACCTGGTCAGCAGTGGAAATCAAAAGATCTTAGTAATAAAGTCTGTAAATAACATTGCTTCTTGCATTCGTTATTTCGCTTTTTTATCTCTTAGTGTAGCTTCCTCGTCACCTTCTTATCACATAATCCTATGAAGTCCTTAAGTTTTTATTTCCTTAATTCCCAGAATCTACGACGAGGTAAAGAGAGGCAGAAAGGAAGAGGAGATAGTGAGAGAGAGAAAGGAAGAAGAGATGGAAGACAGGATGAAAGGAAGTATTGGACGGACAGGATTGCGGGATGGACAGAGGGAAGAGGAGGAGCTGTAGGAGGTAGAAGGGGACGAAGAAACAGAGGCAGATCGTAAGAGAGAGAGAGAGAGAGAGGGAGAGAATGGGTAATGGTAGACAGAATGCAGAAAGCAAATGCTTTTCTCAAGGGTAACAGGGTATTTGACTGTTCACTGGTAATCATTTTAAATGGGTGATCGTGTCATATTATGGTCATAACATGAGCTGCGGTGGAATGGCCGAGCGCTCTAAGGCGCCTTGCTGCGGAGCGCGCGGTTGCTCCTCGTCGGAAATCGCGTCGTCCCTCGGGCATGTGTGTGTGTGTGTGTGTGTGTGTGTGTGTGTGTGTGTGCGTGTTGTCCTTACATTACTTTAAGTTAGTTTAAGTAGTTTGTAAGCCTAGGGACTGATAACTACGGTAGTTCAGTCCCAAAGATTTACAGACATTCGAACATTTCATAACATGACTCGTTTTCCTCGTCAATTGCAGTATTCTTTAAAAACAACCGGAGATGGAATTCAAATATAATTTGAAATCCAGCTAAACGCTACTTTTGAGTCATGTGATGCCTGTAAACTCAACCCACATGGTGTGCTCCTGCTGTTGTAACATTCACTAACAGTGATATAGTGTCTGTGCATTCGTGTTTTGGGAAAAGGTCTACAAATATTGCGTAGTGCCGAACTGTACAAATAAATCTATAAAAATCTAGAAAATTTGATTTTGCGTGTTCCAAGCAACGATAAAGGCATAAAATGTGGTTTATACTCGCTCGTAGAGATCCTAATCAGATAGCGGTCACTTGATCCATTTAAGTTAGGGAGGATTAGTTTGATGTAAGTAAACACTCCGTACAACAATTATTATTCTATTAGTTCACAACCGGTATTAAGAATCATGCTCTGCAGCCGCATAGGTGTATAGTATTATTGTGTACACATCAGTGAACTGATGTTTACATTTGTGAAACAGGTGTTCACGATATAACACGCCAGCGTTTTGTATTTTAAGTCCTTTACAAACGTAGTTGGTGAAAGTACAAATTTCATGATGGTTGCCTTTTCAATATTTGCGTCGGTGAGAAGTGTTTCAATATATGATAAAGACATCAACACTGTCTCGAAAACGCCTTTTTAGCGCATATAGTGAAAACAACTGGATTTGAACACGGAATGCAAAATTTGTGAACGATACTGGAACCGCACAGCTACCAAGCTTATGTGGAGCTGATTAAGTCAATTCAAAACTTCGACATTTTTTCTTGGAATATTTTAATTTTGGCACGTAAGCAAAGATAGTTATCCTTTTAATTTCATCCTTCTTTAGTCTAACAAGTTCCGATTTAACTTGACAAATTTCTTAGTAACCAAACAACACGGGAAAATGCGTAGTAATTTGTGGAAAGTGGTTAGCGCGCAAGATTAAATTGCATATACACATGAATTAATCGGTATCCGAAATGTAACTACGTAGTAGCGCACTTACAGTGTAATTTTTGCAGTGGCTTTAATAACAGAGTTAATTTAAATGTGAAATGCATTTGGTAGAAATACGAAAACTTAATCTAAGACGAAATCCATATTTACACACGTTTATGGTGTCTAAAAGTTTGTATCTTTGGACTAGAGTCAGTCTGTTGACATAAACAAATATACGTATATTTTACTTTAAATGCAACTTTCACGTTTCTTACTTACGGTACGTAAAAATCTGGATTGTTGTCGAGAAACTAAGATACCTTAAACGCATCAACTTTCGGAAGGTTTTTTAACTAACAGACTTCACATAATTTTCTCCCTTCTTACAAAAATGTTATAAATGCGTTTTCCATCACAAGAAACTTAATTCTACACAGAATGTAAGGAAAAAGTTAGTAACCTTCGCTAACACTGCTCTAACAGGCATAGGCATATGGCTGCTTCTTCCTCGTGTTGTGTGAAATCACCAGAGCTTAAGCCAATAACAGAGCGTTTTTCATCACGTGACCTAAACTTGAAATTTAATGATATTCATGCTATAATTTCAAAATAATAACAAATGTTTTGTAAGAACAACGACGGAAAATTCTATTTCAACATTACAATCATACAGATTGAAAACAATTCGAACCCTATTTTAAACATAGCATAATAGCCTACTATATATGGCACATTCCAGATTTGGTAAGCCATTTCAATGTAAGTAGGAAAAGGGAAACAAAATATTATGTACTGATTAGACTGATGTATTTTCTTGGTTCGTCTATGTTAGCAAGAATACTTTTGCTTACTGTCCCATTCATTTCATACCAAACTGAGCTACAGTAAAGCGTAGCCAGGTTTACCTTGTTTACCTAGTTAACATGAAATTTTCGAATGTTGGCAAGGCAACAACATTATAAGAAGTAAGGATGGTGAAATTAATAAAATATTTCGAAATGAAACATAAATCATTTCTTCCATAAGACCACTGGTTATGAAAATGAAAATGTCTGTAAATCTATCGGACCAATCTGATTATGAAATCGCTCCTACACAAATGAGTAATTAACCCTTTAACTATAGTGAACTTCTACAGACGTTCATTGTAATTGGGCCTTGCAGAAGGTAAACTGCCGTAAAAGCTGGGGAAAATAAGTCCCCTCTGATGAACTTCCGTCTCTAATGACCATTCTGTCGACGGGACGTTAAACGCTAATCTTCCTTCTTGTTTTCGCGTGAACTGGTGCAGTCCTCTGGAGGGAAAGTCTTTCCCAGGCGATTTCAAAAACAGTCCACCTCTGCAAGGCCGTATTATTGTGGTATTTTAAGAAGTCAGCAGTAGTTACAGAGCTAAACGTCGCTCTCTGCGTGACATTCTAGTAAAAGCCGATAAACAATTTCATCATGTGACCATTTGATAAACACAGGACTTATTTTAAGGCGTTAATATCACTTTTCATAGTCTCTAAAACAAAACGAAAATGATCCTTGTCCATTGAGTTAGAGTCACCGAAAGTGCTATTTTAACAATTGCATATCGATATTTATTGTCCGCGATGGACGTCAGATTAGAACTACGAACAAACTATATCAACTGCGAGATGCTATACAGTAATCCCATCTCACGCACTCTTAAGGGAACCTCTTCCTGTTTCTTTCGCATCTCTCTGTTTCTGGGAGACTGGAAACTGGAGAGTTCATTCATCAGATGCTTTTCACTTTTATATAAACAGCATTGCCAGCAGTTACACTGTAATCTTTACGAGTACATCATACTTATCATCCGTTTCGATTTTATAGAATAAATTACATATTCTAAACTTTACTTTCGCGTCTGTTTTTCCTTGTTTCATATTCTTATCACAAATGCTTCTCCTGTCACTTACAAGCTTGAATCGAATTATCATTGAAATTGGTCAGGCGCTTAATTTTTTCGCAGATGGTAAGTCATATTTTTCAATCATTGGGAAAGATTTATTTGCACGGTTCGTCTAATTGGAAACTATATGATCGAAAGTTATGAAACATGTTTGTGAAGTTTGCATTTTGTAATCAGGGTAATTCTATCTTTACATTTGTGGAGTTATGTGTTAGATGTGGTGCCAACGAAAAAATTCATAAGGAAATTAGTATTCAGGTGTTTAACATTAAAACATATTGTGCAGAAAATGTTAATAGCGTCCGGTGATGCGATAGTTAAAGAAATGCGATTAAGACTTATTGGTCTATGCTAGGTATTTCTCTTCTCAGTCAACACAGTGGCAGGCTGCTCGCCGCGCCTTCGAAGCCGCTATCTCCGTCAGCGCTAAGGCAGCGCGAGGAACACAGACGCCGAGCAAACGTATTCTGCCTGTCGCTAGTCTAATGGAGAATTGGCAACATTGCAGAGAACGTTTGGCAACTCCGTAATCGGGAGTTACTTCCTGGTAAGCACAGAATTAAGCTGATAAATTCACTTGACTTTTCATGTCATTTCCATTCAATAATCTGAGTGATCATCCCTTAAGGTGTCACATAAAGTTATTAATTCGTATTTTTGAGTCCAGGAAATTCGTTCCACGCGATAATTGCAACCAATCTCTTCTTTTAAGGCTACGATTGATCTTGTCTACTAACTAGACGGCCAGTAAGGAAGAACCAAGTACCGGAAGTCTTCGCTAGCCTTCGGGCAACGTAGTCGGCTGCGAAATGAACGTTCTGTCGACTTTCAATGCCAACCGTGGTGAGAGCAAAAAATTTTTTAGCTCTTTTCTGACATAGCTACAGGTATCAATAATGAAAATCAATAGGGAATTCTTAACAAAACTACTCAGTCAAAAGGTGTTTAGCTGTTTCCAGGACGGCATTCTCTCATATACTCTGAAAGTGACTTACAATGCTCAGGTGGTTTACCGATTCCGTGCGTGTAGAAACCAATTTCTTTCGAGTTAAAGCTGTCGCCGAACCATGTTGAAGTCAATTTATCCAGAAATACATTTTCTTTACGGTTGGACAACTACTTCCAAAAATGAGTAAAAAAACATGGGACTAATATAATTTCTGTGTTAGAAGCATGCTTCTAGTTGATCATTTCATTGAGCACCAAATTGTCTTAACTGCGTCTAGTCGATATGCTAAGCGCAGTTTCCATTACGTTGCCGTAGTGGTCTGGTGGATAGATTGTAGTTTAATATCTGTTATTTGTGCTTTAGATTGCGCCCTATAGGTGTATATTTTTAACTGGCACGATCATGTCTACTTCACCTCTGGTAACACCAAGTGAAGAACGTCAAGTAGCATCGTAGTTAACAATCCGCATTCAACCGAATTATTTCGCTATCAACTCGGACAGAGCCGATTTATCGTTGCCAGTAACAGGCAGAATATACGGCAATCAGTAACTCTGTCGCTAGAAAGCTTTTCTTATATTACAAAACTTTATTTTATAAGCCAATGGTCCTTTAAGGTCACGTGTCTCGTATTGAATTTCACTTGAGATCTTAATAATTATGGTGCTGGACTGGGATTCTAATTCGGATCTCCTCTTTTGCCGCACTCGACCCTCTCGGAATCATATAGTTTAATCATTTCGTTGCTTTCTCCGAGACTACCGACTCCTCTAGGTCTCCACGAAAGGCACGTATATGGATTCGAATCCAGGTCCAGCGCAAAATATTCATAATTTCATTTGACACCCTAGATAGAGCACACTGGTCTACTAGAAAAAAATTATATTGAATATCTCTTCGTGCATTATGAACGCGACTGAGGGTGCTGCGCTGGTCTTGGGGTAAAGCGCTTGAATAGTAACTGAAGGGTCGCGGGTTCGAAACCTAGTCAGACCACCGATTTTTTTAAATCTGTGTTTTAACCCAGCATTCACGTCTCAACAATGTGAGGAGTCGTCATAAACTACACGTGGTTTGGATTACACATTAAACTGTAGGTCTCCTTTCCCGGTTGGATAATTGGGGCAGGTTAGGGACATGCGAGTTTCTGAAGTGGCGCACAGTTGAATGACTTGCACCAGGCCACTGAGCCACACGAAATAATAATAATAATAATAATAATAATAATAATAACGATAGGTGCCGTGTTACTTGTCAGACACGCACGCATCGTCATTCCTGTTGAGTTAACATTTGAGATTTAACGTCCATTCGTGCTTAGAAAGGAAATCGGTAGGTTCGGGGTTCGATTCCAGGTGACGCATAACAGTTCTACCTGGGGGGTGAAACCCAGTCGCGGCCGAAAGGCCGTAGCGAGCGGAAGTGTGGTGTTTACGTCTTCGCGGTCGGCGGCCGAGCGCTGTTGGTGAGTTTAACGCCGTAGCGCGTTGCACTCCTGTTTTGTAACGAACACAGAGTTGACGAACACATAATGGAACCTAAACGGAAAGACACACTGAAGATAACGTTTGACAGTACTCTTCCGCGACCGAAATCGTTTGATGTAGAAGACTTTTTGTTCGAAAAATTGCAGTTAACTGATGACGACATTATTGGAATACATCTCTCGATTAGTAGCAGTACAGTTTATTTGAAGTTAAGTAGCCCTACAAAATGTGATCAAATTGTTGAATTATATAGGAACAAATTAAAGTTCACACATCCCGACGGTAGTATTGGCGACGTTCAAGTCACTCACGCAGGTCTTGGCACGAGGACTATTCGAATTTTTGAACTGCCATTTGAAATCACTTCAGAGGAAATTGATGCTGTTCTGAAACCGTACGGTACAGTTCTTAGTAATACAGCCGAAAAATGGTCTTCCGCTCATAAATTTCAAGTATTAAATGGCGTAAGACAGGTCAAAATTGAAATGACCAAACACATTCCTTCATATATAACTGTCTGTGGATACAGGGCAATTGTAATTTATGAAGGACAGCCGAGAACGTGTTCAGGATGCGGTGCCACTGGCCACGTGCGCGCTCAGTGTGTGCAGCGCCGAGTGACGCAACTGCCGAGAGGTGAGACGGTAGCACCACCTAACATGACGCAGCTCCCGATAACCTATGCAGCGGCAGCTCGCGGGACTACGATACCTACGATAGAAGAGGCTCTCTCCGAAGATATTAGTAAAATTGGGGAAGACACGCGGCGCATGGAAACTGTTAATGTAGAGGAACCCATAGTAGACGCAGTTCACGGACATTCTCATGCACAACAACAGAGCAGCAGTACAGAGCCAGTACAGAACCGCCCACGGACTGAGAACCCGCCCCCCGCACAACACACTGAACCACTGTCTTCGAATGACTTTTTGTCAACGCTAACGGTTAATGATGTGCCAGATAACTCCCTAAAGGACACCAAAAAACGACGTATCGCCCATCAAGGTGCGGCAAATACGGCCCCCACGTTGCGAGAAAAGGCCAAAAATGTACGACAAAAATTACAGTGCGAGCCAACCGCAACCCAAGAAGCCAACCTGCAAACATAAAAAAAAAAATCACGAACTACAGAAATGACAGCAGACGTGACGGAACAAACAGGGCCGAAGGCAAATGCCGCCGAAATGTTCCAAGTAGAAGGAGTGACAGGCAAGCAACCTGCAGAAGTATCGAAAGGGACAAAAGGCACACAAAAAACCATCCAAATGCCAGATTGGGGCGATGAAGAAGACAGCAGCGCCTCAGATCACGAAATGCCGAAATCTCAAGACGAAAAGGGACAACCACAAAGAGAAAATCCAACCCAGAAACCACAACAACATGCAGCACCAGATGTAAATATAGAGACGTCCACGTTTGAAGGAAGGGACCACACTAACCTTCGCAGACAAGAATCTCCGATGGATGGTGTACAACACGATGTTGGACTTTATTTAGAGCCTCCTGCCAACAGCGTGAATAAAACTGCATCCTCATCTTCTAGAAAGTCTCGTCACGACGACATGGAAGTTAGTCATTCGTCGGCGATACGACGTGGCGCCATGGAGGTCGACAGGTGTGATGAAGACATGGAGGACAACTTTTATTAATAGAGAAACCACTTATTAATGTTATGACAGCTATTACTACCTTGCAGTCATATAGTATAGCCACCATTAATATTAACAGAATTGTAAGCCAGGCCAAAGTAGAGTGCCTACGCGATTTTATTTACGCTTTCGACATTGATATTGTCATGCTACAAGAAGTGTGTACAGACAGGGTACAACACATCGCGGGGTACAATGCAATTCTCAACCGAAGCACGGAAAGCGGCACTGCCACGTTATTGAAAGACGGCATTATACCGAGAAATGTGAAACAGTTAGCGAGTGGAAGGGGAATATCGGTGGAAACAGACACAGCCCAGATCATTAATATCTACGCGCCATCGGGCTCCCATGCCAGACAGGCCAGAGTAACTTTTTTCCAAGAAAGTATACTCGAGTTAATAAATCCCGCGACGGAAAACACCATACTGGCCGGTGACTTTAACTGCGTCACTTCTGCAACCGATCAAACACCGAATCCTAACATTTGTATCCAGCTGGGAGATTTAGTGAATGGATTGCACCTCACTGACATCTGGCACAACCGTCCACGAGGGAACCCAGGGTTTACATTTATCACCAGCCACTCGAAGAGCCGTATAGATAGAATATACACTTCTACTAGTTTGAAGAAGAGTGTACTCAGTGTCGAAACCTGTCCTGTCAGTTTTTCCAACCATCTGGCAGTTTTAGCTAACATTAACATGGCTAAACAGAAGACCTATAGGGGTCGAGGAATGTGGAAATTTAACACTGCACACTTAATGGACAATTCCTTAGAACCGGGATTGAAGCATGCCTGGGAAATGTGTCTGAGAAATTCACATCGTTATAGGTCCAAACTCGAATGGTGGGTCTCACACGCAAAACCCAAAATCCGATCCTTCCTCAAAAGCTATGCGTTTGAGAAGAAGCAATGGGAAAGACACACAATGGAATTTTACTTCCAGTGTTTACGAGAACTGCATGCCGATCACATCAATGTGTCACGCCACATCGTGAAAATCAATAGAATCAAGCCGAAAATAACCGCTTTGAAACGCCAACAACTGGAAGGTATTAAAATACGATCGAGGGATCATAGTGGCATTTCGGAAGAAAGGCCAGCACTCTTCCATCTCCTGGCAGAACTGAGTAGAGGACGGCGCCAGCACATCAGTGCCCTTCGTACCGATGACGGCGCACAGATTACTTGTCAACGGGACATCATGACGTTGGCACAAGATTATTACACTAAATTGTATGCTTCAGGTGACACGTATGACAATATCGCTTCTGAATCATTTTTAAATTGCATTCACCCGACCGTGACGGACGAAGAAAATGCAGACCTTGAGGCACAAATCACAGAAGACGAATTGTACAATGCTGTGAAAGGAAGTCCACGGAACAAATCCCCTGGACCCGACGGGTTGCCTGTCGAATTTTACTTAAAATACTGGTCCATATTTGGCAGTACACTGACAGAAGTTTTTAATGAAATACGCACGATTGACACGATTCCCTGCGAGTTTTTAGAGGGCATCATAGTGTTGGTCCCCAAAAAGGGCAGAACAAACTATTTGGACAACATGCGTCCTATATCGCTGCTCAATGCAGATTTCAAGATAGTTGCTAGGGTACTGCTCCAAAGGTTGAACGCCATTGCTGCTCGCATCATCGGTCAATATCAATCGTGCGCCGTGCCCAGGAGAACAATACAGCAAGCTCTGGAGGAATACCGCGATGTCACTGCTGTCACTGCAGCCTCCAACTGCAAAGCGGCCATCATGTCATTAGATATGGACAAAGCATTTGATAGGGTTCGACATAGGTATCTGTTTCGTGTGATGTCAAAAATGGGTATGAGACCGTTTTTCATAAATATTATCCAGCGACTATATACTGGTGCAACATCAAGAATTCTTGTAAATGGCCAATGCACAGCAAAAGTACCCATACTAACGTCGATCAGGCAATGATGCTTTTCTCCAAATCAATTGAGCCTTTCCTACGAACATTGTATGTTCAGTTACCAGGACTTGAAATTGGGGGACAGAAATACGTCTGTAGAGGATATGCCGACGACCTGGCTGTGTACATAACTGACCCCTCTGATCTCACCAGAATAGAAGATGTGATTCACACATATAGTTACTGCTCTGGAGCTAAAATCAACCTCCGCAAATCTCGCATTCTACAGCTAGGGAAAGGGATAAAATTCATCGGAACTGGCCCATTCGAAGTGACAGATCACACCAAACTACTTGGTATTCGTTACAATAAATGTCCTGTCAAGACAGCAGCCTGGAATTGGAAAATGAAACTCAACAGCCTATGAGCGATATTAAGAGAGAATTCCACTCGCTCCTTAAATATCATACAGAAAATCATTTTGATAAATCTAGTCATTTTACCAAAAGTGTACTACCTTGCGAGTGTCTTTCCCCTGCCTGAAACAATCGGACACCGTATTGAATCAGCACTTGCGTGGTTTATATGGAGGGGGAGTGTCCTTCGGGTTGACTACCTCACGACGACATTACCTGAAACAAAAGGAGGTCTAGGACTCACCAACGTCAAAGCGAAATGTAAAGCGCTGCTAATATCTAGGACGGCTAAGGCTCTAGAAGCTGGAGACGGAAATCTCACAGCGTACATTTTAAAATCGGTGACTCCACCAGACAGCAGGGTGCCAGTTATGGTCGGTCATATTAATTATAAGCTTCGACACATTAAAGGATACGTAATTGAAAACAGCTATATTCATCATAAAGTAAGAAACTACACAACAAAGGAAATTTATAAAGTGCTGACAGAAGATAATGGCTTAAGTAAAGTTCAGAAGAACAACCCCACAACCGACTGGAGCAGAGTGTGGAAAAATATTCATTTGAAGACCTCAGCATCTAATGTAAGAGCTACGTGGTACTGTGCAGTAAACAACATCGTCAGCACAAATGAGCGTCTCTTCAGGATCGGCATATCAAACACGGACAAATGCATGGACTGTCAGCAGACAGACACTCTACTTCATCGATTCACTTGCGGTGCAGCTAATGAGATATGGCAATGGGTAAGGCGCAAGCTTGCTATTATGAACCGCACGTCAGTCAGTAATATAACTGTGGAGCAACTGTTAGCTCCAACGAGCTGGCCGTATCCAGACCAAAAGAGAATGTCCACATATTGGTTAATGGGCAAGTTCATTGAGTATTGTTTGGCAAATGAGAGAAAGTCCCTTCTGGAATTACAGCATGACATCATGCAGGAGTACGCGAAATGCTCGAAGCACGGGAAATGGAAAGTAATGATGGGTGGTTATTTACCTGCTGTTCTTGATTTAAACTGACCATAGAGATAGTGAAGATTATATTACAGATTAACTATGTAAAAGAAGCATATATTCTTTCTAGTATTCCACAGGAGGGTGGATTTTGTTGACATACTATCAAGGAGACTGTTGAGAATCAACTGTTGAGTTTCATATTATTTGTTTCTAATAGAAGCCCAGAAGTGCTGCTATTTTTTGTTGTATGAAGAGCAAATTATCATTTAGTTTTATGGTTATGATAGATGCACAACACTACTCCATTTTCCTTACCTGGAAGAGAGGGAGAGACAAAGAAATAAGTGGTTGGTATCGTCCTTGTCAGCTGGAACGACGTCGACGGGTGTGTAGCATCAAGCAGTGCCGCGCTCTGAGTTACGAGAAGACGCACAGAAGGAGAGTACTAGACGATAGAACAATCGAACGATTATGGAATACAGCAGAAGTGCATTATTTTCGAGAAGACAAACTCAAAGCCGCAGTGCAAATGTGCAAATTCCCGTCCAGCATCGATACCACAGAAAACGAGGAAGGAAAAAATACATAAATTAAAAAAAAAAGTGGATAGATTGTAGTTTAATATCTGTTATTTGTGCTTTAGATTGCGCCCTATAGGTGTATATTTTTAACTGGCACGATCATGTCTACTTCACCTCTGGTAACACCAAGTGAAGAACGTCAAGTAGCATCGTAGTTAACAATCCGCATTCAACCGAATTATTTCGCTATCAACTCGGACAGAGCCGATTTATCGTTGCCAGTAACAGGCAGAATATACGGCAATCAGTAACTCTGTCGCTAGAAAGCTTTTCTTATATTACAAAACTTTATTTTATAAGCCAATGGTCCTTTAAGGTCACGTGTCTCGTATTGAATTTCACTTGAGATCTTAATAATTATGGTGCTGGACTGGGATTCTAATTCGGATCTCCTCTTTTGCCGCACTCGACCCTCTCGGAATCATATAGTTGAATCATTTCGTTGCTTTCTCCGAGACTACCGACTCCTCTAGGTCTCCACGAAAGGCACGTATATGGATTCGAATCCAGGTCCAGCGCAAAATATTCATAATTTCATTTGACACCCTAGATAGAGCACACTGGTCTACTAGAAAAAAATTATATTGAATATCTCTTCGTGCATTATGAACGCGACTGAGGGTGCTGCGCTGGTCTTGGGGTAAAGCGCTTGAATAGTAACTGAAGGGTCGCGGGTTCGAAACCTAGTCAGACCACCGATTTTTTTAAATCTGTGTTTTAACCCAGCATTCACGTCTCAACAATGTGAGGAGTCGTCATAAACTACACGTGGTTTGGATTACACATTAAACTGTAGGTCTCCTTTCCCGGTTGGATAATTGGGGCAGGTTAGGGACATGCGAGTTTCTGAAGTGGCGCACAGTTGAATGACTTGCACCAGGCCACTGAGCCACACGAAATAATAATAATAATAATAATAATAACGATAGGTGCCGTGTTACTTGTCAGACACGCACGCATCGTCATTCCTGTTGAGTTAACATTTGAGATTTAACGTCCATTCGTGCTTAGAAAGGAAATCGGTAGGTTCGGGGTTCGATTCCAGGTGACGCATAACGTAATTATATCCTGATTACAGATTCAAACACCCTGCTGCTGGTGAAATAATTCGACTACTAACATCTGACACTTAGTTATCTTCCATTTAGATTCCGGGGATGTAACAGACAATCAAATGTTTGTAAATCTATGAGACCAAACTACTGTGGTCATCAGTCCCTAGGCTTAAAACTACTTAAACTAATCTAAGGACAACACACACACACCCCTGACCGAGGAAGGACTCGAACCTCCGATAGGAGCAGCTTCGTATGACAGTCCCACACCGAACTGAGTCTGGGCACTCGTGATTAGGGACATAACGGTGATTATTAAGTTCCTGGTTCAGTAATAAACAAATAAATAAATAAATAAAAATATTTTAAGAATTGGCATTTTATTTGATTTGAATTGCGCGTTCTCATATTTGTGAGGAAATCACCAATATTTCACACATCTTTATGCTTCGTCAGCTGTGACAATCTTAGGCATAATCAAGTATCTATAAGACATGAATGCATTGCTTGGTTAGCTACGGCTGCAAGTGGTTGGTTTGATTCCAGAACAAGGTGTTTATCATGTCAATTCAAGTTCAAAGATGTGTACAAATATTTGTTCAGGTATGAATACGGAGAAAATGTTGGTGATACGCAGTTAATATTGAAGTTTCCATAGTGCGTTTGCTGACATAATTGAGTTTTTATTATCTGGTTAGTTCAACAATCGGTTAATAAAAATCCGCTCGAAAGTGGAACGACGTTTCGCAATTGTGAGAAAACGATTTAGAGAACTAAAGTACTTAATTTCTGCAGGACTTTAGGATTTCCTATACTATAGTAAAATCTGTTGTTTGTAACAATATTAAATGTTGTTTACGGATTAATTAATGTTTTATGTGACGGAGTTTGTTATATGACATATGTTTGACAATATTGAAGATAAGTTATTGTAATAAATTGGATTTAATAACCGTTAAGAACTTAATAACATGTTTTCTTTTATTTGCAAACTTGCGGTGTTAATTTAGAACTGGAAGGATTGCCTTAAAGAGCAGTTGTCTGTAGTGGCTCCATTTTGAATAGTCGAACGACTATACTGCGGAGCGAGCAGAGCACCCGCAAGACACGTACGTTAGTTGGGTTGCATGCACATCAGGCGAAACGCAATTCAGGTCGTTCGGATATTTTTGCGCATGGTAGTACAGCAGTTCATAATGCTTCTCCAGACTGCTGGTACGGTGTTCCACTACAAACGACACTACTGTGTGTACTACGAAACACACTTAAACAGTCCCTAACTACGGTGCCTCCAGACTAATCCGACCGCCATTGTGGTACAGAAAGAACTTATGTTTATGGATCTGTATTGCGGCGTAAGTTAAAATGTATCGACTGTTTGCTGGGCTTAGTGTTATACGGAAATTTATCAGTCTGTAATTGAATTCAAAGCTGAGTTAAGAAAAAGTTGTGACTTCAGATGTATGCGAGTAATTCATTTCGTGTGTGTTGTATCCCAGGTGACTTACTTTGAACGGAACAAATAATCTTGTTGATGATTAACTGTAGTTTCTGTGACCTTACCTCCTACGTAATAGTTGTAGATTCACTGAGACTTACAATGGGAAAATATCTACAGGGGGTATGTTAACCTGTTCCTAAATCATTTTCTTTCCTCCTCCATTTTGCCATGGATGACGCACAACAGTGTGCGTTTGTACCTCAATAAGAGTGTAAGTGAGGGTTGTAGTAAGTCCCCACTGCACTGTGTGAAGAGTAGAAAATCTAAAAGTTCACCAACCTGACGTCTTCTGTAGATGGCCGGCCGCGGTGGCCGAGGTGACTGAGGCGCTCCAGTCACGGTCAGCACGGCCACTACGGTCGGGGGTTCGAATCCCCCCTCGGGCATGGATATTTGTGCCGTCCTAGTTCGTAAGTAGTTCATAAGTAGTTTGTAAGTTTAGGGACTGATGACCCCGTAGTTAAGTCCCATAAGCTTTACAAACATTTGAACATTTTGTAGATGTCGTCCCCACGCAGATGATAGCACGTAGGTCGGAGTTCTCGATTAAGGCTGAAATTATTACACCATTGGCAGGAACTGATGTAGTTACTGAATAAAATTGAAATCCTCGGGAACCGGAAGCCAACTGATTTCTTTAAAGTAAGCAGAAAACCAGTAAACTGCATAATAACATCTATTTGTCACAGATTGTATAAATGAAATTAAATATAAAATCTTTTCCCTTGCTCTAAGATGATTAAACAATGTCTTATGACCGCCTACGTATGCATGTTACTCCACCGAGTGCGTGTTCTGAACTCACATGTTACTCTTCCGAGTGCCTGTTCTGAACTGAAGTGTGGCGGCTCGATGCAAGTCTGCCTTCTTTCCGCAATTTGACGCGTAAACATGGCCGCCATGAATCGTCCGTTTTGTATTAACTGTTTTTTTATGTTTTTAGCAATTATTAATATGTTTGACCTACTCAGGGAATGGATTAGCAATGAGGGGTTTTTCTAAATTGAGTTCGACATTGAATAAATTATTATTTTATTAAATGTTAGTAAAAATATGATTGCGTTTTGGCGCGTGACCGCCAGTGCTAAAGCCAATCGGCGTCCAGTGCCTGCCGCTCGGGGACTTACCTAGAATTCGGGGAGATTTGCCAGTGCTCTTTCCCATGAGAACCCTTCCTATTGTAACACCTGTCGTGGTTACACCAGCTTTTACCATCAGTCGCCTACTGGCCCTAACCGGCTTCACAGGAGCAATACTTGGATCTTAATATGATGGCTTTCAGCCAGAAATATTACAGACTACATTAGAAGCTACCCATTTTATTTTGAAGGTTTCTAGGTAATTACGGGAGATTGTTTTAGCAGACGTTCTTGATGTGCCGTAGTTCAGATGATATTCGAAGAAACTCGTCTGTACTGAAATAGTGTATTAGGTCAGAGACAGTGTAATTTCAACGTCACTTCGCTTTCTATAAATATCGTGCACAGACAAAACTTCCGTGTGGTAGAGTGCCATTGAGAATTGCAACGGCGGTATGCAGTGCTGCGGTGCATTCGTTCCCAGGCTGTTCACCGCCTGGTGGAGAACACCAGATTACTGAGGTCGCAGACTTAAATCTGGGCCCCTTTGTGCGTCTGCAACCCGCGCAGCGCGAGCGAGAAGAAGAAGGTCCTCGGCGGGGTGCTCTGCGCGTCTCATGCAAATGAGGCACGCAGACATGCAAATTGAAAACGCCGTAATTTGGAGGCGGCGGAGTTTCTTCTTGTCAGAACAAAGGCCGCGGTCGGCGCAGACGTCTTAACTGTGTCTGCCGCCCGTGGTTGCGCGCCTAGCAGGTGCGGAGCCCACGCCTCCGAGACTTGTCGGGACAGTTCGAGTTACCTGTTACCCGCTTAACGGTAACTGTATTACTGGAGGGCGCTGACTCCGATAGCGCCGCACAAGAACGCTACTCAGACTCCGCGTTCTGATAAGGGCAGCCACATAGGGCAGGCACTACGTTTGTACCAAAGTTAGATAACAGTAAAACCATAAACCAATGAAAGACACGCTAACAAAGAAAGCAACAGCAGAAGAGGAATGAAAAGGCTCCCATCACACCGCAGGAAAAGGTGATTACATACTGCCAAACGTGAAAGATCGAAATGAGGAGATCTAAGTTATAGATTTACCTAACTTTCCTACGATCCGACAACGTTTACTGATTAAACTTCCAATATCTCCGAATTTTACAGCTATGTTAACAGGTCACGGGAAACTGAAAGCCTACTATCAGCGGTTCAAAATAATTGAAGACGGAACGTGCACATGTAACAGTGCTGTCCAAAATATTGACCACGTGCTTTTTGACTGCTGCAGTTTATTGAAAGAGAGGGACCATCTCAGGAAAAAAATAGCTGCCAAAGGAGGAGGCAAAAATTACAATTTTTGTAATTCAATAAGATTTCCTGATGTATAAAATTGTTTGTTCCTTTGTAAACCCAGTCAACTTTGATGTAACCGCCTGAATCTAACCATCAAACATGTAATGTTACTATGTAATGGGGCATGTTAAATAATAAATAAATAAATAAAACCTTCTTATATCTTGGTCCCACATTGTTACAGATGTCATACATTAACGTAATTGTAATTGGTTGTCCCAAAATTTAATTTTTTTATTCACTAGATGTTTTTGGGCGTAAATACCGCCGTCAGGTGTCTTTGGTATTCAGAGGTTTTTAACTGTTTTAACTGACCATATATGAGGTGTTCTTTTATATTTCCACCTACGAATTTTGGGCAGTTATCTCTCAGTCCTCAGAATAATCTACGTAAATATACTGTAAACATACAGACGCAGACGAAAATATAAAGGAACACCTCGTAAGTAATTAAAGCAGTTAAAACAGATGAAATTTCAAAGACATCAGGCAACGGCGCTTATGCCAAAAGACAACTAGTGAATGAATTAAATAAAAAATGTGTTACACTGTTTTGCACCAACCAGTTACAACTATGTAAATAAAAATATGATTCTGTACTATGGGTTAACTGTGGGTCGCTAATGCAGTAACCTCTCGAGTAATGCGGAAGATAGGCCCATTTTGAATAGAACGTACCCTAAACTTCTGTGAAATATTGTGTATTTTACGACATGACGTTATGCAACTTTCATGTAATACGACATGAAATAATTACATTACTCGGCCCAATCTTCTTTTTGAATAAAAGGAGAGCCGGCCGCGCGGCCGCGGTGGCCGAGGGGACTGAGGCGCTCCAGTCACGGTCTGCGCTGCCACTACGGTCGGGGGTTCGAATCACCCCTCTGGCATGGATATTTGTGCCGTCCTTAGGATTAGCTATTCATAAGTAGTTTGTAAGTTTAGGAACTGATGACCCCGTAGTTAAGTCCCATTAGCTCTACAAACATCTGAACACTTCTTTGAATAAAAGGAGAGCCGTAGACGATTTTGTAACCTTTCGTTCGGATGAGTGGCTGGCATTGTTAAAGATTGACTTTGCAATACTGGTTGTGCGTTGAGCGTTAATTATTGATGATGCCCGTCAGTCTTACTGAAGAAACCATCAAAAATCGAATGAAGAACTCGAGACAAAAGCCTACAGCCAATGTGTCAACAAATATCTAAGAACGTCTTAACAAGAGATCTTGTTTGTGTGTACAAGATACTTTCATTCCGATGTTGACGCCATTTTGCTCACTTAATTTTTTTAACTGTCTATACAGAATTTCGTACACTTCATGGAGAATGTTATCTCCAGTATAATTCAGGTAGAGATAAAAATTTGACTTCCATACCAGAAATTGGAAACTTACTGTCTACGTCAGAGACCTCGTTGCATGGGGGGAGGGGGGGCTGGCGGTTTCTTACAACATTCAACATTTTTCGATAGCGTTTTATCTTTCAAGGGCAAAGTGGTCACATGTATGTCTGTTGTAGTCGGGTTCTATATTCTGCAAGCCACCAGTCGTAAAGAATTTTGGTTATCTGTGTATTTCGTAGTAGACAGAAGGACGCTATGGACAGAAAGGTATGGCCGTAGGTGAACGGACATACAGACAACAGTGTATCGGAGGAGATCGGCAGTGAGAGTTGAAGGAGGAAATGAACATACAGGAGAGGAGAAAACGAGATGAACAGAGAGAGAATTAGGAAGTGTGAGGAAATGGACTAAATGTTGGCCACGATTGAGTGACCGAGCGTTCTAAGGCGACTAGTTGTACTCTCTATCATTGTTCGCGCGACAGGTGTTCGAGTCCTCCCTCAGTTTGTAAGCCTAAGGGCTGATGATCACAGAAATTATCTTAGATTTACAAACACATGAAGATTTGACTAACAGAAGATCAGAATAAGTAAGTGCTAGGTATTGTGTTATGTTACATTTAATCACGTGTAACATAAAAGAATATATAGATTATTGGCAGTTCTGAATATCTACGTCCCGCGGGTGGATTGTTTTGTAATCATTCTGTTGATCTTCTACTTATTCTGAATAATAAAGTTCGGATTTTAATTATTCTTTCTCATATAATTAAATGTAATGATTACTATAATTAAAATTTTCCCCCAATTCTTAAAATGAGTGGCGCTTTCACATTTTACTGCTGCAGTGCTTCGTCTAACGGCAGGGGAAACTCACTCAGATGACAATAGTGTACAGAGTTAGTAGCTTGTGTAAACTGTGTACAAAAAAAGCAAAGATTCCCACGCATTATGCGAATGAGTGTGATACGAAATATGGCTAACACACCATTTTATTGACCATTTCTACCGACTTTCATTTAACTCCAGAGTCTGCATCGTTAGCTTTTCTGTTCTCTGTACCCGCTCCCTCCGAATATCGGAAATGCAATCCTGACCCTCCATATGGAGGGCACGTAAAATTGCTATGGTATACAAATATTCCCTGTCACAATTAAAATGCTATGTAAATATTTATTAGCTACTAGTTTTATCCATCACACTAATCATCTACATTAAATATTAGACCCTCTGTCCCGGACTGTTTCTTTCAAAACTGGTCATGTCACGAAAGATCTTTTACCTCTTGGTTTGTACTTATTTATAGCTTCAATAATTCTGTATCTGCCATTCGGACTGTGTCCCAACGCATGTAGTTTTATTCTGCTAATTGTAATCTGCGTCTTCAGTTCCGCTCGGGTGTCGCCTTATCTCTTTTTTATATTCACGAAATGTACGACATTAACTGCAAATGGGTAACGTTGAAAATGTGTACTCAACCGGGATTAAACTCGGGTCTCCTGGCTGCTAAGCAGTTATGCTGACTCCTACACTAATGGGGCACTGCGAGCATCACAACTGAGGCGACAACTCTAGCTAGCCTCCCGTGTGACACACTAATAAACATTACGCCGTCAAATTCGTCAAATTACTCAAATTCGCAGGGTTTTCAAACCAATTGTCTTAAGCCTAAGAGCCCAGAGGTTGCTTCGCAATGAAGAAAGAACAATTACCCGTCATCGGCTTACATAGATCTATTGTCCGTTCTTATTGAATGTTCAAAATAACAGGCATCACACCACAGAGATTCACTCACACACACACACACACACACACACACACACACACACACACACAGACAGAGAGAGAGAGAGAGAGAGAGAGAGAGAGAGAGAGAGAGAGAGTGAGAGAGAGAGATTTCTCTTTTTAGTAAGTCCAGACACAAATGTAAGGAAATTCATTAGATATGAATCTACTTGCTTCTCATCCGTCTTCTTAAGAGTCCAGTTTTCGCAGCTAAAGCGCAATGTTGGTGAAACCAGAATCTTCTAAAACTTTTGCAGAGTGTCTTTCTGGTTTTCCAACCAAATTACCGTATATAATCTTATTGAGGATTTTGTTGCTCATCCCATATGCAAAACACTACACGGTAAATATGCAAATATATTAACTTGGTAAATTATCTGCTTGACTATATCACTCTACCACGCGTGGGATGGTGTCCAAAATACAATTGCTTCTGTCTTTGTAACGGAGACTATGAATTTATGTTTTTTTCTGATTTTACTTATAGGCAGCTTCCTGTAAGTAATTTTAATCTGCGTCATAATTACTTGACCGTCAGGAGAAAATAAGATCCACATAGTTCATTTGAAAATATTTCGTTTTCCACAACCAAATTTAGGTTGTATCGTTTATGTCAATATTAAATAGAGTCAGTGAAAAGGGATACCCTTCTCAACATTCCAGCTTTCTTATATATACTGTATACTTTGTTATTACTGTATAGATCTTGTAAAGCTCTAACACGAAATAATGGGATGACTTTACATATTAAAATTATCTACAGAACGTTTCGATTCACTTTATCATATCCAATTTCGTAGTCAATGAATGCAAAGGATATTCTTCAGATACAGTCCGAGCATAATATTCCTATTCGACAAAAAAAAAAAAAAAAAAAAAAAAAAAAAAAAAAAAAAAAAAAAAACAATACACGTCACCGTGAACTTACGTAGGAATTTACGATGCCGGCAGCCAGTGGACATCGAAATAAATTGAAGGGAAAGTTGAAAATTTGTACCCAGCCTGGATTCGAGCTCGGGAACTCCTGCTAATTAGACAATTGCGCGTGTCTTCTGTTTCACTTCTTGTTGGGGCCCTAGGGTACTTTGGTTTCTTGTGAACTTCGCACAACGATTGTTCCATGTTGACTTTAAAAGTCTTGGTTATTTTGAAAGAGAGGACACTCAGCCGTATCAACAAACACGACTGGGGATATACTGATACCTCAGTCGCTCGCCTTTCGCCAGACTTAGCCAGTTCCTCTTTGACCTTTCAGCTTTACCACTTTTCAGAAAAAGCTTCTATTGGTTACTTTGTTCGCCGTCTTGTGATTCAATACAATGAACACCGTTCTTATACAATTCTCGGCGTGTTTAATCCACACACACACAGACACACACACACACACACACACACACACACACACACACACACACACACATATATATATATATATAAGAGAGTAACGTATAAATGAGAACATACGTCCGGCACTGGGAAAGACAGTTACACCACTAGTGGAGAATGAGCGAGTCCGTTACGAAAACTGGAAGTGAAACTAACGCACCAAGCAGCATCATTGCAGCATTAGGAGAATGTCATGACAGAAACGAAGTGGTGAATCTTCCAATACGATTAGGAAAATTTATTAGCTACATTTAGTATCCTCACAAATGAGATTTATTTACCGACACAGGTCTGTCGAATTGAACCAAATATTCAAGTCGAAGTCTACAAGGTATCCCCAAGTCTAATAACCAACCATAAGAATCCGAATTGGATAATGAAGGCTGTGGCCGAGCGCATTTAAGCTCTATGCTCCGATGCTGCAGGATATTTGTGTTGTATTTATTTCATAAGTAGTTTGTACAAGTTGTAAATAACCTTCATTTCCCTAGCTTCATCCTTCTCTTGCTTACTCTCGACTAGATTCTTGTGAGGAAGTTGGAATATTGGTATTCCACTCTTGTAAAGTATAGTAATATCATACACTTGAAGATGTAGTGCCCACCTGGTAAGTTGCCCTGATGGGTCTTCAAGATCTGTTAACCAATAAATTAAACGATGAGCTTTAAAGAACCTGCCAAAATCTGTAGATGCTCCAGACAACAGCAGGACACTCACGCTGCGCAATTGAGTAGTTTCTTTCGAAAGAGTCCTGCAGGCATATCTACTACCTTATAAGTTTTCTACTAAAACAGGTCCAAGTCCATATACAGTAGCATCTGTTCACAACTCCGTTAGTGCCCTCTGGTCTTACTGACGAAGTACATGTTCAATCGCCACACCTCTTCACAGGATACAAAAAGAATGTTGTTACGACTTGCCACAAGTGAATTAAACGTCAGCTTTTTGCAGCTCCTGGAGGTTTCCATATAGGAGTCTAGCAAAACACTAATAATAATAATAATAATAATAACACAATACTATGAAGCTTCTCACATCACTAATATTTTTGGGACTAGAAAATTCCTTTATGGATCTCAGTTTTCTTTATCATACAGCAAATATTCGACTGACACAAGGTGCCCATGTATTCTAATATCTGTCTATCCAAACAAAGAGTGTCGTGGATTAAGTTTTAAGCAACCTTGGTTTAGAGACGTTAAAACTTTTCTTTAATTTCTAATGTGTTTATGTGTTCGTCAAAGGTTCCAGGGAATACTATAATATTAACTAGGAAAAATAGACAAATTATCACCTTGAGTTGGCGTAAAAGTTTATCAGTCATTCGTTGAAAGATGTAGGTCTACTGTAGAGACTAAACGGCAATAATTCTAGGTAACAAAAGTTGTGACAGCAAGACGACAGTAGTATTATACATTTTCTGTAATACTACTTTTTCGTTCGTTGGAAGGATATTTTGGTGTTACTGCTTTCTGATTACCATTACTCTTAAGTAAAATTTCTAAACATTGATATATTTACTTTTACTAATTTGTTTATATTAGGTAATACATTGAGTTTTTCAATTGAGTTGTAAACTGAAGAATTATATAACTATATCAAATATAAGTAAAACAAGAAGAAACTTCTACAGTACTTTGACCAGTAATAGTGTAATTATGTCACTTAGCTTAAAGCGTAATCTTCCTCACAGTACTTGCATTGCAGGTGAGATAATGTTATGGCCCATTCTAGACATAGCTGGAATTCTCCCCAAACCACTTGTGCTTCCGGTAACCTATTATACCGCAGTTAGCCAATTTCAGAACTACAAGGAATTCGATGGATTACGCTGGATAGGGAGAAGCGTCCGCTGATGGTATTCAGAGATTTCAGGCCGGGACACAGCTAACTGGCGTAATCTGACGATTAATTACTAGACTGGCAAGATACAAGTTGCGGAAGTATTTACGGTCAGAATTGAGCTCCCTTTCATATGTGCGTTTTGACTGAACATCACAATGTAAAAAACGGCAATTAGAAAAATTCCATTGTTAACTACATAATATCTATTTGCAATTATTCACATTTCTTTAATCTTCCACATCATGTGTATCTGAAAACAGATCAGTGTATAGTTTCCCTTTTATTTTCATTACATTTATATCGTCATTATCGTGTTTAACGTATTCGTAAATGACAACGAAATAAAATTTCAATCAAAACGGCGTAAAAATATTCTACTGAAGAAGATATATGGGAAAATCACAATTTCCTACACCAGAAGAAGATCTATTACTGTAATACATCGCGAGAACTTTAAGCCGTAATACTGTAATACGATTGAAGTAACTTATCGGAAATCTGTGAACTTATAATATGTAACAATAGATGGAAATTAATAATAATATTTATACTGTATTTACATAGAACGGGGTTTTATATTCTAATTGTTAATAACATGTATTGATTTGGTTATGGTGTAGGTGAATATTCAATAGGCAGTTTGTTCTGAGGAAATATTTATTCTGTGTCAAAAGACAAACCAATGCCCGAAGGAAGACTCGAACCTCCGACGGGGGTGACGGCCAATCGCGATGTGACGCTTCAGACCCTATCGCCACTCCCTCTCAGTACAGTACTAAACCTTAAGATAATGGGGATGACGTGACTTTCCTAAAATTACACACAAAGTATTCAATTGCAAAAGAAACCTCTCCAGAATATCCTAAATATTCCGCGGTGTTTTTTCCTGGCGGGATAATTTTTATCCAAGTGTAAGAAAGGGATAAATCTAATGTTTTTCAATACTTCACGAAACAAAAATTGAGAACTCTACAGCACTTACAGATACAGAGGGAAGCGGATTGTTTCCACGTGAAAGGCGGGTTTTGCCAGGACGTTGGGTTCCCCAGCCGACCGGATACTAGTTTGGACCTAGTGAATGGGAATCAGCAAGTATCAGGGTTTCCCTAATGTGCCCGGAAACCGGAAACGCTTGGTTGAGCGAGGGAGGCTATTCCAGATTGCAACTGAAATACAATATAGCCACAAACATTATTCTAAAAAACATATAAAATGTGGAAATTATCATACGACAAATGGAATTACATGAATGGATTCAGGAGACTTGGGAGAATCAAAAGCCGTAATTGCAATTTCAATATCTCATACAGATAAAAAGCAGACAAATTTTCGTACTATAATAATAATAACATTATAAGATTTATATTTACAATTATTGATACGTGGTGTTTATCAGCAACAGTTTAAGAAGCAAATGGACAGCATTGCATCACTCTTCCTATCTTAACACACGTGCCACGTTATTTCCGTAGTCTTTCAATAAACTTTAATTTACTCTCTTGTTCTGCTTTTTGTTGAGGTAGTAATATTCTTGTGTCAGAACATCGATTCCGCCACAGAAACACAAAACATGAACACAGCAAAGCGCATTATATTTATATGTGTATTTTATTATATTAAATATTATTCTTAGTAACGTTTGTTTTATGTTAACACGTTGAATATTTCATGGCCGTCTGAAAATAATAGATATGCAGCAGATTATTGTATGTATTTATGGAGAAGAACTGAATATATTTGCTTAAAAGGCCATGATAAAATTAATATTTATTGTGTAACTATATTTCGACGTCGGCAGTAAATTTGAACAGTGAAACGCCACGCTTAATAGCAAAGATCTTCAGTGTCAATCGTTTTAAGTATTGTTAAATATATATGTTTGTTAAATGTAAGTAACATTTGTAGGGAGGTGGTCAAAGCATTTAATTCTGTTATATTCAAATTTATAATATTTTGGAAGGGAAATTGTATTTGAAAGATGAGGCGTTAGGGTGTGCGGAAGGATACAATTTTGGGAGCAGGGAGAGCACGCTTTTCGAACGCTGGGGAAGGGACTCGTAACGTGGACGCGGTGGTGAAAGGTTGTGACGCTGGGCGCTCTGAAGCCGCTTTACGAACTTGTGATTTGAAGAGATAGGCAGGTGTGGACTCAGAAAATTTACGGGACTGAGACTGCAGAACTTAGTCTCTGCTTAAAAAGTGATAAACTATGCACGGTAGTAGGGCTGTGGAACTGTGATAATTCAGCAATCGTGTACTCGTGTGATGACAAAATGTGTTTTACAACAAATACTTTTACCGCGGATTAACTTGGAACTGAAAAGTTCGATGGACTACATTAACTTACGAGTGATAATTTACAACTTTTACTCTCGAGTGCGAGTGGTAGTTATTGTGCATCTCATGAACAATAGTTGGGGAAATATTTAATTATTTACCGATGTATAAAGTAGGTCCACCTCCGCGTTTCATGTCTACTAAGAGTAATAAAATCCATTTATAATGAATTACTTCGTGAGTGAATCACTTCTTTATCTTAGTATCCAATTTTTTTGGTCATTCAGAGGTTTAATTTATGAATGGTAAATATATTTTCACGTCATCATATGGAGACTGATAAACTGGCTAAAGTACAGATTAATTATTGATCTGTAGCATAGTAGCTGACATACATAACTCACTCCTATGAACAGAGACAACCAGCCAAAAACTTTTACCACCCGAGTTATGTATTGCCCAACTCTTATTGGTGAAAAACGATAGGAAGGTCGCAGCAGCAACAACCACGAGAGGGAAAAATGGCCAAACGCTGAAATCCAACTACGCCTGAGGGCGGCAATCGGCTCATAGTACCGCACGTTGTACCTCGTAGTGAAGGGATTAAGAAGGACGGATCAATTAAATACCTAGGCGTAACGCTGCTCAACGATATAAAAAGGAACAAGGATATAAGGACAGTCGTGGGGAAGGCAAATGGTCGACTTCTATTCATTGGCACAATTTTGGAAAGGTGTGATTCGCCTGTAAAGGAGACCGCAAATCAAACGCTTGTGCCACCACGTCTTGGGTATTGCACACGTTATTGGGATCCCAAACTGATTAGTAAAAGGGAGGTTATGGAGGCAGTTAAGAGACGGGTGGCGAGGTTTGCAACTAGTAGATTCGATCAACGCGTATTACCGAAATGCTTCGGGAACTCAACTGCAAGTGTGGACGTTCTTCTCGAGAAGTACTGTTGATGAAAGTAGAGGGCCGGAATTTGAGGTGGGCTGCAGAACGATTTTACTGCAGCCAACCTATATTTCGAGTAAAGACCACAAGTATAAGATTAGGGACATTGGGACTCGTGCGAGTATTCGTTTCCCTGTGTTCTATGTGGAAGTGGAAAAGGAGAGCAACTAACTAGTAGTGGCACTACCGTCTCTACAATAGGAGCACAAGGGGCACAGGCCCAGGGCCCCCAGCCTAATGGGGGCCCCGATAAACTCGTTTCTCCTAGGCAATGACTTTTTAAAGTGAATTTTTATCGCACTTATTCATAATAAAGAAACAGAAATTGCCTCGAAACGTGACATATATATTGTGGCAAGTGACTTCGTTTGCTGTCTGCATGCAAAATTATAGTTATTATTGCGGGCCTTAGATGCAGAACACACGGCGACACTGTTGTAGTAGACCTTGTGGCAGTCTGTTTCAAATATAACTTGGCGGAACTTTGTACCCAATAGCACCCTTCAGACGACGCCACACGGGGCTGCTGTTGACCGGACAAGCAGCGGGTAGGCGCCGCTTACGTCACGAGACGTCAGCGTAGACAGCCCCAGTAGCGGCGGCATCAACGTTGCCCACAACACAGCAGCTGCACCGTTCTCAGTAGCAGTGTGTGGAGCTGCGCCTAGGGAATGCATGAGCGCTGCAGAGAGTAATGGGGTCCTAAGGACCGTGTTGTATACAGAGAAGGACAAGTCCGTTCATTTTTGGAACTTAGTTCACTGATGATCGTTTCTTCTTTGGAACCTTACCTTTCCACTCTTTCACTGTTCCTTTTTTATCGAGATGTAAATGTTTATGGTTTTCATAACAGTCGGATTTGCAAACAAGCAACATTGTCTCTGTATTCACCAACTCCGTTTTACACATTTTACAAAAGTTAATTCCCTATATTCGATGGAGTGTCCATTTTCCCAGTTATAGAGAATCGTAAAAGAATTACGAACGACTACGCTAGAGGAATGAGTTACTAATTTGTCAATCATGTGCATAGAAAGTGACGTCCTTCAACAGTTGCACTTTGAAGACATAATAGGAGATTATGGGCCTCAGAAATCCAGAAAGAAACCTCTAACAGGAATGTAAGTCCAATTTGTTAAATAGTAATCGGTAGTATTTTGTGTATTTCTAACCAAAATAACTAATAAATTCACTAAATAAATGTACAACATTCTGATGAGTTCATTCAAAGGAAAATTCTGTTTTATTGTAGGGTCCCCTAATGTGTGTGCCAGTTATCTGCACAGAAAGAGAAATACTCCAAAAATTGTCTATTTTTTTTCTGGAAATCTTTAAAGAAATCATTAATGAAAGACTAATTTGTGGAACTAATCATTAGTATTTCGTTTGTAATTTTTTAACCAATTAAGTCATTAAATAAATGTACACCATTCTGATGCATTCATTTAATTTCTTTAAGGGCCCCAAAACACTGAGTGTCCAGGGGCCCCTGCATGGCTTAAGACGGCCCTGAGTAGTGTTATTCTCCTCGACGCACCTCTGGGTGGATTGTGGAGTATGTATATACAGATGTAACAACAGCCTAGATGATGTTTACAGAATTGTGTTTTCACTCTACAGTGGTGTGTGAGCTGCTATGAAATATCCGTGCAGATTAAAATTATATTCCCGACCAGGATTCGAAACAAAGAAGTTTGCCGTTCGAGGGCAAGTGCTCCAGCGACTGACCAAGCTGTGCACGTCTAGCGTTCCGTCTTCACATTTATAGTGACCGTGTGGGCTGCAGATTCCTCGACTTTCTCCATCGGGTGGTACAGTTCCGGGTTCCACTGAATACGTTAGGAGTCCACTACATGCAGGAAGCGGCAAAACGGGTGGGAGGCTTTTTGGGTTAAAACAGTCTCGGGAACACACAGAAAGGGGCTAAATCTCAAGGCATGCAGGTCAAAGGTAGGACGTATACAGGTTCAATTACCACTGGCTCAAGAGTTGTAAATTGTCGTAGCTGTGTGGGGAAAGTACCAGAGCTCAAGGCAATAATAGAAAGTACTGAATCTTAAATAATTCTAGATTATGAAAGCTGGCATATGTATTGCTGTCACAGGCTCTTTATCCTGTATCGAAATTGAAATAGATGAGAGAAGCTTGAAACAGTTACCACAACAAAACCGTGTTACGTAACTTGGTTGAGAATTCCAAGAAATTCTGGTCGTGTGTATACTAGCGGCAAAACACAAACAATATCTTCAATACACGATAGAAATGATGATGCCACTGCTGATAGTTCTGCTAAAACAGAATTGCTTAACACAGCTTTCCGCAATTCCTTCAATAGAGAAGACAAAGCAAATATTACAGAATTCCTATGAAGAACAGTTTCCACCATGCGTAAATATTACTAGAGTATTAAAACAAACCACTAAGCAAAAGTACGTCTCCTGCTCCGGACTATATACCAATTTAGTTTCTTACAGAGTATGCTGATGCAATAGCCCCATACATATCGTATACAACAGCTCGCTTAGTGAACGTTGCGTACCCTAAGACTGGAAAGTTACACAGGTCACTACAATATTCACGAAAGGCAATATGAGTGGTCCACAACATTAAAGGTCTTTATCATTGACGACGGTTTGCACCAGGACTTCATAACATATACTTTCGTCAAATATTGAACTACGTCGAAGGACGTGTTGTTCTATAGTCATCACGGATTCAGAAAGTATCGTTCATGTGAAACACAGAAAACACTTTACTTACATGATGTAATATGTTCTATCGATAAGAGATGTCAAATAGACTCCGTATTTATAGATTTCCCTATTTCTAGATTACCTGACTAGCGTCTTCTAATCAAATTACGTGCTTATGGAATATCGGCACAGTTGTGCGACTTGATTCGCAGAAAGGACAAAGTACGTTGTAATTGACGGTACGTCATCGAGTAGAACAAAAGTGATATCTTTCCCAAGGAAAGTGTTACTGTTTATTTTTATAAGAATTTAGGAGACAGTCAGAGTAACTCTCTTAGACTGTTCGCGTTTGCAGGTAGCAGAAACGGAACTAGCGCAACTAAGGCGGTGCGGTAGGTCCGTAAGGCGTATAAAGGTAGCTCAAAGGTCATGGTGTTGAATTCCGATGTAGACCAAAGTTGTAAAGTTTCAGATTTAAATGACCTTACAAAATTTCGTTTAAAAAGAGTTAGGGAATACGAGGCGTGTTTTCCAAGTAAGTACCGTTTTGAAATTAAAAAAGACGTGCTAAGATATCTCAATAATTTTATGCACACTGGGTACCTACATTTGTTGTCTACGCACTGACGCCATTACAATCTTCCTCGTTTACGTTGTGTACTGAGTGTTCAAGATGCCTCCGATAATCGTGAGTCCCGCAGACTGCGTACCGGCGGTTACAAAATTTCTTAGTGCTAAAGGCCTAACGGCGTTCGATATTTATCGTGTGATCTATGCAGTTTACGGAGAAATCATAATGCATGATGCAATGTCAAGAAAGTGGGTGAGAGCATGTAAAGATGGCCGCACAAATGTGTATGATGAACAACGGAGTGGGCGTCCTTCGGTCGTTAATGAAAGTTTTGTGCAGGAAGTGGGAAATAGGTGAGACAAAACAGACGCTTTACGATTTTCTCCTTATGGGATGTTTTTCCTAATGTTTCTCGTAGTGTTTGGTATGACTTTGGGACCGAGTAAGACGACGACGAAGTGAAAACAGTTGTGATGCAGTGGTTAAAAAGTCAGGTAGCAAACTTCTATGAGGAGGGAATTAAAAAACTGGTACAACATTATGACTAGTGCCTCAATATTGACGGAAATTATGTAGAAATGTAGATTAAGGTACAGGTTTTCATTAAAAAATGAAATTATTGAGTTAACGTAGCACGTCTTTTTTAAATTTGAAGACGGTACTTACATAAAAAACACGCCTCGTACATTACCTGACATTGCAGGACGGGAGCGATCGAATTTAGTTAAACACCTCCCAAACGTAAATGAGCCAAAATCATTTTTTTTTCTAGTTCTTTACTTTCTGACTAACGGTTTCAATGAATCAAGTCATCGTCTTCAGATCAGCATCGTCTACAATACATAGCTCGTACACTTGCACATGTAGGCAAGGCTTTTCTGAAGATGATGACTCAGTTCATCGAAACCGGTAGTCAGAAAATAAAGGGTTGGAAAAAAAGCGATCTTGGCAACACTTCCGTTTTATGGCTCATTAATCAGTCTCGAAGACAGGGCATCGTTAATGCGTAGCCTGCAGTCTGGCAGAATTATGGGCCATATTGAAAGGTTGCGTACTGAGTTAGAAATAATCGTTTTCCGGTAATTATTGGACCCGTATTTTCTCCTATCTGCAAACCCGTTCTATGAGGATACGTTGAAGCTATGATTTGAGAACTGATAGTGGGGAGACAGCACCCCTTTTTATAGCTCTTTGTTGTGGATCTTACATTGGACATGAAAATACTGGTTCGGCAAGCATTCATCACAATGCGGAGCATCGAAAAGGCCCGACACAGCATGAGGTTGGCTGTCTCAGTGGCTGTGGTGGCTGCGTGCGATGGAGACGGACTGTCAGGAAACACAGGACACGGAGCAGACATCTTTGTCTATCGCCATAGAAACCTGTATCGGTGGAGACGACCAAACGTTGTAGATTCCTGAACTGAGAATCAGTGGCGTAAAACGTTAGGAAGGAACAGTGGTCTCGTTCTCCAAGGAATCTAATGTGAAGCCTGACTGCCAGCAAGTACAAGCCGAAAAAAATTGTTTCAGAGACAATATCACTCAAATGAGTAATGTCATCATCATCATCATCATAATTAAAGACTGATTATGCCTTTCAGCGTTCAGTCTGGAGCATAGTACCTCTAATAAAATTCCTCCATGATCCCCTATTCAATGCTAACGTCGTTGCCTCGTCTGATGTTATGCCTTTCACTTCAAAATCATTCTGCACCGAAGTACTTTCTTCTTGGTCTACCTCCACTGGCGCGCTCATGAGTCTCTTATGTAACCTTGCTTCTCCCATGCATGTAACATGACCCCACCATCTCAGTCTGTTCGCTCTAACTGCTTGATCTATGGTGTTCATTCCCAGCTTTTCTTTGATTTTTCTCGTTATGGACACCCTCCTGCCATTGTTCCCATCTATTGGTACCTGAAATCATTCTTGCTACTTTCATATCTGTAACCTCTGTCTTATGAATAAGGTAAACTGTATCCACCCAACTTTCCCATACAACAAGGTTGGTCGAAAGATGGAGCGGTGCACTGCTAACTTAGTCTTGGTACTTACTTCCTTCTTGCAGAAAAGGGTAGATCTTAGCTGAGCACTCACTGCATTAGCTTTTCTGCACCTCGAGTCCAGTTCTTTCGCTATGTTGCCATCCTGTGAGAAAATACATCCCAGGTACTTGAAACTGTCTACCTGGTCTAACTTTGTTCCTCCTATTTGTCACTCAATATGTTTGAATGTCTTCCCCACAGCCATTACTTCCGTTTTGGAAATGCTGATCTTCTGAACAATGTGTTCTGATAAAACAGCAAACTGCACATTGATTGGAAGAGCGCATGTGAAGTCAGTGTATGGTACGTTGGCACTTCGTGTTGGTAGCAGAACGCGATAAAATTCGCCGAAACTGTTTCATAATTTGCTGAAGAGCGCAGTACGAGTGAAAGATGTAGTATGGGCCGGACGATGCATTGTCATTCTGACTAGGCAAGAAGTGTTCTATAATGAAATGGAGAAGAAAATAAGGAGGCTGAAGAAGCATTCTGGAGTTGACAAGGAAGATGTGGGACACTGATACCAGGACACCGGTAGGTAGGTCGCTGTCAAGACCTCGATTCTGGTGCAGTTATCTATGAGCGGGCCGTGCCCGACAATCCAGACAGACAGAAAGCTTAATTCAGGCTCTATTTCATCTTTAGTGGCGAGCTCTCTCCGACAGCTACGTCGATTGTGGATCTATATTCACCGAGAGCATGAGATAACGTAACAGAATTTCTCAACTTCTAAAATAGAAAGGTTAGAACCTAGTCACATACGCACTTAATTTGTGCAGATAAATGTAATAGGTTAAAAATAATCGTAGATTTCTGTGAAATCAGTCAGACAGCAATCAAGTATATCAATAGGACAGTAACTGACTGACTTACAGCCGTTTCACATATTTACCAATAAGACTCTTATAAAATTGTCGCGTTGAAATGGAAGCAGGCTTGACTTCGAAAGCAAGGTTTCCACTGAACACAGCACTTATGCTGAAAGCAGAGTTATTGCTAACTGAAACGTACTTGCAGCACCGACTGTCTCTCGGGCAGAGTGCCCTGCTATTTATACACTGACAGAATGTACTAGAAATTGGAACAATAGTTAACATAAGAAACGTATAGAAATTACAAGTAAACATAAGAAACAATTAGAACACTGTGGAAATGTTAATTACAGAGGATTAAAGTTTTGGAGGTGGACGCGATTGAACCGAAGACTTTCAGCACCCCATTCGGTGATGCTACCAATTGCGCCACGCCAGCAGGTGGTAAACTTGGAGTCTCGCGGCAAAATTTTTGTTACCTCAACAATTCGGAAACTGATCATAAATTTCAATGTATACACTGTCGGAAAGACATAGTTCCCTTGAGTTTTGATATGATGACGTCGATCGCCAGATAATGAGCAGATGAAGTACAAATAATGGTTTCACCGTCTTCAGCAACAAATAAAGTAGTGACAAAGAAGTCAGATATGCCAGAACCCATCTGCGTGTACCCTTTAAGCTTCTTTATATAGCCCCGGCGGAGCAGCCAAGCGCATTGAGGTGCTATAATGCGATGTGCGAGGTTCGAATCCTCCCTAAGAGATGGATGTTTGTGCTGTCTTTAGTATAAGGTAGTGCATAGGGACATATGACCACGCAGTTAATTCCAATAAGCTCCACAGGCATTTGAACAGTTCTTCTTTATATATGTCAAAGTTTCCTTGTGTTCATGTGAACCTATTGCATACAAATCTACAGTTTTGTTCCATTCTTTATGAAATATTACCGACATAAGCTTCAATCCATGAGGACGATCGCCGGAAGTGAAAGAAGCACGTACAACACATAGTTCAAGAGTATGACGTCATAAACAACGATATGCGAGAGAAACTGTTACATCACGCGAAAATGTTGCATTTCCTCGTAAACCACTGGACCGACTTTCATGCACATATTCCTCACTGTGAAGTAACAGTTGTTGCATGATTAAGAATCACGACACATGGTTCAGGAGATAGGACGTCATAAACAATAGGAATCGCAAATAGCTTCCACATAATACGACGAGAATTTATTCTTACACTATATGAGAAAGAGAGTACTTAGAGACTTGAAACAAACTTTTAACACAATTTCATGGTGGCCGCAACGTCGGTAAAACATTTGATATATTGACGATGCGGTCCAATTCCGTGAAGATTTTTATCAACAGTGACAACGGCAGCGGAAGTCTTAGTTTACATATAATTTCACACCTTTGTTGAACTTTTTCTCGTTGACAATCGTAGCAAAATTAAGAAAGATAAGCGGGTGCATGCTTACTACATTGCCACTGTTCATGAATTAAAACTACGGCATTTGATATGACGTTACAATTTATAATTCCTTCACAACAAATTGTAACCACAGAAAATTCTACAGACAGTGTACACACATTTAGCTGAATGTACCTTCGAAATTATATCACAGTACGAAAGTAGTTCATGAGATAAGAGCACATATAAAGTAGCGTTAATGGAAAACCGCCCCATAATGCAAAATAGTTTTAATCTATTACTTCTTTACTACTAATTGTATTCGCAACTGATTTTACAGACATACATCACATATAGACATGATAATATAGCAGAAAAATTAAACAGTTATAGAACATATAACTCAATAAATATGAGATCGTACGAGAATGGGCTGTGAATAATAAGGAGTGCACTGTGCTACTTAGCACAATGAACTGCTAATTATTCACAGTTCATTCTGGTATTGTATGTTCATTTAACTACTAGGATACTCCAGCATGACCTTTGTAATTATAGTGAAAGTGACATCTCTTGTTTTCAACCAAATTTATTTTAATTGCTGCGGCGGAGCTGCTGAGCGCATTGAGGCGCTATGCTGCGATGTGTGAGGCCGTTCCCCGTCGGGGATTCGAATCCCCCATCGGGCTTGGATGTTTGTGCTGTCTTTAGTATAAGGTAGTTCAAAAGTAGTTTGTAATTTTAGGAACTGATGACCACCGCAGCTATGTCCTATAAGTCCACAAAAAATTTAACATTTTTAACACTATTGACTAACCTGTTTTAATACCCTTTTATATATGATGATGGTCCAGAACCTAAAATAGTCGATTTTAAGGATTTAATAAGCAGCTGATAGTTAAAAAGATGCATTTTATTAACACATTTTGATTCGGAACACAATACACTATAGCATTGTCGCTATTGTGAATCATCATACTGTATGACTAGTTTCGTTTAAAAATACTTAAAGGTGCACTTTATATGAAATGTCTTTGAATCATTTTCATAAATCATACTCACGTCTCTGGAAAACTTATATATAATATGCAATTCATGAAAATGTCAATAAATGTCCAAAGTAAGTTACACTGGTAACATTTGTTATGCTGTACAATTACTTCATTTACAATGACTACATATACCTATATTAAACAATTAATTTTCACTTCCTCTCTATTTTCATATATTTCTACACATTCATAATTTCGGTATATAGTGAAGAATTTATCCAAAATTACTGACATGAGGCAGACATAGATTTCTTTTCAATTTTATTTTAAAGCTTGGATATTTTTTTCTGTTGTCACTGAATATCGTTATTCAATAAGAGAATTCAAATTTAATCTCACTATTTAATAAGAGAATTCGAAAACGAAACAAATTCTTTTTCTATTTTTTCAGGTTCCCACAGTGGGTAATGATTGTTACTGTCCGATGTTACTTTTCAAGTAAATAGCGTTTGTAAGACATCAACACACTGACCAATACCACTACCTGCGTGTGTAATCACTATCAGCATAATTGACGGTAAATACTATGAGAAATTTGTATAGCCTATGTTTGTATATATATCGTGTGTAAATTGACTAATTATTCTGTGTAAATATGTGAATTACGAATATTTAAATGGTTGTTTATTGTACAAAGAAAACAAAATTGTAAAGTGTTGGAGTAGACACTTTGCCTTAAGGAGGGCAATGTTCGTAGCTTCTTTGCGTAGGCGGGAGAAAGTGTTGATGTTGAGCTCTAGAGGTGAATGGTATAATATTTGAACAGCAGCAACAAACTGTAGCAGCATGATTATTCACGACGTGTTGGTACATGTAGCGGTTTTGTAATTGGGCACTGGTAGATAATTAACATTGGCGCAGCGTTAAAACTTCAAGAGGAATAATGACAAGAAAATGCTGTGGGCCTAATGTTTAAACAATATTTCGTCGTCAAGAAGATCCCATTTTTGCAGCAACAATTACCGCCTACCCCACAACATCGCTACAGAGTAAGATCTAAGCATTAACCGCTCTTATATGTGTTACGTTAACCCAACGTTTAGTTTTGCAAATGATCAACACCTTTTGTGTAATTAATTATTGACCTACGGCACGATCCAAACAGTTTCCTATTCCGTTACCTGTAATATCCGGAAGCTCAACATGAACAATAAAATACCTTAAGCAAGTCTAATAAAAATCAGTGGAGTCTTGAAATATTTCAGTAAGCGAAAAACAATTTGTACCATTATGAAAACACAAAGTATAGTTGGCAACAATTACAGGTCACTGATTATGAGCATATTGTGTAACAATGGTACAAATCAGTGAATATTAATGATGTGTTACGTATTCAATTTATGTGCGCTAAAATTACACTGCAATATTTTGTCAAAGCATGAAAGTGAACAATTTAATTACTTTGCCAGTAAATCTTTGATGGCAGAAACGTTTGTTGCTATTAAAGGTAACAATAGCAGATGTTATCATTGTACATATCAGAAATAATATTTTATTCAATTTGTTAAAGAAAAGTAAATTGCATAATTTCTCAGTAAATAAATCACGTCATCATTCAGCTTGTCTTTGTAAGCAAAATCCAACCACTACAGTTACATTTACCATTGATAATCAAAGTACAGTAAATTGGTATGACATGCATTATGGTGAAGGTGTGATTTTACGTAGAATTATTTCATGCGTTTTTCTTATAACAACTGTCACGCTCATTAGAGGACTTTCTGCTAACTATTCTCATTGCATAAGTAAGCTAAATTTACTGATTCTATTCTTCTCTGTGTTTCCTGCTGTCGTGGTGTGCGTGCTTAGTCGGTATTCTGTGACTGCGTTATTTCTAAATTAACCAATCTATGATTATTTCCACTGCACAGTATAATTCCACTAAATAAATTTGTTACTCTTAAATATATCTGACGACTGTATCTATTTATCATCGTTTATTCATAACAGTTTTGTCGCAGGGTTATAAATTTTAAGACATGTATTCAAAATATCCCTCACCAAACAACCGTCACTGCGAATTAAATCGTGAACTATTGTTTGTGTGTTTAACCTCCACTACATTATCGATTTCGCCACCGATAACTTTATCCAGGCAATTAATTCATTAGGCATACAGGTCACCCTGAAGTTTAATTAGTCGTGATTGTCGGTAGCGTAGGTCGGTAAGGTTACAGATTCAAAATTCTGTATCATATACATTCAGGTATGATACCACGTTCAACACTCTCCGACTATCTCTACATAAAAATGTATTCACCCGGCTATCAGTATAAACTGTAGTCAAAGAAGTGTTTGTGTCAGTTAAGAGACATTAATCTTATAGTCTACAAAGGTCATCATACTGCAATAATATGAAAATGTTTGCTGAAAAAGTCATCACTCGCAAATTCTACTCATCAATCAAGTATCGTAGAGTTAATCAACATTCATGTGTCTCATTGTCTGTTTTATAGTGTTTCAATCAAATACCCTGTATAATCGTAACTTTGGTATCTTTACTGCACTTTACTTCTTATTTAATATTATTATTATGATTGCATTAATGATATACTCTATTTCCAAAGTATGTTGTTGATTCAGGTAACTTCCTAATATATGTAGAAAATTTGACTTTTAAGCAAAAGGGAATACTTGATAAAAAGCTATCCCTTGCAAAGATATCTTGAGTGAGACTGTATTAGGTCTTTAGGTTTCTCCCGTAAGAAAAAGTGTCCATTAGTTTATGTTATATTTGTTTCATCTCTAGTTTAACCTTACTGTAAAACTTGTTAAACATAACCGGTTTTCTAAATTTTCTGTTTTCGGTTTTCAGTGCTTTTATTTCTAGTAAAATGGTAGAAATTACTATCTGAAAAATATTGAGACTTCCTCAGACTTTGACATTACACTGAGGTTCAAGAAATGTAGAATCCAAATATCTTGTGAAATAGCTGACTGTAACATTAGTCCGTCCGTCGTTCGTTGTTTTTATGGAAAAGTAATGCGGAGCGGAATCGTACAAAACATCATCATTATTCTTCTATTGTTCCTGATTCTCGGCTGAAAATTCACGTTGAAATCAAGAATAACGTCACTATTTCGTCATTGCTAATAGTAAATACGTAAGTGTGAAATGTGATATGTTAGCTGGCCGCTACAAAGGGCTAAAATCAGATTCTTAACAGGCAACAGATCAGCATATTCTGTTTAAAATTGGAGTTAACAACACTCTTGATGTTCCAGTACTAAAAACAGTCAAGATCAAGGAATAAGTCATTTATTAAATGGCAGCTTTCGGCACATTTAGTAGGCCATCATGATTAAGACCACCACTTCCATCCAATGGTGGTCTTAATCTGAATATGGCATACTAAATACGCCGAAACCGGTAATTTTAATGGATGAAACTTTTGCGATGTTGATTGTTTTACCCCTTATCTTATATATCACATGAAAACGCCACACAGAGTACTTCCAGACTGAGATGGTGCCATTTGAAACACAACCCATGTCCGACGACGACATTGAGGAACTGCAGTATGACATGGCGGAATTAAGTCTGGCACGCTGCACGTGTACACGCGTCGTCTAATCAGCCACGCCACAAGGTGCCTCAAGAATAGCTACAAATTGTACTACCATGTGTTTGTAGCTCGTTTCTTACTCTGGAGTTTTCTTAAAATATCACTGATCGCATTTCCTTGATTTCTGCGAGAACCTAATATTTCACAAAAGGGGATATTTTAGGAAAAAATGCTACTAACTATTTATAATGTTGTTGTTGTGGTCTCCAGTCCGGAGGCTGGTTTGATGCTGGTCTTCACCCTACTGTATCCTGAAAAAGCCTTTTCATCTCCTCGTAAGACCTGAAACCTACATCCTTTGGAATCAGCTTACTGTATTCATCTCTTGGTCCCCCTCTGCGATTTATACCCCACACACCTCTCTCCAACGCTAAATTCACGACTCCGTGAAGTCTTAGAATTTGCGTTACTAATCGATCCCTTCTTCTAGTATGTCAGAAATTCCCTTTCTCCCCAATTCATTTCAGTGCCTCCACATTAGTTACGCGATCCACGAACCTAAGCTTCAGCATGTTTCTGTTGCACCACATTTCAAAAGTCTCTTCCTTTCCACACTGTTATCGTCCATGTTTCACTCCTATACAAGGCTACACTCCACACAAATACCTTCAGAAAGAACTTCCTTACACTTAAATTAATATTCGACGTTAACAGATTTCTCTTTTTCAAAAATGCTTTTCTGCCCATTGCCATTCTGCATTTTATATCCTCTGTACTGCGACAATCGCGTGTTATTTTACTGCCGAAGGAACAAAACTCATATACCACATTTATTGTTTCGTTACCTAATCTAATTCATTCAGCATCGCCAGATTTTCTTACACTGCACTCCATGACCTTTGTTTTGCGATTGTTAATGTTCATTTTACTCGCACCTTTCAACTCATTCTCGATTCCGTTCCACTGCTCTTCCAGGTCTTTTGGTGTCTCTGACAGAATTACGATGTCACCGGCAAAACGCATTGTTTTTATTTCTTCACCATAACTTTAATTCCTTCTCCTAAATTCTTCTTGCATTCTCTTATAGCTTGCTGAATGTACAAATTGAATAATATTGGAGAAAGGCTACAACCCAGTCTTACTCACTTCCCAAAATCTGCATCCCCTGCATGCCCTTCAATCTGATAACTGATGTCTGGTTTTTGTAGAAATGTTGAAATGTTTGTAAATCTATCGGACTCAACTGCGTGGTCATTAGTCCGTAGCTTACAAACTACTTAAATTAAGTTAAACTAACCCAAGGACAAAACAGACACCCAAGCCCCAAGACGGGCTTGGAACTGCCGACTGCCATAGGTCGCACGTACCGCAGCACGGCGTCCCAGTGCACACGTCTAATCTGCCCGTTCCCTGTATTTTACTCCTGCTGATTTCAGAATTTTGAACAGTGTATTCCAATCAACATTGTCAAAACCTTTCTCCAAAACTACTAGAAATATGCGGTCCTAGAAGATAGGTTTCTATCTTCTCTTGTTGCACTAAGGAAAGTAAAACTGAATGTGTTCCTTAAATACCTGATTTCAATAGAAAGGCGTAAAACTTCAACAGTCTGTCTCGAAATACAAAACTGTGACAAAGGAAAGAATTAGAGAACTGTTAACCTTTCAAGAAGACCACATGGGTATCGGATTTTAAAATTTCTTTATATTTATGGTACGTTATGTTCAGAACGTATGTAACAATCAGCCAAAGCCATTCGACGCAAGTCTAAAAAATTCTCGAGAAAATTGACTTTGAAGTTTTGCAAAGTACACTCTAAGTACAAATAATTAAAACAGTTGTAGCATCTGTAGCAGAAGTGGTAGCGTTCGCACCTCACAACTATAGAGACGGTGGTTCGAATCCCACTTTCTTATATATATATATATATATATATATATATATATATATATATATATATATATATATATATATGCTTTCTTACTCTGTTTTATTAAACGTTTTGAGATTTCTAATTCCACGTGTTGTGTCAATTTTCGTTTATGTTTTTGTAGACGAGCTGGAAAGCTTGTCGTCACGTAAAACGATAGTTGAGTAGGTTAGCTGCTTGCAAAGCAATTAGTAGCTATGGAGATGTATTTCCAAAGACCGTGTCGTAGCTCTTTACAAACTGAACAGTCGAAGACTACCGTCGTCAGCTAATAGTGACGCCAATACTGTAAAAAAAATGTAACATGTTCTTTTTTTTTTAATGAAACGACCATTACTAACAACCTTCTAAAAATTGCAAATAAACATAAATACATACACTTTTCGTAAAAGTTACCATTAGATATTAAAATGGTATAAGTTTTTCGAACACAAAAAAAAAAAAAAAAAAAAAAAAAAAAAAAAAAAAAAAAAAATCTGCTACTACAGGATTAGAACCGTCGATCCTAGGATAGTGAGGCCAGAACGCTACTACCTGCTCTTCTCCAACAAACGCTGCAAGGATCTTCGCACGGTACTTAGGCTTACTTACAAAACTTCAAAGTCCATTTTTTCGAGAATTTTTGGGAGTTGCGTCTTATGACTTCGGCTGGTTATCAGTCCCCCGGTTGGGAGGGGAAGGAGTGAAGATAGGAAAGGAGGGGAGGGGGAAAGAAAATGCAGTCCGGAAAATAAAGAAAGAAGAAAGACTGCATTAGCTCGGCACCCTATGCTCGCCACGCACGTACTCACGAAAGAACCGTGAGCCCCCTGGGAAAAAAATCTAAATCCGATACGCATGTGGTCTCCTAGTTAGAACTGCCACGTGAGTTCCACCTTACCAGACACACTCCCGGCTAGGGTCTGGAATGGAAGTACCGTTCACGGCAGAGTTCGCGTTCGGCAAAGCAGCCGCAATTAATGCCCGGCGGCTGCCCTCGCGCGCAGTGTACTGGCGCCAGCATTCCTTGCGGGAAGCGGGGCCGAGCGCTGGCGGCAGGTGCGGCCGGATGCCGGCGGGCTACGGAAATGTATGCGCCGGCGACCGCGCCCCGCGCTGGCATTCCTCATCAATGCGGCCGGGGCGCGGAATCGCTAATGGGATTGTCTGCGCGAATAATGAAGCCCGCGGGCCGAACGCCTCGCCGTAATGGGCGGGCCGCATTAGCACAGCGGCGCGTCTGGCTGAACCACCTGCCAGCCGCACTACGACCGCCGGCCACCCAATCCACTCTGTTAGCCCGCTCGGAGGTCACCGGCGGCCAGCGACGTAGAGCTGATCGAATCGGGGCGGTACACTAATTGGGCTCAATGCATAGCCCGAAACCGGGATTTGGCGCTGCGAAAGAGTACCGCGTAATTTCTGGCTCGTGTGAGGCATTCGACATTCGATCATTACCCGGTTTGGAAAGCACAAACCGCGGTATCTGGAAAACCGAAACCCTAACAGGTTCCTTCTTTAGCACTGAATCACATTCACTGGCATTAATGAATTTGGCTCCGGGTAGAGATACTCGTGCACTGCATGATCAATCAGTGTTACTGGGTCTATGCGAGATGTTTGTTAACTGAAGAGTGCGTGCACAGTCAAATACCTTCATGTGGTGGGAGACTAGCCATCTTCAGAGGCGAATGCAGTCTCTTATCAACAAAAGAACAGTAAACGAGCAGCTCATCGAGATGGCAAGACAAAGAATACTATTACATACCTGTTTGCCGATGACATAGTAATTCTGTCAGAGACCGCAAAAGATCTGGAAGACCAATTGAATGGAATGGACCGTCTCTTGGAAGGAAGATATGAGATGAATATTAACAAAATGAAGGTAATGGAATTCAATGTCAGAATATCAGGCGATGATGAAGCAATTAGATTAGGTAATGAGACAATAAAATTAGTAGATGAATTTTGTTATTTAAGTAGCAAGAAGTGAAGATGATATAAAATGCAGAATGGCATGGGAAGAAAAGCGTTTCTAAAGAAGCGAAACTTGTTAACATCCAATATTAATTTAAATGTTAGGAAGTCCTTTCTGAAAGTATTTGTCTGGAGTGTAGAATTGTATTGGAGTGAAACGTGGACGATAACGAGGTCAGATAAAAAGATGATTGAACCTTTTGAAATGTGGTGCTACAGACGAATGATGAAAATTATATGGGTAGATCACGTAATTAATGAGGAGGTGCTTAACCGAATCGGGAAGAAATAGAGTTTCTGGCATATCCTGACTAAGAGAACTGATAGATTGGTTGGGCACATTCTGAGACATCAAGGAATTGTCAACATAGCATTAGAAGGAACTGTGTGGGGTAAAAATCGTAGAGGGAGACCAATGGACGAATATAGTAACCAGATTGAAAAGGATGTAAGTTGGCTAACGTATTCTCAAATGAAGACACTTGCATAGGACAGGGTAACGTAGAGAGCTGCATCAAACCAGTCTACGGACCTGTTTCCGTAAGGAGTAGGTCTGGGCGTCTGAATCAAAGTACTGACATTTGACATCATGAAAGAGACAAAAAGTTTAGGAATGATTTGAAATTTCGTTTCTCAAGTTTCTTAGAATTTATTAAGTCTCCCCGATGTGAAAAGATAGATGCATAATGTGCAGCTTACGTCATATTTTAGGTACATAGCTAACTTTTTAATTTAAATGTTATGAAGTCCTTTCTGAAAGCATTTCTCTGGAGTGTATCATTGTATGGGAGTGAAATGTGGACGATAAAGAGTTCAGATAAAAGATGATAGAAGCTTTTAAATGTGATGCTACAGACGAATGATGAAAATTAGATGGGTAGATCACGTAACTAATGATGAGGCGCTTTGTAGAATCGAGGAGAAAAGAAGTTTCTGGCATATCCTGACGAAGAAAAGGGATAGATTGGTTGGACACATTCTGAGACATCAAGGAATTGTCAACTTAGAATTAGTAGGAAGCATGTGGAGTAAAAATTGTACAGGGAGTCCGAGGGACGAATATAGTAAGCAGATTGAAAAGGATGTAGGTTGCCGAACGTTTTCTCGGATGAAGAGACTTGCACAGGACAGGGTAGCGTGGAGAGCTGTATCAAACCAGTCTGCGGACTGAAGACCACAACAACAACAACAACCTGTTTCCATAAGAGATAGACGGGCTTCAACGTCTAAGTGCTAATATTTGTATCATGAAAGAGACAAAAATTTAAAATTATTTGAAATTTCCTTTTTCAAGCTTCTTGGAATTTACTAAGTCGCCCCGTTGTGAAACGATAGATGCATACATTGCAGTTTGCGCAATATTTCAGGTAAAAAACTAACTTTTCACGAATCTCAATGTTGAAATGGTAAACCAGTCAGCAATCTTAAGAGTGGTTTTAACACAACAGTGATTTACTTAACATTGTTCTGTTTGGAGGTGGTATGAATTTGCCTTCCTCCAACCCTCGAACTTACCCACACAGCCACTTACAGGATACATGCACTTTAACGTGAATTCCGAATCAGGGTGCTACTCAACAATTCTTACGTTAGCAACATTACCAGAGGCGAAAGAAGGGAAAAGTGACAGAAAAAAAAAATCCTAGGATTAAGCGGGGATCGAATACTACAATTTCATTATCTGACACTCTACCACTGTGACATCGAGCCAAACTGTTTAACGTATTCCTCTTAATTAGGATAATTTGACAGCACAAAATAATTTTTGAAGTCGGTAAGTAATCACGATACCTATACTAATAATAGATCTATAAATGTAGGCCTGTCGCTGTTCCCTTCAATCTTCAAAACTACTGGACGAATCTTCATGCTGTTTTCACAGGAAACATAAGAAAAGTTTTGGTCAACATATAGGCATAATTTCAACAAAATCGGAACACACACACACACAAAAGAAAAAAAATATCATAATTTTCAATTTTTTCAGTTACCGTCGTGTATGTTTTTTCAACTATTGAAAACCTGTTATCTCCAAAACTACTTCACGAATTTGCATGGGGTTTTCACATGTAACTTGAGCGTTACTGGACAATATATAGACTTCGTTTCATAAAAGTCGGATCACGGAAAAAAAGAATATCGTAATTTCAATTTTTTTATCGACGGCCGTTATGTCTGTCTGTTCCTTTGAACACCTGTAACTCCAAAACTACTTGACGAATTTTCATGGGGCTTCCACACGTAACTTTAGAACATCGTGGGGTTACATAAAGGCTTCAATAATTAAAAGCGGATCACAGAAAATAAAGATATCATAATTTAATCATTTGCTTAAAAGCCATCGTGTATGTCTATTTGTTGAGAGTAATCTCCAAAAGTACTTTACGAACTTTCATGGTTTTCCACAGGTAAAATGAGAATAGATTGGAGAGTAACATAGGATTAGTTTCATCAAAATCGGATCAGCGGAAGGAAAGATATCGTAATTTGAACTTTTGTGTATACTATGCTTTTAAGTATGGTGTAGTACAGCAAATCTCCAAGAGTACTATAAGAACTTTCTTGGGGTTTCATAGGTCAACTAAGAGTACCTTGGCACAAGAAATAAGCTTGATGTCATCAAAATCGGATTAGGGGAAGAAAAGATATCGTAATTTGTAATTTCTGGTGTATGCTATACTTGTATTGCAGCGTAGTATAGCAGAGATACGATAGAGGCGCTGTTACCGGCAGAGTATACCAAATAACTAATAGTTGGCGGTACTGCGGTATTTATTCTCATAACTAAACTGTAATACACTGAAACAAGGGCTATGATTTTCCTTACGGCATCGTTGTTGTGTATTGATGTTGGTAACGGCCGCTGAATCCTTTTTTTTTTTTTTTTTAATTTTTTAAAATCAGTCACAATGAGGGGAATAATTGTTAGTGTTGATAATGAAATAAATAATAAATATTTTTCCGATCAGTAAATTAATTATCCCCCTAAAGCAAACATTTCGTTGCCAACGATAGCAAACTAAACCGCTACCACTTCAAGTAAAATTTAACCTAGGTAGGACACAAAAATATTTTTTCTTCATAGCTGTATCCTGTATACTTTGCAATGTCATGTAAAGAAAAGAAGCGCATCTTTCGACGGGTATAGACACTAAATTGTACAAAGAGTAGAAATATCTATGGAGCGAGCATTGTGTTCTGTGCATCTTCTCAACATTAAACTCGAATTGTCACGTGATATTGGGACAAATCCACTCTTTTCACACATTTATTTCCTCTTACGAGTGGTTGGTACCACATTGGCTGCAAAGAAGCCAAACCTCCTTTTCGCAGAATAACCACATAATACAAAATAATATGTAAATAAATGTGTCACAGCAGTGACAAGAAAGTTGAGGAAGCGTCGCTAAAAGGGCCATTTACACATAGTATCTGTCTTAACCGAACAAAAAAGGACCAATATGAAGTCACTGATTAGTAGATTTTTCACAATATCAGGTGATATTTCTACCTTAATGTTGAGGACAGAAAATCTGTTTTGCGCATCTGAATGCTCACTCCAGGGATATTTCTGCTCTGTGCCTGCCATTAGAGATGTTATACACACGCGAGCGGAAACTCACCAGAAACCGCTTTCATAATTGTTCGGTACAATATTGTGATTAGAATTTGTAATTTTTTACTTTTGGTGCCGGCTACATTAAGATAGAGAAAGACGTCTTCTTTTGCAGAGACAATTGTTATATTTCGACTTCTAAATATATAGTTCTCTTACACAAGATCGATTTCAACATAGTGCTTTACGAAGTAATCACTACAGGACGTGTGGACATGTATTAGTTGAAAGAGTGGCCGATGTGGCTAACACAGTCAAGATATTTCACTAGAAATAGTACTATATTTAATGGAAAGTTCTATACAGACGATCAGCTGACGGCATTCCTTTAACTATTACACAGACACACTTCATCGCACATGACGTCTTATTTACACAGACATGAACTGCTCTGTTTACTGAATTACCAGACTTTCATTATTCGTCGACTTTTTTATAATATGGAGCACTGCATACAGAACAACTACATTATCCCCAGTGCAAATCTGCAACATTATAATACTTCACCATACACTTACTGTGAGAGATAAACAGTTTAGTACTACGCCATATAACCAATAGATGGTGCTGTTATTATTATTACTATTTCTCATCTCAACGATAGAAGTGTTTTCAGGGGTTTATGCCAGACAGACAATTACACACCTGTCTTAACCTTATGAACACAAACTAACAATTAATTTACATCGTTTCGGAGTACAGACTTAAATTCAAGTACCATTCTAAGCGACTACATCCGCAAATACTGACTTCTGCTGACACCATTCGTCGCCACCATGATATGGTGGTGTTTCCTGCACATAAGCAGGACTGTTTCGAGTTCAACATCTTTCTAGACAAAGGAGTGGTGATTGTCCGTCCGAACACAGATAATAGATGGAAAGGTCTTAATTTTGTAAAGACTTATTTGTAAGACAGTTTCATTTATTATACCTTAAAACTCACGGTCTGCACGGCCACTACGGTCGGGGGTTCGAATCCCCCCTCGGGCATGGATATTTGTGCCGTCATAATTCGTAAGTAGTTCATAAGTAGTTTGTAGGTTTAGGGACTGATGACCCCGTAGTTAAGTCACATAAGCTTTATAAATATTTGAACATTTGATACCTTAAAAAACACCTGACTTTGCATCTATATAACGCAGTCAAATTGGACCAAATCTCACAAGAGCAGAAATGTCACTACAGAAAATTGTTTACTAGGATGGCTTGCCTATCTGGCTTCTCTGCATTACTATTAAGATATAAGTCTAACTACAGCTTACATACCAGTATCACACAGGTATCATAATTTGAACCTGACAAATTACATTTCAGAATTTTATTCCTATAAGAGACGCAGTGTTTTATATTTACCTACATTTAATTTCTAACTTAAGAGTGTGATTTTAATATAGATTAAGTATTCGTTAATTTTTTCGTGGCATTTAATGTTTGCCTCTCAATAATATATAATACTAGCTGAAATCACGGCTTTGCCCAGGTATTTATATGTTTATTCCTGCTCTGAGTTAGTACTTCTCCTATACTTTCTCTCTCTGTCCATCTTTCTTTTTCTAAAAACATACTGTATTTATCGGAGAATAAATAAGAAATAAGGCTGTCTCGCATAATGTATAAAATTATAAGTATCCAAAGAAAGAAAGATAGTAATCAAAGTACAAATGACATATAAAATGCATACGATCTCATATTTATTGAGTTACATGTAGTGCAATTGTATAATTTTGCAGGTATGTTTTCAGTTGTAAAAGTGTTGTATGTCTGTATTAAAAGAAATTTCTTTTTTACTGCTTTATTTATTCTTATATTTCCCTACTCGTATGCTTATCCTTACAGAGAAAGAGCTGAAGACATTGTAGCACGCATAGACCAAAGGTATGGTCTGTGGCATCACGTTTCGCTTTATGTAACCTCCTTGCTATAGAGTAGCAAACGTCATCGCTGGCCTTCAGTCCGACTTTTTAATAATTTGAGGCATTTCAACCACCATATCTTCCACTCCATTATAGCTATCGGCATGGATGGTGTACAACGGGAGACTTCGGACAACAATAACACACTGACCATTCGTTTGCGTTCTGTTGTTTTCGCTGCAGAGCGAAATATTAACACACACCCACACACGTAGAATTTTATATACACTAATAACTTTCCATCTCAATATACTCCACCCTTTTATCATTATCAACAATCGAGCAACAATGCAACCAATAAAACCATTTTCAAAGAGTAAATATGATTTTCAAAGAGTAATTATTGTTCCGCATTTCGTGTTATATTCTTCAAATTACTAAATATCTATCAGATCGCTATAAAACAGTGCCTTAAACCTTCATCGGGTATAGATTAGTAACTGTACAAATATTTAAGTCTTTGTGTCATTTGGACGTGATAAGCGTATACCGAACAGACATTCACATTAATATATACAGATAAATAGATATCCGATCGTTATAAAACCGTGCCTAAAGCCTTCCGCGGGTAGACATTAGTAACTGTACAAATTTTTAGCTCTTTATGTCTTGTGGTTCAGACGTGATAAACGTACACCGAACAGACATCCACATTTATAGATATAGTATAATAATCATATCTAGAGTACAGTGCTGTATCGGTCAGTGTCCCAGAGAAAAGAAAGAAACACTCTGATTAACTTTACAAAAGTTTGTAAAGTTATCGCAATTCAATAAAAAAGAATAAATGTGTGGTCAAGCATGGAGAAATGAATGCTAAAATGACAGAAAGAATATTGGAAACTCCTTTGACAGACGCTGTTAAGAAAAACGTTCAGTATTGTAGTACGCGCTTCTTTTAAATTTCCGAGAGCGTGTGTTTCTCGAAAAGAAAATATTCCTTCCTCCTACGTATATCTCGCGAGACGACCAAAGAGATAGGACTTACTGGCAACAGTTTCTCCCGTGAACCTAACGGACTATGGTAGGCGGAGGAAGAGACAACAGTACACGAATACCGCTCGCCACACGCTGTGAGCTTGCTTGCGGAGTGCGGTTGCAGCGTTTGTTTATTTTCTTTTAAAACGCCGACACCGCAGGAAGCAAGTCAAACCAGGCGGGGGCGTGAAACGTATAGCGAGGCGGATCGGCATCGCCGGGGTTGCCGGGAGGTCAGACACATGTCAGGCCTCCCGTAGACGCTCTGTTGCCATGGTAACCAGTATGTCACAGAAGAGGGGCTGCAGGGTGAAAGCTGTGATATCGGAGGCGAAGTGCTTGGGTGCCGCCTCCTGCGGTTTCTTTTTTGTGTAGGTAGGTACGTGGGCAGGGTTCGTGCGATACATAACAGCAAGTGGTTCCGCCAATGTTAGGACAATTTATTTATCGATTATTACTGTACTTCGAACAAGTAATAGTGAATTCTTCTCCACTACACGTATATTAATGGACATATTGATTGCAAACTATTTGTTGTGTTCGACAAAATGCTGCAAAAAATAAATACATAAATAAAAAAAATAAATAATAAAAGCCTTTAGGAGATAAGTGGTAATGTGACGTAAATAAATGTATTTTTATGGTCAGGAAATATGTATGAACCGAAACAACAAAAATCAATACGTTTGAAAATATTCAGTGGGCTTCTTAAAAGTTTCAGTACATAAAGGCAGTCCGCAAAATACCTGAGATCGTTGAACAAAACGAACCTTAAGTAATATGACTGCCACCATATCTTGGCACACCGCTTCGGTAATTGCATATGTGCATCCAACAAGCAAATCGCGTTTTCTGTGCGGATGCATAAATACGTCCGACCCGTTCCAGGAATACATAAGTAGATGCAGATAAGTGGAATTAATGGACTGAGGGCACTACAATCCTGGGGTGCCGTATATTGATAATTTTCTCAAAATGGGAGAGTATGTGAATAGCATAAATGGTTATTTTGAAGGTTTCCCAGAACGAGATATTCGGATTTGAGTTCTAGTCTGACATATATTGTCAACTTCGCCATTGAACATAGCTCGATGCCCTAAAGCAGCCGAGATGTTTAAATCTTTATATATATAAATCAGAGTGTCCGTATGTTTGTGTGTACGTTTTGCACACAAATCAAAAGTTTTGTTCCAATTTTTATGAAATTCAGTACACGTAAGCTTCAATCTCTGAGGACGCTCACCTTAAGTGTAAGGATCACGTACAACATATAGTTCACGAAATATTACGTCATAAACGATAAGATGCGAGAAAAACTGCTGCATTATAAGACAACGTTGCACATTTCTCCTAAACCATGGGACCGATTTCAACCAAATCTGGCACTGATATTACCGTGAGGTACCAATTCTGTAATGGTAGGGACTATATACGACTCATGGTTCAGAGTATATAACGTCATAAGAGTTGCAAATAACTGGCACATAATGCGATAATATTTTATGAATACGGTATATGAGAATGAGGGAGGACAAGGAAGGAGAAGGAGCCTCCCCAAAGAATGTGCTAAAACATCATTATCACATTCGGGCGTATTTTGGGCAACAGTGATTCCTTTCAACTGGCGCTGCAACACAGCAAACATGATTTCTACTACACTAAAATCAAACGGTTATTTTCAAGACCACCAAATTCTGACAATGGGTACAAACTTGAAGATCTGTGACCTGAATATCGAAGGACCTCTAAAAGCAAATGTGAATACTTTTCACGTCTCTGCTGTGATAACAATGTGGATATAATTACTCTACAAGGGACACACACTAAAGACGACTGTGATCTCCAAGCCAGAGGAAAAATCCCAGGATATAGACCGGTAGATGGTCTTCAAGACGAACAACATGTCTACGAAATAGCAACGTATGTCTGGATGAACATAGCTAATTATAGAATGGTTTCTAAGGACTCTAAAACAACATTTATATCTTAGCAGTGACGATATGTGGAACTACTATTATCAACATCTATAAACCCCCATTAGTTATGTGGCCTACGCACCCATTCAAACTTTTTCCTGGCCCTGCCATCTACGTTGGAGATTTCAATAGCCATCACCATGTTTGGGGATACAAGTATAATGATATAAATGGTAAAAGTTTACATGACTGGCTGTCCTTGAATAATTTGTGTTTAGTGCAAAGGACAAAGGAACGTTTCGATCAGCAAGATGGCAGATGGACACATCATCAGACCTATGTTTTATCAGTCAAGCTAATGGAAATTAACTGGCAATCAGGAAAGTTACAGATTCTTTTCTACATAGTCAACATACGCCCTTTATCATTGACTAAAGCATCCAGATACCATTAGTAAATTCAACTGCCAAAGCTCGTTGGAATTTTTAAAAAGCGAACTGGCAACAGTATGCTGGAGAACTTCATACGTGTGCAATTTAATAACTATGACAGATTTTCTAAAGCTGTCAGAGAGGTAGCAGAAAGAACGATACCTAGAGGGCATAGGAAACAAGATAGTCCAGGATGGTCCAATGATTGTGTGACTGTGATGAGCTATGTGAGGAATACCAACTTACACATTCAAATAAAACAGTAGACGAACTTCTTCAAGCTTTGAATGAGCACAGAAGAAAGGAATGGCAAGAAGTTACAGAGAGCCTCAACTTCACCCGTTCGAGTCGTAAAGCGTGGTAGCTATTAAAGAAACTGGGTGCAGACGCTAAGCCTGAGAGATGGCACCATAACGTCACATCAAATGAAGTCGCGACACGCTTATTACAAAATTCTAAAGCGTCTGTGAACAAGAACTGCGCCAGGCTGGTGAAGACACAGTTACGATCCAAACGCTCTCAACTAGTCCCCTATCCAGAGCTCTCACGTGAGTTCACAACCGAGAAGCTGGAGGAAGCCCTGGCAAGTATGCGTACAAACAAAGCGGCTGGTTTTGATGGAATTTATACAGAGTTCTTGAAAAACGCAGGTCCGAAAACTAAGCTGTGGTTGCTATAGCTATATAATATCATACTGACTTCTGGAAAACTACCAACAGCGTTTAGGAAGCAAAGGTAATAGCTGTCAGAAAACCTGGTAAAGAAGGCAGCGAAGCATCACATTACAGACCCATATCACTACTGAGTGTAGTCTATAAACTGTTAGAAATAATGTTGTTAAATAGAATCCAACAAATAATAGACAAAGCAACACCATTACATCAAGCACGTTTCCGAAAGAATCGCAGTTGCTGTGACCAAGTATTGGCGTTAACATGCTTCATCGAAGCAGGGTACCAATGTAAATGAAAGACTGCAGTAGCATTTGTTGATCTTACTGCCACATTTGACACCGAATGGCACCATGACCATTTGCAGAGGTTATTCCCTACCAACAACTTGTTAATTTAATATATAGCATGCTCAGCAACAGACGATTTCAAGTATTACTTGGAAAAAAAGGAAGCAGATGGCGAAGGCTGAATGATGGACTACCGCAAGGCTCTGTGCTATCACCAACCCTTTTTAATCTTTATACCAGCGATATTCCTACCGCTACAACGCTACAATTAGCACTAGCTTATCAAGCAAGAAACCTGGAAGAGTGTGAGAGAACCTTGACTACAGATCTAAACATAATGGCTGACTACTTCAAGAGCTGGGGACTGAAGCCAAATCCAACTAAAATAGAGGTAAACGCTTACCACCTTAATAACAGCGACGCAGACCGCAAATTGAATGTGGTCTTCAAAAATGTCTCCCTGGAACATAACCCATACCCAATATACTTGGGGGTCATTTTAGATCGGGCTCTTTAAGAACCATCTAAAATATGTAGCAAAAAAAGTGAACACCAGAATCGACATTGTCAGAATACTAGCTGATTCAGGATGGGGAGCAAATGAAGATACTCTTCGTACTGCTACACTGGCGTTAGTTTACTCCACGGCAGAATACTGTGCTCCAGTATGGAAGAATATTGCACATGTCAAACTACATCAATCTATGAGAATAATCAGTGGCACTAGAAAGTCTACACCACTTCCATGGCTGCCTGTATTGTATAAGATTCCACCTCCATCAAGCAGCAGCAATAAGAGAGTTCCACAAGAGCTCCACTCAAAAGAGCTCACTAGTATACAATCAACTGCGGAATGTACCTACCAGCAGACTAAAGTCTAGAAAACCACCATGGTCAATGCAAGATTCGCCCCATGTTTACGATGTCTGTCAAGAATGGAAAGTTCTTTGGAAAAAGTTTCCTCTGACTAACTCTCGTCTTATAACTGACCCTACAAAACGTGTGAATGGATTCGGTCTTCCTAGAAAACTATGGACGTCCCTGAACCGATTCCGCACAGGGCATGGAAGATGCAGTGCCTGTTTGTATGAATGGGGATACTTGGATGCTCCAGCGTGTGACAGTGGTGCTCCTGTATAAACTTGCAGCACCTGATTGGTGTCCATCGCGGACTCAGTGAGCTGCATTTGGTGACAATAAAAGCTGGTTACGAGACCTACATGTTCTGTTATAGTATTTTCTGTGGTTTGTTTGCTTGCTTTTATTATGCATATCTGTACATCGTTTTTGTATTTGTAATTCTTTATGAAAATATTCAAATAAGACTGTAGCATTACCATGTAAACCATACGAATAAATAAATATGTGAGAATGAGCCTACTTAGCGACTTGCTACAAACTTTAAGCATAATGTCATACCTATGTTGAACTGTTTCTTGCTGACAATCACAGCAAAATTATGAAAGGAAAAAGTTTCTCCCTTACTATAACTACGGCTTTCGGTATGACGTTACAATTTATAACTTCTACACTACAAATTGTAGCCACAGGAACGTTTACAGACAGTAGCACGGCCACTTCGGTCGGAGGTTCGAATCCCCCGTCGGGCATGGATATTTGTGCCGTCCTTAGTATTAGCTAGTTCATAAGTAGTTTGTAAGTTTAGGGACTGATTACCCCGTAGTTATGTCCCATAAGCTGTACAAACATTTGAACATTTGAAAACACACATATAGTTGAATGTACGTTCGAAATAGATTTTACACACTTACAGCATTTTTACAAATGAATATACATCTAAATAATTATACAATTGTGCAACATATAAGTCAATAAATATGAGATCCTACGAATTTTAAATGTTATTTTTATTTTGGTGGTATATTTCTTTGTTTAGTTGCTGCACTAATAATTTTATATGCAAGATAGCCTTATTTCTTATATATTTTCCAATAAACATAAAATGTTTTTAGAAAAAAGTAGCTGGACAGAAAGAGAGAAGTGATAGGAGAAGTATTAACTAAATAAATAAATACCCGGACAATGTCGCATTTTCAGCTAGTATAGCAGAAACTTGCGGATGTCATTATCAAACAACGGTGTCTGTTCTTTTGAAAATTTTCAGACACCGCATCTATAGCCTTTTAGTTTTGACAGAGCCTCTAAAGTGTGCGCGAAGCAACATACGTAAATAGACTAGTCACAGAGATCTGTTGTCAGGCTAGAGGATTGAAACGCCGACATTCTAAGACATTTTCTTGGTTACGGTGACGTGGTCCTAAAGCTGCTGCTTTATTCACAGTTCTGAGAAGCGTCTTGCAGAATCACGATATGGAAAAGAATCTGGAGGCCGCAGAGTGTTATGGTTCTTCCATCTATTGTGCAGGAGAATAAATGAACTGCAATATACGGTCCGTGATATTTCCTCCAATTTTGCGCAATTTTGAATTTAGCCATCAGCAGCAAAGTTCTTCTATAACGTCAGTAACGTTTTATGTTACGCCCCAGCATGTCTTTGCTTCCTTCACCTAGTGTTAAACACGCACAGTAATATTGGACAGTATTTGATGTGAACAAATTCCTTCGAACCGCGAAGATATCATTATCAAACAACGATGTCTGTTCTTTCGAACATTTCCAGACATCGCATCTATAACCTTCTAGTATCAAGAACAGCTACCAGCATGCGTAGTTTAGTAGCTTATACCCCTGGTGTATTAAAGCAACTTAAGTCACTTAACAAATCTCCCTGTCCAGATTGCATGCCAATTAGTTTCCTTTCAGAGTATGCTGACCCAATAGCCCCATTCCCAGTTCAAATATACTACCGCTCGCTCAGCGAACGTTCCGTAAACAAAGATTTGAAAGTTTGACAGGTTACGCCAATATTCAAAAAAGGCAATAGTAGTGATCGGCAAAATTACAGGCCTTTATCATTTGACCTCGGTTTGTAGCAGGATTTTAGAACATATACTTTCCTCTAATATTATGAACTACCTCGAAGAGAACGACCTATTGTGCCATAGTCAACATGGATTCAGGAAGTATCATTCTTATGAACCACAGCTAGCTTTTTACTCACATGGTGTGATGATTGCTATAGATAGGGGATGTCATACAGATACCGTATTTCTAGATTTACGGAAGGCTTTCGACACTGTACCTCACAAGCGTCTTCTAATCAAACTGCGTGCTTATGGAACACCGCCACAATTGTGCGATTGGATTTGTGATTTCCTGTCAGCTAGAACACAGTAAGTCATCGGCAGAACTGAAATGACATCTGGCGTTCCCCAGGGAAATGTTATATTGCCCCTACTGTTCCTTATTTTTATAAACGGCTTAGGAGACAATCTGAGTAGCTCTCTTAGGTTGTTCGCCGAAGGTGCTGTCACCTATCGGGTAGTAAAGTCACCAGAAGATGAAAAGCAACTGCAAAATGATTTAGATATCTGCATGATGCAAAAAATGGTACTTGACCCTTAATGATGAGAAGTATGAAGTCATCCATATGACCAATAAATGAAGCCCGGTAAACTTCATTTAGACCTTAAATCAGTGAAAACTACAAGCTGTAAATTCAACTATATACGTAGGAGTAACAATTACAAACAACTTAAATTGGAAAGATACATAAAAATATGGTAGGGTACGGCGGGGCTTCTTCTTTAAAAGAAAGGGAGGGAAAATCAGTGCCTAGTTGACAAATTTCCTAAACACCTCCCCTCTTTCATGCCTATCCTCGGTGTTGTTACCAACACACTTCGTGCCAGTGACCTGGTTTGTAAACGGAGCAGCACTGCACGTGAGGTGCCGTGTCGACATGCAACTTCAGTGCATGTCTGAATTCACTCTTTACTAACCTTGTCTCTTCTGTCGTAGTTGATGTCCCATTGCGCAGGTGAAGCACACAGGTCGCACGTCCGTTGTACTTGAAGTGATGCTAAAAGAGGTGTTGAGATGTGGCTAGGAAGTACTGCACTACGAATAACTTTTGCTCTTGTAGGATGCCAGTGCTTGTTTTTTTATTGAAGAAATGCGAGTGTATATCCAAGCACAAATATACAGACTGCGTAATATTAAGTATATAAACGATATATAACATATAAACTGTCCCTGGCTAGGAAGTACTGAACTAACATGAATGTGCAAGGTATCGCGGTCGGCGCTCGACTGACTGCCGCCGCCTCTCGCTGCGCGCCACAAGCCACCGTTTTGGCGCCAAGCGAAACTTCTAGACTAACGCTGTTCAACTTATTACAAAATATACAAATAATTATATCTTAGAATTAACCAAAATATAGCTTAGCACAAAAGCATTACAGAAAGTATATAGATTATTTTTAATAAACATAGAAAAGTTAAATATTAGTAAAATAAGCCTAAAGTTTTGGCGGACAACAAGTATAGGCGGGAGCCAATCAGATTCCAACTTGCAATTGGGGCGGAGCTTTCCCACGGGATACAAGCTCATCTACTGTCGCTCTCTCACACCCTTTCTACTATTGCGTAACAGAGTACTCCAACCAAGAAAACTTCTTTAACACCTGATATTTAGATATGCGAAATAAACGGCTCCATATCAGCCCCCTCACACATCCCCCATCTAATTAAATTTTCAACATTGCATAGTTCATGTAATAACTAGCAATATGAAAATGTACTATATAATTTAGAAATATGTTACATAATATAAGTAAAATTTGAACCAAATACCCAAATTATGTTGATCTGCAGTACATAAGATATCAAAACACCATAGGCAAGATTTTACATAACATTATAGAGTATAATATCATAATTATACATAATTGATATAATCTAGGTGTCAGTTCCTATTGAATATTACAGAAAAAATTTTAAGTAATATAATGATAGTGACTGGTAACTATGAATGAAATTGAAAGTTGATTAGATAGTGCCTTTGCAAGTTTGATAAATCTAAGCTCAACCTCAATAAGTTTCCTTTAGAAATGAGTTAAGAAATTAATTATTATTTACTTCACTGGAATTGAAAAATTAGTTTACATAATAAGACGACACTAACTTTAAAACATGAACAATTATCAGCACTTTGCCGTCCTTTTATTTTAAGATAGATAAGTTATTGGCGCTTTGCCATTCTTAATGCATCTTAATTGAACTGATCACTTTTTAATGACACTTAACACTTTACACTTATCTTGACGTGGGGACGAAGGATTGTAGCGTAAGTTCAGCAGCTGCGGTAGAGCTTGCATCACGCGGAGCAGCAACTACGGCGTGGTACGGATTAAGCATCTGTCGTGTGACGCTACCTCTGTCCATGTCTGCTACCAGATTACAGTGAGGATAAGCTCGTCCGCCTGCTTCCTCTTGTCTCCGACGTCCCCATAACCAGTGGCGTAGCTATCATAGGGCTAGGCGGGGCAGTGCCCCGGGGCCCCCGAGCTCCAGGGGCCCCTCGGCCTTCGTGAGCAACGATCGAAAAAGTTACAATAGAGCGTCGAATTTTTTTTATTAAATCTTTTTTTACCCTCCCACCCTATCGCCCATCATATCCCCTTCCCCTCAAACAAAGTTTCCCACACCGCACTGGGTCAATGGCTGGCGGAACAATGCTTCTAAATAGGCCTTCACAAGACGCCACTATGTGTCGCTGCTGACAGGCGAAGCTGCCAGTCAATGTGTCCAGCAATCGGCACACTTCAGTCTGCAGAAGTAGCGGCAGCATCAAAGCTGTTCGAAGCAACAGCTGCGTCTTCCAAGTGTTGCGGCGTGCAATGCGGAGGATCGCGCTCCCCAAAATACAGTATAAATGTTACTGTACAATACTTCTTATTGGCAAGTACAAGTGTACAGTTCGAATATCCGAATAAAAGGGTTTTCCGAATATCCATGTCCCTAAATTACTTCGTATAATAGACGTTATACTGTATAAAATATTTTAGTTGAATGAAGGAATTTCGACTTAATTACTCCTGCCGAAATTGACCCCATGGACAGTTCGCCAATTATGTAAGGAAATTATAATAATATATTATACCGCAGTTTTATTCTTCTTATTTAAGGTCGTTCAGCAAATTAAAAATTATCAAAACGCATCTGAGCTACAGTATGGCTCAAGCTTGATTCAGACATTTGTCACTCATAGCAATCGAAATCAAGGCTGCATCAAGTCTAGATTTAACAGACCTTATTGATGATTTTACAAAAACCAAAGCCAGGAAAATATTGTAAAATAATTGTTAAAATAAAATTTACTACTTTTTAATCGTGTACCCACATTATTACTATAATGTATTGTAGTCACGAAAACGCTTAACGATAATTACCAATCAGAAATCATATCTTTGCCAACATCTGCGATCTAACAGTTTGAAGCATTGTATTACTCCAGTAGCTATTCTTTCATTCTGACTCTGCTGCGTGAGGAAACACGAACGAAATCCCCACGACTTGAAAAACGCTACTCATTAAGTTCGTGAGACACAGTGAGGCGGGAAAAATAATTATGATTTTTTTTCAAGGACTAATTGTATTCGTGTGACAAGAAATAGAAAAATTCTCAACTTTTATAAAATTATGTTTTAACACATTGACTGCCACGTGAGTCACAGGAAGTCTTCTCTTCCGGCCACGTGAAGTAAATACAACACACGGACATTTTTCCATTTAAAGCTCCGTGGTGCAGTTGTAGCTCACAGTAGCGTGCTGTGGCTTAGTGTTACAGTACGTTATGGCCCCAGTAACAAATCATCTTCGTGGCCTCCAGTTTTCAAGAGCTCAAGACTAGTTATTGATGCTTGAAATCGTGAATTATATCTGGATGGAAAGGTGGTAGAAGCCGACCTCGGAAAAGATTTCTTCGTGCCCCTCTTGGGTTCAGGAGAAATGTAGGAACACGGGAGGAAATACTCACTTTACGGCTTATGCTAGAAGATAGATTAAGAAAAGGCAAACTTTCATATCTAGCTTTTGTAGATTTGGAGAAGGCTTTTGACAATGTTGATTGGAATAAACGCTTTCAAGTTCTGAAGCAAGCAGGAGTAAAATATAGGAAGAGCAAGGTTATTTACAACTTGTACAAAAACCAGACAGCGGTTGTCAGAGTTGAAGGGCATGAAAGGGATGCAGTGGTTGGGAAGGGAGTAAGACAGGGTTGTAGTCTTTCTCCAATGTTATTCAGTTTGTACATTGTGCAAGCTATAAAGGAAAGCAAGGAGAAATTTGGAGAAGGAATTAAAGTTCAGGGTGAAGAAATAAAAACCTTACGTTTTGTTGATGACAATGTAATTCTCTGTCAGACAGCAAAGGACCAGGAAGAGCATTTGAACGGAATAGACAGTGTGCTGGAAGGTGCATATAAAATGAGCATTAACAAAGCAAAACAAGGGTAATGGAGTGCAGTCTAAGAAAATCAGGTGATGCTGAAGGAATTAGATAAGGTAACAAAAGAATAAAGGGAGTAGATGAGTTTTGTTACTTGGACAGTAAAATAACAAATGATGGTCGCAGTACAGAGGATATAAAATGCAGAATGGCAATGGGTAGAAAAGCGTTCTTGAAAAAGAGAAATTTGTTAACATCGAATATTGATTTAAGCCTAATGAAGTCCTTTCTTAAGGCATTTGTGTGGAGTGTTGCCTTGTACGGGAGTGAAACATGGACGATAAATAGTGCGCACAGGAAGATGATAGAGGCTTTTGAAATGTGGTGCTACAAAATAATGCTGATGATTAGGTGGGTGGATTGCATAACTAATGAGGAGGTACTGAACAGAATTAGGGAGAAAAGGAATTTCTGGCACACCTGACTAAAAGATGGAATCGATTGGTAGGACACATTCTTAGACATCAAGGAATTGTGAATTTAGCATCGGAGGGAAGTGTTTGGGGTAAAAACGGCAGAGGAAGACCAAGAGATGGATACAGTAAGCAGATTCATACAGATGTAGGTAGCCGTTCTTATGAGGAGTTGAAGAGGCTTGCTCAGGATAGGGTATTGTGGAGAGCTTCATCAAACCAGTCCAAATATGAGTCACAATTTCTTACATTTCCAGTAGTTTGTTTACATTTCTTAACAGCTTGATCTCGTCCAAATTCATTCTTCATTTTTACGTAGCATCCGTACACCTATGACTTAATGCTCCCATGTTCACAAGAGCACAATCTGCAGGCAGCTCGGTGGCTACGGTGAGAGATTTCTCAGGGGCATCGGCATCTTCTTTATGGAGTAGTCACAAAGTCACTTCCTCTTTGAATTCTGTGATTGAGATGTTCTTGTTGTTGATGTATCGGTAAATCACAAGAGCATTTACCAGTGGTGACCCTGTCAACAGTTAAATTGCAAGCTCCCTGTACAATTTCACACCCCACCTTAGACAATATAGGAGTTTATTTGGCGAGAGTGATCTATAAATGACTGATTAGAGTCGGTTATCATTCCTGGTTTTTTCTTTGTGCCCCTCTTGGTTTGAACTTCAGTTTCTTCCTCTCCGTGAACAGTACTCAGCATCAACACATACCTCTTATTTTTACATTTCAGTAGCATCTTCATCTTCTTCACCTATGTCCATAACTTCATCTTAAAGCTTCTGTACATGCCTTTGTTCATCTACATAACTTCTACGAGACACTTTCTCCTGCTACAATATCAATGTGTTCCGGAGCAAACAACACTGAATAAAGACTGTAGTAGAATGCAGAAAAACAATAATGGAACTGTACGCAAATAACGTTGTGGAATGAAAGACTTACAGCAGTACCAACCCAAAACTGTTAGCGACATAGCAAATGACACACCTGGCACTTTACTCTGGCGCCATGTGAGTCATATGTAACTCACACAAAAAACATAAACTAAGGTACTAAATTGCAATATTTTCAACTTATTTGTACTTAAATTGCTTACTTCAAGCAAACTAAAGCAGAATACGGAAGAAAAGTAAATGGTCCCCGGGGGACGGTAACCCAAGAATACCTTTGGCAGCGAATATGTTAATATAGTTATTGTTAAACAGAATGGACTATGACAAAATATTAAATGTATACAGCATATTTCAGTACAGTAGAACAGTATTGGGGATATGATTTGTTGTGGGGATGTGACAGGAACGGGTTGGGAGGGGGGGGGGGGGTTGGAGGGCAGAAGTTGCGGGAAAGGGAAGACCGCTGGATGGTCAGGCATTGCCGTTCTTTGTGCGCCTGCAAAACGAATAGCGAGAAAGCGAGCCCCCACTCTGTCTACCCCATTATGTCGCAAAAGGGAATTACAAGGAGTTTTACAAAGTTATACTGATCCTTCCACAGTGCACCTCATAAATCACAGATGACGTACTGCGCAGACAGACCTGGAGAGTGCGCATTTTCCACAAAATGCGTTGCGCCAGGAAACAGGCATGTTTATTTTCCACAAATGCGTTAATACTGAAAGTAATACCGAATAGAATCTACATACCTTTCTACACACTACCTTACAATGGAAGGCGGGAAATTGATTCGGCATTGTGTGGATTTTTTCTGACAACGGCGCCTTTCCATACCATAAGAACTATTCGCTCTTCAATTTACGTCCATTCTAACAGTATACCCTCCGCCGCATTCTGTTCTGTTCTTGTATGTGAAACACAAACAACTTCACTATGAAACTTCCTGGCAGATTAAAACTGTGTGCCGGAACCGGGACTCGAACCTGGGACCTTTGCCTTTCGCGGGCAAGCGCTCTACCACTGAGCTACCCCGACACGACTCACGATGCCGCCTCACAACTTTACTTCCGCCAGTACCTCGCCTCCTACTTTCCAAACTTCACAGAAGTTGTCCTGCGAAACTTGCAAGACTAGCACTCCTGGAAGAAAGGATATGGTGGAGACATGGCTTAGCCACAGCCTACGGGATGTTTCCAGAATGAAACTTTCACTCTGCAGCGGAGTGTGCGCTGATATGAAACTTCCTGGCAGATTAAAACTGTGTGCCGGAACCGGGACTCGGACCTGGGACCTTTGCCTTTCGCGGGCAAGCGCTCTACCACTGAGCTACCCCGACACGACTCACGATGCCGCCTCACAACTTTACTTCCGCCAGTACCTCGCCTCCTACTTTCCAAACTTCACAGAAGTTCTCCTGCGAAACTTGCAAGACTAGCACTCCTGGAAGAAAGGATATGGTGGAGACATGGCTTAGCCACAGCCTACGGGATGTTTCCAGAATGAAAGTTTGGAAAGTAGGAGGCGAGCTTCTCAGCTGAAATATCTGAAAGTATTTTCTGTGTGTATCCACGTCTTTCCTTTGTGTGCCACAGAATTTCAACTCGCTCATGTGATTTTACACAGCATGAAACTTTTGACATGTAAGATATTTAATTGTGTGATGATAGTTTGAATGAGCCAATATATAGTATCTTTCATCATTCACTTTTTAAATAAAGTGTGCTGTATCCTGGATATTATTGTCTTATTAAGGAATGTTTCTTGTCTAGTTCTGTGTTTGTCTAAGTCGTGTTTGCATGTTCTCTGCATAGAATGCGATAGTGAAGAATGGAAAGACGACAGTTGTTAGTGATAGATAAAAGAGGAAGATTGACAACATGGAAAGGAAACGGAAATAATGTTGTCAATAACTGGAGTGCCTGGTGGTCGTCAATCACCTAGTATCACAAAGAATGTGATACCCTCTGAGGCATTTCTCTGCATAGAATGGGTTAGTAAAGAATGGAAAGACGACAGTTGTTAGTGATAGATAAAAGAGGAAGATTGACAATATGGAAAGGAAACGTAAATAATATTGTCAATAACTGGAGTGCCTGGTGGTCGTCAATCACCTAGTATCACAAAGTGTGTGATACCCTCTGAGGCATGTTGACGGCAATATGCTCCCCACCTGTTTCTTTTCCACCATTCCTGTACTTGCGCGTTGCCTGCTAAGGCATTTAATCTCTCTAAAGCTCGCAACAAATTATTTACGTCTGCATAATCTATGTTAACTAGTTTTTCCTGTACAGACGTTGGTAGTTTCAACATGATAATGTCGGTCAAATCTGTTTGTATCAAAGGGTTTGATAAAAATTGGTTCTTCTCCCAATAATGTTGGAAGAATTCCTTATAGCTACTGCACCCACTGCTTTCAAATCTTTTAGCTTCAAATATTTCATCACGCACACTGTTTTGTGTACTACTTGACCAGTATTTATTTAGAAAAGCTTTTACAAATTCTCCGTAAGTTTTACATTTGTTTATTACACTTGCCCCCCACGGGATTACCTCTCCTTCAAATCTACTTGCAACCATGTGTATTTTTTGTTGTTCAGTGTATTGTGGAAGCATGGTATTCTCAAACTGTCGAATGAAAGCAACCGGATTCAAGTTTCCTTTACTCGAGAAAGTGTGATATTTACCTGCATTGATTGTGTCACCTACAGTAATAATTTGACAACTAGTTTTATTGACTTCTTCAATATTCTCTTTTAATTTTGCTACGTCAAATGCGACTGTTCCAATTTCAGGAATTATACTACTATGTATCACATTTGCGTTGTCTTTACATTGTGATTCAATTGTTGTGATTTTGTTGTTCAGTGTATTGTGGAAGCATGGTATTCTCAAACTGTCGAATGAAAGCTACCGGATGCAAGTTTCCTTTACTCGAGAAAGTGTGATATTTACCTGCATTGATTGTGTCACCTACAGTAATAATTTGACAACTAGTTTTATTGACTTCTTCAATATTCTCTTTTAATTTTGCTACGTCAAATGCGACTGTTCCAATTTCAGGAATTATACTACTATGTATCACATTTGCGTTGTCTTTACATTGTGATTCAATTGTTGTGATTTTGTTGTTCAGTGTATTGTGGAAGCATGGTATTCTCAAACTGTCGAATGAAAGCAACCGGATGCAAGTTTCCTTTACTCGAGAAAGTGTGATATTTACCTGCATTGATTGTGTCACCTACAGTAATAATTTGACAACTAGTTTTATTGACTTCTTCAATATTCTCTTTTAATTTTGCTACGTCAAATGCGACTGTTCCAATTTCAGGAATTATACTACTATGTATCACATTTGCGTTGTCTTTACATTGTGATTCAATTGTTGTGATTTTGTTGTTCAGTGTATTGTGGAAGCATGGTATTCTCAAACTGTCGAATGAAAGCTACCGGATGCAAGTTTCCTTTACTCGAGAAAGTGTGATATTTACCTGCATTGATTGTGTCACCTACAGTAATAATTTGACAACTAGTTTTATTGACTTCTTCAATATTCTCTTTTAATTTTGCTACGTCAAATGCGACTGTTCCAATTTCAGGAATTATACTACTATGTATCACATTTGCGTTGTCTTTACATTGTGATTCAATTGTTGTGATTTTGTTGTTCAGTGTATTGTGGAAGCATGGTATTCTCAAACTGTCGAATGAAAGCAACCGGATGCAAGTTTCCTTTACTCGAGAAAGTGTGATATTTACCTGCATTGATTGTGTCACCTACAGTAATAATTTGACAACTAGTTTTATTGACTTCTTCAATATTCTCTTTTAATTTTGCTACGTCAAATGCGACTGTTCCAATTTCAGGAATTATACTACTATGTATCACATTTGCGTTGTCTTTACATTGTGATTCAATTGCTGCCATTTTATTGTTTATTTCATTTTGTTCACTGACTACGGTGTGTAATGTTGTCATTTGTTGTTGGTACCTATCTTTGCAAGCTTTCGCCATTTTAGTATGCATGTCATCTAAGATATCAACCTGCTGCTTTATTTGACAGATTTCTTTACCCTGATTTTCTACCTTGTTATCTAAATCTTTGACTTTTGCGTCAATATTCTGTGTTATCTCAATTTTACAGGCTTCTAATTTTTTACCCAAATCTACTGTTTTGTTGTTCAATTCATAAAGACTCTCGTTAGTGCTAGTCTCCAAATTATTAACCCTTTGATCTAAATGATTATATTTTTGTAGAGTTGATTTATACTTCCTTCTAACTTTGTTTGCCCCTCTTCAAATGCCTTTTTCAATTCCTTTTGTACCCCATCAATTTTCTTTTCTAAAGCTTCTGACTTTGTTTGACGTATTTTAATGTCATATTGAACTGATTTTATTTCCGCGCTTAGTTCATTCTTTAAAGATTCCTGGCCTACTTCAATTTTTCTTCCCAAATCTGTCATTAATGATCGCATCATGGCTAACCACATTGGACTCTGATCTTGCATAGGACTTTTGTTCTGAAAATTATCTTGGATCGGTAATGTCTCAGCCGATCCTGTACCATGACTCACTCTTCTTAATTCTTCTACTGAGTTATTTAAATTATGGACGCCCGTTTCAGCAAATGCAGCGTCTTGCCTTACATTCAAATTTTCATTTTGCCCATGCGTCAAGATCGCCATTTTCAATGCAATCATTTACAACAGAATTTACATTTTTATTAGTATTTGCCTCAGCATTATTTTCCGTCGTTTCTGACTGATCCAGTGTATCAGATCCAATGTTATTATTTTGCAAATTTACAAGCTGATTACCATGATCATTATTCCCTTGATCTGCATGATCTCTCCCTCTACTTCTAAGACGATACCTATTCTCATCGTTACTATCCATTTTACAGTTTAATAATTTTACAAGTTTCAGCCAAAATTTTCTCCAAAAGCCTATGCTAATCTGTCTACACTGTTGTTACGCACAATGCTTTCATACATAAAATGCGTTACTTAAGCTTTGCTATTGCGACACTCACTCTTTGGAGTCTACTGCGTGCTGCCGATGAGATGAACGGCTAGCGGCTGTTGAGGTAGGTGTGCCCGCGTTGCGCTGGTGGGCCCTGTTTGGCTGCTGTGTAGCGATGGCTCGCTGCTCCCGTTCGCACCTGGCATCGTATGCTGCCGCTCGTCACTTTCTGCTACCGGCCTCACGGCGTCCTCCCGTGATGCCGATGAAACAACTTAATCCAGTGATCGTGCACACGAAATTGCCACCAGCATTCAATAACGATTATTGCAGCCTAACCACACTTGCCACTAATTACAACACCATTAAATGTACCTACCTCATAGCACAGTACATCTTCATCAAAAATTCGAACACAGTTTATACAGCCTATAATTCACTGCACAAAATTCAGCCACACTGTTTGTAAATTACATACCACTGGAGCTTTACACTTAAGACACCCAGTCAGTAGAATATGGACTGAAGTTTGTTGTTTGTCGTACGTTTATTGAAGTAGAAGTAGTCAATATTATGCTTGTCTCGCTCGTGAATCAGATTACGATACTTTGAAGCAAAACACAAGGGAACTGCCATTAGAAATATTCACTCCTGGCCATTAAAATTTGCTACACCACGAATATGACGTGCTACAGACGTGAAATTTAACCGACAGAATGAAGATGCTATGATATGCAAACGATTAGGTTTTCAGAGCATTCACAAAAGGGTGGAACTGGTGGCGACACCTACAACGTGCTGACAAGAGGAAAGTTTCCGACCGATTTCTCATACAAAAGCAGCAGTTGACCGGCGTTCCCTCGTGAAACGTTCTCGTGATGCGTCGAGTAAGGAGGAGAAATGCGTACCATAACGTTTCCAACTTTGATAAAGGTAGGATTGTAGCCTATCGCGATTGCAGTTTATCATATCGCGGTGGCCGAGCTGTCTGCGGCGCGCCACTCACGGTCTGTACGGACACCACTGTCGGGGGTTAGAATCATCCCCTCGGGCATGGATATTTGTGCCGTCCTTAGTATTAGCCAGTTTTTAAGTATAGGGACTGATGACCCCGTAGCTAAATCCCATAAGCTCTACAAATATTTGAGAATTTGTATCGCGACATTGCTGCTCGCGGTGGTCGCGATCCACTGACTGTTAGCAGAATATGGAATCGGTTGGTTCAAGAGGGCAGTAAGGAACGCCGTGCTGTATCCCAACGACCTAGAATCACTAGCAGTCGAGATGACAGGCATCTTATCCTCATGGCTGTAACGGATCGTGCAGCCATATCTCGATCCCTGAGTCAACAGATGCGGACGTTTACAAGTCAAAAACAATCTGCACGAACAGTTCGACGACATTCACAGCAGCATGAACTATCAGCTCGAAGACTAATGCTGCGGTTACTCTTGACGCTGCATCACAGACAGGAGCGCCTGCGATGGTGTACCCAACGACGAACTTGAGTGCACGATGGCAAAACATTTTTTGGGATGAATCAATGTTTACAGCATCATGATGGTCGCCTTCGTGTTTGGCGACATCGCGGCGAACGCACCTTGGAAGCGCGTAATCGTCGTCGCCTTACTGGTATATCACCCGGCGTTATGGTATGCGGTGCCATTGGTTACACGCCTCGGTCACCTCTTGTTTGCATCGACGGCACTTTGAACAGTGGCCGTTACATTTCAGATATGTTACGACCCTTGGCTCCACCATTCATTCGATCCCTGCTAAACCCAATTTTTCAGCAGGATAATGCATGATCGCATGTTGCAAGTCCTGTACGGACTTTTCTGGATACGGAAAATGTTGGACTGCTGCCCTGGCCAGCACGTTCTGCAGATCTCTCACCAGCTGAAAACGTTTTGTCAATAGTAGCCGAGCAGCAAGCTCGTTACAATACGACAGTCAATACTCATAATGAACGGTGGTATCGTGTTGAAGCTGTACCTGAACACGCCATCCTAGTACTGTTTGACTCAATGCCCAGGCGTATCAAGGGCGTTTTACGGCCAGGTGTGGTTGTTCTGGCTACTGATTTCTCAGGATCTACGCACCCAAATTGCGTGAAAATGTAATTTAGATATCAGTTTTAGTATAATATATTTGTCTAATGAATACCCGTATATCATTTACATTTCGTCTTGGTGTAGCAATTGTAATGGCCAATAATGTTCTAAAGTATTTCGCCTTGTGTTCTAAGAGGTGGTGCGTTTCCAGGCAGTGGTGATTTCCTTCTGGCATCGTAATCCTCCGATGTTGCAGGTGCTTCATTTAGACCGTGATTTACTTTCACGAATTCGGCACCAAAAGGCCGTTATACGGCCGTTATTTGTAGAGGTTATTGTGGTGTCGCACAAGTACAAAGTGCGCGCCACCTACTTTCGCCGCGCGCCGCCATGCACGCACGGCGCGGCGTTCTCACGACGACAGCCACGAGCGCCCTCTGCGAGAACTCCGCTCGTGGCCACCGCTGAACGAGTGACACTTCGGACTGAGATTGCAACCAGTTAGGACCTTCGTAATCAGATAGGCACCAGTGAAGACTTTGCTATTGTACAGGCACTAGGCAGGCCTCTAACAACTATGTATCAACATTCTGCAGTACTATGTAAAAGTTAAGTATTGTTACATTCTGTGCAATATATATCTCTTTCTAATTTACTCTAGTGTTTATAGTTTCTGGCTGCTCCCCTCCGGACCAGCACCAGCGTGCTATCTATATTCCTGTGTCGGTCTCATCCACCCGGCCACCGACACCTACGACGAGGCTGGGACACAAAAGCGGCGACGAAGTAGGGACACAAAAGTGGCGACGAGGAGTGATAGACGAACCGTGGACCAGCACGCTTGCAGCAGCCAGACAGCAGCAGTCGGAGCACGCAGAAATTGCTCCCGCCCACCCACCCTTATTATAAGAATTTTGGGGGAAGATAATTTGTTCCGTGTTTTGTGGAGTTTTTTGTTGCAGAGTGTCCTCTTTCATATTGCATTTGTGTTTTGTTATAATTTACTTGTATGCGCGGCGCCTAATCGGTCAGCATGGCCACTACCCCGAACCCAAACTTAATGGAAATTATTCAGTTACAGACGGCGCAAATCACTCAACTACTGCAGGCCGTGTCGCAGTTGACGGCACAGGCTGCTCACCAACAACAACAGCCGTCACATCAGCAGCCCACACCTGCCGCTGTACCACTCCCTACGTTCCGCCAGTACAACGAACGTGAGGAAGAATGGAGCGACTACTTCGCACAGTTTCAAGAACTCGTCGCGGCTCATCAAATTACAGGTCAGAGAGTGAAGAACCTTTTCTTATCGATTGTGGGCCCCCGGACCTTCGTATTATTGCAAAAACTTTTCCCTCACGCCTCTCCTCGTGATGTAGACTTTGAACAAATTGTAGATGCACTGAATGCTCATTAGGAGAGGAAAGTTCTCGTAGCCGCTGCGCGGTACCGATTTTTCAGACTTAAAAAATTACCGCAGCAAGCACACCAAGAGTGGATTACGGAATTGAAGGGCTTAACCCGCAAATGTAAATTTACTTGCTCTTGTGGACTTTCGTATAGTGACGTGATGTTGAGGGATGCGATTACGCAGAATATTCAGGACCCCAGAATTAGAGCAGCAATTCTGAAACAGTCTGACCCCTCATTAGACAGTGTACTGCAGCTTATAGAAGCGCATGATACTTTTGACTTAACAGATGTAGAAATGCAGAGCCACAGTGTAAATTCAACGGACGCTTTCCTAGCCGTAGTTCTCAGTATAGCACTAGTGATTCTTATTTTTCTACCGGCCGTGCTGAACAGACAGTGAACAGTAGCCAGAGTAAAAGTGCGACGCAAAGGTCGCCCCGTAGTGTTAGACACAGTAATTTGCATAACGGGCGCCAACGCTCATTTCAGAAAAATGTACGTAAGTCTTGCCCCCAGTGTGTATCTCGCCACAAACGTGCACAGTGCCCAAGTCGCAACGCAACCTGTTATCAATGTGGCAAATCGGGACATGTACAGTCAGTGTGTATGCAGAATGTAAATTCAGAACACAGTAACGTTAGGAATAGTGCTTCGCAAAGTGCGAGAACAGTGCATGCAGTAAATGTCATACACGCTGTGGACTTGAGCTGTGCTTCTGTTGGTTTTCAAATGCAAGAACAATTTTCTCCGCCTACGGCAAAACTATATAGTGCACCATGTAGCAAGCGCCGACGAGCGCGTAAAACAGTGCAACGGAAAAGGGTTCGGGACAAGCAAAATGACTATGAACGGTGCATTCCTGTAGTGAAAATAGTGCCTTCTGCGACTGCTCCTTGTAATAGTGCCCAGTACTGTGTAGCTAGTGACAGTAGACTTGTTGTAGATACTGAAAGTAATTTTAGTGCAGTAGCCTCGCATTGCGCGGACGCCGATCCGGCGGTAGTGCCATCTAGTGACAGTGTTGTTAATCCCCTGCGTGCCGAGTCTGAGCCGCTTCCTTCACTACGCGGCCCGCGCATACGCAGCACACAAACCGTAGCAGACGTTGCCCACATTCGCGCACCTGTCGTGCGCCAGAAGCACAAACTTTTTGTGAATCTTTCCATTGACAATAAGACTGTGCCATTTCAGCTCGACACTGGTTCCGCTGTTACCTTAATTAATAAAGATACTTATGAACTTCTGGGTTCTCCAAAATTATCGCTGTGTCAACAAGTGCTAACAGCTTATACCGGTCAAAATATTCCCGTGCTAGGAACGTGTAGCCTGCCCGCCTCTTTTCACGGTGTAACAAAAACAGTTGCTTTTGTAGTTCTTCAGGCCAAATCGACACAGAACATTTTTGGACTAGATGCTTTTGACTTGTTTGGTTTATCAATTCAAAGAGATGTTCTTCAAATTTCGCCAATAGTGCCTCAGGATAAAATCATTGCATTGTGTGACAAATATAGTGACTTGTTTTCGCCGGAACTAGGTTGTGCAAAAGACTTCGTGGCACATGTAACTTTAAAAGAATCTGCAGTTCCAAAATTTCGTAAAGCTAGACCAGTGCCTATCGCCTTGCGTGATACAGTTGCCGAAGAACTTAAACGTTGGCAAGATAGTGGGGTGATTTCTCCTGTTTCTGCGAGTCGGTGGGCCTCGCCTATAGTAATTATACCCAAGCCGTCAGGAAAACTTCGTCTCTGTGCGGACTTTAAATCAACAGTGAACAGTCAAACAATTGTGGACACTTATCCCCTACCCAGACCTGAGGAACTGATGGAAAAATTAGGACAGTCTCGCTTCTTTTCTAAGATTGATTTAGCATAGGCATACTTACAAATTCCGCTTGATGACGAGTCAAAAAAATTTTTCGTCATTAATACTCACATGGGCCTTTTTCAATTTCAACGCCTACCCTTTGGCAGTTCTTCCGCCCCTGCTATTTTTCAGCGTTTTTTGGAACAGCTGACAGTTTCTGTACCGTGTTGTTCGAACTATTTAGATGATATTGTGGTATTCGGACGTACAGTTGAAGAACATTTAGCATACCTGGAGTGCCTTTTCATAGTTTTGACTGCAGCAGGTCTACGTTGCAATAAAGCAAAGTGTTCGTTTTTTCAAACTGAAATAGAGTACCTAGGCCATGTGATTAATGCCCAAGGAATTCATCCCTTACAGTCACATCTTCGAGCAATCAAAGACTTGCCTCCTCCTAAGAATGTGCATGAATTGCAAGCAGTGATGGGAAAGCTTAACTATTATTTCAGATTTATTCCCAATGCCTCTCAGATTGCAGCTCCACTGCATCACTTACGTAGGAAGAATGTTCCTTTTGTATAGTCTAAAGATTGTCAGGTTGCCTTTGACAAACTAAAGGCTGCACTACTCAGTGATGCATGTTTGATTCCCTTTGACCCACAGAAGCCTGTAGTGTTAGCAGTTGACGCCTCGTCGTACGGTCTGGGTGCCGTTCTGTCGCATCGTATTGGATGTCACGATCGTCCTATTGCCTTTGCATCCAAGCTACTGACGCCGACGCAACAGAATTACAGTCAGATAGAAAAGGAGGCCTTAGCAATCATTTACGGCGTCACAAAGTTTCATCATTATCTCTATGGCAGAAAATTCTATTTGTTGACAGACCACAAGCCTCTCACGTCGTTGTTCTCACCCACAAAGCCGATTCCGCCACGTACGGCACAAAAGCTTCAGAGATGGTCCTTGATATTGTCTAATTATCAGTATGAGATTTTGTACCGACCTACCACTAAACATGCTAACACGGACACACTTTCCCGACTTCCGGTTGGCCAGGATGTATCATTTGATTCTTCAGAAATGGCATGTTGTCAGACTCCAGAGATGCTTCCGCTGTCGCAGACTTTCCTTTGAACTCTCGTCGGGTTGCACAGGAAACAGCTGCGGATGCAGACCTAAGTGTGGTAGCACGTTTTGTTCGCTCAGGGTGGCCTGCCAGAGCCAAAGACATTTATCGGCCTCTGGTTCGACGTTATTTTGCACAACGTCATGCATTATCTTTAAGTCAGGGTGTACTGTTGTTGCATACCGACAACGACCAAGCAAGAGTGATTGTTCCTCGTTCCCTGCAACGAGAAGTGTTACGCCTCCTGCATCAAGGACATTGGGGCATTGTTAGGACAAAGCAACTGGCCAGACGTCATTGTACCTGGGTTGGTATGGACGCTCAGATAGAGAGCATGACATCACAGTGTACAGTTTGTGCGGAGCATCAGGCGGCTCCTCCACAGCGTTTCTCAGACTGGCCACGCCCCAAGGGACCATGGCAACGTTTACACATTGACTTTGCCGGACCTTTCTGGAATACGCGCTGGTTAATTGTTGTAGACGCTTTCAGCAAGTTTCCTTTTGTGATTGCCATGAACTCAACGACAGCTTCTAGTACAATCAGTGCCTTAACATCAGTGTTTTGCATCGAAGGTTTGCCTGAAACTATCGTCAGTGACAATGGACCTCAGTTTGTTAGTGCGGAATTTCAACAGTTTTGTCGTGTGAATGGTATTCAGCATATCACCACCGCACCTTTTCACCCTCAGTCCAATGGTAAAGCAGAACGTTTCGTTCGAACATTCAAGTCTCACATGGAGAAGATGAAAGGTCAGCACTCCAGGCAGCAAGCTCTTCAAATTTTCCTGTCTACGTATCGGTGCATGCCACGTGACGGCCCGTCTCCTGCCGAGCTGCTACACGGCCGCCGTCACCGCACTCTCCTTCACCTGCTGCAGCCTCCCACGCACCAAGTCGGTTCGTATGGCGCTACGCGTTTTCAGGTTTCCACGCCGGTGCTGTACAGGGTGTTTGCTGGAAACAAGAAGACATGGTTGCCGGGCACCATTCAGCGCGTGCTCGGTAGCAATATGTATGTTGTACGTTCTTCCACAGGGTCGGAGCTGCGGCGCCACGCAAACCAATTGCGCCTGCACAGGCCACGCGATCCTGTCTCGGGTTTCTTGATTCCAGACCCAGTTCACCGCCAGGGAGCACAACCACATCGTTCGTCCCCGGACTACGAGATCCCTATGGAGGTGGACGCGCCTCCTACGCAGTCCGCCTCTCCGCCTCCGTCGCCGCCGCAGCTGACAGCATCACCGAGAGGGACTCCGGGACCTTGCGGGCCCCCCCAGCTTGGGCCACGCACCTCAGAAGAAGATGACCTGCTCAATCTGGGCGGCAGGGTGCGCCCTTCCCCAGGTTTCGGTGGGTTCCCTGGAGGATCGCAAGGCGGATGCCGGGGCGGGGACGGCGTCTCGATCCCAGCCTCAGCTACGACGCCCGTCCCACCAGTAACGCCCCCGCCCAGGTCCTCCTCCCAGTGCCGTTGCCGTGGCCCTCAGCCCTACGCCACGACGGCGCGGCGGTTTGGGGGGGGGGGGGGGGGAGGGGTGTGGTGTCGCACAAGTACAAAGTGCGCGCCACCTACTTTCGCCGCGCGCCGCCATGCACGCACGGCGCGGCGTTCTCACGACGACAGCCACGAGCGCCCTCTGCGAGAACTCCGCTCGTGGCCACCGCTGAACGAGTGACACTTCGGACTGAGATAGCAACCGGTTAGGACCTTCGTAATCAGATAGGCACCAGTGAAGACTTTGCTATTGTACAGGCACTAGGCAGGCCTCTAACAACTATGTATCAACATTCTGCAGTACTATGTAAAAGTTAAGTATTGTTACATTCTGTGCAATATATATCTCTTTCTAATTTACTCTAGTGTTTATAGTTTCTGGCTGCTCCCCTCCGTATCTGCACCAGCGTGCTATCTATATTCCTGTGTCGGTCTCATCCACCCGGCCACCGACACCTACGACGAGGCTGGGACACAAAAGCGGCGACGAAGTAGGGACACAAAAGTTATTGCAGTGTCTATAAATATTTGATGATTGTTGTTTGGCCTTTGGTTTCATCTGCCTAGAAGCCGGTGCCGTAGCTACCCCGGTTCGTGGGTGTATTCAAAGGGAATCATTTTTTCCTGTCTCATTTTGTTTCTGACACGTACGATTTGAGTTATGAGATCTGCAAGGGGCAGTATGGTTCTTCCTTGGTTAATTCTGTTATATTGTGGTAAGTGCTTCCATGGGTAGCTAGTAACTCCCGTGTTATCCAATTTCCTCCCTTGTTCTAAGCGGCGTTGTTGCATGTGGCAAGCACTGCTGCAGGCGTCACGTACTCACGTTACGTAAGCTTGCAGTCGAAACACCCCTCCCCCTTCCATAATCATCCATCTCTCTGTACTACTGGTGTGTTTTATGGTATTGTTTCTGATTGAATGCTCTGGGTGTTTGCTCGGCATTGGTATTTTACAATTTCGAGTGACGGGTTTTGCCACTTACTTCTAGGTTATACTCAACATCGTGATTCTCATAGAACTTGCCAGTGCTAGTGGACTGTCACATTGGCGTTTAATTTATTCTTTGGTTGCTATAAGGTGTATACCTGCATGATATTCTTGGTAGCAAGTGTTGTTTTATGTGATCAGACCAATTGTGCACAAGAGAAACTGATTTTAATATCATAGCTTGCCGACTGTTCACTGGAAAGTAGATGTGATTTCCCCAAACTGTTTTTATAAATTTATAATAGTTCTCCTCAAGGAAAACTTCTTTTTCCTGCCTGTTAAATCTATCGAAAAAAAGCCTTAAAATAATTGGGTCGGGATTGACAGTATATATATATATATAATCCGCAGTGTTCTATTGCGTTTGTATTCCGGTTATGTTGCTCCCGGCATGAGTCTTTCAGCCAAAAGTAGTCATACTCGTTTTGCCAACGATTTTGTAATAGAATTCAAAGAATTGGGCAGTTCACAGTTAGTGCCTGGCACAAGGGTCATCGATAAGTCGTCAGACTTTCTCCACTATTCGACAATGGAAAATCACCCTGCCAAAATTAACAGACAAATCTTCCCGAGCGAGACTTGATTTATATTACTACGACGATCACTTCTCCCTTTGTTGGAGGGTATTACAAAATATTCGGAAAAGGCATTTGGGAATTGAAATTTATTGAAAAAAAGTCGTGATACACATTTCTGTGGTACAAGTTTGCTCCTTAAAGAGTTTCGTTGTTTTCGTGTCACGTTCTCCCCTCTTTCGTGGTAATACAAATACTTATCACTGAACTTTTCTAAGTCCCACTGTTACCCTGTGTCTTATCACACTAAATTACATACCGTTCAAAACTTTCCCAATTAACGTCTTTAATAAAGTTAATAATGTCTATTTGTCTCTGGATATTATGGTTTGAACAAATTTTAATGAATATCCCGATTCAAGCAAGTCCAATTTAATAGTGTGCTCGTATTAAATGTATAAAATTGTTTTCTGTTTGAATACATGGCCGAATTTTCAATTTACTTGTGCAATGTGCATTAGAGAAATGTGGAAATACTCTCGTGACGCCATTATTTTGTTGTTAGATGAATAAAACTGTGAACGTTAACTATATTTAGCACATATTAGATTACTCGCTAAATACTTGCATAGTCACACTGTACAATGACCGTAAGGTAGCTAATAAGTAGGTACCTAGAATATGAGACTTATCAGTCTGTAAATAGGCATTTGTTCAACAAAGCTTTAGGTTTCTAAGTTTCTATTCTACTGCTATATGAGCATTTTCTTACCACTGCATAGTCCATCTAATTAGTTAGAGATACTTGGTTTACAAAACTCCTCAATAGTCGAAATAATTACTTATATCAAATTCTCACCACAATGATGAACACTGACTCTAAATTAGAGCGTCAAAGCAAGCACATATTTGTGATATTAAAGAGCAGTTACGGATTTTCAGTGTGACTGGGACCTGTATTTGTATCATATGACCTACAGCGCGGACACACTAATGACCTAAATAAAGCTAAGAGACACTGTGTACTTACCGCTGCTGTTGTGAATGTGAGACCAAAATCACAGTTTCACATTTTATGCTTACTGAACTAACAGTTTACCATATGCTGACAGGAATATTGCGCGACGTTTATTCTACGACGTGTTGTGTACACTGAGTTTGAAATATCGTATTAATTAACTGTGTAATAATAATAAATGGTCTTCTAAAACGTCACTGTTTATCCGATAGCATTGAGTTCCTTGTCTACCAGATTACACTGCAATCACGGTAGCAAAATAACAAATATTATTTTAGTCCGCTGTTGTAGTAGGACCGAAAAATTACTTTCTGCAACTGATTTCTTATTATATCTGCCCAAGTATGAGATATTGTAACGGCTCAGCCTAGTATGACGTAATAAGCGGAAGTTCTTTTCACTCAGGAAACTTTCTTCAGCCAATTAATACATTACAATTACGACAGTGTATCCACGGAAAGTAATACATCGTCTTATCAAGTTAATTAAAGTTTTCCAGGTTCTCAATTACCGAACGCAAGGCATTGCACTATATGTACAGTTAGGCGGTGATGAGAAGTAAAATGGTGGTTCGATCCACGGTTTAAAATAAATTAACATGGAACATACACAGATACCTACAATGATCGTAGACAAAGACTGAGAGAGCCACATATGGCCGCCTGGGTTGTTTTATATTCCTTATTACATACAATCTTGCCACGGATTCTTACACAGAGACTTATTGTCTGCGTTAGAAATGTTATCACTCTTTGTCTCTCAGATTCTAAACATAATAAATACTAAATTGCGTAATGTTTGGTGAATTTCAGATTAAAAAACAAATGGAAAATTGTAATATGGGTACTGCAGTGTCTGTCAAAAATATTTGTAGGATGTTCTCTAGCCCTTCACGATACCATGATCATCCGTTGGTTCGGATGCATGATGTGATGCATTCGTTCTCTGTCTGTACTTCACTGGCACGGAACAGTACCAACCGCGGTCGTTGGTATTTTGGTGTCCATCGTAACCGCCGCATGTAACTGTCGGATCCGAATCCGGCGGATACCTGATTGAGATACTGTGGGGATTCAAAAACAAAAATATTCACCCTTAAACATGATAAATTAAGAGGAAACCATTGTAACAATAAAAGACAGGATGTTTTCGGGGTCCCAGATCACGTTCGCAGATGGCGGGTAACGAGAACATACTATCCCGCATGGTTTGCCGTACGGTGCGACAACAGAGCTTAGCATTCCGCCACTTCTACTCCATGCTCACCTGCGCCCGACCACTGCAAGCGCCGCGTGAAGTCGCCCCAAAATGTTCCGCAAACAGCTAGTAGCAGCTTCAGTATACCAATGAAGGGCGAGACTCATCAGGGTGCCCAGCAAGTTCGAGGCGCAACAGGGCTCGGTGCAACCCCAAATCGGACGATGTTGGATCAGGGGAATGCAGCCCTGAGCAAATACAACGTCATTATAATTAAAGTTTCAAAACGCTGTAAAATTACACCACTGGTCAGAATGACGTGAAATTGCAACGTAATATTAACGATGAATGGGGAAACGTATAGAGGACGAAAATTAATAGAGTGAAACATGATGAACAGATGGTGCTGTAAGATACATAATTCAATATTGGTCGACTCAGGGCCGGCGTAATTGTGAAAAGTGCGGGCGGCCCCACGCGGCATCGGCTAGGTGACACCAGTCGGAGGCAGTTGTAGAGGGAGGTTTGGCAGTCCCATTGGACAAGGTAAAGCAGGCATGCGGCCGGGACTTCCGTGACAATTCATTTCTCTAAGAATTGCCATTGTGGTGTTTATGTCGTCGCTGAGTATAACGCCTACTTTTTTAAAAATCTTGGGTTTATTTTTAGAAGAACGATTCTAGCCAATGCAGGATTCTTTACGACTGATAATACATGTACAGCCAATCCGGAATACAGCTTGTTGGAGTAGCTCAATAGATCGATCAAGAACTGTTCCAGATTTTTAGGATTTTCTTGGATAAAGGGTGTTCTAAAATACCCGTTACTAACTTTGAGCGCTTGTACAAGAGAACGAATATACAATATGATAAGGAACCCGACCATTGAATGTTATCCATTGACCCTATGAACATTTCTTTAACTTTTGAAATCGTGAATCAAATCTATACTACTGCAAGCTGTTTGCTTTCTATATATGCACCAAATCTAGAACAAAATGTCTTGCCCTCCAAAATGCGTACATTAGAGCTCTGATCACGTCTTCGCATTTGGTTGTCTTTTGTTTTCACGTCTCTTCTACTGGTCAAGAGTTCATAGGTCTTAAGGTATTCACTGTAGAGTTCAAGTTTAGTTTATTACTTTTTTCTTCTTGATTCACGCTACGTCCTCCAAAAGTATGGAAAGCAAAGAATAAAAAAGGATTTATTTCACAAAGGAAAAAATGAAGAAGAGCTCGTAGCATCTCTGGATGGCTTTTTCGGTCGTGAGGTCCTTATAAAAGTATGTAGACACATCGAAATTTTTAATAGGAATTTTCGAAAAAATATTTCAAAAATATACAGCCCATCTCCTTCCGAAAACTGATCAAAGTGTGTTGTAAAATTTTTTTTATAAACAGGTCAAGAACTTTTGGAGGTTTTTGATAAAAACTTTTACCCCCTATATTCCCGAATGAAACTTTCACTCTGCAGCGGAGTGTGCGCATAATATGAAACTTCCTGGCAGATTAAAATTGTGTGCCGGAACCGCGACTGGAACCTGGGACCTTTGCCTTTCGCGGGCAAGCGCACTACCGGCTGTGCTATCCCGACACGACTCACGATGCCGCCTCACAAATTTACTTCCGCCAGTACCTCGCTCCTACTTTCCAAACTTCACAGAAGTTCTCCTGCGAAACTTGCAAGACTAACACTCCTGGAAGAAAGGATATGGTGAAGACATGGCTTAGCCACAGCCTAAGGGATGTTTCCAGAATGAAACTTTCTATATTATTGAATGAAGTAAGAGGTTTATAAAACTGATTGCATAAATTCGAGGTCACACTTTTTCGAATGGTGGATGACTATTGAGTGCAGTAAAGTGTGTAAATAAATTAGTGAAATAAATTGCAGTAATAAAAGAAAAGTGAATAATACGTTAAGTAAAATGAAAACTTAGTTCAGTTCAGAGACAGCCTGCAACCGTATTATAACAATGCGTTGACAAGCTAATGCTGCAGATTCCGTAGGCCATTGTGTCACCCACTGTTCACGTGTGGTGAAACGTGAGAAGAAGTCCATCGCTCTCTCTACAAGTGGAAACCATTGTTTCAGCTAGCAGGCCATCGACTTACCATTTCACGTCAAACCACGGATTGTCAAACGTGACCAGCTCCGAGCCAGTAAGCTACTGCATTGACTTCCAGAGCATCGTGACGATCGATGTTTCTAGAAACTGTGCAACGTGACAGAAGACCAATGATCCTGAAGTCGTTGACCTCCAGCCAGGTCCATCAAATAAATGCCAGGGACAACAACATACCGCCACCTTACGCAGGGCCTGAGTCGACCAATATTAGATTATGATTCTTACAGCGCTATCTGTTGATCTAGTTTCGTACTATTTATTTTTCTCCTGCTAGAGTCTTAGTATCATCAGTATTGACAGTAGTGGCATTATCAGTAGCAGCAGCAGCAGCAGTAGCAACCGTCACGATCAGCCACCGGCAGTGACAGTTGATGATGAAAGAATCTGGTTGACAGTATCAGCATTCGGAAAGGAGAACAAAAAATAACATGTGACTGAATAGAACAGTAGGATACGGTCTGGTTGTGAAATTGTTGTTGTTGTTGTTGGGTGTTTTAAACGGGGCTAAACGGCTAGGTTATCAGTCCCCTGTTCCTAGCTAAGAGAGCATCTGTTAGTGAGCACGTAAGAAGTATGCCACGTCTAATGCATGAGACGTTCAAGGTGAGAATACATGCTAAGACAACATTTAAAGTTAAAAATCACTAAAGCAGTGGACCAAAGAGAGAATAACACTAAGAGAGCACAGCAGAAGATTGTGGCTGGCTGATCACAGTTGTGAAATTCACCTGTGGTCTTCATCATAGGTTCTGCCACTCGAACACTTGCAGCCCGAAGGGCAAGTACGTACCACCCCCACACTACTCCGCTGCCTCAGGTCGAAGCATGATGCAAAATTTCTAGACGAAGAAGTTATGAAAATCACACAGCACCGCCATGAGGTAATTCTGCAAGACTTATGGCCCATTAACGCACAGTACTAGCTTCTATGGCAGGCTCTGTTCAACTGACGAGCAAGAAGTAGATGTGCCGCCAGCATAATCAGAGATCCACAGCCGGCGCTGTGAAACGCCTCATCGCTGCGGCGCACTGTATCGCCGCCGCCAACACTCGCCGAGCCATCTAGTTCAAAGTAAGATTAATGTATGGTTTATTTGTTTAGTAAATGTATTTTGTATAAATGCTGTTTCTTTTACGCCTCATACCCGAGACAAGGAAAAGATCCCACAAACCCACTTGTTTATAATATTCCTTGCAGAAAAGCTATCCTGACAATAAAATGTTACCTTGTAATTAAAGCTAGCTATCCTGAAAATAGGGTAAATTATTTACAGTTTTTGTTAAATGTTCATTATTTATCAAAGCACTAACAGATCTCGTATTCACAGAAGTGGAAGACCTGAATGGAAAAAGTATCCAAAGTCCAGTTAACGAAATTTTTCAGCAGAGGATAAAAACGTTGTAACTGGAGATGCTTTTGCTGTATTAACGTAATATTCAGTCATTGATTATGACTTGCTCACCTTTATATTCCCTGCTAGTTGCAGTTGGAGGCAATACCTTAAGAGAAAATATCAATATACAGGGTGATCGCCTAACACTTGCACTGCAAATGTTGCGGATACGGAAAGTGCGATTGATGTGCGGTTTTCACAGAATGGATTGGCAGTCAGAGGCTCGTATTTTTAGCCAACAAACAGATTGTAATATTACTTAGAAATGTATTTTTATGCAAACATACTGTTTTTAATGTTTTTTTAAAATGTTTCTATCTTGGACTGGAATATTTGACACCAGCTGTGTACAAAGAATTTTGAATGACATTTTTATGACGTTTAGTTTGGCAGCTATAACCGTTCAATGTTTCGGGGGCGGACGCTGCGATATCGTAGGTCACTGGCCGAGTGGCTAGCCCTTGGGGCGCGGCCCACTGCCTCATGACCACCAGCCACTCAGCAACGCTGTCGTAGCCTCTACCGAAAAAATTTTGAATGGTTGTAGCTGCCAAACTAAACGTCATAAAAATGTCAATGAAAATTCTTTGTACACAGCCGGTGTCAAAAATTACAGTGAATGATAGAAACAACCATTTTTCCATTTTAAAAATTGTATGTTTGCATAAAATCTTCATCACATGAAATCACCTCCATATTAGACTGGAAAATATAAACTTTCATAGAATAGGCATTCACTACACAGGCTTAATGTAAACTGCGTGGGTAGTAAAATACATAAAATATAAAAATGAGTTAGTAGTGGGACAGTCCAGTGTTGAAAAAAAATAATTCGAATTGATTGTTGCAACTGCAAACAGGTACTGAAAATTGCGACATCTACGGTTTTACTGAATAGAAAAACAGCCCATGTCCATGGACTTGGTAAGTTATTTCATTCATTTGGAAATGTATTGTGTCATTTAACGGAGAAAGAACTGGACTTGAAAAGTTCTTCTGGGCATGTATATTCCATTTCATACTAAAAGTGAAAGTTAACCGAAGGTAGACTTGGAATATTTTTCCATTCAGGTCTTCCATAGGGTTACTTCATTTGATGCCACAACGTCTCTTCATTTGAGGCGCGTGGCAGTGATGAGGCGTTTCACAGCGTCGGCCGTTTATCTCTGATTTCGAGGACAATACAAATGACAAATGAATCACACCACAATCCGTAAATTACAAGTTAAACATCAAACTTTACTAGTCATAGATATGATGGTGTTACTTCTGAATGGTCTTCGACTAGTCAAGGACACATCGGTTCGGATGGGAAAAATCGGAATTGTACTGATGCCAAAAACCGTATATTTCCGTAATACAGCCGCAAAACGTGTTCAAATTGCTGTCCACCGTTTCCTGCAACACCTTGAAAGTGAGAAACAGCCTTTTGCACAAGTGAGCGAAGTGTTTCGGAGGGTCATGTTCAAAAATGTAATGCGAAATGCAGGCCTTCGATGCAGCTGTACGGAAATGGCTGCTAATAATCCTTGCATTTCAGAAATGGCACTTTCCCAGCTGCTGAACTGGATTTGCAATGTACAGGGGTTCGCCATCTTGCGCATCAGTCCACCTCGGCGAGGTGGAACGTCGTGGTTGCGCCGAAGACAAACATAGCGTTTGGCAGTACCGGAAGTAACTGTCACTTCGAAAAAAATATGGCTCTATGATAAATGATATCCTAAACCCGCACCATCATCTTTTCAGGTTGAAGCGAAGCTGGTTGATTTGCGTGTTGAATTTTGGTTGTCCATACCTGTGTATTAACATGCCTTTCAGATGGAAGTGTGCTTCAACTGTCCACAAAATCTTCTACAGCCATTCATCTTCCATCTCCATGAGAGATATTCTGAAGCACTCCATCGCGGGTCAACAGGAAGCAAAATCGTGCACATCGGTAATTTTGAATGGATTTTACGCAAAGTGCTCACATGTTTGTCCAACGTTAGAGCAATTCTCCGTGCATTACTCGTTTGCACAACACCAATCGACAACTCCTGCATTGTAGTGGCCACTTCTTTCACCGACGTCGAATCAGTTCGTATCCTCTCTCTACCAGAATGCACACCAAAGCTTTTCGTTCCCAATCATTTTCTCCAGACTCAGGGCTGTCATGAGACCAATGCCTTTTCAAACCCTTCAGTATCATCATTGTTGTTGATGTTGTTGTTGTTGTTGGTTGGATGTTTAAGGGGGACAAAATTGCAATGTTCATCACCCCCAAATCATTCTTGTAAAACAGTTTTACAAGCAGAGGCTTGAGACATTCAAAGCGAAAGTCTCAGACGCAAAATGAGGGAAAGCTGTGTCTTTCTTTCTCTTTAGCCCTTTTCCCGTACATTCAGGGTCAGCTGTGGCTTTTCGGATGCGGCATGTTAATATTGACGGGGTGGCCGGATGTCCTTCCTGCCGCCACTCCATGCCCCCGGGAGGAAACTTGTACCCCTATGTTTGCGTATATTGTTACATGTGTGAAAGTGTAAAGTGTTACGAAATATTTGCGAATCGTGTAAGTGTGGCGGGTCTTGGGGACCAGCCTGGTATTCACCTAGGTGGATGTGGAAAACCCCCTAAAAACCACATCCAGGCTGGCCGGCACTCCAAACCCCTTCGTTAACCGCTGGGCGGATTAGAACCGGAGCCTCCCCGTCTCGAAAAGCTGGTCGAGGGAAAGCCGTGTACTCAGCGTGTTTATACCAAATTCAATAGGTCGTGAACATGACGCGTATTTTCATTAAATATTCTGACGCATGCAGCGACATATATTTAATTTTGTTCTGCTATACGTTTCCGCGTTGGCTCATAATAATCCGTTGCAATTTGACGTTATTATCACCAGTGTTATTTTTACAGCTTTTTGAAACTGAAATTATAATAATCCTGTAAACCAGCAGAGAGCTGTCGAATAGAAACGAACTAACTCGTCATTGCCTAATTTTATTAAGTGAGTTATATACTGTCATAAATTTTACTCATAATTAAAAATTCATACCGAAGAGTATAGGAATTTCAAGTTTAAAACAAGTGAGGAAGAGAGAAAATAAGTTTTTCTAGAGCTGGAGCAGGGAATCTGTAGTCGTCTGTACACGCAACAGAAGGCTTTCAAGAGGTTGCACAGATACTGCTAGAAATAAGATTTCAGTACCCCACTGCAAGTGAAGACACATGCATCCTCATCCATTAACCATTTCTCGAAGGCCAAATAAAGAAAGTATACGAACAACACGTACTATAATCCACGAGAAATTGCGGGGTATGGGGGATGGCATGTATGCACATGGAGTGTAGCATAAGCTGAAACAAGAATTTTAATAATTATTAATAAGGTGACTGTTCTTCAATAAAAAAAAATTTTCGATCATTTCCGAAAGAACAGACATGATTTGTTGACATTAACGTCCGTACTTTTACTAATTCGAAATATATAAACATTTTCAACTTTTCAGGACACTGAAATAAATGCAAATGCAAAATTAAAAACTTGTGCTCTGTGGACTCGAATCGCTGACCAGCACAAATTTTCTACTTCGCTGTTGAATTTATTTCAGTGCCCCGAAACGGTTGACATATTTATTTATTTATTTTAATATTTCGAATTTGAAAAAAATTAAATGTTTCCTTAGACATTATTTTAAAAAAGTGTTATTACTCCTGAAAAATATTTGTAGTTTTTCTGTAACTTAATATAAGTATCCAGATTCTGTTTGGTTTAATTTACAAAATTTTGTCTTCCAATAGAACGCGAATACAACTCTATTACTAGTCAGAAATTTGACGTAGTCTTGTAACGGTTTTGCTACTTCCTTCAAACGTTCATTTGAGGCCTTGATATTTCCTAGCAAAGAAGTATTTGTAGGCCGACCGCGGTGGCCGAGGAGACTGAGGCGCTCCAGTCATGGTCTGCACGGCCACTACGGTCGGGGGTTCGAATCCCCCCTCGGGCATGGATATTTGTGCCGTCCTTAGTCTTAGTTAGTTCATAAGTAGTTTGTAAGTTTAGGGACTCATGACCCCGTAGTTAAGTCCCATAGACTATACAAACATTTCAAGTATTTGTACTAGGATATTGTGTAGGCTTTCAAAACACTCAGTTTGATTGGCATTTGAAAATATTTCTCAAACTGAAAGGCTTAGTAATGATCAATTCTAAATAGTGTTGGTTTTCGTTTCACCCCTGAAATAACATATTTAAATTGTTGATAAAAAAATAAGAGATGAATTCTGTTCCAGATAAAGATCTCAAGGAAGACATTGTCTTGAGAAAGTGTGGTTGATAATAAGAAAAATTTCATGTGGATTATTTCTGCCTAGATAGGAACTATCATTTATATAGCACCATAAAAATAATTAAATAGTTGTCAGTTACTCAGACGGTGTTGTAAAATTCGGCAATTACTAGAGCTTAATGACGACCTGCAATGCCCCTGCCTGTGGACAGATTTAAGCATTCGAACATTTCATCGACTACAGAAGTCAAACTGAGCACTGGAAATGTATTCGAAGTTTCGAATATGAATCAACATGAGCTGTATGATTTCATGGTTATATGTGAGAATTTGTGCCGGACCGAGACTCGAAACCGCATTTGTTTTTCGTGAGCTATGAAGTTAAAAAATAAGCTACCTGAGTAATCGTCACAGCATTACCCAAGCTTCCACATGCCGCATTTTGCCTACGTACCGAAGTACTCTAGATTCTATGAAGTACTATCATCTAAATCCCCTATTTCCAATGAGAATTTTTTTCGTATTCTTACTTCTCCTTGCTTGGTGTTCTGCTGTCGTTCTCTGTTTGCGTATATTAACAAAGCTTTACAATTTTTATTTACTGATGTGCTGCACGAGGATCCGATACACCTCTAATTGTCGTATCTTGGGGTTGTTTGATCCTATGTGAGAGGGTGTCTCTCTGTACCAATTATTTTTAATATCTGTCTACTGTGACATCCACACGATATGACCAGCCCCATTCCCTCAGTAGAAAGATGCCGCCACTATTAAATGGATAAGTTGTTTAGAGAATTGGTTTCGCATTACCGGAGCTTCACAGTGTATGCAAACGTCTTGTTTTACTGAGTCACGGCAGCTTGGTAACAACTTAGCAGAAACAGAAAGAAAAGGGACAGACTTGACAAATGCACACTGTGGGGTGTTCTACCCGTTACAGATCCATGTCAATGTTTCATTTGCTCAAACATCGTGATACACGCGTATACCGAAATGGAATTACAAGGAATCACCACTACGACGTGCATCACTTTTTGTCAGGCATTGTATATAGTGAAATTAGCTAAAAGAAAGGTAAAATTAAAATGTGAAAGATGTATCAATTTTACAACATGATAGAAGACAGCAAAAGGTATTTATGCCTTTAGCTCTCCTATTTTGCAGCCTTTAGTCACGTATCACAAGGATTAGCAACGTACATACGTGAATAAAATTTCAAAAGATCTCTCGAAGACAATGCAGGATGCTAATACCCTACGTTGCACCCGGTCACCTGTTTTAGCGCTTTGCATATACTAGCATTGCCTGTGGTCGAAATTCGAGCCGCGGCGGATAAGCCGTGCGCAGTGTGGGGCCGTGCTTCGGTGCGCGCGGCTCTGGCCGTCGAGGGTGCGAGTCCCACATCGGACATGTTAGTTTACCTTAATTTAAGTGGTTTGTAAGCTTCTGACTAATAACCAAACAGTTGCGTCCGATATTTACAAACATTTTCTTTTCGAAATTCGACCAGTTGTGTTTGCAAAGTCATGAAAATGAAAAAAAAAATTAATATAATAGGAGATTTTTTTTTTTTTTTTTTAATAATTGAAAACATTGATCGGGCACTTCGTGTCATTATGTGGTGTTTGTAATGCCACTGCATGCACTTTGTACAGTTAGTTCTGACTTTCTCCGCCTGGCGCGCCACTGTCGCGGTGGAGTGGAATATCTTTGGGTCGAGTGGAATATCTGCCGGAAGCGTCCGCGCCTCCTAGTTTTAACGAGAGCGCGGACGCTAAAAAATCAAACAGACCGGATGTGGCGTTCTAGTTATCATGCGCGCCAGGCGGAAGGGCGTTGGTTGTGCCAGGCATCGTGGCTCATTTGGCTTGAGGCAGCCGCACGAGCAACAGCATTGAATCACGATGCCACGCCGTTTTTACAGGAGACGTCGTAGTGTGTTACCTGTTTATAAAGCAGTGGATACTGTGGATTTTACACCTGGATCTGATGGAGTGACTACTACTGCACAAGAAGAAGTGTTACATGGTCCTATTACATTTGTTGGAGCCAGATTTGATTTTAGTATTAAAACTACTGAAGTTTTTGGTGGCTCTGGTTGGCTTACAGTTGCTTTTGTACGAAATAGGATTCGTATAAATTTGCAGTGGTCAATAAATTCCTATTATATTAATTTTTTTTTTCATTTTCATGACTTTGCAAACACAACTGGTCGAATTTCGAAAAGAAAATGTTAATATTTTGTTGGAGCCAGATTTGATTTTAGTATTAAAACTACTGAAGTTTTTGGTGGCTCTGGTTGGCTTACAGTTGCTTTTGTACGAACAAGTGATGCTAAGAAATCTGGACTGGAATCTTTCACCGAGAGGGATATTATATGTTTTCGTACTTGGAGTATTGGAGAGGTACCTAACAAGTCATTTGGTACTTCATATTTTGTTTCTGATAAGCCATTGTGTTTGAGAACCAGGAATAGAAGACGTGTTTCTTCTGACGAGGGAGTACATATCCTATGAGAGGGAGTACGAATCCTATGAGAACAGGTGAAAGGAAGGGCAAATAGTAAACATGAGAGAATGAATAACAAAAATGAGGGAACTAACTGTTTATTTCACAATTTAGATTTAAAACAAATAGGAAAAATAACATTTTTCGTAAAAATCCTTTCGGCATTCGCTAAATGTCCTTGTTGTCTATGTTCATAAATAAAAAATTTCAAACCATGAAAGGATCGAACTCTACTTGCTGCAACGTGTAGCCGATCATGTTTGAAAACTGTTTTTCTTAATAGAATCCCAACTTTATCAAAAGTTTGTCCTTTAGACTTATTATACCACTGCCTTTATAAACTGAATTGTTTATTTAAAAACTATATTTAAAAGTTTAGAATTGAATATTAGGATGGATTTTTTAAAAATGAGGGCAGTGGGAATCAAATTCTGGACCTTAAGACTGGATATCCAAGCGCTACCTGACTGAGCTGATTTTACCTGTACCAATATCCCACCTATAACGGTTTGTAATATAGTGGAAAAACTCATGGACAATTTGGAGTATCATCACAAAACTTCTTTTTCATTTTACCATTATTTACGGCTACATAATTTTTATATTCGCAACATTTATGACAAACCACCTTTCGAATTATGTATTTTTCATTAGCCTTCTTGTATGATTAATATTAGAAAAACCCTTCCCTCAGTTACGTGTTAGCGTATTTATATAATGATATCCGTACGGAGGCTACAACATACCGATATCAAAGCCGCTGCTTGCTGTAGTCAAAAAGCGGGTGCTTCATACAGAGCGGTCCTAAAATACATGTCACGAATGAAACGACAGGAATGGAGAAGAGAAATAAGCAAATTTTCTAAATTAATGTGTGATCTGTAATGACATATTACATCGCTAGTGTAGTCAAGTGCATCAAAGAAAGGAAACTGAAAGGAGACTAAAGATAAAAGAGTTAGTTTGCAAGAGGTGATCGAAGGATCGGCCACTAATAGCGGTACAAGACATAAAACGATGCTAGTGAATCGGCGTACATTAGAAAAGACTCCAGGCTTGTCGACCACGTGCCCAGCGGCAAGAAACAGGCGGGCAACTAGAACTTCTTCAGATTACCGTTCCCTCGACGTCTGATTCATGAATGTTAAAATCCAGTCATACAGCTTTTACCCAAACTTGGTTATCACAGTTTGTGTTGAATTTTGTAGTCATCTAGCCACAGTAGTTAGTACCGTTCGCCAGTCGTTCTTCGGGATTTCGCCACTCCGTCTCTAAACTAAATGTTTCACCTTTTTTTGTTTTTTGTAAGTTGTCGTTTAGGGAGGATACTGACGCTAACGATATGTTAACCCTCTCATGCGTCGCGTCCTCAGATGAGGACACTTAAATTTTGTGCCATTTCTGGTATCTTTTACATCTTGCGTGACCGTAAAAGCACAGGTACCTCGTATGAGGACTAATAATAAATGCTAGAATGTCTCCTAGACAGAAGTGTTAGTCATTGGGCTAACAAGGAAATTAGAGATTACAAGAAAGCTGCAAACCTTCAGATGAAAGCACATTGTTGTCTGTACGTGGCAAAAAAGGAAAGCCTGCCTTTCGGTAACCAACGAATTACGCTTCGATGGGATATAACACAGGCCAGCCAAGTCAGGTGATCCCACTGCCAAGAACGGTCATGATCGGGACTGCCGACGGGAAAGACGTTACATTTGAGAAAAGTGTAAACTTGTTGTGTGCCCTGAGTACCTGAAGTAATTTCCTTATAAGAAAAATACAAAATAGTCTACACTCTACATGTATTCTCTGATATTAGTACGGTAATAGATGTTCCATGTAAAATGCAGTAGTTTTCGTACTCACTGTCATAATTTGAGGACACCTCCCTATTGGTCTATGGAACAATTTTTCTTTAGATAAATTATGATGAATTCTGCACAATATAGGTCTTAAGTTACTAAATTATGTATCAGAAACATTGTTCATTGGTGGGTTGATAATTCGTGCATGAGAGGGTTAAGCTGCTAAATATACAGGCACCCGCCATATTGTTCTCAAAGAATGGTAAACACAGAACTTAGCTTACGCGAACTGTGTTGTTTTTAGAAGTTTTGTGAAATATTTTAGAAGTGACCTGTATAGAGCATTAGATCGTGCTATTTGATCTTGCATTCCGCTCTTTTTACATTGGTATGTGGATTAGACAAAGAAAATATTCCGTTTTTAATTATTATTGCTGCTTTTCTTTGCTCTCCGAATAAAGATAGAAAGTGCAAGATACATATGTATTTCTCAGCTAAAATTGCGCATATGTATAATTTTGGCAAAACCTGTCAACCAAATAAACGTTTTAAGCGATCTTGGCTTGTATAGTTCCCGTCAATATGCGTCTTGCAATAAGTGTATGTTGTCTGCTGTGACAAATACACCGCCATGGTTGAGCGGCCGAGCGTTTTGGGGCGCTTAGTTGTGAAGCGTGCGCCTGCTCGCCGTCGGAGGTTCGAGTCCTCACTCGGGAATGGGTGTGTGTTTGTGTTGTCCTTATGTTTAGTTTGACTTAGTTTAAGTAGTTTGTTAGCCTAGGGACTAATAACCAAAGAAGTTAAGTCTCATACATTTACAAACGTTTGAACATTTGAACAAACACACCACATCGGTTTTTTGTACTCGTAACGCTGAATATACTTTTACTACGTTATTAAGAAAGTTCCAGAATGTATTACAAACATTAAAAAGAAAAGTAGTATTTGTGAAGAGATCAAAAGTTTATTTACGCTCGTAGACACGTACACTGCAGATGTTAGCAACAACCGTTGAAGGCTGTTTCGAAATCCAATCTTATAGAATGAGAAGGAAAATCCTTTGTGTTGACCGTGAAATAATTGATTAATGCTATTCCTTTTCTAAGATTGACACGTATTTATATGTACAAGTATCCTTGCCAGTAAATTAATCATTCTTGTAACGCAGACATTTCGTTGCCAATTTTAGCATACCACGCCATCGCAGTCGTAAGTAAACTTTATGCAGTACTTTGTGTCATTTGTGTCATTGTCTCTCGTTTACTTATAAGAAATTGAATTGAAGGCGTGTTTTGTGATAAAATGTCAGGTATCGCTCTTTTAAATTGCTTACTAGAAGTTGGAATATCAAAACTTCGAAGTAAAACAAACAGAATTCAGTGGTAGTTGCCAACACCAGCACAGTACGCTGCCGCAGACGAAAGTAAAATTTCGCCCAGTATACAATATCCTTTATCGATTTTGTGTAAGCAGAAGTATGTTAATAACTTTTAGAAGTACCTTCGGCAATTTGTGTTATGTCAGTATAAAACGTCTTGATGTTATTGATATCTCAATATAAGACCCAAATATTGTACTCTAACTACTAAATATTCTTTAATGTTTTGGTGTGTTATCATATACCGCAGCTGCTATCTCCCTACAGTCAGAATCTTTGTAACGAGGTAGTAATTTCAGAATAGCTAAACAGGAATTTAACAGACGGTTTTTACTGTTAAATATTGCTTCATAACAAATGTTATTTACTTACAACCCATAACTTTGCGCTCGGTCCGGGTTCTCAGTTTCCGCGACAATAATTAACTGGACTTTTTTTCACCTCTCAGCGTCTTTCGGGAAACGAACCATTCTAAAGCCACTTCTGGAATGATTTGAACAGCTAATGGCAACACAATCACCCATAATTGGGTGCTAAATTGCCGTGACGCAAATCCTATGGTACCACAGTTTGTTAAACTTATGAAGCCGTGGTAGAGTGACCGAGTGTTTCAAGGTGCGTAGCTGCGGAGTGCTCCGCTGCTTGCCGTCGGAGGTTCGAATCCTCCCTCGGCCATGATTGTATTGGTTGACAGCGTAAGTTAGTTTGAGTTGTTTGTAAGCCTAGGGTCTGATGACCAGAGTAGTTAAGTCCCACAGATTTACAAACATTTCAACATTTGAAACGTACGAGATGCGCCAGCTCCAGTTTATTGGACCCTTATAATAGCTGGTTTCGTCAAAAAAGCTTTCACTAACTGCTCAATATACTGTTGGTCTCTTTGGAAATCCGACAGATCACGCATTTCTCCTATAATTTGTGTTCAGCGTCACAGAACAGAAGGTATAACACTCCACTCGGTAACATCTTACGGTTCTTACGTCATTTCCACTTTGCGATCGCGTCTCAGTGTTAACACATACACAGTGGTTGAAGTATTACATTAAAAATTTTCATTCGATAAATAATTAATTTACGATGCTTATTGCTGACCACAGCTTTCTGTGGCAGCTAATTACGCTCTTCGTATATTTTTTATGTTCATCTATTTTTTACGAACTGCCCAGAACGCGATTGTGAACTTCATCTTTGTTTCCTACCTCATTGAGAACAGTCGCACGGCAGGGACTTCTCCATTATTAATTGTAAGTGTGCGTGAGAGCGTTTTTGTTATGAAGTATGGTGAAAATATATTTAGCCGGCCGCGGTGGCCGAGGTGACTGAGGCGCTCCAGTCACGGTCAGCACGGCCACTACGGTCGGGGGTTCGAATCCCCCCTCGGGCATGGATATTTGTGGCGTCCTAGTTCGTAAGTAGTTCATAAGTAGTTTGTAAGTTTAGGGACTGATGACCCCGTAGTTAAGTCCCATAAGCTTTACAAACATTTGAACATTTGAACATTTGAAAATATATTTAGTTATTTTAATTATTTTAAATGACCCACCATTTAATAATTCGTGAAGTGATTCTATTTTTCTAGAAGTAATCTTAATTATGTAATATGATGCTTGGAGCCATTGTTGGACCTGGATCTATAATTTACTACGAACTTCTAGATGCCATTACATGTAACTTTTATGAACGCGACTTTATAGTAATGCCTGCAAGGAAATCTTCGGAATTAATCGGAAACTGATCGATCTAAACGTTCTTTCACCAGAGAAGATAATTTAATATTTTTCTTCGCGGTCATTCAGTTAGTACAATCTGTTCCAAGCCAACCAAGCATAATTTCACACAATGTAACAAGATTTTTTACTGCTTCATCTGCTACATCCAGTCAACCTTACAATAATCGTCATGATAAGAAAGGTCATCGCGAAATCTGCTAGTTTCTTTGTGTAATATTGTGCTCAGGTGTCGCTTTCATTCCAAATTACTACTGCCGCTAAACTCTAAAATCAGGTTCCGCCGCTTTTTTTTCTATTTATAGTTACATAAATGTGTCAGATCCACCAAATTATTTTCCTGTAATAGTATACCGTTAGTGAACATTAATAGCGGCTACGAACAGTAACTACTACTCCAATACCTAACGGAAGAAAGAAAGCGCAATATTACATGCTGTTAACTTACGACAAGACGTACTATTCTGAATGATGTTAATATTACTTTGTCCATCCATTGTAAGTTTATTGATAGTAATTCACTTTTGAATGCTGGATTCCGTGTGGAGTTATGGATACATTGCTGAATCGCTTAGTGCAGGTAGATGCGACGTGGCCCTTTGATCTTGCACCTGTTTGTGGTGAAGCCGTTGGAGGGTGAAAAGTAGGAGGGCTGAAAAGCATTACAATCCTTTGCTGCTCTTGTTTACGTTGCAGTTCGTAACCTGGGTTTTAACTGTCCCAATTAAAGCCACCTTTTACACCAGGGCACAATTTGCGGTCACGGTAGACACCAAAGCGGCACGATCGTGTTCAAAGGGGATGCACAGCCACGATCCTATTACAGAACAAGTGAATTGTCTGCTTGGTGGCAGAAGAGGACGCCTCCTGTCCCTTATCGCGCTGTGAACTGTGTGGACGACACTGTTGTCACAGCCTGAGGCTCTTCCACAGTGATTCTCAGATATGGCGTGTCTAAATTTCTTTAAGGTTCCGATACAGGAACTGCGTGATTTCGACCACGGGTATTACGTTTACAGAGACGAGAAAACAACGAGTGAAAATTGGAAAATACAAACACCTCCTTGGCAGGCAGTACCGATGGAATGCTGTGACCAAATTAATTCGCCCCTTACCTCTCATTGACTCTTAAGGATTATGCATTTCCTTGGTTGTCAATAACTTTCTGTGTAAGCCGTCGCCGAAATTGTCGTCACTGGTAGCCATGCATTTTGTTTTAGTATTACGAAAGAAATACCAATATATCTTTGACATAAAATTGCATTCTTCATTTCAATGGGAGTTAAAGTGTTCAAATCAATTAAGGGATGAGGTGATACATCATTCACAATAATCATAAGATGACATATTCACATATTGGTTACAATTGCAATTTGTGCAAGATGCAGAACGATGTTTTACTGTCTCAACTCTTTAGGAATCACTAAACTACATTGTGTAATTTTTTGGTAGAGTAAACAAAATTCGACACCAACCCCTTTTCCAGCAACTTTGTTATTACATACCTCAAAACATAGACATCTCAACCGATCTTCCAATTGTTTTCAGCTGTACAGGTACGGAAAGTCGGATACGTTATCCATTAAAGGTATTGCGCTGTTAGGTTAGACATTGATTTCTTACGTACACAGAACTACAGAAACGAGGTAACTTCCAACTAATGTACATAAAAACTAACGTGCAAGGAAGGAAGAATAGCTTTTAATATCTCATTGTTAGTGTGGTCTTTAGGGTCAGAACACCTGATCCAAAGTTTGGTGAGCATGGGGAACGAAATCGGTTTTTCTCTTTCACTGGGACAATTCCAGAATTTGATTGGGGCGATTTTGGAGAAATCATGGAAAAATAAATTTGGATGGCCGGAGGTGGGTCTGATTTGAACCGCCGAGCCATCCTCGATAACTAACACAGATACGTTGATTGTTTACAATTAACCGACTACAATGTGAAAAGAAACCATTGTTATACGTATTTGAGAGGTTAGTAGTGCCTTATGTACAACTGTACGCGCGTTGTATCTGCTAAATGCTCTGCCAGTAGAACGGACAATTTGGTACGTCATACATTCCACTGACCGTGTCTTCCTTCTAATTTTAATACGTGGCTTTCCACCTGACTTAATTTACAATAGATCTGTGGGTTCCATCGTGTAATCCAAAGTTAACGTTTTAAACATAGCTGCTATTGTCAACGACCGTTAAGAACGTAATTGGATAAAAAAGCAGCTCTCGGTAGCAAATTAAAAATTGTTTAACCTGGATTCGGAAATTACTGAGATTGCCTTCATCAGAAATTATAAAATAAAACAAGTCACATAATAAAATAAACTACTCAGCTGTAGCTTTACACTGCGGCTGGCAACTTGGAGCTCATTCTGACACTTGTACGCAAATCTTAACAACTGTAACTCTGCTCTGGAACTCATAGTAGCGTTAATGGTCAGTAACTATCCACAGGGACTGATGACCTAGACGTTTCGTCCCCTCAAAACAACAACTATCCACACTATCACTGATACCAAACCAGTAAGGTACGTAGACTAGAAAGGTATGCCAGTTTGGGCTTTCACTGTCATTGGTTAGCGCTGTATTACGTCACTCGGCAGCAAGCCGCTGTATTATAAGGTCGCCGTGAACACATTTTCTCCGTCTTTTCTTTTCTCATTAGGCAAAATCATTGCTTTTATGCGGTGGAACACGCTTGTGATTAATATATATGTTTACTGACATACAAAGGACTGAAAAAGAAAAGCTTCCAACATTACTAACAACTAGCTAACCCGTCCCACCCCGCGACTTGGCACGGGTAATATTTAAACGTCTTTAACTCGAGAACCACTCAACGTATCGTGCTGAGGTTTTTTTTTTTTTTTTTTTTTTTTTTTTTTTTTTTTTTTTTTTTAAATTGTAGGGCTCATAAGGATCTAAAATAAAGTCCGCGAGAGAACATGTCTCACTATTATAGATTTCGCACAATGACTATTTATGTAGTCTTAAGCCATCGGGCGCATCGCCTTAGGAGAGACTCGTCAGACATATGCTTTCGCGGACTTTCTATATATATAGACCTTCGTGAGATCTACAATTTAAAAGAAACGTCATCACGATACGTTCAGTAGCTCTCGAGTTGTATAAGGTTAAAGGCACAGACAGAGAGAAAATGTGCTTCTGTTTTACATAATGATTTCACCCCCTTAGAGTGCGAATTTCGAAATTTTATTATGCCTATAACCGTGGCGCAAGTTCATGCAATAAGTTGACGAAGTTTTATCGCAATCGACTGAATGACATTGACAGGCATAGCATACGGACAAACAGAGGCCTTCGTTTTTATACATTAGATAAAGAAATCTTTCGTTACAACGCAAACTTAGCAGCCGATTTTTGCATTAACGTTTTTGTTTTACTCATTTAATTATTATGAACATTGAGCTGCATGCTAATTACTTACATACAATTTTATCAATCGGCTTCACAAAAATGTTCGGAACAAATTCTGGCAGTTTTTATATTTATATCGTCTTGTCTTTTACAGCGAGAGATCCATAATTCGCTGAATTTCCTCATCTTTTGGAAACCGATGGTAGAAAATACCTTCTGTCTTGCGTCCACTGTTATTTCACCCCGCAACAGCACAACACGAAGTATTCTTACTCATAATTACAGAAATAATATATGGAAAAATTGTCCCCTAATACAAGAAAGCTACTTTCTATCCGAACATTTAACAGGTCACAAAACGAGCGACCGCAAAACACAACTTGCTGCTTGCACGTTTCATAAGGGAACTGCGGCAACGGCAACTGCTCGGCGTTTGCTGCCAGGTGACGTCACAGAAGCAAAGCGCGCGAGTCAAATTTACAGCCCCCTGCCAAACCAGTTTGCTGGCCACCACCCGCTCTTGACGTTGGCAGTCCATAGATGGCCCCAACTGACTTCTACGTTTACGTCTTTGGTTCTGCTCGTCGCGCCGCAAACCAGCGCATGCGGGAAGCCTGAGCGCGGGGATTCAAAGTCGTTGCAACCAGTGAGCACAGAATAACAGAGATAGGCGTTATAATTAGAGTAAAATGAAGCTGGCAGAGAGCGCGACACCCAACTAACATGGCGGCCGCAGAGCATGAATCATCCTAGTGACGACTGTCACCGCTGAGCACCACCGGGCCACAGCTGGGGGCACAGGCTGCTTAAGTGTTTAGGGTGGTGCTTATAAAGTGTCACATGGTGTAGACGAGTGTTAAAGTACTGTGTCACTACGTAGCCTGTAGTGTAGTTTATTACTCTTGAGGTATTTATTTCCGTTTTTGTATTAATGTATCAAATAATTTCTCTTAATTTTGTGTCTATTTATTTTGCAGTATGATTAGCGAGAGTATTACTCATTACTTATTGATATTATTAATGCTATACTTGATTGTATGATTTCTTGTCCTTTGTCAGAAATATGACATGTAACGTAGAAACTAAGAAACAAAAATGGCGTTTAGCGTTAGAAGGAATAAATAAATACCTTCCCAAATGTAGTAAACAATTACAAATGTTAATTCCTTTTTCAGATATTTTACGGCGTTCCTTTTTTACAATCCTTTTGCCATAAGAAATTACAAATTTCAGCTAACGATAGCAACTCATACTATTATTAGAAGCACATTTTCCTTTTAACCTTTTAAGAGTACCGAACGTATCGTCATGTGGTTTCTTTCAATTTATCCTTTAGAAAACTGCGATAAGCTTAGGCTATATTTAACGTCAATAGGAACTTGTGGAACAACTGAAATAAGAATAATAACATAGAATTGTTTACCGCTTCTGCACCTTAGTCAGCTCTGGAGCCTAAACTAAAAGAGCTAGGCCAGTATACATAGTATATAACTGCAGAACTCACAATGATCTCAATAAATAAATAAAATATGCGAAGCATGTGCTTAACTTTTACGACTGAACCACATTTATCATTTTTCTCTTCTAAAGCGCTGGCGCCAGATGGCTTCAGATATAGGTATAGTGAATGTGGGAGATGTGTAAGAGTTAAACAAATGATATCGCAGCCGTTCTTTTAAAATATTGTTTTGAGTTCTACAATTCTATACAACGTACTTCAGCACAGATGTCATAATTTACGCTAAAAAGGTCACGAAAGTGCGGAAGTGGTAAGCCATTCTAAGTTATTATTTTATTTCACTTATTTCACATTTTCGTATTGACATGTAATATACCGTACGTTAATCCCACAAGTATAACGATAAGTTAAGCAGTTATCGAGTAAAAGAAGTTTAAATATTACCCAAGACGTAGCAACGAAATAAAGTATTAAGTCATATTTATTTCATACAAAAAAATTGTATCATAAAAAACAGAGAGAGGGGAAAAAAGAAAGTTTATCGAAATTGGTCACTAAGTACGAGTGGGCAACAGAATCATTGGTCGCCTGTAGGCAAGCTCGCTGAATGTAAAGAGTAGAGTTTGAAAGGTTCCACCACTCTATTTTATCCAAATTTGTGAGAAAGCTCGGGAAGCTATAAAAAGTTGTGTTGTAAGAAGAAAAGTACATTTCATTATTTACAACTTTCTCTCTGACGAAAATTTCCTTACCACGAAGCAAAATATTGGCAGGCGGCTAACTTTCTCATGTCGTATTTTTAATTTCATATAATAGTAATACTTTCAATTATTATTTTATACAAACACAATACGTATTGTACTTGCTAATAATACTGTTGCAATCCCTCAGTATTCAAATGTCGGCGAGAAAAAAAATTTCCTATCCTAAGGGGTTCAAATGACAATGTAATTGAGGTCAGTGTCATCTGAAAACTATGAATTTCCGGCCCATCTCCGTTTCTCCTTCCATCCAAGATGGATAGCCTCTCCATGTTATTCTGAACTCTCTGGTCGCAACATGTGACGACCTGGCAGTAGGCACAGTTTCGAAACACTGGAGATTTCCAAGCACTAGTTATTCAAATTTTTTCCTTTTTTTTTTTTTTTTTTTTTTTTTTTTTTTTTTTTTTTTTTTTTTTTTTTTTTTTTTCTAAATATTTTTTTCGTTTAAGTTTGACGGATTTGTGAATTTTGATGTTCTGTCTCGATACAACATATCTTGGTTAATTAGTCCCTATGTCTGTCTTGATGCTCTTCGTTAGCTCCGGATAATTTTTTTCTAGGTGGTGAAGTATGTTCTCATAACTAATGACGATACCAGTGGCTTCATTACCTAATTACTCGGTATATATTTCGGAGAATGCGCTCAGTACAATTTTGGATGATGTTTTATGCTTGTCTGAGACTTTGATCATGTATTTTTGCCAACATATAGAGAATTAGTTCAAGTAACAACTGATTAAAATCGTTTGCATTTGAAATCTGAACCAAGTTTTCTTTGTACATTGCGGCAATCGAACCGTTTGAGTCATGGGATCCGTAGAAAAAAACAAATTATTAATTCATTCCGGTTGTTAGGTCTAACCTCTATGTATACTACTAACTCACAGGAATCATCTACTACAATTTCGCTATAGTATTAACCTCTTGTGACAGCAATAAAAACCACCTAGTTTATTCGATCTATACATCCAGAACACCATTTGTTAATGTTTCATAGGAATTTATTTCGGGCTTTAGAAACCTTTCGCTAAATATTATAATATTAGCTTTAGTACTTTTTACTAGCGATTGGATCACTGGTTCATTTCCCCACACAGTTACGGCAGTTTACAACTGTTAGATCTAAAAACGTGGACGACCACAGATCTAAAAACGATGTTATGTGTTCGTCCTGTGACCTTTACCCTTTGAGGCTAAAACCCTATGTGTGTGTTCCCGAGGCCCTCTATGGAAAAAAAAAAAAACTTAAAATGTTCAGCGCAACCCTGAACGCAACCACCTGACTGAATGTCTGAGTCTCTGATTTAGACCCTCCACTCGGCTCTGGAATTTTTTTTTTCTTTTTTGTACCGCTGTTTTATAACAGAGAGTGTTTACCTCCTGACCGGGTGCGAGCCACGGCGTCCGGCGGCAATAAATTTTCTTCTGGTCGTGGCGGGATTTCAACTGAGGATCGAAGCACAGCGATCTGCGACACTAACCACTGCATCACGCGTGCTGTCGTATCAGTGGTCCTCAGTCGGCCCTGTCAACTATGCTGCAGACAGGGAGCAATGCCTTCATCTTGCAAGCAAGACAACGTAAAGACATCGTCTTTACCGCTCAGATCTGTTGGGAATCTTTCGCAAAGTGAGACACATCATTGTTATTGGCATGAGGTATCACCTGTAGTTTGCTGTACCCAGTACTCTTCATGGCATCCAGAAAGATACGTTTCATATCTGCACACGGGGCGTACATTGATCTTCTCCTTGGCATCCATAACCCAAAGGAACGGAGTTACTCGCCTAACGTTACAGCTCCCAATTACAAGCAAACCCACCCTCTGTGACAGACTGAATAACTGTTAATTGTAATGGTTTCGATCTCCCACTTCTGTTTCAGTTCCATGACTATCTCTGCCCTCTATCTCGATAGAGATCCTCGAAAAACATGTGGTCTATGGATGGTTAGAGGCATCAGACGCAATTGATGACCGCTTCTAGAAAGTTTTATCTTTCTAATGTACTTCCAATCTCTTTCCATGGTCGACTACCAGAAGGGTCTGCTGTGTCTGATAAAAGGAGGAGAATAATTGCCGGCCGTGGTGGCCGAGGAGACTAAGGCGATCCAGTGACGGTCTGCACGACCACTACGGTCGGGGGATCGAATCCCCCCTCGGGCATGGGTATTTGTGCCGTCTTAGTTCGTAAGTAGTTCATAAGTATATATACATGTGGCGTCTGTTCCGAAAGAATAGACGTCACTTCTGATCCTGCAGTTGTTATTATTTAATACTCATAGAATATATGACATCAACTGCGATTGGGCAAAGCTGAAAATGTGTACCCAGCCGGGATTCGAACCCGGGTCTCCTGCTTTCTAGGCAGTTTGCTGACCCCTACACCACTGGGGACACAGTGATCACCGCACCTGCAAGAACTACCCATGCACGCCTCCCGTCAGATACAAATTCCCAGCTTTGCCCTGCCCATAGTACTCAAACTCGTAGTTTAACTAATTCCCGTAAGAGTAAGGGCCTCAAACTTGCCCACCCCTCCCCACTAACGATAGGATCATTGCCCGCCACCGGCATATTATATATATATATATATATATATATATATATATATATATATATACACATGCGGCGTCTGTACCGAAAGAATAGACGTCACTTCTGATCCTGCAGTTGTTATTATTTAATATTAATAGAATGTATGACATCAACCGCGATTGGGCAAAGCTGAAAATGTGTACCCAGCCGGGATTCGAACCCGGGTCTTCTGCTTTCTAGGGAGTTGCGCTGACCCCTACACCACTGGGGACACAGTGATCACCGCACCGGACTGATGACCCCTTACTTAAGTCCCATAGACTATACAAACAATTTATCTAATTTCTCTTGGTAGGCAGCTTTTTGGGACATGGAGATAGTTCAGCGATTCCCTTGCTTTTCATTCCTTCGGAAAAGTAAGTTCTGTCTCGAAAACAGAAGTTCATCATGTTCAAATCTTTGTAGAGCTTATGGGACTTAACTACGGGGTCATCAGTCCCTAAACTTACAAAATACTTATGAACTAGCTAATACTAAAGACGGCACAAATATCCATGCGCGAGGGGGATTCGAACCCCCGAACTTAGTAGCCGTGCAGAATGTGACTAGCGCGCCGCAGACCGCTCGGCCACTGCGGCCGGTGAAAATAGAAGTTTCTTCATCTCAGTGGCCTAACCATTAATTTACGATGTTAACCCTAACTCCACCCCCATGAACCACAGACATTGCCGAGGTGGGGTTGCTTGCGTGCCTCAACGATGCAGATAGCCGTACCGTAGGTGCAATCACAGCGGAGGGGTATCTGTGGAGAGGCCAGACAAACGTGTGGTTCCTGAAGAGGGGCAGCAGCCTTTTCAGTAGTTACAGGGGCAACAGTCTGGATGATTGACTGAGCTGGCCTTGTAACATCAGCTAATGTGGCTTTGCCACACAGCTACTGCGAACGGCTGAAAGCAAGGGGAAACTACAGCCGTTACTTTTCCCGAGGACATGCAGCTCTACCGTATGAACATATGATGATGGCATCCTCTCGGGTAAAATATTCCGGAGGTAAAATAGTCCCCCATTCGGATCTCCGGGCGGGGCTACTCAGGAGAAAGTTGTCATCAGGAAAGACAATACTGGCATTCTACGGATCGGAGCGTGGAATGTTAGATCCCTTAATCGGGTAGGAAAATAAGAAAATTTAAAAAGGGAAATGGATAGGTTGAAGTTAGATATAGTGGGGATTAGTGCAGTTCGGTGGCAGGATGAACAGGATTTTTGGTCAGGTGAGTACATGATTATAAATACAAAATCAGTTGGGGGTATCACAGGAGTAGGACTGATAATGAATAAGAAAATAGGAAAGCGGGTAAACTACTATGAGCAGCACAGTGATCGCATTATCATTGTAAAGATAGATACGAAGCCAACACCGACAACAGTAGTACAGGTTTATATGCCAACTAGCTCTGCCGATGATGAGGAGATCGAAGAAATATATGAGGAGCTAAAGGAAATTATTCAGACAGTTAAGGGAGATGAAAACTTAATTGTGATGAGAGACTGGAATTCGGTAGTAGCAAAAGAGAAGGAAAAATAGTAGGTCAATATGGACTGGGCAGGAGGAATGAAAGAGGAAGTCGCCTGGTAGAGTTTTGCACGGAACATGATTTAATCGTAACAAACACCTGGTTTAAGAATCACAAAAGAAGGTTGTATACATGGAAGAGACCAGGAGACACCGGAAGGTATCAGATAGATTTTATAATGGTAAGACATAGATTCCGGAACCAGTCATGAACTGTAGGCTGAAACTGAAAATACTGCAGAAAGGTAGGAAAATAAGGAGATGGGACTTAGATAAATTGAAGGAAAGTGAAGTTCTGGAGAATTTCAGAGGGAGATTTAGGCAACAATTGACAGAAACAGGGGGAAATAAAACAGTAGAAGAGGAATGGGTAGCATTGAGAGATGAAATAGTGAAGGCAGCGGTGGACAAAATAGGTAGAAAGGCAAGACCTACAAAAAATCCATGGATATCACAGGAAATATTAAAGTTAATTGATGAAAGGAGAAAATATAAAAACGCAGCAAATGAAACAGGCATAATGGAGTACAGACGACTAAGAAATGAGATTGACAGGAAGTGCAAAATGGCTAAGCAGGAGTGGCTAGAAGCGAAATGCAAATCTGTAGAAGAATGTATAAGAAGGGGAAAAGTAGATACCGCCTACAGGAAAATAAAAGAGACATTTGCGGACAAGAAAAGCAACTCTACGAATATCAAGAACTCAGATGGGAAACCAGTTCTCAGCAAAGAAGGGAAAGCTGAAAGGTGGAAAGAATACATAGAACAGCTCTACAAAGGAAATGAACTTAGAGACAATGTTGCAGCAAGGGAAGAGGAAGTAGATCAAGATGAAATAGGAGATGCTATACTAAGAGATGAATCTGACAGAGCCTTGAAAGACCTAGGTCGGAACAAGGCCCCAGGAGTAGATGACATACCCTCAGAGCTACTAAAGTCTCTGGGAGAGCCAGCTATGACAAGACTATTTGAACTGGTGTGTAGGATTTATGAGACAGGCGAAATACCCTCGGACTTTAAGAAAAATGTAATAATCCCCATTCCAAAGAAATCAGGCGCATACAGGTGTGAAAATTACAGAACCATCAGTTTGATGAGTCATGGTTGCAAAATTTTAACACGAATTATCTACAGGAGAATGGAAAAGCTGGTAGAAGCTGACCTCGGGGAAGATCAGTTTGGATTGAGGAACATAGGAACCCGGGAGGCAATACTCACTTTACGTCTTATCTTAGAAGATAGATTAAGGAAAGGCAAACCTACATTTTTAGCTTTTGTAGATTTGGAAAAAGCATTTGACAATGTTGACTGGAATAACACTCTTTCAAATTCTGAAGTCAGCAGTGGTAAAATATAGGGAAAGGAGAGTTATTTATAACTTGTACAAAAGCCAGACCGCAGTTATTAGACTCGAAGGGCATGAAAGGGAAGCATCAGTTGGGAAGGGAGTAAGACAGGGTTGTAGCCTTTCTCTGATGTTATTCAATTTGTACATCGAGCAGGCGCTGAAGGAAAGCAAGGAAAAATTTGGAATAGGGATTAAAGTACAGGGGGAAGAAACAAAAACATTGCGTTTTGCTGATGACATTGTAATTCTGTCAGAGACAGCAAAGGACCTGGAGGAGCAGTTGAATGGAATGGACAGTGTGTTGAAGAGAGCGTATAAAATGAACATTAACAAGAGCAAAACAAAAATAATGGAATGTGGTTTTAGAAAATCAGGCGATGCTGAAGGAATTAGATTAGGTAACGAAACAATGAAGGTGGTAAATGAGTTTTGTTACTTGGGTAGTAAAATAACATGTGATGGTCGCAGTACAGAGGATATAAAATGCACAATGGCAATGGGAAGAAAAGCATTTTTGAAAAAGAGAAATTTGCTAACATCGAATATTAATTTAAGTGTAAGGAAGTCTTTTCTGAAGGCATTTGTGTGGAGTGTTGCCTTGTACGGGAGTGAAACATGGACGATAAGCAGTGCGGACAGGAAGAGGATAGAGGCTTTTGAAATGTGGTGTTACAGAAGAATGCTGAAGATTAGGTGGGTAGATCGCATAACCAATAAAGAAGTACTGAACAGAATTGGTGAGAAAAGGAATTTTTGGCATACCCTGGCTAAAAGAAGGGATAGCTTGGTAGGACACATTCTTAGACATCGGGGAATCGTAAATTTATATTGGAGGGAAGCGTGTGGCGTAAAAATCGCAGAGGGAGACCAAGAGACGCGTATAGTAAGCAGATTCAAGTGGATGTGGGTTGCCTTTCTTATGAGGAGATGAAAAGGCTTGCTCAGGATAGAGTGGGGTGGAGAGCTGCATCAAACCAGTCTCCGGACTGAAGACCATAACAACAACAACCCTAACTATCCTTACTTTCCTCGTACGATTGATGTTACTGTAATTATGTGAACATATATATTCACAGATAGCAAAAGTTTCAAAAAATATCTGTTTGTTTTACTAGGTGATACATTGGTTGATAAAGACGTATGGACCGATATTAGCTCATCGGCTAGTAAAATACAAATATCTAGAATACTGCCTACAACAATCTATATATCCTCTGGTAATATAAGTACAAGCTGTAGATTCCCCCCCCCCCCCCCCCAAAAAAAAAAAAAAAGTCACGAAATCTGTAACAGTTTGATGTTTCAAGCAACCGCAACTGATGTCACTAGAAAGCCGGCCGCGGTGGCCGAGGGGACTAAGGCGCTCCAGTCACGGTCTGCACGGCCACTACGGTCGGGGGTTCGAATCCCCCCTTGGGCATGGATATTTGTGCCGTCCTTAGTATTAGCTAGTTTGTAAGTTTAGGGACTAATGTTCCCGTAGTTAAGTCCCATAAGCTATACAAACATTTGTCACTAGAAAACATTTCGGACTCCAGAAATTTTATAAACTTTATCTTATGTACTCTTTTAAACCCGCTCGGTTAACCGTATGGTCTAACACACCCCTTTCCGAGATGGGGAGGTGTACCGGTCCCGGTGTGGTTTTTAGGCGGTTTTCGACTTCTTCGTAGGTGAATACCGGACTGTTACGCCTTAGTTACACGATTCGTGAACATTTTATAACTCTTTACTCTTTCACACGTTTATCACTATACGCACACATGTGGGGTACACATTTCCTCCCGGGGAGCAGGGAGTGGCGACTGAAAGTGTATCCGGCACCCCGTCAATTTTAACATGCCAAATACAAATAAACAAAGCCAACCCTGCATGTGCTGGAATAGGGCTAAAGAAAAAGGAGGAAAGAATTTCAGGTACTCTTTACGTGGCAATAGTGAGAACCTTAGAATACTGGAAACCCATACAATAAATCATGCACTTACAATGTAAGTTATTTGATAGGAATACGGTGCTGTGGATTTGGAAATGGTGTATGACTAATTCGTCATGTAAATTTTAATAGCAATATATGAGTAATGACTGTATGCTGGTTGGCGGGATTATTGTTGCAAATTCATATAAAACTAAATGCAAGAGTGGGAAATTTTTTTAGACCGCACCATGTATGCATGGACAATGGAGGCCAGGGAATGATCACGTTCTACTGTTGACAAGGGGTCTTCTTGAAGACTAACACAGCATTGCTATTATGAGTTGGTCGGCGCCCGGGTCACTAATGAATAAGAAAGAAGACGTTCTCCGGTGAAGATTCTCAGACCTAAAGGGCCTCTCAGTAAGTTCTCAATTTCAGAGCATTTTATCTGTGCTGGTAGTTCTTCCTCAGAGCCTTCCTTCTTTTTTGAGTAAGTTTGCTTAATCACAAATTTATTTCACATAGCTTAATTGGACGCCTTATACAGTGTTCATGTATGCAACTGGTATCCGCGTGTTCAGGAAGCGTACTATTTTTAAATTTTAATTTCACATGCATCAGTATATTAAAAGGAATAACTAATAACTGTTTACGAAAATCAAATTCTGGCCTACTTAACGCATTTTCGCAATGGGAGAAACATTTTTGTTACTGAAACTAGGTTTTGTTCATTTTGCGTTGGCAACTTCCCTCAACCTTTTACTCAAACTGAGTATAATCTCCTTTGATTTATTTTCTCCGACTCGCTTTATTCATGCGAATCCCAGAATATCCTCCGAAATGTCCGTGCTTGTCTGGAGTATGTTTAAGTAATGACAGTGCCAGGTGAACTTGAGACTGATTGGACTGCCGTTTAGTCGGGGGTGGGGAGGGTAAGTAGGGGTTTGCTGGAGATACGGGAGTTGTTAGTAGGAGAGGAACGCTGTATGAGCTCCCGAGGAAGCATCTGTCTCCAATGTGAGCTACAGAGAACTTCTGTCTGTCCTCTGATTTAGATAAAACCTAAAGTTTGGATGTTTCTTGCTGTTCGTAAAACGACGACCCTGGACATAGCCTGTTGGCTGCTACCGTTATCTGTTACGTACTGCCATTACGACGCAACGGAATTCCGGGTTTGTCTAGCAGTTCTTATATGACGACTGCTGCACACAATGGAATTAAAGACTGTGACAGTTTATTAGTTTATGAAGAGCTAACTGCTGTCTAAGGGATGAAAGTGATTAAGCGGACTGCTTTGATCTATTAGAAAGTGATTTTTTTGAAAGGCTGTGACGTTGATCTGTTGATTTTATATAAATGGAAACACTACTGCCAATCAATATTTTAAATTTTTATTTTAGCAAGATACGTTTCGGGAAATCTTTCCATATTCAAGTGCCTTTATTTGTGCTATGTCATCTTATTTCTCATGTATTTGGTGTGTGCGATTCTGCTTCATTCTGCTATCCTTACTGTAATGTATAACCATGCGCTATGTTAGCTGATGGTTGATCTTGATATAGCGATCATTGCGAACTCAATATAACGCTATATAAGAGTGAACCATATAAATAGCAACCATAAACTAAAATCACTCGCCGCGGTGGAGAGGCATTAGGTCCGATACACAAGGCCGTTCCCCGTCGGGGCTTCGAATCGTCCCTCGAGCATGGATGTTTGCGGTAACCTTAGTATAAGGTAGTTTATAAGTAGTTTGTAAGATTAACCCCATAGTTAAGTAACATAAGCTTAACAAAGATTTTGTTTCAAACACGCGGATTTATATATCAATGAAAGGACAGCAAAACAGAGAAGGTACTCCCAAACATAAAACTTAACAAACAAAATGCCACAGAACAGTAAAAAGCACTTCAAAACAGGATTTATTTCCCGATACGCGTTGTGCTAAAAATGTTTCACTGTAGCCGTGTTTTCATTTATAAACAAATCCATAGGTTCAGTAGATGTTGAACAGACGTAGCCGCCAGTGCAGTATGCCAGCACACTGTTCATACAGTGACATCGCTACGCGTTCCACTATTTAGATATAAGAAGTGTTGGGATCGCTGGTAGAAGTTTCTTCACTGAGGTTTTATGGCGGTAGATTAGATTAGTCTAATTTCTGTTGTGAGACAAGTCTGTTATCCGGGTAGAACGTACCATTTTATCCATCACTGGGGAGATTTAAGTACACGACAGCTAAGAACATCAGTGTTTTGTTTTCTCTGAACGGAACGTATTGCAACTGTATGATTGCGTAAGCAGATTAGTTGTCTATTATTTTTCAATAAATTACATGGTACGGCTTAAATTTATACTAAGGCTTTTCTGGGGAGTGGCCGAGGGCTTTGAGCGGAGTATTCGTCTGTTTCCCGTAGGAGGTTCGCGTCCTTCTTTGGGGATTGGCGTGCGTGAGTTGTCCTTAGCATAACATAGCTCAACCAGCGATCACTCGCGTTGTTAGGAAAAACTGAAACATTAATGATTTTAGTTAAATGTTTTTCAATCAATTGTTTACACAGAGTACATTACATTCTCTGTCGTATACGAAAATATACAAAACTTTTCAGGGAAGTCATGTCAGAGGAACCACTCGACGAGGATATTCACACAGAGGATCTTTCATCAGATACTGACCTGACGTACCGTGTGAGTATGAAGAGATCAATACTGCAACCTATCAGTCAGGCCGGCCTTGGTGGCCGAGGGGACTGAGGCGCTCCAGTCACGGTCTGCGCGGCCACTACGGTCGGGGGTTTGAATCCCCCCTCGGGCATGGATATTTGTGCCGTCGTTAGGATAAGCTAGGTGATAAGTAGTTAGTAAATTTAGGGACTGATGACCCCGTGGTTAAGTCCCATAATCTGTACAAACTTTTGAACATTTTTTTCGATCAGTCAGCGAACTTGCTACTTCCGCTACAGCTTTCTCAATATACTGATCGCGAAACCTTTCTTGGTAAGGATAGACTAACAAAATGGTGGAAGCAACATGCTCCTCCAGTAAACATTGCCCGTAAGAATATTGTAACACAGCTTCCAGGTTTGAAGGGTGTTGCAAAATATTGGAAAAGGATTTTGGAATGCTGGAAATTATTTTTTCCCCGATAGTGTAATTGGTCGACTTGTGAAATACACAATTCCATAACTTGACAGAATGGCAGAATCTTATTCACAGAGTGCTCCAAACTGGCAACGGGTAGATTTTGAAGAATTATCTGCTTTATTTGTCGTATTATATCTCGCAGGACTGAAAAAAGGCACAGGCTCTCAGTACTGGTGATCTATAGGCCAATAATGGGACTGCACCGGATTTCTTTACAGCACTGATGAGCGAACGGAAGTGCCACACACATCTCCAAGCTATAGGTTTTGATGACAAATCTACGAGAGCTCACAGACGGGAAACAGATAATCTGGCACCTATTAGAGAAATATTTGACGAATTTGTGTTTCAAAGAAGAACTATAGTGCCGATGCATTGACAACGATAGAAGCGATGTTAGAACCATTCCGTGAACATTTCAAATTCAGGCAGTGTATAGCAAACGAACCTGCAAAATATGGCATCAACGTATATGCATTCTGTGATGTCAGAACGTTTTATTGCTGAATATGGAAGAATAGGCAGGCAAACAGCCTATTGGGCCATATCAAGTACCCAGCGATGCAGAGAATGTGGTGTTACGATTGATTTGACCGATTGACAATCCAGGCAATTATTTTCCATCCATACCATTGGGTAACACAATGTACGCCTACATCGACTCTACGGAAGAATAAAACAGAAATTCCACCCGAACTTCTGGACAACTAAACAGCAGCATATTCGCATATGAAAATAAATAAATAACTGCCTGAATGAGACAGAAAGAGACCTAATGTTATCTCCCATTTACAGCGACGATACTATAGGCGCTGACAGTGACAAATCGAACAAACCTGATGTCATTACATTCTACAATGTCACAAAAGGAGGTGTAGGTGTTGTCGACCGTTTGAAATGAGTATTCTGTTTCAAGTATAAGCAACCGCTGGCCTCTTAAACTGTTTTTCTGATTGTTGAACATCGGAGCAATAAATGCTCAAAGTTAAACACAAATGACTAAATTCCACGAAGAACATCAATTACAAAATCCAGTATGATGCTTGCAAAAGTTCCTTTGATCAAACGCATGTCGATTCCGATTCGCTTGAAGGAGGAAGTAAAAGGTGTTGTACACATTTGCACCGACAGCTGAAGACGAAAATGAATCATTAGAAAAAGCTAGCTGTCGCTACAGCCCTAAAAGGAAAATAGAATCACACAGCATCGCTGCCATCATTGATACTGCGCTATCTGTAATGAACATACTGCAGCGAGTGTTTTTATTTGCCTGGCTCGTATATCACAAGAGGCCATATCTGAATCTGATGGCCGGCCGCAGTGGCCGAGCTCGCCAGTCACGGTCTGCACGGCTGCTGCGGTCGGAGGTTCGAATCCTCCCTTGGGCATGGGTGTTTGTGCTGTCCTTAGCGTTAGTTTAAGTTAGTCACGTAATTAGTGTGTATGTCTAGCGACTGATGGTCGCATAAGGTCACACACACATCGAACATTTGAATCTGATCAGTAAAAATGAGCATGGTTAACCTAAATTCATCACTTGCTATTACGAACTACTGTTCACGCAAATGTTGTAATCAAAAAAGTTTACGAAATCGTTGCATGTTGAAATAATTTTATGTTCAGCGAAGTACATGTTCCTTACCATATTTATATTAATTTATAATGCTTTGGTAATAGCAAAGAAATGATTAACTTTATAAACGTTTCTTTGCGTGGCTCCATGAGCTTAAAAAGGTGCAAGATCTCATTGTTAGAAAAAATCTAACACGGGAGTTACCGCGTGTAACAATTTACCTAGCGTCCACGGAGTAAATAGTTTCTAAGTCGACGGACTGATGTCCACTGCAGTTTGTTACACAGCTTTACAAACATTTTGTATATTTCGATGAAAGGAATTGTTTTCTTTGAACATTTCATTGTTAATATACTTTGCAGCAAACTCAAAACATTTTAGTTAGTGTTTGTGTTCTAAGCATCTCTCCATGGGGGTGTCAATATATTTTCGCATTTTCTTTATTCACTTGGGCAATTAACATCGTGGTTTGCCATTGGTTGTCTAATAACGAAATTATTAAATAGGAGGATAAAAATACGGACAGAATAGGTGAATAACTATGGGGGTCTTAGAACATAACCAATTTTAAAATCACGAGGCCGGTCACTTTCCTAAATGAAGATTTCACAGCTAAAAAGGGACTTTTAAGGAAGAAGAAATAAGTTTGCTAGCGCAAATTTCAAACAATCAAAAAATGAAGAATACGATTTACATTGACCGTGGGCTGCAAGTGGTCATGATAAATTAAATGTAACCATTTCACTTATTATTTAAATCATTAATTATGCTACTAGTTTCGGCTTCAAGTTCAAACCATTTTGAAGCTTCTATACCAAATGGAAGTTCCCTATCTTTTTACACCTACATCCACAATCTGTAAGCCACCTTTGAGTGTGTGGTGAACGGAACTTGGTGTGCCATTGTTACTTCCACGTCCTATTTCAATCATGCATGGTTCATGAAAAAAAATGAAAAAAAGGTTGGCTACAATGTGTCTAAGTTCAGCTTGTGGCAATTTCACGAGATGTCAGTTGACTTTTTGTAAAAAGAACGCGGTACCATGATACAGAACGTCTGTCTCCTGGCTTCTGCCACTGTATTTTATCAAAATTCTGTATGTCGCTTCCCCGCTTTTTAAATGAGCCTCTAACAAGTTGTGCTGTTCTAGGTTGGATGTCATCTGTCAACATTATCGGGTACGGACACCACACCGATGGGCAATAGAGGTGACCGAACAAGTGTTTCTAACCCATTTTCTTTGTTAAGGGACTTCACTACCTGAGGATTCTGCAAGTGATTCTGTCTACCATCTGCCCGCAGCACGATAAATTTTATATGATAGTTCAGTTTCATATCGCTCCATGTGGTTATTCACAGATGTTTTATGGAAATAATGGCTTCTGGTGTTTGGTCTGTCATTGTGTGATTATATAGTGAAGCATCTTTTTCTATGTAAACGAAGCACCTTTCCTTTGTTTCTTGCGAGTCAATTGGCATCCCCTGCTGCGTGCGTTAATATGATCCTATTCGAGCGTATCATTGTAACATAATCACTCATCCACGATGTCGTTCGTAGCAGCTGCAGGAATTGTGTTATATGGAGTCAACGACATCATTTGAATATGCTCCAAATACTTTGTAAATGTATACTGACCCTCCATGTCGAACAGGCGCCTGAGGCTGAGACTAATTATAAATTACACAACTTATTAAAAATTTACGGGTAATGTTTCCATTAAAATTAACATGAAGAATAATCGTTCATTTTTTGTTGGGGCAACCATCATGATTTTTTCTTAAACCCAACAGTAAGCAGTGCGTAACATCGTAACAGCAAATCAAATTGTTTTTACAATCATAATTGTATTTTGTACTCACCTATTTCTTGTGATAGATCCGCTTTTGTTCTACTATGTAACAATCACGGTACACGCAACGGAAGACGATTTTTCATAATCAGCTCTCCCTCTGTTGATAAGCGAACAGTCTCAGCGTTATCAAACATTTCCGATCGATTGCCTTGCATTGCCGCATCCTGAAATTTGCAATCTGTTTCCTTAGTTGTGATCACAGTCGACGACTGCAGCGCACTTTGACTTCGGCCTTGATCGGAATTTAGTTTGACTTCATTCAGGTCGTCGTTAATGGTCTTCATTAATGGTGGGAAACCTAAGTGAGATTCATCCGTTCATGTTTTGTTTTGTACGTTGTCCTTTCTTGAAATTAAACCGTATAAGAAATGCAGTTAACCTATTCTCCAGTTTCAGTGACAGTCGACACGGGGCTCCGAACGTGGTTTCGTGCTACTTAGGCAGTCCCTCTAATAGTCCTCCCTCCCCTTCCAAAAAGTAAAATCCTGTCTTATAATAATGAACATACATAAAGGTCTTTCACTTATTATTTGAAGGCGTATAAATAAGACAAAAGAAAAGTTTTCTGGATGAAACAATCTGTCACTTGTATGTTCGTGATTTAGATTCTTCCTAACTCGAATTCTTTTTAGAAAGAAATATTCCTAGTTGATGTGATCTTTTAGGTATTAGCTGAAAATGAAAATATTATGCCAAAGCCAATCGCATTTACTTTATTGATATTTGATGTGTTGCTGAATGAAAGATTCTTCAAGGCTGAACAATACTTACAAAAATTGTACTTTTCTCGTCTATAAATTTCTAAAGTATTCTGATACCTGACTACCATACAAATAATCTAAGATCTCATGTTATATTGATGCAATAGCCACATTAGTAAGTGACTGCTGGTGCATAATTGATCTTAAATAATTTTTTGAAATTTTGGAAACGATGCAACTGTAAATGACAGATCAAAGGATATTCGTAACGTAATTGGTATGCTGGAAAAGTTGATATTAACCGAATCGCGAAAAAATAGTGGAAGGTTTTATGTTACATATAAGAACTATTTTCTATAAAATTTAATTCTAAAAGCGTCAATGTCAATGTACAAAACAGTATCGTCAATATCAGCTTTAACCCTGGAATCGTATTTAGGTTTCAAATGTAAATCCATACAGTGTATCACCAATTCTCCTTCTCTAGGGTAGCCAACATTGTAATCTAAGTTTTCAGATTCTTCAAATCTGTTTGTCAAAGGAATTAATCTCCGATCTAGAATTCGTAAAAAAAGCTCAAATTTGGTTTTAGAATCTATTAAAAACAATCACGATGATCATACTGAAGCTGTATTTTTTTCCCTTGAAATCAAAATTGTTTCAACTGAAAAATCTGCTTCAACATTTAGTTGGTGTGCCATAATTGCAGGTTACATGCTCCACATGTATATCAGATGCACACTGGCACTTCCATCTCCCTTCTTGAAATGTAGACGGGGATGACAAGTCATTTTAAAATCGAGCGATGATTGATGTATAAAAACATGGCATCGGGACATAACTGACGTATTCCAATTACCACAGATTTTAAAGATACACTATGCGATTAAAAGTATCCAGGCATCTGGCTGAAAATTATTTACAAGTGCGTGCCACCCACCATCGGCAATGCTGGAATTCAAAATGTTCAAATGTTTGTCAAGCTTATGGGACTTAACTACGGGGTCATCTGTCCCTAAACTTACAAACTACTTATGAACTACTTACGAACTAGGACGGAACAAATATCCATGCCAGAGGGGGGAATCGAACCCCCGACCGTAGTGGCCGTGCAGACCGTGACTGAAGCGCCTCAGTCCCCTCGGCCACCGCGGCCGGCAATGCTGGAATTAATTATAGTGTTTTAAGAATGAAACTTTCTCTCTCCAGTGGAATGTGCACTGATATGAAACTTTCTGGCAGATTAAAATTGTGTGCCGCAAGCGGGACTCGAAGCTACGACCTTTGCCTTCGAAAGGCAAAAGTCCCAGGTTAGAGTTCCGGTTCCGGCACAGAATTTTAATCTGCCAGCAGAAAGTTTTAAATATGGTGCTGTCTAACCCTTAGCATTGTTGACAGCTTTCATTCTCGTCGGCATTGGGGAATGACGGCTAATTTTTAACTTAGTGCTTCACGGAGGAGGTGTTTCGATGTAGGTCGGCAGAGCCTGGTACGAAGTCTGCTTTCCAGAACATCCCAGAGGATTCATGTCAGGCCAGTCCATTACAAGGATGTTACTTCCGTGTAACTACTCCACTACAGGCCGTGCATTATGAACGGGTACTCGATCTTGTTGACAGATGCAATCGCCAGCTCCGAATGGCTCTTCAAAAGTGGGAAACAAGAATGTTCTTAAAATACCAATGTAGGCTTGTGCTGTAATAGTGCCACGCAAAACAAGCTCCCTCCATGAAAATCACAACCAAACACCCCCGCTTCCAAATTTTACTGTTTGCATTACACACGCTGGCAGATGACATTCACCGGGGATTCTCCATACAAACACCCAGCCATCTGATCGCCAAGTTGTGTACTGTAATGTGACACTCTACACAACGGTTTCACACTTCAACAGTCTAATATACACGCTCCATACACCTAGCGAGGCGTCGTTTGGCATTGCCTGTGTAATGTGTGGCTTACGGAAAGCCGCTTGAGCATGATATCCTAGTTTTCGCACCTCCCGCCTGCCATAGTACTTCGAGAGGACCCTGAAGCAGTACGGAATTCTTATGTGAATTGTCTGGATACATGCCTCGCTATTGCTGTACGACCCTCTTTATGTGTCGGCGGTCTCTGTCAGTACTCTCACAGCTGGTGCAAATCAGTATGCTGTGGGCAGTTGGTGCAGGATAAGACATAACTTTATGGCTAGCAAGTAATACATTGTTGATAAATCAGAGTAAGAGTCATTTCTAAACACATAACAACAGCTGACATTTGGATTGCCTGGGAAATTGACTGAATAGTAAAATTTCTAAGGTTATGGACTATTTTTGCAAGGGATATTCTTCAAATAATAAATGCTGCGTTATTTATAACAGTATTTTTAATTGAAGTAAATGGCCTGCTCCTCCTATGGAGTGAGCACTGTACCGGATGAACAATCTGACGTGGTGTCTTCTACTAAGCACTGCAGATGAGGTAAATACACTTATGTCCATTACAATTGTTACACCACGAAGATGACGTGCTACAGATGCGAAATTTAACCGACAGGAACAAGAAGCTGTGATATGCAAATGATAAGCTTTTCAGAGCATTCACACAAGATTGGCGTCGGTGGCGACACCTACAACGTGCTGACATGAGGAAAGTTTACAGCCGATTTCTCGCACAAACAGCCGTTGACCGGCAGTTTTTCGAATGAATGCAGTTTTTGTTTACAGCATTATGATGCTTGCATCAGTGTTTGGCGACATCGCGGTGAACGCACATTGGAAGCGTATATTCGTCATCGCCATACTGGCGTATCAACCGGCGTGATGGTATGGGGTCTCGGTCACCTGTTGTTCGCATCGACGGCACTTTCAACAGTGGACATTACATTTCAGATGCGTTACGACCGGTGGTTCTACCCTTCATTCTATCCCTGCGAAATCCTCCATTTCAGCAGGATAATGCACGACCGCATGTTGCAGGCCCTCTACGGGCCTTTTTCGATACGGAAAATGTTCGACTGCTGCCCTGGCCAGCATATTCTCCAGATCTCTCACCAATTGAAAATGTCTTGTCAATGGTGGCCGAGCAACTGGCTAGTCACAATAGCCCTGTCAGTACTCCTGATGGACTGTGGTATCTTATTAAGGCTACATGGGCATCTGTACCTGTAAACGCCATCCAAGCTCTGTTTGACTCAATGCCCAGGCGTGTCAAGGCCGTTATTACGGTCCGAGATGGTGGTTCTGGGTATTGATTTTTCAGGTTCTATGCACCCAAATGGAGTTAAAATGTAATCAATTGGCAGTTCTAGTATAATATAATTATCCAATGAATACCCGTTTATCATCTGCACATCTTCTTGGTGTCGCAATTTCAATGGCCAGTAGTGTAAATTGTTGATAAATGACAGTAAGAGTGACTTTTTAGAAACATAGGGAGAGCTGACTTTTGACTGCCTCGGAAAAGGACTGAATAGTAAATTTTCTGAGGTTGTGGAATGCCTTAGTTAGGGATATTGTTAAAATAATTTATTTATCATTATGACACTATTTTAATTGAAAGAAGCGTCATATCTGGTTGAATAAATTAAAAAGCATTTAAAAAGAATGGCTTGCTGCTCCTAGGATGTGACCACTGTATCGGATGAACTATCTGATTTAGATTTAGATGTTGTGTTTTACTAAGCACTGCAGATGAAGTAAATGTAATTAGTATTGGTAATCGACCTGCCTGTCGTTCCTATGAACTTCTCCAAAACAGGCGCAAATAAACTTGCATTAAGATAAGATGGTGAGACGCTGGCTGAAATAAAAATAGTTTATTCCATCTAGTTTTTATTGGTATAATATCTTGAACAAGGGCCACACATTTTGTTACATAAATTTTGATATTCTTAATCTTGGCGGAAGGTGAAACTCGTGGTCGAGGATACCGAATTATTCTTGTTCTGTGACAAATGACACAATTCTAAATCAGCAAGTTCTGGTAACCTGAGACAAATGCTAGCCCAACAAATTTCCTCACTGAATTTCTGGAATACATTACAAGTGAGTAATGGGCAGGCAGCCTGGAGTTGGTGTTGGCGGGAAGGAAGTAGATTGCGCCGAAGACTGAAAATCCACGAGTTCCGCTGAAGCTCGTTGTCATTTAATGCTCGCAGTTCTGCTGTTAACCACTAGACCAGTTCGTACATTTGAGCAATTATGCTTCAAGGATGCAAGAGCAGGTGTTCAGACACAGAAAACTGTAGCGGGGCGTCACGAACACGGATTGGTCGCCAGTAAAATACCAGACCTCAATAGAGGCTCTTCGAAGTCTCTGAACTAGCACCTTAGTAACAGATACGTCGGGCAATACTCTGCACAATCAAAAAATTTCTAAGGGTACCACACTTGGTGTAGCCCTCTTAGAACGCACCAAACGCTGCCTGGCTCATGTCGGTCTCCCCTCTGCATGCCTACCGTTGTCAACTGTCCTCACCAAATTTCCGCCCCCACATTTTACTTGCCAGTCACCATAACTTGCGCGGCAACCTGTAAGATAAGCTGACATTGCCTTAGGGCTGCCCTCACGTATGGATACATACGTTTCGGTGGTTCACAAGGCTCCTTGCCGTTCTCCCGCGGGGAAACGGACGAGTGCCCAGAATCTTATTTCCCACGGAAAGAAACGGTTTCCTCGCTACAGGTTCTAGGAAACCGAGGTAAAACTAATTCTCAGGTGCCCACGTGTTCTCTTTCATATGAAATCTTAGCACTGAGCAATGGCTTTCCTGGAAGGCTCTCAGTCGTCGATAAAATGTTTCTGCTAGGACGTCGCAGCATGCTGCAACTGGTACACAAGGTGCCCCGTGGTGCGTTTTTTGTCCAGTAGCTTTTCGGGTCTCCTTTCGCAGAGCCCGTGATTCCTAAAACGGAGATTTCCGAAAAAACTAAAAAAGGTTTTGCAGTATGTGATCCTTATTGCAGCACACGTTATTATTCATAAATTCACAGACACCGAGGGTTTAGGAGCATGTTTTACATTACGGAGGAAAGAACAAATAGTGAGGTATCTTTCATAATTAGTTCAGCATGATAATTAGTTCTCCTTTACTTAGATCCGTTCGCTCATGAAGAATGATTAAAAAAAAGATATTATTTGCTCAGAAATGGGCGATTCGAGCTATATGTGCTTTATGATCACTACCCTCTTGTCAACGACTCTTCTGTAGTCTGGGAATTTTTACAGCTCTCCCAAAACATATATTTTCTTAAAAGTCGTTTGTTTTCGGTAATATCAGCTTATTCCCTAGAGTTAGCAGTTTTTATTCAGTTGATCGAATCTGTATTAGGATCACACCAAGTTGATTATTGTGCAGAAAGCATGCCGTATTCTGCCGCATCAAATACCAGTATGCTGTTACAGGAATATATATATAGTAGTAATCCATACACATTCTAGTCTGGCTTACTCATGGCTCAGCCTTTCTCTTATCAAGCTACATCTGGAAATGTAAGCTACATGATTCTTTATTCTTATGTTTGTATGTGTTTTTTTTTTTTTTTTTTTTTAATTTTACTTTACTCTTAGAATACTTGTGAACATAGATATATAAAAACACATACAGGTGATTATAATAAAGATTTAAAACGCTGTAAAACTATCACCACTGATCAGACTGACATCAAAATGCAACGGGATATTATTGGGGAAGGGGGAAACGTATGGGATAAGTAAAATAAGCAGTGTGAACTCTGATCAGTCGATGGTGCAGTATGTGTCAGATTACGTAAATTAAAACACCTCCCGGCCGAGGTGGCCAAGCGGTCTGCGGCGCGCCAGTCACGGTTTGCACGGCCACTACGGTCGGAGGTTCGAATCTACACTCGGGCATGGATATTTGTGCCGTCCTTAGTATTAGCTAGTTCATAAGTAGTTTGTTAGTTTAGGGGCTGATGACCCCGTAGTTAAGTCCCATAAGCTATACAAACATTTGAACTTTTTTTTTACACCTGTCAATCGCACGACACATTGAAGTTCATATAAACATGCTTGGTGAACGGCTTTTGTTCATTTCGCAACTGTAGCCATGAGTGTCTGAATGCAGGATCGCGCTCCGCTTCTAAAGCTTTATAAGAATGGTTAATGTGCTCTGCAGAAATTCCGGACACTGAAGGTTTTGAGAAAAGGCGTTGGTTCAGTGACTGCCGTGGGCCTGGAGCAAATTATTTTGAAATTCGAAAAGACGAGTTCCATGTTGTGCAACCTGCTATAGGGAGAAACAGACTTGATTCGACAGCAATCAATGAGAAGTCGAGTGGTGATGTGCAAACGTGTCGTGCTCGGGGAATTGCCCTAACATTGGACAAACCTATGAGCAACGCGCGTAAAATCCTACGAAACATCCTGATTTGCTGTCCATTCAAAATTATCCATGTTAACTGTTCACCTGCCAGGTAGACAGACATTTGCTGTAAAATTTCTTGCTTACATGGAGGTGGACGATGAACGGCTGCGGAAGATTTTGTTGAAAAAGAAAGCCCGTGTTCATCTGAAAGGAAACGTCAATTAACGGAATTGTTGAATATGGACATCATAAATTCCACATGCGAGCTTACGGTGTTATTTACCAAAGAGTTATATTTTTTCCAAGAGAGAGGTGCTTCCGGTCCGTTTAGTTGTACCGTCACTAGTAAGTGCTATGAGTGCCTTTAGCACAAGCAAGTCATTCCAGCTCGCCAATACTGTGGATGAGATCATTTTCATGGAAGTCTAGCTAAAACCCGTCGTTGCTCGGGTATATATTTATTTATTCCTGTCATTTTTCAAGTATATATTCCTTTGTATAAGGGCTGTATGTCTTTCTCTTAGGAATACAATCAGCACTAAAGAAGTAATAGATTAAAGCTTGGTGCCTGATGTGGCGGTTTTACATGAACGTTTCTGTTTACGTGCGCATGTCTCATGAACTACGTGTCGTACTGTGATACAATTTAGAAGGTACACTCAACTATATGCGTGTATACTGTTTGTAAAGTTACCTGCGGCTACATTTTGTAGTGAAGAAATTATAAATTGTAAAGTATTACCGAAAGCCTTAGTTTTAGTCCATGAACAGAGGAACGTTACTGTTATGTGCTCATATCTCATGAACTACGTGCCGTAATGTGATACAGTTTAGACGTACATTGAACTATATCTGTGTATACTGTCTGTAAAATTTCCTGCGGCTACAATTTGTAGTGTTCAAATTATAAATTGTAAAGTCATATCCAGAGCCGTAGTTTTACTCCATAAACAGCGGAAAAGTAATAAGCGAGAAACTTTTTTCCTTTCATCATTTTACTATGGTTGGCAGCGAGAAAAAGTTTAATAAAGGTTTGAAATTATGTTTAAAGTATCTTGCAAGTCGCTAAATACTGTCATTCTCATACACTGTATTTCCAAAGTCTCGCCTCATTATATGGCATTTTTTGCGATTTCTATTGGTTATGACGTAATATCTTTTGAACCATGTGCTGTATGTGATTCTTAACCATGCAGCAATTGTTATCTCACGGTAAGGAATGTGTGTACCAAATTTGGTTGAAATTGGACCAATGGGTTAGGAGAAAATCAGCAGCATTGTCGCAAAATACAGCAGTTTTGCGCGCATCTCATTGTTTATGACGTCATATCTCGTGAACTATATATATTATGTGATTCTTACACTTACGGCGACCGTCCTCATGGATTGAAGCTTGCGTGTACAAAATTTCATACAGATCTACAAAATTATGATGATTACAACGTCTCTATTGATGATTTTTGACACTACTTATTTATCGTCTGCCACACGTTCTCCGTTCTCTGATAATACTCCGTTACAATTTCACATCATCCAGGCCAGTTTTGTTATTTTTACAGCGGTTTGTGTGTGTGTGTGAATTTGTGTAAGTGGGAGGGTAAATGTAGATCGAATATAAATCTTTATGTTGACGACTACACTAATCACTTCAAATCGTGGAAAGCCACACCCTCCACCTCACTTGTCGCATGAGCCTCCCCCCACCCCATCCTTGGGCCTCTGCCACGCCTATACCACTGTATCCTTCCTTCACCTACAAACGCTCATCCTTTCCCAAGGTCACCTCCCCCTTCTAGATCTCTGTCCCGATATCTGTCCCTCCTACTAGCCCTAAAACTACCCACTGCCCTCCCAATATATCCACTTCTTTCCTCTCCCATCCTCCGCCACTCGCCCCCCCCCCCCCCCAAGAGTGAGACCAACAGTGCAACGATATTAACGTTTGCATCGTGAAAAGTGCTGATCAGTGTGTCTATTCAGTGCCTCGTAACTCGATGAGACCACTGCCACAAATAAAAGCGTCACCAGTGTGTTTTGACTAGTGTCTGTGTTCTTCGCTGCCAGTATTTATGTCCGTCAATGTGTTTTTAAGCCACTGTGGCCATCATTTTGAAGACTGCATGTATTGTATTGCCTATGACTACGTTTTAATCTGCAATACTTAACCATGTCTATTTTAAATTCACCGATGATCGCTCCATTGTATTTTAAAAAATAACTCAACCATTGTGTAACTCTGTAGGCTAAAGAGCGGCGTAACTTGCTGCTGCCAGCATGCACATTTTGGGCATCGTGATAACAATAGAGTAAAAACAAGACTACCCCAATATAAAACACACACACACACACACACACACACACACACACACACACACACACACAAACAACAACATGAATCTGAAATAAGCATATAATTTTAAAACTTTTCTTGGAGTGCTTTAACAATAGAAACAATGTTACTTGAAATACTATGGCAGCACATTGATAACGGATGTATCACCAAACACCCCATACGCAACATTTTATGCTCCTTTACCATCCATATTTCCAAATTAATTTCTCATTCCTAACTGTTCTTTCTGCCATCCTCTGTAATAATCATCGTTGACGTAAAGGGATAACATGTTGAACGCATTGAATGACTGGTTCTTATATCGACAGAAATACTGTCTTTACCTCCAAGCAGATACATATTGAAAGTTGGAGACCATAATTGCAGCACGAACCAACCACCTATGTCATGTGTTTGAGCCATCTCTCTTGGCTGATGGGAAGAGACAGTCAAATAAGCATCGGGATAGATGATCACTCAGAGCCGCGCGGGAGTAGCCGAGCGGTCTGGAGCGCCACGTTACGGAAAGCTCGGCCTCCCGCGTCGAAGGTTCGAATCCTCCCTCGGGCATGGATGTTTGTGTTGTCTTTAGTATAAGTTAGTTCATAAGTACGTTGAATGTTTAGAGACTAATGACCCCGCAGTCCCATACGCTTAAAAAAAGAAAATATCACTCTATAAGACCTCTGTTACCCATGCCGCAGTTCAGAATTAGATCGATCGTTTCCAATTCAGGAGACAAATGTGAACGAAAATCCCCTGAAACTTCAGCAACTTCATTTCTATCTAGACGTACAACATCAGACGATAATAGGCTTTGATTTCAAATGAAAACAACTACGTCAATCTTAGCAAAATTCTAAAGTATATTTCACGTTTGTTAGTTAGACCTGAAACTCACACAAGGAAACGTAGAAAAGTTAAAGCCATAAACGTAACATCAATAGGAAATATAGTTTGGACATCTTCATGGCGCTTTGTTGTTTGATGGTGAAAATGAGCCAAAAATTTGCAATTTTTTTTCTTAATTTCTACATAATTAGTATCAGCAGACTAGCTGCCATTTTGAGATGCATGATTTTCATGAAATAAGTACAAGTTTGTGGTCGCTTACTGAGAGTGCTTTCGTTTTAAAATGATAATATAGTAATAAGGACAGTTTACAATTCACAGCAAAGATTTGGCGACGAGCTGTGACAGGCACATACAAAAGACACACACATACAACACTTTCAGCTATTGGCCATGGACTTCTTAAGAAAATAGAACATTAACGCAATCACAAAGGCACACAACACATCCATACATCACCTCTGGATGCAGCACTTCCAATCACGCTCTGTGTCGTGTAAATCAGGGAGGGGCTTGGAGAGGGGATAGGAAGGTTGCTTCGTGGTGGTGGAGACGGGTACAGCACGGCCTAGATGGGAATAACGAAATGTAGCTTAGGGATGGAGTGGGGTGGCAGGTGAAGGAAGAAAAATAAAATAAACAAAATAAATATAGAAAAAATAAAATAAAATAAATAAAATGCTCGCACACTGCATGCACATACGACAGCGTTCATACGTACGCACGCACGCACATTCACGCACCACTCAAAATAGGAGAGGTTTAGGATAGAGGTAGGTACTGTAAGGTATGCAAGAAAGGAAGCTACCGAAGGTTGAGGCCTGGAAGAATTCAAGATCGGAGATCTACTGTAGGGATGGGAAGATGGTAGTGGATAGGAGGATCCAGATGACCCGGGTTGTGAATCAGCCATTGAAATCAAGCTGTGCTCCGCTGCATGCTAGGCCACAGGGTGGTCCACCTTGTTGTTGGCCACAGTTTGGCGGTGGAATTCATCCGAATGGACAGCTGGTTACTGCTCATGCCATTATAAAAAGTTGCAGAGTGATATCAGAACAGTTAGTAAATTACATGACTGCTTTCACAGTTGGCCCGGCCTCTGATGAGGTAGGACAAGCCTGTGGCAGGACTGGAAGAGGAAGTGTTGGGTGGGTGTATTGGACAGATCTTGCAGCGGGGTCTTCCACAAGGATATGAGCCCTGTGGCAGTGGGCTGGGTTTCGGGGTGGCATAGGGGTGGAGGTTGGGAGGGCGTTCAAATGTTCAAATGTTTGTAGATCTTATGGGACTTAACTATGGGGTCATCAGTCCCTAAACTTACAAACTACTTATGAACTACTTACGAACTAGGACGGCACAAATATCCATGCCCGAGGGGGGATTCGAACCCCCGACCGTGGTGGCCGTGCAGACCATGACTGAAGCGCCTCAGTCCCCTCCGCCACCACGGCCGGCTTGGGAGGGCGACGGAACACAACTTTAGGAGGGGCAGGAATGGTCTTGGGCAGGGTCTCTCATTTCTAGGCACGAGGATAGAAAATCTAAACCGAAGGATGCAATTTAGTTGATCGAGTCCAGGGTAGTACTGGGTGACAAGAGGAGCGCTCTTTTGTGGATGATTACTGGTGTTAAGAGGAGCATTTGGGATGTGTGAGGATAAGTGACAAGAACTCCCTTTCAGAACATACCAAGGGTCTCACAAAGGCTATCACAGAAATAAACTGCCACACAGACCTCGTTCGCAAACAGATCTCCCGTGCCATATCCTCACACACCCCAAATCCTCCTCCTAACACCAGTAACTATCCACAAAAGAGCGCTCCCCTTATCACTCAGTACTACCCTGGACTCGAACAACTAAACTGCATCCTTCGCCAAGGTTTTTATTTTCTATCCTCGTGCCCAGAAATGAGAGATATTCTCCCCAAGATCCTTAGCCGGTCGCGGTGGCCGAGGTGACTGAGGCGCTCCAGTCACGGTCAGCACGGCCACTACGGTCGGGGGTTCGAATCCCCCCTCGGGCATGGATATTTGTGCCGTCCTAGTTCGTAAGTAGTTCATCAGTAGTTTGTAAGTTTAGGGACTGATGACCCCGTAGTTAAGTCCCATAAGCTTAACAAACATTTGAACATTTGAACCCAAGATCCTTCCCAGCTGGCCGCGGTGGCCGCTGGGACTGCGGCGCGCCAGTCACGGTCTGCACGGCCACTACGGTCGGGGGTTCGAATCCCCCTTCGGGCATTGATATTTGTGCCGTCCTTAGTGTTAGCTAGTTCATAAGTAGTTTGTAAGTTTAGGGACGGATGACCCCGTAGTTGTGTCCCATAAGCTGTACAAACATTTGAATATTTTTTATCCTTCCCACCCCTCCTAAAGTGCGTGTGTTGGTGTGTGTGTGTGTGTGTGTGTGTGTGTGTGTGTGTGTGTGTTTGCATGTGTGTGTTTGTACGTGGTCACGCGTACGTGCAGTGTGCGTTCATTTTATTTTTATTTTTTACCCTTATTTTGTCTATATATATTTTGTTTATTTTATTTTCTTATTTTGCTCCCATCACCCGCCTCCCCACTTCATTTCTAAGCTACATCGCGTTATTACCATCTAGGCCTTGCTGTACCCATCCCCACCACCATGACGCAACCTTCGTACCCCTTGTCCCCTCCTCGCCACGATTTACAGGCCACAGAGCGTGATTCGAAGCGCGGAAACCGGAGGTGATGGTTGTATGACTGTGTTGTGTGCCTGTGTGATTGCGTGAGTGTTCTATTTTCTGAAGAAGTCCATGGCCGATAGCTGAATGTGTTGTATGTGTGTGTCTTTTGTATGTGCCTGTGGCAGCTCGTCGCCACGTCTTTGCCGTGATTTGTAAACTGTCCTTATTACTATATTATTAATTCCATTCTGGATTTTCCATTACTGGTTTAAAATGGTTTGTTTCATATTATATCTTAAATAAACGTTATTAATAAACGGAGCTGTCTCCAAAACATTTTCAAAAGAACTAACAAACTACAGAATGGCTGCTGAAGAGGCTTTTCTGCAATCATCGTTTAAAAAAATGAGGTTCTGTGCAAGCTATAACTTAACTACATTAATATCTTTATAAAATACATTATACATAAAGAGATTCAATTTTAAAAAAACTTTAATGTGTTATAAGTTATTTCAATAATGTTTTCTTTCTCTGTAAAGTGTTTAACCCGATGGTTATCTGTTACATGTTTTGCCAACTGTCTGATAACGGGGTAAGATGGCAAGTGCTGTAATTTTTAAGCGTAGAATTTAGTATATCGTTATAAACAAAGTCAACTTTTGCATTCTCTGATGTGAAAATGTAATTTATCGAAAGTTTTAGGTTTTTTTTGTGTTCGTAAGTTTGTGATATTGGCATTTGAAAACACCGTGGCTATCTAACCCGAATTTAATCTATAACCACCCTGTATATCAATGGAATAAGTAAATAATCGGTCAAGGCTGGTTTTAGAGAGTTCTTTGTTGGGCTCGGTAGCACAGTAGTGAAGTGTCAGACTATGAATCCAAACGTTTCGTATTTCCATCAAGTCCTAGGATTTTTATCCGCCTCTTTTGAGTTCTTACACGTCTGTCAAAGTTGCTGATGCGATACATGTCGAGTAGCACCTTCGTCGAAATCGACCAACTGTAGGTCCCCTTATAACTGACTAGGCAACTCACAAGTAAAATACATGGGCTCGAATAAACGTATCTGTATGAACTTTTGGTTACAGGATCTCCACGTACACCTCAATGTGCTGGTGAGTGTTGTTTTTCTGCAAAGCTTTGCAACCAAGCTCTAGATAGCACTGTAGATGTAATTGTAGACGCCATATGTAATACAGATATCTTAACTATAACTTATGTAATAATCATCGTACAAGTTCTCTAGCGAATTGTCATCTAAAGCCGTGATGATAGTTGCAGCTTTAACTTTCTTCCCGAAAGCCTGTTGGTATTCACAGCCACTGCTTCCATCGACTCTTCCCGCACTTGCCATAGCACTACCGCTTGCAATGAGTTGTTCGGCATTATCATCCCTATTATCATTATTATGAGTTTGTAACAACAATATCTAACTTATGCTCATATTTCTGTACTAACAGATACGAGAAAGCATGCAAATGATCATCTTCTACACTAATACCATCTTCACGAAGAAGGGTTCTTCGTAACTTCATCTCAACTAATCGCAATACATTAGCTGGACTGATTGGCAATCGCCACCCAATCTGACGCTTCACCGCACAAATAACGTCACAAAACGCAACTTCGGAGGCACACTGCACCGTCCTACTGGCGAACCGACAGGTCAAAGTGCAATGCGGCATGGCACACGCTGAGGCCTCTAACGAACGACTACAGAGTTTTGCATATGCGGGAGTATCACTAGTGCAATAAGAGATCTTTACATTATCTCTCATACATTTATCCGCCGGCACCGTTCTCCTTCCTATGTCATCTGCTCTGACTCCCTCAGCGCCATCCAGAGTCCGAGCGACCCCTTTAAGGCCCATCCTACTGTGCACCGAATCCCTTCAGTAATTAGTTGCCAAAGGCCCCCACGTTCACCTTCTGTGGGTACCAGGCCACGCAGGCGTGCCTGGTAACGAGGCTGCTGATGCCGCTGTCGAGGCTGCAACTCTCTTGCGTCGGACAGCTACGTACTGTGTCCCATCGCATGATATTCAAGAGGCTCTTTCGCGGCGGCTTATACCATAGGGGCATAATGTGTGGTCTTCGCTTACAAATAATAAGCTTCGGACTATTAAACCGCTCCCGGTGGCTTGGAGGACCTCGTCACGCCACTCGCGACGAGAAAACGTCATCTTGGCCCGGTTGCGGATCGGACATTGCCGGTTCAGCCAACGTTACTTGCTCACTGGTGACCCTGCACCGTTATGTTCCTGTGGCCACCCGCTGTCGGTGCGCCATGTTTTATTGTCGTGTTCCAATTTTACTCCTGTTCGGCTTGCACTAAATCTGCCGGACACACAGGAACAAATTTTAGCTGATGACGTGCGGGCTGTTGCTCGAGTATTGAATTTTATCACCTTGATCAATTTGTCAAAGGACATTTAGCTCTTCCCTTTGTTGTTTTTTTATTCTATGTTTTTAGTTGTTTTTCTATAGTCTCATTATCCTTGGGTATCTCCCAGTTTTGTTTCGGGCACTAATGACCTCAGCAGTTGTGCGCCCTCAAACCACGAAAAAAAAAAAAATTCTCATACGATTTTGGCGTATGTGTGTTTGTTCGAGCCCAAGTACTTTCCTTGTCAGTTCGAAGGTTGGAGGAAGGCAATGGCATACGTCCTGCAAACAGCACTATGCCTAATAAAGCACTGTGTGGTTGGACGACAGTGAAAGTCCAACAAACATGGTCCTTTACAGGAGTTTAGCACACTTTTTGAGCCACCCTGCTGCATGATACTGTTTTTGCCCCGTAATGTCCTGTAAGCGCAGGACCTGTCGCGCATGCTAGACGCTGCTGTGGTTTCGGCCCTTGCGGCCGCCACCTTCGGACCAGCTGTCGAGTACCAATAGCGGCGCGGAAGAGCGGCGACAGTGATGGATGCGCGCTGGCAGGTGGCGCGGTTTCCCGGGCCACCGCGGAGACTTGTTAGACTAACGCGCGCCCTCCGGGGAGGCCCAACGACACGCAATTACCGTCCGTCGCTGCTCGACCATCGATCGCCGACCCTGGCCGCGCTGCCCTGCCCTGCCCCGCTCAGCCTGGCCTGGTCTGGTGGCGCGGTCCGATGCGATCGCGGCTGATCCCGCCACCCCCACCCCCTCCCGCCCCTAAAGCCCCCTTCCGCCCCCGGAGATTTACCGCGACGCCGGTCCACTCTGGCGAACGCCCAACGCTCCCGCCCCCCTTTACTGCCGACGCTGGGCGCGTTCTGACGATCCGCGACGTGCTGAATTATTACTCTCAACTACCCAACTCGTTCTGGCCACTGATGTTGAACAGACCGAAGTATTTCTCCAACTGAAAAGAAACTAATATTATTACGGCGCTAAAATATCTTCCTCTCCATGAGGTGGTCTCGTACACCTACCGAATGCAGAATATTTTACAACTAGCTTAATTCCCACTGCTTCGCACGCATAGACCGTATGGTCTGAATTGGTTGTTTCACTTATAAATTTTCATAGATTTACGATTAAAATGCTTCCCTAATTTTGATACGACTTGCCACCTTGATCTCATTATCCGTCCCAGATGTCTAATGATGAATATGCTATAATTTGCAGTAGTGATGTTTGGTTTAATCCTCCTACTACTCCAGTAATAATTCCTGTTATGATTACTATGAATGAAAATCTTCTTATTGTAGAACAATATGATGACTTTAATATTGGAACAGTATTTGTCATGTTATTAATATTAAGCAGCTGATTCATCTTGTTGGCACCATCGATGGCTGAATTAGAAAGATCCTGTAGGACATTTTTAAAATATTTTTAGAAACATTTTTGTTTGACTTTGTGGGACTAACAGCACTCTCATTTAAATTTGTATACAAAAATAAGGTCTAAAGTGCAATAAATTATTTATTTAGTCGACTAGTTTCGGTCCTTATTTTGGACCTCCTTCAGGACTGAAACTCCATTGATGTCGTGGAGCTGGCCAGGTACTTCGCAGTCTTCCAGAGCGTCCATGCTTGACGCTCTAGAAGACCCCCGAAGCAACTTTCCAGCTCCAAGACATCGAAGGAGTTACAGTCCTAGTCCTTATCTTGGACCATCTTTGGGACTGTAACTCCATCGCTGTCATGGAGCTGGACAGGTGTCTCTGAGTCTCCTAGAGCGTCAAGCAGGGACGCTCTAGATGACTGCGAAGTACCTGCCCGGCTCCACGACATCAATGGAGTTGCAGTCCTGAAGGAGGTCCAAAATAAGGACTAGTTAGCTAAATAATTAATTGCACTCTAGACTGTTTTATATACACATTGTTTTAAATTCTAAACACGGTTCCAAATCCAAATTTTCGCATTTCTAGCATCAATATAATCTTAGTAGCACCCTTAAAAGTAATTCCTACTTTTTATCAGCTTAATGGTTGAATTTACAAAAATATCGAAAAATGTCTTTTTAATATTCCAATCAAAATTTTATATCCTAAAGTTTGTAGTTCTTGCTTGAAAACTGAATAGTAAATTACTTTCAAAAAATCGTTCATCCCCTATTCACCCCCTTAGGGCTGGGAATATTGAAAAATCGCTGATGCCTACAGTGGAAAATAAGCAACGTCTACAAATTTCAAGTGTCGTCTGTTGAGTCACTTTTCAGCGCCGTTTTCTGTTGTTTAGGAACGAACGAGAACGCTTAATTTCTTTCTTAAGTTTTGGCATCTTTGTTGGTACTTTTACTTTTCAAACTGAAATATGCACTTATTTTTCTTTATTCCTACGCCTGTTGTAGGAAAACAACTGTAGAATGTGCATCACATTTCGCTGTATATATTCTCTTTGCTCTTATAGTGTCAAAGGTCATCGTTGAACTTCAGACCGAATTTTATATAAGCAAATGACTTTCAACGGCGATATCTTCCACTCTCTTATAGCTAGCGACTCGGAACTGCTATGGTGTACAACGGGAGACGTTGTACTACAACAACACAGTCCCCATTGTGTAGCTTTTGCCTAAGAGCAAAATATTGACACTCACACGTAGAATTTTTATGCCGGTAACTTTCAACAATATTTCCACAATGAGAGACTGATACTTACTATCGCATACAATCACTACTCGTTTCAGATTTGTAGTTTTGGCTGCCGAGTGAAATATAAGCACAAACACCGCAAATTATACGTATATTAAGATAACATCTGCACCTACATCTACATAAATACTCCGTAAAACACATATAACTGCACGCCAGTGAGGTCACCCAAGTTTATTTATGATTGTAAATGCGACATAAAGTCTGCGAGGAGGCAGGCGACCACGATGAAATGAAAGTGCTGCGAAAAGCTGGTTAGGTCACAATTTTTTTAAATTTTTTTCATTTCAATTTTTATTAATTATTTTATTGAAAGCCACACATCATGTACACTGAGACTTCAGTGACATGTCTCCTTTGTGACATAGTCACGCTTATGGAAATATATGTACTGAAAAAAGTTGTTATATTTTAAGACTAGGTAGTCTGCAATTGTGAGTGTAATTAACAACTTTCTAAATACATGTAGGTATTCTGCATATATGTGTGTAATTAACAACTTTTTTTAAATCCTTGTGTTTCCATTAGTGTGACTACGTTAAGAAGAAGATACAGCTCTTATGATGGCTTATCCGGAATTCGCACGGTACATGAAGTGTGGCCTGCAATAAAAAAAAAATTGCGACCTAACTGTGTTTTCGCAGCACTACCAATTAATTTTATTTATGATATTTCTCTACCATCCCATTCCAGTCATTCCGTTTTCGATCTGATTTCTCCTATTTTAGTATGATTATCATGTCTCCCTATGTAGTTGGATGCTAGCAAAGCATCTTGGAAAGAAAGTTGACGAAATAAATTTCGCATATAAATCCCGCCTCAACTAGTAACGCCTTTCTTTTAATAATTTCCATCCCAACTAATACCTCATTTCCATGAAAATTCAAAATCGTGGTAATACAAAACAAGCTGTCGAATTCATCAGTCACCTGTACTTGACCCTTCTTACTACATTCTCAATAATGAGCCTATTTCCAGGCCGAATTTATCCTCCATAAGTCGCACCTGGTGTGGATCCTACAATGCACAGAAATACTCGAAAACAGGAGGCACAATTGTAGTGTAGCCTGTTTCGTTATTAGAACTGTTGCATTTTCTTTCTCCCATTGTAACGTATCCTTTGATTCACCTTCCCGACAATATTTTCAGCGCCGTGTTTCCAGTTGAAGCTGTTAGTAATTATAATTGCTTGGTCACAATTTGAAATTAAGGCTTGAGATTTGAATGATTTACCGAGTAAATGTAGTTTCAAATGTTCAAATGTTTGTAGAGCTTAAGGCACTTAACTCCGGGGTCATCAGTCCCTAAACTTTACTTATGAACTAGCTAATACTAAATACGGCACAAACATCAATGCCCGAGAGGGGATTCGAACCCCGACAGGGCACGGCCTCGCGCATCGTAGCATAGCGCCTCAATGCGCTCGGCCGCTCCGCCGCGGGAAATGTAGTGCAGGTGTTCCGCAAGGCAGTCGTGGCCAGTAATTCTACGAAATGCTGCCGCAGTTTCCCTTCGTGCATGTTTAGGAAGTGCGTTCTTCTAACAGTAGAAGCCATGTTTTTCCTTGCCCTTGTGTTGTCAAGTGGTCATACAACGTCTTCTTGAAACTGTTGATAAGTCTTTTAATGTAGATGTATGACAATTTTGGGCAATTTGTTTGAGAAACCTTGCTTCCTTTTTTGGCTAGAAAGTCAGCCATTTTATTCCCATGTATGTGCTGGTATCCATTGGAAGACTATTTCAGTCCCAGCTTTGGTCATTGAGGCAATAGAGGAATTTATTTCATTAATGCAAGCACTCAGATGTGTTTGGAAGGATGCAATTGCCTGTAGTGAAGAATTTGAATCGCAAAATATAGCAAACTTTTTGTGACCTTTGGATACGGACAAAAATTGTTTTAGTGCCAGGTTTATTTCCTCCAACTTACAAGATTCCTAGGGTTTTATTTGCAGACGGAGAGGTTAGTACTGCTTCCTCCCTCAAATCCCCTAAAACCTCCACTTCCTTGCGTATGCTGTCGCGTAGCAGTGTGCGTTTGAAACGCCCTACTGTACGCACGAGGTGCCATAGTTGCTGTCCAATACTTTACGGAAAGCATAGAGTTCAGACTAACCTGTTGTCTTCTATAGTTGTGTCCCAGCGCAGAAGACAGCATACAGGTCGTTGGTTCTCCTACAGTATACAAGTGAGGCTAATACATGTACGATGTTAGCAAAGAAACGGCCAGCGGCCAGAAATATGAAGTGGCCACAGGCCAGGAATATCACACATCCCCTTCCTTCGGAGATTTCCAAACTTGGAATGTTCTCAAAGACAACAGACAAGTTGGAAATAAGAAACCCTCAAAATTTTGAAAAATAGTACCCTTATCTCTCAAGAACTTACATAAATCTTTAAACAATTATTTCTGAATGTTCTCAAAGACAACAGACAAGTTGGAAATAAGAAACCCTCAAAATTTTGAAAAATAGTACCATTATCTCTCAAGAACTTACATAAATCTTTAAACAATTATTTCTGAATCTCCCCATCTAAATTAAAAAAAAAAAAAAAAAAAAAAAAAAAAAAATGAGTACACCAAAAATGTATAGAAACATCAACATAATAATCCTGCCTAAATTGAACTTGGGCAGCTATGAATTAACTAACTTTACTATATATGAAACTAAATATAATTGCTGATATACACTCTAAATATCCTTCTGAAAATACACACACAAAATCTCAAAGTTACTAATTACTAAACACATTCTATGAAAATGTACAGAAAATAGACTATTGAACAATGGGTAAGTAATACTTGAATACTTCGAGGAAATACAGCAGGCATAAAGCCTCTCAATAGTTGTGATTTAAAATCGGTGCATTGCCGTCCATGTTTACAAAATTTATTGGCACCTGCCATTTGAATATATGACATTTAGACTTCAGGCTCATGGGCGCTTATGACACCAATTAAATTCTCGGCACATTGCCGTCCATCAATACCACCACAACACATAGTACACTGCCTTACATAAAATTACTAACTTTCGGCGCTTTGCCGTCCATCAAAACCACCACAACTCCGATTGTTGGCACGAGGCCATTTATCACTTCCATCGGCACAATGCCGTCCACCAAGCCTATCAACACTTTCTCTGAAACTTCCTGGCAGATTAAAATTGAGTGCCGGAACCGGGACTCGAACCTGGGACCTTTGCCTTTCGCGGGCAAGCGCTCTACCGACTGAGCTACCCCGACACGACTCACGATGCCGCCTAACAACTTTACTTCCGCCAGTACCTCGCCTCCTACTTTCCAAACTTCACAGAAGCTCTCTTGCAAACACGCAAGACTAGCACTCCTGGAAGAAAGGATATGGTGGAGACATGGCTTAGCCACAGCCTAAGGGATGTTTCCAGAATGAAACTTTCACTCTGCAGCGGAGTGTGCGCTGATATGAAACTTCCTGGCAGATTAAAATTTAATTTTTAATTTTAATCTGCCAGGAAGTTTCATATCAGCGCACACTCCGCTGCAGAGTGAAAGTTTCATTCTGGAAACATCCCTTAGGCTGTGGCTAAGCCATGTCTCCACCATATCCTTTCTTCCAGGAGTGCTAGTCTTGCGTGTTTGCAAGAGAGCTTCTGTGAAGTTTGGAAAGTAGGAGGCGAGGTACTGGCGGAAGTAAAGTTGTGAGGCGGCATCGTGAGTCGTGTCGGGGTAGCTCAGTCGGTAGAGCGCTTGCCCGCGAAAGGCAAAGGTCCCAGGTTCGAGTCCCGGTTCCGGCACACAATTTTAATCTGCCAGGAAGTTTCATATCAGCGCACACTCCGCTGCAGAGTGAAAGTTTCATTCTGAACACTTTCTCTTTTTATTAATTGAATTGCCTACACACTGCCGGCCGCGGTGGCCGAGGTGACTGAGGCGCTCCAGTCACGGTCAGCACGGCCACTACGGTCGGGGGTTCGAATCCCCCCTCGGGCATGGATATTTGTGCTGTCCTAGTTCGTAAGTAGTTCATAAGTAGTTTGTAAGTTTAGGGACTGATAACCTCGTAGTTAAGTCCCATAAGCTTAAAAAACATTTGAACTTTTTTTTTTTTTGAGCCTACTCACTTTCGGTTTTGCACTTTTGACACACGCATTTAGTGCAAATTCAACACTAGGCACTCATGACTTTATACTTTTAATAACATATCTCATAGCCTACGTTGCACTGCTGGCTTCACACGCTTGTAAATACAAAGGATATACATAAAATGTTACATAAAATTTATGCATACAAATACATTTATGAAATCAAATCAATGCAGACATTTTGCATATTGAATCAAGGAGGTCATTGACCTTTCCCATAGTTCTTCAGTTACCTATTCTGTCATACATCTAATTATCTTTCGTGACACGCTTTGATACATTAAATCATATATATCTGTTTCCTAATTGGGTCACTGACCCTTCATTCATTGACAACACACTATATTGTCAATATATGTTACCTCCATTCACTTATTACAATTGGCAACACATGCCAAGGCTAATATTTAATACCGTACTGTTGGCAAATAGATGCCACGTTTGTATTCAATGTAATAGCCTACATATAACTTGTCTTTATGCTTAATATTTAATAGAAAATGCAGATCACAGAAATCAACAGAAACCATTTGCTGCATAAAGGCAAAATATAATTCCGACTGACGGATAGTTGCTTTCATTGACAGCTGACGGTGAAATTCCATCATGTATGATATACATATTCCATAGTACATGTTGTTTATCGCTCTGATGTGTTATGATTTCCTGAGGTTTATGTGGAGGCAAAACAGGTCAAAATATATAATTACTCATACACTTATTCTTAGATGTGTATGGGTAAGAGCATAGGACAAATGTATTCAAAAAATGGAGCCATTTCTGCTACTGTGTATTTATAATTTAAAAAATGTAGAGTGAGGCACACACTGCGTCCTCTACCTATTTTCAATATACCACAAATGACGACTTCACTGCCGCCTGAAACACCATATATATATATATATATATATATATATATATATATATATATATATATATATATATAACAATAATGCCACTCCCATGAACCACAGACATTGCCGAGGTGGGGTGCCTCAACGATGCAGATAGCCGTACCGTAGGTGCAACCACAGCGGAGGGGTATCTGTGGAGAGGCCAGACAAACGTGTGGTTCCTGAAGAGGGGCAGCAGCCTTTTCAGTAGTTACAGGGGCAACAGTCTGGATGATTGACTGAGCTGGCCTTGTAACATCAGCTAATGTGGCTTTGCCACACAGCTACTGCGAACGGCTGAAAGCAAGGGGAAACTACAGCCGTTACCTTTCCCGAGGACATGCAGCTCTACTGTATGAACATATGATGATGGCATCCTCTCGGGTAAAATATTCCGGAGGTAAAATAGTCCCCCATTCGGATCTCCGGGCGGGGACTACTCAGGAGGATGTGATCATCAGGAAAGACAGTACTGGCATTCTAAGGGTCGGAGCGTGGAATGTTAGATCCCTTAATAGAGTAGGAAAATTAGAAAATTTAAAAAGGGAAATGGATATGTTGAATTTAGATATAGTGGGGATTAGTGAAGTTCGGTGGCAGGATGAACAGGATTTCTGGTCAGGTGAGTACAGAATTATAAATACAAAATCAATTGGGGGTATCACAGGAGTAGGATTGATAATGAATAAGAAAACAGGAATGCGGGTAAACTACTATGAGCAGCACAGTGATCGCATTATCATTGTCAAGATAGATACGAAGCCAACACCAACAACAGTAGTACAGGTTTATATGCCAACTAGCTCTGCCGATGATGAGGAAATCGAAGAAATATATGAGGAGCTAAAGGAAATTATTCAGACAATTAAGGGAGAGGAAAACTTAATTGTTATGGGAGACTGGAATTCGGTAGGAGGACAAGGAAGGGAAGGGAAGATAGTAGGAGAATATGGTCTGGGCAAAAGGAATGAAAGAGGGAGCCGCCTGGTAGAATTTTGCATGGAACATAATTTAGTTATAACAAACACCTGGTTTAAGAATCACAAAAGAAGGTTGTATACGTGGAAGAGACCAGGAGACACCGGGAGATACCAGATAGATTTTATAATGGTAAGACATAGATTTCGGAACCAGGTTCTACAGTGTAAGACATACCCAGGGGCAGATATAGACTCTGACCATAACTTGTTGGTTATGAACTGTCGGCTGAAACTAAAGAAACTACAAAAAGGTAGGAAAATAAGGAGATGGGACCTGGATAAATTGAAGGAACCTGAGGTTCTTAAGAATTTCAGAGGGAGCTTTAGCCAACAATTGACAGAAACAAGGGAAAATAAAACAGTAGAGGAGGAATGGGTAAAATTGAGAGATGAAATAGTGAAAGTAGCAGAGGACAAAATAGGTAGGAAGGCAAGACCTACAAAAAATCCTTGGATATCACAGGAGATACTAAATTTAATCGATGAAAGGAGAAAATATAAAAATGCAGTAAATGAAACAGGCAAAATGGAGTACAGACGACTAAGAAATGAGAATGACAGGAAGTGCAAAATGGCTAAGCAGGAGTGGCTAGAAGGCAAATGCAAGGATGTAGAAGAATGTATAAATAGGGGAAAAATAGATACTGCTTACAGGAAAATAAAAGAAACATTTGGGGACAAGAAAAGCAACACTACTAATATCAAGAACTCAGATGGGAAACTAGTTCTCAGCAAAGAAGGGAAAGCTGAAAGGTGGAAAGAGTATATAGAGGGGCTCTACAAAGGAAATGAACTCAGAGACAATATTGTAGGAAGGGAGGAGGATGTAGATGAAGATGAAATAGGAGATACTGTACTGAGAGAAGAATTTGACAGAGCCCTGAAAGACCTAAGTCGAAACAAGGCCCTTGGAGTAGATGATATTCTCTCAGAGCTACTGAAGTCTCTGGGAGAACCAGCCATGACAAACCTGTTTCACCTGGTGTGTAAGATATATGAAACAGGTGAAGTACCCTCACACGTCAAGAAAAATGTTATAATCCCCAATCCAAAGAAAGCAGGTGCAGACAAGTGTGAAAACTACAGAACCATCAGTTTAATAAGTCATGGTTGCAAAATATTCACACGAATTATATACAGACGGATGGAAAAGCTGGTAGAAGCCGACCTCGGGGAAGATCAGTTTGGGTTCAGGAGAAATGTAGGAACTCGAGAGGCAATACTTTACGGCTTATCCTAGAAGATAGATTAAGAAAAGGCAAACCTACATTTCTAGCTTTTGTAGATTTGGAGAAGGCTTTTGACAATGTTGATTGGAATAAACTCTTTCAAGTTCTGAAGCAAGCAGGAGTAAAATATAGGGAGCGTAAGGTTATTTACAACTTGTACAAAAACCAGAGAGCGGTTGTCAGAGTTGAAGGGCATGAAAGGGATGCAGTGGTTGGGAAGGGAGTGAGACAGGGTTGTAGCCTTTCTCCAATGTTATTCAATTTGTACATTGAACAAGCTATAAAGGAAAGCAAGGAGAAATTTGGTGAAGGAATAAAGGTTCAGGGGGAAGAATTAAAAACATTGCGTTTTGCCGACGTCATAGTAATTCTGTCAGATACAGCAAAGGACCTGGAAGAGCAATTGAACGGAATGGACAGTGTGCTGAAAGGTGCATATAAGATGAACATTAACAAGAGCAAAACTAGGGTAATGGAGTGCAGTGTAAGAAAATCAGGTGATGCTAAAGGAATTAGATTGGGAAACGAAGCAATAAAGGAGGTAGATGAGTTTTGTTACTTGGGCAGTAAAATAACAAATGATGGTCGCAGTACAGAGGATATAAAATGCAGAATGGCAATGGGTAGAAAAGCGTATTTGAAAAAGAGAAATTTGTTAACATCGAATATTGATTTAAGCCTAAGGAAGTCCTTTCTGAGGGCATTTGTATGGAGTGTTGCCTTGTATGGGAGTGAGACATGGACGATAAACAGTGCGGACAGGAAGAGAATTGAGGCTTTTGAAATATGGTGCTACAGAAGAATGCTGAAGATTAGGTGGGTGGATCGCGTAACTAATGAGGAGGTACTGAACAGAATTGGGGAGAAAAGAAATTTATGGCATACCTTGACTAAAAGAAGGGATAGATTGGTGGGACACATTCTTAGACATCAAGGAATTGTGAATTTAGCATTAGAGGGAAGTGTGTGGGGTAAAAATCGCAGGGGAAGACCAAGAGATGGATACAGTAAGCAGATTCAGACAGATGTAGGTTGCCGTTCTTATGTAGAGATGAAGAGGCTTGCTCAGGATAGGGTATTGTGGAGAGCTGCATCAAACCAGTCTCCGGACTGAAGACCACAACAACAACAACAACATAACAATAATGAGTCGACTTCCATCCAGGCCGGATCCACCAGTCACCTGTACTTGACCCTTCTTACCACCTTACTACCTTCTTAATAATGAGCCTATTTCCAGGCCGAATTCATCAGTCACCTGTACTTGACCCTTATTACTACCTTCTCAATAATGAGCCTATTTCCAGGCCGAATTTGTCAGTCACCTGTACTTGACCCTTCTTATTACCTTCTCAATACCTGCTTAAAACTACACATAGCAGACCATACACCTCGTTTCTCATACCATTCATAATAAAACCATGTTTTACATTGCCTATGTCCAACAGCCATTTCCACTAAGTTCACTCACCTGTTGTTGCGCCGTCCTCTTCTCAGCGTCATATATTATATTATAATAATCAGCGTAATTGTAATAAATTAAATAAAAAATCCTTCAATAATGTAGTCATCTGTTATGTTTTGTTCTGAGAAGATCTGTGACTGCCACTTAACTTTGTAAAAGTAACTCGTGCTATGCAGATGTTTACTGCTGAGTTACAATATTTACCATGCTCAATAATTGTTACATACCCACATTAAGCCAAATTTAGTCTCTAAATCGCGTATTATTACTTACTCATGTCAAATCCTGTTTTTATTTACTCGTCTAAATTAATGTTTTCGTGCAATCTGGTATTTGGATAGAGAAGAAAGTAAAGACGATAGGAAAGAGTTCAGACTGAATAGTAAGAGGAAGAACTAACAGCGTGAAAGGAAAGGAACTAAGCTGCTAGTTGACTAGGGTACCTGGTAGGCGTCAGTTACCTGGCAAAGCAAAGAGCGCTATTGCCCCCTGAGGTATGGATAGAGATGAAAGTAAAGACGATAGAGAAGAGATCAGATTGAATTGTAAGAGGAAGAACTAACAGCGTGAAAGGAAAGGAAGTAAGCTGCTAGTTAACTGGGGTACCTGGTAGGCGTCAGTTACCTGGCAAAGCAAAGAGCGCTATTGCCCCCTGAGGTACTGTAGCTATTTGCATATGAAGGCAGATGTTGATATTATCAGACCAAAAGGCAACACTCTGAAATGACACCACCTTCTTCCATATGTAAAAGCAGTGTATTTGCAACAATTTTCTTTTAGCTGTATTTGCCAGAAGCTAGCAGTCAAGTCCATGCTTTTAATATCTTGACTCCATGAAACTTCTGAACAAGTTCCTCCAGTATTTTGGTCCTGACTTTAAATTTATACTTGTAGTCTTTCGTGCAGCCTTCAGAGTGTATATTATTTTGTGTGCTTTCAGACCAATACTGATTGAGAAATGCAGTGACAAACTCCTGATATGTTTTACAAATGTTTACAGCTCCTGTTCCCCACAAAATTGCACCTTCAAACCTACACACAACGATTTTCATCTTTTGTTGTTCTGTCATGTTATTAGGAATAACACCATCGAACTGCCTGATGAAAGCAACAGGATGTACACTACCTGTCTTTCAAAAATTGTGAAATTTGTATGGATAAATATTATTTGCAACATCAACTGTGTTACCTTTCTTCTGTTCTTGTTCCAACGCTTCACGTTTTCTCCTAAGTTCATTTTCAATGGTGCTAATATTTTCTACTAAATCACCTGAATCGGGCAGCTCATTCAGTTTCTGCTCGATCTCTGTTAATTTACTGTGAGGTGCATTTGCATTACTTGTACATGATGTGCCTACCTGTGACCACTTTATTGTCAATTAATGCTACATTTCTGTTCATTTTTTCGATGTCTGATTGCTGTGACAGATATCCATCTTTACATGTTATACTAACGCTAGCCTGTTCCTTTCTCAAACACTCTACCTTATTTGTAACAGTATACAGCGTGTCACTATTAACCTGTAATCTTTCGTTAATTTTGCTTACTCCAGAGTGCACCCTGTGCACAACGTCATTTTTACAAATTTCCAAATCTAATTGTTTAAAACATTTTTCTGTTTTTTCTTTATTATTAATTACCCTGTTTTCTAAGCCCTGGAATTTATTATTTACACTAGCCATTGGTGTACGTATTTCCTCTATCACACGGTCTAATCTTTCAATGTTTTGGTCAAGTTTTTCTGCTAACTTATTTATGCTTCGTTTTTGTTCTTCTTTGTGTTGATCGAATTTTGCATTAATTTCGTTTCCCAACTTAGTTATGCTCTGATTTTGTTCTGTTTTAATTTCATTTGCCCAGTTATTCATGCTTTTATCTAACTTAGCAAGCATGTTATGATTTAATTTAGCTAACATATCGCTAAGCATTGATATACTATAATTGTCAGTACCAGTTTCCTTCTCTCCACTACTTTCTACTGGCAACGTATCAGCTGAAGCTGTGCTATGGCTTCTGTCACTTGATACCTCCATCTGCTCCTCTGTTATGCAGGCGCCAGACATATCTTCTCTGACGGCTGCATCCAGATTTACCACGTCAGTATGGTTAGAAGCGACAGATTGACAAACTTGTGTATCTCTCAGCACGCCACTTACATTTTCAACAGCACTTTGTTCTACATTATTTGTGCTATTGATCTGATTAACATCCATATCCTGGACAATATTAGATTGCATATTCGCTACAAAATATGGACTGCTTTTGTCACCCTGCATCTGAGGTTGTTGACCTGAATGATCATTACCTGTATTTTGAACACATTCTCCCTACTTCTGAGATAATACCTAGTCTTTCTCTCATTTTCCATTTCTAATATACTTTTACGCTAGTTTTTAGTTTCCAAATTTAATTAACAGACATACACAATTAATTATAATTTACAGGAGTTGGCACTTACTCCCGTTTTTCCTCGCGTCGCGATGTGCAGTTGTTGCGACGTGAAGGCTAGTGGTTGTAGCTCCGCTAATAGATGGAGTCGTCGTCTGCTGCTGCTGGCGATGTTCATCTACATCTACATCTACATGGGATACTCTGCAAATCACATTTAAGTGCCTGGCAGAGGGTTCATCGAACCACAATTATACTATTTATCTCCCATTCCATTCTCGAATAGCGCGCGGGAAGAAAGAACACCTGAATCTCTCTGTTCGAGCTCTGATTTCTCTTATTTTATTCTGATGATCATTTCTACCTATGTAAGTGGGAGTCAACAATATATTTTCGCATTCGGAGGAGAATGTTGGCGATTGGAGTTTCGCAAGTAACCCACGCCTCAGCGATAAGCGCCGTTGTTGTAATGATTCCCATCCGAGATCCTGTATCATTTCCGTAACGCTGTCTCCCCTGTATCGTGACAATACGAAACCAGCTGCCCTTCTTTGGACTCTTTCTATGTCCTCCGTCAAACCCACCTGATAAGGATCCCACACTGGGCTGCAATACTCCAAAAATGGACGGACAAGCGCAGTGTATGCAGTTTCTTTAGTAGTTCTGTTGCATCTTTTAAGGATTCTGCCAATAAAACGCAGTCTCTGGTTCGCCTTTCCCACGATATTATCTACGTGTTCTTTCCAGTTTAAGTCTGAAGTAATAGTGATTCCTAGGTATTTTGTGGAGTTTACGGCGTTCACATTTGATTTATGTTGTAAACAAAGTTTAACGGATTTCTTTTCGTACTCATGTGGACGACTTCACACTTCTCATTATTTAGAGTCAATTGCCAATTTTTACACCATACTGATATCTTATTCAGATCGTTCTGCAGTTGGTTTTGATCTTCAGATGATTTTACTAGACGATAAATGACGGCGTCATCTGCAAACAACCTAAGAGAGCTACTTAGAGTTTCCCCTAAATCGTTTATGTAAATAAGGAATAGCAGAGGACCAATAACACTACCTTGTGGAACGCCCGATATCACCTCTGTTTTAGTCGATGCCTTACCATCGATTACTACGAACTGTGTCCTCTCTGACAAGAAATCCCCTATCCAATTGCAAATTTGGGGCGATATACCATAACCACGCAATTTGATTAAAAGCCGTTTGTGAGGTACGGTGTCAAAAGCTTTCTGGAAATCAAGAAATACGGAATCGATTTGCGAACCTTTGTCGATAGCAACCATCACTTCGTGTGAATATAGAGCTAGTTGTGTTTCGCATGAACGATATTTTCTAAATCCGTGTTGACCTTGGGTCAATAGATCGTTCTGTTCGAGATAATTCATAATATTTGAATACAGGATATGTTCCAAAACCCTGCTGCAAATTGACGTCAATGAAATAGGCCTGTAGTTTAGTGGGTTACTCCTACTGCCTTTCTTGAATATAGGTGTGACCTGTGCAACTTTCCAATCTTTTGGTACAGATCCTTCTATGAGAGAGCGGTTGTATATGACTGTTAAGTAAGGAGCTATCGCTTCAGCATAATCAGATAGAAATCTAATGGGTATACAATCCGGACCAGAAGACTTGTTCTTATTAAGTGATTTTAGTTGCTGCACTACTCCGATGATATCTACTTCTATGTTACTCATTACGGCATCTGTTCGTAATTCGAAATCTGGAATATTGGTTTCGTCTTCTTTAGTGAATGAGTTTCTAAAAGCTAAGTTTAGTAACTCTGCTTTAGTAGCGCTGTCATCGGCAGGATCGCCATTACTATCACGTAGTGAAGGTATTGTTTGTGACTTTCGCCGAGTATATTTAACATATGACCAAAATCTCTTTGGGTTTTCAGTCAAATTACGAGAAAGAGTTTCGTTGTGATAAATGTTGTAGGCATCTCGCATTGAAATCCTCGCTAAATTTCGAGCTTCTGAGTACAATCGCAAATCCTGGGGATTTCGTGTTCGTTTAAATTTAGTATGCCTTTTCCTTTGCTTTTGCAACAGTGTCCTAACCTGTTTTGTGTACCAAGGGGGATCGCCTCCTTCTTTTATTAATTTATTAGGTATAAAACTTTCAATTGCTGTCGATACCACTTCTTTGAATTTGAGCCACATCTGGTCTACACCTACGTTTAGTGTTAGAAACGAGTGGAAGCTGTCTTTCAAGAAGCAATGTATTTTGTTTCTATCTGCTTTCCTGAACAAATATACTTTGCGTTTATTTTTGGTAACTTTGGGACTTTCGATATTCAATTTCGCTACTACAGCTCTGTGTTCACTAATACCTGTATCCGTTTTGATGCTCATTATGAGCTCAGGATTATTTGTTGCTAAGAGATCAAGTGTGTTTTCACATCCATTTACAATTCTAGTTGGCTCATGAACTAATTGTTCGAAGTAATTCTCAGAGAATGCGTTGAGTACAATTTCGGACGATGTTTTATGCCTACCTCCTGATTTGAAAATATAATTTCGCCAACAGATCCAGGGTAAATTAAAATCACCACCTACTATTATCGTGCGAGTCGGGTACGTTTTTGTAATTAGACTCAGGTTTTCTTTGAACCTTTCTGCTATTGTATCGTCAGAGTCGGGAGGCGGGTAAAAGGAACCGATTATTAACTTCTTACGATTTTCGGGTACAACCTCTACCCATAATAGCTCGCACGAACTATCAACTTCAACTTCGCTACATGAAATACTACTTTTGACGGCGACAAACACGCCCCCACCTATTTTGTTTAATCTATCCTTTCTGAATACCGTTAGATCTTTTGAAAATACTTCTTCTGAACTTATATCCGGCTTGAGCCAACTTTCGCTGCCTATAATGATGTGTGTTTCGGTGCTTTCTATTAACGCTTGCAGTTCTGGAACTTTCCCGACACAGCTACGACAATTTACAATTGTAAATGTTGTTTCAGGCTGTTCCTTTCAGGCGCCGCACCCCTCTTCTGTCTGCTAAGGCGCTGAGCGTGGCTGTTCCGTCGACGTGCCCGGTGAAGTGTTGCGACGCTGCCGTTCTGTAGCTCGTCGATTCTTGAAGTTACGTAATCCAATGGACCGCGAACTCAACACTTGCACTTGCTTCACTCGCGTACATCAACTGGCTAACGGTCACTTTATTTGTAAAATTCTTGATGTCTAACAGTTCGCGAATCACTTCCACCGTTTATCGCCTCACTGTATCTGTCTATTTCGTTCCGAAATGTTCATCCCCACCAGGGATGCCATGTACAAGCTTCCTAGGGTTTTATTTGCAGACGGAGAAGTTAGTACTGCTTCCTCCCACAAATCCCCTAAAACCTCCAGTTCCTTGCGGATGCTGTTGCGTAGCAGTGTGCGTTTGTACCGCCCTACAGTACGCACGAGGTGCCGTAGTTGCTTTTCAATACTTTATGGAAAGCATAGAGTTCTGACTAACCTGTTGTCTTCTATAGTTGTGTCCCCAGCGCAAAAGACAGCACACAAGTAGTTGGTTCTCCTACAGCATACAAGTGAGGCTAGAATAAGTTCTGTATGATGAAAGCATAAGAAGCGACTCGCGAGATTTTTAATTCTCAGGGATGCTATTTATTAAATAAATAATAAAATATGATGAGCAACTATTGTTAATATGATACAGCCTATGCTGCCCATAGCTCATGTTGAGACCTTGACTGCTATCACTATTTACGCAAATCTTTACTCATGACCGGCGCGGTCCGGCGTGAATAGCGGTCAGCTCGAGACTGAAACTGCGGCGCGTTGCGATAGGGCACCTGACGCTCTATTTCGCGCCAAAACAGGGCCGTCGCGCGCCTTCTGCAAAATCGCTCTTCTCTTGTTACAATAAGAGAAGGTACCTTAAACTTTTTAAACTGTCAAAAACTAGCCTGACCTTGAGAGATATTTATCATAAATTCTCAGCTCTGAATAATTAATATTTGGTATATAATAAACAAAACTAATTTCAAAAGATATCACGTGACGTAAAATGCAGCAGACAATGCGGGGAGAGCACCAATAACATAGGCGGGCTTTCCCACGGGAACCAGCACCAATATATATTTATAACCATTCTGTTTGCGAGTAAATAGCATTATTAATTCTATAGCCATATTTTAAGTAGTTCTTCATTCGTTTGTTCCTTAACAACCTTTTCATTTAGTTGAAGTCTGAAAATGACTGGGTATAGTTTAAGTGGACTGACCGGGCGAGCGATGTCTTCTTTACTGATTGGTGGAAAGTGGTGTTGTCTTACTGCATCGATACAATGCATATAGCCTTCCTGTGTTTTAGCCATTTAGCATGATGATGGTAGCTTAATAAACATTTGAACATTGTCTCGTACAGCTAAATTTACGGAGAGAGAGTAACCCAACTGCGGGTATTATTTATACTAATACTCGGACAAAAGATGACAGTTTTGTATAGTGTTTTATCTATCTTACTCTATGCCTTTAGGTACTCTGATTAACAAAGGTTTGTAATCAATTTTCCTTTTAAATGTTAAAAATATACGAATTCTGCTTCGTAAGAATAATTAAAAGTATTTACGAATAACTTAAATGTGGCGATCGTAATGCTACGATCGCCATGCGGTGTTACAACGTAAACAACCGTCTTTCATGGTGATTGATCCAAGTGTATGTGATGACTAAATTAAGCTCTACAAAAAACTATACCAGGCGACCTCTTCTTTCATTCCTTTTCCCCTATCCAAATTCAACTTCTACATTTCCTTCCAACTACCGAGTTCAAGTCCCCCATCACATTCATGTTTTCCTCTCCCTTAGCTGCCTGAATAACTTCTTTTATCTTCTCATATATTTCACGTTATACTCATCATAGACAGAGCTTGTTGGCATACAAACGTTTACTACTGTGTTTAATGTTCGATTCGTGTGTATATCTGCAGAGCTATTGCGATATCCTTGCGGTTCATTGTAACTTGGCCGCATTCCTATTTTATTATTCATTATCGGACCTACTCCAGCGTTACCACAATTTGATTTTGTATGTATGACCATGTACTCAGTTGACTAGAAATCCCGTTCTTCCTGCCACAGAATTTCATGAATCCCTATCATATCTAATTTAACCTATCCATTTCTAGATTCAAATTTTCTAACTCAGCTACCCAATTAAGGGATAGAACATTCCGCACTCCGATACGTATAATGCTTGAGTAGTCCACGCCAGGAGATCCGAATGTGGGGCTATTTTACCTTCGGAATATTCTACCAAAGAAGACGCCATCATCATATATTCACACAATAGAGTTGTCATTGAGGAAAGTAACAACTGTTGTTTCCCCTTCCTCTCAGTCGATCGCAGTAGCTGCATGGCAACACCAAGACAGCTGATGTTACAAGGCCAGTTAAGTCGAGCATGGAGACTGTGGCCCCTGTAACGACTGAAAACCATGCTGCCCTTCTTCAGGAACCTCACGTTTGTCTGGCCTCACCATAGAAATCCCTCCGCTGTGGTTGCACCTACTGTACCGTTATCCATATCGTTGAGGCAGGCTATCCACCCCGCCGCGTCAGTCTCTGTCATTCATGGTACACAGTGTTAAAACAATAAATAAAATAAAATGAAGTAACTAGTATATTAATTCGTAATTCCAAATACCGGCGAGTATTTTCCAGCGTTCTCACAATCAGAAGGGTGAAAGTATCATATATTTATTTATTTTGCGCGTCCACGGGTGCGGTTCCTGTAGGGAGATGCTTGTCCACTGTTGGTCGAGCTGATCTCTACGAGATTACGAGAGTAACTCGTGCGTCCGATCCTTGATTGTCCTGAGTGCATTCGTGTTCTCTCGATAATCCATTTTTGTCCGGGGCAAGTCCCGGAGCTAAATTAAATTGGTCCCAATCCCCCGGGTCCGACCAAGGTTTTCGGGAGGTTTTCCTTGGTTGTAAGGCGTATGCCGGAGCTGGTAAGCCCCTCCCACTTATTCCCAACTGGGATCCCCCTTTGCCCCACTATCAGCTTGTCTGATATTGGCTGAATAGAACCGCGACTCTTTATGGGCCGGATCTCAAACAGCCCGCTCCACTCCTCGGAGTGGAGAATGAAAAGAGATAAGTTTTTTTTTTTTTTTTTTTTTTTTTTTTTTTTTTTTTTTTTTAATCGATATGTCAGATGCCTTACAGTACTATACACACCAAAAACTGGAAACTTAATTAACATACAAATATGAAATTACTTATGCATATTATATTGTTTATGAACCCATAGTGCATACATGTAGTAATCTGTCACAATAATTAAGAATTAAACGGAAACACAAATTTGTAAAAATAATTTAGAATTAAACGAAAACACTTAAAATACAAAGCCTAGAATTGGCAGTGTCTGCAAGTCTATGCAGGTCCTCCAGCGAACCGTCCCTAAAATCATGATCTTGACATTCAATTACCTGGTTCATCGTCTGTATTTCGCCGCAGTCACAGTGAGGATCGTCCACGTAGCTCCACTTGGCCATCAGCTCTTTGAACCTTCCAACACTAGATCTCATTCTGTTTAATGCCATCCTGGTTCTTCGGGGGAGGCTGAAGCCAGAAACACGGTAAGCCGGGTTCTTAATGCGGTTGCCTGTTACCATAAGTGTTTCCATTCTGCTACGCTGTTCCGATTGTTCGAGGAGTGGTTCCAGAAGTGATTTCCAGACATTAATCGTGTCGGACCATGTAGATCAGCGTGTATTGGAAGTGTGGTGTCAGCAGCAATTTTTTGCATTTCTCTTTTTAATTACATGTTGCCTGCGTAGTGACGGAGGTTCAATATTTGCTAGTACAGAGATCCATGGTGTTGGGGTAGGTCTCACCGTTCCAGTTATTGTTCGCAAGATGTCATTTAGGCGAACATATACTTTGTTGACGTACGAACTGTTGGACCATAAAGGCGCGCAGTAATCTGCAACACTGTAGACTAGAGCCACTAGAGCCAGTGCGAAGTGTCATAGCATTGCTTTCCCAGGTACAGCTTGCGAGTTTCTGGATCATGTTGACTCTGCCTCTGAGTTTTTGGCTGATATCATGCAGGTGTTCTTTGAACGTTCGGCTGCGGTCCAATTTAACACCCAGGTAATTCGGTGGTATTTCATGTCTTACATTCTGGCCTGCTATATTTAAGGACAACTTTCTTTCTGCTTGTTTGTTGTTCAGGTAATCATTGTGTTTACTGTTTTTGATGCATTAAGGTTCAGATGCCAGGTCCTGTAGTAGTTATGAAGCTGCACCAAATCAGAATTTACGGCTGATTCCAATTGTTCGAATGACTCACCCAGCAAAGCCATAGTCAGATCGTCGGCATATGCGAACTTCCGTGATTTGATTTCCGGCGTATCAGAGTTGTACAAATCAAACAGTAAATGAGCTAGCACAGAGCCTTGTGGGAGTTTATTATTGAGGATTCGGGTATTACTTGTTTTTCCGTGAAGATGTACTCTGTACTGTAGCGTGTTTTACTAAAATGTGACTGACACCTCAGGTGACATACCATCCACCTCAATTGTCAAAGATGGCATTCTCTTGTGGAACACGGGCTCACACGACTCATACGGATAGGGATGTGGATAACACAAGACTCCAAGTTTACACATTTATTTGACATAAGTTTTACAGCAATTCCGTAGACTTGAAACCCCTTATTCTTGCAGTACACAAGTGACAAGCTGAAACTGAACTCTGTACTTGAACGAAATGGACTGGCTGTCTCGAAAGAACATTTACGTTGAGTGAATGAATAACCTACTGTTGGACACCGTTGTGGTGTGAAACTCGTGCTGCAGGAAGCGCTGAGAGTAGCTGCTGACGTAGCGGAAGCCGGCGTTGGCTGACTGCGGGGAAGAGGCCCAGTGCTGATCGCCGTGTGCTGTGCAGACAGTAGGCCTCAGAGCCCCGTGGAGGCAGGACCGTGCCACTCTGCCTGGGTAGCTGTGACAGTTACGGGCGACGAACTCGCGTTCTCCGCCGGGCGATGACAGGAGGCTGCACCCCACCCAGGAGATGAATGTAGCGCTCACCGACTGGGTCCCAGGTAAGCTGCCATTGTCGTCGATGCAACGCTTCCATCCTCCGCGGCGCTAAGTCTGGTGTTGCATGTAAGCCGACTGTCTCCCGTCGGCCCCTGGTCTTCTGGTGTCGAAGACACGACCCTCCGATGACGGCTGCGGCGCCCCGGCGCTTCGGGCGACTGACGTAGGTTCGGTCCGAACTCTTGTCCGTCTTCTGATGACTCTGCCGACCTGTGCTTAGAGAGGTCCATTTATAGTCGAAAAGTTGCCACTAGAACGTTCTGGGTGCTCCGTGCTCCGGTGACCTGCTTGCGTTAGCGTAAGACACTTTAGTAAGATGACAAAGTCACGCTCTACACATAGCCTGTGTTGAAAGAGTTCCCCTTTCGGGCGCGCACGTGCCTCAGACGAATAACACTCTGGCCCCCATTGTTTACAACTGATTTTCGTAACCGCTGCTGCTGCTAATCCACTGTCTGTCTGCTGTTAAACTTCACTTATTTTATTAATAAATATTATATCCTCACACTCTCTATTAATTCATTTTACACTTTCCATTAGTACACTCTCTAGTACTTCCATATGGATAGAATATTATAGAGGAGCTTTAACGACTTCTTAAATTTGACTACTGTACAGCCTAGACGTGGCCCACGCCCCTAGTAGTGTTTCGATGTGATGAGAAGAAGATGAGCGAAACAAGAAGCGAATGTAACCTTCAAGCGATAGCCGGTCGTACTAGTAACTCCCGGCCCTGCCAGATGCGCTATACAAAGTCTAGCAGAATGCGGCCCAAGCCAACATTGAAGGCTGTAGCAGAGCCGAAGGTGATTTCCTCTCCAAAATTATCAAAGAAAATGAGGTAGATGTACTGGCACTTCAAGAAACACATACCGATGAAAGTTCAGCTTACCAACTTAAAGTGGAAGGATTTACCACAGTTGCCTCCAAATGCCATGAAAAGCATGGAATCGTAACACTTATTAAAAATGAGCTATTGAGTAATACTACAGAGCTTCCCATGCCCACTGACTTTTCTGATAGGCATAAAAGTAAATGACGTAACGATAGTCAATGTATCATAAAAATTACCAAACACAAAAAATTCTTACACCACTTGCAGCACATGTGCGATAATCGTCATATTCACATGTTGTCCGAGATATCGTTCGTGTGAAACATACCTGATTCATAATGTTGAGAACAGGTCTGTCGGATATTAATTTCTATGTGCACCATGAGTATAAAATATCTTGAAATACAGATATACACAACTGATTATAGACTAAACCATGGTTTTAATAGCATCTGCTCTATCATGAATTTATCTGCTCTCGAGTAATGTGGCATGATTTTGAAGCCTTGCCATAGTTTTCTTGACCCGTCGAAACAAGTAAACGGCACAACGTTTACAAAGGAAACTTCATTTCGGTTGTATCACTTTAAAAGTGGAGTTCGGCTGAGCATCATCATTAACAAGAGTCTTGTCTTGGCGCATCTTTTACGTTTGGTCACCCCGTGAACCCAACAAATTTTGCTTGATAGTTGTTTCAAGGAATTCACTATTTTGTGTATGCAGACATTGTGAGACATTTATATGCGTGTTTGTGTGTTTTCAGTGCACAGTTATTAATGGTAGCGTTTATTGGTAACGCACTGGGAATAAACAGCAGTGTTAAAAATCCACGGCATTCAGCAGACATTATTGTAAAAGGAGAAATAAAGACATAAGATTACACCCACCTATTAACGCAAATATTCGATTACTTGTTGTTATAAATAAGACAAACGTTCAAATGTTTGTGGAACTATGGGATTTAACTAGGCTTACAAACTACGTAAAATAACCTAAAGGCAACACACACACATATCATTGCACGAGGGAGGACTCCACTCTCCGCTGGGGAGCAACGACACACTCAGCAGCAAGGCGACTTAGAGAGCTCGGTCATTTCACTGCGGCTACACAAGACGTCTTTTAGTGTTGCTGTAGTGTATTGTGTGCAGGTGAGTCTGAGATCGGTTGCATGTTTATGAAATAGTAATTAACTACAAAAGTAATATTGCAATTACAGTACATATGCGTGGCATTGTGTATGACATTTTGTAAATCCCAGATACATGAACTGGCAGGGTTGCTTACAACAAAACATGTAATTGAAGTTTATTAATAGTACTATAGTACGTTAACTAGACTGGCTGTACCAATTTGCAGCATACAGTCTTGGTCAAGAGCAGTCACAAATGATTTCTGAATATGGAAGATTTTTGGATTTATTAAATGCTAACGTAGTTCCTAAAATGTGAGGTAAGAGATAATTGTTTCAAAAACTGTTCTTGGATGTTTATTCGTCAAAAGCTGCTGCTGAAGATGTCTGCACTCGGATTTTGTTGTGGAATAGAGTGATGGAATTTCACGTCAAATTCACAGTGAAGGGTTGAAGGGGCGGGATAGGGAGTGGACTTGAAGGGGTTGTATTGGCAGCATCTAGTTTCCTGCGAAAAATTGTTTGGATATTAAGTAATAGCATGAGAGGAAAAAAATGTAATTTCTGGCAGTCATCTTGATAAACGTAGTAAAACTCGAAATTCTGCAATTCATTATCCGTCTATTTATTGAATTACTGTTCGAATTACTGTTGCTAATTTGATACGGAAAGGCATGCGAACCAAAGGAATTTTGAATCCTGTTTCAATTTAATAATATGTAGTAAAAGACCAAAGTTCCTCAATAGATTAGTGGTAAGCACCTAACAAACAGAATTGTAAAGGCGATATATCATTCCATATATTATTTAAATAACAGTATATTACTTCACTTACACTCTATTCCATCAATTTCCTTGCCATTTACATTTCCCAAAATGTTAATACTAACAACATATGGGTATCGGTTATATTTCTAACGATGCCCAACGTTATGGGACAAACATGTCTTTGAAGTAATCTTATTAATCCAATAAACTATCAATTTTCATTCATTTTTTTAAGTGAAACTTCGAGTAGGAATTATAGGTGGGGCTTGTTTGGTACATATACCATAGTGAATTCGGCCGAAGTCGGAGAATTCATTGTTGTTAGTTTTATTGTTTTATACCTGTGTATATGTTTTAATTTAAATCGTACTGATAGCTCACTGACGTACAACGTTCTTACAATTTAGTTATTTGTGTCCGTAGTTAATTGCCAAATGGGTAATTATGTGTACTGATATGTCTTTCTCCAGCTCGCTAGCGTGTGCCTGTCGTACTCACGCGAGAAATATACGGCTATTCAAACAGCAGAGACGCAATGAAACGAAAATTAACGGAAAACAAACACGAGGCGCGCAGCGGGCGGCACATTCCGAAACCAAATGGCACGAGTATTTCCCCAATTAAAGTAAACAACGTGGAAAGCTTGTATACACACAAGGTCATAATATTATGCAGAAATATTTTCGGATATTTTTTGCTGGTCATATATGGTTGACACCGAAACAGGTCGTGCAACTCATACAAACTTTAATATGTTTTCTATGAAATTACCGTCTACGATAACCCTTCGCGCACTTAGTGCTTTCGTGAAGTTAATGAATTCTTGGGTACTTAAACTGTAGGCTCACACCGCTATTTAACGTAAATGGGTGGTTGTAGAACAATGAACACTGCTTGAAAATGTATATTTCATAATTTCGATCTTTAATATTCTAGTCAGTCTTTATTCTTAAATATATTTATTGCCACGATGGAAATTTACTCGTTATGTTAGACTCCACCTGTGTATGACCACCTGCATTGGTTTGGTGTTTAAGAGTGAAATTAGGTATCAACATTTTTTTCGACATGGAACAATTATACCAATTAAAGGTTTTAAGGGGATCTCCTAAGACACTCAAATCAATTCTTCAACACAATCACTCTTATGAATGGCATCTGTCATTTGCATATTCAATGATTTAATACTGAACGGTTTCAAAAACTGCTGATTGAAAATGCGTTTAAAAGGACCTGCAATTATTTGGGATATTTGCAGCACATGAAATCCATTTTATCAAACTTCACCTATTCAGTAATTAAGAATATTTAAGTTAAATACGTATAACACGTACTTTATCGTCGAATTGCAGCCATTACTGATCACCGCGATGTCAGATTGTAACTCGATGACAGCCACAAAGCAAGAACAAGCAATAACTAATTCGCAGAACGCATAGAAATACAACTGAAGTTTCTACCACGTTTTACAATTATCTGAGAAACTTCCTTTCAGGCGCAGTAATCTAAGTGAATAACACCCGGGAACCCGTCCGGTGCTGCGTCAGTTCGGCAGTTGATTGTTTCCCTATAATAATCATGGACAGCACACAACTTACTTACAGTGGAATTACGGTTCTCGTTTTTAGTTCAAAATGTTCTAATGTTTGGAACGCTTATGGGACATAACTACGGGGTCATCAGTCCCTAAAATTACAAACTACTTATGAACTACTTACGAACTAGGACGGCACAAATATCCATGCCCGAGGGGGGATTCGAACCCCCGCCCGTAGTGGCCGTGCAGACCGTGACTGAAGCCCCTCAGTCACCTCGGCAACCGCTGCCGGCTCGTTTTTAGTCAGGTTAGCACCGGATGGACTGATGAAGAAGAGAATCGTCACGAGGTCATTGAAACAATCAATTGACTATTTTTCGATGGAACCAACCAGATGCCTAAGTCGCAATCCAACTGAGATTTGGGACTGCAGGGTGCTCATATTCGACGGGAGATGGGTCATCTACCGTAATAAACCGGGTCTGTCACATCTCTGATGTAACAATGCCGAACTTGTTTCGGAATGCGAGAAAGGAAATGGCAAAAGATGCAGACTGATAATGAGTTTGTGACAGTGGTAATCACACGACGCATGTCAGTGCGAGGTATTGATAATATCGTAAACGCCGTGTGCGAATGGCGATTCTTCAGGGACCCGAATTTCGGGTTTTGTTGATCAGAGTCAAGAGTACAATGTTCGTGATAGTCCTTGGTCAAGTAATCATTTGTATACGTGTTATAAGAATCGCTGTTACACAGTATGCGCCGTCCCCCCCCCCCCCTGGTCATCACTGTTTCCTTTGTGTCACTCTGCTGGCGTAAGTGCGAATCGATCTTGCTCTGGTTTCACCGTTTGTGGCGCAGTATTTTATAGCGCCGCTAGAGCATTTCTTAGAAATTTTAGGTAAATGAATGGAAAAGTTGCGGTGTGAAAGAATCAGGCAGCGAGGCGCACGTTCACAGCCACTGGTTGAGAAAAGACGCGCATTCCTTACCGCAAGGCTTTGTGTATGAAGTACTTGACCCCTGGTCCGCAGCCGGCCAGAACTGCGAACACAGCAACAACAGCAGGTGTGTAACGATCAGGTCAATACTCCAGGTGTGTGTCGAAGTTGTTGACTTGTACGCGACTTGAAACGGGGCGATTTTGGGTAACACGGCCAATCCGAGTGAAATACAAATCATGTGTTCCAGAGCGGTCGACAATCGACCTCGAGTTCGCAGTCCGCGGCTCAGCTCGAAGGACACCAGTGCGGTAGCGAGAAAGCAACTACTAGTCGCAGCTCGGCGGTCATCGTCAGCGGCCACGGTGGCCGAGCGGTCTGCGGCGCGCCAGTAACAGTCTGCACGGCCGCTACGGTCGGGGTGTTCGAATCCCCTCTAGGAGATGGATATTTGTGTGGTCTTTAGTATAAGCTAGTTCATAAGTAGTTTGTACGTTTAAAGACTGATGACCCCGCAGTTGTCCTTTGAGCTGAACAAACATTTGAACATCGTCAGCAATTCACGTTTATGTCCTAAGTCCAGACAACGGGCCTCTCGAGAGGTCGGCGTGACGTCATGTCGCAGTGAGGGGCTAGCCACTCGCCAGCCACCAGCGGCAATATCGATGCGACGAGATGGGGACAAGTTCCTGCCCGGAGGACAGCGGCTTGGTTCGAATCATTCTTCCTGGGCGCAGCAGCAGCATTAAAGGGGTCTCGTCACCGTTCATTCGGCGGGTGCGGCCGGCGATCAGCGAGCGGGCAGGCGGAGTGGCTGCGCCATCGACCTTCGAAGGCGGCTGGTCTAACAGCACAAGACAGCAGTGTCAGCGAGAAGTGTGACCAGAACTAACCTCGGAAAATACTGACACCATGTATATTGAGAGGCAGTAAAATCATTTAACACTTGCCCGGACTCTCTCCAAACTGCCACAATCTACCCGCGATCACTTCAACTGACTCTCGCGTCTAACTTGTTTTCTAGTACCCATCACCGTTACTGAGAGTGGCGCTATTGGTACTGGGGCGCGCAATTACGAGAAGTCATTTGGGGCAGTACAGATATGACGTGAGAGAGAAACTTCTCGTTTGGCTCTAGGAGGCGGTACTATAAGGGCAGTGGCTCGGTGCAAGGCGTGTTTGCGTCGTCCTTCCACTTGTGGTGCTGCCGTGGGCCTGATGTCCATGGAATCTGACTGGAGGTTCATGCCGGATGACTTAGTAGTCAACAGCTCCTACCTGCTCAGGCCGGGCTTATGGCCTGTGCGCTTTCCCGCTGTGTGAGCCGCATCTCCGTTATTCGCTCAATGGACCTCACTTGCTCACTGTTGGCGATCTGGAAGGAGGACTTCATCATTTCCGTCGTTAATGGGATAAGCTAAGTACTTTATACTGGTCATTCTGTCTCGTGAAAAGATGGAGAAGTTGTGTTTGTGCGTGTTTGCCTTGAGTTGAAGTCAGGGTCGGTGGCCGTTACCCCAAAGGGCCGCCCTTTCCCATGTCCTTGTTAGTCCGTGTTTTTCGTGGTTCTTACTTTTGCGTGAAGCTTTCGATGTCTTATTTCAACTCCTTTCACTATCTTTGCCTTGTACAAAGTGATATTTACCTTCGTGTTACTTGAATTTCGTTAGCGCCACTGGGCGAATTTACGTGGTTTGTGCCTCTCCACTGACTCGTATCTGCACGGGCAGCGGTTGTACCAACTTGCAGATTATTTTCCCTCCGCGTGGTATCGCCGGCCCCGCGGTTGCTGTTCGGCGTTTATTCTTTGCACGAATTCCCAAGTCGGCAGGGCTGTAGTTCACGTTAGGCGGTTGGGCACCCTTCCTTTCTTTCCTATATGGAATCATCTAACCTGTTAATAATTTTGGCGATATGCTAGTAACGAGTAACTTGTTCGGACTGTTTCTTCTACGTTAAGTTATAGGGAGCTGTTTGTTTTAAGCTAATTTACATTCTTATGATATTTAATTATTATGTATCTTTTTAGGGCTTGACCCTTGTTATCTTTGGACCGTCCGCTATGTTGTTGCTTGTACCGTCCTGATACTGCATATCCATTGTGATTCGATAAATGTAGATATACCACATTCCTGTAAAGGGCAGACGTTAACAGTAGGCACCTGGATCTTTTTGCCACTAACAAGTATCTCTTGTTTCTTGGTCGAATGTACACTTAACTAAATTGCAAAAAATGTCAGTTTTACCGTTATGGTTTTCAGCCCTTCAATTATACCAGTTAAAGGTTTTAGGGGAATCTCCTAGGACACTCAAATCAATTCTTCAACACAATCACTCTTATGAATGACATCTGTCATTTGCATATTCAATGATTTAATACTGAATGGGTTCAAAAACTACTGATTGAAGATGCGTTTAAAAAGACCTGCAATTATTTGGGATATTTGCAGCACATGAAATCCATTTTATCAAACTTCACCTATTCAGTAATTAAGAATATTCAAGTTGAATACGTATGACACATACTTTATCGTCGAATTGCAGCCATTACTGATCACCGCGATGTCAGATTGTAACTCGATGACAGCTACAAAGCAAGAACAAGCAATAACCAATTCGCAGAACGCATAGAAATACAACTGAAGTTTCTACCACGTTTTACAATGATCTGAGAAACTTCCTTTCAGGCGCAGTAATCTAAGTGAAAAACACCCGGGAACCCGACTGGTGCTGCGTCAGTTCGGCAGTTGATTATTTCCCTGTAATAATCGTGGACAGCACACAACTTACTTACAGTGGAATTACGGTTCTCGTTTTTAGTTCAAAATGTTCAAATGTTTGTAAAGTTTATGGGACTTAACTCCGGGGTCATCAGACCCTAAACTTAAAAACTACTTATGAACTACTACGGCACAAATATCCATGCCCGGGGGGGATTCGAACCCCCGACCGTAGTGGTCGTGCAGACCGTGACTGAAGCGCCTCAGTCACCTCGGCCACCGCGGCCGGCTCGTTTTTAGTCAGGTTAGCACTGGATGGACTGATGAAGAAGAGAATCGTCACGAGGTCATTGAAACAATCAATTGACTATTTTTCGATGGAACCAACCAGATGACTAAGTCGCAAGCCAATTGGGATTTGGGACTGCCGGGTGCTCATATTCGACGGGAGCTGGGTCATCTACCATAATAAACCGGGTCTGTCACATCTCTGATGTAACAATGCCGAACTTGTTTCGGAATGCGAGAAAGGAAATGGCAAAAGATGCAGACTGATAATGAGTTTGTGACAGTGGTAATCATACGACACATGTCAGTGCGGGGTATTGATAATATCGTAAACGCCGTGTGCGAATGACGATTTTTCAGGGACCCGCATTTCGGGTTTTGTTGATCAGAGTCAAGGGTACAGTGTTCGTGATAGTCCTTGGTCAAGTAATCATTTGTATACGTGTTATAAGAATCGCTGTTACACAGTATGCGCCGTCCACCCCCCCCTGGACATCTCTGTTTCCTTTGTGTCACTCTGCTGGCGTAAGTGCGAATCGATCTTGCTCTGGTTTCACCGTTTGTGGCGCAGTATTTTATAGCGCCGCTAGAGCATTTCTTAGAAATTTTAGGTAAATGAATGGAAAAGTTGCGGTGTGAAAGAATCAGGCAGCGAGGCGCACGTTCACAGCCACTGGTTGAGAAAAGACGCGCATTACTTACCGCAAGGCTTTGTGTATGAAGTACTTGACCCCTGGTCCGCAGCCGGCCAGAACTGCGAACACAGCAACAACAGCAGGTGTGTAACGATCAGGTCAATACACCAGGTGTGTGTCGAAGTTGTTGACTTGTACGCGACTTGAAACGGGGCGATTTTGGGTAACACGGCCAATCCGAGTGAAATACAAATCATGTGTTCCAGAGCGGTCGACAATCGACCTCGAGTTCGCAGTCCGCGGCTCAGCTCGAAGGACACCAGTGCGGTAGCGAGAAAGCAACTACTAGTCGCAGCTCGGCGGTCATCGTCAGCGGCCACGGTGGCCGAGCGGTCTGCGGCGCGCCAGTAACAGTCTGCACGGCAGCTACGGTCGGGGTGTTCGAATCCCCTCTAGGAGATGGATATTTGTGTAGTCTTTAGTATAAGCTAGTTCATAAGTAGTTTGTACGTTTAAAGACTGATGACCCCGCAGTTGTCCTTTGAGCTGAACAAACATTTGAACATCGTCAGCAATTCACGTTTATGTCCTAAGTCCAGACAACGGGCCTCTCGAGAGGTCGGCGTGACGTCATGTCGCAGTGAGGGGCTAGCCACTCGCCAGCCACCAGCGGCAATATCGATGTGACGAGATGGGGACAAGTTCCTGCCCGGAGGACAGCGGCATGGTTCGAATCATTCTTCCTGGGCGCAGCAGCAGCATTAAAGGGGTCTCGTCACCGTTCATTCGGCGGGTGCGGCCGGCGATCAGCGAGCGGGCAGGCGGAGTGGCTGCGCCATCGACCTTCGAAGGCGGCTGGTCTAACAGCACAAGACAGCAGTGTCAGCGAGAAGTGTGACCAGAACTAACCTCGGAAAATACTGACACCATGTATATTGAGAGGCAGTAAAATCATTTAACACTTGCCCGGACTCTCTCCAAACTGCCACAATCTACCCGCGATCACTTCAACTGACTCTCGCGTCTAACTTGTTTTCTAGTACCCATCACCGTTACTGAGAGTGGCGCTATTGGTACTGGGGCGCGCAATTACGAGAAGTCATTTGGGGCAGTACAGATATGACGTGAGAGAGAAACTTCTCGTTTGGCTCTAGGAGGCGGTACTATAAGGGCAGTGGCTCGGTGCAAGGCGTGTTTGCGTCGTCCTTCCACTTGTGGTGCTGCCGTGGGCCTGATGTCCATGGAATCTGACTGGAGGTTCATGCCGGATGACTTAGTAGTCAACAGCTCCTACCTGCTCAGGCCGGGCTTATGGCCTGTGCGCTTTCCCGCTGTGTGAGCCGCATCTCCGTTATTCGCTCAATGGACCTCACTTGCTCACTGTTGGCGATCTGGAAGGAGGACTTCATCATTTCCGTCGTTAATGGGACTTTATACTGGTCATTCTGTCTCGTGAAAAATGGAGGTGTTTGTGCGTGTTTGCCTTGAGTTGAAGTCAGGGTCGGTGGCCGTTACCCCCTAGGGCCGCTCTTTCCCATGTCCTTGTTAGTCCGTACTTTCCGTGGTTCTTACGTTTGCTTGAAGCTTTCGATTTGTTATTTCAACTCCTTTCACTATCTTTGCCTTGTACAAAGTGATATTTACCTTCGAGTTACTTGAATTTCGTTAGCGCCACTGGGGGAATTTACGTGGTTTGTGCCTCTCCACTGACTTGTATTTGCGCGGGCAGCGGTTGTACCAACTTGCAGATTATTTTCCCTCCGCATGGTATCGCCGGCCCCGCGGTTGTAGTTCGGCGTTTATTCTTTGCACGAATTCCCAACTCGACAGGGCTGTAGTTCACGTTAGGCGGTTGGGCACCCTTCCTTTCCTTCCTATATGGAATCATCTAACCTGTTAATAATTTTGGCGATATGCAAGTAACGAGTACCTTGTTCGGACTGTTTCTTCTACATTAAGTTATAGGGAGCTGTTTATTTAAGCTAATTTACATTCTTATGATATTTAATTATTATGTATCTTTTTAGGGCTTCACCCTTGTTATGTTTGAATTTAGATATTGACACCCGTTTCCATCTTCTGTTTGTATTTATTGTGGGGCGGCAGTTCATTCTTGGTGACACTTTGGTTTTGAGAGACGTTGGCGCCTGGTTATTGTTTTTTGTTAAATATTATTTCTTGGAGCAACATGTGTTTGAGGTTTTACATATTAAATTCCTGTAACTAGTTAGCTGCAGCTAATTGTCTGGTTTGGTTTTTAATTATTCAGTGCTGGAAGTAAGTGAACTTCCTTAGTTTTAGCTATTTCCTTAAAAGCTATTGCCAGCACATTTCTCTAATTTATAGTGGCCTTCAACCATTTCTATTAGATTAGTGCCAGCACATATTGTTATTTATTGTGCTCTTTAGCCGTTTCTTTAAAACTATTGCTGGCACATTTGTATATATTTATTGTAGTTTTCTGTCACTTTATTTAGAAATTCACCAACATGTTAATAACATTTATTGTGGCCTTCAGCGTTTTTTATTTATTTTTTATTACCAGCACTTCAGTGCTTCTAATTGATGCTTTCAGACATTTCTTTTAAAATTGTGTGGTGGTGTTTTACATTGTTTTTTGTTTAATAAATTATTTTTGAGGAATTTGAATTTAATCCTTTCTGGATCATTACACTACATACTAAGATAAACTTTAATTGTTTGTCCTATAGTTATGGTGGTGAAAACGTCGACGTTTCTGGTTGTAACAACTTTTTGGCGGTAAGCGTGGCCTGCTTCCACAATAGCTTTCACTTGGCTATTGGCATTGAAAAAATACAATTTTGAGCTCCATATTAAACATCCAGCTTAAATATGACAACTCCGGTGACAGTCAAGGCAAACTTCTGGTTACTTCCAGAAATATATGCCTCAACCACCCACAGTTCGTCACGAAGGTGTTACCACTAAGCTGCCCAGAACCCGACTCCTCTTTTTCCACTTACAGACCACGCTACTCGAAGATTCTTCCGCCAATTCCTAACTTCTACATCGCGCGCACACACAGTTCCGTTTCCTACCAACCGCAATACAGGTTATATATATATATATATATATATATATATATATATATATATATATATATATAACTTTAACAATTTAACTCCTTGTGCATGAACCAGCGAATTATAAAGCTTGTTAAAATTATTTACAAAACATTCTCATAATATACCTTTTCATAATATTAATATTACAAAAATAAGTAGTAATTCCCTATACAAAATCTTTACATTATATACATGGCCACAAAGATCTTGATGCAGATAATACATTACATCCATATATTACATTCGTAATCGATACTTCTCCCATCTAATAAATAAAAGCAATAAACAGTAATAGATAGAGGAACTATAGTGTTACACATGCCCCAAGTTTCAGTTATGGGAACTAATCAGTCGCATAAATGAAACTTCAGTAACACTATAGCTCATGTGGTAAAAACAAAATGTTCATAATATCAAATTACCATTGTGATATACTAATAAAATCATTAACTTTATAAAGAAGTAGTGAAATCTTTGAATCACATATAGTGACATAATTTAGCCTTCCACACAAATTTCCTAAATATATACACATACAAACACATAAACATCACTTCAAATATCTCATATTATTTCAAACCTGCAGCAGACCCGTACGTTTTTCGAAACTACATAGTTGATTGATAAACTTAGCAGAGATCGAAGTATTTATGGTGTGAAAATAATGTATCTTTGACCGCCATCACAGGATATATCTTTGATGAGGTGTCATGGCGACTGATACAGAGAGTGTTACGTAAACATTACGTAAAATGACAGCTTGGACCATGCAAACAACAAATATATATGTTCCACATTTCTCAATATTCCGCTTATAATTCATTTCGGAATAGGAGAACATGCTTAATGCCAAAGTGTAAACGATGATGACCTTACAACTTCCAGACTGTTCTCGGGTTCACTATTTTGTCCAATGCAGAAAAAATAGTTAATATCAGTTTAAACAATGCATCAATTTTATAGGTTTTATTTCAGACATATGAGATACCACTGAACACCAGAAGAAGGGAACTAATTACCAAAAAGTGGTCAGAAATGAAAATCGCGTCCCTGAAACATGTTGTTACTTTATTTAAACCAACTTTATGTCTTTTCATACAAGTGTGAACAAGTGGAAAAAATGTGAGATTTGATAGATTTAAAAAGTGGTCAGCTACGGCATATTACTATAAATTATGTCCGCCTCCGTAGTCCAGTGGACAGCGTGGTGGGTTGCCACGCAGGGGGCCTGGGTTCGATTCCCGGTCGGGTTGGAAATTTTCTCCACCCGGGGACTGGGTGTTGTGTCGTCCTCATCATCATTCCATCATCATTGACACGCAAGTCGCCGAAGTGGCGTCAGATAAAAAGACTTGCACCAGGCAGGCTGAACACGACCCAAGTTGGGGTCTAACGGTCATTACTGCCACACGATCATCATCATCATCACTATAAATTATTACGCACCTTGTTTATATGATGTTACAAATCTCATAAATGACGAGGAGAAGCAAATTCCTCAAGTCAAGATCCAACAGAATTGAACTGTGCAGTAGTAACTAATGAATTGATAAGTGCTACTTTTTAAAATGCAAAGTGGCAGATCTGAAACTACTAACATTACCGAGAACAGTAATCTATATCTATAAATGTGAATGTCTGTTCGGTGTGCGTTAATCACGTCCGAACGACAAGACGCAGAGACTTAAATATTTGTACAGTTACTAATTTATACCTGAGGAAGGTTTGTCCAGCGATGACGTTTGCGACTCTATATCAAGAATGTTACATACAGCGAAACGTGATGCCACAGACCATATTTTTGATCTATGTGTGTTACCAAGGAGGCTAGAATACAGGGAGACGCCCTTACGCTGAAAAAGTGAAGCCTGCCTCCCCCATGTTGCTAAGTTTTGAAGAAGTGTTCATATTGTAGAACTAATGTTTTATTTCATTTAAAACAGTGATAAAACTTCCGACGGTATTGCCGTGATGTACAACGTGATAAAAAGAGTGCCAATTAGCTGTTAAAAAGTAAGTTTTCAAATATATTATGAAGTATATTTTTTACTATTTATTAAAGAAAGTTTATTGTTTGAAAGTTCAAACTTTGCAGTGACTGTCAGTAACAGGGTTGACTTCACGCTTAGTTTTAACAGATAAATAGCATTCCAAAACTGACCAAAATGGCGAATAGGCATCAACAGACATATGTGCTCGGCATATATAATGCCATCTCCCTTTATTCTAACCTCATTGCGTGCTGCAATGTCTTCAGCTCTTTCTCTGTAAGGGTAAGCATACGAATAAGGAAATTTAAGAATAAATAAAGCAGCATAAAATAAATTTATTTTAATACATATATTTATTTAAACATCGATTTGTCGTTTCACGCATTATCTGTCATAATTAACCAACACGCGAGCGGAGCCACGGGTTTAAGCTAGTCTGAAATAAAATATTGAACAGCGATCTTGGCAAATATATTTCTAAGCAAATAACATTTTAGATCACGCCCTTAAAACTGAAAACACCGAACGTGAATAGGTGGATCACTTCACACATGTCTAATACCAATGAACGCAAATTCCAACAAATGCGATCGTCATTTAATTTTCGTATCGCGCGTTACATTCGCATTTAAGTTAGGTGTCAATATTCAGATGCGTAGTTCAGTGACGGTATCGTATTTGTCTCGATGGCTACAGCCAGACATAAAAACAAATCCGGAGAATGAGTGACGATACAGTTAATTTTCATGGCACGCGTTAAAAACGGTCTGGCGGTAACACGCACAGTAAATTCGACCGCGGAAACTCGATAAAGGTAACAAGCAGTCGTCATTTCTGTGTTTATTGTTCAGTTGATAAAATAGGGTGAGGGGGGAACTGTTCGTGTCGCACTAAATTGACCTCTTAAACTGTACGCGCAGAGGGGGCGCAGGTGGGACTCGCAACAAAAGCTCTCAGAGAAGTGGTTAGGTTGGTAGCAGTGGAGCGGGGTGCGGGCAGGTGCCACCGCAGGTGCGTAAATCAGTGCGTGGGGGGGTGAGGGGGGGGGGGGGGGCAGTGGACGCGTTGTGCGTGGCGCGGTGCGTGCGACGCAGATGCGATAAGCGTCGCGGCTAACGTGTTGTGCTGGGATTACACGGGCAGCCGCCGACAACCGGAGCGAACCACCCCGGCGTGTCCGGCCGATAACGCGACTACTTCCGATCGCCTGCAGCCGTCATTTGTTAACGGCCACTGTGCGTGCGCGCTGGCTTTGCAACTCAATATGAAATCGCTGGATATCGTTGCTCGTTTGTTTTCTCATTACCTGTTGCAGCCTTCTAATGCGGATACGGATCAGAACTACACCAGCACAATGAAGGCTGTTTAAATACGTGGGCTTTGTGAAGGTTTCCACCTTTTTAAAGCTGGTACTTGCGTCAGTGACAATGCAGTGACCGACGTTGTAACTCTGTATTGGGATTCATACGATATTTTTCTCTATTTGTAGCCATATTCATAAATTTATTTAGTGATGTGCACTAGCAGAAAAATCCTAAACCCAGCATACTGTTTTGCTAACGTACCTATTTCTGATCGCCTATACCGTCATTTGGCACTTGGGTCACTGGCTATATGTGATGAATATGAAACTGTAGTGAAATAAGTAGATCTGTTTGGTCGTTTATCATGTACACTAGATACATGATACTAGATACATGTACACTAGAGGAAATATAGACGGCAGAACAGTACCCAGAACTACACTGCTGTTGACCCATAGTCAACACATAGCTCCTTACCCACGTGATGTAATTAGATTAGATTAATACTTGTCCCATAGATCATATATACGACATTTCGTAATGATGTGGAACGTGTCAGTCTAGTAAATGTTGTCAACACTTCACAATCAATATTTTAAGGACTTCTTATTACTTTCTTTTTACATTTTTTTAAATTAATTTTTTAAAGTTTTATCTAAAAATTCATCTACATTGTAGAAGGAGTTGCCATTCAGAAATTCCGTTTTGAGGCAGCATAATTCATCTTCTTCTGATCCAAAAGCTAGATTTAACCTTGAATAGTGAATGTCAACCTTTCTCCTAGAGTTGTAGCTATGCACACTGCTATTACTTTTGAATTGGGTCGGATTGTTGATAACAAATTTCATGAGTGAATATATGTATTGTGAAGCTACAGTGAAGATCCCCAGATCCCTAAATAAATGTTTGCTGGATGCTCTTTGGTGGGCTCCAGCAATGAGTGCTATCGAAAATGTATTTCGAAACTAGACTTTGGAAGGATTTTGACACTGTACCTCTCAATAGTCTTCTAATCAAAACTGCCTGCTTGCGGAATATCGGTACAAATGTGGAACTGGATTCGTGATTTCCTGGCAGGAAGGACACAGTACGTAGTAATTGATGGAAAGTTCAAATGTTTGTAAATCTCTCGGAGTCATCTGCCTGATCATTAGCCATTGCCGCGGCGCAGAGGCCGAGCGCATAAAGGCGCTTTGCTACGATGCGGGACGCCGTTGCCGGTCGGGCATGGAGGTGTGTGTTGTCTTTAGTACAAGGTAGTTTGTAAGTTTAGGGACTAATCACCCAGCAGTTAAGTCCCGTAAGCTTAACAAACATTTTAACATTAGTCCGTAGGATACAAACTACTTGAATTAAAGTAAACTAATATAAGGACAATACAAACACCCGTGCCCAAGGGGGAAATCGAAACCCAGCCGCGCGCACCGCCGCAAATCGCCCCAGTGCGCACGTATAATCCGCCGCGGCAAACGGAAAGTGATCGAGTAAAAGAGAAGTAGTTAACTGGCATATTACGTCTATGAAGAGCGTTCGCAAATTTATATAAAGTACGCTTTCTTCAGCTTAGATCGCTAATTTATTGTATTTGCTGGTTTTTTACCGGTTTCAGTGAGCTACATCATCATTTTCATACGATCGGGGGTTTAATTCCCCTCGGGCATGGATATTTGTGCCGTACGTAGTATTAGCTAGTTCTTAAGTAGTTTGTAAGTTTAGGGACTGATGACCTCGTAGTTTAGTCCCATAAGCTCTACAAACATTTGAACATTTGAACATCATCTTCAGAAAGGTTACAATGTTCTATCTTTACTGAAAAATGTTACAAATATAGTTAAAATCTGTAAAGTCGTTTTTTGTATACAAATATGATAAAAGTTAACAAAGCATGTAAAATAACTTTTGGGACTCACGTAAAATAACGAGTTACTCGTCAAAATGTAAAATGAGAAAAAGAACATTATCAAACTATTAAAATGTGAATTATTAAAACTTGCATCACCAAACTGGATCGTCATCTGCATTGCACGCTAAACATTGTGTATGTTTTTGACACAGGTAACGAAGAGACTGGAACAAGTAAACATTCCATTGGTTTGCTGCTATAGGTATCCACCAGGTGGCAGTGGTGACACAAAGAGAAAATATTGATTCATCTCGCACTACCAGAGAACGTCCCTCTTTAGAATTGCGGTACCCTTTTTTCTAAATACATAAAAGGTGTAACAATTATTTAACTCTTCTCATGTCATGAGTAAACAAGTAAGTGGTTTCAAGGGTAGGTCAGTGTCTACATTGCGTACAAAGAAAAAAGCTTATATATAGTATAAAAACCAAGCTTATTGCCGAATGATAATGTCATAATATTGTAGTCAACGTGGTAATATAGGCAACATGCTTCATGTGGAATGAAAAAGTGAATTTCTTTTAATTACATGGGAGGCTAAAAACTTACATTGGCGCTATGCGTGAAAATATACACAGTATAAAATAATAAAAGCCTTAAAATGACGTTACTATAAGAAAAGAGTGCAGCTTATGTAAAGAATAAAACACTACATTAACAAATGAACATGTCGTAATGTCAAAGTCACTAGGTATTATGAGTGACATGTCTCAAGTCACGTGCTAGTGAGGAACCTTGTTACAGGATTGGGTGGAAGTCAATATTGACTCAAAATTTACATGTAGCATAAAAAAATAAAACCTTAGAAATTACGATATCTTTGAAACAGTATAGTATTGTGTGCAACATGTTTCTCGTATAACATGAAAATAAATGATATGCTTCATGGGTAGCTCAACTGAATAGAAAGGGTCACACTAATTGTAGTATAATGAAAATTGGAATCATTGAAAATAACAACATGATGTAGAATTCATTTATACAGTACTGAAACAAAATCATTAAAAATGGACAATGACATGTACTTTATATAAAAGAGAAGTGATGCCTGGCGTTCCCCATGGAGGTGTTATATGGTCATTACTTTTCCGTACCTTTATAAACGATTCAGGAGACAATTTGAGCAAATATCTAAAGACTGTTCGCAAATGACGATAACATTTATCGATTAGTAAAGTAATCATAAGACCAAAAGCAACTGCAAAATCATTGAGCTAAGGTATCTGCATGATACCAAAACTGGAAATTGAACCTAAATAATAATAAGTTTGAAGTCATCCATATGAGTGCTAAAATCAGTTAGTTGAATTTCATTCACACAATAAAGAAGGAGGTGGAGTGTAAGAGGGGAAAAGGAATGTGCAGCAGGAACAGGAGATGGACCATGAGAAGAGAAGGAGGACATTGACTAATAGCAAGGCAAAGGGAAAAGGGGAGCCGAGACTGTAGCATGTGTGTCTTAATGCCATCCACAGTGCTGTGTAAAATAACTTTTATTAGAAATCAGCGACTCACAGGCTTCGCACGAGTGCAATTGATATTCTATATCCATAATGATCAATGCGTTTAGATATGTTATTCATTACTAGTTCAGTGTAACATGATGAAATACAATGTATACTATGATTATACAAACTGAGCGTGTTTAATCCAAATTCACATACTAACATCATTGTGTAACACATATTTTAAAGATTACGGACCGATCGTACATAACTGACAGCAGATCTAATGACGTTATACATGTTAAAGATAACAATCAAACAGTTAAAATCTTATAAAATAATTGTAACGTTGAAAACTAATTAAAAGTCCCGTTCTCCGCTTCAGCTGTTTTATTGTGATCCTTTTAGGATTTTACAACCGGTTTCTTGTCTTATAGACATAGCATCAGGTGTTTGGAATACTTGAAACTATTACCTCATGCTATGTTAAAACTTCTAAAAGCACTTAATAGTATGTGTAAAGAAAAAATATTTTTAAAAACTTTATAAGGAAGGTAAAGGAACGGTGTTGAATATTTTAGAAGAAACACAGAACATGAGCGCGATGAAACAGACCCCTTGGAAGACACTAAACGACCAAACAGACCCTAAACACCGAAATCGTTTGGGGAATTTTGATAATTTGGAATTTTCAGGTTGATTTCATTAAGTGGTTGCTTCATAATGCTGGTTTTAGTTCCCTAGTCCTCTTGATACTCTTCTTTCTCTTGTTTTCTTTTCTTTTCCTTTTCTTTTCCTTTCTTTTCACTTCTTTTCTTTTCCTTTTGCGGCTGTTTTGGTATGTTCTATACTTTCAGACTATGGTCGTAATTAGGTTATAATTAAACAAAGATTACATAAAGGTCTGTAAATTTACTCCCCCATACATTCATGCAATAACAGTGCAACAAAGAAGGGGAGAAAATATAACAGTATGTAAACCGGTCTCAAGGTCCAATTAGGACACATAATTTTTTGTACGGGCCCCACACAATAATTCTGAAATAAATCGCAATTTGCGATCAGTTATGGTTTCACTGTACCAGGTTTAGCTGGAACAACAAAGTGTGCCCGGCCAGGATTCGAACCCAGGATCTCTTGCTTACTAGGCAGACGCGTTGACCACTCCGCCACCAAGGACGCAGTTCGGTTTTACAAAGACTATTCATCGACATTGGGCCCCTTCTTAGCTTGCATTTATCGCGAATCTTTAATTCAGCGCAAAGTTCCTAGTCATTGGAAAAAAGCGCAGGTGGCTCCCGTTTATGAGAAAGGAAAGAGAACTGACCCACACAATTACAGGCCAATATCGTTGACATCAGTTTCATGTAGAATTTTAGAGCATATTCTCAGTTCGAATAAAGTAAATTTCCTTGAAACGGAAAAGCTTCTTTCCATGTATCAGCACGGGTTTAGGAAACATCGTTCATATGAAACTCAGCTTGCCCTTTTCTCACATGACATATTGCGAGCCACGGATGAAGGGCAACAGGCGGATTGTGTTTTTCTCGACTTCAAAAAGGTGTTCGACGCGGTGCCACACAGCAGACTGCTAACGAAGATACGAGCTTATGGAATAGGTTCACAGATTTGAGACTGGCTGGAAGACTTTCTAAGTAACAGTAACAGAACGCAGTACGTTGTTCTCGACGGTGAGTGTTTATCAGAGACGAGTGTATCGTCAGGCGCGCCCCAGGGGAGTGTGACAGGACCGCTATTATTTTCTATCTATATAAATGATCTGATGGACAGAGTAAGTTGTAATTTGCGGCTGTTTGCTGATGATGCAAACAGTATGGGAGGGTGTCGTCTATAACTGACTGTAATAGCATACAGGATGACTTAGACAAAATTTCTAGTTGGTGCGAAGAATGGCAGCTAGCTCTCAATGTAGAAAAATGTAAGGTGATGCGCATGAGTAGAAAAAGCAATCCCATAATGTTCGAATACAGCATCAGTAGTGAGCTTCTTGATACTATAGTGTCGTTCAAATATCTAGGCGTAACATTGCAGAGCGATATGAAATGGAACGAGCATGTAAGGACAGTTGTGAGTAAGGCGGACAGCCGACTTCGGTTTATTGGGAGAATTTTGGGAAGATGTACTTCACTTGTAAAGGAGACCGCGTATAAAACGCTTGTATGACCACGTCTTGAGTATTGCTCAAGTGTCTGGGACCCGCAGCAGATCAGTTTAAAGGAAGACATAGAGGCGGTTCAGAGGCGAGCAGCTAGATTTGTTACCGGTAGGTTCGACCAATGCGCGAGTTTCACGGAAATGCTCCGGCAACTCAATTGGGGATCGCTGGAAGAAAGACGACGTTATTTTCGTGAATTTCTGTTAATTAAATTAGAGGGCCGGAATTTGAAGCTGAGTGTAGTACGATCTTGCTGCCGCCTACTTACATTTCGCGTAAAGATCACAAAGACAATTTAAGAGAAATTAGGGCTCGTACGGAGGCATATAGGCATTCTTTTTTTCCTCGTTCAATTTGGAAGTGGAATAGGAAAGAAAATACCTAGTAGTGGTACAGTGTACCCTCCGCCACGCACCTTACGGTGAAATGCGGAGTATGTATGTAGATGTAGTAGATGTAGATGACCAGACGTGCAGGGAAGAGTCCTCTGCAGTGGGTTTGGTCACTGTGTCGTCGGTGGCGGAGTGGTCAACGCGTCTGCATAGTAAACAGGATATCCCGGGTTCGAATCCCGGCCGGGCAGAAATTTTCATTCGCGACACTTTGGTTCCATCTTAACGTAGTACATTGAAGCGATAACTGATCGCAAATTGGGATTTATTTCATTAAATGAACGCTGTAGTGTCGTCAAAAATATATAACGATAGTTCTGCATGAGCTCGCATCGCGTCGGCCAGTCTCCATCTGAGGGCCTCTCTCTACGCCGCGCCTAACAACCATCGTTTCCTTTTGCGATGTATCTGCAAACGAAAAGACCGTGTATCCATGGTTCCCAGCACACCATTTTCTGGTAAGTGTTATCAACACTTGGCATCCTTGAGCCCCCTTCGGTTATAATAAGTAGTTACTTTCTTTTTTATTCCCAGGGACATTTTCCGACAAATATTACACATCCAGTCGAATTATTTGATTTATCCTATCCGCTGCCTACGCCCAAACGACAATGACTATTATAATGTCATATGAGTCATAGCATTTCTTTTACCTTTTTATAAAATATTTACTTTCCATTGCGGTCTATTTTCACATCTTACGTTTTTAATTTTAATGACCTTGATTTAATATGATATCCCGACATTTTACCATGAACAATCCTTTTTAATATAATTACTGCTGGGATTACGTGTCACTGTCTCTGTTTTGAACCTTGGAACATGCGGTGTCGTTTTTATGAGAAACTAGAATTCCCAGTAAGTTTCTCAAGTAACTGATCAATGATTTCAAAATGTTGTATGCATTTAATCTCACGTTTTATAAAAAAAAGATATCAGAAAAAATTTATCTTTATACATCCTATTTAGTGCTTTTAGAGTTTTTTAACATAGCACGAGGAAATGAAGCATTAGTTCGCACTAATTTCGTAATAGTTAAGGTATTGCAGACATCTGATGATGCATTTTTAAGACAGGAAACCGGTTGTGAAATTCTAAAAGGATAACAATAAAGCAGCTGAAGCGGATAACGTGACTTTTATTCGGTTTTCAAAGTTAGAATTATTTTATGAGATTTTAACTGTTTGACTGTTACTTTTAACACGTATAACTTGTGTAGCTGTTGATGCCCTAGGTATAAGATTGTATGCTAATGACGTTAGTTCAGAAACTATTCCTGACTCCGCTCTATTGTATAACGCTAAACCTAGATCCGCCTAAGATGTTTTCCCGTTGATCGAAGGCAACACAGAATATTTTTGGCAGTATGACTAAAATCTGCTGTCATCATGATTACTGCACCTCGACCACAGATATTAATTGATACACTTGTTATCAGAGCAAGAAAGTAAACAGGGAAAAGAGTTCTATTTATTCTACCAACACGAAAAAGATTTACTTTTAAATGCCTTTCTAGCGGAATAGAAAGACACACACTAGGATAAAAATGAAAAAAAAAAAAATAAAAAAGACGAGTTACTATGGCCTAGAAGGTACAGATATGGAAAGAAGTTTGCGTTTATTTTAATTACCACTTATCGTCTAGTAGAATAATCTGAAGATCAAAACGAACTACAGAACGATGTAAATAAGATCTCACTTATGTATAAAAGCTGACAATTCACTCTAAATAATGAGAAGTGTGAAGTCGTCCACATGAGTACGAAAAGATATACGTTAAACATTGTTTACGAGATAAATCTATCAAAATTTAAGGCTGTAAATTCCACAAAATACCTAGGAATTACTATTAATTCAGACTTAAACTGGAAAGAACACGTAGATAATGTCGTGGGAAAGGCGAACCAGAGACTCCGTTTTATTGGCAGAACACTAAATAAGATGCAACAGAACTACAAAAGAAACTGCACACACTACGCTTGTCCGACCATTTTTGGAGTATTGCTGCCCAGTGTGGGATCCTTAACAGGTGGGCTTGACGGAGGACATCTAAAGAGTCAAAAGAAGGCAGCTCGTTTTGTATTTTCTCGATATAGGGGAGCCAGCATCACGGACATGATACAGGATCTGGGATATAGGAGATAAATAGTATCACGGTGGTTAGACGAACCCTCTGCCAGGCACTTAAATATGATTTGCAGAGTATCCCGTGTAGTTGTAGATATAGAATTGGGTAGCGTAGTGCAGTTGACAAATTAACTCTCTGTTTCCCTAAAAATTTCTGGCGAATCAGAACGCGTTTTCTGCGGCCACTAATAGGCTCTGCCCACGCCAGCAATGTTCGCACAAAATTTACCGTCGCCAAGGTGACTGCCCTCTAAAATTGTTAGAGCGCTCTCACTCGTGGTCCACCGACCAGAAAAGTTACGCCATTTATGGCCTCTACAGCCTACCTTCCGCTGTCCCAGACAGATGGAAAGCGTCCAGAACGTTCTACCATTCATTATAGTCAAACATTTTCTGCTCTGCTGCCTTCGGAGAACTTCTACAGATAACAGCCGGCACATTCGTCACCATAAATGCCCTGGCGACCAGAGGGCCCTCCTGTGGTCATTTATCGGCCAATTTTCTCTCATGCGGAACGGCAGATTGTCTCTAAAGCAGCGCCTGGCTGGCGTCTCCGGCCTACGAAGCATTGTGTGATACATCACGCACGTTCCCGAAAAATATTTCGCTGGTAAAAAGCCACTCAGGGTGCGAATGCCCGACAAATGCGTATCCACAAACGGTAAACATCGAGAAAATTATTATTAAAATTAAAGTCACTGCAATTCCAGGAACCTATATCCCCTGTACAGAAATCTGAATAAACTCATAAAATTGAGAGAAGAATAGTAAATAAACTAAAAAATAGACTATTTAGAAACGTAGAATACGTAACGGTCAGTATAAAGTAGTATAGGTCCCCTATCTTAACAGCTAGTGATGATTGTATGGCCACCACACATTGATCCTTTGTTCATATTTCGTGTTGCACTGTAGTCAGTGCCACATCGGTCCGTCCAGGAATTATTGCCCAGCCAGGAAGCTACACGTTTCCAAGGTTACCTAAATTGTGGCTGCAGCCTGCGCCGTACTCTCCGAGCAGCGTGCTATTCGATCATTATTAGGGAAGTAGCTGGGCTCAGTGTAGCAGGTTCGAATCCTGTCCAGATTCACGTCGTCAAAACTTCAGCTGATTCGGTTGGTTGAGGTTCCAACGGCGGTCATAGGAAATCAAAGTTTCGTTTTGTACAACAGGTGACTGCAACAGTGTAAAAATACTATGTAAAAAAATAAAAAAAATAGAAAAAAAACTTGACACCTTTTCTTTTCACCGGTCTTCAACATTGGCCGACATCGCGTCTTCTCACTGCTCTTGAAATCTTCTGGATGCTAAGTCACCGCCAGCGCTTTGTCGTCTCTCTTGTGTGTCTTCTGGCTCCTGATGCCACCAGGTACGTGATTATTCTAGAGGGTAACACAGGCAATTAAGCCAGGTTTACTTTCAGTGGATTTTCATAATCTGCCTGTCTTTTACGCCTTTATTAGGTCACGGCGGGTTTCGCCCCGTTAAAGGGGCACCTTCAGGTATCTTCTTTAGTATATGAGGTAAAGGGATTACGTCGTCCCAATATTCATGTTGGATGCAGAGTTTTGTGGGGCCTTGTTAAGCCAAGCTGACTGCCTAAAATGTTTTATTAGATTGAACGTTGGGAGCGTGTAGTTTTCCCTTGAGTTTGAAAACATGTTCAAATGTCTGTAAATCTATCGGATCAAACTGCGTGGTCATCAGTCCGTAGCTTACGAACTATTTAAACCTAGGTAAACTAACCACGGACAAACACACACACACACACACACACACACACACACACACACACACACATGCCCCAGGGAGGACTCGAACCTCCACGGCGAGCAACCGCACGCTCCGCAGCGAGGTGCTTTAGACCGCTCGACTACTCCACCGCGTCCTGAATCTGAAGCAAGAAACCGTTGTACCATTAGGTTGACGTCATATCTCGTGAACCTGATGGTACAACCCATTCTTGCTTCAGATTCAGGGGAGATACAACACGCTCCCGACGTTAAATCTAATAAAACATTTTAGGCAGTCAACTTGGTTTAACTTACTGTTGACTTAATCCCTATAGTCGTCCACTTATATCGCATACAAACCTATTTACCTTGTAAGAACTTTAAGGAGGAGCCCCACAAAACTCGGCACCCAACATGAATATTGGGAGGTCGTAGTAAGTCTGGAATCCTGGCTTAATTGTCTGTATTACCTTCTAGAATTTCTTGACAATAATATATTTCAGCTGTGGATGCACAAATTATAAAATAGTTTGTGATACATGATTATTTCTGGCCATGCATGCGGTCACCCTGCATTGCTTGGCTACTTTCGGTAACAGTTGTTGATGTAACACACTGCCTGTAATGTTGACGACTCATTGCCTCATGCGTCTCCCTTTCCCTGTGACTCTAAAGTGCGTAAAGGAAATTAATGAACGTACGTATAGGCGAAAGAGGAGCAGTAAATAACCATCGGTTGTATAATTTAGTGAAGCAGAAATTGCATGAAATTTTGAGAACAAGCTTAAATTACTCGACGTTAAAGTTGATGAGTGCTAACAGTTCAGTAATTAAAATTTGGCGCAGATAATGGTGGTGCTGTCGCAAAGTATTCCGAGCAGAAAGCAGCACGGGTCGAGAGTAAAGGCTGCCGATTAAACTGTGTCCGGCATTCCTGGGCGGTGAATGGCTCCCTCTGGGGTCAGGCAGCGCGTCGCAAATTGGTGCCTCTGCGGACACACTGTGCCCGCGCCTCGCGTTGGCCGTCAGGCGATAACGAGGGCGCCCGCTGCGCCGTGACGCGTGCAACGGCAGACCGCGGCACACCTGCGGCGACTGTATTCACATGAAGTGGTGTGTGCTATCGACAAGGGTTCGCAAATCGATTCCGTATTTCTTGATTTCCAGAAGGCTTCTGACACCGTACCTCACAAACGGCTTTTAATCAAATTGCGTGGTTATGGTATATCGCCCCAAATTTGCGACTAGATAGGGGATTTCCTGTCAGAGAGGACACACTTCGTAGTAATCGATGGTAAGGCATCGACTAAAACAGAGGTGATATCGGGCGTTCCACAGGGTAGTGTAACTGGTCCTCTCCTGTTCCTTATTTACATAAACGATTTAGGGGAAAATTTAAGTAGCTCTCTTCGGTTGTTTGCAGATAACGAAGTCATTTACCGTCTAGAAAATCATCTGAAGATCAAACCAACTTCAGAACCATCTGAATAAGATATCAGAGTGGTGTCAAAATTGGCTCTAAATAATGAGAAGTGTGAAGTCGTCCACATTAGTACGAAAAGAAATCCGTGAAATTTTGTTTACAAGATAAATCAATCAAAAGTGAAGGCTGTAAACTCCACAAAATACCTTGGAATTACTATTACTTCAGACTTAAATTGGAAAGAACACGTAGATAATGTTATGGGAAAGGTGAACCAGAGACTGCGTTTTATTGGCAGAACCCATAAAACATGCAACAGAACTACAAAAGAAACTGCGTACACTACGTTTGTCCGTCCATTTTTGGAGTATTGCTGCCCAGTGTGGGATCCTTATCAGGTTGGTTTGACGGAGACATCGAAAGACTTCAAAGAAGTGCAGCTCGTTTTGTATTGTCACGATACAGGGCAGACAGCGTTACGGAAATGATACAGGATCTGGGATGGGAATCATTACAACAACGGCGCTTATCGCTGCGGCGTGGGATACTTACAAAACTCAAATCGCCAACACGCTCCTCCGAATGCGAAAATATATTGTTGACTTACATAGGTAGAAATGATCATCAGAATATATTACGAGAAATCGGAGCTCGAAAGGAGAGATTCAGGTGTTCTTTCTTCGCGCGCGATATTCGAGAATGGAATGGGAGGTAAATAGAATAATGGTGGTTCGATGAACCCTCTGCAAGGCACTTAAATGTCATTTGCTGAGTATCCCAATGTAGATGTAGATGCAGCCTCCTCAGTGCTGTGATTGTTATTGCAGTACTAGCTGAATGCTCGGCATTGCCCGGTTGTTTATTTATTTATTCCTGCCATTTTTCAGGTATATATTCATTTACATAAGGGCTGTAGGTGTGTAAAATCTCTTGGGAATACAATTAGTAGTATAGAAGTAATTGATTAAAACTTGGCCCGTGTTGGGGCGGTTTTCCAGAAACGTTACTATTTATGTGCTCATACCGAAACCATAGTTTTAGTTCATGAACAGCGGAACGTTACCATTTATGTGATCTCATGAACTACGTGTCATACTGTGATACAATCCACACACCTGGCCATTAAAATTGCTACACCAAGAAGATGACGTATTATAGAAGCGAAATTTAACCAACAAGAATAAGATACTGTGCAAATAAGCTGTTCAGAGCATCCGCACAAGGTTGGCGCAAGTGGCGACACCTACAACGTGTTGACATGAGGACAGTTTCCAACCGATTTCTCATACACAAACAGCAAAAATGTTCAAATGTTTGTATAGTCTATGGGACTTAACTACGGGGTCATCAGTCCCTAAACTTACAAACTACTTATGAACTACTTACGAACTAGGACGGCACAAATATCCATGCCCGAGGGTGGATTCGAACCCCCGACCGTAGTGGCCGTGTAGACCGTGGCTGGAGCGCCTCAGTCCCCTCGGCCACCGCGGCCGGCCACAAACAGCAGTTGATCGGCGTTGCCTGGTGAAACGTTGTTGTGATGCCTCGAGTAAGGAGAAGAAATGCGTACCATCACGTTTCCGACTTTGATAAACGTCGGATTGTGACCTATCGCGATTGTTGTTTATCGTATCGCAACATTGCTGCTAGCGTTGGTCGCGATCCAAATACTGCTAGCAGAATATGGGGTTTAGGAGGACAATAAGGAACGCTGTGCTGGATCCCAATGGCCTCGTATTACTAGCAGTCGAGGTAACAGGCATCTTATGCGCATGGCTGTAACGGATCCTGCAGCCACGTCTCCATCCCTGAGAGAACAGATGGGGACGTTTGCAAGACAACAACAGTCTGTACGAACAGTTCGACGACGTTTGCAGCAGCGTGGCCTATCAGCTTGGAGACCATGGCTGCGGTTACCTGAGATGGCGTACGCAACGACGAACCTGGGTGCACGAATGGGAAAACGTCATGTTTTCGGATGAAACAAGCTTCTGTTTACAGCTTCATGATGGTCACACCCGTGTTTGGCGACATCGCGGTGAACGCACATTGGAAGCGTGTATTCGTCATCACCATACTGGCGCATCATCCGGCGTGATGGTATGGGGTGTCATTGGTTACGTCTCGGTCACCTCTTGATCACATCGACGGCACATAGGTGGTTGTTACATTTCAGATGTGTTACGACCCGTTGCCCTGCCCTTCATTCGATCCCTGCGAAACCCTACATTTCAGAAGGATGATGCACGACCGCAAGTTGCAGGTCCTGTGTGGCCCTTTTTGGATACGGAAAATGTTCGACTGTTGCCGTGGCCTGCGCATTCTCCAGATGTCGCGCCAACTAAAAACGTCTTGTCAATGGTGGCCGGACAACTGGCTCGTCATAATACGCCACACACGTATCGTGTTGAAGCTGCATGAGCATCTGTACCTGTCACGCCATCGAAGCTTTGTTTGTCTCAATCCCCAGCTGTATCAAGACCGTTATTACGGCCAGAGGTGGTTGTTTTGTGTACTGATATCCCAGGATCTATGCACCCAAATTTCGTGAAAATGTAATCTCATGTCACTTCTAGTATAATATATTTGTCCAATGAATACTCGTTTATCATCTGCATTGCTTCTCGGTGGAGCAATTTTAATGGCCAGTAGTGTAGAAGGTACATTCAACTATATGTGTGTATATTGTCTGTAAAAAGTCCTGCAGCTACAATTTGTAGTGTATAAATGAAAAGTTGTAATGTCATACCGAAAGTAGTAGTTTTACTCCAAAACCCTCGGAAAAGCAGTAAGCGAGAAACTTTTTTCCTTTCATCATTTTACTGTGGTCGTCAGCGAAAGAAAGTTTAATGAAGATTTGAAATTATGTTTAAAGTTTGTTGGAAGTCGCTAAATACTCTCACTCTCATACAGCGTACTTATGAAGTCTCGCCGCTTAATGTGGCAGTTTTTTTGCGATTCCTATTGTTTATGATGTCATATGTACTGACACATATGTCGTATATGATTCTTAACGCTGCAGCGGTAAGGAATGTGTATACCAAATTTGGTTGAGTGGGTTAGGAGAAAATAGCATCAATGTCGCTAAATGCAGCAGTCATTTCCGCATATCACTGTTAATGACGTCATCTCCCGAACTCTGTATCGTACGTGATTACTTACGGAGACCGTCCTCATAGATTGAAGCTTACGTGTACAAAATTTGAAATACATTGGAACAAATCTGTAGATTTGTATGCAACACGTACACACAAACATACGGACACTCTGCTTTATATATAAAGATATCAGCATTTTGTTTTGTTTTGGGATTATTAACATTCTAACACAGCCTCAGACTTCAATCAAACAAGTCATGTTCTTTATCTCACATATAAAGCAGAATGTATATATCAAGAATAATTCATTTCCTTGTCAAATATATTGTCTCATTATATCATAAGAATACAAGCACAAGTATTAATTGACTGCTTCTAATTCGACACAGTGTTTGTTTTAAAGTTTGTTCGCATTTTATGCGATGCTATTCTGTCCATCCGATTGTGATGAAACGGTCAACATATTACTTGCATGATCTCGATGGTTAGAGGCATATCAGTGTACGATACACAGTTCAGGAGATAGCGTAGGTCACGAGGATATAGATGGGGATGTGCATCGACTTCTGCTGCAGTAGCAGCCTCAGTCACCATTTTAGTTCCAAGCGGTGACAGCGTAAGACACTCAAAGGCAGAAATTTTTTGCTTTGAACTATCGTTACCTTTCTAATACACATATAAAATATTTTAATGTAGTAGAAGAAATAGGTTATTTTCTGGAATTTCCCCAGCTGTAAGTGTAATCTGAGAAACTTCTTCCCGGTCGACAGCTCAGTGTTATCAGCTGCCAAATGCGCCACCGAAGCTTCGCTGACATGCAATAACTCTTCGTCTCCGAATGCAATCGTACATCTCATTACCAACATTTAGTTGAAGTTCTGATGTGTTATGTTCGTAATTCTGACTAAATTACTCTCATTACGGGTCCCTACGCTTAAATACTAATTAAACTAACTTATACTAAGGATAAGATACACACACACACACACACACACACACACACACACATTCCCAAGTGAAGATTCAAACCACCGACGCGAGCGGCCGCACGGTTGGTAACATGACGCCCCAGACCTCACGGCCTTTGCCGCCCTAGTGAATTTCTTCAATTTTATTTTGAGACTTTTTTTCTCGTTGTTCTATGAACTGCTAAACGTGGTGAGGATGTTGCTTCTATCTTCCAGCTCTAACTTGATCAAATTGACAGACTTAAAATAACACTAAAATTGGTTTGTCGATAAATGGATAACATACAGCGTAGACGTTTAAGATTTCAGTTACCATCTGTTGTGCCGGCCGTGCGCCTGCACTCCGGCAGACAGCAACCCGCACGACAAGACGTTAAGCCTCGCGGCTGCGGGTCGGACTATACGGGGCACCGTAGGCAGGGAGCGACAAGACACGCTGCGGCCGATGACAAAGACGGAACCAACGTAAACAGACCGAGCAGCCGTGTGGCCAGCAAGCCTCCAATGCGTCCCGCTAGAGAGCGTCCTGTAGCCAGAGGCCACTAGCAGAGCAGAGTTCACCTCGGCGTCTCACGGGATACGAAATATTCACAGGACGGTGACCTCAGTTCAGTGACATCGGCTACGTCTGGCTACTATGGACTTCATATTTCGCAGTTTTTGTTGCCATGACTTACCGTCGACCGAGTACAGAGTTGGACTTTCTCAGCCGGCTACTCCTCGTGGACTTCTCTCAGGCCGGCCGCGGTGCCGAGGTGACTGAGGCGCTCTAGTCACGGTCAGCACGGCCACTGCGGTCGGGGGTTCGAATCCCCCCTCGGGCATGGATATTTGTGCCGTCCTAGTTCGTAAGTAGTTCATAAGTAGTTTGTAACTTAAGTGACTGATGACCCCGTGGTTAAGTCCCATTATTAAAAAAAAAAAAAAAAAAAAAAAAAAAAAAAAAAAAAAAAAAAAAAAAAACTTCTCTCAGTCTAAGGAACTTTACTTGCATGTCAGTAGTAGGACCTACGTATTCTCATGTTCCTCAAACCCGACAAGCCCCCATCCCAGACCTCATCCTACCGTCCCATCAGTCTTACCTCCATGTTCAGCAAGGTCCTGGAAACCATCCTTTCCCGTCGAATCCACCAGCACCTCCACCGCCACCAGTTTCTTCCCCTCTCCCAATGTGGCTTTCGACCCTCCTTCTCTGCCGACGACCAGCTCCTTCGCCTGACTCATCTCCTCTCCGTCCAACTCAATTCCTATCTCTCCGCAAATTTTGTATCTCTCGACATTCAAGAAGTCTACGACCGTGTATGGCATTCCGGTCTCCTCTTGAAGATCCAGTTCTACGCCCTTCCCATTAATTACGTCCGCCTCATCGCTTCCTTCCTCACCCGCCGCCCTCCTATGTCACTGTCTGCAACTCCGATTCCCGTTTGTTCTACCCCTCCGCCGGGGTGCCCCAGGGCTCCGTCCTCTCTCCCCTCCTCTATCTCCTCTATTCTGCCGACATGCCTCAACCCAAACCTCCTGTCTATCTCCTTCAATATGCTGATGACACCGCCTTCCTGGCCCTTGCCCCCTCCCTTCCCGTACCCAGGTTTTGCTCCAGTCCCACCTCACCGAGTTCGCCTCGTGGTGTGACCAGTGGCTCCTATCAGTAAATCCAGAGAAATCCCAGGCAATAGTCATAGGTCGTACGACCCGCTCCTTCCGTTTCCACGATTTCTATCTTACCCTCCGCAACCGCCCAATCCGTCACACCCCCACCGTAAAATACCTGGCCTTACCCTTGACCGCCAACTTTCCTGGACCCCATACCTCAAATCCCTCTGTGAGAAAGCTCTGTCCCGCCTCAACCTCCTTAAACTCCTGACCGGCTGGACGTGGGGCCTCAACCCTTCCACTGTCATTCACACCTATAAATTCACCCGTCCCCTGTTCCTTCCACCCCGCCTGGATATGAGCCCCTCCTACTTTCTACAAATCCCTACAGATCCTGGAACGCCACGCCCTCCACCTCGCATACCGTATCAGACTCCCTTCCCCAATGCGGATCTTCTATGACCTGATCCCCTTCCCTCCTCTCCTACAACACCTCGAACATCTCCGATTCCTTTACACTACCTGCAAAATAAAGTCCCAAAGCCCTCTGGTATACCCTATTCTCACCAATCTCGGCCTCTGCCACGCCTCTGCCAAAACATCCCTCCTGGCCTTCACCTACATACACTCTGTATCCTCTCCCAGGGCAATTTCTGCACCCTTCCCTTACCGGATACTGAACTTAGTCCCGATATCTACCCCTCCTACAAACTCTGATCCCTTCCCTGTAGCATCCCCTCTCTCCCGTCCTTTTCCTTCCCAACCGCTTGGCTACCCCTTTCCCATGCCCAGAGTCTCGTCAATCCTTCTTTCCCGTCCTTTCTCCCTCTCCCCTCCCCCCCCTCTCCCCCGCGCTTCCCCCATCCCTGTCCCACCTCATCCACCTCCATCCCCCTCCCCGTCCCCTGCGGAGGCGTCTCGACTTTTTTGCAACGTGTACAGTGCCAGTGTGTCCAATGTCATCTGTGGTTTTTACTCAGTGCCTCCGCGTTCGACGTCAACAAGTTTTAGCGTGTGCACCGTCTACTGTCTTCGTGTTTGTCCTTGTGTTTCATCCAATGTACTTTTAAACTGCCACCGTGGCCAACAGTTTTTACTGACTATTTGTGTTTTATTACCGCATGTCTGTTCTCGTTTCTCCGATATATGTTTTGTCTCTTTGTCCATTTACGTTTTAGTCCTACAAATGCTCAGTTAGTCAATTTTTTTTTAATTCTACAATTTTATTCCTCTGTTTTATATTGTCTTTCCAATCTGTCATAACATGTATATCGCAGGGCTGAAGAGCACCCAACCGCAGCTGCTGCCAGCCTGCCAACTGTCTGTAGTTGGTGTTTAAACAACAATAAAGGAAAAAAAATGTGGGACCTGTGATAAAGCTACCAGCTTCATTCAGTGGACTTAGATTTTGCCAGTTTGTGCAACCTAGGAACTTTGCCATACTCCAGAAGTGGAGCTTTTGTTACTTCATCGTATTTATTGTACTATTGAATTCACCAATAAATGTGTGTTGTGTGAATGTCTGCTTATTGAGTCACAATAATATCAACATCTAGACTACAATTTATGACAAAAAGTACTTCATTTATTCATTATGAAGGCGAATAAAAAATCTAATGGTAAGTAAAACATTTGATCAGTAAACTACCAGACAGCTTATATCGAAGCATGTTGGGATTTATTCCCATCTGCTTGCATTACGAAACCTCCTGACACAGCTGTTGCATAATAATACATGTGGATGTAATTATGCTATTATCATTTTTTTCCAAACATTTGTTATTTTTTCTAACCTGACTAGCTGAAGTCATTTTCTATTATTTGGTGTTGCAGAACTTTGCTTAATTAGGAAATGATAGTTATTTCGAGTGAGAGGAATATTGTTAGAGTGTAGATAGTATGCTATTTAGTATATCTGTTAACACTGATTAAATTACTTTCTCATAAAACAAATGTAGGTATTACTTTGTTTCACAGTTTTGTAAACGTTTGTCAGTATTACTAGTGTGGAAAGTGTTCCTATCGGTATTATGAATGCCGTATAAATATTCGTGCCACATTGAGATGTAAACTTTCAACTTTTGTATTCCACACACGAACTGGGTAAATTTGTATTATTGACGTGTGGAATGTACTTACCGGATATTAGAGACTGTAATTAATGAGAAATGTACGCTGGCCAGAAAGGGGGGCAATTGGGCACTAATAATAAATCGTTAAGTGTCAAAGAACTGCAATTCTGCGTGTCGCCTATTTTATTTGTAGTTAATTAGATTTGCCCCAGGAAATTTCAGCCAGCCGCTACCGAGAGCTACGACCGACGAGAACATCACGAACCAACGATCTACGATCCGGTAACTTACAAGCTGACTCGTACGTCCGAATAAATTCGTGCATTTTAACATCGTTTAAAAACACGAGCCTTATGAAACACTATAATTAGTAAAACTGTGTACCTCATAGAAAAGTAATTAATCTTGTTACTGTCTATGTGTAGGTATGGTTTGTTAGTGGCAAAATATGTTTAAAAAAAAGTCTCTAACAAATGGTCATAGCGACGGAAACTTTGCTAAGCAGCACTTGTTGATACTTGTCGATTACAAAGGGTTTATATTGTGCTTAATTACAAATGATTTAACTCACTTCCCTTGGTTTTGGAACATCTTGTAGGTGCCCATTTGTCACAATGACAGTAGTTATCCGTATTTTACTACTTTCATTATCCACATGAAATGGAAATGGAAGATTAAAACAGTGCGATTCTGAACAGCCCACCATGCCGAAATTCTGCTGACTGCCTTATGCTGCCCCCTCGCATCGACCCTTACGAACTAAAATGGCGGATACCTTGCCCGTCTGTATCTAGGTGCTCTGAGGTAGCCTATGATGTCTAGAACGATTTTTAGAATGATAATCGGTGTGGCTACCGTATTTGCCGTTGTTAGAGACTGATTAATACTAATACACCCCTGTGTAACGGAGCAATGATAATTAGTCCACATAACACGGTACTGTCCCGTAACTTGCGCGAATGGGTAAGAAAACATAGTGTTAACTTAAAACATTATTAGTTGTTCCAGGATGCTTTTGACGTACTATATCGCAGCAGTTGCCTCCTGAAAATCACTGCAATCTATAGACTTAATAATAGAAAAAAAAAGAAGGGAGCGAAAGAGAGTGGTAGGGGAAAACCATGACATCCACCAGGATGTCAGCTTCAGCGCATGGTACAGTTTTATGTTGGTGACACCGCGTATACTATTAATGAGAAAGTTACTGGCTCCCATGAAAATAGATTCAAAGTTTTTCTATACTGGATCATTCATATTAATATAAAGAATGTGATAACTGAGTTTCAAATGATGATGTAAATAACTTACAAATACTGCTAAATACGCCAACCACAGGACTGTTATTTCTGTAATTGCAGAAATGGAGTAAACTGTTATTTAAAAAAAAAGTATATATGTTTGGACGCATTGTAGAGGGTAATTGTAATATTTCGAACAGGAAGTTACATCTGCAAATGTCCCCCAACAGCACTACAAATTAGATTTTGTGAAAAAAAAAATTCTTTTATTGCAAGAAAAAATAGATAGTCAACTTGCAGTCTGTTTTACACATCACACATCACTGCTATTCGTACGAAAAGACTAGGAATCAGTTCCTGTGCAGTGCAGTTAAATTTCGTCACTACGAAAAGAATGATTTTTTTTTACTGTTCTCATATCTTTCGTTTGTGGTTTTAACACAGACAATAAAAGGGAATATATAAACACTTTGAAGTTACAAGAGTTGCTAGACGAAGCCTACATCTACATCCATACTCCACAAGCCGCCCAATGCTGTGTGGCGGAGGGTACCTTCAGTACCACTACCGGTTCTTAGTCCTATTCCACTACGTATTGTTCGCGAAAACAGATTGTCGGTATGCCTCTGTGTGGTCTCTAATCTCTCTGATTTTATCCTCACGGTCTCTTCGCGAGATATACGTAGGAGGGAGCAATATACTGCTAGACTCCTCGGTAAAGGTATGTTCTCGAATCTTCGACAAAAGCCCGTACCGAGCGTCAGACCGACACCCCTGCAGAGTCTTCCACTGGAGTTTATCGATCATCTCCGTAACGCTTTCTCGATTACCAATTGATCCTGTAACGAAACGTGCTGCTCTCCGTTGGATCTTTACTACGTCCTCTATCAACCCCTGGTACGGATCCCACACCAATGAGCAGTATTCAAGCTGTGGGCTTACATGCACTTTTCCACGGGTAAAAACTAATTACTCACAACATCTGCACCCCAGTTGTTTAGTCGGTGGAGTACATTGACGTAATACACAATTTTTCAACGGAATATCCCGTATGTGTATTGCTATTTCCGTCGAATTTTCTAGTGTAAGAAACATCAAAAGTCATGAACCCTCATCCACTTCATGAAACAATTCAATGAAGGGGAGGGATTTAAATATTGCCACGGGACAAAAATGTTCCATCGGCGATTCTAGTGTTAAACTAACTTATAGTATGAACAAAACACACACACACACACACACACACACACACACACGCACACATGCCCAAGGGAGGACTCGAAACTCCGACGCGAACAGCCGCGACTTATAAAGTAGCGAACCGGACCACACAGACGTACCCGCCAAACCTAGTACTGTGTCAACCACGAGCGTGTTATCATCATTGGCAATTCTCACTCTGTTTATTTTTTTTTTCTCTCTCTCTTTTCCTTTTCCTCGTTCAGTTGCCCTATGTAGCATTGACCTATATGCTGCCTGTTTATGAATGTTTTGATGACATGACATTCCAGGATTTTGGAGACCCTCATTGTACTCTTCTTGTAAATTTTAAGTGTGCATGTATTGTTGTATGTAATCTTTAAGTCCTGAAAAGTGAGAAATGTTTCTTTTCCTTGTACCATTGTAAAAATCATTTTTGGTGTAGATTACTGCAATAGTTAAGACTGTCTTTTATATTACTAAGATCATCATTCACTAACAGCAGTGTGGTATCTACATATCTCCTATACAGTTCAGTCTTCTACAAGCAAGGTTTTCGGTTTGCATATACCTTTTGAAGCAAGTGTATATTTACATGTCTGATTGGTACTAGAAATACTTGATCCCTTAGCTAGGCCATCTGGCTGCTTATAAATGTTGCCTTTTAATGACAAAAAGTAGTAACTTATAGTTATTTGGAGGGGTTAAATGATCACACCAATCTCTGTACATTATTTTCTATTGTCTTTCATAAGGTTTTTAGTATATTTATTTATTTATGCATCATTTTTTCCTAGTTTGTTTGAATACAGGATGGGTACATAAAAAGATGAATACTGAGTTTGAATTTCAGTTCTTGCATCAGTAAGAAACAATTCATTTTACAGTATATTTTCTCGAATTGTATCAATTTACGTCAGTATTCTGTTCAGTTTCTGTGACCGTGTGTAAGCTCGGCTATTTAAAGAGGATAGTATAGGATAAAAAGAAAAATGTTCAAATGTCTGTAAATCTGTCGGACAAAACTGCGTGGTCATAAGTCCGTAGCTTACAAACTACTTATACCTAGGTAAACTAACCAAAGGACAACACACACACCCAACCCCAGAGAGGACTCGAACCTCAACGGCGAGCAACCGCGCGCTCCGCAGCCAAACGCTTTAGACCGCACGGCTACTCCACCGCGGAAGTACAGGATATATCTGATAGCTATTTTTATGTATTTTATGTTATTCTCTAAAACATGGTGCCATTTAGTACATCGAACTGAGTTGCTTTTTTCACTTTCCCTCATCAGGAAGTGGGTGTACTTCAGTTTTTTTATTTTATTTTAATTTTATTTTGAAATTATGTCTGAAGTCTTTTGTTACGTGCTGAACAATACTAAAATCAAAATACATGTATTTTGTGTATATATTTCTTTTCTTTCATCACAACTAACTTGTTGTCTTTTCTGATTTTGCGATTACAGGTTACTTGGTTTTCAGTTTGTTGTTTATAGCTTCTGTGGTTTTAGTGTCATTTATTATACACTTTGATTAAAATTTATCTTTTTCAACCCATTTTCAAGAATTTTGTTGACTTTGTGTGATATTACTGCTTTTGGATTTGAATTAACGTTTGTTGCATGGGTGAAACTACGGAAAATAGAAAACTCAGATACAGATCTCACCAGAGATGAAAAGACAAAATCGAATGCACATCCTGCATTCCATATATTGGCATATCTCACAAAACACTGCAAATAATTTAAAAAAGCAAAAAGTAAAATATAGATTTTGTACAACCAACAATCTGCAGCAAAAGATTATACATAATATCAAGTGCATTACGTACCCATATCCTGACTGAGTAATATACAAAATTTCATCTCATAGCGTTCCACGTTCTACATAGGACTAAGAGGCCGAAATGTCAACATTTGATTTGCAGAATCGACCAAATACGCCACAAACACAAATACACTGAATCACCATTAGAAATACACATTTACCACATACACAATACATTACATTTGTAATAATTGATCGGAATATGAAAGTACTCCACAAACTGGAAGTGTATTCACATTACAGGATATATTAACAAAAACAATTAATTAAACACAGGTCACTGAATCAGTAAATTTCTTGATATGTTTCGATAATATACTAAAACAAATAGAAATGAGCACTGCTGTAAAGGTACACGAGCAAAACAGAAACAAAGTAAAAAAAAAAAAAAAAAAAATCATACTCTTTGGAAAACGCTTTTTTATGTTAAGCTAATATTATGTTTATAATTGTTTATTTATGTACATTGGTGTGAAAATTCTTATGTATACTGTTAAAAAAAATTTATATTTGTTGTTTAGTGCGAATGAAAGTCGCCACAATTTGAGCACACAGAACGATACTGTAAGCAAAATGAAGCAGGAACCCGCACTTATAAAACATTAGAAATGAAATGTCTCCTGAGTTAACATAATGGCAATTGTGCCAGAGTAAGACAATATTACAATAAAGATAACAAATTTCTAGCCACATATCGACTTCGTTTTGGGTCATGAGGTCTCTTATACTCCACATAAAACATTTAACAGTCACATATAAAATTAATATAAAGTTTAAAGACACATTTTAAATTGTAACATTCACTAGAAAGATCTTTTCATTTATATACCTTAATAGAAATTACTGTTAAATGTATGTGAGTCTTCATGACTCAGATCCGCAGTGATGATGTTCCATAATGTGAACTAAATCGACATGAGATTTTTTATAATAAATATTTCATATCACACCATCAAGCTGGAAAAGTGTTATTTTTATTCAAATAAAATTACATAGCACATAGAAGGTACATGCAAACGGAAATTCTCTCTAAACGCGTTTTGCGACGTAAATAAAACATCGTAAATGGTATTAGTATTTTTATTTATGAACGAATCTCCCGGTCTCACAATCTCGAACTTTCAAGAAAACCATTTTCTAATCGATCAGATTCCATTTATTTCTCTGTGTTCTTAATACAGAAAGAAATATAAGTCATTACAATGTGATAAGTGGACGGGATTAGTCAGCAAAAGTGGAATGATTGAGAGGAACACTATAAAATCGGGTTGTTAATCTTAAACAGTACTCAAATATTTTTACAGTGAAGGGTCGTTGCAGGAAGAATGGACAAAATCGGTGTGCCCGTTACTGATGGTGGACCTTAAATTAACGCTGAGTTTTATGGGACGTTCGCCCACCTAAAATCTACCACTAAGCGCAAAAAAGATATGCATAACAAAGGTGGACGTGTTTTGTGGCTAAACTCTTGTAGAAAGTAACTAATTTTCGTCACTCGGATGGGGAATAGAGGAATACTCATGGAACCTGAAAGTAGCAAAGGTAGCACATGGAATCTAACGTCAAACACTAGAGCCAAAAGACCGAAATGTGAGAGTGAATATTTACGTTTACTGGTCTTTTCAGGGGTGCGAAGTATAGAAATTTGGTACGAACACATCGAAAGCGGTCTTGTCTTCCGCAAGTAACAATGCTGTTGACAGTTGGAACAGAGACTACTATCACGAGTCTGTGAGGTAGGATAATTAATACAGAACGTTAAAAAACAAAGCAATAATATGGTAGGACATATACTGTCGCAGGATTATGTTCTAGAACGTTCTAACAAAATGTCAGTTTGGTTTTCAAAAAAGCTTTTCAACTGAAAATGCTATATACACCTTCACTGATGAAATATTAAATGCTTTGAATAACCGGACATCACCAGTAGGGATTTTTTGTGATCTTTCAAAGGATTTTGATTGTGTAAATCATGGGATTCTTCTAGATAAGCTTAAGTATTGTGGTATGAGTGGGACAGTGCACAAATGGTGTAAATCATACTTAACTGAAAGATTGCAGAAAGTAGAAATAAGCAGTTCACATGATGTAGATGAGACAATTAATTCTTCTAACTGGGGAGTTATTAAAATGGTGTCCCACAAGGTTCGGTCTTGGGTCCTTTGCTGTTCTTAATATATATTAATGACTTGCCATTCTACATACATGAAGATGCTAAGCTAGTACTTTTTGATGATGATACAAGTATAGGTATCACACCTGACAAACAGGAATTAACTGATGAAATTGTAAATGATATCTTCCAGAAAGTCATTAAGTGGTTCTCTACAAATGGACTCTCATTAAACTTTGATAAAACCCAGTATATGCAGTTTCATACAGTAAATGGCATGACACCATTAATAAATTTAGACTTTGAACATATATCTGTAGCTAAGGTAGAATATTCAAAATTTTTAGGTGTTTGCATTGACGAGGGACTGAATTGGAAGAAACATATTGAAGATCTCCTGAAACGTCTGAGTTCAGCTACTTATGCTATCAGAGTCATTGCAAAATTTGGTGATATATATCTCAGTAAATTAGCTTACTACGCCTATTTTCATTCACTGCTTTCATATGGGATCATATTCTGGGGCAATTCAACATTGAGTAAAAAAGTATTCATTGCACAAAAGCGTGTAATCAGAATAATTGCTGGAGCCCACCCAAGAGCATCCTGCAGACATTTATTTAGGGATCTAGGGATACTCACTGTAGCTTCACAATATATATATTCACTCATGAAATTTGTTATTAACAATCCGACTCAATTCAAAAGTAATAGCCGTGTGCATAGCTACGACACTAGGAGAAAGGATGATATTCACTATTCAAGGTTAAATCTAACTTTGGCTCAAAAAGGGGTGAATTATGCTGCCACAAAAGTCTTTGGTCACTTACCAAGTAGCATCAAAAGTCTGACAGATAGCCAACTAGTATTTAAAAAGAAATTAAAGGAATTTCTGAATGGCAACTCCTTCTACAATGTAGATGAATTTTTAGATAAAACATAAAAAAATAAAAAAAATAAAAAATTTACAAAAAATTCTTAAAATATAGATTGTCAAGTATAGACAAAATTTACTAGACTGACACGTTCCACATCATTACGAAATGTCGTATACATGATCTAAGGAACAAGTATTAATCTAATCTAATCTAATCTAAGGCAGTGTAGCTATGAAGTGGATGCTTAGAAGAGCGAAGGCAGTAGTCAATGGCATCACACCACGCTTTAAATTCACGACAAAACTAAGATATTGTTTATTCGTTAAAATTTTGCAGCACGTCTACTGTGTTGAACAGTATGTAACCACTTACCGATACTGTTAAATTCAATGCAATCTTTTATCACACCAGAGAAAATAAGATTTTAGTATCTTTCGTACATTAAAAGACAATGAAAAGCTAACTTGTATTCTAGAAACTAGCAACGACGTTCGTTTATGAGTGACAACGAGGTACTTCTTAGCATAAGGTTTACAGTCTTTTGTCATCCTATTGGTAAACTTTAAAGCAACATTAATTTCACTTAGCTTAACGAATTCCACAAGAGTGTCAACTTTTCATTTTACTCGCGAACAAGTTGCCGAGGTGCCGAAAAGTTTCCAGAAAAAGGAAGCGATGTTAATTACGGAGCGCAAACATTGTCGCAAACGGACTTTCAGATTAGCTTCAAAGAGTTCCTTCGACAACAAACAAGGGAAAAATCGAATAGAAGTTGACTCATTTACAGTCTGAATTATTATTTATGTTTCAAGTTGGAAGCTAGTGCAGAAGTTAAACGAGTTTGGTCCTTTTCTTTTTTTGTGTATCCTCAGCTAACATGACAACTTGAAAATAGCAACACAGTTTCAGTATCGGAGAAACCACCAGACGAGTACATCCTTCTGCAGGATGAAGAGTGAGGAGTTGCGGTTGTCGGTGTTTTCTCTCAATATCCGAGTTCTCGAGTTAGGGGGCATTTGGATTCGACGACGTAGCCCATTTTTTTGGCTTTACACAGCGTTGGTGTTCCTAATTGAGTTCAGTTTCTTTATTGCAGAGGTTTTGGCGCTCCTCAGATCTCTAGGGGACATGAACACGTTGACTCTTATAGTGTGTACCATGGCTTCCATAGTACCGTGCCTCATAAAAATTATCATCACCGTTAATTGCAGGGAAGATATACAACGGCTCGTCACAAAAATCGAGCAATTCATACATGAGCAGTACCAGAGGAGCCTACACGAGACCGAAATCAAAGATATGCTTCACGAGTCACACAGGTCAATATCAAATTCCATGCTTTGATACGCTAGTGCCGTCCAGCATTAACAGGGAGGCTGTATAATGCTTGTGTTAATGCGCATTCTTAAAATGTTTTATATGTGCCGCAGCTTGCATGCAAAAAAGTACATTAATATCAACTACCGAGAAGTGTTATTAATGTATGAATATGGCAGTTTTCTGGTGTTGTTTCTTATAATATACAGTGTCAGTACGATAGGATAATAAAAAGTAGCTGATATAATGCTTGAAACAGCAACTGTTACATACAGGTTTGATCTACCGAAGACATATTCATACGGAAGATCTGAAATCTAAGAAGTATGTTGTTGTTGTTGTGGTGGTGGTGGTTTCCAGTCTGCAGACTGGACTGATGCAGGTCTCCACGCTACCCTGGCCTATGCAAGTCGGCAACCTACATCCATCTGAATCTGCTTATTGTATTCGTCCCTCGGTCCCCCTACACTTCCCCTCCAATGATAAGTTGACAATTCCTTGATGTCTCAGAATGTGTCCCACCAATCTATCCCTTCTCTTAGTAAGGATACACCATAAACTCCGTTTCTCCCGAATTCGGTTAAGCTCCTCCTCACTGGTTAAGTGATCTACCCATCTAATTTTCATCATTCGTCTGAAAAGCTTCTATCATCGTTTTGTCTGAACTCATTATCCTCAACGTTTCACTCCAATTAATGCTACACTACAAACAAAAGCTTTCAAAAAGGACTTCCTCACATTTAAATTAATATTGGATGTCAACAAATTTCGCATCTTTAGTAAAGCTTTTCTTCATATTGCCATTCTGCATTTTTTATCTGCTGTCCTTCGGCCATCGGAAGTTATTTTGCTATCCAAATACCAAAACTCATCTACTACTTTTATTGTCTCATTACCTAATGTAATTCCTTCAGCATCGTCTGATTTTCTGACATAACATTACCCTCGTTTTACTCTTGTTAATGATCATCTTATATTTTCCTTTCAATTCACTGTCCATTCCATTCAATTGCTCTACCAGATTCTTTGCAGTCTCTGTCAAAATTACTATGTCGTCGGCAAACTGCAAAGTTTTTATTATTCTCCCTGAAGTTTAATTCCTTCTCCAAATTTCTCCTTGCATACCTTCACCGCTTGCTCAGAGTACAGTTTGAACAACATTGGGGAAAGGCTACTGCGACCGCATCATGTCCTTCGAGTTTTGAAGCGGCAGTCTATTGCCTGTACTATTTGTATAAAAGAGAGTATTAGAGTAAACAAAAGTTAAGACGTTGTTTCGCGTTTCCTTCAGCAATCTTCTACTATGTAAAGTAAGTATCGGTTCGCAATTTCCTGCGTATCACCTTAATCCAAAATGATATTCCCCGACGTTAGCTTATACCAGTTTCTCCACTGGTCTGTAAGTAATTCGTGTCAGTATTTTGCAACTACTAGTTATTAAATTGATGATATTTACATTTTCACACTTTTCGTTATGTTGTCAACATGAATAAGAACTGCATTCTCCAGACTATGAATAGCGAGAAAGAGACTAAGACAATTCAGGTTTCATACATAGTTAATCCGCAGTGCACCACTTATTATGTGACGGTGTGTACGTTTTGGTCCATAGTCACTTCCTTCAAATACTTATCCAGTCTCATATGGTTCAGTCGGAAAAAACGCCTACAGGTAAGCCTCAGTGTGGGCTCTAATTTCGCTAAATTCATCCGTACGGTTTTCCCACTGTTCATACGAAGGAAAAAAACAACTTTTGGTCCACACTTCTAGTAACGTTCGCTCTCAAAATCTTGACAGAATCCCGTACCGTGATGCAGAATGCCTAAGTTAAACATTCTGCTACTCTTTCGCGCTTAGTAAATGAGCCTGTAGCGAGGAGTGCTGTTCTCTTTTGGATCTTTCGCATCTCCTCTACCGACACTACCTGATAAAAATCCCACGCTGACGAGCAACATTCCAAGTATTGATGAAACGATTGTTTTGTCAGCTTCTTCGTTTATTGTGGACTAAAGTTAGTACATCTTCAATACGATGAAGTACTCTCCAAACGAGTCCTAAGTGCATTACAGAGTCATTGAATTATCTTACTAGTATTTATGTACCAGTAGAAAGCGGTATGATTGATGACCTAAATCTCCATTAACCGTTTTCGTATTTTGTTGTGATGATAATTTCTCATTATGTTGGTTGAAGTATCTGTATGTATTCGCATTCGGAGGAGAAAGTCCACTTACGAAATTTAGTAAGTAAATCTCGCCGAAACGAAAACTGCTGTTGCAGCACTTGAACTGCTGTACAATTGCTGTGATATTCTTTCCCATTTATCACGATACTACAAAACGAGTTGCCTTTCTTTGAACTCTTATTATGGCCTGCGGTAACAGTACGTGATAAGTACTCACATTACGCAGCAGTACTCCAAATATACAAGCCGTAAATTCATCTAAATACCTGAGAATAACAGTTACAAACAGAGTAAATTGGAAAGAACACATAGAAAGTATTGAAGGGAAGGCGAACAACAGGCTACGTTTCATTGGCAGAATACATAGAAGAAGCAACGGTGCTACTCGAGAAGAAGCAACAGTGCCAAGGCTGGGCATTTTTAGATTCCCATCATATGGGACTAACAGAGTATATGCAGAAAGTTTGAGACTGGCAACTCATTTCGAGATACAGCGGAGAGAATTTCACGTGTTGGGGAGGAAATCATTAAAAGGATAGCATTAGTCGTTGCGGCGAGATTTATTTGCGATATTCCTTTAATTAACTTTCTCTTTCGAATGGGAAATATTTTGCTAGCACCAGCACCCACGTGAATAGGGAGACCGTCGTAATAAAATAAGAACATGCGATAGAAAACTGAAAGATTTAGTTGTTCCTTTTCCCAGCGCGCTATTACAGAGACTGAAGCGTTAGAGAAATATTGTAAATGTGGTTCCATAAACTCTCTACCATGCACTTTCAAAGTATTTAGGTATATGTAGGGAGGGGATCACAGAGCCTAATGAAGGCAGTCTCTGTAACATTTCAGTGTGATCTTTTAAGAATTTTGCCAATAAGACGCAGACGTTTGTTCGCCTTCTACATGAAATTATCTATCGTAAAAGTAATTCCCATGTATTACTCTGAATTTACGACTGCCCGAGAACTCTTCCAATGACTGTTAGGGCACTTATCTGTCTTCCACGCGATTGATTTTATGAGGTAATCCACTTCACATCTCTTTTTATGCAAACGCCCAGACGTGTAATTGTTCAAGAACAGTATAGTGATATAGTAAAGGACCTCTCTGTATTCTAACATTACGTGACATTTGGTGATTTTGGGCGTTAATCGTCAGTCCCTACTGAAAGCGCGATCCGCTGCAAATACTACTTCGTTTTGTAGCAATTGTACAGCGTCTGATTTATCTGTATAACACTGCATCACCCGCGGAAACCTCATTGAACTTCCAATATTACCAACTAGTTCATTGATACATATTGTGATTATTATGGTTACACACTACATTTTGGCACCCGAGAAATTATTTTTGTGTCGGGGGCGTCAACCCGTTGCCACTGACATGCTTTTAGATACGATCTCCTCAGACGAACCAGAGCTGTCTCACCAGACGCTATTAAGCCACTGTGCGGAATCGTATAATCAACTTCAGGAAGTCAACGAATATGGATTTAATCTACGACTTTCTGGGTCCCTTGTATGAATAGAGCAAGATGTTTTTTCACAATAACGTTGATTTTATAACGCCTGTTGATCCCTACAATGATTTTGGGTCCCTGGAAATTTCACATAAAATACGTTCCAAATCATATTGTCGCGTTGAGATGGAAGCAGGCTTGACTTCGAAGGCAGGGTTGTCAACTGAACACAGCACTTATACTGGAAGCAGGTTCATTGCGAACTTAACATACACGCAGCACTAACTGCCTCTCGGACACAGTGCTCTACTATTTATACACAGAATGTACCATAAATTAGAAGGATAGTTAACATACGAAAGAAGTAAACAAGTAAAATCGCTCAAAAGTGGAAAGGCCGCAGGGCCTGATGGGATACCAGTTCGTTTTTACACAGAGTACGCGAAGGAACTGCCCCCCTTCTTGCGTGGTGTATCGTAGGTCTCTAGAAGAGCATAGCGTTCCGAAAAATTGGAAAATGGCGCAGGTCATCCCCGTTTTCAAGAAGGGTCCTCGAACAGATGTGCAGAACTATAGGCCTATACCCCTAACGTCGGTCAGTTGTAGAATTTTGGAACATGTATTATGTTCGAATATAATGACATTTCTCGAGACTAGGAATCTGCTCTGTAGGAATCAGGATGGGTTTCGAAAAAGGCGTTCGTGTGAAACCCAGCTCGCGCTATTCGTCCACGAGACTCAGAGGGCCATAGACACGGGTTCTCAGGTAGATGCTGTGTTCTTTCGACTTCCACAAGGCCTTTGATACAGTTCCCCACAAACGTTTAATGAACAAAGTAAGAGCATATGGCCTATCAGACCAATTGTATGATTGGATTGAGGAATTCCTAGATTACAGAAAGCAGCAGGTCATTCTCAATGGAGAGAAGTCTTCTGAAGTAGGAGTTATGTTGGGTGTGCCACAGGGGAATGTCGTGGCTCCGTTGCTGTTCACGATATATATAAATGACCTTGTGGATAACATCGGTTCACTGAGACTTTTTGCGGATGATGCTGTAGTATATAGAGAGGTTGTTGCCGGCCGCGGTGGCCGAGATGACTGAGGCGCTCCAGTCACGGTCAGCACGACCACTACGGTCGGGGGTTCGAATCCCCCCTCGGGAATGGATATTTGTGCCGTCTTTAGTCTTAGCTAGTTCATAAGTAGTTTGTAAGCTTAGGGACTGATGACCCCGTAGTTAAGTCCCATAAGTTGTACAAACATTTGAACATTTAGAGGTTGTAACAATGAAAAATTGTATTGAGATGCAGGAGGATCTGCATAGAATTGACGCATGGTGCAGCAGGGAATGGCAATTAAATCTCAATGTAGAGAAGTGTAATGTGCTGCGAATACACAGAAAGAAAGATCCTATATCATTTAGCTACACTATAGCAGGGCAGCAACTGGAAGCAATTAATTCCATATCTGGGAGTAGTCATTACGAGGGATTTAAAATGCAACGACCATATAAAATCAATCATCGGTAAAGCAGATGCCAGATTTAGATTCATTGGAAGAATACTAAGGAAATGCAGTCCGAAAACAAAGGAAGTTGGTTACAGTGCACTTGTTCGCCCACAGCTTGAATACTGCTCACTGGTGTGGGATCCGTACCAGGTGGGATTGATAGAGGAGCTAGAGAAGATCCAACGGAGAGCAGCGCGCTTCGTTACAGGATCATTTGGTAGTCATGAAAGCGTTACGGCGATGGTCGACAAACTCCAGTGGAAGATCCTGCAGGAGCGACGCTCTGTCGTTCGGTACGGGCTTTTGTCGAAGTTTCGAGAACATACCTTTACCGAGGAGTCTAGCAGTATATTGCTCCCTCCTACGTATATCTCGCGAAGAGACCATGAGGATAAAATCAGAGAGATTAGAGACCACACAGAGGCATACCGACAATCCTTCTTTCCGCGTACAATACGTGACTGGAATAGGAGAGAAAATCGATGGTGGTACTCAAGATACCCTCTGCCACACACCGTCAGGTGGCTTGCGGAGTATGGTTGTAGATGTAGAAGTAGAAATTGCAAGTGTACATAAGGATCGTGTAGAACATTCTGAAAATTTAAATCACAAAGAAATAAATTTTTGCCGGTGGACGGGATTCAACCGGCGACCTTCAGCACCGCTGTCGGTGACGCTATCTCCTGCGCCACGCCGGCAGTTGGTATGCGTTGGGTCTCGCGGCAATATCACAGACGCACATCACAAATTCAAGGCTTTAGTTCAGTCATCTGTTTCGAACACTCTTCTTGCGAAAGCAAATGAGACCTAGAAGGACAGACGGGGGGTGTTGGAGCGAAGGGAAGCAATCTTCTAGCAAATGCAGTGCGTAAATGAATTTGTATACCTTCCGGTAGAGGGAACTTTCCTCCTGTTGAGTGATGTTAATTGCTTTTCTATCCCGTAGTCATTTACTTCGACAAATACAATTCTACGTTTATGCGATAATTAGATAAGACCTACAGTGAGATCTTCCTCAGAAAAAACATCTTTGGGAAAATGTCATTTAGTATTTCGGCCCTTTCTATGTTACCCTTTGTTTATCTTCACTGTCGTCATAACTTCAATTACACCACTATCTGCATTACAGATTTCTGCTTTGAAATTGACGTCCGTAATGAGACGTTAAAACCTCATCTATCACCTACCTCCTCTCAAATTTAGTTATTAGGTAAATATTTATGGTGATGCTGATTTATTGCTATGGAGGATTATGTTACCTTATTGTTGTTGTGGTTTACAGTACCGGTTTGATGCAATTTTCTTCCCTATTCTGAGCCAGCTTCGTCACCTCATAATAACGGAAACCCACCCTAATTAGAAGTTTCATTGTTCGTATCTTGGTCTCCCTCTGCGATTTTTACCCCACACTTCCCTCCAGTATTAAATTCATGTTCCCTTGATGTCTAGGAATGTGTCATATCAATCTGCCCCTTCTTCTAGTCAGTGTGCGGCAACAATTCCTTTTCACACCACTTCTGTTCAGGACTTTCTCATTAATTACGCAATTTAAAGACGTAATTATCGGCATTCATCTGTAGCACCACTTTTCAAAAGCTCCTATCCTATCGGCCGGCCTTCACTCACGTACAAAGCAGCACTCCACACAAATGCCTTCAGAAAAGACTTCCTTAATAGTCCATGTTAGAAAGTTCCTCTATTGCTCAAACGCTTTCCTTTCCATTGCCATTCTGCATAGTATATCCTCTGTAATATTTTATTTTACTGCCCAAGTTTATATTCAAATGTTTGTAGAGCTTATGAGACTTAAATACGGGGTCATCAGTCCATAAATTTACAAACTACATATGAACTAGCTGCTACTAAGGACGACACAAATATCCATGCCCGAAGGGGGATTCGAACCCCCGACCGTAGTGCCGTGTAAATTGTGAGTGATGTGCCGCAATACTCTCGGCCACCTCGGCCACTGCCCAAGTAATACGACTCATCTACCACCCGTATTGTTTCATTACCTAATCTAATGTCTTCAGCATCGCCTGATTTCCTTAGAATGTATTCCATTACTCTCGTTTTGTACTTGTTGAAGTTCACCACATACGCTCCAAACTCTCCATTCCGTTTAATAGCTCTTACAGGTCCTTTGTTGTCTCCTAGAGAATTACGATGTCACCAGCAAAACGCAAGGCTTTTCTTTTTCTTCACCCTGAACATAAGTGCCTTCTATAAAAGTGTCTTTGCTTTCTTTCACACCCTGTTCAATATTCAAATTGAAAAACATTGGAGAAACGATACAAAAATTTCTTACTTCCTTCTCGACCAATGATTCCGTTTCATGTCCATCGACTTTAATAAATGCTGCGTTATTTTTGTACAAATTGTAAATAACGTCCCTTTCCCTCTATTCTGCTCCTGTTGACTTCCGAATTTGAAAGACTGTATTGCAGTCAACATTGTGAAATGCTATCTCCAAATCCATAAAAGCCAGTAACGTAGGGTCGCCTTTTCTTAACGTATCTTCGAAGTTAAGTCTTAATGTGAGTATTGCTTCCCGTGAACCTACACTACTCCTAAATCTTCCCAGAGGTCACATTGCACAAGCTTTCCCATTCTTCTGTAATAATTCGTATTAAAATATTGCAATTCGTATTAAAATTTTGATGACTCTCTAATTTTCACACCAATCTGCGCCTTGTTTCTTTGGAATCCTAATTATTACACTTTCTTTTTGAAGCCTGTGTGTCTTTCCTCTGTTTCATACATCTTTCGCACAAGGTGAGGGAATTTTGTCATGGCTGGCTGTCCCAGAGGCTTCAGTAGTTTTGAGGGAATGCTGTCTACTTCAGTGGCCTTGTTTAGACTTACGACTTACAGTGCTCTGTCAATTTCTTCTCTCAGTATAGTATGTCCTACTTCATCTTCGTTTGTGGAGACTCTCTATATGTTCTTTCTGCCTTTCAGCTTTCTCCTCTTTGTTAAGAACTTTATTTTCCATCTGACGTCTTGATATCCATATAGCTCATTTTCTTGTCCCCAAATGTTTCTCATATTTTAGCGTAGGCGGTATTAACTAAAAATGAAAAACATGGAAATTCGGCAATTACAACAGATACACTAGAAAATAGAAAGCACTTTAAGGAGGCAATTCACGAGGAGACACACAAAAGAACTAAACTAAAGTCGACTAAGAAAAAACGAAGAAAACATTCTCAAAAATGAAGGAAATCCGGAATCTAACAATATCTAATGCAAATAACAGTATGAAAGTGCAGCACGCCTAGCGCCTCGTCATCAACAGCGAGGGGGATCGGACTGATGATTGTCTCGGAAGAGATCGAAACCAATCGCCCTATCAAATAATTTCTTAAAGCCTTTTGAGAACGTGACTGTTAGTCTCATTTGTAAAAGATGTACCAGTTCGCTCTTTTTGCTTAAGAAAACTGTTTACCAAACTTATTAAAATGATTTTTTATCATCACCTATAACTTACCTTTAAGAGGTGACAATTACAAAATATATAAGCTCTCCTTGATAGTACTACTTGCACTGGAAATGAAAATACAAGAAAGAGGAAATCTGCAATTCGCCATCAATTCAAATGTTTGTTAATCTATCGGTCTCAACTGCTTGGTTATTAGGCCTTAGCTTACAAACTATTTAAACTAAGGTAAACTAATCTAAGGACAACACAGGTAACCATGCCTGAGATTCTAACCTCCGACGGCGAACAGGTGCGCGCATCGCAGCACGGCGCCCCAGTGCGCACGGCTAATCCGCGGCGGCAATTCACGATCATTGATACAGCGAAACAACACACTGCAACTGGTAGAAGAAATTAGTCAAATTCAAATGTTCAAATGTTCGTTAAGCTTATGGGACTTAACTACGGGGTCATCAATCCCTAAACTTACAAACTACTTACGAACTACCTTATACTAAGGACGGCACAAATATCCATGCCCGAGGGGGGATTCGAACCCACGACCGTAGTGACCGTGCAGACCGTGACTGGAGCGCCTCAGTCCCCTCGGCCACCGCGGCCGGCGCTGGTTACCAGAGAAAGCTTTTGAAATGGCGTTTCGCTTTTGCTTCTTATAGAACTAACCGGGAGACCTCTTACCACAAAAGTATTTTTGTTTCCCATTGTGATACTATCTTACCTCCGACTTCTCTGCAGTTGCGATTTGGAAAAGATAATAGGTAAAAGTCAGTGATCCGCAGATATTATGTAGAAAGCGGTTCCAATGGTACAATTGGAAAATAAATCCACACGCAGAGTTTCCAGAGATTACAATATAAATGATAGAACATTGAAATGTCACTTTTAAAAGTTTTATGAAGGGAATAAGAAGTGCTGCAAACCAAACTTCACTGCAAGTAGGCTACCATCCTGAAAGACTTATTCACAAAGTTGTTTTTGGAAATGAATTGGCATGATATTTCAGAGCTGCGTCTTTATTGTGTACTTCGATCTCACTGAAAAAAGTGCTATTATTGTGTTATAGGCCAGTTTCCCTAAAATTACTGAATCTTGATAGATTTCTGAATTATGACTCTTTAAGGTACCAGATTATCCCGAGCTTCTAGCTTCAGTAAAACAAACGTATGCGTCAGTTTCGATTATCGGGAGATTGTAACGAAGCAATATAGCTCTGATCCGAAACATATTGGGAACGTGGACGAAATGTCATTAAAACAGTCCAGTATCTAAATGGAATTGAATTACGAAAAGATGTCAAGTGAGCGGGTCGTTCAACATGAGGAGTATGAGATGGAGTAGTTACTTTTGCTACTGCAGTTACTACTACAGGGCGGTATATTCGTCTATTCTTTAACTTTACACGCGTATGCTTCAAATAACATGCTATTCATTACGAGCCATTGGGATTTCCAGAATATCGCTTCTGGATAGATCATGTAAGAATACCTTTTCAAATTTTGGAAAAATTTCCTTGTAACACAAAGTGCCCGCCAATAATAGTCAGTCATTTTCTCCTAGAAAGTAATCAGTCGATTGAAGGCTCAAGAATGGAAAACACAGCACCACTGAAGAAGTACGTGAATACTGTGATTTGTGGATATTAAATGTTCCAGGTTCCACGACATTAATAATAGAAATTCCAAGAATAGTAGTCACTTCCGTACATTAAGCGGATTGGAAGCCATACGACATTTGCTGCTTCAGTACAGAAAATTGGTGACCAATAATATGCTTCAGGTTTCGTAAAAGATCGAAAAAAACTCTATGGGCCTCTTGGTCTAAGTGCTGACGTGGTAGAAGAAGGTGACAATTGCCTGAACTCTCCCAATCACTCATCAAACATTGATATTCACACAGTGGATGTCACCACTAACACAATGACAATGGAAAACTGGTTGACTCCTGGCCATTTCGCAGTGGCTTGGATAATGTTCAGTCTATACGAGAATTAATCATCAATGTATAATCCAGACTCGCAGTTGTTTCTCATAAAGTCATTATAACTTTCCCTAAAACTGTCGAAAGAAAGAACAACGAAACAACAAGATTAGATGTTTCCAGAATGAAACTTTCACTCTGCTATCCCGACACGACTCACGATGCCGCCTCCCAACTTTACTTCCGCCAGTACCTCGCCCCGTACTTTCCAAACTCCACAGAAGCTCTCCTGGTTCGTAGGAGAGCTTCTGTGAAGTTTGTAAAGTAGGAGGCGAGGTACTGGCGGAAGTTGTTAGGCGGCATCGTGAGTCGTGTTGGGATAGCACAGTCGGTAGTGCGCTTGCCCGCGAAAGGCAAAGGTCCCAGGTTCGAGTCCCGGTTCCGGCACACAATTTTAATCTGACAGGAAGTTTCAAGATTGGAATGTGATTGTCTGCTATTCTTACTGTCTATCCTTGGAAAGAGGAACTAGATAGGAAGTAAACTGGTTCAATATATTCCAATGATTGTGACTCTAAGGCGCCAAACTGCTAGTGTCAACAATCTCTAGACTAACTAACTACTTAAACTAATGTACTTACGATAAGTCTCAAACCTCCGATGGAGAGCGGCCTTACATCAAGCAGCCATTCCCGCAATCGGAAAAACAGTCCCATAGATGTCAGGAAACGACTTTCGAAAATGAATGTATATAGTCTGCCTCAACGAAAGAAGAAAATGTATTTGTGACACTGAGGACGACAAATGTTGCTGTAACGTATGTGTTTATTCATTTACTAGTAACCTAAACTCCGTTCCACACAGACCTCGACATTCCCGCCCGTTGGTTTGCCATATCGGACCTGCTACTACTCAGTCAAGTAATTCTTCAATTGGCATCACAAGGGCTGAGTGCACCCCTATCCAACTGATAAACAGTGCTTAATTTCTGTAATCTAACGGGAAGCGGTGTATCCACTGCGGTACGGCCGTTGACTAGTAACATAACAAGGGAAATTATGGTAGGCTGAGTAGATTCCATGGAATGGACACATGCAAAATTTACGTCATGAGGTGCCCATTATGTTATCTAAAATTTCCAGACTGACTTATTTGATTAATTTTGTAAAGTCCGAAATTTTATATTTTAACACTGTAATCATTGGACGGGTTTCACTGTACCTTGTCGACCTGGGCTTATAAACTTTTGTTTGCAAGTTAATTTATTGATGTGTATGTTTAGCTTCTGAACATTTTGGGCACAATCATTACGATTATCTGGTTTGTTTTATATTATTAATGAGAACTATCCTTTTATTTTCTTCCAAGTGTAGGTTCACGCTGTCATGGAGGTTCTGGTAACATAAGGTAACTTTAGTAATCCAGATTAGTAATCCGATTTATCCTGTTCTCTGAAGTTTAGTTATGTTACCAGAACCACCATGACAATGTGGACCTACACTTAACGGAAGATAAATGTTTCTGTAAAGAATCCACTGAATACGAGACTGCAGTGGCTCGAAAACTGGTTCTGGATTAATAAAAAACATCCATAGAGGCAGCTGCCATCAATTCTTTTAACAAAAAAAAAAAAAAAAAAAAAAAAAAAAAAAAAAAAAAAAAAGTCAATTTACTTATTTCTGTTACAATTGGAGCAACTGAAACATCTTGCCTTTTGTGAATTTACTAACCCTCACGCTGTGAAAATTATTCCGGCCAGTGACGCTGGCTAATGAAAAGGAAAGCTTTACAAATTCACAGATTATAAATAATAGAACAGCGCCTTGCGGTTTATCTGGCAAGCTTAATTACTTAGCACATCTAAGGTAATTTTACAGCTTCGTCTGGAAAATAAACATGCCCTTCTCACCAACTAAACGTGTCATCGTTGATGCACAAGGCGAGAGGTTCAGGCGTCAGCAAAATTGTGTGAAACAACATGCGTATTCAGTTCGTGAAGTATTGGGTTACAAATAGAAGGGTAACGCCTGTTAGCTCATTACCTTGCAGACATACGAAGCATAAAAGTGCATGTTTACATTGTGGTGTTTCATTTCGTTTAATGTTTTAGTGTGGCTTGTCGGAAAAGGTTTGCCACTCATATGTCCCTTACCCATTACCATAACCCCAGTGTCTCTTTAGTTTTGACAATCGAGCATTCATTATCAGTGTGCAAGCATCCCTATCGTCCGTTGGAGCATTCTTGAGGAAGCGTTTTATTGTCAAGTATCTGCCTAAGGTATTGTCCACTGTTCACAGGCTCGCCAGGTCGATAACACTTGCGATGCTCGTATTCGGAGCTGCCTCTTCAATAGGTTGGATTTTAAATTCGTTGCTTCTCGGAGGAAACTCAATGTTGCCAATGGTGGCGTGGTACGGGATAGACCAGGCCAGCAGTCCTACATACGAGATGCTCTACGTGTCTCAGTCCCTTGTGATCTTCTATTGTTTCCTCACCAGCTGGGGACTAGATCTACTTCTTGCCTCTGTTATGATACATATTGCAGCTTTACTGAAGACAGTTTACATTCATTTCTCTCTCGTGACTGCCGTTTCAAGCAATCGTACTCCTGGTATGCAGATGTTGCAGCGAAACAAAACACTACCAACAGCAGGAAATAACCTCGAGACAGTTGTTCTTGAAATGACTAGCACTGACTACAAGTATCTGCAATGTGTAAAGTGTATTCAAGAGCACCAAAGGGTCATAGCGTAAGTACGTAACTCTAGGAATTATCACATATCTATGTATTATTCCGACCTCACTGAAATTTACTGCCTTTTCAGGATGGTGAAAGACTTGGAGGATCTTGCAAATCCCGTCATACTTACGCAGTTCGTAGCAGGAATTGTTGTTATATGTGTGAACCTCTACCATACAACAACAGTAAGTGCTTATTTCTCTGTTATTTACAGATGATTTAACTGGGCATATGAAAAAAATCACAGATTATAGTTTTAATGCATGAATGCGTATTTCTACAGGACACCCATGGATTTCTGTGGGCCTCAAAATTTGCCTCATACTTATTGATGCTCGTTTTCCAAATATTTATTTACTGTTGGTGTGCACACAATATCATGGAACAGGTAAATAATAGAGAGCCGATTTTCTAATTTTCTAAATTATGAGGATATTGCTTTATTTATAAAATGGCTGCATTTTGTTAAGCATATTTGAATATCTGTGGGTTAAGAGATATCCAAACTACGTGAAATATGTGGCAATAAAACGTAATGTTTTCATCCATTCATTTCTGCTACCGGTTATTAATGTCGATTGTGTGATAATCTTCTGAATTTTAATCGCGTGGATAAGTTATAAAATTAATATAATGGCCACGAAGATGTCGCTCTAATGCAATAAAGTATTTTTCACCTTGCTTTTTGCAGCATAATTTCTAACTATATAGAAACCGAGGCTCAAAACAGAAATTTTCAGTTCATCAAACGATCTTGTCTGAATGGGTGCAACCCTCAATTCTGACGTCCTTACGCTTTCATATTCAAAAGCTTGCTCTTAGTGTTTTTCTTTCCATCTTAGAATGAACAAATTCATTACTCTGCATTCCTCGAATATTTTACGCAGTTGTTAAATCCATTATTTAATGACGATTGTTGCTATTCGACCTTTCCTTATCATTGAGGATTTGTTAAGGTTAGATAGATTGCGGGCCTTAACAACACTGATAGCCATAAGTAGGTGAAATCACAAAGGGTACCTGAAGGTAAACGTGAAAAACTAACGAAGAATTCTTGATGTAAGTCCCCAGAGTTTCCAGTAATTTCAATGGTATCAGTGTCAATAGTTGTCTTTAAAGCATTAACCAATTGTACCCATTAAAGAGTTTCAGCTGTTCTTGTGGCTTTTCATCTCGGTTTTAGGGGGAGGAGGGGGCTGAGGAGTTCAACAGGAACAAACAAATGTAATTCCGAGAGTCACGACACAAATGCTTATTAACTATAGCCGATATGGCTAAGTGTCGCAGGATGGCCATCGTTTATTTTTAATAAAGATTCTAGAGAAGGTATAGTACGAAATGTTCTATGGTACGGTATATAAAAGTCTCAGGAAAGTTGATGTCTGCTAGGATGTCGAACAGAAGGCTCACAGTGTGATGTGTCAATATTAGATGGCTTTAGCGTCAAGCAGATTTTGGTCGACGCCATAATGTATTAGGAATCTGGGCTTCATCATGATTACGGGGACACGGAACAGGATGGTTTTCAATGGAACATTCGTGAAGTGAAAGACCCCAAAAATACAAGTCGGAAAGTCACTCATCTAGTCACTTTTGATAAACAAGACATGACGCACCATCACGTGATGGACGATCATTTTACTATTACTATCAGTTATTGTTGTGATGTATTGAACGATCCATTAAAGAGGAAAACTGCAACAAGTGAATGACCCAAATTGGACAAATTTAAATACTCTGCAAGAGAAGTCATGCGTCTGGTCTTATTTGATAATCAAAGCATTATGCACGATTACGGATGACCGTTTCATTTACTGCCTATTACTACTGCCACATATTGAATGAGTGCTTAAGAAGGAAAAATCGCAGAACATAGCACGACATATTGTTCAAATTGCGTTGATTTATCAAATAAATAAATAATAAAAAAAATACACCGACTCTTGAGGCCACAAATAAAAACTGGAAACTGAATTAGGCACTAAGGTAGTTAGTTCCACATCCAACTCATTCCTTGCACATAGCACCCTGTGCCCTCCGCCAATTACCTGCAGTGAGTAATGAGCTTCAGTTCGGTTATTTACTAATTGATCCAGACCTGAAGAAACAAAAGAGAGCACGTGTTGTTTAAAACATTCGACTGAACACTGTAAGTGTAGTGTCTCATGGAATTTCTTTTGTATGTCTGTAATGGAATATCAGCAAAGATGAGCAATATTTTCCGCCAAATAAATTATTTCGGTTATGATTTTACACCTTGCGATAGATTTTAAAAAAATCGATTCCAGTACGTTCTTTGAAATTTAAAGGGAGGTGGAGGAAAAGGTAGGAGATGGGTCTGTACAGTTTGCAAAGGAACAAAAACGCTCTTACAAAATGCAATATGAAAATGAAAAGATTGTCGGGAATGGAGATAAACAAACGTGTAGACCGTCCTCAAAAGTTTTCCAACTGCGGAAGTTGCGAAATTCTACTCATATCATGGTAATATTCGTAGCAGTACAGTATCGGTTCAGTGTACTACAGCTGACGTCATTAGTAGTATTTTCGTTATTTAACTATTCTGGCAAATATAACTAACTTCACAAGATGCATTCTTTGAACAGGCGTACTTGCACGTTTTGTTACAATGACGATGACTCTCAGTGTATGATGGACAATGTACAGGTATAACACGTGGCAAAATATAAGTGGCAATAGGACGTTAAGATTCATGTTTATTTATGATGGACACTCATATGAAAATCCAACCAACCACAGCGAGATGTGGATAGGTTCTGTCGCTGTTGTATCCAGAACCGCGTCTACATGTGTATCTCCTTGTCCAACTGATTCCGACGTTCAAGTGTGTCTTTCCTCATATCTTAAACGATTTGCAAATCATACATTTAAAGGTTCAACCTATGTTGTTGCAGTGTTTCACAACCAAATCGCTGAAGCGCAGCCTTCGTCCAGTTGGTATAGTGGAGTTTGGAGTTACACTGCACCAGGATGATTCCGTCTGACAGTCTTCCTGGGAGTTTTAACGTTGCGTGGGAGGTGCTGTAAAGTGCCAACGCTGCGCAGTGCAGTGCATGTGCCTTCACACTCGAGGAACACAACGAGCACTGGGTACCGCCAATCGCATAAGATCTAAATTTCGTTTCCGAAACAAATCTAAACAGCTTTAGATATCTTTGATACCATGTATCCTCTTTTGAGTTTGCCACATTGCTTGAGGCTCTATATGGCTGAATCAAGATACGTTACAGAAAAAATGCACGGTAACGCCTGCTCCAACATTCTTAGTTGGCGAACACTAAAAATTTAGCGATGTGGTTGGGAAACAACATTTCACAGTGGACACAATACGTTAACAAAAACAGGCTGTAACGTTTTATATTGGTGTTACTTCTCTTAACTGTAATAAATTAAATGATATCTTAATCAATGAAACATTCCCGGAAATCTAAATCATTCCCAGATGTTTCCTGGCTTGATCGGGAATTGATGGTGTTTTTAGTATTACGCGGTTGTCCCCAGGCGTGTAGTCCTTGTATGTGTCAATAAGTCTTAGGTCATGAAGCTTGTACAGCGTATCAAATTGTGTTGCTACCTGTACGCATTTATGTTAAACTTCGCGATTAAACAGGACTTTTGATAAAATTTCGATCATAGAAGAATCGGATAAAATATGATTAAGTACTTTAGACAAGGGTAGATAAAATTAATACACGAAAAGATTGAAAGGAATGAAATGGAGGAATACAGATTGGGGTTTAGGCAACACACAAAAATAACGTTACAGAGAAAACTTACGGAAAGTACACATTGTACCTTCTTTCTGGAAAAGTTGATCACAGCAGCTGCATCTGTTAAGCTATGAATGCTTTAGGTAAACTATAAGAAACTTTCTGCAGTCAAATAATGTACAGACTGTTCACCTCGCAAGTCATTATTGACTGACTGTGTACTAAAGATTGATAAGCCAAATAAGAAACAGAAAAATATATAGGACTTCGCGAAACTGTTAATACGAATGCAGGTTCTAAAAGGAAAAAAGGTAATGATTTAATGTAATTGATCAGGATTTAATCAAGGCAATACACAAAGCGACAGTGAAGGCGACTGAGTATCATATTGCAATGGAATAGTGAGGAGCTGGAAACATCAAAGAAAATCAAGAATTAAGAAAGGACGGGAGATAATTAAATGAAAACAGGGTGGAGATACTGCTCTTAACAAAAGAGGGTATATTTTAAAGTAAAATGTAAAAGCACTCACACTTCCATCACAAAGCATTCTGCGTACATGTACACGCTTAATAACTTCAAACAAGAGTGTCTGATCGCGGTTCCGTCCTCTCGACACGCCGGAAGAAATGAAAGACGAGCGGAAAAACCTTTTCACAGATAAATTATTACGAGAAGGAGGGAAACACGGCGACAAGCTTCACTGATCGATAAAAAAATATTAATTTAATTATGTATCTTTACGAAGTTCACAAAGATAGATGTAATGAGTGACGAAGACATCTGATTTAGCCAGACGAGCTTACACACTGTAAGGTTTTTTTGTCGAAAATTTCAGTTTCCTTTATAAATGGTGTCTCAAACTTTTTGGATCAAATCTAAAAGTGCAGTTATGTGTCCAACAGCAATTACATAGAGATACGCCACAAATTTTCTGCGTAATGGTCACGCGGCGTAGACCACATAGTAGTGTTCAAAATTATGATAATCATTCAGATTTTGCTACACTCACTGAAAAATCCCTAGTGTCTCTTGTACCAGAAGGAAAGTAGGTTTGACTTTAGTAACCCTTGCTTTATCTGTTTCAGCACTGAACTGATGTGTCCCCACAGGATAAAAGCCAGAAGTGTAGCGATCAAATTGGCCATTCGAGAAGACGTTACAGTTTAACGATAAGACTACCTACTTATTGTTCAGGTTATCGCTGACTTAAGATCCAAAAGCAAAGATTCTGGATATCCATATACCCAGAAAGCTGTAGATACAAGTTCTAAAACAGATGTTACATGCCGTTAAATATCTTTTGGTACGGTACCGCATTGACGCCTAATGAACAAGTTAAGGAAGGTACGTAATATCTGGCCAGATGCGTGTTTGGTTCAAGAGTTTCTTGCAAACAGGATACAGCATCACATTTCATTCAATGACAAAAGTGAATTCAGGCATTCGGCAAACGAATGTGATAGAACTATTCCTGTTTCACAACACATATAATGGAACAAGTATCATACGTCTGGATATCCTAAAAACGAGTAATCAAGGGAATTCTGGAGAAGTGACCTAGCAGGCCACTGAATAGGACCTTTCCAATCCCGAGAGCAGGAAATACAACATGGCGTAGGTTGCAGACATCAATACTGATATGATATGGTGCACTGCCATGTTGTATCCAAATTCTCTCGCAAACAAACTATCCAACATCCCCAATAAAATTCTTTGCAAGAATCTCAAGTACAGGTGGCCGTGGAGACATCCAGTAGAAAAAATGGCCCTATAAGCCTTTCACGTACAGCGCAGGAAATAAATTATCCAACATTTACAGTACTGAGTACAGTACGTGTAAACTTATACTTAATATTACTAAAATTTTCCTGCCTATTATGCTGTGGTCTTAGGGATTTGTTACTGAAACGCAACGTTTCTTTCCCATCTGCGAAATACATTGTCAAGGGGGATTGTGGCTCTTTTGTACGTCAGATAAACACCCTGTCTCGTAAGATACGGGAAAGGGTGTGTATCGGACGTACAAATGTCCCACGATACCCCTTGAGAATGTCCTCCGCAGACCAGGACGAAACGTCGGGTTTAAGAAACAAATCCACAAGACCACGACATAATAGCCCGGAAAATGTTAGTAATACTGACCGTTAACATTTTACAAAATAGTATTTTTCTTTGTTGTCATTTAGCTGGAAAACTATAATTCGATATGAAGCAATAGACTGGTTTACTTCCAATTCTCAGTAAGACAGCTTTTTTCCGACCATAGGTTACCTACCTAAGAACTTCCTGTGGATGATTCTCTTTTTCCTATTAAACTGTTGCACGCTTTTGCGGAAATCTTGTGTATTCAACACGGGGTTTGTAGCTTTGAACAGTTACTTTGGGCTTTATTTTGTTACGCAGTTCATGCTGTGTATGTCCTTAATAAATATGCATTTGGTGGTCCGCATTTCCTGTATAATTGATTTTGTACTTAATGTCTAAATTTAAAACAAAATATATGTGAGGTACCTGTACACTGAAACATTCCTCCCTTAATTTTATTATTTTATTTTAAATTTGTAAGTCAATATAAATTTTTGCAATTAAATGTGAGTACTAAATAGAATAACTGTAAAGAGTGGCTGGGAAAATTTTTTTAATACTGGTTACGTAGCACAACCATCTATCTATTGAAATGAATCTACTATGCTGTACTTTTCGAGAAATTAAAGAGCTAGTCACCAAGAAAGTAGTTAAAAACCTTTTCTAACCCGGCTGATACTGATAAGCAACGAGAACCAAACTGTTGGAGACATTATCACTATTGCTGATTTTGTTACTATGTTTCCGGCTAGTTGATCTGCTGTTAATCGAAAATGGTATGTCGTTCGTAATCTCAGGGTCGCAGTTAGAATAATTATTTAATAAAATTACGTGATAAAAATTGGTCGTCTTGTACACATCTCCTACAATTAGACTGGTAAATCAGTGTAATTCATTATTCTTTTGTCCTAAAAAATAAATTGCATCACAGTTAAATGAAAAATATGAAAGGAAAAAATAAGGTTCCAATCTCACTACAAATAAGTACTCGGACAAATTTCTGTAAACTCACGAAACAATTATTATTCAAATAAATGAAAAAGTCTACCTATACATCACATTCAAAGTTCAGTTACCTTTGTGAAACCTCATTAACTTCATACAGTCGAGATCATGTCATAAATTCAGTACATCATTTCAATTACAACTTTCTCATCAATATATATATCATACAGACATTTTCACAATTCATCAGGGCGTATTCAAGCGTAATATAGAAGAGAAGTTTACTAAAGGAGAGCATAATACGGAAGAAAAAGAATGGTGTCACTGCTCCTTTCTTTTAAAGGAAACAATAGTTACATCTATGTACTATTCTAATTGTTCTTTGTTCAGAGGTGGTCTTTGACTTAAGTTTTTTCAAAGTATATTGCGTATTTAGGAATTTAGTCAAACATTGAAAATGAGACGAAATTACAAGAAAAAATATACAAATTAATTTAAATATGGGCAAATAAATATTGTTTTGTATGTTGAGGCGCATGTAACACTACAACACACAAGTGTCCTTTTCTCGCGGTGTTCCCACGGTTTATTTTCAAACCTCTGTATCCTGAAAAGGTGACAAGTGGTAACGACACTCTCTGTTTGCTACGACCGGCATCTACCTGGCGACACAGAGGCCGCAGTGTTTGAACGGTTTGTTTGACTCTCAATTTGCCGACCCGCTGGCCGGCCCGCCTGCGCCAACAGCCAATTTCGCGCGTGGCGGGCTGCCTCCCCTCGCCCCGCGCATCCGCTACTGTGCGGCGGGCGGGTCGGCCCGCCGCCTGCCACTGTGTGTGTGTGCCTGCATGTGTGCTCGCAGGGGCAGCTGGTGGCGGACGCGGTGCTAACTGCGGGCTGGCCCGACCAACCGCGGGCCGTGCGGCGGGCGCTGCTGCTCGTGGCCACCCGCGCACAGCGACGCCTCACCATCACCGCCGGCCGAATGCAGCCTGTCACCATGGACACCTTCCTGGCGGTGAGCATCTTATCACTGCCACTCAAACTGACTCACACAAAACGTCTCCAAACTTCGCACTATCTGTAGAAAGGAAACTTCAAATTTCCAAGTTAGTGTAAATAACCTTTAACTGGAGACTATCTGACGGAACTGACTTACCAACAGCCGTATTTATAATAAAATATTTATTCTATCACAACCAGTTTCGGCATTCCACTATGCCATCTTCAGATCCCTACATTGGAGCATAATATACAAAAGTACGGATTGATTTGATTTGATTTATTTCAGATAAGCCAAACCAGTCTTGGTCCAACCCGCCACTGCCCGCACCGAAACTAAGTTTATTGTGCCATATCGCTCCCTTTATATCTAGTAAAGCCAACCAATGCCCTAGAACAGTGCAAGGAGTCCCTTTACCAGTTCTTTATTAGACACAATTTTTTCGGGTCTGGTTTTCCCCAAATTTTCTGTGCCTTTTAGTCTCCAATGCAATGCATTCGAAGATTAGATGTGATGCAGTTTCATCACCGTCATCACAGATCCTACATTTAGGGTCCTCTTCTGTTATTCCCATTGTATGTAGGTGTTTTTTGAAATTACCATGGCCTGTTAGCAATCCAACCATGAGTCTAATCTCTCTCCTGTTCAGACCCAGGATTCTAGAGCTTCTTTTGGCATCATTACCTTGCCATGTTTTTGTTGATGGACTTTGGTCCAATATTCTGCGTGCTGTCTTCTGAGCCAGTTACGTAGCTCCAATTTGATCATTGCCTTGGTGACTGTCAGCGCAGATTAAGGTCCAATAAATGGAGTCTCTGCCTCCATCCTGGCTAATCTGTCAGCGTGTTCGTTGCCACTGTTCCCCGAGTGGCTAGGGACTCACAATAGGTTTACTCTATTGCTTTTCCCTAGCTCCACCAGAACCCTGTGACAATTTGCAACAATATTAGACCTTGTTGCAGGAGCTGCCAGTGATCTCAGGGCTACCTGGCTGTCTGAATAGATATAGATACTACGACCTTTGTAGCACCTACGCAAATTCTCCCCCCCCCCCCCCCCCACATGCCCTGATGGCAGTGATTTCGGCCTGGAATACTGAGGCTAGTTTCCCTAGAGAGATGACGCCCTCCAGTCTTGGCTGCACCCCATATAACCCGGCCACAAAAGCAGGGATACTAAAACTGGATTCGTGGACTTCTGTCTCTTGGTGGGAAACAACAACAGCTACTTTGAGTTCTGTATTTAGAGTTGCTGTTGTTGTTTCCCACTAAGAGACCTAAGTACACGAATCTAGTTTTAGTATCCATACTTTAGGATTTTATGCTCCTATGTAGGGACCTGAAGATGGCATAGTGGACTATCGATCTGAGTTGCTGTTATTGTTTCCCACTAACAGACAGAAGTTCACGAATCCAGTATTAGTATCCCTACTTTTGGATATTATGCTCCGATGTAGGGACCTGAAGGTGGCATAGTGGAATGCCGAAACTGAGTTGCTGTTGTTGTTTCCCACTAAGAGAGAGAGAAGTCCACGAATCCAGTTCCAGAATCCCTACTTTTGGATATTATCAATTATGCTCCAATGTAGGGACCTGAAGATTACATAGTGGAATGTCGAAACTGAGTTGCTGTTTTTGTTTCCCAGTAAGAGTCCGAAGTCCACGAAACTAGTTTTAGTATCACTACTTTTGGATATTATGCTCCGATGTAGGGACCTGAAGATGGCATAGTGGAATGCCGAAACTGGTTGTGATAGAATAAATATTTTATTATACATACGGCTGTTGGTATCTCAGTTCCTTGATACTCTTGACCATCCGCTGTCCCATTTCCACCACCAATGATGGTTTCAATAAGATTTAACTGGGGATGTGTGGTGTTTACAGCAACCCAGTTCCATGGTATTTAATGAAGCATGGTTGTCACACTGATGAGTGTCTTGTTACCTTCATTGAAAGGGGGGCACATGGTTTCCAAACCTTTGTTCATGTTTGTGAAAGTACCCAATACTATACACAACAAATTTTAAATGCATTGTTGCTGATAACACCCCACCTACCTAGTAGTGTGACTTTCTATGTCAAGCTGAGCACATCATGATGTCATATGAGGAAGAGAAAAAAACGTCTATGAAGGTTGTTGGAGGAACGTTTTGATGATCATGAATACTGTGAAATTCCACAGTTTGATGATTCCGATGACAATGAAGAAGAAGAACAGTGCAAAGAAAACCATCATGCAACTGCAAGTGATCCATCTGATGACGATGTTGGTGAAGATATGGTACTGGAGAGGGTTATGCTTAGTGAGGATAAAGTAACTAAGTGGATGACTACACGTAAGCCAAATAATATCAGAACAAGGAAGCAAAATATAGTAACTAAACTTCCTGGCACCATAGTAATTGCTAAAAACTGGACAACTGCTGTAGAATGCTTTGCTGTGCTCTTAAATGCGAAAATAATTCGCTCAACAGTAGAGTGCACCAACATTTATATGCATCCTTAGGTTTTGAAAAGAGCTTCAAATTCGGCTGTACCAGTATCTATCCGGCTGAAAGCAGCAGAGATATCAAACATGGAAAAGTTTATTCCAGCAGTTCACAGAAATAAATGCACATCTGGAAGATGCATAGTTTGCGCAAGAAATGCTGACAAAGAAAAAAAAAAACATGCTCTTCTGTTGCAAGTGTAACCAGTGAACATTATCTGCAGTAAATATATTAATTCAGAATCTTTTTCCAGTGATGACGAAAATGTTCAATGTTGAAATGTGATTTTTCTCTAGACTGCTGCTTTTACTTTGTCTGTTAACATCTCTCTATAATTTGAAAATTTTTAAAGCTTGTCTTATTCCATTAATTTAAAAAAAATATACATGAACATTTGAAACCATTTCACACATGTTATTGATTTATCTCTCACGGATAATTATTTGTGTATCTCAGTCATTAAAATTGTACTTATATTAATTAATGAAGACTAAATGCTATGTTTATCGTATAATACACAATTTAAGAACAAAATAGAAACCTCAGTAATATATATATATATACATGATGTTTCACTAAGTGTGTTCGCCTCTGTAACTTAAAAAATAATAGGTGACGGGAAATTTTAATGCGGTAGGTCAACACAAGACATGTTATACTTCCTGCGGAGCTATGAAAATAGTTTATTGTATCATTTTCCAAAGAGTTACAGTAAAAAGATAAAAATTTTTAAATGGAAAAATATTTTTTTTTTCCCATCGTATATTGGATTCGTTTAAACCAGCTGCGTCCAAATCAATTTAAACTACATTCCTATCACAGTATGGGAGCTACACCCCTTCAAAGTTCAGGGGGACGGAGGCTACGACAGCGTAGCTGACTGGCTGGTGGTCATGAGACAGTGGGCCGAGACCCAGGGGAGAGCCACTCGGCCAGTCAGCTACGTTATCACAGCCTCCGCCTGCGGAAATTTGAAGGGTTGTATCTCCCAAACTAACAGTGATAGGAATGTAGATTAAATTGATTTGGACGTAGCTTGTTTAAACGAATCCATCGCACTATAGAAAAAAACTATTGTTCCATTAAAAAAATTATATCTCTTTGCTATAACTCTTTGGAAAATTATACAATAAACTATGTTCATAGCTCCGCAGAAAGTGCAACATTTCTTGTGTTGACCTACCGCATTAAAATTTCCCGTCACCTATTATTTTATAAGTTACAGAGGCAAACACATTTAGTGAACCACCCTGTATATATATATATATATATATATATATATATATATATATATATATATATATATATATAGGGTGCTGTGAACACCCCACGTTCCTAGTTGTGTTGTGAATGGTCACCTACCCAGTTGAAGGTTAAGGGACGATACTACTAGCGTTATCAGTCTGTACACTTACACACTACGTTAAGAGCTCGTTTATGCTGTTACCCTCGCTGCTCACTATCCAACGGCATAGTAGGCGATGGTAAGTCATGCCTACTGCCTCTTATAACTTTACAATTTAACTCACTGTTGTACAAGGTGTGTCCTTTATTGTACTTATTTTGTCTCCCCACGTTTTGCTTATTCATGTTATGCTCCCCGTCCCATGTTTAATTATCAATTCCTTTGTAAATATATATTATTCGTGTTCGTTAAACGTTGGCTGCTCCCTTAAGGAGCGAGCAGTTAGATACATTTCCGTTGCATAAGTACTGTGGCCATTCGCAAAGTAATTTAGAGCAGCAGTGAGTGTTTTAACTTGCATTTCCTGGTATCTACTGCCCGAGATCATTCACAGAAAATTTAACAAGCTACTTCCAATATATACTGCGATGAGTAAAAGCTTTTCACATAAGGCACCATGTTTAGCAAGTCAAATGTTCAAATGTTGGTGGATCTATCGGACCAGACTGCGTGGTCATCAGTCCGTAGCTTACAAACTACTTAAACCTAGGTAAACTAACGTAAGGACAAACACACACACCCATGCCCCAGGGAGGACTCGAACCTCCACGGCGAGCAACCGCGCGCTCCGTAGCGAGACGCATTAGACCGCTCGGCTACTCCACCGTGGCCCACGTTTTGCAACATTCCTTATTTACTGCTAAGACACTCCTGTGTTCCAGTGAGGATTTATAGAGAAGAGATGGGAGAAGTAATTGAGTAAATAAATAAAAACACGGGCAACGCCACGTTTTCAGCTAGTTGGTTTATAAAATTGATATCCACAGATTTTTGACGGTTACATAGGATTTCAACAGAATTGGTCAGCAATTACGGAAGCAGTATTACGTTTCTAGTTGTCTATTGCTCTTTTTTCTAGAAACAAGTTACTGTCTGTGAATTGCGCAGCAGATGCTGCGTGAACCAGACAGCTGTCAGACCCAACGTGCAGACGTTCAGCGAGAGGCTTTAGCCAACTTTTCAGCCGCACGTCAATCACGCTGGTCGTGGTTTTTACGCATTTCAGTAATTTCTGCCAAGTGCATTGCGCTTGCACGTGATGTAGTTCAGGAGATTTGAACAGTGACACCATCACGTTCATTTCCACATACCTGTTTTAACTGCAGGCTTTTAAATCCATGTTTCCTTACTGTCCATTGCTCAATACCTTACAAAGCTGTGCCGCAAACGTAAATTCTGAGGAATTTCTTTCCCAGATTAAGGCCAATGTTTCAAAACAGTACACTTTTCTTGACCAAGTATTCCATATTATAAGTTGTTCGTTTGCATTTTAAGTCCTTCTTACTCCTTCCTTCATGGGTTCTCTTCCGTCCAATGTTGAAGAATTTCTTACCTATATTTACTTTGTGGTCATCCATTAGTTTTCATGCTAGCTTTGTCAATAGTTCCAGGGTACTTAAAGCCGGTCGCGGACAGTGCGTACGCACTTCTGTCCTCAGCTTTAGTATGGTTAGCAAAGGTGTACCCTCAGTTATCAGCTAATCAATTAAGAGATATGGTGAGTTTTCCATAACGTCTGCTATATCACGTTATACCGCGTAACCCGTATTTCCCTGCTGACTTGTTATCGATTTTTTTTTATAACGTCCATTCCATGTCTGTCCTTAGGTGACCAGTATGGGGGATTTTTCATAATGATATCATCTTAAAGGACGGCAATACGTATTGCACATCTGAATTTCTTAAATGCTATTTGTGCACTAGAATACCTCTAATGGTAAGTAATGTCGTCAGACACCTGACATATTACCATTCTTTCTGCTAAGGAGTATTAAAAAAAAAACGTATGTTCGTCTCCCTTAGGTTTTCAATGACAATAGCAATTTTATGTCCAAACGCACACCTAATGGATCATAAAATCTTACTACTTTTGATACCTCATAATGCAGACATAATACTATAGAACACTTCTGGTGAGTCAAACTTTTTCTTTCAAGTTGGCTATATTACTATTCCCGTCCTTACTCCTTTTTAATGCCAAGTGTTTTACGTTCCCTAGGTTTTCTGGTCTTTTAATGGGATATGACGTGAACCAATTGGTGCAAACCATTCTACTTTAGTTTCAGGTGAGATATAACACGCTCCCAACGATCAATTTAATAAAAAATTTTAGGCAGAAGACTTGGTGAGTAGCACACACACCTCTTGATATGATTTACATTGCTGATTACGCCCTTAAAATTCTAGCTTCCGATGACTTTCTTACTCACTAGCTTTAACCAACTGTTGACTCCAACCATATAGAAATTTACTTAATGGTATCACATATAAACCTATCTTAGAACTTTCAGGAAAGCCCCCCTAAAATCAATTTTGGGACGTCGCAACAAGTCATTCAACCTCACGTTAATTAAAGTTGGTATATAACAGGAATTTACAATTTTGTAAATAATAGTAGTTATAAACCCTATGTATAACAAGTTATTTTTATTCATCCAGATACCTGAAGATGCACCTTTAATGGTGCGAAACCAGTTGTAACCGAATAAAGGCAAGAAAGACATCTAAGGCGGATTACGATAATTCATGTAAAGGATTCCTGGCTTAATTGTCTGTATCATTTTCTAGAATTTCTTAACAATTTATTTCAGTTGAGGATGCCCAAAGTATAAAATAGAGAGACTTACGAGCATGATGGAGACGGGCAACAAGATTCTGCACAAGAATCAATGGTCAGTAGGATGTGGGAGGCTGTAGGACGGCATCATAGAACTTCGTAGCTGACGGTATGTTTCGCTGGAGTCTAAAGCAAGATCCTAGGTAGCTCACACCCCCGGAAGGAGTAATGGTAGACACGAGGAAATTGCCCTTGCAAATGAGGTGTCACGTTGCTACCGTCAGAGTTTCGAGTCCTCACTCGTACATGTGTGTTTTTGTGTGTGTATGTTGTCAGTCGTATTATAGATGTAGCTGTAAATGTAGACAGTTGGCCTTCATGCCAGCTAATGACGATTGATTATGTTTAAAAGTGTTTTAAAAACTTCTGCAGCTCAAATTTAGCCATACATACCAACCATTCCATGACAAATAAAATCCGTCTTCTACCGTAAGAAACCAAAACAAACAGCACAGAATCTCTTTAACTAAATCAAATGTTCAAACGTTTGTAGAGCTTATGGGACTTACCAATAAAATTCTTCTGGGTATGATACCGCGTCGTCATTTTGTAAACTGTTCCGACGTTTCGGCCACTGTTGCAGGCGGCCTTCATCAGGGTCTGTGTCTGACTGCTGACTGTACGATCGCTTGGTGTTTATATATCAGCGGATGATGGAGAGGAAGGGGGACGTTGGTTATCCTTTATTGGTGGTTATATTGTTGCACCGCCATTGGTGGAAAGGGGCGTTGCTGATTGAGCTGGGTTTTCATATGATTGGATGTTGTATTCTTCTCCCTTATTGGTCAAAATGGACGTTTCCTATTGGCTTTTGAATTAGAACTTGCTATTGGTGGAATGGACCTGGGGAGAACGGACGGCGGTTGTGGCGTGCCGCTGTTGACTTGTCGCCTGGCGCAGGCGGCGGCGGGCGGCGAGTCATTCCGCGCGGTGCCGTCACGTAGCGTTGCAACTGGTGGCAGCCAAGACGCCGGCAGCCTGTAGCCATCCTCCCTGTTCATATTGGCGTGACGCTTCGCTATTTCTATAGCCTCTCTAATCTTCCTCCTCGTTGAGAATGATTGTTTTGCCAGCACGCGGGCCTCACCGAAAGATAACTGTTTTTCGCAAAGATTCTGGTGCTCAGAAAACCGCTGACTTTGTGTGCTGTCCAAGCCGTATGTACCTTTCATATTCCGAAAGCCTCGTGCATACTGCTCGTCCGGTCTCTCCTATGTAGACCAGCCCACACTCGCAGCTTATTTCATAAACGCCGGCATTACTCAGTTTGTCAACTGCGTCCTTAGTTGAACCTAGGAAATCCTTAAATTTATTGGCGCTGCGGAAGACTGGCTTGATGCCTGCCCGACGAAGAACATTTCCCACACTTTCAGTGACGCCCTGCACGTAAGGTAATAGGGCGATGCTTTGTGCTTCCTGCTGTTCCCCTCTATTGTTTTCATACCTCATGGACACTGTTTTATTTACTTCGCCCAGTCCAAAGCCATTAGCCACAAAGGTGGATCTGAGGTGCCCTAGTTCCGCCTGTAGGTGATCGGCATCGCTGATCCTGTGGGCCCTCCTTGTTAAAATTTGAAGGGCGGACTTCTTCTGCTTGGGGTGGTGGTGGGAGGAGGCGTGGAGGTACCTTCCTGTGCTGGTAGCCTTTCTGTACACCTTGTGGCCGAGTTTACCATCAGACTTTCGGTAGACTTCAACGTCGAGAAAAGGCAGCACCCCATTCTTCTCTACTTCTATAGTGAAATGTATTTTGCTGTGCTGCCGATTGAGATGTTCGTGGAAGTTCTGTAGCTCTTCTTCCACATGTGGCCAGATGACGAAAGTGTCATCAACGTATCGCAGCCAGCATGCTGGGCGTAGTGGCGCTGACTGGAGAGCCGTTTCTTCAAAAGCTTGCATGAAGATGTCTGCTGCAATCGGCGAAATAGGGGAGCCCATAGCTACACCGTCTGTTTGTTCATAAAATTCTCCTTTCCACTTGAAGTAGGTGGTCGTCAAGCAGTTGCGTACTAAGTCACAGGTGTCAGGTGCTAAGCGCTCTTCTAATATGTTAATTGTGTCTGACACTGGTACGTTAGTGAATAACGATGTTACATCGAAACTAACCATCAGATCCGTGACTGATACACTCTTCTCTTTTAAAAGTGCCACGAAATGGGTCGAATCCTTGACGTATGAACGTATGACTCTGTGTGGTTCACCAGATGTCGGAGCTTTGGTACCAGCTCTTTTGTCAGCTTGTATGTGGGTGAATTAATGCTGGCCACTATAGGACGCAAAGGGAAATCCTCTTTATGAACCTTCGGTACCCCATACATCCTCGGTGCCTGCGGAACTTGTGGGATGAGTCTTCTGGCTGTGTCAAAGGTCATCCTGGTTTGCTTCAGCAGCGCCTGCGTCGATCTGGTTATCTTAGCCGTCGGATCACCCTTAGGTTTCTTGTAGATGGGATCGCCGAGAAGATTTTCCATTCGTTTATTGTAATCTGGTGTATCCATGATGACAGTGGCGTTGCCTTTGTCTGCCTGTATCACTACTAAGTCAGGATTCTTCTTCAGCTCCACTATGGCCTGGCGTTCCTCCCTGCTAATGTTTTGTTTTGGTGGCTTCACTTGAGACAGGATTCGTACCGTTTCTTGTCGGATCGTCTCTGCCTCGGCATGTGGCAGGGGACGCACCGACGTCTCAACTGATTCAATGATGTCTTCCATCTGTACATAATTCGGTGCGATCGCAAAATTCAGTCCTTTTGCCAGGATCTGAGTAGCTGCTTCACTTAAGGTGTGGCTTGAGAGATTTACCACTGTCCTTTGCGTATCCAGCGTTTGTTCTTCTTTCGTCGTGACCGGCTGCAGCTTGGCAAACTTATTCATCTGACGACTGGCGAGGCTCTCAGTAGACCTCGTGGCTTATTGGATGGTCAGCCTATCGACCATCTCCCAGTCTTCCACATCCAGTTTTCTTGCCAGGAATAGGTTCATTTCGTAGAGCTTTTTGTTGTTTATGTCAAGGCTGGTCCGTATGTCTCGTAACCTTTCCCTCAGCAAGGCTTTGCTGGCTCGTAGACGCATGTTCTTCGCCTTGTTCGATTTTATATGCGACTTCAGCCGTAGGAATTTTGGCACTATATTGGTGTCCCTACATCTCTTCAAGTAAACAAGATCATTCAGCAGTTTACCTCCCTTTAGACGCAGCGATTCTAGCTGCCTGATGTTTTGATGTACTTCCTGCCCATACAGGTTGATTAAGTGCAAACGTAGGCTTCCGCGGCAGTTGTCACTATCAATCCGCTATCATCCGCTGATAGCGATCGTACAGTCAGCAGTCAGACGCAGACCCTGATGAAGGCCGCCTGCAACAGTGGCCGAAACGTCGGTACAGTTTACAAAATGACGACGCGGTATCATACCCAGAAGAATTTTATTGATAGTGACAACTGCCGCGGAAGCCTACGTTTGCACTTATGGGACTTAACTACAGGATGATCAGTCCCTAAACTTACAAACTACTTATCAACTAGCTAATACTAAGGACGGCACAAATATCCATGTCCGAGGGGGGATTCGCACCCCGGACCTTATTGGCCGTGCAGACCGTCTCCTCGGCCACCGCGACCGGCTCTCTTTAACTAAGACGAGACACGGACACGGCACTAACACTTTCAATCCGTTAACCCTTCTCATATCGTTCCAGTTGTGGCAACGTAATATCATGATGTACAACAGTGCAAGTGTCCCTGAGAAAAATGGGAGCAGCAACGATGTCCTTGACGCTCTCTCCTTCTTCTCCTTAATACGAATATGTAATTTCTTATAGATCGATCAGTGAGCTGATTTGGAGTTGTTGAACATCAGTGTACGTCACATGTACTGTAAAAATAAATGACCAGTTTTCTATTTGCTTACTTCGTACTTGTCCTGAGAACATCAAAATTGCGTCTATAACAAGTATACGGGTTGAATGATTATGTCTTCTAATTGTATGGCTTACAGTCATATTAGATGTTCAGTCAGTGGCGTTTATATGCAGTGTGAGAAAGGTGTTGCGAATCCAATGACTAGTAAAGAAGTAATACCCTCATCCATGACTTGGCAATTTTTACCCATGTTTGTGACGTCATTTGCTCTGTTAAATTTGCAGTTTCATTGAGAGGTACATCACCTAAGTAATTCATATTCTAACACTATCATTAATGCCGCCCCACCAACACTCCTTACGGTATATTATATATATATATATATAATAACACAAATGAAGAAACAGAAAAAAGGGGACATAAAGGACAAGCTTTCGGGACACAGTTCCTTCATCAGGTGGGAGAGAAGGGAAGAAGAAAGGATGGGAACGGAAGGGAAAGGTAATTCACGACCTGGGTCATGAAGGTGGTGTTTCGGGAGTGTGGACGTCAGAGATACCAAGCCCGAGAGGATATATATAACCAAAGAGGAAACGTCAAATAGTAAAGAGAAGAGAAGATGAGAGAACTGAATGATGCTGAGGAGTGTAGGAGGGGCGGGGGGTTGTCTAAACGTTTCTCATTAACAGGGAAAGATGGATGGACACACACACACACACACACACACACAAACACACACACAAAAACGGAAAGAGAGAGAGAGAGAGAGAGACAGAGAGAGAGAGAGAGAGAGAGAGAGAGAGAGAGAGAGAGAGAGAGACAGAGACAGAGAGAGAGAGAGGGGGGGGGAGGGAGAGGGAGAGAGAGAGAGAGGTAAGGAAGGGATAATGAATAGGTGAGCTGAGGATGGAGGAAGGGGAGGGGTTAGCGTAGATTTAGGCCAGGGGGGTAGGTGGCGGGAGGAGACGATATATATATGGAGGGTGTTTCACTAAATACGTTTGCCTCAGTAACTTATAAAATAATAGGTGACAGGAAATTTTATTGTATTGTATTGTATTTTGTGGTATCATTTCACAAAGAGTTACAGTACAAAGATATAGTTTTTTAAATGGAACAATAGTTTTTTCTATCGTGCATTGGAATCGTTGAAACCAGCTGCGTCCAAGTCAATTTAGACCACATTCCTATCACTGTTAGTTTGGGAGCTACAGCCCTTCAAAGTTTTAGGGGAGATTCCACACGCTGTACATAATACATGGCTGTGCGGTGAGTGATGGATGTTATGGCGGTGGGGAGTAGATTTACATGAGATGTTCAAATGTGTGTCCATGTTCCTCAATGCATAATGCAATGCGCCCTCGAAAGGATCTGCGGACGAGATGTAACATCGCCGGTGTGACGGAGCGATATGCGTCCTCGAAGCGCCGTTTTAGATCATCTGGGGATGTGGGCTCAGTGACATAAACACGATCCTTTAGATATCCCCACAAAAAGAAATCTACTAGTGTTAAATCGGAAGACCTTGCAGGCCATGAATGAGGACCATGGCGCCCCAACCATCTTTCTGCAAACCTGTTGTTTAGTTCTTCCACAACAGCAGGCGCAGGACGGGCTGGGTGACCATCGTGCTGTAGACACACATGTTCAAGACCACCCAAACTGTCGCCTTAAAAGCGCGATATAACTCACCTGTCAGTGTATCTGGGAAGTAGTGTGGACCTATGATTTCATCCCCAAGGATTCCACACCACACGTTAATAGACACCCACGTTGTCGGTCGACAGGTCGTACCCACCTAGGATTGTCTGCGGCCCAGTAGTGCATGTTATGACGATTCACTGCACCATAATTTGTGAACGTGGACTCATCAGAGCATAACACTTTGTAAAGACTCAGCGTGAAATTACGCAAGGCCAACTCACAGAATGTCACTCTTGCAGAATGTCCCATGCAGCTCCTAGGTCAGTGACAGGCGGTACGGGTGAAACCTGTGGCCGTGTACTGTACGACCCACAAAGTGAGACTGACACCAGCGACTGCAGCAACGGCTCGTAAGCTGAAATGAGGATCGTGTTGTAGTGCAGCTAAAACAAACACCTACGTCTCCTCACTTCTTGCAGGTCTTCGTCTGTTACTGCTGCGCCTTACCAAGCTGCCTGTTTCCCGAAGTCGTTGTTCAGCACGTAATGTCTGCCTGGGCTCTTCGCCTAGGATATCTCACGGTATACGCCGTGACTGCTTCAGTGGCATCGTTTCGGCATCATCAACATGTCAACATGTCAACGTACTCGTTGTTCCTGTATGCCATAGTCATCCGATGTCAGTAACTGTTGTATATTGAGCCCCGGTTGTTTGTGTGGCTCCAACTGTCGGGTATACGGCTGTGTGCGGCGAAAGTCGGCAGTTTATCAGCGCATCGAGGAAGCTTCTCACTCCGTGACACCGTCGACATTGCAACTCGGCCGCACCACATTTAAAAGGCGCTATGTATTATACACAGTGTTTGTGGTATTTGCCCTTGAAACTTTGAAGGGTTGTAGCTCCCAAACTAACAGTGATATGAATTTAGTTTAAATTGATTTGGATGCAACTGGTTTCAACGAATCCAATAAACAATAAAAAAACTATTGTTCCATTTAAAAAATTATATCTTTTTGCAGTAACTCTTTGCAAAATAATACAATAAACTATGTTCATAGCTCCGCAGAAAGTGTAACTTTTCTTGTGTCGACCTACCGCAATAAAATTTACCGTCACCTCTTATTTTATAAGTTACTGAGGCAAACACATTTAGTGAAACATCCTATATATTCGTTGGGACCATCTAGGACCACGTTAAATCTTGATGCACTTAGCACTAAGCCTGGGTTTTTTCACAGATTTTCCACATTCATTGTAGTGTGAATGGTTATGCTTGCACTCTTTTGTTCGTTTCGGTTGCTGGTATTGGGTTATTCAGTTCCTCTCTATCTTCTTTTCGGAAAGTACATTGTCAAAAGCATCTTCGTGTTTGTCATGTACCATGTGGAGGTCTTCTTTGGTGTTTCTAAACCACACAGCATCGTAGTTTTTGATTTTGATTCAAAAAAGATAATTACATTTTTATTAACATATTTACTCCATTCTTTCCAGTCTATTACGGATCGTGTACATAATTTTTTCGATTTTACTGTTTCGGTTTTAACTTGTTGGATCGGTCATTCCTCAAGATTTTGTGCTCTTTTCTCCATTTCTTCGGAGTGTCCATAATCAACCTTAAGGCATAAAGTTTCGCCAGCTTACAGAAGTACTGCCTTCAAAACTGTTTCATAAAGACGGAATGTACTGTTTTGGGAAAGCCCTTTCTTGGTGTATCTCTTACGGAAAGTTTGGTAAGCTGTCTGTAATCTGCTTATCCGCTCCCGTAACACTTCCTCGTAGTCCAGGAACTTGGATTTGTTTCCCCGGCTAATGACCCCATATTTCGCACGAAGTGTTGTTGGGTAGACTTTAATGTTAGTCGTGACTTTGTTTTGTCAAATGATGTTTGCAGACCACTTTGTTCAGCGATTTCTTTTCACATTTTCATTTGAAGTGTAACGGTGTCTACGGCGTTTCACAAAATGACAATGTAGGGAAAAGCGAATCAGTCTATCTCGATCCCCTTTGATTGTGTTTCAATTCGCAACAGGCTACAGTTGATACACACTAATCTTTCGTGACGCAGTTAAAAAACACTGGATATAGGCCATCCCCTTGACTGACACCTGTTTTGACATCAGATGAATCCGCCAGACATCCTTTGAATTTTACATCCGATTTTGTTACGGTAGTTCTAAATAATGACTACAGTTTAAGGTCATGTCCGAACTCATCTAGAATATCCATTGGGACAGTTATTATTGTGTAAGTAACAAAACGTTATGCTATTGCAGTAACAGTGCCACCATAGTAAGCCAGAAAGTTTTATTTTCATTTTATTGTGTTTTACTTTATTTTTATTATTATTGTTAGCCGTGTTGGAGCGTCTGAGCGTTCTAATATGCGTTGCTGCGAAGCCTGCAGTTGCTTGTCGTCAGATTTTCGAGTCCTCTCTGGGGCATGGGTGAGCGTATCGTCCTTAGGCAAGCTTTAGATAGATTAAGTAGTACGTAAGTTTAAAGCCTGATGACCATTGTACTGTGGTGTCGCACAAGTCTAAAGTGCGCGCCACATAATTTCGCCGCGCGCCGCCATGCACGCACGGCGCGGCGTTCTTACGTCGTCGGCCACGAGCGCCCTCTGTTGCATCCCCGCTCGAGGCCACCACTAAACTGCACCGGCCACTTGGGAATCAGATAGGCACCAGTTAAGACTTGTCTATCGAATAGGCACTAGGACTCATCAGTAGACAGGCCTCTCTCTAGTTTAACTATGTATTAGCATTCTGCAGTCTTGAACTTTGTAAAAGATAAGTATTATCTTATTTCTACGAAATATAGAACTTGTTGTAATTTAGCCTAGTGTTTCTAGTTTCTGCTGTCGCACTGGCTGGTCACCTACGTACCTGCACACGCGTGCATCCTATTTTCCTGCATCGGTCTCTCTCTACTCGGCCACCGACACCAGGACAACCGGGGGGAAACGAGACACAAAATGCAGTATGGTAAAATACATTAACAAACATTTCAAGATTTTTATAATTTTGTTTGGAGGAGGATTGAGCAGATTTGGTGGAAGAGAGTGGGAAGAGATGGAGGTTGGCGGCAAGAAAATGAAATAAGTTTCGTAATGTTTGAAGTGTATAAACTTGGTTGCATGTCATAACATTCTCACATACACGATGAATGAATTCCAGGTAATCGCCTAGTCTAGTGATACTCGTCCTCTAACCCTCACCCGTTCTCCTTTCATCAATACAGAAAAAGGGTGGCATTAAAGCCGTCTCTATGAACATACAATGTTGTGTCAAAATTACAACAGACGGATTAATTTTAGGATTTTTCTAAGACAGCCACGGCGGAGTGTCCGAGCACTCCAAGGCTTCCTGAAGTGGTGCGCGCGGTTGCTCGCCGTCGGAGGTTCGAGACCTTCTCCTTAGCATAAGTCAGTGTAAGTAGTTTGTAAGCCAAGACACTGATTACCGGAGCAGTTACGTCCATAGAGTTACAAACATTTGAAAATATTTTCGGTTTGTTTGTGATTAATATAATCATTTGGTGCAAATGATATATTCATTTAGTTACTGCTTGAATGTAAATAATTCGAACCTTTCTAGGTTATATCCCACGCCTTTCCTTATATGAAGTTGTAAGAAGTACATACTGCACTATGATATCGATTAAATACTGTATAGTTTCTTGTATCAAATAGATCAGAGGAATTCATCATAACGTGGATGTTTAAGGCACCTAAGACATATAACGTATTATGATGTCCATAATGCTGTCGCATTCATCCACCAGTTGTAGGGGTAGTTTAATTTAACGCTACTTTATTCCTCCACATTTCAAGCAAAAATTAAATCTCTTATTACATTAGTGAGCAGTTTATTTGTGTATCTCTTTTCTGTCAAGTTTCTAATTCTGATTATAAAATAGGAACGACCATTAATTAAGCGATTATCTTGCCTCTTCAGCTTCCTGCATCTCATATTCTCTCTGACTCGTTTTAACTCTCTTAACGAAAAGGATTTCCTTCCCGGGACTCACAGAGATTACTCACTCACTATTTGTACGGACCTTAATAAAGTTATTTAATCTCCTTAATCTCTCTCATCCTCGGACACATGTCATGGATATTAACTTGAAATGACATTAGAAGAGTTCAGCATTGCTGCTATCTCTTGTTAATGTTTTGTGAATGAGGTATTATAATCTCTGTGCTTTGTGTGTGTGGGGGGGGGGGGGGGGTAGTGGGGGGATTCATGTGTGAGTGTGTGTTTCTATGTGGAATATAGAGCATTTATAAAAAAAATTATCTGAAATCCCCACTGTGGTAATGACCAGTTTATTTAGGAACCGTGAAGGTGCGCCGCCATTTTTTTTTTCCTTGAGAAAGTGGGTGACTACCTCACAGTTTCACGAAACGTTTCTGACATTTAGCATACTTATCCATTTCGTATTACTTGTCGCTGAAATCCATTGCTGTATATCAGAGTGATTATAAACAGACTGAAGATTTTGTTAAGAGTGTTACCCAGTAGAATAACTCTTAACAAAGAACATATTTATCCTACGTCGAATCAGATTTAATTAGTATTGCAGTTAGTCTATCAGGACTTTGAATGCTAAGATTCGAGCAGCGCCTTAAGGTATCGTTGCTGAATGTAACGCGTTTGGTAAGCTGAAACCGGACAAACATTTCCGATCGCAGAATGGTACTAGAAGCATGTTATCCTCCAATCTCTCACTGTTAGATCTGCCTATTGTAAGTTTGCGCGAACCATAACGACACCATAACTGGCACGTTGCTTGAAATTACGAGCGCATCTACATATACATGGGATACTCTGCAAATCTCATTTAAGTGCCTAGCAGAGGGTTCATCCAACCACCGTTATACTATTTATTTCCATTCTCGAATAGCGCGGGCAGAAAGAACACCTGAATCGCTCCGTTCAAGCTGTGATTTCTCGTATTTTATTCTGATGATCATTTATAGTTATGTAAGTGGGAGTCAACAAATATATTTTCGCATTCGGAGGAGAATGTTGGCAATTGGAGTTTAGTAAGTAGCTCACGTCGCAGCAATAATCGCCGTTGTTGTAATGATTCCCATCCCAGATCCTGTATCATTTCCGTAACACTGTCTCCCATGTTTCGTGACAATGCGAAACAAGCTGCCCTTCTTTGGTCTCTTTTGATGGCTTCCGTCAAACCCACCTAATAAGCATGCTACACTCGGCAGCAATACTCCAAAAATGACGGACAAGCGTAGTGTATGCAGTTTCTTTAGTAGTTCTGTTGCATCTTCTGCCAATAAAACGCAGTCTCTTGTTCGCCTTTCCCACGACATTATCTACGTGTTTTTGCCAGTTTAAGGCTGAAGAAATAATAATTCCTAGGTATTTTGTGGAGTTTACGGCCTTCACTTTTAATTGATTATTCTTTAAACAAAGTTTAACGGATTTATTTTTCGTACTCATGTGGACGACTTCACACTTTTCATTATTTAGAGTCAATTGCTGGTTTTTAAATCATAGTGATATCTTATTCAAATCATCCTGCAGTTGGTTTTGATCTTCAGATGATTTTACTAGACGGCAATCGACCGCGTCATCTGCAAGCACCCTAAGAGAGCTACCAGGATCTCCTCCCAAATAGTTTATGTAAATAAGGAACAGCACAGAACCAATAACACTACCTTGTGGAACGCCCGATATCACCTCGGTTTTAGTCGATGCCTTACCATCGATTACTACGTATTGTGTCTTCTCTGACAGGAAATCCCGTAGCCAGTTGCAAGTTTGGGGCGATACACCATAACCAAGCAATTTGATTAAAAGCCGTTTGATAGGAACGGTGTCAAAAGCCTTCTGGAAATCAAGAAATACGGAATCGATTAGCGAACTCTTGTCGATAGCACCCATAACTTCGTGTGAGTAAAGAGCTACTTGTGTTTCGCATGAACGATATTTTCTACAACCGTGTTGACCTTGGGTCAATAGATCATTCAGTTCTAAACCTAGCTGGCAAACAACACTGATAATAAAATTTAAGCGTCGCGAGTTATACGATTTCGAACTGAACAATGCTATTTCTAAACAATTATCTCTTAACAATTATGGTTTAGACATTTCAAAAAGATAGACACCTTAACAATAATTATACACATCCCCCGCAGGGATTTGTCAGTTTCTGTGAGGATGCATAGGTACGTTTGATCCCTTGCCTGAATACAGCTGGGTCACGAGGAAGAGAAAGTAATGTGGAGACTGCACTACTACTGTAGAGGGCGTAGCGTTGAGAATTTGGCCAGTGTAGGAAGCGTGCTTGGATAGCCAGATTGTCTGGCTAGTAAGGAGGCCCATTGCGTTTGGACGGAGGGTTGGATGTTCTCTCTTATACAAAGACTTAGTCTAGATGTGAACGAACAGCGTAGAACAAGCACCGTACCATTTTCTACGAGAGGACTGGCAAATATTGGTTGCGCCGACCGCTGGTTCTAAACGGAAATCCGGGTTCGAATCCCAGTCCATTTTTTTTTTACATCACAATTTAATATTGTTAAATGCGCTGCAGCAGTTAAGACGTTTGAGTAGTTCAATTTCCTTTTCCTTAAAAGTTATTATTAAGTAATTAAGTACAAAATTTTTTCCAACATCCTATAAGAACCATCCCGCAGAAAACATTAAAAGCAAACATTACAAATATTCCCTTAATTAAAGAAACCTGCTCATTTCCTCTCATTTTAATAGTGGAACGCCGGCGAAATGGATAAAAAAAGTGTAATTTAAAAAACTCAAAGAATGTAATCACGACCGGTTATTTGTGAGAGAGACTAAAATATTTTGAAATAATTTATCATGTGTTAAGCCGCGTGGGATTATCCGTGCACTGTACAGCGCCTTGCTGCGGATTGCACGTCAGTTCCGCGACTGAGGTTCAAGTCCTCTCTCGGCATAGGCGTGTGTTTTGTCGTTAGTATAATATAGTTTAAGTAATACGTAAGTGAAGCGATAGACTAACACTACGGTATGGTCCCATAGCAACACAAATATTTGAGCAATTTATTATCATGTGTAACCACGCAAGTAAGCCTAGATTGTAAACAGACAATACGTACCCAGGTAACGATTATTAAACTGTTCTTCTACATGGGCCTTAGTTTTCTCCGAGGGCCGTTTACATTTCTTGGGAACACTTGGTTTCTAAGTTCTTTGGAACTCCGCCATCGCCGCGGCGGAGGGGCCAAGCGCATTGAGGCGCTATGCTACGATGCTCGAGGCCGCTTCCCGTCGGGGGGTTCGAATCCCCCCTCGGGAATGGATGTTTGTGTCGTCTTCAGTTTAAGGTAGTCAATAAGTAGTTTGCAAGTTTAGAGACTGTTGACCCCGCAGTTAAGTCCCTTAAGCTTAACAAACATTTGAACATCAAAAGTAGACCACTGTACGTCATAAAAGCTTAATTCTGGGAGGAGGCATTGAGATAAGAATTTACTGTTATAAAAACCTTAATTTTAGCAGTAGAATTATCAAAAGGTCCGTGTGAACTATCGGCTACTAACTGCTGCGAAAACCTTGTTCCCTGGCCCAACTTCAGAACTGACGTGGTTCAAATTACTCTAATAACACTAAGTTAGCGATACAGTGGTAAATATAGGTAGCAGCTCATACGAAATTAATAAACAAGCCACCACAATTAAAGCTATTTCATAAGGGTGGCTAAAGAAAAACATTCATGGCGCAACGGAACTTAAACAAAGAAAATTGCATCGGAGCTTGTTCTCAGCACTGGTGAAAAACGATATTATATAAAAAAGGGGGATGGTGCTCTAAAACTACTATATATAGGCAAATCAAAATTATACTGAACTTATCTTGTTTATTCAGGTCGAACAGAAGCAAAATGGGGAACCAATTTTGTTAATACAATAAGAGTGCATCACCTTAAATAAGATTATACTGACATTGCCCAGCATTGAATTTAACATAAATTACACAGAACTTAACGCTACTGGGGATACGATTTACAAACAACACTCACACGCTCACACACATACGCAATGCAACCGCGAAACTCACCAAAATGAGCGTACGAGGCTGAAGCAGACACCGCTATCGTAGGCCAAATTCAGCAAACCCGGAGGTACCACTCAACACAATATAGAATAAAACTGCGAAGATGGCTCTGGTCCGTCGTGTCGGATTGGAGAGGGTACCTGAGTATAGCAATATTAAGTTGAATTTGGATTAGACCGCGAGCAAACACGCTAACTGTGACACGCGGCTAAGTTACATGATCTCACTCCAGTGAAGATGAAGTGGTTAAAAATCGAATTCATTACACAAAATCAAGGCGGAGTCTTAAGTTGCAATCTGAGAGTAAACTATCTAGGCACTGGTTTAATGAGAAGTGGCGTGAATTCAGGTGACTACCTGCAAACGCCTGAAGTCAGAGATCGGACCCAATGGTTCCGAAGACCTATAAAAATGTATAAATTCAATTTCCGAAAGACAAAGAAAATTAACTACACTGTGCAAGCCATAGAACTGCGTAGAATTTCATAAGATAGCTACTGCAATGCAGCAACATGCGATTGGCAGCGTTCACAGAGACGGAAGCAGTCTCAGAACCGGAAAAAGTGAAATAATTACAAAGTCAGAAAAAGAGAAATAAAAACTACGGCATGCAACCCAAAGAAATGTTTAGAATTACACAAGGAAGCGAATGAAATGCAGCTAGACGCGATAGAGAGCGATTACAGAGACGGATGAAGTCGAGTCTCAAAGCGTTCGGAGAAGAAACAGCAAAATTAAAATAGACGGGGAGAGTAGATCGCAAAGTGTTAGTGGAAATCAGAATACACGCATAGTTGCTTTCCTGATGGGCATGGAACAAACAATGTTGCAAATGTTCAAATGTTTCTAGAGCTTATTGGACTTAACTACGGGGTCATCAGTCCCTAAACTTACAAACTACTTATGAACTGCCTAATACATAGGACAGCGCAAATATCCATGCCCGAAGGGGGGATTCGAACTCCCGAACGTAGTGGCCGTGCATACCGTGATTGGCGCGCCGCAGTCAACTCGGCCACCGCAGCCGGCGCCACATAATCACAAAAGGTTTGAATATACCAGGCCGTTATCAAACTGCAACTAGTAACACATACACCGCGTTTATCTGCTGGAAATCACTGGGTTGAGAAACTAGAACACATTTCCGCGCACGATCGGAAAGAATATTCCAAAAAATGAATCTAAGTTTAAGAGTGTAAGTGAAACATGCTAGACAATGCATCGCTATAATCTCAATAGGCCCAAGAGCAGAACCAATCCTTACCTCACCGCGATCCGAGCACCAAATGAAGACCCAGCGGCCAGGAGGCGCGGGAAAGCTACCGGAAACTGGAAAATCCAAGAAAACAATGGTGATGGTAGGAAGAGAAGATCTCATGACTCGCCCTGGAGAAGGCTCGTCGACTGGCTTGTAACCAAAGGGTGTAGAAACTTCTTCGGTCGCATCAGCAGCAGAGGTTGGTAATGATTAACTATCTTCTCTGAGCCAGAGGTAACCATGCAAAGCGAGCTGTTACTACCCACATTCATACAGCCTCGCACATCGACTTAAAAATAAAACGAGTACACATTCTAAAAGGGACTGTAGCGTGCCGGCCGCGGTGGCCGAGGGAACTGAGGCCCTCCAGTCACGGTCTGCACGGCCACTACGGTCGGGGGTTCGAATCCCCCCTCGGACATGGATATTTGTGCCGTCCTTAGTATTAGTTAGTTCATAAGTAGTTCGTAAGTTTAGGGACTGATGACCCTGTAGTTAAGTCCCATACGCTACACAAACATTTGAACATTTTTGAGTGTGGCGTAGCGGAGAAACCGTACTTATTACCACATTCATAACCACAATAATAAATTATTAAAATAACAAAATCCTAGCAATATTAACTAACATTTCAGAAACTAACATTTTAAAACATGAAATAAAATGCTATTCCTCATGCCTTGAAAAGAGTGGGGTTCTAGTTTTAAGAAAATGCTAATCCCGCGACATCAAAATAAATTACAATTTTATAAAAAGTATAAGGAAGGCGACAGACGGTCGCCTACAACATTTGAACTCCGTTATCAGACTTAACCACTCCGCTGTTTATATTGTTCGAAACTGATATATCTATTTCAACAAAGCGTGGTACAAATATTCTTCACCGTCAGAACAATCGCTGCGGTAGTAAAAATTACTACGACAAATACTTTAAGATATATGGCGTCGTACACAACGAGATATACGGAAATCTTCGGCATTAATTGAGTCGTCAAGAAAGAGATTTTATTCGTGTGCTATTTGAAAAATGAGAGCACTTAGAGACTTGCAAAATACTTTACAGTTTGTAACATTTTCATCTATATCTACATCTACATAGATAGTCTTCAAATCACATTTATGTGCGTGGCAGAGGGTTCATTAACCACTTTCTTAACTTTTCTCTTCCGTTCCATTCCCTAGTAGCGCGCCGGAAGAAAGAACACCTAAATCGTTCCGTTTTCGATCTGCTCTTATTTTATTGGTATGGTCATGTCTCCCTATGTAGGTGAGTGCTAACAAATTATTTTCACATTCAAAAATAAAAGATTGTGATAGAAATTTCGCGAATAGATCTCGCTGCAACGAATTACGTGGTTCTTTTAATAATTTACACCTCAAATCAAACAACATTTTCATGATAAAATGAGCTTCCCTTCTCTGAACCTTCTCATCGTCCTCCATCAGTCCCTCCTGGTGAGGTTCCCACAATGGGCAACAGTACTTCAGGAGAGGACGCAAAAGTGTGATGTAGACAGTCTCTTTGGTGGAGGTGTAGCATCTTCGAAGCGTTCTGCCCACAAAACGTAACCTTCGGTTCGCCTTTCCCAAAATATTTTATATGTGTCCTCTCCGGTCCAAGTTGTTCGTAATTATAGCTTCTAGGTATTTGGTAGAATTTACGACCTTAAGGTGTGACTGTTTTATCATGTAACTTAAGTCCACTGGATTTCTTATAGTGGTCATGTGTATTACTTCACCCGTTTCATTATTTAGTTTTCTTGAGTTCCGGCTTGAGAGGTGGTAGCTGGGGGGATCCAGTTGGAGGTCTGAACACTCACAAAATGTTCTTCAAACTAATCGCGAACAATTGCGGCGCGAACTGTCATCCCTAAAAGTTATCTTGTAATATGGAGACATGAAGTCCATAATAAAAATAGTCCCCATGTAGGTGGACGTCAATTTTGTCTCACTGATTTGTTCTAGTCGATGAGGGTAGACTTGCGCATAATATTTCGCAACCGGAGGCACTCACTTAAGTTCGCGGCAGAGCCGCGAACTAGTTCGATGTTTTAGTTCGTCCGCTCCCAGTTACGGCTGAGCGGCGTGGTCTGCGCATGCAGGTGAAGTTCCCTCACCTAGCTGCTTCATGCACTTGCTGCTTGAGCCGCATGCGGTATCACGCAAACCAAAAGAAACAGTTTGTGGATAATTTCTGGCCATTATGGAATTTATGAGATATTGCAGAGTACAGAATACATCAAAACATAAACTATGTAATCTAGCAGCCAGACGCTCACCTCGAAATGGCTATCATCAGCAGAAGGCAAACACGTGAATTTTAATTATGCTGCGCGCCCACTCGCTATTGCCTGTCGGTCTTCGGAAAAGATTCCAACGAACTAAGAAGTGAGATACGTTTGGCATAATAGTACGTGACCGGTAACGTACGTTTTAGTTCGCGACAGATCGCGCAATTTTAGTTCGCGATCGATCGTGCATATTTTAGTACGCGACTGAACGCGCATATTTTAGTTCGCAACCGGTAGCTCTCCTTTTAGTTCGTAGCTCAGGCGTGAAGTAGGTTCCTCTTTTTAGTTCGTCCGCTCTTTTTGGTTTTTGCTACCGATACTAAAAGAGCTATTTCTTTTGTTATTACAGCTTTTTTTATATAATGGTCAGTGTTGCCCAGGCGTGTGATATTACCCATATTTTTGGGCAGCTGAGCTGCATCTCAACTCGAAATAACGGTAACTGGCAGAAGGTAATCAAGCGATTCTGCGCGTTCTCGCGTCCTCTCGCTGTTCCCCATCAGTCAAGAGGCGAGGGATCTGCGAACTAGTTCGCGTTGTTCACCTGTGGGGGCGCTCTTCCGAACTAGTTCGTTCGCGAACTACACAAGACTAGGTGAGAGGTCTAATTCTAATCGGTGTAAACGCAGACCACGCCGTTATGGTACTATAACTGGTTAGACATTTCCTCGTTAAATACTTAATGGAGTCTACGCCACTTTCGAACGATACCACAGATCTTACCAACTGAAATCGGGACACATCTTGTGACATTATAGATAAAGGGGGAAATGAGTGAAAAGCGAGTTTTGGCAAGCTGTTGTGTTCCCCAGCCGGTAGGCTAACAGTTTGGACCTAGTGAATGGAATACAGGTCGTTAGGAAAACCCTAATTGACTCGGAAACTGGAAACTGCGGTCTTGGATTAGCGATGGCGGCTGTCCCAGATTGAAATTGAAATACAATACAGCCATACAAATCATTCTTAAAATCCATATAAAATCATGGAATGATCATATGGCAAATATACTTATATGAATGGATTCAGGAGACTGGGAGAATCAAACGTCGTAATTACAATTTCAATATCTCTTCTAGATAAAAAGCAGATAAATTTCAGTACTATAACAATAGTATTATAAGACTTATATTTACAATTATTGATGCGTAGTGTTTATCACTAACAGTTTAAGAAGCACATGGGCAGCATTGCACCACGCTACCTTCTTAAAAGATGCACCACGTTATTGTAAATAAACTTTGTTTTATTTTATTGTTCTGCTTTTTGTTGAGGTAGTAATATTCTTGTGTCAGAACATACATTTCACCACAGAAACATTAAACATGAATCCAGGAAAGCGCATTACTTTTATGTATGTATTTTATTATATTTAATATTATTATTAGTAATTTTCGTTTTATGTTGTAGACTGCCACTTAAATATTTCATGGCCGACTAAAAACAGTATTTATGCAGCAGATAATTTATACATAAAAAAATTATAGTTATTTGTGGACATGAACAGAATTATATTTGCATAAAAAGCCAATATAAATTAAATATTAACAGTGAGACGCCAAGCTTAATAGCTGTCTGAGCAAAGAGCTTCAGTCTCAACCGTTTTTAGTATTGTTAAATATATATTTGTTTGTTACTTGTAAACAACATTTGTAGGTAGGTGGTCAAAGCATTTAATTCTATGATATTCAAATGTATAATATTTTGGAAGGGAAATTGTATTTTAAAGATGAGGCGTTAGGATGCGCGGAAGAGACTCGTAATATGGACGTGATAGTGAAACGTTCTGACGCTGGGCGGTGTGAAGCCGCGTTACGAAGATGTGATTTGTAGAGATAGGCATGGGTGGACATAAAAAATTTGCGGGACTGTGACTGCAGAACTTAGTCTCTTGTAAAAAGTGCTAAACTATGCACGGTAGTTGGGCTGTGGAACTGTGATAATTCAGCAATCGTGTACTCGTGTGGTGACAAACTGTATTTTATAAGAAATACTGTAATTAATCACGGACTTCATTAATTTACGAGTGATAATATGTAACGTTTACTCTACAGTGCGTGTGATACTTAATGTGACTCTCATGAACAATAGATGGGGAAATATTCAGTTACGTTGCTTGCAGTGGCCATTTTGAGCAGCAGCTGAATTGTATTTCACTGTAAGGTTTTAAAAACCTTACAGTGAAATATTCAGTTATTTACCGATGTATAAAGTAGGTCCACCTACGCATTTTCATGCCCAAAAAGAATAATAAACTTCATTTATAAAACTTACTTCTTGAATGACTCTCTTCTAAACGTTATTTTAGAATCCATTTTGATGGTTATTCAGAGCTGTAATTTAAGTTTGTTTAAATATCTTTTTGCATTATAATCTCCAGATTCATTGAGTGGCTAATCTAGAGATTAATTATTGATCTTACTTAAACAGTTTGGGTAGCTGTTTATGGCGTAGAAGTTGACATACATAACTCACTCTTATGAACAGTGACAACGAGCCATAAACCTTTTAGTAGATTTATGTATTGCACGATTCTGACCAGTCGCTTAGCCTCCACGTGATTTCGTCTTGAATCTAGGAGAGGCACGGTAATGCAGTTGTCAATGGCACTCGATACGGTTAACTGTCACGATGGCCCACTAACACCAAATTTCATCGCCTTTTACTGATACGTAGGTACTACATTGGTTTCTGCAATTATTGCGCGCAGTGTGGCTTCTCTGTAAGCACTGACACCTTTACGCAAACGCCAGCAGACAGTTGGCTACTGCGTTGTCTGGATGACAGAAACTCTTCCACACGCTACTGAAACTGTGTATCTCGAGATTACTTCAATTACTTCCTAATTAGATTGGAGCATGCATCCAGCCACACCTACCATTTCGCATTCAAAGGCTATTAATTTCCCTCATGTCTCACAATCAAGCCATAAACCTTTTCACATGAATCACCCGAGAACTAAATGACAGTTATGCAATCTCACTGCATTGTTAGGAGTACTATGAGCGATATACTGCCACCTGTAGCGGTGCACATAACTATTCCACGTTGATTGTTATCAGTTCTGTATATAAAACATGTCTCAAACGAATTTACCTCTGGAACTCTCAGCTGCACATTTAGTGTCCTGTCTAGGGCTGTAAATGTGGCTTTGTTATTCCTGCTGTGTTATATTATTATAGTGTAGATATTTAGCTTATCCGTCTATCCAACTGATTTAATAAAATATTGTATTGCCATATGCGTTTCGCCTTTATTTGGAAGGTATCATCAGTGGGCTGTAATACACACATTATTATGTTTTACAATATTTCATATTTACGTGCGTTATTTAAGTATAATTACTGATATTTGGATGTTGTTACTTACAATATTTCGTAGATATTGCTTTACATCTAGTGCTCATTATTGGCTGCAGCTGTTCTGCTCCAGTTATGTTCATTTTGCGTTTTTTGTTATTCCAGCACTTCATACCTAGCACCACTAGGCACATGCCATTTTGTTTGTGTTGTGTTTCTCTTTTGTTTGGTGTTGCCAACTGTTGAGTATGTGTTTGTCCTATGTTTGCTTTATGTCAGTGTGTGTGTGTGTGTGTGTGTGTGTGTGTGTGTGTGTGTGTGTGTTTTCGATGTGATTGCATAGAGAACTGCACGAGATACTGATGTGTTCATTTATTTATTTTTATTTATTTATTTATTTATTTATTTATTTATTTATTTATTTATTTATTTATTTATTTATTTATTTATTTATTTATTTTTTGACAACGCCAGAATTTCTCTTTGGGATCAGTTTCACCATAATGTCACAACTACCAGCCAACATCAATGAAATTCAAAAACTCAAATGTTCGTAAGTCTGTGGGATTTAATATTTTTGGTTATTTGTCTCTAGGATTACAACTACTTAAACTAAATTAAACTAAGCTAAGGACAATACATACATCCACGCCCGAAGGAGATCTCGAAACTCCAACGGCGTGGAAATGCGTGCTCCGCAACAAGGCTGCTTAGACAGCTCGACCACTCCAACGTGATAAAATTCAGTCCATAATCTTAAGTAACTCAAAGATTTTGAATTTATGTGTTTTACAAAGATATTTATTGATTATGTAGTAAAAAATATGATGTAGTTTTTTTTCCAAAGTTGAACAATATTTGCTAAACCATGATATAAAATGTAATGATTTTTATGTTGCAGCTCATAAACACGTCGTACTCGTTTTATGCAGTACTGCGACAGCTGAACTCTCGCTGATGAGGATCGATTTCCTTGGTGAACGTGGACAATCTCCACGCCTACCGTTCTATTTCACACGTTTTTTGACACCTCTCCAGAAGTTACTTTTGTGTTTGTTAACAATCACTGCACAATAACATGCAAACATGTATTAATGTTTTAAGCTTAATGTGAGACAATATTTTATTAAACAGTATACAATATCTATTTCATTTATTGTTTTCTCATTAATATTCGTATATCAAATCAGCAATTAGTTCTCAGAATGATATCAGTCACTGTACAACTGCTTATGTAGTTTTAAATAATGTTCTGAAAGCAATACCATGTAACTTTAAGTGCTTATAAACAGAACATCAAGTAAGTACACACGAAAACAGAAATATGTATGCGTAGTTGGTAACAATACTTAAATGGAATTTCGTCGTCACGCTTTGAGTGAATCAGAAAATACGCTTTGACTGTAAGATAACGATGTAATTGAAACAAACAAATAGTGGTTGATGATGTAGTATTGGTAGTATATCACAACTATCCTTAGTAAACTACTTCCTCACAAACACCAAGAGCGATATGAAAATGAAATACTGGAACTAATAATTTTGTAACGAAAACTATTTTAATGTTATAATGTAACATACACTTAGACTGTGTCAAATAATCAATTCAATTAATCAATAAAAAATACACCTTAAAATTGTGTATGCTTGAAAGAATAGTGTATCAAGAAAAATCACCTGATTATGGACAGTAATAATTACGAAGTCGGGGACAAGAAAATTGGCGTGTCCTTGAGTCTTAGACTATCACCGTCAGGATATTGAATCTTCTCCATGAAACCGTGTATTCAAAATGTTGCGTCAAATTAGCGATGGCTACCATGTCTGCGCAAAACGTCTGGCTTTCTCCAATATCATACCACAGGCCCGCTGCAATGAATCGAGTTTACGATCCTTTTACGACGCAAGTGAAAGTGGCCATGGTAGCAAAGTACTACACATATACACGAAGTCACAGTTTTGCATGAGTGAATGTTACAATTGCCGACAAAACCAGGCGACTCGATGGAATTTATAATCTTCGTGCCACAGAAAGTCCTTACATAGGTATTTATTTTACATTTTAGTACGAATGATATCATAATAAATTAATGTGTAAGTTCCTTCCTTAAATATTGTCAAACACATTTGTAAAAACCATTTTATATTTCATATAAATAACTTGCAATATGCTAACACTTACGGAAATCAAAAGTTTTTCTCAAATATATCACAACAGGATGAGAATCAAAGATTCATATTACAGTTATGTTATCGATTACATGTTACATGAGTAAGAAAAGAAGAAAGAGAATGGTTGAAATTGCTAAACAAGCATTTTAATGGTATGGACTCTGCATTGTCATAATGTTTAAAGTTCATAAAAATTTATTTTGCTCGTAATCTTGCTATGTGATATTTTGAACGTCTGAACAAGTCGACTAAAGTACTCAAAACGTATGTCAGCACTTCACGTTGCACGTCATGCAAGTGTTTCACAAGAAGCATTAAGTCAGTGCAAAGAGTAAAACAGTTCCTAGGTGAAAATTCTGGTCATATAGCTGATTCACGTTGGAATGTATGCTGTCACAACCCAGGACATTGTGTATTGCTATTCTCTAACTATATTATGGATAGTTTGTATTTACGTTATGCCATTTAGCTACAATTAACGGCAAGACAGTGAGGCATATTCTCAAAATGTAATAACAGTGATAGAAGGTGACAACACCATACCGGTAACCCTACAATGTGTACCTCAAACACTTTCTAGATTGTGTTACATTGTATTTACAAAAAGTTCAGATTCAAAGCATGTATCTAGATACCATAGTTTCACATTCGGAAATCGTACTTGTTGGGAGCTAAATTGGTTATCACTGACGTTATTGGTCTGACTCCTGCTTCGAATTGTAGCTATGGATGTGTTAGAGTTTTACTAAGTGAAACGCAAATTACAGCACAAAAATTATATTAAACAGACAAAGTAATTTAAAGGCAAACTTTCTATGAAATGCCTTGAACACTATACTAAAAACGGTTCAGTAATTTCTTCAGTTTACAAGTGTACAAGTAAACGGCACTGTCCAACTAGGGACTTTAATTGTACATTTAAAATACGGATCTAATCGCTAAAGAGATCCGTCATCTATAAATAAAAGTTCCCATTGGCGATAAATTGTATGACTGACTGCTGATATCAGAGTCTCAGCTCATTTTGCACAGCCGATCACTGGTACAAATGGTGCATCTTAGAAATGTAATTATTTTAAACTGATTGTTAGAGGTATTGGTGCAATGTGGAAACCTAGATTTTTATGCTATATAGAACATATTTCTTCTCCTTTCCCAGCTTGAAAAATTACCCAAAGCGAATTTATAATATGTTAGAATCAACTGAAATATTGTTAAACACAAAAACTAAATCTGTAAAAACTGATAATAATGAAAAACCTTAAAAAACGTGATTGCACAACAAGTCATTAATGTTTCACAAAGTGTGGCTACTGTGGAAATGCTTTGAAATTGTGAGAAACTGTCTATTGCAAAGAGATACAAATGAAAATGGCGGATACAAATTATTTTGCATTAAATATAAATCACGCAAAAGCAACTGTAGATCCTAATAGAAAAGCTTTATAAACGATGTTCTACTTGATAAAATCGAAAATGTAAATGGCTGCTTCATTTCCAACAGACAAGGAATCCACTCATCACACACTACACACAACTCTCCCCAAACGATTTAGAAACCGTTTCAACAATGCCACCTTATGAATGCTTCCACTTTACCTACGCCACAGACATTTATTCAGGGGATAACATTACGCGAATATCCACTTACGGGAGATCGAGGACTATTAAAATCTTTTATGCATCTTTCCTGACGTAAATAACGATAACAAGACGGTAGGTGCACAAACTGAATATCAAAAATGTACCTCGAAAAATGTGTAGAAAATGCGAGAGCGTGAACTGCGTCACCATCACCAAGTTTGTTGATAAATGTGTTGCTAACACTCGCCGTGACAAATAGGAATATTTCACCAATCTCTGGCTAACTTTGCAAGAGTGCAGCAGTCTATAGGCCAGATGCTAGGCGTTTGACATTGTCCACATTTATATCCTTTCTTCTACTAATAGATTTGCGGATATCCATAAAACACCAGATAGGTTTATGTGGCATGTCACAATAAGTTACAACCAATATCCTAGAATTAAATGTGATTGATAGGTAATATTTAATGTAAATCCCCTTAAGAAGCCCATAACTGGTACATTAACACCGAGACACAAATAAACGTTGTGGCTTAGGTTGTCCCAGAAATGACTGCTGAGTACTAAGTCTCATTCAAGTGACCAATGGTGACAAGTACTGGCGGCATTCCAGTCATAAAAGGTTTTCGCTACTTTCTACGTAGAGGGCGTTACATCTCAAGTAACAGTCAGAAGTAAGTCGACGTTCGCTGAAAATAATACCTTTCAAAAATTCAAAATGTTCAAATGTTTGTAAAGCTTATGGGACTTAACTACGGGGTCATCAGTCCCTAAACTTACAAACTACTTATGAACTACTTACGAACTAGGACGGCACAAATATCCATGCCCGAGGGGGGATTCGAACCCCCGACCGTAGTGGCCGTGCTGACCGTGACTGGAGCGCCTCAGTCACCTCGGCCACCGCGGCCGGCTAATGCCTTTCGTGTGCTGCAGTTTGTTTTGAGGGAGTCATTCATAACGGTCCAAGGAAGTTTTCACCGGTGGTGTGGAATTGATTTGCTTGCATTAGACGTTGGTATCGCCAGTCTGAAAACAGAGGATGCTTCTGTAGCGGTAAGTTTACAGTTCGACCTCGCATTTCTGAAAGAAACGTTGGAACAGACTCCAGGCACATCTACTAGGCGGAAGGACGCCTGTCTGGCGGGCCTAAAATCATCATTTGTCCTATAAACCACCTAACAGTGCAACCTTCTTGGGTTGGTGCCATCTTCAATGATGATCGCCATGGCAGTCGACACATTTTTTCACTGTTAATTCACAATTTTATCTTCCGTTAAATTAATCTGTTTAACTTGTTCATATGTGTTACCCAGAAAGAAATTCATTAAGTAAATATTTTTTATTGTATTTCTCGTTGAAAAGTATGTAATCTCAACATTTTTTAGGAAACCACAGTGTCCGAAATGAACTGTTCTCATGTGCTGCAAAATTGTTCCACAAAACACGAGCCCTCCGAACACTTCCATTTTACAACAGGTTCACCACATTACTCCAACAACGTATGCAAGTTTTCCAATGGCACTCATCCTAAGTACCCCACGACACTGACCTGACTTGAATTACACTAATGTCAGTCCTAACGCCGTAATTCATTTTTGGATGATTGTGATCCTACGTATATCTCTCTTTAACCAGTGACGTACAACACGTTAGAGAGTAACAGCCGTTATAACGTTATTAACCGCAGACACATAATGTAGAATTCATAAATATTTTAGCTGTCTCATGGATTTTGTTCATACAGTTGTTGTTGGTCTGCTAGGGAAATTGTAATAGAATAGATAAAAAAGTTAGATTTGCTGAGAATTTCACAACGCATCCCGTATTTGTAGTGAGTTTTCATCAATGTACATGCGATTTTAGATCATTCTTCTTCTTCTTTTACGCATGAGCCACTATGAACTACGATTATTTCAACTGTTTCTCCTTTCTTTTATTCCATATTTCTCTCATCATTTTCAGACATTTCTCTCTTCTTTCTTCGGTCCACTTGGATCCAGTCCTATTCTTCGGTTTTTCCTGGGTTTTGCTGATCGTTTGCCAACGCCTGAATGTATCAAGGAAGTTCTGATAAATAGTACATTGCGTCAGTCATGTTGCTTGATAATTGTCACAAATTCTGGCTGTTTGAAAAGAGGTGTGAGTAGCAAGTCTTTCACTTGCATTTATGAGGTGCGGATGCTGACTACAAAGATCGGAAAACCTTAGAGATGAATAAAAAACACAATAATTTTATACACACGTATTAAAATCCGCATACGTGTAGCGGGTAACATAGGCGGACACGATAGGCGAAATTATGCCGTTTTTAAATCGATACAAAGAAGCCTTGTCAGTAAAAATGGCTATATTAGTGTATTGTTGGAGATACAAAGAGCAATATAACCTTGTACACTATGTCCTTCTTGCCTTGAATTATACGTAACTTAGTAAAATAAAATAGTTTCACATAAAGCATTATTCCTTCCGTGAGCCAATTTATACTACTCACTTTTATTATTTGTATTATTGGTAGTGACTGCAGATCTACAAATTTATTCATAAGCGAAACTGCTATAAAGCAAATTCTGTTTCACACTTCCGCAAGATACGTCATATAAAGCTCGAATAAAACATTTATTTGCACGTAAGTATGTAAAATAATTTTTTTTACTTTAATTTTTCTTCTCTGAATCTTAAGGAAGGTAACATGGAGTTACTTCTTTCTTGATAAAAATGTTTAATTCTTGCGGTATTAGCATAGTATAAATATGAGCTGAAATATGAATTTGTTGAATACGTTAATTCGTATGTGACTATTACCTGTTATGAAAAAGCGTTCTTTATCAATAGTTCTTCCTTTGATTCTGACCTAAACGGTAAAATCAAATGAAGAATGTAGCCTTATAGCCAAAGGAGCTGTGCTAATGTGCACGGTATTGTTACCACATGTTTACTAGGGATAGAAAGACAAATATGTTCAGATGTGCAAAAGCAACCATAAAACGTATCTAGCATAAAACATGATCCTTAGCAACTAATATATCTGGTTTTATTTTTCATTGTAGCAAACAACATGAAAAGAATATAAGAAAGTAAAATGGGGTTCATTATAACTATCACGTCAATTGATACTTACAACAATGAAATCAGGGGTAAAACCCGATTGTTTTAGTTCCGGTATTGTGTGGTTTCTCATCTCTTTGTTTTGCATGTGTTTGTGTGAATATCTCCTAGAATAATTCAACCACGCTCTATAGTAATTCCAGAGGGGTATTACTGAGAAGTTCTGTTTTCATAAACAGGAATTATCTTGTTCATTATTTGTTATTTTAATTTGCGAATACCAGTGATTTTTATGCACGAAAAAAGTAGAAGTATCAGGATGAATAAAATGATGTTTGCGGAGAAGGCTGCAAAATGGTGAATTTTCACCAAGAACACAGACGACAAATGACTGTAGTGAGATGTCTACAACTGTCGATAGATATTGCAAACCCATTAAACGTCTAACAGATCGTTTCGGTAATTTAGAGGTAATTAGTTTCGTTAAAACGTAAATATCGGGACTCCTCATGAATGTAAGAAGTTTAGTTCACAGTTATGGTGAGGTAGAAGATATTTATGGTTGTTTAGAAATTTCGTAACTGAAAATACTTCTGCAAATTACATTTGTCACGAGAGAATAATCTCTTATAAGAGTCATTCGTCGTTGTATATAAATTTGCTTACTTTGTCCGCAATCTGATTTTGGTGTTATAGCTAAGCAAACTGAAATAGACAAGTAAACGGAAAATTAAAAACAGTTCTACGAAGCTCTGCGTTACCCACTATAATAAGGATAATATAATTTCATATTTCATAAAGGGAAAGTAATTTCTTCACTTTGTTTGGGTGGCATCGTATGATAGGAGTTTTCAGAATTACAACTAATTGAGAACTATCTGGGGTCCCCATGAGTCGTGTTCAGCTCTTTAGTGTGCCAATTGTCTCAATGAATAGCAGTTTAGCTAACGTAATTGATGTAGATGGCAAAATTTCGAAGTTGGTACCAAGTTTCATCATCATCATCAACAACAACATTAGAGACTGATTATGCCTTTCAGCGTTCAGTCTGGAGCAAAGTACATCTAATAAAATTCCTCCATGTTTCCCTATTCAATGCTAACTTTGATTCCTCGTCTGATGTTATGCCTTTTACTTCAAAATCATTCTGCACCGAATCTAAGTACTTCATTCTTGGTCTACCTCGACTCCTCTTACCCTCCGCTGCCGAGCTCATGAGTCTCTTAGGTAACCTTGCTTCCCCCTTGCGTGTAACATGACCCCACCATCTCAGTCTGTTCGCTCTAACTGCTTCATCTATGGTGTTCATTCCCAGTTTGATTTCCTCATTATGGACACCCTCCTGCCATTGTTCCCTTCTATTAGTACCTGCAGTCATTCTTGCTACTTTCATATCTGTAACATCTACCTTATGAATAAGGTAACCTGTGTCCACCCAACTTTCACTCCCATACAACAAAGTTGTCGAAAGATAGAGCGATGCACTGCTAACTTAGTCTTGGAACTTACTTCCTTCTTGCAGAAGAGAGTGGATCTTAGCTGAGCACTCACTGCTTTAGCTTTGCTGCACCTCGATTCCAGTTCTTTCGCTATGTTGGCATCATGTGAGAAAATACATCCCAGGTACTTGAAACTGTCTACCTATTCTAACTTTGTTCCTCCTATCTGGCCCTTAATCTGTTTGAATCTCTTTCCCACAGACATTACTTTCGTTTTGGAGATGCTGATCTTCATGTCATAATCCTTGCACCTCTGCTCGAGCTCTGAAATATTAGTTTACAACCTTTGAATCGAATCTGCCATTAAAACTTAGTCATCCGCACATTCGAGACTGCTTATTGTATTTTGACCTATTTTAATCCCACCCTGCCAGTCAACTGTTTTCAACATATGATCCATGGATAGTATGAGCAACAGAGGTGACAGGTTACAGCCTTGTCTTACCCCTGAAACTACCCTGAACCATGAGCTTAATTTGCCATCTACTCTAACTGCTGCCTGACAGTCTACGTAAAGCCCTTTAATTGCCTGCAAAAGTTTGCCTCCTATACCATAATCTTGAAGAACTGACAGTAGCTTCCTCCTAGGAACATGGTCACAAGCCTTTTCCAGATCTATGACACATAGATACAATTCCATTTCCACTCATAGCACTTTTCCATTACCTGCCGTAGGCTAAAGATCTAGTCCTTACAGCCTCTAAGAGTCCTAAACCAACACTTATTTTCATGTAACTTGTCCTCAATTAATACTCGCACTCTCCTTTCAACAATACCTGAGAATATTTTGCATACAACGCTAATTAAGGAGATACCTCGATAGTTGTTGCAATCTTTTCTGTTTCCATGTTTGAAAAATAGGCGTGATTACCGCTTTCGTCCAGTCAGACGGAACCTTTCCCGATTCCCACGCCTTTTCAATTATTCTGTTTAGCCATTTGAGACATGATAGTCCACTGTATTTGGCGAGTTCCGGCTTAATTTCATCCACCCCAGCCGCTTTATTGCACTGTAATCTACTGACCATTTTCTCCACTTCCTCAAACGAGATCCTGTTTACATCGTCGTTCCTATCCAATTCTACCGGAAAATCTGACACATCGTTGAACGTTTCACCTACATTGAGCAATTACTCAAAATATTCCCTCTATCTGCTCAAGGCATCCATAGGATTGACTAGCAGCTTTCCTGACCTGTCCAAAACACTTGTTAATTCCTTATTCCGTCCCCTTTGAAGATTGCTGATTACGCTCCAAAATGGTTTTCCCGCTGCTTGACCCAGAGTTTCTAGCTTGTTTCCAAAGTCTTCCCATGATTTCTGCTTGGAGTCTGCAATTATCCGTTTGGCTTTGTTTCTTTCTTCAACATAACTTTCTCTGTCTGCCTGATTTCTAGTATGGAGCCATTTTTGAAATTCCTTCTTTTTCTTTTTACTGGCTGCCATGACTGTGTCAGTCCACCAGGCTATCTGCTTCTTCCTACCTTTACACACTACTGTTCCAAGACATTCTCTAGCTGCTTCCAGTAGTGTGTTTCCCTGTACCCTGATCATTCTTCTTCCAATGACTGTAATCATTACATTCAACTAACTGGTACCTTTCCAAGATCATTGTTTTGTATTTGTGCCTAGGTTCCTTGTCTTGAAGTTTCTCCACTCTTATCCTTCTACACATGGACCTGACTTTCTGCTCTTTTGGTCTCACAAAACCAGTTTCACTGCAGATTAAATAATGATCAGTATCATCAAAGAACCCCCTGCAAACACGTGTGTCCTTGACTGTCTTCCCGAATTCCTGGTCTGTTATTATATATTCAATGATAGATCTGGTTCCCCTTCCTTCCCAAGTATAAAGTGTAGCGGTGAATGTCCTTTTGCTTGAAGAAGGAGTTTGTGATAACTAAACCCATACTAGAACAGAAATCCAAGGGCGTTTTTCCGTTCCTGTTGGCCTCCATATCCTCTCCAAACATACCCATAACCTTTTCATGACTTTCTGTGCGATTTCCTATCCTTGTTTTGAAATCACCCATAAGTAAAACACTATCCTTATTCTTCACTCTAACAACTACATCACTAAGTGTGTTGTAAAATCTGTCCATCTCATCTTGATCCGTCCCTTCACAGGGTGAATACACTACTACAATCCTAATTTTCTTGCTGGTGATGGCCAAATCTATCCACATCAGTCGTTCATTTACGTACCTTATTGCAATTATGCTGGGTTAGATTGCTTCCCTGTTGTAAAATCCTATACCCCACTGTGCTCTTCCTACTTTGACTCCTGACAGGTAGACCTTGTATTCCTCTTTCTCTCCCCTTACTCTCACGTCACTAACAGCTAAAACATTTAACCCCATCTTACTTCAAGCCTCCGCCAGCTCTACCTTCTTCCTATTGTAATCCCCATTGATATTAATAGCTCCCCATCTCATTCCAGATCGTTTGCCAAGTCGTATCTGAGGAGTCCCTGGTCTGTCAATTAGAGGTGGGACTCCATCACCTCCAAAGGTACGAGGCATTTGGCTCTGATTGTTGCCAGCATAATATTGAAGCACCTGGGAAGCAGGTTGCTAGCCTTGCTTGCCCAGAGCCCCACTAGGTTTTACCTCTAACGGTTGAGGGACTATCCGGTAGATTTGGTAGTCTTTGCCGTCTGAGCACAAAGGTGGCCACGACTCAGAATATGTCCGAGATGCCCAACCTTATTTCAAAGAAACTGGCATCCCAACTGTCAGGACCACTTGCTTGGCCACTCATACGTTGCCCGTGGTTCATGAACTAGGACATGACTACAGGAATCCACACCATGAACCTGAGATACCTGTCGAAGTCACTTATCAATAAGATGATCTTTGATAATTTGTATTGTTTCAAGATTAATCAATAAAACTGTATGGTTTGATTAACGTAATTTACGTATTTGTAATAAGACCTGTCAACAAAATGGTTAGCATTGTATTTTATCTATTTGACCCGTTTTTTCCAAACATTTCTGTCCAGCCTTACACTGGAAGAATAAATTTACTTTTTTGCACATGGTTGCAGGGAGAGGGTCAAGTTAATGAGCACATGGAGTTGAAATGTACATAGCTGCCCCACTGGATTTATAAAATACGCTACATAGGGTGGCGCACACATTACACCTACATGTTAATAGCAAGGCTGAAGCATGCGTCGCGTTCCGATTAGTCATAAATAAATCAAGTAGACTGAGAGAGAAGGCGTTAAGAGAAATATACATTTATGGTAAATTTACGCTGTCACGAATAGCAATACGCTGTCAGAACGTTTTTAGTATACCATAAGAGAGAGCATATTTCCGCTCTTGCATCGTCTGCCAATGATATTGGCCGAACATAATCGAGACACTGGGCAAATACTCACTAATCTTGTAACGACTGCTCTTATTTTTATCTTCTCTTTCTCCAATATCCTGTAAGATGTGGATCCCTCACGACATGTCCCGGAATTCTTTCAGTGATTATCCGCCTGTCATCTGCGAGATAAATGAAAATTTTCATGTTGTCTTTCATTTCAGATAACTCCACAGGCACACGCACTAGTATTTTACGGATATATTTCCATTTGTCATAAATAATCACTTTTTTGTCAAATATGCGTGATGGCTAATTGTCTTCATGGAATTACCAAAAGTACCTCCTCTTCCTCACAGAGACGAGCCTTAGGTATCTTTTCAACTTCAGCGTTATTAGGTACGTCTCAAAACATGTGTACATCTATTTTACTTGATCAAGGTCATTTAAAATATTATGTAATGGTGTTAAGGTTGTAAGATATTTATTGTAAAGTTCTGTCTATCGAGTTTGAGCATCTGTGTAAAGAAGGCCTTTACGAAACAGTGAAGTACTTTTCTTCTAAAAATAATAAAATATTTTCTTATCAAAGCACTCGGCCTTATCCGTTTATACAACAATTTCTCCACGATTATCAGTAGTATGTGTTATGTACTATGCACATTCAGACTTCAACCAGTTTTCTTAGTCTTTTTTTTCCTTCTCTTCAGTACTTGCGGTAAGAAAGATTCTTTATTCTTCTATAAATCACGAGTAATTTTTTTAAGAGAACCAGTAATGCCCACCTTTTAAAGATAGTCTATTGTTGTTATTATGGTGTTCAGTCCGGAGACTGGTTTGATGCAGCTCTCCACCCTACTCTATCCTGAGCAAGCCTTTTCATCTCCTCATAAGAACAGCAACCGACATCCACTTGAATCTGCTTACTATACGCGTTTTGTCACATAGAATGGCAATTACTTCTGTGGTCAGTTAAAAAAAAAGTTACGTACTGAAAAGTATATTCTGTACGCAATTCTAAAGTTAATAAACATTAAATAACATTACTTTTTTCGCGGATAAAGATCCCAGGTTCTAGTTCCTGTTGCAGCACACAATTTTAATCTGCCATGAAGTTTTATATCAGCGCACACTCCACTTCAGAGCGATAGTTTCATTCTTGAAACATTACTTTTAAACACAACAGAAAAAATGTTTGTGAGATGTAATGTATAGGTAACTAGACCTTATTTAACTTGATGGAGAAGTAGGAGGTTCTGACCGACTAATTTGGTGTTCAAAAATGGGTTGCATCAATAACACATTTATAACTACTTATTTCTGTAGACTTATATGTCATTTATATAGTCTGCTCTTTTGTTGATTTGTGATGTCTGAGGTGTAATTTTGAAGTGGTGTAAAATCCATTTCAACTATTTTCGAGTGTCGTTTGAAGCGTGCAGTATTATTTATGATTTGGATGCCTTTCTCCAGTTATTAATGCTTGTTTCAAATTCGTACGTTTATTTTTTTTTTTTCTGAATTGAACTACTAGGTCTGTGGCTCGAATATCATAAAAAGATTTTTATGTCTTTAAAATAAATAATGAATTTTTCAAGTTAGTTACATAGAGTTATTTTTTAATAATTATTCAACTTGTTGGCTATGGAGAAGTTTTAGATGTGAAACGGATTGGTGTAGAGACTTGGCGTGCAAAAATCCATTAAGAACTATCCATATAGCCGACAATCTATTTTGGGTCGCCCATCTGCAAATGCATGCATGCAAATGTAATCAAAGAAAGAGTGTTATTTCGTTTCCATTGCACATGTAATTCCCAAATTTCAGTTTTTCCCGATTACAGCACTTACTCGTGGTTCACCGGATATTATTCCTTTTTAAATTCAGTCGTCGATATGCAAACCGTCTACGCATTTTGATTGCTTATTTACACTCTGAGGTAGGTATGTAGCAGTATTTTGTAGGTTGCAGTCTGATAACGGAGTACCATTCAACCAAGCAGTCAAAATTAATAATTCAAGTTCTTCAATAGCTTGTTCTCCACTACAGGATAAAAGAAAAAAAACTTTATCTAAGAACGATGAAACCATGTATTAGGTACGTTGGAGATCTCGGCAGAATATATGGTTATGATTCTTTTTAAGGAATGATCCAGATCGCAGTCTATTACTCCTCTATGCCTTAACTGTATCTAAACATCTAGCAATCATAAATAAGTATGACATAAAAGTTTTCTGGGTATGTTACCGCGTCATTATGTAAGGCTATTACTTAAATAACCAACGTTTCGGCCAACGTTACAGTGGCCTTCATCTGGGTAACTGATTATATCATAAATAAGTGGTACATGTATGAGTTGTTTTTGTTATGCTCTTCAGTCCGGAGACTGTTTTAAACTGCGCTCTACACTAATCTATTCCGAACAAGCCTCTTCACTCCTCATAAGAACGCCAACCCACTTGTATCCATTTGAATCTGTTTACTGTAATTGTCTCTTCGCCTCTCTAACTCCACACACTTTTCTCCAATACTAATTTAGCGATTTCTTGACGTCTAAGAATGTGTATAAGCAATGGATTCCTTCTTTTAATGAAGGTATGAAAAAATTCCTTTTCTCCCTTATTCTAATCAGTAACTCCTCTTCAGCTACGCTATCTACCCACCTACTCTTCGGTACCAAATTTTAAAAGCCTCTATTATCTCCCTGTCTGAACTATTTATCGTCCATGTCTCACTCCCGTAAAAGGCGAAACTCCAGAAAAATGCCTTTTGAAAGACATTCTTATGCTTAAAGTTTTTCGATGTTCCGAAATTTCTGTTTCTCGGAAACGCCTTCCTTCCCTTATCCATTAAGCATTTTATAAAGTCTCTTCTCCGGCCATTGTAAAGTATAAACGTCATCTACCATCCCCTTCCAGGGGGGCTCACGGTTCTTTCGTTAGTACGTGCGTGGCGAGCACGGGACCACGAGCTAATGCAGTCTTCCTTCCTTATTTACTTCCCGGACTGCATTTCCTTCCCTCCACAGCGCGGGACTGATACCCTCAGTAGTTTAGTCCCCCTATCCCAACCAAACAACCCAACCCAACCCTCATCTACCATCTCTATTGTTTCGTTACCCAATCCAATTCCTTCACCATCACCTGATTTTCTTCAAATGCATTCCATTACTACTTTTTGTTATTATTATTATTTTGTTCTTCTCAGTGTTCAATATATACACTCCTTACAACACTCTATTTTGGGCAGTTGTTCTTCCATTCTGTCTCTGAGAGAATTATGTCTTCGGTAAAACGAAAAGTTCCTTTTCCTTCACCCTGAACTTTATTCTTGAGGTTGTACCCAATGGAATTTAGTTGAAAGGAAATTCGTAGCATCACTTTATGAAACGAATTCATATTTTTAATGAAAAAGTTCTGAGGCACCAAGGAAGCAGCACAATGTAAATGAAAGGAAGTGGAAACGAAAAGGAGATGGATACCACCTTTTTAAATCAGTGGTGTAAGCATTGTCTGGGAAAGTAAAACCGGTAAAATAGGGGGGGGGTCGTATTTACATTATTTTCTAAATGATACTACCGTCACTCTTTACATATCATTTATTACAAACATTGTTAATAAACTTTACGGTTCCTCGGCATCATTGTCCTCTTCAATGTAATGGTTTAATCTTTACAGCACAGAGATCAGGAATGTTCAGAAGATTGTTATGAGTATTGAGAATCTCTGTAAAGGAGAAAGAAAGGCCTAAACTGATAAGAACAAAGTAATTACCCGTCTGTGCACCCGAAGCTAGCGTCAAGTTTGGACACTATATGCCGGCAGTATACCCCACGGCCTGTTCGATCACAAAATCAATGTTCTGATATCTTGGAAGCAAATTAAAACATAGGTACATCGCAGTTTTAAAGACGCTATATAGATCAGGAACAGGGGGGAATGTTTCGCCAAGTGACTTAATATTAAATATTAGTCCCAAACTGGGAAAGAATTCTGCAAATGTTTGGAGTACAGCACCGTGTGGAAGTGAATACTCGCTATGAGACCACCAGAATAGCAACAGCTGAAGTGATTTACAAATGATGCTTACATTTAGGATGTTTACACAGAAACTTCGAAAAGTTTCAGATCTGTTCGCCAGTACACATACCTATAATATCGTTGACTCCTTTCGTCTATGTCTCATGGTGCAGCACAGTTGCCTTTGGGAGCGCTGTTTTTGGATATTCTTACACTCTGTACCAATAGCCAATCATCATGCATCCGTGGAAGTGAGTTTAATTAGGTAAATACACAAATCGAATACCTGCTACATTTTTACCCGCACTCTTTTCTCACCATAACCCCCCCCCCCCCCTTCCGACAAGCCTTCATACCTATCATTGCTAGTGCTGCCACCGGCTGTGTGTCAGTGGTTATTGCACGTCAATGTCGAACATAGGACGTGGTGACGTTAACTCCACTGGCGCATGTGTCTAAATCTAGTTTAACTTTCGACACTCAATTCTGAGAAGTATCAACAGGAGCGATATACTGTTCAAATTTGACGTTGAACTGTTCGGATACTTATCCCACTACGATTCATACGGTATCATCTAGGGTGGAAACACTAGTCGTTTCGTGTCGATTTGAAGGGCTTAAATCACACCCTAGACACAGACGAATTTCTTATTTTGTTTCTGTAATCGTACTTCACTAATATACAAATACGATGCGGACATGTGTGATTCATTAGCATGCGATAGGCTGTGACAGGCAAAAGAAGTTGAACTCCCCAGACGTGAGTGTGGAACAGGCATGTAAACTTTTTTCAATCAAAATATTTAAAAAAAAGATTAAAATATTTTATATTATTATTATCGGTAGTAGTTATTATTGCATTAATTAGTATTAGTTATTAGTGCGATTGAGGTATGAATGGGATGTCAAATGAGAACTTTTTGTGTGTGTAACCGGATTCTCACTATTAGCGTCCTACAGTAGTTTATTATTTATGTGTGTTTTTTTAATTTGAGTTTCAAATGTTTAAATGTTTTCTTATGAGACTTAACTGTGGGGTCATCAGTCCCTAAACTTACAAACTACTTATGAACTACCTTATACTAAACACAGAACACACATTCATGCCCGAAGGGGAAATTCGAACTCCCGACGGGTAACCTCCTCGCGCATCGCAGTATAGTGCTATTTGAGTTTCTAAATATATTCTGCGCTCGCGTGTTTATTATATTCGCGTTGAAGTATCGGTGTAATCTTCCAACGTGTTAATCGCGACTTTCTTCGTCTTGTTCAATCTTTGTACATGGGTGAAGGTAGAACAGGTTTGTAGGCTCACGTTTTGAAATGTTCAAATGTTTGTTAAGCTTATGGGACTTGACTACGGGGTCATCAGTCCCTAAACTTACAAACTACTTACGAACTAGCTAATACTAAGGACGGCATAAATATCCATGCCCGAGGGGGATTCGAATCCCCGATCGTAGTGGCCGTGTAGAACGTGACTGGCGCGCCTCAATCCGCTTGGCCACCGCGGCCGGCTTACGTTTTGAAAACCGTAAACCGTGTAGTGTGGCTACTGTGTACTGGCACCGTACTGTAATTTCATACTCAAGTTTTTTTATTTCTGCGTGATAGTGTAACTTCTTGGTGCAGTTCTTGTTGTATCTCCTGGATGCAGAGGGTTCAGGAAGTGGACCATGAGGAGCAAGGACGAGGACATAAGTCTGTAACTTAAGAAATTGATTAGTCCACACATATTTATGAACACAATAAAACGAATACTTTACTTTGCTGTGCTTGTAGAGGTACGAAGTTCTTCCTAAGTAATACACAGTACTGAAAAGTATCACTAGAGTCCTGGCACTAGTAAACTGTTCCGGTTTGTGATAAGACTCACTGCTGGCCCTAGTATATGTATCTCTTTTCTTGACTCATGTATCTTAACCGTCGAGCTGTAGAACTGTCCCGTATTGCTGTTGTGCACCGGCATACGTAGGCGAGCCCCGTTCTCCCTGATGGTCGGCGCGCATAGCAAGCAAAGAGGCACAGAGACTGCGGGCGCCCTCAGCGGCCGATGTACTATAGAGCCACTTTTCGCTCATCTTGTACTGGTGCGGTGACTTGCGTGGACCGCAGGCGTTACGGAGAAGAGCGACATCACAAAAGTTCCAGCGTTTTCATGTGTCCCAAATGTGCAGTCATAAATAGTATCATTATGGACTTTATTTTGGGAGGGGGGCGCGGGGGTTGTGACTGCTGTGTACGGTATCCCTTACCTATATTTTCGAAGTCCCATCTGTGTCGTACAATATTCACGAGTCTCATGGTATCGCTTGTCTTTAGGCCACTTCTCAGTTTGTAAGGTCTGGGAAGTTACAGAGGATGGCATTGGGCAATTGGGCTCCTTTGGGAAATGGATGCTAGGGAGGGGAAGATATCCAGTGTGCAGTCCCAGTGCAAACCGGGTGGAATCATTCCAGTTGTGGAACTGGTCATTCCAGATGCAATGAAAAGGACAGGATGCGGCTTGCTGCAGGCGGATGCTTTATGTGGGTACCAAGGATTAGTTTGGCTTTTATCAGAAGACATCCTCTGTGTTTCATAGCGGTAATGTTAAGTGATAAAGACAGTCTCGCTTGCAAGATAAGGGTTGACCTCGCCATCTGCACCCTAGTGGACAGGACCGACTGCGGTTCTTTGGTACATACCCTAGTGGAAGATCGGAATCAGAGGATTAGGCGACCGTGTAACCTGATTTGCGCTTTCAGGTAGTGGAGTTCTGGATTCTACTGAATAGGTCAGGTGACACTAGTAGCACAAGTTGTTGGTTCAAAGCCACGCAATTCTTCGGCACTCCGCTGGTATAAGATAGTGCGACGCCATGACTGTTGTATCTTCAGCGTACTTGATTAAGAAACTGTAGTTTGTACCCTGATGGGCACAGAAACTTGGCTATTCCGGAAAGTAAAGAACACAAATTCATTAAATGATTGGCTGGATTGTTGCTTTGGACAGGGAAATGAAACTGCTAATGTAATCAGCAGCCCGGTGTAGAGGGAAAGGAGTGCAGATACGAAAGTATGGAAAGGAACTGCAGTCCAGGGAGGAAACAAGGATAAAAGATGCCATAACTCATTGCACGTGCAGATCTATTCATTAGGTGAGAGACATGGAATAAGAGGTGCCCAAGGTAAGAATAGAAATCACTTGATACTGTGGAACGGTAGTGGAAACACTGAGTACTGCCTCGTCTTGTTGAAAGATAATGTCCTATGTACCCAAAAAAAGTAAGGTTTCGTTACGTGCCCCGACAAGTCTGCCACCAGCAGGAGAAATACGAAATGACAGTGCTAATCAATTTTATTACTCATTGTAGATCACTAAAGTAAATAATGATATACGATTATATGTGTCTCATGGGCGACCTGAGTGCCCGAGTGGATGTTGATAATACAATAGATCTAATATATTTTACCATCCAAAATAAATAAAGTTTTACGAACCCCTTTTCAAAACATAATTTCATGAATAAATGTACGTTTTGTTACCAATAAAAAATCACTAAAGTCAATACGAGCTTAGTTTTAATAGTCTATCACATTTAAGTGGCGTAATATTTCCAACAAGATCAAAGAAACAATTCACAAACACAGAGTTGGAAATACAAATTCATAAAAGTGCACAACATCCAAGAATAGAGGATGAAAAAGACTAAAAGAGAAATGTAAGAAAAATTTGTAAGTAACAAACCAAATGGAAATTTCAAAACCTTCAAAGAGATTATAATTCTAGCAGCCAATGAATCTTTAGGCTTGAGTAAAAGTAGTAATGTAAGGGTATTAATGATTTCGAACCATGACATTGGAAAGATAAGTAAATACAAGAAAGAGGCCTATCTAAAAACCTAGTCATGACGTGGTCCTATGTGTAACAGGTAGGTTTGCAAATGAACGGTATTTATTAAAGAAAGAAATACGGAACACGAAGCGGGAAAGTTGGAACCGATATTTGAGTGAAATGTAACAAGAAATTACAATACGAAAACAGAAAGGATACAAATTTATGTAGCACTAGAATAAAAACGAAGAGATCATTAGTAACACAATATTACATGCGAAAAGAATCTTTGAAATGCGTAAAAGATTTACTGATTGATGGTTAAAATGAAACATATGATCGTTGACAGCAGTACCCTAGGGGCCTGATAACAATGCTAAACTACAAAGTGTAATTAAAGAAACCAAATCTAGAATTCCTCCTATACTGATAAAATAAACAGAATAATTATGTGTCAGATTGAATAAAACATGGGTTTTCAATATGAAGAATGTTTGCTAATTGAGAGGACATAGTCTACACTTAATATATCCACCGGTATGAAGTAAGTAGATGAAAGATGAAAGGCAATAAGTCATAATGTGAAAATAACCGAAAAGCAAATGTACCAAATTACCGTTAGAAACTGTACGATAAATTACCTTCGAGATATTTATACCGTCAAAGGACGCTATAGTTTTATTATATTAATATCATGTTCTAAATACCTTTCCACTGTCTCGCAAGCAACCTTCCTTCAAACAGACTATAGAATACCAACTTATACTGTAACAGCAGTACCCGTTCAAGATGGTTTTAGCTTGTTTCTCATCATAAGAAAAGGAAGGAAAGTATAAGCCACACATTTATGAGTAATTTCATCCTGCTTACTGAATTGAAAATGTAAATACAACCTACACTCTTTGCTCCCTTTATCTAAATCTTATCTGTGCCAAAATTCTTCGCCTACTGCTTTTAAAGTATGCAAAATGTTCCATTGTTATAAGCGCGTCTTCTGAGTGGCAAATATTTTGCATAAATCTCTTATATTCATTTATATACATTCTGTAAAGAGATAACGTTGTTTATAAAAACGCCTAAATTTACATATATATAGATTGTTGTTGTTGTGGTCTTCAGTCCAGAGACTGGTTTGATGCAGCTCTCCACCCTATTCTATCCTGAGCAAGCCTTTTCATCTCCTCATAAGAACGACAACCCACATCCACTTGAATCTGCTTACTCTACGCGTCTCTTGGTCTCCCTCTACGATTTTTACCCCACACACTTCCCTCCAACGCTAAATTCACAATTCCTTGATGTCTAAGAATGTGTCCTACCAATCTAACCCTTCTTTTATTCAAGGTATGCCAGAAATTTCTTTTCTCCCCAATTCGGTTCAGTACCTCCTCATTAGTTACGCGATCCACCCACCTAATCTTCAGCATTCTTCTGTAGCACCACATTTCAAAAGCCTCTATCCTTTTACTGTCGACACTGCTTATCGTCCATGTTTCACTCCCATACAAGGCAACACTCCATACAAATGCCTTCAGAAAGGACTTCCTTAGGCTTAAATCAATATTCGATGTTAACAAATTTCTCTTTTTCAAAAACGCCTTTCTACCCATTGCCATTCTGCATTTTATATCATCTGTACTGCGACCATCATTTGTTATTTTACTGCCCAAGTAACAAAACTCATCTACCTCCTTTATTGTTTCGTTACCTAATCTAATTCCTTCAGCATCACCTGATTTTCTTACACTGCACTCCATTACGCTAGTTTTGCTCTTGTTAATGTTCATCTTATATGCACCTTTCAGCACACTGTCCATTCCGTTCAATTGCTCTTCCAGGTCCTTTGCTGCATCTGACAGAATTACTATGTCGTCGGCAAAACGCAATGTTTTTAATTCTTCACCCTGAACTTTAATTCCTTCTCCAAATTTCTCCTTGCTTTCCTTTATAGCTTGCTCAATGTACAAATTGAACAACATTGGGGAAAGGCTACAACCCTGTCTTACTCCCTTTCCAACCACTGCATCCCTTTCATGCTCTTCAACTCTGACAACCGCTGTCTGGTTTTTGTACAAGTTGTAAATAACCTTACGCTCCCTATATTTTACTCCTGCTTGCTTCAGAACTTGAAAGAGTTTACTTCAATCAACATTGTCAAAAGCCTTCTCCAAATCTACAAAAGCTAGAAATGTTGGTTTGCCTTTTCTTAATCTATCTTCTAGGATAAGCCGTAAAGTGAGTATTGCCTCCCGTGTTCCTACATTTCTCCTGAACCCAAACTGATCTTCCCCGAGGTCGGCTTCTACCAGCTTTTCCATCCTTCTGTATATAATTCGTGTTAATATTTTGCAACCATGACTTATTAAACTGATGGTTCTGTAGTTTTCACACCTGTCTGCACCCACTTTCTTTGGAATGGGGATTATAACATTTTTCTTGAAGTCTGAGGGTACTTCACCTGTCTCATACATCTTACACACAATGTGAAACAATTTTGTCATGGCTGGTTCTCCCAGAGACTTCAGTAGCTCTGACGGGATATCATCTACTCCAGGGGCCTTGTTTCGACTTAGATCTTTCAGTGCTCTGTCAAATTCATCTCTCAGTATAGTATCTCCTATTTCATCATCATCTACATCCGCTTCCCTTCCTACAATATTGTCTCGAAGTTCATTTCCTTTGTAGAGCGCCTCTATATACTCTTTCCACCTTTCAGCTTTCCCTTCTTTGCTGAGAACTGGTTTTCCATCAGTGTCCTTGATATTCATAGAGCTGTTTTTCTTATCGCCAAATGTTTCTTTTATTTTGCGGTAGGCTGTATCTATTTTTCCCCTATTTATACATTCTTCTACATCCTTGCATTTGACTTCTAGCCATTCCTGCTTAGCCATTTTGCACTTCCTGTCAATCTCATTTCTTAGTCGTCTGTACTCCATTTTGCCTGTTTCATTTACTGATTTTTTATACTTTCTCCTTTCATCGATTAAATTTAGTATCTCCTGTGATATCCTAGGATTCTTTGTAGGTCTTGCCTTCCTACCTATCTTGTCCTCTGCTGCCTTCACTATTTCATCTCTCAATTTTACCCATTCCTCCTCAACTGTTTTATTTTCCCCTGTTTCTGTCAATTGTTGCCTGAAGCTCCCTCTGAAATTCTTAAGAACTTCAGGTTCCTTCAATTTATCTAGGTCCCATCTCCTTATTTTCCTACCTTTCTGTAGTTTCTTCAGTTTCAGCCTACAGTTCATAACCAACAAGTTATGGTCAGAGTCTATGTCTGCCCCTGGGTATGTCCTACACTTCAAAACCTGGTTCCGAAATCTATGTCTTACCATTATAAAATCTATCTGGTATCTCCCGGTGTCTCCTGGTCTCTTCCACGTATACAACCGTCTTTTGTGATTCTTAAACCAGGTGTTTGTTATAACTAAATTATGTTCCGTGCAAAATTCTACCAGGCGGCTTCCTCTTTCATTCCTTTTGCCCAGACCATATTCACCCACTATCTTCCCTTCCCTTCCTTGTCCTACTACCGAATTCCAGTCTCCCAAAAAATTAAGTTTTCCTCTCCCTTAATTGTCTGAATAATTTCCTTTAGCTCCTCATATATTTCTTCGATCTCCTCATCATCGGCAGAGCTAGTTGGCATATAAACCAGTACTACTGTTGTCGGTGTTGGCTTCGTATCTATCTTGACAATGATAATGCGATCGCTGTGCTGGTCATAGTAGTTTACCCGCATTCCTATTTTCTTATTCATTATCAATCCTACTCCTGTAATACCCCCAACTGATTTTGTATTTATAATCCTGTACTCACCTGACCAGAAATCCTGTTCATCCTGCCACCGAACTTCACTAATCCCCACTATATCTAACTTCAACCTATCCATTTCCCTTTTTAAATTTTCTAATTTTCCTACTCGATTAAGGGATCTAACATTCCACGCTCCGACCCGTAGAATGCCAGTATTGTCTTTCCTGATGATCACATCCTCCTGAGTAGTCCCCGCACGGAGATCCGAATGGGGGACTATTTTACCTCCGGAATATTTTACCCGAGAGGATGCCATCATCATATGTTCATACAGTAGAGCTGCATGTCCTCGGGAAAAATAACGGCTGTAGTTTCCCCTTGCTTTCAGCCGTTCGCAGTACCTGTGTGGCAAAGCCACATTAGCTGATGTTACAAGGCCAGCTCAGTCAATCATCCAGACTGTTGCCCCTGTAACTACTGAAAAGACTGCTGCCCCTCTTCAGGAACCACACGTTTGTCTGGCCTCTCCACAGATACCCCTCCGCTGTGGTTGCACCTACGGCACGGCTATCTGTATCGTTGAGGCACGCAAGCCACCCCACCTCGGCAATGTCTGTGGTTCATGGGAGTGGATATGTAGATTATATTACATATATTCAAGAATATGGTAGATAAAAACCCTACTGTATTGGAATGAAGAGTTGTGTCAAGTATCAAAGCAGTCGTTCCACAACTGTTGGAAATTAACGGTTTTGCACAACCCAACACAAATTTTATATCGTTCTGCATGTATTCCATGTATATTACACATATACCAAGTGGAGTTCGATTGGGTACCAAACACTGTGTCAAAATATTGTGTCAAAATTTCAATGCATACTGCGAAGATCATTGGAAACTTTGAGGTTTTCAACAAACCAACGTTCGTAGTAGTACTTTTACAGGAAATTCAGATATTCCTAACCGAAAATATCCGAAAGATTTTGAACGGTTTGAAAATATTTAAGATCGTGGCATCTGAATACACATTTGTACATATATTGTATGTCATACATTAATGAAATAACTGTGTACAAAAACCATCCCGTTTATATAGATAAGTTATGTGTAAGTTTTAAAGAAATCGGGCATGATCTTTCGGACTTTAACAGTTTTGGAGAAAAGTACATTTAGGTATTTATTATTATGCATTTATTGATTCCAAAAAGGTTTCCGACAATTAAAGCCGAAAATGCTACAGGATCACCTCAGGAAAATGTGAGTTTCAGGACACCTGATTATGGGTATTTAGTCATTTTAAAAATAATTCAATACATATCCGTAATATGAGGAGTGGCGTATAGTCTATCCACCAATTTGTAAGATACTGATGTCCACACGAATTTAAATATTTATGTGTACAATACCACTTGGAAGTTATTGATGTCATAAATGATACTTTAATGTCTGATAACTTTTTCTTTATTACCATGTTATTTGCTGATAATGAGTTATGACAGGAGAATATGAAGAAGAGTTTCAAATTGCTGTACGTTAATTGAATAAATTTGGCGCTACATATGGAATAAGACCACCTACAAAGAAGATAAAGTTGATGGAATATGAAAGATTAGTGCGAAGTAGAACTACAATTTTAATACGTGGGGAAAATATGCTTTAAATATTTATGGTGCAAAATTATGTTTTTCACGCCAGATGGTGTGGAACTTAAGTTCGCACAGATTAAGACTTTCCTATGTAAGTAGACAATATACATTGAAACACAAAGCAGGAGAGAGACAGTAATTAAGTTTAATTCGGAATGATTGACGTCAATATTTGATCAGTTATGTGGAATCGAATCGTGGGAGATGAAATTCCCGTGAGATATTGACAAATTGATATTAAACAAGAACTTAATTTTTGAACCCGTTACAAATATAAGTAAATAATATCGAATGACCAGGAAAGACCATGTCCAACGCATATTCAGTGGTAAGAGCTAAAACCGCTATACAATGTAACGCTACCGTCAAGAGTAACGTTTGCCGTCTCCCTTAAAACTGTTTGCGTGTACAATCCTGAGGCGCAACAGATCAAAAGAGATACCATAAAAAACGATAGCGACGTACTGTTTATGTGCCATGCAATGACTTCATTACTATGAATGGCGTTCCTTATCGTCAGAGTCTCCACAAGAAGATGAATTCATCGGGACATTGTATGTATCTTAAAACAGGTCTCAAAGAAGCACCGATTCAGTCCCCCACACGGTTTACCGTGTGAAACTGGCAGTGTTCCGTTAACATAAACTACCCTCTAACTGTAAAAAATGTTCAAAGCCTTGGAAGCACTGCTTAAAAGGTTTAGGATACGGAAGATATATGAGCATTTACTGAACTACGACAACGACATGATGTGTTACTGCAAACAAGTACATTCAATGACAGAACGTACCTAACTCATTAGTATGATACCGTACAGGGGGGCATTATTTGCTTGATATTACAAATGATATCTATATCACAGGCAGTTCAGGAACTAAACATATGAATCCTCTGACAAATATTAGCAGCTACAAGAGGCAGTTTTTGCATCTTATACGAGAAACAAGCAAACAACATTCAAAAGGCACTTCTAAAAAAGTAAGCTACGGAGCAATTGTTATATACAAAATACTGAAGCAGTTTCTACTATCTCCAATTTGCACTTCCACTGAAATGCTAAACTTCTGCCTCTAATAGCAAGTAGCACTATTTACACCAATTTTACCTTCGTTGCATCAACTCTTTATACAGTCGCAATTTATGAGCAGCAGAGTAGATTTAGATGAAGTAATATGGTAGTTAACTTGTATTCGGTATATACAGAATAAGGGTGTATATTAATAATTTATCATGTTTAATATTTACACCAAGGAACCTCCACAATTTTCCTGTAGTTTGATGAATTATTATTTTATTAAATTGTATGTTAATGCTGTTTCTATAGATCTATTATGTACAATTGATAGAAAATCATATATCATTTCATAATACACATTACACTTATTTCCAAAACTATGTAGGCTCCACAGAGAGTCATTTTTAATTACAGGAATGTATGGATGTAACACGCATGTTTTCGAGTTATCACTGTTTGCTGTTGAAACAAGACAGTTCCAAGTATTTCTGTTAAGTCCAACGTGAGACAAAGATTTCTCCTTAATAATTCTTTTCTTTCAAACGATAACTGTTTGTTTTCAGCTTTCTTTTTCCTTTATTTTACCTTCCATCGCATGATTACGAAGTAATAGGTCATTTCGTATAAACAGTACGAACGTTATGTTTCTTTGAGGTAAAATTCCGTCGTTTTCCTGCCTCAAGGGAAAATTACGACTGTCGATGCGTATTCGAAATAAGAAACGCTTGCTGAGGGCGACAGTTTAAATATTAAAGTAAATGTGTTGATTCAGAACGGCGAATGCTCTGAAATAAAAGAGACTCCTGGTAATAAGCCTCGAGTGAACGATTGGATGTGTGAATAATTAAGCTGAAGTGATCGTCAACATTTACCGAAATGGCGTCCAATTGCTGATATTCTCTGTACAATATTACTCCTTCTACGGTTTCGTTTCTGATTTAATAAAAGTGGCTTCTAGGAAAGACGCTATATTTACAGTCTTTAGTAGCAACGGGCGCAGCAATTGCAGTTCATTTCGGAGAAATCTATGCATTAATCACGAGTACATTGAGGTAACCCGTGTTTTCCTATAATCACAACGATGCCATCACGCCTGTCATACCATTAATGTACTGGATATTACGTCCGAAATATTGTTTTCTTGAATAATATACTCTTAAGAACCGCTGCCAGCTGTAATGTTGCATATTGCTGCTAGTAGCGTTCCGGAAGTCTACGACTGTTGAGTGAATTCGAAATTCAGTTTTCTGCATACGGTGTTACAGGTAACTGGCAATGAAGAAAACCTTGTAGAAGACTATGCTAAGGCTACCTTAAAAGACGAAAATTTGTGAACCACAGAGTGTATTGTATCGTGACGTTTTGAAATATTTGTGTAACAGCAGGAGTATCTTAAATTGTACTACAAATACATTTTTTTCTTTTTATGTATCTAAAAATCGTAACAAATTTCGTAACAATTCTTTGCTTGATAAAAAATCTACCGAGATTTTTTTCTACAGAAGGATGTTGACACACACGTTTTACTCTTTTCATTTATAATTCCCAGGTTATCAGTTTTAATACTTGCCACGATGATTCTATTACTACTCGTTTTGGTCATGAATGTCTCCGTCAGATCTTTGTTGCTCATAAATCTGCTTTCCAATTTCCTGACTAGGAACTCGTTTGTTTTGGGCGATAGTAAGATCATTGTGAAGCAGCTAGTACAAGTTACGCGTCCGCCCTCACTTCGGAAATTTGTGATGATTTTCCACGGATCATACGACAATAAGTCTCTTGTGTATAAAGCAATATCACTTCCGTCGTTGTCCTACGAACCAGGAAAGCGAGATACCTATGTTAATCGCTTTATTAACTGTAACACAGAATCCCAAAAGATTTACGTATGGAATTTTTTTCACACATCATTTTCGTCCTCTCATAAAAACCATCAACAATGACTTGCCACTCTTCCGCGACAACCACAACATTCAAATGTGGAATTCGTTTTCCGCTCTGAAAGTATAAGCCATGCTTAATTTTCATCAAAAACAGTTTTGATTTTCCTATATCCCGCATGATTGTCTTCACGTTTCAAATTACCCTGCTGTGTTTTTCTCTTGCTTTATCTGTAGTTTGTTGTCATTTTTCTCAGACATTGTACAGGAATCAGAGGCGCTCCATGTTCATATATTACTCCAGAACTCTCGTACTCAAATTACCTCTTTTTTACATGGCATATTCACTAAATGTACTATACTGAATAACGGGATTTGAATGACTCAGAGTGGCAGTGACACATGGATTAGTAATTCTACTTTTCACTGTTATTTCAAGAACTACATCTACTACGTCTGTTCGAGTTAAATTCGTTTTTATTTTAATTCGCTGAATTCGCTTACAGAAAATTCTGACCTCAGTTGGAGAAAATCATATTTGATTCACAACCAAAGATGTGCTTGGCAAACCGGTGCTTCATCACACATCACCTGAATATTTGAATGTGACTAAAGCACACCTTATTAACCTCTTACAGCGAATCCTAATGTCACGATCTTCGGTCTAGAGAGAAGGTAGGGATACCTTGTACAATAGATTTTCCATTATAATACGTCTACTTAACTACTGTTTTTAATCCGATTCTTTAAATTTCTCTTGCTTGTTGGTTTCCCATAATTTCATAAGATTTGCAACTTGTTTGTATTTTTTTCCAACCTCAAAAAAAAAAAAAAAAAAAAAAAATGCTTCCGTTATTCAGCATTTTATGATTTCAGACTCCAAATACTATGAGTGTCGTTAAACAAGCCGCTAATTCGGCCTGTGGTGAACATCAAGTTGTGGTAATGTATTCAACATCGCGGTTAATTCGGACAGAGAGAACTCCATATCCCCAGAATTATACTCTGATCCTTAATTACTCGTTTCTTAGAATATTCTGCACGTTTATCTTAATATATATCAACTCGTGGTTTTATACTACACTACTGGCCATTGAAACTGCTACACCAAGAAGAAATGCAGGTGATAAACGGGTATTCATTGGATAAATATATTACATTACATTTTCACGCAATTTCGGTGCATAGATCCTGAGAAAGCAGTACCAAGAACAACCACTTCTGGCCGTAAAAACGGCTTTGATACGCCTGGGCATTGAGTCAAACAGAGCTTTGATGGCGTGTACAGAAACAGATGCCCATGCTTCTTCAACACGATACCACAGTGCATCAAGCGTAGTGACTGGCGTGTTGTGACGAGCCATTGACCATTGACCAGACGTTTTCAATTGGCGACAGATCTGGAGAATGTGCTGGCCAGGGCAGCAGTTGACCATTTTCCGTATCCAAAAAGCTGCGTAAAGGACCTGCAACATGCGGTCGTGCATTATCCTGCTGAAATGTAGGATTAGATTAGATTAGATTGTTTATTTGTTCCGTAGACCCATATTGAGGGGATCCTCGTGGATGTGGAACATGTCAAGAAACAAAATTTACAAGTTGAATAACAAATAATACTAATAATATAAATACAAATACATACACTTATAATATAAATACAGATACATAATTTTTTTAAGGTTTTTTTTTTTTTTTTTTTTTTTTTTTTTTTTTTTTTTTTTTTTTTTTTTTTTTTGCTGATAATATAATAATACTAATATAGTATGAGTGCATGCATCATTTGGTACAATTTAGAAATTCACTAATGGAGTAGAAGGAGTTGGCCACTAGAAAGTCTTTTAGGTTCCTCTTAAACTGATCTTTATTTGTAGCTAAATTTTTTATACTTGATGGTAAATTATTGAAAATGTGTGTTCCTGAGTAGTGGACCCCTTTTTGAACTAAAGTAAGTGCTCTTAAATCCTTGTGTAGATCATTTTTATTTCTAGTATTGTATGTATGAACTGAGCTGTTTGTTGGGAAAAGGGATATATTATTTATGACAAATTTCATTAAGGAATAAATATACTGAGAGGCAGTAGTTAATATACCCAGTTCTTTAAAGAGGCTTCTACAAGACGTCCGTGAATTTACTCCACAAATAATACGTATTACAAGTTTTTGGACTCTGAAGACTTTTGACTGACTTGAAGAGTTACCCCAAAATATTATACCATATGACATTAAGGAATGAAAGTAAGCAAAGTATGCAAGCTTTGTTATTTTTATGTCTCCTATGTCTGATAACACTCGTATTGAAAATACAGATTTGTTGAGTCGTTTCTGCAGTTCTGTGGTGTGCTCCTCCCAACTAAATTTATTATCAAGCTGTAATCCCAGGAATTTAATTCTGTCAACCTCTTCTATCTGCTCTTCTTCATATTTAATGCATATGCTGTCAGGAAATCTCTTGCATGTTCTGAACTGCATGTAGTGCGTCTTTTCAAAGTTTAATGACAATGAGTTGGCTTTAAACCATTTATTAATGTTCATGAAAATATCATTAGCAGACTTTTCTATCAATATACTTGACGTACTCTTTATTGCAATACTTGTATCATCTGCAAACAAAACGAACTCTGCTTCTGGTAGTGTAACTGATGAGAGATCATTAATGTACACAAGAAAAAGCAATGGCCCTAAGATGGATCCTTGTGGGACACCACATGTAATTTCTTCCCAATCCGATGATGACTGTTGGCCTAATTCAGTAGTCACTTGCACTGACACCCTTTGTTTCCTGTTAGTGAGGTACGACTTGAACCATTTTGCAGCATTTCCCGTGACCCCATAGAATTCTAATTTACTTAAAAGGATGTTATGGTTCACACAATCAAATTCCTTTGACAAATCACAGAAAATACCTGCTGCTTGCAATTTATTATCTAATGAATTAAGTACATTCTCACTGAAAGTGTAAATAGCCTTCTCAATATCGGAACCTTTCAGAAATCCAAACTGTGTTCTAGACAATATGCCATTTGCGGTTAAGTGGTTGAGAAGCTGCTTGTACATTACCTTTTCTATAATTTTTGAGAATGCTGGCAAAAGTGAAATGGGTCTGTAGTTTGATGGTATCTCTTTATCCCCCTTCTTGAAGAGAGGTTTAATATCTGCATATTTTAGCCAATCAGGAAATGTTCCCGTTATAACAGACTGGTTACACAAATAACTTAAGATTGTGCTAAGTTCACAAGAACACGCTTTAATTAACTTTGTTGATATTTCATCGTATCCACTGGAATTCTTTGTTTTTAAAGATTTTATTATGGAAGATATTTCTTGTGGTGAAGTGACTGACATATTCATGTGTGTGAAGTTATTTGTAAATGCTAGTTTCAAATATCCAAGCGCATTATTTACTGACCCAGACAATCCCATACTATCAGTAACGGATATAAAGTACTTGTTAAATAGATTTGCCACACTATGCCCATCAGTTACTAATGTCTCAGCTACTCTTAATCGTACCTGCTCTTTTTCCTTTCTGGTTCTACCAGTCTCTTCTTTCACTATATCCCATATTGTATTTATTTGGTTTCCTGATGTTGCTATCTTCTTTTCATAGTGCATTTGTTTAGATACCTGAATAACTTTTTTAATATTTTACAGTATTCCTTATATTTAGTTAAATCATCATCATTGCAACTACTCTTGGCTGATAGATACATACTCCTTTTTGTCTTACATGAAATCTTTATTCCTTGTGTAATCCAAGGTTTTATTATAGACTTCTGTTTAATTCGCGTTACTTTTAGAGGAAAACAGTTTTCAAACATGATACTAACATTATTAATGAATACATTATATTTTTCATTCATGCCATTAGCACTATATACATCTTTCCAGTTCATGTCTTTGAGGAGTTTTCTAAAATTTTCAATTTTTGGTGGGTTGACTACTCTCCTGTATGTACATTTTGCAGTCTTCATAATCTTTTTAGAATCTATACCTAAAACAAGGAGCTGCATAGCATGATCTGACAGGCCATTTATTATTGGTTTTATGATATGATTTTGTTCCTTTGATTTGTCTATAAAAATATTATCAATTGCTGTCCTAGAGGTTTTAGTTACCCTAGTTGGAAAGTTTACGGTGTGTGTTAGATTGAAAGACAAAGTTACTGACTGCAATAAATTTTTACTGGAGGACTGCATAAGAAAATCTGTATTAAAGTCACCAGCAACCAGGATTTCTTTATTTCTTCCTGTTAAATAACCCAATAGAGCTTCTAGATGATTTAGGAATAGATTATAATTTCCTGCAGGTGCTCGGTAAATAGTTACTATTATATAGCATCTGTTATGGAATTCTACTTCTGTTGCACAAGCTTCTAAATGCTGCTCTAGACAGAATTTATTTATATCAATATTCTTGAATTTATAGCAGTGTTTAATGAATGTGGCTACTCCTCCTCCCTCCATATCTACTCTACAGAAGTGTGAAGCTAAATTAAATCCTGGAATGTTTAACATATCTATACCAGTGGCCACATGATGTTCAGAGAGGCAAATTATGTCGATTGGGCTAGAGGAATCTATTTCATCAATACAAATGAGTAGTTCATCAAGTTTATTTCTGAGTCCTGGAATATTTTGATGTAATAAAGATAACTGATATTGCATACTAATGGCTTGAGTAAGATTTACTGGAAGTTTCTGACTACTTTCTGTTAAACATTGTTTGCTAAAATCTATCTCCTGTTTATCTGCTTTTCCAAACTGAGGGTGTCTTACAAGCTCTCTCAAAACTGGTTTTCTTCCCCCCCTCCCTATCCTAAAAAAGGCATCCCTCTGACACCTGTAACCACTGGTATTTTACCATTTGTGACAGTGCCCCCCCGTAAGTTACTTGCAATCAACCCAGACAATTTTCCCTTCCCTTTCCTGTTGAGGTGAAGGCCATGCCTAGTATAGTCCCACCTACAGATATCATCCACAGGAATCAAACCAATATGGGACCCCATATCTGACATGAGTAGCCGTTCCAACTCCAAGTTTACTCTCCTGACAGAAGAGTTCAAATGAGGCCGATCATGGCGACTCAAGACAGATACAAATCCCACACTAGTATGCCTCGTTGCCGATGATATCTTCACCAGGTCACACTCTATAGAATATTCACAGTTTCTGTCAATGCTGTTTCCCGGACCACCCACTATAACCACGGTATCCTCCATTGTGAAATCCTTACATAAAGAACCTATATCCTCTGTTACCTGACCCAGGCCCGCATTTGGTTTGAAAACGTTTGTGACCTGGTACCCTGGTCCTAGCTCTTCCTGCAGTAGTTGGCCAACACCTCTACCATGTGAACTACCTAACAACAAGACTTTCTTTCTTTTCTCAGTTTTCCCTACCTTTTTCAAGTCCTTTTTGAAAGTCTGTTGTGTCCTTTCTACAGTTACAGCTACATGAGGCTCATCCGATCCTGACTGAGGCAACAGGTCAAATCTATTTTTCACATTAAGGACAAAGCTGTCTGAAACTGTCCTAAGTCTGTTCCCCCTCTTACCTGTTGCCACTTCCCACCGCTGTTCACCCTTCTCCCTCCTTAACCTGCTCAGTGTCTCCCTTGCCTTATCTAATTCAGCTTGAAGAGCTGCAATTTTCCCCTCCTGTTCCATTATTTTCCTATCTCTATTGCAGATCCTACAAAACCACTGGTGAGCCTCATTTACATCCCCATTTCCCACGCCACTACATTCGCCCCAATGAAAAAAAAACACTACAACCATCACACCACACCCCGGAACTAACGATCCTACGGCATGTCACGCACTTCTCACCCATGGTAAAAATAGAAATCGTAAAAACTTGATTAAGTACTGACTAAAACGTAAAAGTTACACCAAGAGACACTAAAATCTGTTCACGCAAATATAACTAACTGAAAGGGCACTGGATATAAAGAAACTCGGTCACGAAAACAAAAATTAGGCCTAAAAAAAACACGCTCACGAAAACAAAATTTAGGCCTATAAACACGGATTACTATATTCACTTTTGATAAAATCACGAAATTTACGTCTGACAGACTTTATAAATCCTAACTACTGTACGCCGCGAGTGAAAAATAGAACAATCGGTAATTAGAAATAAGTTTTAGTCACTGTTTACAACGATTCCCGCGAGTTAAATTAGGCCTACAACTACGTGCTATAGGCGCGACAGGTAAAATAAACTTTTTACACCGTTTTTCCTTATTTAACACTACACTAACACTTCCACTAATGTAACAACACTTATATTATATTTATAACAACTGCAAACGATTAAATATAGCTTAAAAACAACGATTTTTGTAATTATTTACTGGAGCAAATACTCGAAACGATCGCGCGGGCGCAGTGTTACCAACCGTTTCGCAGGGATAGAGTAAAGGGTAGGGCCACGGGTCGGAACACATCTGAAATGTAACAGTCACAGTTCAAAGTGCCGTCGATGCGAACAACAGGTGACAGAGACGTGTAACCATTGGCACCTCATACCATCACGCCGGGTGATACGCCAGTATGGCGATGACGAATATACGCTTCCAATGTGGGTTTACCGCGATGCAGCCAAACACGGATGCGATGTTTTAAACATAACCTGGATTCATCCTAAAAATGACGTTTTGCCATTAGTGCACCCAGGTTCGTTGCTAGATACCCCATCGAAGACGCTCCTTTCTGTGATGCAGCGTCAAGGGTAATCGCAGCCATTGTCTCCGAGCTCATAGTCCGTTCTGCAGTAAACGCCGTCTCACTGTTAGTGCAGATGGTTGATGTCTTGCAAACGTCCCCATCTGTTGACTCAGGGAAAGAGACGTGACTGCACGATCCGTTACAGCCATTCTCATAAGATGCCTTTCATCTCGACTACTAGTGATACGAGGCCGTTGGGATCCAGCACGGTGTTCCGTATTGCCCTCCTAAACCCACCGGTTCCATATTCTGCTAACAATCATTGACATGCGACCAACGCGAGCAGTAATGTCGCGATACGATAAATCGCAATCGCGATAGGCTACAATCCGACCTTTATCAAAGTCGTGAACGTGATGGTTCGCATTTCTCCTCTTTACACAAGGCAACACAACGTTTCACCAGGCAACGCCGTCAACTGTTGTCCGTGTATGTGAAATCGGTTGGAAACTTTCCTCATGTCAGCACGTTGTAGGTGTCGACACCGGCGCCAACCTTGTGTGAATGCTCTGAAAAGCTAATCATTATTATTACAGAACCTTCTTCCTGTCGGTTAAATTTCGCGTCTGTAGCACGCCATCTTCGTGGTGTAGCAATTTTAATGGTCAGGAGTGTATATAATCCTTGCCTACTCTTTGCATTGTTTTTGTGATCACGATGCAATTAATTTGAAATTTCATATTACCTCAGTAGTTGTCTATTATACCCACTATTTTAAAAGAGTGTATTTGGTTCTAATAGCCAAATTAATTGTTGGACGTATTGAAGTCTATGTACTAGTGTCAAGCTTTTAGCGTCTACAGCTTTTTTTTTGTATTATAGTAGCTATTCCCTGCGGTTTAACAATTGTGCTCTTATCCTGTCTCTTATTCATATCAATGTTTTCCACGTGCATGTTTGTTCACCAGTTCTGCGGAGGAACATGTAATTCCTTACATTACCCATTCTTTCCGTCCATCCGAATGCAACAGTCTTCTATACCACCACAATTCAAACGCTTTCTCTATTTGTGCTTTCCCACTATTACTGTTTCACTTTATGTCAATTGTGTGCTCCTGACTTGTGCTGTCTGAAATTTCTTCCCCAAATAATTTCCAACATTAAATAATAGTAGACTTCTCTCTTCGAGGGATGCCTTTTTTACTGTGTCTGCATGTTATATATTCCCTAGTTCGTCTTGTGTTGTTTGGTAGTCGGCGTGTCGTATTTGCTAAAGTTAATCGTCTTCGTTAGAAACAATTTTGTTGTTACGTGTCTCACTATTCATACTTCTGCGACTTCTCATTTCTTGTATTCTTCTTCAGTTATCTTCATTTCATTTTCAGAATTCAGTAGTCTATAAGATATATTTAACAAATCCTGTAGAAATAATGTATTTGCTACTGTGAAAATGATTAGCCATTAGCTGGTCAGAGATGGGACAAAACACTCTCCATGTAAAGAATTCACAGGATCTAGCATGGAAACACGTAACGTAGTTTACAGTGTGTGGTATAAAGAAGTTTGGATTCATACTGGAGGCTTGCTTGGATGGCCTAAATTGTTAACAATCCCCGTATTTTATGATTTCCGTGTCGGGCTCCCACGGCATAAATTTTCATTTGCTACTAATCAGTTTTAGTGCTATTTCTTCTCTGTTCTATAATTGTAAATACATTTTTATACTTAGAGTAGCATGATGACTTACACTCTACTTCAAAGTACAGACACAGCCAATTGCGTGGAATACCTGTTATTGTCCTTAATTGTGACTTTACATAAAACTTGACATCATTTGACCCTTAATTGGATCCACCCCTTAAGCTCTCTTTTACTGTGCTTCTTCTTCGATAAAGAGATTGGACAATAGTTGCTTACATTCTTTATAATATGAACATTGTGTTCATATTTTTGCGATGCTTGTGTGTTCTCTTGGATATTTTACATATTGTATATCACATGCCTTTGCCTACAGGTTACTCAACATACATATCGAGCACCCTGCACCATTTTACACCATCGAAATTTTTCTCCAGGTGCACAGGTCGTACTAAGATGCATCGTTTTCTCTTCAGCTTTGTTTCTATTATGAAGCGCAATGTCAAGAATACCACTATCGTGCGTTAAAAGTTTCTAGAATCGTAGTGGTGATCGTCTAATTTATCCTAAATTGTCAATTTGTTTTTCTCGGTAAGATGTTGGATTGCATGAAGAGTTGTTCTTATTATGTGGTAGTTGTATCCCTTATCTGCTCTTATAATATTCAGATTTGTGGATGACATTTTTAACGTCTGATAGCATTTGATTGATATCACTGATTTGACACATTAAGTTTTCGCAAATGATATCAGAAATTCCGGTAAACTGTTGTCCATTCATTCTGGCTTACTTAATTACAAGCGTCGACAACTGTCATCAGGTCGACAGCGTTTCTATTTCCATAAGAAATTCAATTTGTTTTTGTATCACGTCGTTATTTGAGTCCTCTACCTCAGAGAGGTCATCAAGATACTCTTCCCTCTCCTATTAACGGTGGAACTCCTATTTCCATTTAAGTCTGTCAATTGATGCTTGCGTTTTCCAACGTTACTCTACGCGGTTGCTTACCATTGTGATAGTTTTATTTTTTGGTATGTACTTACATTCCTGTACATTTTCAACCACAGTAGCAGTCCTATGGCCACCTAGAGCAACAATTCCCACTATATGTCTGACCATTTCCGTATTCCTATTTAACATGTTCAGATCTCAGACATTACATTCCAATCCATTGTCTGATTTCAGACTATGTCTCATCGTTAGAGAATCACGCGTCTAAACTATATGACAAAAGTAGGAAGCACCCGAAGCGCATGTTCGGAAATCATTGTATTTACAGAGACGTGGACACTATCGGTGTATACTGAGATACAACTATTTTCAGTGACATGTTGAAATGTCACTAGTGAACATTTGTGCTATTCACGTTCATTGTTGCAAGCAAACAAGGTATATTATGGTCCTGCAATCAAATGTCTGGTGATTACTAAAAAGGACGAGCATATGCGACGACATTGTGTAGGTGATGCGTGCATCTGACAAGTGTTTCCATGGTCCTCATAGGGTCTACTTGTCTGACTGGTCAAATCATGCAATATTCTAATTTTCTGTGACACTCGGATGAGACTATGTGGGAGCTTGTAATTAGTTTCTAGTCTACCCCAAGGCTGAAGAGGTGGGGCTACTCTGTAGCAAGCATATTGTAAACCCTCTGGGCGGTCTTTATGGGCGTCACTATCTCCAATGCGACGTCAGCAGTATGCTAATAGTATGTGAAACTTTAATTTTCTCCTCAAGGGGTCCTTTAGCGAAACCCTTATTCTTCCTCTTCTTCCCCTACCTCAAACTACGAGACATATATCTTCACATAAAGAGTTACCCTTTAGTTATCCTCGTACAATCTTCCTCTTACTTCCTGTTGTGACTTACATCTGAACTATTGGTGTTGGATTAAAGTCGATTCTAATAAGTAAAATTCCTTGAAATGAAGACACCACCCTAAGATACTCATCCAATCTCACGTTCTTACTTCCTCTTACTGCTTCTGATATTACACTTTTCCCTTTCTTTCTTGTGTATGTTACATCAGTCACGCGATTGATGCAGCCCCTTACGAATTGCCCTCGTACGCCAACCTCGTAGCGTCGCAATAATATGACTTAACCCTCAGCTTCTTGTCTTGTATCAAAATGCATTTTGCGTAACAAAGATGATTCGTTAGATGCCTTGAGCAGCAATTTCTGGTAATTTATATATTAATATTTTTATTTCATCTAGGTAGTGGCCGATGTCGGAATATTTTCCAGAATCTTGTAAACGGTAGGTCAATTTCGCTACAATACATAAAAAAATAATACTGATTCTTTTGGATTCTCAACTCATATTAAGGAGTGTTCAAAACGTATAGAAAAGACATTAAAGGAAGCTGTCGATTTCGTAGTGTAAATGATAATAGTGAGAATATATATATATATATATATATATATATATATATATATATATATATATATATATATATATATATATGTGTGTGTGTGTGTGTGTGTGTGTGTGTGTGTGTGTGTGTGTGTGTGGTCCGAAAGTACAGGCCCCACTTTTGATTCTGCTGTTATTATCCATTCATATTACTAAATGTGTGACATTAAACTGCGAATGGGTAAAGTTGAAAATATGTACCCAGCCGGAATGCGATCCATAGTCTCCTGCTTTCTAGGCAGATGCGCTGCCCCATACACCACTGCGGACACATCGATGACCACACCTGCACGGAATTACTCAAGAACGCCTTCTGTAAGACCTCAACTTATCCCTGCCCACTAGATCTCAAACTTGTAATTTTTGTATACTAATTTCCTTAAGAGTGAGGACCTAGGAATGCCTGTCTTCAGCATATTATGTACAGGGTGAATCACCTAACATTTGCATCGCAAATATTGCGGAAACGGAATGATCAGCTTTCACAGAACGGATTGGTAGTCAAGGACTCGTATTGTTATCCAATAAACAGATTGTAAAAATACCTAGAATGAGTATATTTATGCAACATATAGTTTTCTAAGTGAAACAATGGTTGTTTCTATCATGCACTGGAATTTTTTACACCAGATGTTTACAAAGAATTTTGAATGACATTTTTATCACGTTCAGTTTGACTGGCTGGTGGTCATGAGACAGTGGGCCCTGCCCCAGCGGCTAGCCAAAAATGTTCAAATGTTTGTAAAGCTTATGGGACTTAACTATGGGGTCGTCAGTCCCTAAACTTACAAACTACTTATGAACTACTTACAAACTAGGACGGCACAAATATCCATGCCCGAGGGGGATTCGAACCCCCGACCGTAGTGGCCGTGCTGACCGTGACTGGAGCGCCTCAGTCACCTCGGCCACCGCGGCCGGAAGCGGTTAGCCTCTCGGCCAGTCAGCTAAGCTAATGCAGCCTCCGCCCCCGAAACTATGAACGGTTGTAGCTTCCAAACTAATCTTGATAAGTATGTCATCCAAAATTCTTTGTACATACCTGGTGTCAAAACTTCCACTGCATGATAGAAACAACCACTGTTCCACTTAAAACAACTATATTTTTGCGTACAAATGTACTTTATAAGTAATATTACGATCTTCAAAATAACCACGGGTGTACTGCCAGTCCATGGTGCCTGTTGGACACTATAGACCGGCAGTACACCCGTGGATATTTTGATTATCAAATACGCCGGGAGAAACTGAAAAATCACAATATTAATATCTGTTTGTTGGCTAAACGTACGAGCCCCTGACTACCAGTCCATTTTGTGAAAACCGCACATCAATCGCACTTTCCGTGATTCACTGTGTCTATTCTTTCTTAAGAATCATCTTTGTTCCGCAAAAGCCATTTTCCAATATGTCCAAAAGAAGAGACACATATGAAAAATGTGTACCCGGCCGGGGTTCAACCCCAGGTCTCCTGCTTTTTAGGCAGTTGCGTTGACCCCTACAAAACACAGCGATCACCACATCTACACGGAATAACCCAAGAACGTCACCCGTGAGATACACTCAACTTCACCCTACCCTATATATAACTCTTAAGGGAAGTAGAATTAGTTTACAAGAACGTTTACAAGGGGCCAACGCAACTGCCTAGATAGCAACTGCCTGGTACACATTTTCAACTTCACCCATTCGCATTTAACCGTTTGGGTGCTGCAGAGGTGATTGCCTCGACGCTCCGAATTGCTGTGGGGCCTGCGGACGTCTTTTTTCGCGGCAGTGGTAATTTCCCGGCCTGACCGGTACCTGAGTCCTGGTGACGGCATATACCGCAGCCGGTTGCACTGCCACTGGGGTTGCAGACTTCAATAGCCGCTCAGGGCTGCTGCTTACACGCCGACCGCCATAGCGTTCCGACTGCTTACTATATTTTTCAACGGATTCTGAGAAAACTATTCAATGAAAAAATCATTTTTATATTACAGTGTGATGTATTCGCTCGATATTGATCTCACATTCAATTCGTTACTCCTTACAGTTACTGTGCTATATCACGTTAAGTAAACTACTGCACAAAATAGTCCACAGACGAAACTCGCTTTGTCTAGACTTTGCGTAACACATACAAAGCTGCGGATGAAATGTAGGTAACATATGTAATTTTATTTAACGTCGAGAGCAGAACAATAAACAATAACTAATTTTATTTTCGAGATATGGACTGTTATGTCCGACGGACAGACGCAGAAAGAAGTGCATTTCTGTCATTGCGGACTTGTTGGCTCTAAGAAATACTCGTCATCCGATCGTTTTCGTTTGTAGCTTCAGCCTGAAATCTCGATTATCTTTTTAATAGTTCATTCCTTTAAAACGAAGTAAATCTGGAATCAAAACATTCGTGCTGTGTGACTGTAAAACTGGATACGTCTTGGGTTTCATTGTAGACACAGGCACAACAACAGAAATTGAAAAACATAATTTACTAGAAACCGGTGTCAAATATAGTTACATTGTTTTCACCTTCTCATAAAAATCGATACGTTTACGCCAATTTTTTAGAGTATTGGAAAACAGTAGGTGGCTGAAATGTTTCCTTCCACATCCTTTTGTTGCCAACCTATGAAGTATTAAGTTTCTTATACAGTATGAATTTACATTAGGAGATGAAAGAATCTGAATTTCACACCATTTCGAGGCATGATTTACACGTTCAACCTCTATTCAAATTATCTACCATTGTTGGCCTGCATTGGATGACCAAATACACCTGTTTGCAATTAAAAATAATGGTCTTTCTAATCAGCCCAGTTTGGAAAGTTTTATAGAACATAGCTTTCTGCAAAATAAGGTTTAAAATACAGCAATTTTATCCTTTTCTAAAATATTCAGTAATGGAAAGCGGCACATAAACTAAACTTCACGTTTACGAACCTTGTAATGTTAGGTTACCACATGCCAAGTTTCACGTTCGTCATAGGTTTTGTTCCTGAGATATAAACGCCAAAAGTTGGAAGTTTTTTGGGGCGCTGATTTTTTAACGAACTTTGCTTGAACTTTTCTGGCTATTGATGGCACGTAAAATTGTTTTCAATATTATTACTATGAGAATGCGTACACGATAGCCAAATTTCATGTTTTTCAACGACATATAATCCGAGTTATAACGACACAAAGTTGTTAGAAATTAAAAATATTCAAATGTTCGTAAAGCTTATGGTCCATAACTGCGCGGTCATCAGTCCCTAAACTTATAAACTACTTATAAAGTAACTTATACTAAAGACAGCACAAACATTAATTACTGAGGGGGGAATGGCCTCGCGCATCGGAACATTGCGCTTCATGCGCTCGGCCACGCCGCTGCGGCTGTTAGAAATTCACACTCGCCCTGCGCCAAGTCACACATGGCGTCAAACAAATGACTATATCTCGGCCAGTCTTGCTTCCACGAATCTTAAAGTTTACCAATTGTCATTGTGGACACGTTCTAATGTTCACATAAAATATGCCCGTGATGGTCGAGCTGGAAAATATTCCGAAATTAGGCGATTTGGCGTGAAATGACGCAGGAGTGACATTTTAGCAGCTTAAGCAGTTTCATTCTACATTATATCTGTCCAGCAATCAAAAGTGTTCAAATGTTTGTATATCTTATGGGACTTACTACGAGGTCATGAGTCCCTAAAGCTACAAACTACTTATGAACTAGCTTATACTAAAGACGGCACAGACATCCATGTCCGTGGGGGCATTCTAACCCCCGACAAAGAACGGCCTGACGCATCGTAGCATAGCGTATCAATGCACTCGGCCGCTCCGCCGCGGCGTCGAGCAATCATTTCCAGATTGGAAGCAATGGAGTAAGATCTCATTCTTTTCATTCTCCACTCCGAGGATTGGAGCCGTCTGTTTGAGATCCGGCCCATAAAGACTTGCAGATCTATTGAGCCAATTATCGGACAAGCTGATAGTGGGGCAAAGGGTGATCTAAATTGGGAATAATTGGGAGGGGCTTACCAGTTCCGGCATACGCCTTACAACGAAGGAAAGCCTTCCGTAAACCTTGGTCGGAATCCAGACTGAAAACAGAAATCACGGGTGCACTCCCGGCAATCAAGGATAGGACGCCCGATGTACTTTCGTAAACTCGCAGCGAACAGCTCGACCAAATTACAGTGGACAAGCGTTTCACTAGAGGTACTGCATACGGAAGCACAGTAGCCAGATATAATGCGTTTAATTGTAACGTCAGCAAGAACACCGACTGTGAGACTGTCGCCGTCCGCGGTGGCCGAGGGGACTGAGGCGCTTCAGTCACGGTCTGCACGGCCACTACGGTCGGGGGTTCGAATCCCCCCTCGGGCATGGATATTTGTGCCGTCCTTAGTCTTAGTTAGTTCATAAGTAGTTTGTAAGCTTAGGGACATGACCTTGTAGTTCAGTCCCATAGACTTTACAAGCATTTGAACATTTTTTGAGACTGTCGCGGCCGCCCAGGTTTCAGAAATGCTCAGGCCAGGGCGAGGACGGCCGGGCGGAGGGCTCAGACACACACAATTCACCGAGGCGATTGGTGCCAGCGCAGGTAGATGGATTAGGCAGCCGCAAAGGCAGACAGCTGCACCAACACCACCTACAGAGAGGGCCGCGGCGCTCTCGTGTGACGTCAGGCAGAGTATGATGTGCGCGCATAGCTAACACCGTCTATTTAGACGGTATTGGCATAGCTGACTGGGTAGCCGCACTATGCCGAAGCAGCGAGCTAGTCAGCTATGCTCGCGCAACCTACCGTGCCGTAACACGAGAGCACCAAGGCCTTCTCTCTATGTGGTGGTAGCTGGACGCGCAGGTGCAACACTCAAAGGGTTAATGTCATACTATCCATTAATATGAGAATACATTATTGGTTAATTCTGACAGCTGTGTACGGAATAGCTAAGTTAAAATCTGGTGACAAATCGAAACATTAATGTCAACCAACAGTTTACTGTTGTTCAATAACAGTCCACTCTTTCACTTTCAGAATAATCTTCAAACAACGAGACGTATGGTAAAAATAGAGTGCATTTCGATCTGTCATCTGATTCAGTCATGCGGTAGAATGTTATTCACCTGCAACTGGCGGGACTTTGGCCAGTAGCGGATTCGCGACTCTTCGGCCTGTACACAGCCTGGCTGTTCTTCACCCAGTGCCACATTGTCGTGCTCGAATCCATCAACCTCTGCACCTGCACTGGAGACTTCAGCAGGGCAGTCCTAAACATCTGAGCCATGGCTACCTTCTTCGCTAACGTTTGCAAGATGTTTCATTTCGAATTACGAAAAGGCGACTATTTTCGTCTCGTCACCGAACTTGATGCATTTGTCAGTGAACAACGTTCAAAATATTACAACGATGAGAAGGTCATTGAAATGTTAGACGCTTCCTCGAAACGTACAGCCTCCATCACTAAAGCAGTTATGGCGTACTTGATATGTTGGACCTTCATAGTGGTCCCTGCTCTCTTCTTGATAGAATCACCTTACGGTGTGTTGCCATTAATGGCGTGGTACCCGTTCACCGCAAACATTTGGCCGCGTTACGAAATTATAATTATGTTGCACTTCTTGACAATTGGGTACTGTTTCTTCACTAGTTGGGGAATGGATCTCTTCTTTGGCTGCCTTATGTATCACCTTTCGCTTCAACTCCGGCTGCTGAATTACCATTTGGCGAACATTCACTATAGATGCAAGTCGGAATGCGTTCTCCAAGAAGGATTCGAAGGAAAAACAGATTTTAGTAACCCACGTGTCGAGCTAGAAGTGATTAGAAGTGGACGAGAGAAGCAGCAAGTAGCAGAATGTACGAGATCTGCTGAGGATGCCATATATGACGATCTTTTGCAGTGTATTAAACATCATCAAAGAATAATTCGGTGAGTTCATAACGTGTAAAAATGTCTGATATTTCATTAAGAAACTTTCTCACAAACGCTGTCCTCCTTTACAGTTATGCAGATAACGTGGAGAATGTGGCAAATCCTGTAATACTGTCACAATTCGTACTCAGTGTACTGGTTCTATGCGTCGTATTATTTCAAACGTCGTCTGTAAGTACTAATTTCTTGAAATGCAATAAATTGTATTTTTCAAATATAATGGCATATAGAAAACCTAAGAATCTTTTTGGTGTTTCAGGAGCTGGGAACTCTAACGGCGCTCGTAAGATTCTTAGTTTATCTATTGGAATTACTTCTACAAATTTTTATTTACTGTTGGGTCGCTCATCAGATTTTTGAAGAAGTAAGTACCCGAAACCAAGAATGATCCTTTGGGTTGGAAACATTGTAGTTCAGCGTTACCAAAACAATTCATAGTAACATAATCTGTTACGAAAGTGCTTTGATCGTTTCTGGGAGATGCATGGTGCGTTACTGGTGCACTTAGCTGAAAACGTGACCACTCTACGGCAAAATAAATTACCTATCGTTACACCACCTCTATTTTCGATCCCAGCTTCCAGTTATTCAGTAGTAAACACGACAGCCAAAAAAAGGGCTCTTGCCACAGTGACCGAAACATCGCGTCTGTGGAATTTGATATGTTGGCGATTCAGTCCGACACTCAGAAGATTTTATTTTGTGACTATTATATTATAGGTTCTGTGTCCAACCACAACAATAGTATGATAATAATAACAACAATAATTCATCTTGGTGGTTTCATATAAAGTATTTAAATGCAAAGAGTTACTTCAAAGCCGCCGGCGGTGGCCGAGGAGACTGAGGCGCTCCAGTCACGGTCTGCACGGCCAATACGGTCGGGGGTTCGATTCCCCCCTCGGGCATGGATATTTGTGCCGTCCAAGTTCGTAAGTAGTTCATAAGTAGTTTGTATGTTTAGGGACTGATGACACCGTAGTTAAGTCCCATAGACAAGCATTTTTAGTTATTTCAAACGTTTCGTCTACAACTGGAGAAGGCGATTCTGAGATTTTAAATGGAACGTAGTCTATCCTGCCCGATAATATACTCGACCGCGAAAACACATTGGACACTGGCATTTCACTGAAGAATGCAGCATTATACTATAACTGACACAGTGATAGATTAAAACTAAGTAACAATATTTCAATATAGAATTTAATGGCCTGAGTAAGTCATCGTGTTTTCTACCAATAGTGCTAAATTTTCTACGCTTGAAGTAATTATGATAACGTGCATACCTCACGCACGTGGAGTGCGTATATTAGCTCACAAAGTATTTGATTATGTGTTTTATATAAAGTGTCAGAGATCAATGCGTACACCCCACGAAGGCTACGTTTCTGCGAGGCGCATCCAGAAAATGAGATTATCCTTTGTTTTTATATATTTTTTATTTTTATTTTTAAATAAAGGGAAATGGTACTTCCAAAGCCTTTATTGCCAATAGGTACAGCATTAATTTTCGGTATATACATCCGCATGGGATACTCTGCAAATCACATTTAAGTGCCAGATTTTTTGTTTAGAAACGTTGTTACAAAAGGTGACCTACAGTTATTCAGAAAACGTGCAGAACGTGACAAATACTGTAATACTGTCACAGTTCGTAGCCAGTGTACTGGTTCTATGTGTCGTATTATTTCATATATATGTATCAGTTTCGTCAAATTCCATAAATTGTGTCTTTCAAATATCGTAATGTATACTAGCTTATATGCCCGTGCTTCGCAGCGGTTGTTAAAGAAGGACCTGTGTATATCATGATTTTTTAGGGTTCCGGACCTAGGTCAGCAAAAACAGAATCCTTGTTGGATCGCTCTGTCAATAAACTCAGTCACGTCCAGCAGTGATTACTTCGTAAAGCATGAAGTTGAAATCGATCTTGTGTAGTAAAACTATATACTCAGATTCAGATTATATCTCCAAGTCTCTCCAGAAGAAGACGTCTTTCTCTATCTTAATGTAGTCCTCAAAAATAAAACAATTAAAAATTTTAATCACAATGTTGTACCGAATATTTATGAAAGCAAGGAGGTTTCTGATTGTCGCTCGCGTGTGTATATTATCTCTAGAGGCAGGTACAGAACAGAAATATCTCTGGAGTGAGCATTCAGGTGCGCAGAAGGATTTGCTGTCCCCAACATTAAGGTGGAAATATCGCCTGATATTGGATAATCGATGACTTCATCTTGGTCCTTTTTTGTTCGGTTAAGATGGATTTATAATGTGTAAATGGCCCTATTAGCGAAGCTACAACTTTCTTGTTGCTTCTGTGAAATATTTATTTACATATTATTTCATGTTACGTGATTGCTATGCGACAAGGAGGTGGGGCTTCTTTGCAGCTAGTGTGGTACAAACCAATCCTAAGAACAAATAAATGTGTGGCAAGAGTCGATTTGTCTAAGTATCACTTGGTCATTCCAGCTGAATGTTGAGAAGACGCACAGAAGCCAATGCTCACTCCATAGATATTTCTACTCTACGTATTAGTGGTTATACCCGTCGAAAGACATCGAAAACATATGGGATACAGCTAGGAGGAAAATAATTTTTTGTGTCCTACCTGGGCTAACCTTTAGCTGCAGTGGCAGCGATTTAGTTTGCTATCATTGGCAACGAACTATTCGCTTTAGGAGGGTGATTAATTTACTGACCAGAAGAGCATCAATTATTTAGTTCACTGTGAAGATAAAGAATTATTCCCCTTATCCTACGTGACTGATCTTTGGAAAATCATTCAACGTCCAAAAAAAAATAAATAAATAAAAATGTTCAATTGTTTGTATAGTCTATGGGACTCAACTACTGGGTCATTAGTCCCTAAACTTACAAACTACTTATGAACTACTTACAAACTAGGACGGCACAAATATCCATGCCCGAGGGGGATTCGAACCCCCGACCGTAGTGGCCGTGCTGACCGTGACTGGAGCGCCTCCGTCACCTCGGCCACCGCGGCCGGAAGCGGTTAGCCTCTCGGCCAGTCAGCTAAGCTAATGCAGCCTCCGCCCCCGAAACTATGAACGGTTGTAGCTTCCAAACTAATCTTGATAAGTATGTCATCCAAAATTCTTTGTACATACCTGGTGTCAAAACTTCCACTGCATGATAGAAACAACCACTGTTCCACTTAAAACAACTATATTTTTGCGTACAAATGTACTTTATAAGTAATATTACGATCTTCAAAATAACCACGGGTGTACTGCCAGTCCATGGTGCCTGTTGGACACTATAGACCGGCAGTACACCCGTGGATATTTTGATTATCAAATACGCCGGGAGAAACTGAAAAATCACAATATTAATATCTGTTTGTTGGCTAAACGTACGAGCCCCTGACTACCAGTCCATTTTGTGAAAACCGCACATCAATCGCACTTTCCGTGATTCACTGTGTCTATTCTTTCTTAAGAATCATCTTTGTTCCGCAAAAGCCATTTTCCAATATGTCCAAAAGAAGAGACACATATGAAAAATGTGTACCCGGCCGGGGTTCAACCCCAGGTCTCCTGCTTTTTAGGCAGTTGCGTTGACCCCTACAAAACACAGCGATCACCACATCTACACGGAATAACCCAAGAACGTCACCCGTGAGATACACTCAACTTCACCCTACCCTATATATAACTCTTAAGGGAAGTAGAATTAGTTTACAAGAACGTTTACAAGGGGCCAACGCAACTGCCTAGATAGCAACTGCCTGGTACACATTTTCAACTTCACCCATTCGCATTTAACCGTTTGGGTGCTGCAGAGGTGATTGCCTCGACGCTCCGAATTGCTGTGGGGCCTGCGGACGTCTTTTTTCGCGGCAGTGGTAATTTCCCGGCCTGACCGGTACCTGAGTCCTGGTGACGGCATATACCGCAGCCGGTTGCACTGCCACTGGGGTTGCAGACTTCAATAGCCGCTCAGGGCTGCTGCTTACACGCCGACCGCCATAGCGTTCCGACTGCTTACTATATTTTTCAACGGATTCTGAGAAAACTATTCAATGAAAAAATCATTTTTATATTACAGTGTGATGTATTCGCTCGATATTGATCTCACATTCAATTCGTTACTCCTTACAGTTACTGTGCTATATCACGTTAAGTAAACTACTGCACAAAATAGTCCACAGACGAAACTCGCTTTGTCTAGACTTTGCGTAACACATACAAAGCTGCGGATGAAATGTAGGTAACATATGTAATTTTATTTAACGTCGAGAGCAGAACAATAAACAATAACTAATTTCATTTTCGAGATATGGACTGTTATGTCCGACGGACAGACGCAGAAAGAAGTGCATTTCTGTCATTGCGGACTTGTTGGCTCTAAGAAATACTCGTCATCCGATCGTTTTCGTTTGTAGCTTCAGCCTGAAATCTCGATTATCTTTTTAATAGTTCATTCCTTTAAAACGAAGTAAATCTGGAATCAAAACATTCGTGCTGTGTGACTGTAAAACTGGATACGTCTTGGGTTTCATTGTAGACACAGGCACAACAACAGAAATTGAAAAACATAATTTACTAGAAACCGGTGTCAAATATAGTTACATTGTTTTCACCTTCTCATAAAAATCGATACGTTTACGCCAATTTTTTAGAGTATTGGAAAACAGTAGGTGGCTGAAATGTTTCCTTCCACATCCTTTTGTTGCCAACCTATGAAGTATTAAGTTTCTTATACAGTATGAATTTACATTAGGAGATGAAAGAATCTGAATTTCACACCATTTCGAGGCATGATTTACACGTTCAACCTCTATTCAAATTATCTACCATTGTTGGCCTGCATTGGATGACCAAATACACCTGTTTGCAATTAAAAATAATGGTCTTTCTAATCAGCCCAGTTTGGAAAGTTTTATAGAACATAGCTTTCTGCAAAATAAGGTTTAAAATACAGCAATTTTATCCTTTTCTAAAATATTCAGTAATGGAAAGCGGCACATAAACTAAACTTCACGTTTACGAACCTTGTAATGTTAGGTTACCACATGCCAAGTTTCACGTTCGTCATAGGTTTTGTTCCTGAGATATAAACGCCAAAAGTTGGAAGTTTTTTGGGGCGCTGATTTTTTAACGAACTTTGCTTGAACTTTTCTGGCTATTGATGGCACGTAAAATTGTTTTCAATATTATTACTATGAGAATGCGTACACGATAGCCAAATTTCATGTTTTTCAACGACATATAATCCGAGTTATAACGACACAAAGTTGTTAGAAATTAAAAATATTCAAATGTTCGTAAAGCTTATGGTCCATAACTGCGCGGTCATCAGTCCCTAAACTTATAAACTACTTATAAAGTAACTTATACTAAAGACAGCACAAACATTAATTACTGAGGGGGGAATGGCCTCGCGCATCGGAACATTGCGCTTCATGCGCTCGGCCACGCCGCTGCGGCTGTTAGAAATTCACACTCGCCCTGCGCCAAGTCACACATGGCGTCAAACAAATGACTATATCTCGGCCAGTCTTGCTTCCACGAATCTTAAAGTTTACCAATTGTCATTGTGGACACGTTCTAATGTTCACATAAAATATGCCCGTGATGGTCGAGCTGGAAAATATTCCGAAATTAGGCGATTTGGCGTGAAATGACGCAGGAGTGACATTTTAGCAGCTTAAGCAGTTTCATTCTACATTATATCTGTCCAGCAATCAAAAGTGTTCAAATGTTTGTATATCTTATGGGACTTACTACGAGGTCATGAGTCCCTAAAGCTACAAACTACTTATGAACTAGCTTATACTAAAGACGGCACAGACATCCATGTCCGTGGGGGCATTCTAACCCCCGACAAAGAACGGCCTGACGCATCGTAGCATAGCGTATCAATGCACTCGGCCGCTCCGCCGCGGCGTCGAGCAATCATTTCCAGATTGGAAGCAATGGAGTAAGATCTCATTCTTTTCATTCTCCACTCCGAGGATTGGAGCCGTCTGTTTGAGATCCGGCCCATAAAGACTTGCAGATCTATTGAGCCAATTATCGGACAAGCTGATAGTGGGGCAAAGGGTGATCTAAATTGGGAATAATTGGGAGGGGCTTACCAGTTCCGGCATACGCCTTACAACGAAGGAAAGCCTTCCGTAAACCTTGGTCGGAATCCAGACTGAAAACAGAAATCACGGGTGCACTCCCGGCAATCAAGGATAGGACGCCCGATGTACTTTCGTAAACTCGCAGCGAACAGCTCGACCAAATTACAGTGGACAAGCGTTTCACTAGAGGTACTGCATACGGAAGCACAGTAGCCAGATATAATGCGTTTAATTGTAACGTCAGCAAGAACACCGACTGTGAGACTGTCGCCGTCCGCGGTGGCCGAGGGGACTGAGGCGCTTCAGTCACGGTCTGCACGGCCACTACGGTCGGGGGTTCGAATCCCCCCTCGGGCATGGATATTTGTGCCGTCCTTAGTCTTAGTTAGTTCATAAGTAGTTTGTAAGCTTAGGGACATGACCTTGTAGTTCAGTCCCATAGACTTTACAAGCATTTGAACATTTTTTGAGACTGTCGCGGCCGCCCAGGTTTCAGAAATGCTCAGGCCAGGGCGAGGACGGCCGGGCGGAGGGCTCAGACACACACAATTCACCGAGGCGATTGGTGCCAGCGCAGGTAGATGGATTAGGCAGCCGCAAAGGCAGACAGCTGCACCAACACCACCTACAGAGAGGGCCGCGGCGCTCTCGTGTGACGTCAGGCAGAGTATGATGTGCGCGCATAGCTAACACCGTCTATTTAGACGGTATTGGCATAGCTGACTGGGTAGCCGCACTATGCCGAAGCAGCGAGCTAGTCAGCTATGCTCGCGCAACCTACCGTGCCGTAACACGAGAGCACCAAGGCCTTCTCTCTATGTGGTGGTAGCTGGACGCGCAGGTGCAACACTCAAAGGGTTAATGTCATACTATCCATTAATATGAGAATACATTATTGGTTAATTCTGACAGCTGTGTACGGAATAGCTAAGTTAAAATCTGGTGACAAATCGAAACATTAATGTCAACCAACAGTTTACTGTTGTTCAATAACAGTCCACTCTTTCACTTTCAGAATAATCTTCAAACAACGAGACGTATGGTAAAAATAGAGTGCATTTCGATCTGTCATCTGATTCAGTCATGCGGTGGAATGTTATTCACCTGCAACTGGCGGGACTTTGGCCAGTAGCGGATTCGCGACTCTTCGGCCTGTACACAGCCTGGCTGTTCTTCACCCAGTGCCACATTGTCGTGCTCGAATCCATCGACCTCTGCACCTGCACTGGAGACTTCAGCAGGGCAGTCCTAAACATCTGAGCCATGGCTACCTTCTTCGCTAACGTTTGCAAGATGTTTCATTTCGAATTACGAAAAGGCGACTATTTTCGTCTCGTCACCGAACTTGATGCATTTGTCAGTGAACAACGTTCAAAATATTACAACGATGAGAAGGTCATTGAAATGTTAGACGCTTCCTCGAAACGTACAGCCTCCATCACTAAAGCGGTTATGGCGTACTTGATATGTTGGACCTTCATAGTGGTCCCTGCTCTCTTCTTGATAGAATCACCTTACGGTGTGTTGCCATTAATGGCGTGGTACCCGTTCACCGCAAACATTTGGCCGCGTTACGAAATTATAATTATGTTGCACTTCTTGACAATTGGGTACTGTTTCTTCACTAGTTGGGGAATGGATCTCTTCTTTGGCTGCCTTATGTATCACCTTTCGCTTCAACTCCGGCTGCTGAATTACCATTTGGCGAACATTCACTATAGATGCAAGTCGGAATGCGTTCTCCAAGAAGGATTCGAAGGAAAAACAGATTTTAGTAACCCACGTGTCGAGCTAGAAGTGATTAGAAGTGGACGAGAGAAGCAGCAAGTAGCAGAATGTACGAGATCTGCTGAGGATGCCATATATGACGATCTTTTGCAGTGTATTAAACATCATCAAAGAATAATTCGGTGAGTTCATAACGTGTAAAAATGTCTGATATTTCATTAAGAAACTTTCTCACAAACGCTGTCCTCCTTTACAGTTATGCAGATAACGTGGAGAATGTGGCAAATCCTGTAATACTGTCACAATTCGTACTCAGTGTACTGGTTCTATGCGTCGTATTATTTCAAACGTCGTCTGTAAGTACTAATTTCTTGAAATGCAATAAATTGTATTTTTCAAATATAATGGCATATAGAAAACCTAAGAATCTTTTTGGTGTTTCAGGAGCTGGGAACTCTAACGGCGCTCGTAAGATTCTTAGTTTATCTATTGGAATTACTTCTACAAATTTTTATTTACTGTTGGGTCGCTCATCAGATTTTTGAAGAAGTAAGTACCCGAAACCAAGAATGATCCTTTGGGTTGGAAACATTGTAGTTCAGCGTTACCAAAACAATTCATAGTAACATAATCTGTTACGAAAGTGCTTTGATCGTTTCTGGGAGATGCATGGTGCGTTACTGGTGCACTTAGCTGAAAACGTGACCACTCTACGGCAAAATAAATTACCTATCGTTACACCACCTCTATTTTCGATCCCAGCTTCCAGTTATTCAGTAGTAAACACGACAGCCAAAAAAAGGGCTCTTGCCACAGTGACCGAAACATCGCGTCTGTGGAATTTGATATGTTGGCGATTCAGTCCGACACTCAGAAGATTTTATTTTGTGACTATTCTATTATAGGTTCTGTGTCCAACCACAACAATAGTATGATAATAATAACAACAATAATTCATCTTGGTGGTTTCATATAAAGTATTTAAATGCAAAGAGTTACTTCAAAGCCGCCGGCGGTGGCCGAGGAGACTGAGGCGCTCCAGTCACGGTCTGCACGGCCAATACGGTCGGGGGTTCGATTCCCCCCTCGGGCATGGATATTTGTGCCGTCCAAGTTCGTAAGTAGTTCATAAGTAGTTTGTATGTTTAGGGACTGATGACACCGTAGTTAAGTCCCATAGACAAGCATTTTTAGTTATTTCAAACGTTTCGTCTACAACTGGAGAAGGCGATTCTGAGATTTTAAATGGAACGTAGTCTATCCTGCCCGATAATATACTCGACCGCGAAAACACATTGGACACTGGCATTTCACTGAAGAACGCAGCATTATACTATAACTGACACAGTGATAGATTAAAACTAAGTAACAATATTTCAATATAGAATTTAATGGCCTGAGTAAGTCATCGTGTTTTCTACCAATAGTGCTAAATTTTCTACGCTTGAAGTAATTATGATAACGTGCATACCTCACGCACGTGGAGTGCGTATATTAGCTCACAAAGTATTTGATTATGTGTTTTATATAAAGTGTCAGAGATCAATGCGTACACCCCACGAAGGCTACGTTTCTGCGAGGCGCATCCAGAAAATGAGATTATCCTTTGTTTTTATATATTTTTTATTTTTATTTTTAAATAAAGGGAAATGGTACTTCCAAAGCCTTTATTGCCAATAGGTACAGCATTAATTTTCGGTATATACATCCGCATGGGATACTCTGCAAATCACATTTAAGTGCCAGATTTTTTGTTTAGAAACGTTGTTACAAAAGGTGACCTACAGTTATTCAGAAAACGTGCAGAACGTGACAAATACTGTAATACTGTCACAGTTCGTAGCCAGTGTACTGGTTCTATGTGTCGTATTATTTCATATATATGTATCAGTTTCGTCAAATTCCATAAATTGTGTCTTTCAAATATCGTAATGTATACTAGCTTATATGCCCGTGCTTCGCAGCGGTTGATAAAGAAGGACCTGTGTATATCATGATTTTTTAGGGTTCCGGACCTAGGTCAGCAAAAACAGAATCCTTGTTGGATCGCTCTGTCAATAAACTCAGTCACGTCCAGCAGTGATTACTTCGTAAAGCATGAAGTTGAAATCGATCTTGTGTAGTAAAACTATATACTCAGATTCAGATTATATCTCCAAGTCTCTCCAGAAGAAGACGTCTTTCTCTATCTTAATGTAGTCCTCAAAAATAAAACAATTAAAAATTTTAATCACAATGTTGTACCGAATATTTATGAAAGCAAGGAGGTTTCTGATTGTCGCTCGCGTGTGTATATTATCTCTAGAGGCAGGTACAGAACAGAAATATCTCTGGAGTGAGCATTCAGGTGCGCAGAAGGATTTGCTGTCCCCAACATTAAGGTGGAAATATCGCCTGATATTGGATAATCGATGACTTCATCTTGGTCCTTTTTTGTTCGGTTAAGATGGATTTATAATGTGTAAATGGCCCTATTAGCGAAGCTACAACTTTCTTGTTGCTTCTGTGAAATATTTATTTACATATTATTTCATGTTACGTGATTGCTATGCGACAAGGAGGTGGGGCTTCTTTGCAGCTAGTGTGGTACAAACCAATCCTAAGAACAAATAAATGTGTGGCAAGAGTCGATTTGTCTAAGTATCACTTGGTCATTCCAGCTGAATGTTGAGAAGACGCACAGAAGCCAATGCTCACTCCATAGATATTTCTACTCTACGTATTAGTGGTTATACCCGTCGAAAGACATCGAAAACATATGGGATACAGCTAGGAGGAAAATAATTTTTTGTGTCCTACCTGGGCTAACCTTTAGCTGCAGTGGCAGCGATTTAGTTTGCTATCATTGGCAACGAACTATTCGCTTTAGGAGGGTGATTAATTTACTGACCAGAAGAGCATCAATTATTTAGTTCACTGTGAAGATAAAGAATTATTCCCCTTATCCTACGTGACTGATCTTTGGAAAATCATTCAACGTCCAAAAAAAAAATAAATAAATAAAAATGTTCAATTGTTTGTATAGTCTATGGGACTCAACTACTGGGTCATTAGTCCCTAAACTTACAAACTACTTATGAACTACTTACAAACTAGGACGGCACAAATATCCATGCCCGAGGGGGATTCGAACCCCCGACCGTAGTGGCCGTGCTGACCGTGACTGGAGCGCCTCCGTCACCTCGGCCACCGCGGCCGGAAGCGGTTAGCCTCTCGGCCAGTCAGCTAAGCTAATGCAGCCTCCGCCCCCGAAACTATGAACGGTTGTAGCTTCCAAACTAATCTTGATAAGTATGTCATCCAAAATTCTTTGTACATACCTGGTGTCAAAACTTCCACTGCATGATAGAAACAACCACTGTTCCACTTAAAACAACTATATTTTTGCGTACAAATGTACTTTATAAGTAATATTACGATCTTCAAAATAACCACGGGTGTACTGCCAGTCCATGGTGCCTGTTGGACACTATAGACCGGCAGTACACCCGTGGATATTTTGATTATCAAATACGCCGGGAGAAACTGAAAAATCACAATATTAATATCTGTTTGTTGGCTAAACGTACGAGCCCCTGACTACCAGTCCATTTTGTGAAAACCGCACATCAATCGCACTTTCCGTGATTCACTGTGTCTATTCTTTCTTAAGAATCATCTTTGTTCCGCAAAAGCCATTTTCCAATATGTCCAAAAGAAGAGACACATATGAAAAATGTGTACCCGGCCGGGGTTCAACCCCAGGTCTCCTGCTTTTTAGGCAGTTGCGTTGACCCCTACAAAACACAGCGATCACCACATCTACACGGAATAACCCAAGAACGTCACCCGTGAGATACACTCAACTTCACCCTACCCTATATATAACTCTTAAGGGAAGTAGAATTAGTTTACAAGAACGTTTACAAGGGGCCAACGCAACTGCCTAGATAGCAACTGCCTGGTACACATTTTCAACTTCACCCATTCGCATTTAACCGTTTGGGTGCTGCAGAGGTGATTGCCTCGACGCTCCGAATTGCTGTGGGGCCTGCGGACGTCTTTTTTCGCGGCAGTGGTAATTTCCCGGCCTGACCGGTACCTGAGTCCTGGTGACGGCATATACCGCAGCCGGTTGCACTGCCACTGGGGTTGCAGACTTCAATAGCCGCTCAGGGCTGCTGCTTACACGCCGACCGCCATAGCGTTCCGACTGCTTACTATATTTTTCAACGGATTCTGAGAAAACTATTCAATGAAAAAATCATTTTTATATTACAGTGTGATGTATTCGCTCGATATTGATCTCACATTCAATTCGTTACTCCTTACAGTTACTGTGCTATATCACGTTAAGTAAACTACTGCACAAAATAGTCCACAGACGAAACTCGCTTTGTCTAGACTTTGCGTAACACATACAAAGCTGCGGATGAAATGTAATGTAATTTTATTTAATGTAATGTAATTTTATTTAACGTCGAGAGCAGAACAATAAACAATAACTAATTTCATTTTCGAGATATGGACTGTTATGTCCGACGGACAGACGCAGAAAGAAGTGCATTTCTGTCATTGCGGACTTGTTGGCTCTAAGAAATACTCGTCATCCGATCGTTTTCGTTTGTAGCTTCAGCCTGAAATCTCGATTATCTTTTTAATAGTTCATTCCTTTAAAACGAAGTAAATCTGGAATCAAAACATTCGTGCTGTGTGACTGTAAAACTGGATACGTCTTGGGTTTCATTGTAGACACAGGCACAACAACAGAAATTGAAAAACATAATTTACTAGAAACCGGTGTCAAATATAGTTACATTGTTTTCACCTTCTCATAAAAATCGATACGTTTACGCCAATTTTTTAGAGTATTGGAAAACAGTAGGTGGCTGAAATGTTTCCTTCCACATCCTTTTGTTGCCAACCTATGAAGTATTAAGTTTCTTATACAGTATGAATTTACATTAGGAGATGAAAGAATCTGAATTTCACACCATTTCGAGGCATGATTTACACGTTCAACCTCTATTCAAATTATCTACCATTGTTGGCCTGCATTGGATGACCAAATACACCTGTTTGCAATTAAAAATAATGGTCTTTCTAATCAGCCCAGTTTGGAAAGTTTTATAGAACATAGCTTTCTGCAAAATAAGGTTTAAAATACAGCAATTTTATCCTTTTCTAAAATATTCAGTAATGGAAAGCGGCACATAAACTAAACTTCACGTTTACGAACCTTGTAATGTTAGGTTACCACATGCCAAGTTTCACGTTCGTCATAGGTTTTGTTCCTGAGATATAAACGCCAAAAGTTGGAAGTTTTTTGGGGCGCTGATTTTTTAACGAACTTTGCTTGAACTTTTCTGGCTATTGATGGCACGTAAAATTGTTTTCAATATTATTACTATGAGAATGCGTACACGATAGCCAAATTTCATGTTTTTCAACGACATATAATCCGAGTTATAACGACACAAAGTTGTTAGAAATTAAAAATATTCAAATGTTCGTAAAGCTTATGGTCCATAACTGCGCGGTCATCAGTCCCTAAACTTATAAACTACTTATAAAGTAACTTATACTAAAGACAGCACAAACATTAATTACTGAGGGGGGAATGGCCTCGCGCATCGGAACATTGCGCTTCATGCGCTCGGCCACGCCGCTGCGGCTGTTAGAAATTCACACTCGCCCTGCGCCAAGTCACACATGGCGTCAAACAAATGACTATATCTCGGCCAGTCTTGCTTCCACGAATCTTAAAGTTTACCAATTGTCATTGTGGACACGTTCTAATGTTCACATAAAATATGCCCGTGATGGTCGAGCTGGAAAATATTCCGAAATTAGGCGATTTGGCGTGAAATGACGCAGGAGTGACATTTTAGCAGCTTAAGCAGTTTCATTCTACATTATATCTGTCCAGCAATCAAAAGTGTTCAAATGTTTGTATATCTTATGGGACTTACTACGAGGTCATGAGTCCCTAAAGCTACAAACTACTTATGAACTAGCTTATACTAAAGACGGCACAGACATCCATGTCCGTGGGGGCATTCTAACCCCCGACAAAGAACGGCCTGACGCATCGTAGCATAGCGTATCAATGCACTCGGCCGCTCCGCCGCGGCGTCGAGCAATCATTTCCAGATTGGAAGCAATGGAGTAAGATCTCATTCTTTTCATTCTCCACTCCGAGGATTGGAGCCGTCTGTTTGAGATCCGGCCCATAAAGACTTGCAGATCTATTGAGCCAATTATCGGACAAGCTGATAGTGGGGCAAAGGGTGATCTAAATTGGGAATAATTGGGAGGGGCTTACCAGTTCCGGCATACGCCTTACAACGAAGGAAAGCCTTCCGTAAACCTTGGTCGGAATCCAGACTGAAAACAGAAATCACGGGTGCACTCCCGGCAATCAAGGATAGGACGCCCGATGTACTTTCGTAAACTCGCAGCGAACAGCTCGACCAAATTACAGTGGACAAGCGTTTCACTAGAGGTACTGCATACGGAAGCACAGTAGCCAGATATAATGCGTTTAATTGTAACGTCAGCAAGAACACCGACTGTGAGACTGTCGCCGTCCGCGGTGGCCGAGGGGACTGAGGCGCTTCAGTCACGGTCTGCACGGCCACTACGGTCGGGGGTTCGAATCCCCCCTCGGGCATGGATATTTGTGCCGTCCTTAGTCTTAGTTAGTTCATAAGTAGTTTGTAAGCTTAGGGACATGACCTTGTAGTTCAGTCCCATAGACTTTACAAGCATTTGAACATTTTTTGAGACTGTCGCGGCCGCCCAGGTTTCAGAAATGCTCAGGCCAGGGCGAGGACGGCCGGGCGGAGGGCTCAGACACACACAATTCACCGAGGCGATTGGTGCCAGCGCAGGTAGATGGATTAGGCAGCCGCAAAGGCAGACAGCTGCACCAACACCACCTACAGAGAGGGCCGCGGCGCTCTCGTGTGACGTCAGGCAGAGTATGATGTGCGCGCATAGCTAACACCGTCTATTTAGACGGTATTGGCATAGCTGACTGGGTAGCCGCACTATGCCGAAGCAGCGAGCTAGTCAGCTATGCTCGCGCAACCTACCGTGCCGTAACACGAGAGCACCAAGGCCTTCTCTCTATGTGGTGGTAGCTGGACGCGCAGGTGCAACACTCAAAGGGTTAATGTCATACTATCCATTAATATGAGAATACATTATTGGTTAATTCTGACAGCTGTGTACGGAATAGCTAAGTTAAAATCTGGTGACAAATCGAAACATTAATGTCAACCAACAGTTTACTGTTGTTCAATAACAGTCCACTCTTTCACTTTCAGAATAATCTTCAAACAACGAGACGTATGGTAAAAATAGAGTGCATTTCGATCTGTCATCTGATTCAGTCATGCGGTGGAATGTTATTCACCTGCAACTGGCGGGACTTTGGCCAGTAGCGGATTCGCGACTCTTCGGCCTGTACACAGCCTGGCTGTTCTTCACCCAGTGCCACATTGTCGTGCTCGAATCCATCGACCTCTGCACCTGCACTGGAGACTTCAGCAGGGCAGTCCTAAACATCTGAGCCATGGCTACCTTCTTCGCTAACGTTTGCAAGATGTTTCATTTCGAATTACGAAAAGGCGACTATTTTCGTCTCGTCACCGAACTTGATGCATTTGTCAGTGAACAACGTTCAAAATATTACAACGATGAGAAGGTCATTGAAATGTTAGACGCTTCCTCGAAACGTACAGCCTCCATCACTAAAGCGGTTATGGCGTACTTGATATGTTGGACCTTCATAGTGGTCCCTGCTCTCTTCTTGATAGAATCACCTTACGGTGTGTTGCCATTAATGGCGTGGTACCCGTTCACCGCAAACATTTGGCCGCGTTACGAAATTATAATTATGTTGCACTTCTTGACAATTGGGTACTGTTTCTTCACTAGTTGGGGAATGGATCTCTTCTTTGGCTGCCTTATGTATCACCTTTCGCTTCAACTCCGGCTGCTGAATTACCATTTGGCGAACATTCACTATAGATGCAAGTCGGAATGCGTTCTCCAAGAAGGATTCGAAGGAAAAACAGATTTTAGTAACCCACGTGTCGAGCTAGAAGTGATTAGAAGTGGACGAGAGAAGCAGCAAGTAGCAGAATGTACGAGATCTGCTGAGGATGCCATATATGACGATCTTTTGCAGTGTATTAAACATCATCAAAGAATAATTCGGTGAGTTCATAACGTGTAAAAATGTCTGATATTTCATTAAGAAACTTTCTCACAAACGCTGTCCTCCTTTACAGTTATGCAGATAACGTGGAGAATGTGGCAAATCCTGTAATACTGTCACAATTCGTACTCAGTGTACTGGTTCTATGCGTCGTATTATTTCAAACGTCGTCTGTAAGTACTAATTTCTTGAAATGCAATAAATTGTATTTTTCAAATATAATGGCATATAGAAAACCTAAGAATCTTTTTGGTGTTTCAGGAGCTGGGAACTCTAACGGCGCTCGTAAGATTCTTAGTTTATCTATTGGAATTACTTCTACAAATTTTTATTTACTGTTGGGTCGCTCATCAGATTTTTGAAGAAGTAAGTACCCGAAACCAAGAATGATCCTTTGGGTTGGAAACATTGTAGTTCAGCGTTACCAAAACAATTCATAGTAACATAATCTGTTACGAAAGTGCTTTGATCGTTTCTGGGAGATGCATGGTGCGTTACTGGTGCACTTAGCTGAAAACGTGACCACTCTACGGCAAAATAAATTACCTATCGTTACACCACCTCTATTTTCGATCCCAGCTTCCAGTTATTCAGTAGTAAACACGACAGCCAAAAAAGGGCTCTTGCCACAGTGACCGAAACATCGCGTCTGTGGAATTTGATATGTTGGCGATTCAGTCCGACACTCAGAAGATTTTATTTTGTGACTATTCTATTATAGGTTCTGTGTCCAACCACAACAATAGTATGATAATAATAACAACAATAATTCATCTTGGTGGTTTCATATAAAGTATTTAAATGCAAAGAGTTACTTCAAAGCCGCCGGCGGTGGCCGAGGAGACTGAGGCGCTCCAGTCACGGTCTGCACGGCCAATACGGTCGGGGGTTCGATTCCCCCCTCGGGCATGGATATTTGTGCCGTCCAAGTTCGTAAGTAGTTCATAAGTAGTTTGTATGTTTAGGGACTGATGACACCGTAGTTAAGTCCCATAGACAAGCATTTTTAGTTATTTCAAACGTTTCGTCTACAACTGGAGAAGGCGATTCTGAGATTTTAAATGGAACGTAGTCTATCCTGCCCGATAATATACTCGACCGCGAAAACACATTGGACACTGGCATTTCACTGAAGAATGCAGCATTATACTATAACTGACACAGTGATAGATTAAAACTAAGTAACAATATTTCAATATAGAATTTAATGGCCTGAGTAAGTCATCGTGTTTTCTACCAATAGTGCTAAATTTTCTACGCTTGAAGTAATTATGATAACGTGCATACCTCACGCACGTGGAGTGCGTATATTAGCTCACAAAGTATTTGATTATGTGTTTTATATAAAGTGTCAGAGATCAATGCGTACACCCCACGAAGGCTACGTTTCTGCGAGGCGCATCCAGAAAATGAGATTATCCTTTGTTTTTATATATTTTTTATTTTTATTTTTAAATAAAGGGAAATGGTACTTCCAAAGCCTTTATTGCCAATAGGTACAGCATTAATTTTCGGTATATACATCCGCATGGGATACTCTGCAAATCACATTTAAGTGCCAGATTTTTTGTTTAGAAACGTTGTTACAAAAGGTGACCTACAGTTATTCAGAAAACGTGCAGAACGTGACAAATACTGTAATACTGTCACAGTTCGTAGCCAGTGTACTGGTTCTATGTGTCGTATTATTTCATATATATGTATCAGTTTCGTCAAATTCCATAAATTGTGTCTTTCAAATATCGTAATGTATACTAGCTTATATGCCCGTGCTTCGCAGCGGTTGATAAAGAAGGACCTGTGTATATCATGATTTTTTAGGGTTCCGGACCTAGGTCAGCAAAAACAGAATCCTTGTTGGATCGCTCTGTCAATAAACTCAGTCACGTCCAGCAGTGATTACTTCGTAAAGCATGAAGTTGAAATCGATCTTGTGTAGTAAAACTATATACTCAGATTCAGATTATATCTCCAAGTCTCTCCAGAAGAAGACGTCTTTCTCTATCTTAATGTAGTCCTCAAAAATAAAACAATTAAAAATTTTAATCACAATGTTGTACCGAATATTTATGAAAGCAAGGAGGTTTCTGATTGTCGCTCGCGTGTGTATATTATCTCTAGAGGCAGGTACAGAACAGAAATATCTCTGGAGTGAGCATTCAGGTGCGCAGAAGGATTTGCTGTCCCCAACATTAAGGTGGAAATATCGCCTGATATTGGATAATCGATGACTTCATCTTGGTCCTTTTTTGTTCGGTTAAGATGGATTTATAATGTGTAAATGGCCCTATTAGCGAAGCTACAACTTTCTTGTTGCTTCTGTGAAATATTTATTTACATATTATTTCATGTTACGTGATTGCTATGCGACAAGGAGGTGGGGCTTCTTTGCAGCTAGTGTGGTACAAACCAATCCTAAGAACAAATAAATGTGTGGCAAGAGTCGATTTGTCTAAGTATCACTTGGTCATTCCAGCTGAATGTTGAGAAGACGCACAGAAGCCAATGCTCACTCCATAGATATTTCTACTCTACGTATTAGTGGTTATACCCGTCGAAAGACATCGAAAACATATGGGATACAGCTAGGAGGAAAATAATTTTTTGTGTCCTACCTGGGCTAACCTTTAGCTGCAGTGGCAGCGATTTAGTTTGCTATCATTGGCAACGAACTATTCGCTTTAGGAGGGTGATTAATTTACTGACCAGAAGAGCATCAATTATTTAGTTCACTGTGAAGATAAAGAATTATTCCCCTTATCCTACGTGACTGATCTTTGGAAAATCATTCAACGTCCAAAAAAAAAAAAAAATAAATAAAAATGTTCAATTGTTTGTATAGTCTATGGGACTCAACTACTGGGTCATTAGTCCCTAAACTTACAAACTACTTATCAACTATTTACGAACTAGAACGGCACAAATATCCATGCCCGTGGGGGGATTCGAACCCCCGACCGTAGTGGCCGTGCAGACCATGACTGGAGCGCCTTAGTCCCCTCGGCCACCGCGGCCGGCCATTCAATGTCCGTTGCCAACATCAGCGCACAACGCTGCTGCCATAAGTAAAATTGTACCCCTTCTTGTACTGTATTACACCATAGTTATGGAAATGAAGAAAAAAACGCAGCAACGCCATAATTAGTTATTTGGTGTAATGTTATGAGAATACACCGAAATTGGAAATGGAACTACATAAACACCATTTTCCTTGCAAACAAATTCTTATGTAAGTTAGAGAATCATTGGCGTGAAGGAATGCTGTTATGTTTTAAATTCAAATGATACCCATGGAAATAAGCCCTTTTTTTCTTTCCATGGCATTGCAAGGCATGCGGGATACAACTTAGAGTTTTTGTGCCATAGCTGGGTTAAATTTTACTTGCAGTAGCAACGGTTTAGTATGTTAACGTTTCCAACGAAATATGCGCTTTAAGGGGATCATAAATTTACTGATCGGTACAACATTAATTATATATTTCATTACCGACATTAAGAAATATTCCTCTCATTGCACGCAACTGATTTTTCAAAAAACTTTCAAGCGGCCATTAGCAACATCAATACACCACACCGCTGCCGTAGGAAAATCATAGCCCTTGTTTCAGTGTATTACACTTTAGTTATGAGAATAAACAATGCAGCATCGCCATCTATTAGTTATTTGGTATACTATTTCAGTAACAGCGTCTCTATCGGATCTTTACTATTCAAACATAGCATAGACCAGAAACTTTCCCGTGATCCGATATTGATGAAATGGAGCTTATATGTTGCGCCAAGGTACTCTCAGTTGACCTATGAAATGCCATGAAAGTTTGTGTAGTATTCTTGGAGGTTTGCTGTACTACGCCACACGTATAAGCATAGTATACACAAAACTTCAAATTACGATATCTTTTCTTCCTCTGATACGATTTTGATGAAACTAAGACTGTGATACTCTCCGAACTATTATCAATTTACCTGTCGAAACCCATGAGAGTTCGTATTGTACATTTGGAGATTACCTTCAACAAATAGACATACACGATGGCTTTTAAGCATATGATTAAATTATGATATCTTTATTTTTTGTGATTTGATTTTAGTTATCGAAGCCTTTACGTATCCGTTCGATGTTCTAAAGTTACGTGTGAAACACCTTGAAAATTCGTCAAGTAGTTTTGGAGATACACGTGTTCAAAGAGACAGACATAACGGTCATAGATAAAAAATTTAAATTACGAATTTTTTTTCGTGATCATACATATTATCCAGTAACGCTCAAGCTACCTATGAAAACCTCATGTAAATTCGTGAAGTAGTTTTGGAGATAAGAGATTTGTAATAGTTGAAAAAACTGACACGACGGTTACTGAAAACATTCAAATTAACGGTATCTTTTTTTTTCCTGCTATCTGATTTTGATAAAATTATGCCTATATGTTGACCCAAACTTTTCTCATGTTCCCTGTGAAAACCGCATAAAGATTCGTACAGTAGTTTTGAAGATTGAAGGGCACAGCGAAAGGCCTACATTTACAGATTTATTATTAATATAGCGTATAGAAAAGCCAAGGTCTGGAAACTCTAACGGCGTTGGTAAAATTCCTAAATTATCTATTGGAATTACACCGAAATAACTGAAACTTTTGTCATGTAGTGGGATCATCTTTTGCTTTCCAGTGTCGCAGATGTCTACTGTCTGTAGATGTAACCAGAGTGTGACAGTCTCCTTCAGCTATCCTTCGTCGTAAAAACGCTGGATGGAAGGCGTGCCATTAGAACAAGAAGCGTGAAATGCTTACTACAAGAGTCGTTTTGGTCTGTGATGATAATGCCCGTCCCCCCAGAAACTACTGTACAGAAGTTCGGATGAGACCTGTCCGTCGATCTGGCATATAGTCCTGATCTTGCCCTAAATTATTTCCATCTTCTTTTACACCTTAAGATTTTCCTTTCCTCGTGCATGTGTCTGCACAACGAAGATGATTTCAACATGATCGTCACAGGACGCTGCCATTCATATGAGGCACAACACAAGAGTACAAAAGTTTTTTTGACTCTGTCGAAAAGTAGGCCAAACATTTCTATATCTGTTGACAAATATATTGCTTGTTCCTGCTTTTAAGAAATATAGCCGAACTTATTTTCTGAATGCTACTGGTACATTCAAACTAGCTTCAGATTCAAGCAGTCCAATGTCAAAAGCCACAATAATTCAGTTTTCATGTAGAGATATGGATACGTCAATGGAATAACCCGCTTTTCGTCAAGTATATTCGAACATGCGCCTCGGTTGCACAGACTACAAATTCAAAAGTCGCGGGTTCGATCCCCGCCAGGTCCTGGGATTTTTATCTGTCACTTTCCACTTCTTTCACCTCTGGCAGTATTGCTCATGTGAAATATACCGAGTAGCACCGTTGTTCGGAACTCACGTTAAACTGTAGGTCCCCCTATAACTGGCTGCGTAAGTCAGTTCGAAGGTCGGAGGAAGGCAATGGCATACCACCTCCAAACAGGACCATGCCTAGTAAAGCACTGTGGTGTTCAAACCAATCATCGGATTGTTGACTGCAATTCGAACATAGATTCTTAATTCGGTACAGAATATTGAAAGAAAGACTTTAGTGAGGGGTGAACATTTTGTGCTAACCAGTTGATAGGAATTCCCCGCTCACACTTTTGTGAGTAATACAGGGTGTACATAAAGTCCAGAAACACTTTCAATTATTTATTATACAAGAACCAAACATTGTACAGATGACATACATATTGCATTTAGAAGATAAATTTTTGCACTTTTTTCTGTTTTTTTTATTTTTATTGTTTTTTTATCTACATTGGATAAGCGAATCATTAGTGACTTCGCAGACGTCAATACGGTAATGATATAGACATACCCGTGCCAGCATGACATCGTAGACTGTGGCAGTCGCTTTCCATATTCTCTCCCGAATCTCTGCCACATCACGTTGTAGAGGTGGCACATACACCACATATTTAATGTGTCGCCACAGAAAAAACAGTCACACGGCGTGAGAATTGGTGATCTGGGAGGCCATTTCATAAAACAGTTTTCTCCTTCTGTAGCACGGCAGATCCATGCATGCGGCAACTCAGTGTTCAAGTTCCTAGTAACTTCACGCTGAAAATGGGGTGGAGCCCGACACTCCTGCAAGTTGAACTGAGAGTTCGATTGCATTTGAAGCACGAGCTATTGCTGCAACGTGTCCAAATAGGAATATGTAGTAACAGTACTCTCGGCGAAGAAGAATAGCCAGTACATTTTTCGACGTTTTAAGGGAGAAAGAGTGTTGAGTGTTTGTAACCTTAAGGGTAATCACGCACAAATTCAATGCATTCGTGTGGATACTGTTGAATCCAGATTCGAGAATTCGGCCTGTTCATTTTCGCACTAGTGTGAAATGTGGCTTCATTGCTAAAAATTAAGCAATTAGCAGTGCCATTCCCATCACATTAACCTGTGAAAAAATAAGTAAAACATATTCTGTTGCAGGACTCTGCACGCGATCACTGGAGATGCATGACGTCCTAATAAATGTCTCTCATACGTGCTCCACATTTACACTGGTACGTTCGCTTCTCTCTGCCGGGCATAAGCAACCCATAGTAATGAATTTCTTGAGCCAGTGGTACGTGCTCTCCCTTGTTGGTTCTAAACACCCGTTGAACAGCAGTAGTGCACTTCTTTTTGTCAAACTGCAACACACAGAAAGCTTGCTTCGCACATGAACTAACCATGTTTGCGACTAGCGTTGCCTATCGGCATTTACCAAACTACTCTGTGACGGTATACATGGGGAAAATGTTTCAGACTTTATCTTCAAAATGAAATTTGTATTAACATTGGAAGAACCAGATTTAGTCGCACTGAAACCTTTATTCTTTATGTATTACAGATCGATTTCGGTCAGTGTCTGACCATCTTCAGTGCTAGAGACCATGCCCTCTGGGCCCAGAAAAAATTGCACTTTGCACGTTAATATAAGATAGAAAGTACATATTGAGGATGTCAGTCATGAACTCAAGTTTATGATTGACATCCTACATATGTACTTCCCATCTTATGTTAACATGCAAAGTGCAAGTTTTTGTGGGGCCACAGAGCTTGGACTCTAGCACTGAAGATGGTCAGACACTGACCGAAATCGATCTGTAATACATAAAAACATAACGGTTTCACTGCGGCCAAAGCTGGTTCTTCCAATTTTGATAATTTTAATGTGGTCGCTGTGCACCAGACTGGAGATGGAGTGGTCTACACGTGACATATATATGACATCTGTACAATGTTTTATTCTTGTGCAATAAATATTTAAAAGTCAGACTTGATTCCATGGTGGAACTTGTGCTCAACGACTGTACTTTGACTTGTAAAAATTTTTCAGCAATCAGTCGTAAGTATTTTTTATTGGCAGATGTAGATTTCGACCACTGTTTGGTCATTATCAACGCTAAAACAAATCCAAAAGAACCAGGTAGGAATAAAACACATGTCACGTTATAAACCAGTTGTACAAAGTTTTAATTATAGTCAGTGATAAAATATATACCTTAAAAGAAACAAATAATATACGTAAATCATCACGACCTCAATGTTGGAGGTTTCGTTCGTACTGATGCAGCCGTTTCGCCAATGAAGATGGCTGACGGCAGCTGTGTAAAAATTACAGCACCTGCATCACTACGAACGCAACCTCAAGCATGGTTGTCGAGACGATTTACGTATATTATTCGTTTCTTTTAAGGTATGTGTTTTATCATTGACTATAATAGAAAACTTGTACAACTGGTTTATAACTTGACATGTATTTTATTCTAACTGGTTCTGTTGGATTTGTTTTAGTATTGATAATGACCACACAGTGTTCGAAATCTAGATCTGATTGCAAAAAAATTTCTACAGAAGAATTACCGGACTTTATGTACACTCTTTATAAGCACTGTCGGGTGTTTAGGACGTGATTGTTGGATTACGTATATATAACACAAACCTACGCTTACTTAAATGGAACCCCGTTAGTTTTGTTAGCACATCCGAACATATAATCAAAAGCGTAATCTGTTCAATGTTCAAATGTTTGTTAAGCTTATGGGACTTAACTACGGGGTCATCAGTCCCTAAACTTACAAACTACTTATGAACTACTTACGAACTAGGACGGCACAAATATCAATGCCCGAGGGGGGATTCGAACCCCCGACCGTAGTGGCCATGCTGACCGTGACTGGAGCGCCTCAGTCACCTCGGCCACCGCGACCGGCAAACGTAATCTGTGCCGCTTGTTGCATTCTAAAATGTTAATTACATTCGGAGTTATTGTAATCTAAAGTTGGCGCTTGAGTATCACTCCTCCACTGTCGGAGAACACCGAGTTAAGTAGGGATCCAAAGGGAACGGTGATGTACCTTAGGTACAGAAGAGGGCTAGAACAGCACATTACGTCCACATGCTAACACCTTTATTGGTCTTTATCACTGACGCACATGTACGTTACTATGAGGGGTGAGGTACACGTACACACCTGTCCCGACATGGCAGGCCAATAGATGTTCAAAGTGGTGGCCATCATTTGCTGCAAACAATTGCAACCTATGGCGTAATGAATGTCGTACACACCGCAGTACATCTGGCGTAATATCGACGCAGGCTGCCACAATACGTTGTTTCATATCCTCTGGAGTTGTAGGCACATCACGGTACACATTCTCCTTTAACGTACCCCACACAAAGAAGTCCAGAGGTATAAGATCAGGAGAACAGGCTAGCCAATTTATGCGTCCTCCACGACCTATGAAACGCCCGTCGAACATCCTGTCAAGGGTCAGACTAGTGTTAATTGCGGAATGTGCAGGTGCACCATCGTGCTGATACCACATACGTCGACTCGTTTCCAGTGGGAAATTTTCGAGCAACGTTGGCAGATCATTCTGTAGAAACGCGTTGTATGTTGTAGCCGTTTGGGCCCCTGCAATGAACACGATCGAACAGCGGAGGAGTGGTACTCAAGCGTCAACTTTAGGTTACAATATCTCCGCAAGTAATCAACACTTTACAATGCAACAAACGTCACTGATTTCGTATTTGATAATATGTTCAGATGTGCTAATAAATGTTTCAAATGTTTGTATAGCTTATGTGACGTAACTACGGGGTCATCAGTCCCTAAACTTACAAACTACTTATCAACTAGCTTATCCTAAGGACGGCACAAATATCCATGCCCGAGGGGGGATTCGATCCCCCGACCGTAGTGGCCGTACAGACCGTGACTGGAGCGTCTCAGTCCCTTCGGCCACCGCGGCCGGCGTGTGCTAACAAAACTAACGCTGTTCCATTAAAAAACGCGGCTTTGTGTTGAAAAAACATACTTCCGTGCATTTTTTATGATTTGTATTAACCAATTACACTACCCCCTCTCCTCACGTTCAGTCTGTGGAATCGGTTCGTCAGTATTTGATGTGGTTTACGAAATATATCTAACGGTAATGTTAGGTGACTCACCCTGTACTACTTGTTGTTGTTGTTGTGGTCTTCAGTCCGGAGACTGGTTGGATGCAGCTCTCCACAATACCCTATCCTGAGCAAGCCTCTTCATCTCCACATAAGAACGGCAACCTACATCTGTCTGAATCTGCTTACTGTATCCATCTCTTGGTCTTCCTCTGCGATTTTTACCCCACACACTTCCCTCTAATGCTAAATTCACAATTCCTTTACGCCTAAGAATGTGTCCCATCAATCTATCTCTATTTTTAGTCAAGGTATGCCAGAAATTTCTTTTCTCTCCAATTCTGTTCAGTACCACCTCATTAGTTACGCGATCCACCCACCTAATCTTCAGCATTCTTCTGTAGCACCATATTTCAAAAGCTTCAATCCTCTTCCTGTCCGCACTGTTTATCGTCCATGTGTCACTCCCATACAAGGCAACACTCTATACAAATGCCCTCAGAAAGGACTTCCTTAGGTTTAAATCAATATTCTATGTTAACAAATTTCTCTTTTTCAAAAACGCTTTTCTACCCATTGCCATTCTGCATTTTATATTCTCTGTACTGCGACCATCATTTGTTATTTTACTGCCCAAGTAACAAAACTCATCTACCTCCTTTATTGCTTCCTTTCCCAATCTAATACCTTCTGCATCACCTGATTTTCTTACACTGCACTCCATTACCCTAGTTTTGCTCTTGTTAATGTTCAACTTATATGCACCTTTCAGAACACTGTCCATTCCGTTCAATTGTTCTTCCAGGTCCTTTGCTGTATCTGACAGAATTACTATGTCGTCGGCAAAACGCAATGTTTTTAATTCTTCCCCCTGAACTTTTATTCCTTCACCAAATTTCTCCTTGCTTTCCTTTATAGCTTGTTCAATGTACAAATTGAATAGCATTGGAGAAAGGCTACAACCCTGTCTCACTCCCTTCCCAACCACTGCATCCCTTTCATGCCCTTCAACTCTGGGTTTTGTACAAGTTGTAAATAACCTTACGCTCCCTATATTTTACTCCTGCTTGCTTCAGAACTTTAAAGAGTTTATTCCAATCAACATTGTCAAAAGCCTTCTCCAAATCTACAAAAGCTAGAAATGTAGGTTTGCCTTTTCTTAATCTATCTTCTAGGATAAGCCGTACAGTGAGTATTGCCTCCCGAGTTCCTACATTTCTTCTGAAACCAAACTGATCTTCCCCGAGGTCAGCTTCTACCAGTTTTTCCATCCTTCTGTATATAATTCGTGTTAATATTTTGCAACCATGACTTATTAAACTGATGGTTCTGTAGTTTTCACAACTGTCTGCACCTGCTTTCTTTGGAATGGGGATTATAACATTTTTCTTAAAGTCTGAGGGTACTTCGCCTGTCTCATACATCTTACACACCAGGTGAAACAGGTTTGTCATGGCTTGTTCTCCCAGAGACTTCAGTAGCTCTGAGGGTATGTCATCTACTCCAGGGGCCTTGTTTCGACTTAGGTCTTTCAGGGCTCTGTCAAATTCTTCTCTCAGTACAGTATCTCCTATTTCATCTTCATCTACATCCTCTTCCCTTCCTATAATATTGTCTCGAAGTTCATTTCCTTTGTAGAGCCCCTCTATATACTCTTTCCACCTTTCAGCTTTCCCTTCTTTGCTGAGAACTGGTTTTCCATCCGTGTCCTTGATTTTCATAGAGCTGTTTTTCTTATCTCCAAATGTTTCTTTTATTTTCCTGTAGGCTGCATCTATTTTTCCCCTATTTATACATTCTTCTACATCCTTGCATTTGCCTTCTAGCCACTCCTGCTTAGCCATTTTGCACTTCCTATCAATCTCATTTCTTAGTCGTCTGTACTCCATTTTGCCTGTTTCATTTCCTGCATTTTTATATTTTCTCCTTTCATCGATTAAATTTAGTATCTCCTGTGATATCCAAGGATTTTTTGTAGGTCTTGCCTTCCTACCTATTTTGTCCTCTGCTACTTTCACTATTTCATCTCTCAATTTTACCCATTCCTCTTCTACTGTTTTATTTTCCCTTGTTTCTGTCAATTGTTGCCTAAAGCTCCCTCTGAAATTCTTAAGAAGCTCAGGTTCCTTCAATTTATCCAGGTCCAGTCTCCTTATTTTCCTACCTTTTTGTAGTTTCTTTAGTTTCAGCCTACACTTCATAACCAACAAGTTATGGTCAGAGTCTATATCTGCCCCTGGGTATGTCTTACACTGTAAAACCTGGTTCCTAAATCTATGTCTTACCATTATAAAATCTATCTGGTATCTCCCGGTGTCTCCTGGTCTCTTCCACGTATACGACCTTCTTTTGTGATTCTTGAACCAGGTGTTTGTTATAACTAAATTATGTTCCGTGCAAAATTCTACCAGGCGGCTTATTACTTATTTATTTTATTTATTTATTTATTTTATTTTATTTTATTTTATTTTATTTTATTTTTTTGTGGAGTTCTTTATCTGCGTGTGTTCTTTGTATTTCTGTAAGTAAGAGTAAGAGGCCAAAGGTTCACCTGGTAAGTGAACGATGTGACGCCAACGAGAAAGGCCCCAACGCGCACGTCATCCATGATGTAAGCAAGGTAGTTCTGAGCCAGCGCGATCGCTAGCTGAGTGGCCGCTATGAAGTAGTGGGCAGTGCCCCAGCGGCCGGCCAATCAGCGATCGCGCCGGCTCAAAACTACCTTGCATACGAGTCATGACGAGCGCGCTGGGGCCTATGTTTGTCGTTGGCGATGCGGGGGCCTGTGTTTGTCGTTGACCTCGTGAGCGATACGTGGCCGACGAGAAAGACAGGCCCCAGCGTGAACGGTATGCCACGTAAGCAAGGTAGTTCCGAGCCGGTGCGATCGCTAGCCCATTGGCCGGCCCCTGGGGCACACCCCACTGTGTCATAGCGGGCAGCCACTGAGCCATCGCTCCGGTTCGGAATTACCTTGCTTACGTGGCATGACGTGCGCGCTGGGGGGGGGGGGGGGGGCTGTGTTTCTCGTTGGCCTAGTGAGCGACGCAGGTGACGTCGCCCTCCCACGCCGCCTGCCTACAGGAGGCACTGGTCTGTGTTGTGCTCCCACGCCGCCCCAGCAGAGCGAGCGCGTGGGCGAGGCCGCCCACAGCAGCGCCTGGCCCGACGGCTGCGCGCGCTTCGGGCCGGCGCTGCGTCTGCTGATGCGGCGCTCACAGAGGCCCGTCACCTTCTCTGCCGGCAAGATCTACGCCATCGATAGGACCACTTTCGTTTCGGTAATTTACTCTCCTCTTCTTTAAGGTGACCACACCGTGGTTCTGTTTGAAAAAAATCTATTCTCGGTTTTTATCATACGAGGCGCGTCCAGAAAGTAAGTTCCGTTTCAATTTATCTCCGCTGCAGCGCAGCTATTGCAGTTCCGCATAAGCGCTGTAGACGAGAAGATGGGTCCGACAGTTCAATGGCGGGCGTAGTGATGTGCACGATGAAGAACGAAGTGGGCGTCGACCTTTGGTTACAGAAGAACTGGATCACACGATGCCGGCCGCGGTGGCCTAGGGGACTGAGGCGCTCTAGTCACGGTCTGCACGGCCACTACGGTCCTTAGTTTAAGGTAGTTGATAAGTAGTTTGTAAGTTGAGGGACTGATGACCCCGTAGTTAAATCCCATAAGCTTAACAACATTTGAATTTATTTTTTTTTTAATTTTTTTTTTTTTTTTTTTTTTATCACGCGATTGATCACAAGCTCCAGGAAAACCGTAGGTTTACAATTAGCGCTCTCGCTATGGACATCCGCCAAATTTCACGATCACTGATGCATGAAATTGTTACCAAACAACTGAAATTCCGTAAACTTTGGTCGCGTTGGGTATCAGAGATTCTCACTGAACAACACAAAACACAACGGATGGGTAGTGCACTTGAGTTTTTGACCCGTTATGCTGAAAGCGGCGAAGAATTTCTGAGGCGGATAGTCACAGGAGATGAAACGTGGGTTTCTTATGACAACCCTGAGAGTAAGCGGCAATCAATGGAATGCAGGCACACTTCATCCCCACCAAAGGTAAAGCCGAAGCACCCCAGTAAATGATGTGCACAGTGTCCTGGTACTGGAAAGGCATCCTACTCATTGACTTCTTACCGCGTCGTCAAACAATCAAAGCAGATGCTTATTGCAAGACACTTCGGAAATGGGGCCGTGCAATTCAGAATAAGCGCCGGGGACTGCTGTCAAAAGGTGTTGTTTTGCTTCACGACAACGCACGACCACACACTGCAAATGTGACGAAAACCCTCCTACAGGGATTTGGCTGGGACGTGTTTGAGCATCCTCCGTACAGCCCTGACCTCGCTCCTAGCGACTTTCATCTGTTCTTACATCTCAAGTCTTTCCTTGGCGGTCATCACTTCACCAATGACGACGAGCTGAAAGAAACTGTTTCCAACTGACACAGGCGGCAGATTTCTATGAAGAAGGTATACAAAATCTGGTGACACGCTATGAAAAATGCCTGAAAAATTTCGGCAGATATGTGGAAAAGTAGTTTAAGAGTTGTAGAATTTCGTACAATAAAAATTTCTTCTGTATCTGTGTACAATTTCATTTTATTTCCAAACGGAACTTACTTTCTGGACGCGCCTCGTATTTCGATAGATTAAGATTTTAAATAAGTGTTCTGAAAAGGATTTTACTGTAAAAAAAAAATTTTCGAGCATTTTTCTACCGCGTTTGCTTACGTGTCACGTCCACTATTCTGTCACTCACTTTTCCGTATACAGGGTGTTACAAAAAAGGTACGGCCAAACTTTCAGGAAACATTCCTCACACACAAAGAAAGAAAATATGTTAGGTGGACATGTGTCCGGAAACGCTTAATTTCCATGTTAGATCTCATTTCATTACTTCTCTTCAAATCACATTAATCATGGAATGGAAACACACAGCAACAGAACGTGCCAGCGTGAACTCATACACTTTGTTACAGGAAATGTTCAAAATGTCCTCCGTTAGCGAAGATACATGCATCCAACCTCCGTCGCATCGAATCCCTGATGGGCTGATGTTGCCCTGGAGAATGGCGTATTGTATCACAGACGTCCACAATACAAGCACGAAGAGTCTCTACATTTGGTACCGGGGTTGCGTAGACAAGAGCTTTCAAATGCCCCCATAAATGAAAGTCAAGAGGGTTGAGGTCAGGAGAGCGTGGAGGCCATGGAATTGGTCCGCCTCTACCAATCCATCGGTCACCGAATCTGTTGTTGAGAAGCGTATGAATACGTCGACTGAAATGTGCAGGAGCTCCATCGTGCATGAACCACATGTTGTGTCGTACTTTCAAAGGCACATGTTCTAGCAGCACAGGTAGTGTATCCCGTATGGAATCATGATAACGTGCTTCTGTGACCGTAGGTGGAAAAACATGAGGCCCGATCAAGACATCACAAACAATTCCTGCCCGAACGTTCACAGAAAATCTGTGTTGATGACGTGAATCGAGGAATACAGTACATACTAAAGAAACCATTGGGCATTTTGACAATTGTCTGCACGACTTATTTCAATTTACATTTAAAGGGAAATACTAAAATGAGCTCTAACATGGATATTAAACGTTTCCGGACACATGTCCACATAACATATTTTCTTTCTTTGTGTGTGAGGAATGTTTCCTGAAAGTTTGGCCGTACCTTTTTGTAACACCCTGTATATTTTATATTTCTATTTCCCCTACATTGCACGTTAGGAATTCTTTTCTTTTACTGTTGAGTGTGTTGGCTATCCTTGCAATGCAACGTTTGGTATTCTTTTGTTTCAAAAGTTTTTAAACAACAAGCTTTCAAACACGCGGTTAGTTCTTTTCAAGTGTGATTGCGAGTAGTTGTTAAACTTACTTTTGCAGTGCTTGTTTTCGTGAATTGTGTAATATTTATTGAAGATGAACGTAAAGGCGTATTTCAGGAAACGACAATTTAGAGGAATCAATTTAGAAAGCTTTCTGTACAAGAGGTTATGTCGCCTGGCAACGGTGTTTCTAATTATAATTCCTCAACAAATGCACCTGGAGAATCTAATTCTCACCAGCATTCTCTTCCTGCTGCTGTTATTACAGCATTGAAACGTTTTTTCGGAGACTTGCCTCATGCTGACCTTCTAAGGAAATGTTTGCATGGGCAGACACAGAACCCGAATGAATGTTCCAACAGCATAATTTGGAACCGCCTTCCTAAAACTAGGAGTTCATGATGCTGGTATTGAATTTAATTGTGTTAACATTGGAAAGTGTTGGTTACTGAAAAAGCTGGGAATTAATCCTGGTGAAAATAAGATCACTGCGCTGAAACATTCCGATAAAATGAGGATAGCCGATGCAGACAGGTTTTCATCTAATATGGCCAAGAAAGGAAAACAAACATCCAGGAGAATGAAACAACAGCTGGACGACCTGCCAGAGGCAAAAGTAGGGCCATAATATGCAGCAGGACAGTTTTAATTAATTGAAAGTAACAAATTTCAAAAGTTTTTTCTTTACAGTCAACTTCCGGCAAACTAAAATTTTCTGTATATATGCCCCATTGCATCGAAAAATCATAGATGAATTAAATTTTCAGAGGCTCTGCACAACATAGAAAGACACCACTTGTACTACATACATTAATATTCCTGCATTAGGAAGTTCACAAAAAATAATAAATTTAAGCAAGTATTTCTTAATAACTGTAAAATGTATAAAGTAGATTTTAGTACAGTTGACTCTATTAGTATCATATTACATACAGTAAAAATATTAACGTTCTGCATCAAAAAGTTTCTTTCAGAGACGGGTCAAATACTTCCCTAAATTAAGATTGATTAGATAGGCAGAGTGTGGTCCCCTTAAATTCTCTATACTACCTATACTATGAAAAATTACATTAGCCTTTTTTGTGGAAACACAAGAAATACTAGCGTCATTATGTAATGAATGAGCCGAGCGTAATGACCACTTGTTGATCAAATCTTTGACATAAAAGTATCATTCAAAGTTCCCAATATTTTTATGTAAATCTTTCAGGTGAAGCTAAAAGGGGGCATTACACTGTCGTCATACTTTGATCACATTTCAAGATGGCGTACAGTAAACTCGTGTTATCATGCGCTGTCATTGTAACTACGAAAACAGGTGGAACTGTGGAAATCATTTGAATCGTTGAATGACTGTAGTAGGATGCAGGATGACTTTCTCTGTGGGAAATGGTAAGAGCAGGTTATATATGTGAGTGATGGCCGTACAGATGTATGGGGTAGCCCTATTAAGCTACTTATTTTGAAGTGCGTTCCCACTCATGGTGACATTGATGGCGAAAAATTATAATACACCTCGGTGTAACATATAGTTTAGTACTACGTCAAAGTACCATATACCGGCTACATTGAGCATAGTTTCATTCCCATATTATACACTTAACAGCAGTTTACTGTGCCTTTCTTTCAGAAGGACAATACATTTCCACATACGTTTGATGCCACGTAACGTTCTGTGTATTATATAAGAACTGATCTCGCCCACACCAGATCTCACGCAAGTAGAACATGCACGGCACGCGTTAGAAAAGCTGCTTACTCTGTAAACTTATAGTCCAAGAAACATTCCACGGAAAAAAATTCCCATGCTTGGGATATTTATTTGGTTGTAAAAGACGGGTATATCTCTTGTGTTCTGTGCATCTTTCCTGCACTGTACGTGTCGTCTGTCCTATGTACGGACAAATAAATCGGCAGTGGCTGAGCACTGTCTTGATACTGGACACTCCATGACGTACGAAAACGTGAAAATTTTAGCTTCCGCTTCATCTTTCTGGGACTCAGTTGTGAAAGAAACAATAGAAATTCGCTTGGGGACGAATTTAATTAACAGTGACAGTGGCTTCAGTTTCGATAAATCATGGAATCCGGCACTTTCTTTAATAAATTTACAAAGACGCCGCCACAGCACAGATCATAATACATCGATTTCTCCGCAGCAATCGACCATGCAGCCACAGACATAATTTACATATATGTGTACTTCCTTGCCGCCGAGTAACGTCTTTGGCGCCTTGTATCTGTGGCCGCATGCGCAGTAGCGCGGCCCGCGCGTTTGTAAGCACGAAGCGTGTGCTGGAGCGTCAGTCTTCGACTCGTCTCTGAAGATGGCTGAACGTTTCTCAGCCGAAATATTAGAAGAAGAAAACTTTATGCGGCTGCACGCCCGAAACTTCTTTGAACCATCACTCTTGGTGTTCAATACATTTCTGAAAAGTACAACTGAACTGAGCAATCCACTCACAAGTAATACCAACCATCACTTCGTGGAGCAAAACGATTTTAGGTGCTAGATAAAATTGGTACATGGCATCTAAAATTGTTTGCCAGAGTAATTTTGTATTTTGTATGGCATGTATTGAGATGTAAACCATCTTGTACGTGTTATCAAAGATGTATATTCACGACCGACAGTGATGTTGGTCTTTTTCACCGGGGATGATTACAATGTCAACTACATTTAATTTTCTATACTATAAAAACACATAACTACCACCAGTACCGTTTTGTATTTTAATTATTACTTTTATTTAGTAGCTATGGTTCAGAAACTTACAGAAAATCTTTCTATGACTACGTTGTAAGAGCTGCAGAAATACGTTTGCTCTGATCTGGTGAAAATTCGAAAAGATATTAAAGTGATGAAATTAGGTAAGTTAGTTTTAGAAATGAGTTTGGTAAACTGCACAAACTTAAGCTGCACAAACACTATTCACACCTTCTTCCAATGATCTGTTCGTAGTTATACACAAAAAGTCGTATTTTCAAAATCTATTGAACTTCAGCTATTCAAGATGCTAGACTGGATGAAATGCATATAAAAATGTCTTTTAAGAAACTTTATGTTTTAAAAAAAATTAATGCTTTAAAAGAATATTGTGCACATATGTATGTCTGTTTATATGTTTTCTTCGAAATGTTCAAACTACTTCACTTGATAAGAGAGTGCCAATTGTTTCTCTATAGTACCTGTCTCCTTTACTTTTCTGTTCTGTTTCCTTTAACAATACTGGCAGGGCACTATAACTTTGTTCTTGGTATTTGATTTGTTTCAGCAGATTTCCGTCATCTATACCATAATTCAGCACCAAACCCCTAAACATAAACTGCTGTACTAAACGGTTTTCCTCCGTTTTTCAGATTGTGAATGCCTCGTATTCTTACTACGCAGTACTGCGACAGATCAACAACTGAAGAGTATCATCAGCGTCCAGTGTGTCTCCTCTTATCTGCACCGTCACCGCTGCAGGTGCCGTCTTACCATTAAATTACATTCCGGCTTATGATTACTTTTAGAAACAATTAGAAATTACAGTGTCAGTTTAAGATAAAATCTATATGTTTATTTCTTTCTAGCAATAATTCAGTATTGAACTGTAGTATTCACTACTCACTTACTGCGACAACTTCTGTTCAGCTTTACATTGTTTGGCCATATAAGACTTGATTACAATTTCCAATAGTGGTTACCACTTCTACTTTGTAAGTAATAAAATGCAATTTCGAGCAACTGTACAACTTCTTCACGGCGGAAATAAGAAAGGTTCGTCACATAATGTCTCATTTCAAGGTCCAAAACTTCAAACAGTAAAACTTGAATCCAATTTGTATCAGTAAGTAAATTCGTTATTTGTAGACATGAACTAAAATATAAAAACCTCACCGAAAGGAGCACAGAAATTTCATTACGATTTTGACACGCAAAGCAAACTCAATCCATTCATGTATCCACGTAAATTCATTGTTAACGTCTATTCATAATGCTATAAATGTGGTGCTTAAACTGTCGTTGACATATATCTGGAAATATTTCTGTTTCTGCACTAAAACAATTTACATCGTCATCAATTGCTCCGGTGGTGAGGAACGAAATCAACAGGACCACCCAGTGGTTATTTGGAGTATTATTCAATATTTTTAACCACAGAAGTGTCGTAAAAGGTGTAAATAAGGTATCTTTACCTTCTCTGATACGTTGTCATATGCACAAGGTACCTACAAAGAAATTCGTACTGTCTGGACAGTATTCCATGTGGTGGCGGGAGCATCTCCTGCAGGGTCCACCTCTCATTCGATGATCTCCCTGTTTCCGGGCCGGCCGCGGTGGCCGAGGTGACTGAAGCGCTCCAGTCACGGTCAGCACGGCCACTACGGTCGGGGGTTCGAATCCCCCCTCGGGCATGGATATTTGTGCCGCCCTAGTTCGTAAGTAGTTCATAAGTAGTTTGTAAGTTTAGGGACTGATGACCCCGTAGTTAAGTCCCATAAGCTTAACAAACATTTGAACATTTGATGTTTCCGGCCTTCTTGATTGCTCGGTTAATGCAGCAATTTGCTCTATGTATTTTCTCTTTGTGAACTTTCTGGCTTGCAGCCACAGTATTAAAGGAACCAATAATTTATCTTTGAGAATATCAGAACGTAGCTGAAGGCAGATGCCCTAAGATATGATTTAGCAACAACAGATGGTACAATTCGTACTATTTTCATGGGATATAACACCCAAAGGTCTGTGACTGCTGTGATCGGCCCGTGCAATTGGAGGCTAGGAGTCCAAACGCTTCTTGTATTGTTTAATTAGAATTAATTATACCTTAAATTTTTTTACGTTTAATAATCAAAAATCTCCGAATGCGAGCTATTGTTTTGTTATCACGAAAATTAGTGAGCAAATGAGATACGAAGCGGTTTGGCAATGTTTCGGTGCACAGACAGCGCATCTACAGACCGAGGTCGATCGTATTTTCTCCTCACCGTAGTTTCGGCAGGGAACAGACCAGGTGTCTGGTGTGGTCGGTTAGGCGAAAGTAGTAATTTTTGTTAATTTTTAAGATCGGTTATGGGAGTCATCATAGACATATCTGCTGTCCAGAGCAGTCAGTCATGTACAAGTAATTGCTGTAGTTAAGCGTATCTGAAGGGAGTTAATGTGAACATTAATTTCCAACATTAGAGAGAAAATATTGATGTGGATGGATAATTTGTAAATTGTGCAGTCTCACTCTTATATATGCACAATTCCTAATTAGCTGATTGATAAAGCTTTGACTAATTCAATCTCCATTAAGATATTCTTTCGCCCTCACAAGTAGAAAGATTTCTTATCTCAAAGAAGGTGAGTGCGTAATTCAGAAGAGGAGTCTGTAATGCTGTGTCTTAAATTGATTTAGCGTACTGTTTCATGATCACAGTCCCTTCCAAGCATATAAATTAGTTGCCTGTTCCTACAAATCAAATCCTTGAGCAAATCAACATTATTTGTTTTAAAAACGAACTTCATGTATAAGTATAGTACGTGAATATTGAACAATTGAAGTATTTTACACTAACAAATCTCAATATGTTACGTGTCTTTATATGAAAAAACATAATCAGAAAACTTACTGCTATTATCAGTCACGTATTGTATCTTTCTTCGGTGAAGAGCAGTGCCTCACTGAATACACCGTTTCCCGCTAGATCACAGAACTAAGCTCTGTCGGGTTTGGCTAGAAGTTAAATGGGTAACTGTCCGAGTCCACAGAGCGCTGTTGACAAGCGGTGTAGTCTCAGCCCTTGTGAGGCCAACTGAGGAGCTACTTGATGGAGAAGCAGCGCATCCGGTCACGAAAACTGACATATGAGTAGGGAGTGTTTGGCGCTGACCACGTCCTCTTCCATACGGCATCCTTTGACACCCTCAGGCGCAGAATGACACGGCGACGGCTAGTACAATATATAAGATGACAGGTTTTACAAAGGAACAAGCAATTTTATACATCACGAAATCTTACTGAATTACAAAAATTGTAAAAGGCTATAGTGAATTTATGTACCAAATCATATTTACTGACGGGCCATCCTCCTCCTTTGGCAGCTATTTCTTTCCTGAGATGGTCCCTCTCTTTCAATAAATTGCAGCAGTCAAAAAGCACGTGGTCAATAGTTTGCACAGCTCTGTTACATATGCACGTTCCGTCTTCAATTATTTTGAACCGCTGATAAAAGGCTTTCAGTTTCCCATGTTTAACATAGCTGTAAAATTCGGAGATATTGGAGTTTAATCATTAAACGTCGTCGGATGGTAGGAAAATACGGTTTAGTGCTTCCCCCGTTTTTTGTTCTTTGCCATTCAATGTCCCATTTGTTCCTAAACTCTTCTCGAAGATTCTTCTTTACGGCACTTGTGGGTATTTTGTTGTAGCGTTTTGATTGTCGTGATCGAGCTGCTCTTTTAGCGAGGTTGTCAGCTGGTTCATTTCCCCATATCCCTCGAAGTGCCTTAACCCATTCGAAATGCACCAGCCAGTTGAATGTCTGCAGCCTTCTGATTTTACATCTTATTTCTTCAATCAAGAAATTGTGGTTCTTCGGATTTCACATAGAGTCCAAAGTAATCCTGCTATCGGTGTGAATTACTGCAGTTGTTTCAGTATTCGGAGATTGTTTATGAACTCTAGTGCATTGATGATGGCAAACTGTTCCGCTTGATTGTTTGAGCATTCATTAGACAGTTTCAGCAGTATCTGGTATATAAGCTTCTTATTAAAAAATATTGCTTTCTCCGAGCACACTCCGTCGTCTGACTTGCTTTCATCTGTGTATACTTCAACAGGGTAGCTTTTGCTTGCGTCCTTTTCAGTTATCCTCGTAAAGTCTGCTGGATGTGCCCAGCATCTGTACTCTAGGGCGATGTCGATTGTCTGGTTGGCGTCTTTGATTTTGAACAGGTTACAATATTTGTCTATTTCCTGTATCTTAAGAGTTATGGGCATGAGACTTGATGTCATCATCTGGTCTCGGTGAGATTAGGTGCTTATTATTGTGCTCCATATAAAATATGCTAGGTGTACTGGATGTGCTGGTGGATAGTCAGAAATAAAATGGAGGGCTGGTAAAAATTACAACAGCAAATAAGTATAGATAACATTACAATCACCATACTGCACATGTTTGATTCGGCACCTCCATGGAGGTAAAATTTATCAGTTAATCCTTGCTTTTCAGACGTGATTACTGTACTTGTCTCAGCATCAAAATTAACTAGTTTTGAACATTGTAAATATAGAATGGAAAACCATTAAATATATCAAGAAAACCAAATGATTTAAGAAACATCAGAAGATAAATTTCGTGTCAGTAGATTTGAAAGAGACGTAATATTTACGGATAACGGAGACTGCAACAAACGTCACACAAAGAATTTGTGAGAGCGTTTTTAAACCAATACTGGGCGACTATCCAACAGAGTTGTGTAATAAACAGCGATTTTGGAGGGTAGTCGGGTTACCATTAGCAGATGCCGTGTCTACAAAGAAAGTTTCCTACCAGGCATGCACACATGCCTGAAACAATAGTACATTAAAATTTTATGTCGGTACAAAAAAAAAAAAAAAAAAAAAAAAAAAAAAAAAAAAAAAAATCAATTCAAACAAAAATAACATTAAAAAAACCAAAGGCACGTACTGAAACAATAGATGTTCTGCCGGCAATGAGAAGCTAGTGGAGAGCTGGAGAAAGAACAGATGGCCGACCAAACGCCGTAAAGACCGCGAATCAGGCGATGCGACTCTGAAGATTGGAAGAATTAGCGTCAAATGTGAGAGGAGTTTCCCAGAGCGTTATTAAGAGAGGAGATCATTATGATAGCAAAAAAGATTACCATTGAAATAGATATAACGGGGAACAAGTTCCTAATCGAGATAGATATTCAGTATAAACGAACATTAGTAGGCGGTTCGGACCTGGTTTGTCATTAACGGTCAAAAGAGGTGAGCATTAGTGAGATTGTTGCGCACCGATAAGAACGATCGAACAAATAATGCACTCATGGGAGAAAACTGGCTGGGAATAAAGGGACTCCACCAACCAGCAGTAGAGTAGGAAACTCAAGTTATGACAACCTGGTAGAATAATAGCGGTATTAAAACAGCTTATATGAAAATTTGAAGAAACACACAGCTGTTCCAGAATTAATGCTGCTTATGGAACTAGGAGTAAGGTTATTAAAAGAAAGATTCTAATAGAATTTAATTTTGGATGGAGATTGTTTAAAAGCTAATTGAGACACTTTAGATTTTGAGGAAGATGTAATAAGGATAACGCAGAGGCAGGAAGACCAAATATTCACGTTTGAGCGAATAAGGATCTGTAAAGTCATGGTAATGACGCTAAAATACAGTCTATTAGGTAACAGATGTTTTGGAATCCCAAAACAAGGAAAAGAAAGTTTCTGGATTTTACGCGTAAAATTAAAAGTTGTAAATATAAGAGGGCAGAATAGAATATACAATCGTAAAATTAAAGTAAAAATATAAGAAAAAGGGTAAGAAAAGGCACTGTTACAGGGTTCAGGGTTTTTTAACGAAACTACGGTGGAAGAAAAAAACATGATTCTGGTTTGCGAGTAAAGGCACATTACCCACTTAGTTATGAATATTATTCCAATCCACTATAAAAACAGTAAAATTGTATGGTATGAATGGCTTGGAGAACTCGAAGGGCAGGATAAGTTACTTAATTGGAAAAGTTTGTCTAGTGTAGTGTAGTGTAATGTTCGTGTTGGAGATGATGGCAGAAGGAAGATGAAACTTTTTGTCGCAACACAGCCTACTTCTCTCGAAGAGTACGAATAGTGCCGCCTTGTTTAACGTCCTCATCCGATGGACGAATCACCACCATAAATTGAGGGAAATAAAGTAATTTTTCAGACAGTTAATTTCTATTTTAGCGAAATATTCTACGTTTGGCAGACCAGAAGATGACTGTCTGCTTCTTCAGTGGCTTTATATCACAACTAATTAACGGGTGAGAGTTACTGAAGAAACTTGCGCAGTGTTTTACTCGAAGATATTAACAAGCATAGAACTACGCAACTCTGGTAAACACCTCTATTATCAGGGGCGGATCCAGGACGGCTTGCTCGGGGAGAGGGTGGGGTGGGGGGGGGCTGCAGTGAAAGCATTCTCATCGTCAGCTAAACTCTGGCTCAGTATGAAGCCTCTATTACCAACCACCCCATGCCAAATCAAACAAAAGTCTCACAGTTCTGAAAGTTCAGTACAGTGATTAATAAAAACGAAATAAAAAATACAAATAAATAAAACTGCTGAGGGGGGGGGGGCAGTGAATGACCCTTCGCCCACCCCCCTCTTGGACCTCCTCCATCTATGTCTATTATAAACTATGAAACACTCCGTCGCGGTCGTAGCATTAGAATCGCCAGTTTTCGTCATTTCTAAGTATTTCATTTTTTTTTTTTTTTTTTTTTTTTTTACGAGGCAGAAATTAAGTATTTTTCTAAACATTATAAAAATCAATTGTCATCTATGCAAATCAGAGTAATAAAGGTCACAGAATAAGATGGTCAGCATATATTTCAATAATATTTTGTCTGAGTAAGAGTATAAATAGTACACACATTTGGGTTACTCGCTCTCTCTGTGTCTATGTTTAAATCTCTTTCTTGTAATTGTGTTAATTTGAGAATACAGAATCAGTTAAATATTAATAATTAATTATTAATTTGAGAATACAGAATCAGTTAAATATTAATAAGTGTCTTAAGCGATTATTCAAGTATTTAGATCTTTCATATGAACTATGATTATTGTGAAAATTACTCATAGGTCAATATCTAAGACTTCTAATAGATCGCTTAAATGAGTGTGTGTCAAAATTAATTTAACTGTTACGTTTGAAAGGAACTTTAAATAAATCTTACTAAAGGACAATTAATGATAAAAATCAGGCATAGACATTTTTTTTTTCAACTCGCTTCGACATGAATGAACTACCGGGATTTTAAAATAATAATAAAAAATTACAAATATAATTATTAAATTAGAAGCCCCTTAGAAACAGAATTTCATGTTAGATTAAAAAAATTGTTTTAGTTAAAACATAATTACGACGCAGAACTTCAAGCTAAATAAAACATTATTTTATTATGAAGGGTGCATCAGTCATACCAACCTACATTTCATACAGGAAAGCCAAGTAAAAGGTTGAGCCAATTCATTGATAATAAATTTCTATAACTAAATGCAAGGAGAATTAAAGCCATTCTAAAACTAATGCTAATTTAAACCAAAGAAGAGCTCCGAATCCAAAATTGGGCACCAAAAACAAAAATCAATATCATACAGAAGAAGCCCGTTACAAAAGTGGCGCCCAACGTGGGGCTTGAACGAACACCCTGAGAAATAACAGTCTCATGCTCACCGACTGAGTCGGGGTTCTTTCAGTCCCCTGCTAGAAATCAAACCCGGGCTCCCTGCGTGGTAGTCAGCAATCTTGCCGTCTGAACATAATTTCATCTAGTGTATGTTTTGACTGCAGATAATATATAGCGATTTCTAGGGATGATGTTGCCATTTCAGTGTATTACCATCTGGTCGAAAAATACTGGATACAGTGCTGGAGAGGAATTGTTATACGAACTAAAAGCATATACGATAATATTTTGGCAGCTGTCATCAAAATGGAAATAGAATAATGCATTATTATGGCAGGTGATCCTTGACACGACGAGAAGAATCATACTAGTGCAAATGTGAAAAACTCATAATTCTGAAAAGTACGTAGAAATGAAGTTCCTACGGTATATCATATCAACTGAAGTCATATGATCTGAACCAAAAATACTAGAAGCTATTACAATAGCTCAGAATATGCAACAAATAAAAGCTATCATGCAGTTCGTCTTATTGTACTCTAAATTAAAGTTTTTAATGCTAAATCTTAACTTAAATAAACAAAGAAATATACCTCATGGAACCGGACTGAAGAATGTAAATGAGACGTTTAAAAGATTAAAGAGGATACATGTAGCCGTACTGTTTCATCAAAACCAGATTTAAAACCAGAATGGACTACTGGCTCATCTTTGTCCATTTATATAAAAGGAGGATAGCATGCAAATAAAAATGATTACACTGACTCGTTGGGTACGCAATAAATGGGAGAGAACGTACTCACTGACGGAGAATTAGACGTTGGTGGTGATTTGTCATTTAGGAAATTCCTGTAGCATTTAATCGTAAGGAAAATAAAAGTTTTCATAGATCACAACACTCTATCTTTTCTCATGGACTGTAGAATAAGACATAATAATCAGATGAACTTTATCACTAAAAGATAACGACTTCACTAGAGAATAATTACACGAAGCTGTAGCACATACATTGTCAAGCCTGCTATGGTGTATGGGCACAGCAATCTGTAATGATCCAGGAAGGAAGGTAATTCCAATGGTATACTTGACAAAAATAATAATGGGTAATATAATTTGGGGCATACTACTAAATTGGAGTTGGAATAGAAATTCAGATTAAAACATCAAAATAAATAAGAGTGAGTGGAGTATGAAGTGGAATAATAATTAGGAACTACTAGTAGTACAGAAGGTAGTATCCTTGAGACCATTATAAAAGGCAACATGGCGAACACAATGGCTAAAAAAGGGTATTAAAAGTCTTGTATGGATCACACATTATACATATGCTCATTTCTGGGCTAAGAAATGTAACGACAAAATGAAGCAGAGTTGTCACTTAAATAACTTAGACAAAACTGTACACAACATACTAAAAACACAGTAAGTGACAAAAGACGAAACCGTATAATGTAAAATTATGGCGGTACCCACTTGACGAGGCGATTACAAATATTTGTTTTTCAGTACATCTTCTGTTGTCAATAGACGTAAAGTAATATTCACTAAGAAAACATACAGGTAAATTAGTCACAGACACATTAGGATTGACAGTGTAATCAAGATAGTCAGGCAAGATAGACTCATTAGTAACAATGGCATCCAACTCACAACGTAACGGTATGAAAAATTCTGTATGACTTTATGTATCCAAATACCACCCAAAATTAAACAAGAGCGAACAGGTTATGAGGAAACTAAATACATTGTTTGGCCTATAGAACACTACACCTGGATAGATAAAGTAATATATTAAGAAAATATTATAAATGAACTCTCTCATTCTCCCTGTAAATACCACCACAAAAGCTGTTAACAAGATAAAGGGTATTTTGGTTTATTCAACAGTTAGTATTTTTTCTCATGTGGACAAAACACTTTGAGTTGATGAAAAGCGACACTTCACCTTCAGAGTAATCGAGGAGAAAGAAGATAAGTGTAAAAGCAAATAGAATAATAATATGTAAATAGTGTACTTGATTGATGAATTGATATCGATCAGGACAAGCATCGGTATTCCAAATTAATATCTGAGATAGAACGGATAATACAAAACATGTCGATAGCTATCTCTCTCAGACTGGAGGTTGTTAATACAAAAACAGGGGAAAACCAACATCCTGGTTGTCGAAAATTTGCATTTAAAAGAACGAACTTTAAGGGGCAATAGCATTCTTTGCACTGTCAGGTGCCCAAGTTAACTGATAGCTTGCTTGCTTTCCTTTCTTGCTGTTAGTTCTTCTCCCTATACCATTCTCAAGTAATCCTAACTTTCTTTATTATCGAGTATTTTAGAATAGGTGTAGAAACCATATGAGAAACAATAAAAAGACAGGTCACGTAAACAAAGAAAGTGATAACAAGATCTGAAATTCTGATGAAGGAAAGCAGCCATAGAGTTCAAACATCAGCAAAGCATGCTTTAATTAAAAAAAACAGTTCTTAATATCCAAACACTGAATTACAGATACACAGGTAAAAGAACACCAACAATGTTTTACCAACTGAACTAATACCAAGTAACTAGAAGATACGAACAAGGAAAAATACTGAAAATTATCAGTAAAACAGATAACAACATTTTCTTGTATAAAATTTATCAATTAATTAATTTATTTATTTATTTAGCCTGATCAGATTAGGAACATCAGGCCCTCTCTTACATCGGACCAGGGTTTTACACATACAGTATTTCTTTACATGTGAGTTAGCTAAAACATTATAATGATTTTTACAGATAAACTATTAATAACATAGTTTACACAGGTTGATTACATGTAAAAGGATGTAAATAAAAGGTATTGACTTAACTCTAATACGATTAATACCAGCAGTACCACTGTGACACCTTCTGCTGCTGCTGGTGTAATAATAGAAGTAACAACATTGATATTAGTAGATACAAGATGTACTTTTGAATATATTGAGACTGGTTAAGGCATGGCGAATTCTGACAAAAGGAAGTTAAGGAAGCTGTACCTGCCGAGAGCAATGGCAGTCTGAAAATATCTGTGAGAAGGACTGGATGTTACGTACCTGGACCGTAGGGTAATAAAGACTAGGGTCATTATTGCTTTAGTAGATAATCCATTAACTGTCGTCTGAAGCTGGCAGTGTTATTCAGTTCCTTATATACTGAGGTAGATTGTTCCAGAGCCTGGTTCCTGCTACTGAAAAGGATTTTGAGAAACCGGCTGAGTGATGGATAGGGACAGAAAGGGTTTTGCTCTGACAAGAACGAAAAGTTCTATTATCATCATTTTTCGATATCCGTCGTCCTTAGTTGCATATGAAATTTTTGGAGGTGTATTACCATTTTTAGCAACTAAATGAAAGGAGTTTTTGAGTGCCATACGCGTTTTGCTTCTTTATTTATGAAGTATCATCAGTGGCCTGTAACACATGTTATTTTTGTATAATATTGTAGTACAGTCATAATATTATAGGTCTTTTTCACAGTATGACAGTTAACAGTCTTTTTACAATTACTAGGTTAGAAACAACTTCTGTAGCACTAGTTTTTGCAAAGTTAATATAATTATAGAGTGTTTGTCCCTACTTACGGTTTTCTGTGTCTTCTTTCCTTGCTTAGTGGGATACTGTTCAGTCTATGTAACTTCTATCTTACAGCTGCTAGTTTTAGATTATGGGGGTGGTTGGAAATGGCATGTATGATTGTGTCTGTTGCTGTTGGTTTCCTGAAGATGTCAAATGTGTGCTTATCATTGTTTCTCTTCATTGTTATGTCCAAGAAGTGTATCTGTCTGTTTGCTTCTTTCTCCATTGTGAATTGAATGTTGCTGTGTATACTGTTTATGTCTGTGTGGAGCTGTTGTATTCTCTCTGCAGATTCATGTACCATACAAATTATGTCATCTACAAATCTGTATCAGTAGACAATTTTGTATTTTTTCTCTGTAATGATTGTGATAAATATTGTATTTTCTATTTGGTTGATGAAGATATTTGCCAGTGTTCCTGATATAGGGGATCCCATTGGTAGTCCGTCTTTTTGTAGGTAAAATTCTTTTTCAAATTCAAAGTAGTTTTGGGATATGACTATCTTGGGAGTTTTGGTTATTTCTCTATTATTCTCTACAGGTAGCAACAGCAACACTCATCTCTTTTGACATAGAAAGGATGTATACCTCAATACCCACCACAGATACAGTAAAAATAATTGCAGATAACCTAATGGCTCACAACAAACTACCTGCAGAGAATGATAGAGAAATGACCAAAACTCTCAAGGTAGTCAAATCCCAAAACTACTTTGAATTTGAAAAAGAATTTTACCAACAAAAACACGGACTACCAATGGGATCCCCTATATCAGGAACACTGGCTAATATCTTCATATAGAGAATACAATATTTAACACAATCATTACAGAGAAAAAATACAAAATTGTCTACTGGTACAGATTTGTAGATGACATAATTTGTATGGTAGATGAATCTGCAGAGAGAATACAACAGCTCCACACAGACATAAACAGTATACACAGCAAAATTCAATTCACAATGGAGAAAGGAACAAACAGACAGATACACTTCTTGGACATAACAATAAAGGAAACAATGATAAGCACACATTTGACATCTTCAGGAAACCAACAGCAACAGACACAATCATACATGCCACTTCCAACCACCCCCATAATCAAAAACTAGCAGCTGTAAGACAGACGTTACATAGACTGAACTGTATCCCACTAAGCAAGGAAAACTATGGGAAACAATTGTAAACAATACAACTTATAGCTAAAAACAATGGCTATAACACCCAAACAGTAGAAAGACTCAACAAACAAATCAAAACACAACTGATGAAAAATTCCAAGAAGCGCAAAGTACAAACACCCAAAACTCTCACAAACACAGACAAGGCAACACACACAGACACACAAAACACCAACACTTATGACACAATCAGCAAAAATACAAACACAAATCAACACACAAAATAGCAAACATACTAAAGACACACGTGAAATAAAGCAGAAAACCGTAAGTAGGGCCAAAAACTGTATAATTAAATTATGACTGTACTACAATATTATACAAACATAACATGTATTACAGGCCACTGATGATGCTTCTTAAATAAAGAAGCGAAACGCGTATGGCACACAAAAAACGCCTTTCATTTAGTTGCTAAAGACGGTAATACACCTCCACCAAGTTCTATTATGTTGATCAGATAAGAGTGTTAAGGTCGAGGAAAGATTTGTGGGACAGTGTACGTTGATAAGAGAGTAGAGGAAACAGAGTGTATGAAAATCTCTGCGCTTGTCAGCACGGAGCCAGGATAGTTGCTTATAAGATGGTGACATGTGATCAAAGAGACGGATGTTACATAAATATCGAACGCAGGCATTCATGATCAGTTCCAGACGTCGTGAGCTTTCAACTAGCAGTTGAAGCTGAGCGAGACGACGACGCTAAACCCGGTAAGTAAATATACTAAATAAAGATGAAGTTAAAAATTCCATGCCGCACATGCAGTTATATTTATGTCCTGAGACGAAAAGTCAGAATTGGTAACCAGTAAAGAGTAAACAATCTTCTCGTTAACTTGAAATAATATATGATTCTTAAGTTTCTCCCGGCGTATTTGATAATCAAAAATCCATGGGTGTACTGCCGGCAGTACACCAGTGGATATTTCGATTGAAATGATATAGTCCAGAGGTTTTCCGCTTGCGAGTATATTGATGTGCAAAAGATGCCGATAGCGAAGATATTCACGAGTTAACGTAAATTATGATAAGAAAATAGTAATTTCGGCCAATTAGGTACGTGAAAGTGAAGTAAGTGGTACGCAACAAAGAAGTCGATCCCGCAAATTATGTAGATGTGAGGTAGGCTAATAGAGATAAAGAGCGAACGAGAAGTGGGTCAGTTAGAAATGTATGAAATAAACAAATAGATGTAAAAGGCGACATGTGCAACGGCCCAAATTTATAACGACCTGTTAAAAGCTATTCATAGCCGAAGTTGTTGCGCCAATCGATGTCGTAATACAATGAAGTAGAAATGTTACTGACACTTGCTGTAACAAAGAAGCTAATACGATTCTCTCAAAGGTCACTCCAACATTGCGAAGGTGAAAGTGACTACTGTTTCTAAGATCGGTTTGGGGAATCACGTAGTATAGAGTTCCTCTCCAGTGCGATCGGGAATAACAACAATTTTTATTATTTATTTATTTATTGTTAAGTGGATGTTATTAATGTTCATGTGAACAACAATAATTTACTTTGTTAATGAGAACAAGCTTATGTGAAAGTATAATTTGTGAATTATGCAATTTCTCCACTTTATCGTCAGTAAAGAGGTGACTGGCGTCCATGCAAAAAGATTTGACGTCCGTAACTCCCTCACGACATACATCCCGCGCTAATGAACCTTAAAAGGATATGAATTCATCTAAACACGTTGGAATTAAAATTACGAAAAACTTCAGTTGGAAACATAATAAATATCGTGGGGAAAGCGAATCATTGAGTACGTTTAATTGATAGAACACTTAGAAATATGTATTGGGTGGGCAATCGGGAATTCACGATCTAATAAAACAGGAGTCCACAAGAGGTATGTTTGCTTACACCACATATCCCTCGAACCGCCTGTTTCTGCGCAATAAAATCCTATTTCAATCAGAGAAGTTAAACCAAAACATATCACCACACGTCGTAAGCAAATGAAAATGTGGAAAGTAGACTACTTTTCGTGTAGAACAAATTTCAGAAACTATTCCAAGTGCAAACAGCGCAGCATTTTGTTTCTGAATAACAATCTGAACTTGATCGTTTCAACCTAGAGGTACTTACTGTTCAGTTTTCTTTGTCGTGAGCCCATATACGTAACTCAGATGTCAATTTTTGTTGAATTATGCGTTAGAAAAACTGTGATTTAGGATTAATTTATCTTCTACAAGTCATGAACATATTTCTTTAACTGCATCAATTATGCCAACAATATCCTTCACTACTAGTGCCATCAGCAAACAGAATATAATTATCTGTTTCGCTAGAAAGCAAATCTAATATACAAAGCAGTGTCCGTATATTTGTACGTAAAGCACACAAATCTTCAGTTTTCTTCCAATCTTTACGACATTTTGTACTCGTAAGCTTCAATCCATAAGGACGGTCTCCGTAAGTGTAAGGATTACGTGCAACTCATTGTTTACGAGATACGACGTCATAAACAATGAGATTCACGGAAAACTGCTGCATTAAGCGACAATGTTTCCCATTTTCTTCTAAACTACTGAACCGATTTCAACCAAATCTGGTAAACATATTTCGTACGTGAGGTAACAATTGTCACATGAGTAAGAACCACATACGACACATGGTTCAAGAGATACAACGTCAAAAGCGATAAGAGTTGCAAGAAACTGCCATACAATGTGACGAGACTTTATAAATACAATATATGATAATGACAGTACTTAGCGACTTGCAACAAACATTAAACATAATTCCAAACCTTTATTAAACTTTTTCTCGCTGTCAACCATAGTAAAATTATGATAGGAAAAAAGTTTCTCGCTTACTACTTTTTCGCTGTTTATGGAGTAAAAGTAAAGCTCTCGGTATGATGTTACAATTTATGATTAGAACACTACCAATTGTAGCGACAGTAAATTTTTCAGACAGTATACACATATATAGTTAATGTACCTTATCAATTTTATCACAGTACTACACGTAGTTCATGAGATAAGAGCACATAAACAGTAACATTCCGCTGTTTATGGACAAAACTACGGCTTTCGGTATGAGGTTACAATTTATAATTTGTACACTACAAATTGTAGCCGCAGGGAATTTTACAGACAGTATACACGCATATAGTTGAGTGTACCTTCTAAATTGTATCACAGAACAAGGTGTAGTTCATGAGATATGAGCACATAAGCAGTAACGTTCATGGAAAACCGCTCTATCACGCACCAAGTTTTAATCTATTACTTCTTTACTACTAACTGTATTCCCAAGAGATTTTACATACAGCCCCAGACAAATGAATATATACTTGAAAAATGGCAGGAATAAAAAAGTAAATACCCGGGCAGCGCCGAGTTTTCAGCTACTAATTTATATAAATAAGAAAAACCAGTTACTGCATAACAGAATTCTGGGAAATCCCCGTTTTACTATTGTCAGTGCATATCACAGCCATTTTCACCTCTAAAAGAGTACGCTTAGGTTCTCTGATTTCAGTTTAATTTCTCAGGAGCCTTACAGAAAAGAAGAATATTCAGTTTTCTGTTATTAAAACACTCCTGAAACCAAACTATATTTGAGAGAAATATATGGGAAATGAAATGATCAATTAACAGTGCATATAGAGCGTTTTCAAAACTTGTTTCACTGTTTGTAAAATTAAGTGCAGATTTGTCTGTATTATCCCTTTCTCTTTTTTTTATTAAGTGGTTTCTCTACTACTTCAAAAAGTCAGGAAACTAACCACCCCGAAAGAAAAAATTAAGATATGGCTAAATACTGCGATAACGGAGCAATATATACGTATTCCACTACATATCCCATCATATGCATAAGAGACATTAGTCTTTATTGAGTTAATTTTTAACTAAATGTCTGAATTTTCTGTATCACAGAGAACTACTCATGTAACATTCTCGGAGCACTGTTTTCTGAGGGAGTTATGTGTTAATTGTAGGAGCTAAGGTTCTGTCTAATTCACTTATGTGCAAAAAGTGATTATTAAATACTGTAAATATATCTGACATCATAACCAAAAATGTTTCTTTATAGAAGTGACTTAATATCCGCCGGCCGCGGTGGCCGAGGGGACTGAGGCGCTCCAGTCACGGTCTGCACGGCCACTACGCTCGGGGGTTCGAATTCCCCATCGGGCATGGATATTTGTGCAGTCTTAGTTAGTTCATAAGTAGTTTGTAAGTTTAGGGACTGATGACTCAGTAGTTAAGTCCCATAAGCTATACAAACATTTGAACTTAATATCCTCAAATCAATGCTGCTGACGAGTTATTTGCTTCACGACTGACCACAGGATTTAACTTTATTCTGAGAATTTGCTATTCTTTTGCATTCCACGAACAATCTCTCTTCTTAACCACATTTTTAGAACCTTAAACTAGTGTTTTTAATGGTCTACTGCAGCTTTATTCTGCTTCTCGTACTCTAAGGTAATTACCGCTTTGTTCCACACGATCTTCTTATTCCTCTTGTCAACCATTTAGTCTGCCTATTGGTGATAGTACCCTGCTTTCATATTTCTAACAGAAAGCAGCTTTCTAAGAAAACATTAATACGTGTTTAGAAAAAGACTATATTTAACAGAAATATTAAAACCTTGCTAATATTCCTACTCAGTTTGGTTTGTAATTGCCTATGTAGACACTGGAGCTTCCTATATGGAATATATTTAATAGATGTCTAATGAAATTTATCAATCACGCGAGAATAAAGCTGTTAAAACAGACGCACTAACTACAATTGGCGTGAATTTCGTAATCTGAGTCTAGATAAACACCTTATGAGCCGCTTCCGTTACCTAAGTGTCCTCTTGATAACAATATGGGACAGAATATCAGAATACACGTAGGAAAAACAACCTATTATGCAATTATAAAAGTACTCATGCGCTTTCTAATTACAAGATCTACAAAATTGAGAGTTTACTATTCCCTTGTACGACCTGTTGTTACATCGTGAACTGTAGGAGAGTAAGCCTACAGGAGCTTAAACAAAGGAAAGTAATTGTTAAATTTATTGAGTCCCAAAGGATATGCTGAGTACGGCAATTAGAGAGGATGAAAGGATGCCCAAATAAATAATGAGAGCCAGATTGTATCCCCCAAAGAAATAAGCGGCAGCGAGGACTAGATGCCTGGACAGTGTGTAGTATGACTCAACCAACTTGGAGGGATTCCAGGATGAAAGAGACAAACATGAAACAGAGTTGTTTGTATGACAATTGTCGAGGAGGCGAAGGCCCATCAAGGACTGTAATGCCAAAGAAGAAGAACTCAATTTACGCACTAGTCTGCGCCGGCCGCAGTGGCCGAGCGCTCTGCACCGCGTCACTCACTGTCAGCACGGCCACTACGATCGGGGGTTCGAATCCCCCCCTCGGACATAGATATTTGTTCCGTCCTTAGTAGTAGCTAGTTCATAAGAAGTTTTTAAGTTTAGGGACTGATGACCCCGTAGTTAAGTACCATCAGCTCTACAAACATTTGAACATTTGATTTCACTAGTCTGCTTAGCAGGTCTCGCTTGAAAAATTGACACCTACGACAGTTACAAAACAGATGAGGAGACTATCGTCATTATTAAACTGAGACAAATTAGTAGCTCACAATCCAAAATTTCTGGTACTTCATTCCGTACTGTATATAGTGTTTCCTCTTCAAACATTGTAATGCATATGCATCATTTTTCAAAATTCCATAAAATGTTATTTCATTTTGACGGATTTTTGTTTCTCAGTTTTCCACGTTGATGTATATTTTTACTCAGAAAAAATTAATCATATAATTCAAATTTCATGATCAACGAGCAAATTTTCCGGCATTCATCTGCATCTATAAATGTGAATGTCTGTTCGGTGTATGTTTATGACGTCTGAACCACAAGACATAAGTAGCTAATAATTTGTACAGTTACTAATGTCTACCCGAGGAAGGCTTTAGGCACGATTTTATGGCGATCGGATAGCTACTTATCTATATATATATATATATTAATGTGAATGTCTGTTCGGTGTATGCTTATCACGTCTGAACGACAAGACGCAGACACTTAAATATTTGTACAGCTACTAATTTATACTTGAGTAATATTTTAGGCACGGTTTTATAGCGATCTGATAGATATTTAGTAATTTGAAGAATATAACGCAACATGCGAAACAATAATGACTCTTTGAAAATTATATTTACTCTTTGAAAATGGTTTTATTGGTTGCATTGTTGCTTGAGGGTTGGTAATGATAAAAGGGTAGAGTATATTGGGTTGAAAAGTTATCGGTGTATAGGCCTATAAAATTCTACGTGTGTGTGTGTTAATATTTTGCTCTGCAGAGAAAACTACAGAACGTAAACGAATGGCATGTGTGTAATTGCTGTCCGAAATCTCCCGTTGTATACACCATAGCAGTTCCATGCCGAAAACTGTAAGAGGGTGGAAGATATGGTGATTGAAAGTCGTCAAATAATAAAAAAAATTCGGACTGAAGGCCAGTGAAGACGTTAGCGATTCTATAGCAAGGTGGTTACATACAGCGAAACGTGATGCCACAGACCATATCTTTGGTCTAAGCATGCTACAATGTCTTCAGCTCTTTATCTGTAAGCATACGAATAAGGAAATATAAGAATAAATAAATAAAGCAGTAAAAAGGAAATTTCTTTTTATACAAATAACGTAATTTACCAGAATGCCCTAAAATGAGATTAAAATGAATTTGGACATTACTCTCGCCATACGTGTTATTGCAACACAGGCTATGAGGAATAATGTATGTATTATTTATTGTAAATCATTAAGCACTTCACATAATTTTATTTTTTTATTTGAATGTTGATTAAAAAGGTTTGTTTCTAAAGAAGGAATTGTATTTCATTACATTCTTCAAAACCAGTCTCATAGGACACTACTGAAAGATAGCTTATCTATCATAATCAACCAAGACGCGAGCGGAGCCGCGGACTTAAGCTAGTACTCTGTGTATCTTTGACACTAGTTACTCGCGATACAACTTACGGAAACTTCTCAGCTCATGTCATTTATTTTGCTATATTTATTTATGTCATTGTCGAGTCATAGTGTGAAATAACAGGGCGCTGAGCTGCCGTATGAATGAGGGAGAAAAAATTATGAGACTGTCGCATAAGTGGCCAGTTATTTGCTCAGTCTATATCACATTTAGGGAAGTCGAACGTAAACCAGTGGGAAGAAATCGGCGGTAAGGATACCTGCAAAATTAAAGAAGTGACTGGAAACAAAAATTCGAATTTGGTTGTCCGTTTAACAAAGTATTTCGATATTGCTGTGCAACAAACAGTTTTGTAAATAACGTGGATATGAATCAAGTTACTTTACTTTCCGAGATGAATTTTTAGAAGATCGCGAGATTTATGCATCTGCCAGGAATCAATAATTTTACGAATAATACCAAGGCAGCTTCTGGGATTCCCACATGTTCCGACAGTGGAAACTAATTAATTAACAAACAACGCGCTGTATTCAGGAATCCCGCTATCGAATGATTTCGTAGCCTCCAAAGCGAATTCCGCGCTTCGCGTGTTCCTGCTGGCGATATTCAGAGCGCGTGGGATAGCTGGCGTGGCCCGCAGCGCCTGCGGGCAGTGACGCAAGCCACCCGCATCACACGCTCTGCGTGTTCGTAATTTCGTAGCCGCGCGACGCCGTGTCCGCCGCCGACATCAAACATCCTCAGATGACTTATGCAGCGCGCGCCGTCAAACAGGTCGTTGTTCCACGCACGTTAATACTTGGCCCTGATTGGCATATGTCGTGTGGCGGTCAACCAATAATTCATAGCCGAGCGTTTGGCCTGTTCGCCGCACGTCCTGTGTTGCTAACTACGGTGCCCGCAGGTGCTAAACGTTGCGACATTTCAACATGGCGGCAGTTTCCGTAGGGACTGAGCCCGGTTGACATTCATTAAATGGTAATTAGATATCCCTTTGCATATAAGCAGCTTACATTGGAGGGAGCACGGTGTGACGCTAAAGGGGTTCTCAGTCGTAAGTACTGCGACGTGTTCATGTTTCGTTCCAGAAGGCTAGTTTCCATGTGCCGTTCAGCTTACGTACTAGGGACCAACGTTTCTTTTAATTATTTTTTCCACCAACTACTTTGTTAATTCCAGCCAGATTTTTTTTAAATTTTACAGTCTTACTCGTTCTGAAACTTCGTTAGAGTTCAAAAATATGTACTAGACTGAGAAGTGAATTCGAATCTTCGCCGTTCATGAGTAAACCTCTGATCAACGTAATACCCAATCACGATACGATACTGCTGCCTTTGTACTGTTTTAAAAACAGAACAGAAACTTCTCGGTTGTCAAAGACTAGGTTTTATATTCCAAAGCTAGCAGGACTTTGTTGTTATAGTCCGAGAATAAATTATTTCATCCCTTAACTGACCGCTTCATTTCTCGAAACGATAGAACGGGCAAAGTCGCTTACTTTATTGTAGTATACGGAGCGAAAGACTATTTTTCCATTATTTCCACTATGTAGACTATACTATTTTCCAAACTTCACTGTATCAGTGGAGAAAGACAAGTACAGAGTTTGGAATCCTTGGCCAACTTTGTTGTTGTCCGTAAAAAAAGTACATTGTTCACTACTTCTTCTCCATACTCAAAACTGTAGAAATGTGAATGACAGTGTCTACATTGGAAGGGGCTATGTTTCCATTCTCTTCAGTTATGTCATTAAGAACAGATTCCCATTATTTTAGGTTAGAATAGTCTGATGTCTTTCACATTTCCTATCGATAATTTTTCTCTGTCATTGTATGCTATTCCACACACTACCGTTTATTATTTACACGTATCTTTAGTCCAATAAAACAAAATGTACAACTGGCGCAACAGATAGATCCATGAAAATCAAATATTCTGTGCCTCATGCGTTAAATTACTAGTTCATATTCTATTATAGCAGTGTTTGTATTTGTGATAAAGACTTAATATCAAGTGACATATTCCAAATTGACAGACATGGATAATGTAGCAGACAATGTATCTACGTATCGAGTCTATTTAGTTTACTATTCTGGAGAAGGTTTAAAATCGAAACCGGCAATGTTGTAACTATAATAAACATCTGGTGGTTGACAAGATGCATTTTATAAAACAAAATTCCTGGTACTAGGACATTTACGTGTTGTTCAGGAAATAAATACTTGTGATTGCATCACACACGCTGCAAGAAACTGAAATGCTTTTTAGATTTTGAAGTGAAAAAATATTTGTCCAGCAACTAAAATACACATGTTGCGCTGTCTCCTATTTAACTAGCATTGTAATTGTAGAATGAAACTTTCACTCTGTAGCGGAGTGTGCGCTGATGTGAAACTCCCTGGCAGATTAAAATTGTGTGCCGGAACCGGGACTCGAACCTGGGACCTTTACCTTTCGCGGGCAAGCGCACTACCGACTGTGCTATCCCGACACGACTCCCGATGCTGCCTCACAACTTTACTTCCGCCAGTACCTACCCTCCTACTTTCCAAACTTCACAGAATCTCTCCTTGCCAAACTTGGAGTGCTAGTGTTGCAAGTTTCGCAGGATAGCTTCTGTGAAGTTTGGAAAGTAGGAGGCGAGGTACTGGCGGAAGTAAAGTTGTGAGGCGGCATCTTGAGTCGTGTCGGGATAACACAGTCGGTAGTGTGCTTGCCCGCGAAAGGCAAAGGTCCCAGGTTCGAGTCCCGGTTCCGGCACACAATTTTAATCTGCCAGGAAGTTTCAGTATTGTAATTGTGATTGCCCACGCTAATTCAATCAGTCTCACTGCGTTGGATTCATTTATTTCGTGTCCATAGACAATTAATTAAAGTAACTTACGCCACGGACAACATACACATCAATAGCAGTGGGAGGACTCGATCCGATAAACAGAGAGCTGGAAAAACTGGCCAGTGTATTTTAAGAAGCTTCTAACACCAATAAGGGGTTCAGCAAGCTATTGCATTACCTTTCTACCATTTACTTTTATTAGTTTTTAATTTTCTCAGCCAAGCTAACGGTGAACACATTTACCAATACCACTTCTGACGGGCTGTTTCAATTTGCTTATACAGAAACTGAATGGCTAACTTTGATACTTATTACATCCCAAATCACGCATTGCAAGTAATTTTATTAATGGAACCTGGCAACTCCCAAGCACGCTTCTGAAGATGTGTTTTGCGTTGAACGCCCTATATAGAGAGAGCAATTGACGCAAATGCACATACTCAAAGAAGGAACGAAGGATATAGTTTACTGACAAAGCACAATTTCGGATATTTTTATTTTGTTAAGCATGTAGATGGACGTCTACAATGACAAATAACAAATCGGCCACTTGCCTTGAGTGATTTACAGAAGTCACGGAAAAGATTCATCAGGGTAGGCGGAGGCGGAGTAGAACCGCCATCCTCTCGAAGTCAAGTCCAGAACGCTAACGAATGCGCCCTTAACTTCGGTAGTACGAAACAAATATTTTTTGTTGTAATCTCTTTCCCCTTTACATTTTGCAAAGAGGCACACCAGACAAATACATGTCAAATAATTCCTGAAAATATGGTGTCTAAATGCGTAGCTGGAAAACTATGAACTCAGGACTAGTGGAAGGGACGTGTTTCACTGTATCTAAGATCAATAACGCTACATAACTCTTAAGGTACGCATGTCATAGATCATGTTTACCGGTCGTTTCTTCTTCATTTAGTCAAAGAAAATGTTCAAATGATTGTTAAGCTTATGAGACTTAAGTGCGGGTTCATCAGTGCATAAACTTACAAACTACTTACGAACTAACTCATACTAAAGACAACACATACATCCATGCCCGAGGGAGGATTCGAACCCCCGATGGGGAACGGCCTCGCGCATCGTAGCATAGCGCTACAATGCACTCGACCACTTCGCCGCGGCTTGATTTAGTCCGTATAACGTCGACCACCAGTATGGGAAACTTAGCGCGTGAGTACAATGGTATTACAATCAGTATGTTTTCCAGTGTGCAATGGTCTACATTTTAGCGCTGGTAACTGTAAGTTTACTTCAGTGTTTAGGGGATACAAAGTGAACATATTAGACATCGAGGCTCTGTCTCCGCAATCAGCGACAGCAGACGGATGTGTGAACCTACCTTCTACATCAGCCTGTCTCAGCCATCAGGAGACATTTTGCACCACATATTCGAGTTGCAGCATTTGTTGTTTCGCTTCCCAGCAATTTGTGTAGCCCTGCAGGATGCTTGGTTTCCTGCCCAGAGGACCACTGCCCTTAGTGGCTATTGCGGTGTTACAAAAGCGGTTTTATCTACGACAGGGTGTCTGGAGGTGTTGGTGTCTATGTCCTCGCCACCGTTCCCAACGCTGCTGTACCTCGAAACATAGTGGCTGTAGTGGCTGTTCGAATCCGGGCGATGCAAGAGTTTTGCATCACTTCCTTTACCTACCTCCGGATGCACCACAAGGTCTTAGAGGCTTAGAATATGTAATCGTCAACATTGCGATCAAGTCATCTACGACCGCCTGCAAGTCCTCTCTCAGGGACTGATTACGTCGAGAGGAGCCACCAAATGGCCATTGTGGCGGTCTGTTGACAGTGGTCCACATTCTGTCCGACCGTCCGGTTTTAGACGCCTTGGGGCAGTCTTTTGACCTACCTAATGCGTCTGCTTTAATTTTTGCTGCCGATGCCTCAATGGGTGACCGTGTTTTGGGTTTTATTCGCGTAGCTGGGATTTTTTTGTTCTATTTAGTGGTGGGCTCAATTGCCTGATTATCCCGTATTAACATTGGGATCAGCCAGCAACTGTTTCCTGTTATAACAATTTTAGCTCAGTTGAACACTTGATCTTTTTGTTTCCTTCCTTGTTATTTTGGTTTCCTTGTGTTGTCAGTGTCAGGTTCATTGTCACTGTGTACCCTTTCTGCATTTTCCCTCTGGGCGTTGAACTCCATTTTTAATTTTTTCCTACTTGGCTGTATCGTCTTTTGTAGCAACAGGGGACTGTTAACGTTGTACTTTAGTCCTCGTAAGAACCCCAAAATAACAATCAAACAAACTATCAAACAATGAAGTCTCATCACACGATACGGCAGTTTTTGAGATTCCCATTGTTTTTGACGTAATATCTCCTAAAACGTGTGTATATGGTTCTTACCCCTATCGTAATTGTTACCTCACGGTAACGAATATGAGTAAGAAATTTGCTTCAAATGGGTGTTGTTGTTTCGGGAAAAATGAGCAGCAGTGTTGGTTAATGCAACAGTTTTTGGCGCATCTCATTGTTTATGACGTTACATCTCATGAACTATGTGCTGTACGTGATTCGTACTCTTACAGCGACCGTCCTACTGTATTGATGCGTACCTGTACAAAGGTTCGTAAGGATTGGAACAAAACTATAGATTTGTATGCCATATGTACACACATCCAAACACACGTACACTCTGATTTATATGTAGAGAAGATTAAAACAGTAAACAGGGGGTCCCATAATTGAGAAAATCAATCCACCGGTCCTAAAATTTGAATAGGTTTCTTAGACTGTGAAACCCCTTTAATGTTTCAATTGCACATAACATGATGTGACTACAGGTCACGAAACCAGTCGTTCCTTTTTAATAAAGTGAAAAAGAGCTGAAGCGAACCCTGGTATTAGTCATGAGCAGATTCTGGTGATGATGTCCGTCCTCACTGCTAAAATTATGGAGAGTTACATCGTGATTATAGAAGGCCTCCTGCAGTATCTGTTGTGGACTATGAAGCGTCACTATTCGTTACTTCGGAGAATTAGCGACGCCCGTTGCACAAGACCACTTTTGGCTACATGAAGAACATCAAGCCGAAGCTAGCTAATCGAAGATTGTGCAGCCTCCAGAAACATGCATTATTCATGTCTGTATCAATCACCAACGAGGCACTTTTTCTTCTTTTCTTTGTTCCCAAAAACCTTTCATTCTTTCACTTTGTGCCTTCTTTTGCTTTTGTTTGTTTGTCTGTCCACTTTCGTCTGTTGTTTTTGTGTTGTGACATAAACTTTTTGGTTCCTGATTTACCCCTATAGGTTTTGCGATGTCTTCTATATAGATGTTTAATGTTTTCAGGTCTTCTGTGGTTTCTTTGTACCAAGATGGGGGATCCAGTAACGCCGCAGGGATATATATATATATATATATATATATATATATATATATATATATATATATATATAAACACTTATTCCTTAATTCGCCTTCCTTTTGAACTTTTGAAGTTTTCCGATTAAATCGAAACAATTATTTTGAGCATTAAATTTATCACTTTAGGGGTAGTAACCCCGTAATTGCTCCTTCAACATACCTCGGCCGGTCTTCGTCTTTTATCAAAAAATACAAAAAATACGTGTCCCTTATTATAACATATCCAAATTTCATAAAAATCGGAGACTGGCACTTGGGTAGGTTTCCTTGTGAGTATTCGACTCAGTTAACACAGGAAGACCGGCCACATAAGTTAGTGACACCTCCTACGGGACTCTCATAGAACAGCTCCTCCCCGCTCTCCAGAGCATCGGCGCAGTGCCAGGCGGCTGAGTGGTCGGAATGGCAAAGTGGCCGGGGCTGTAAGAGTGCCCCAGTCCCTGAGCGCCGGGGTGCATCAGGCGCCCCACACAGGTCGATCCCAGTCGGCGCTAAACTCGACAGCCGACGTCACTCTCTGGAAAGCTATCCCTACAGTTCCCTCCATCAGTGAACTACTGACGACACTTCACATTTAGCAAGTGTCACATTGGCAGGATAATGATTACATTATGGTTTTCGCTTTAAATATAATGTGTATTAGGAATGAACGTAGCAAATGAGAGGGCTAATAGAGTGGGTAATATGAAACATTTTTCACATAGCGACCCATGTCCGCATCCCTTAGCGTGGGGCGCTGGTCGTCATTGAACAGCGTAGGCACATAACATGTCATCCGAGACGTCACAGTTGCGGGACTGTAGGACGAGGTTTTCATTGCATTTGTGTCACCAAGGGGCGTCGGATTCGAAGTTTATATTGGAAAACATGGCAGAGTTTCATACATTCCACGTGGGACAGCAATATGTTTTCCGCCATTTACTGGGACCTGAACGAGTAGCTTTCGGCCGTGCACATGCCTGTTTGATGGGTTTCGCATGAACGGTAGTTCCTGTGCACACCACAGAGTATGGTTCGCCCTGCGTTAGTTTGGAATCAAACTGACACACATCTGTGTATTATATTGGTGTGGTGTCTGTTCTTTCGGACACGTCCGAAGGAACAGACACCACACCTGCTTCGCAGCCATATTGCATTTGCAAATTATTGATAAAAGAAGAGAAGGTAGGAGGAAAGGAAATGAAACGAAAGGAAAGGATTGACAGTAGCTGCATTAGGGCAATTAAATCGAAAGTATCCTTGATCTAAAATCTGTTAAAAATCCCGATTATCGCCTTGAGTCATTTCTGGATCCATAACTTGTAGCAGTTCAGCAAGCAGTCCGCCATCGGTCGGTCGTGCGGAGTACAGGCTGGTGTACTGCCTGTATATTTCTGCTACTATGTCATTCTGACTCGTTAGTATGTCTCCGTTTGCTGTTGCCAGTTCGTCTATAAAAGAACGTCTTTGATTGATTTGGTGTATGATTAAATGATACAGGTAGGTTGTCTCAAACTGCACTATGGATATACTTTACATTTTATTTGTAGCCCCTCTAGCTGTCGGCGCTTAATACTGATTAATTCTCCCTTAATCGCTATTATTTATGCTGTATATATGTTGTTCCTATTAGCTTTCTCTTGCAACTCCCGTAAGACGTTGTAGTAGAACTCAATTGTCCGTTTTTCATCTCTCGCTTGTTCATAACAGTACGAGATAAAACACGGACGTAGCCTTTTCTTGGTAAAGTTCGTCCACCACTCTACTTTTGAGGCGTAGCGATTCATAGCTCGTAAACACAGACACCAAGTTGACATGATAAGTTTGTCTAGAACTGTGTCCTGCAGACGAGAAACGCTGAGCATTCACCGCCCTCTGAATCGCCTGGTAGGTTGAGGGTCCCGGTTGATAGTGGTCGGACCAGGGGGCTGGGATGACGTCACCATCGATTACACGTCCAGTTAAGCGAGATGAAATGTAGATTCTGTCTAGGCGACTGCTTGATGTTCACGTGAAATACGTAAATTTCACGAGAGTTGGAAAAAGCGAGTCCCACGTATCTTTAAGAATCATTCTGGAGAATAAATCACGCAATTCTTTGTAGAAATTAAAATGTCTTTGATCCTTCTGATGTAAAACACAATTAAAATCGCCTCCTATGATAATATTTGGATGATTTTTTAGGAGGAGGAATATGTAATGTCGTCTTTAAAGAAGTTGGATGTGTCTGCTTTACGACTACTGCCTGAGGGGGCGTAGAAATTGATCACCGTCACGCCATATATTAGGCAACTCAGACCACGACCAGAGTCCAATTTTTCACTGTCTGATATAGGGTATCCTTCACGCACCATTATAGCCGTGCCGAGTTCGAGAGCAACATTTTAGATGAAATGGAATCCAGGAATAAATAAGTTCCTGCAATAGTACGATATATGCCTCAGAATCATATACGAACTGTTTCAACAATGCAATTTTAAGATCAGATTTTATTCTTTCAATGTTGATGCTGACAAACTTGTACGATTGTAGCATTGCAATTGGTTGACTTATTAAAGACTCTTCGGCTCGTCCCCATGCTCGAACCAATCAATAACTGAAGCAGCTTTAAAGGAGTCCACTTAACTATTGATTTCGTCCGTTGGTTCTCTACTGTGTGACTTGTTCTGAGCTACATTTCGATCTATTACCTCTACTGTCTTTTTTTTGTATGCTGCCCTGACGGAGTTACTAAAGTGGTCACTTTTTTTGAAGCACTGTCAGTGGATTTCTTCACTCGCGTCTCGTCAGAAAGGGGACTGATAACCCAGCAGTTGAGTCCCCTTTAAACACACAACAACAACAACAACAACAACAATCTCGTCAGAAACGGTATCCTCCGACGCGCTGTTTCCGTGTTTGCTCGCTGTGTCGGCTGCTGGGAAACACTGACGCTTCCGGCTTGCTTATCAACACTGGCCGGCTCGTGTATTTACATCGCCGGCAACTTGTTTGTTTTCGGAGTCCGGTTGTGTGGCGACGAGCTGTTGTCAAGCCGGTGCCTCGTTCACGTCAACTTTTGCACCCTGCTCCGGTACTGTGACAACAAGTTGTTGTGGTACTTTGCTACACGGCGCGGCAGGTAATGTAACCTCTACTTGCGCCTGCGCGCTGCTGTTTCCTGCTAGCGAAGATAGTTCGACTACCATGGGTTCCTGGATTTGATTTCTGGTGGATTCATTAATTGTTACCGGTTGCGGGACATCGTCCATAGCAACATTCTCTGACACACACGCACTTTTGTCAGAACTAACATCATCCGTGCGGCGTCGCTTAAAGAAGAGTTCAGGGTTGTTAACGGCTGAGCGGGTTCTGTTTCTGGTCCTTGACGCGAGGGAATGGCGGAAATTCTTCCTCGAAATGTTTGGTTGTATTAATCAGATTATCACTATTTCCGGGTTTTAAACTATCAGCTAATGGGGTTCCTAAGTCTGCTAAAGTTAGTCACTGTCGTTTCTGTAACGTGGGTTTAGTACCGTCACTCGCGTGGTGCAATTTTATCGTACATGGCCACTCTGGTTACATATTAAACACGTAGACTCTTGATCGGCATATAGAACCTGTGTCTTGTAACCACATGCCGTGATTTGCGACGGAATGTTAGTCTTTATGTGCATCTCAACTGATCTGATACCGCTAAAGATCTGCAACCGATGTTGTTTTGACCACATTTCGGTCCTAATGCTCTTTACATCACCGTACCGAGACAGGACTTCTCGCAAGAGACAGTTTTCCACTTCGATCGGGAGACTGAAAATCCGGATATTTTTGTACTCTACGCCAGCGTAATAAATTTTGACAGTATTTACAGAGCCGTCACGGTGTTGGAACGACACGCCGGCGATGTGTTGTTGCAGTATTTTCTCCAGTAGGACAGGATTCAGCAACTTCACAAAAAGCAGGTGGTAATACGCCATATGAACTTCATCCGTGGTGACGTCAATAGTATACACAATCCAGTCGTGTATTTCCAGGGAGCTTGGTTGAACTGAGCGTGTTTCATTATTAAACGTGAGTTGCAGTGTGTTGTTCCTTGAAACCGTGCAGGCCATTGTGAAAATTAACCCACCAAGGCTAATTGCATGTACACCGCGAAAAATTAGTTACACGAACACGAAGTAACGCCACACAGATAGCCACAAACACAATGTAAACAACAGCACTTGACTCGAAGCGCGCATCACGTGTGCTCTCTGCGGCGTCTCAAGCGCAAGTGCACTGGGGACACAGCGATCACACACCTGCAAGGTCTACGTAAGCATGCCTCTCGTCAGACACAAATTCCCAGATTTAACCTGACCAATACGTCCACCACGCATTTCTGTATACAATGTTGTCCATGAACCCACAACTGTATGCAATCCTCTTTCTGTACAGCCACGTCGGGGCTTCTCTTCTCTGTTTATCGTGCCAGTTTGTCCTCC